>CM029519.1:9522071-10899979 GCA_017140615.1 Eucalyptus cladocalyx
TTTGGCAAATTTTGCCACTAGAGTTTAGGCCTCTCTTGTGCCAAAGTCAAGGCATTTTGTAATCTAATCGCAAAGGCCTTGAGGTCAAAGTTCAGTTTTGCAAATGTTGCAAGCTCGATGCAACTTGGGGCTGGCATTGACCTTCAGCATTTCGAAAACACTACTTCCAAGGTTATATAAAATTATTTTTCTTTCAATCTTGCCCTCTCTAATATCTTTATTTCCATTCTTGAACTCATGAAACAATTATTCTCTTTGAATTATTCATGTGAAGCTCCATCGAGTGTCATGCAAGGCACCCAAGCAACCGTCAAGGGTCATTAACAATTGCGTATGGTGCTAATGGTCAAGACTAGATTTGGACGGTAGAGGCAAGATTTGCGTTTCCACAATCTAGGTCACCAAGGTTGCACCAACCTTGACTTCGCCTTGCCTAGGTCATCAAATATTGCATAGGGTGGCCGAGGGTCACCATGGTTCATGGAGGGTGTCGAGGATCAAGGTGATCTAAAAGTGACGCTCCAATTTTAGCTTAGGGTCGCTAGTATGATGCTTCATCGAGGGTTGTACGAGGCCCACTAACAATCACGTAAGATCGTCGAGGTCGTCGACAATCATGGGTCTTAATTGATGAGGTCTGGATTTGCACGATCTAGGTCACTGAGTTCGTGTGCTGGGCTGCCGAAGGTTGCGTGACCTTTCGGCATCGTCAATGGTTCAATTGCCGCCAGCGAGTTGCTTCAGTCAATGATGGTGCCAAATGTTTCTCCTGGCCTCTTCCAAGATGATTTCCTCTCCATCATTCGGTAGCCATACCTCTATTTTTTGTCGTTTTTTCCTTCAAAACTTATTTGCAAAAGATAGACCAAATGTCAATTAATCGAACGACATTTGCTTTTGAGTAAATACACCTCGAGTCAAAGATCCTTGGAAAAATGACTTTAAATTTCTCCAGAACTCCCCGAAACGCACCTAAAAAAAAAAAAAAACTATTTCGCATTTGATGGTTTTAATTACTCTTTTATTCGGTATGCCTTTTTTCCTTTTGGAGACGGTCCCTTCTGTTGGTGAGGAGTGCAAGATTGAAAAGGAGCTACTAGTAAGGACAGTAGTGGAGTCCCTTGCGTGCAATCTTCAGCGACGACTGTAATAAAGAGACTCTAGAATTACAGGCGCTGGAAATCAGAAAACAGCTCCCTAATTGGGCAAGGGGAAAGCTCGTCCCCAACGGAATCTTTGGCAACGGATTATCATTAGAAAATCACACGCGACGACCTCAGGTCACACCACACAACAACAGTGACGAAGCTATGTCGTCGCTGATGATTCCTAGGGAGGGATATTTTTGGCTTCAGAGACGGCCTTTTCTTGAAGACGATTCCTTTTGTCTGACGAAATTGAATGAGTGCAGAATTGGAAAGGAGCTACTGAGGACAGCGGTGTCGTTCCCCCTATGGCAAACTCCGGCTAAAGCAATAAAATCGTCCCTGGAGATAAAGTGAGCAAAAAATTATCCAAATAGCCTCGAACTTACTATATTCTTTTTGTTAATTTAGTTGTAAATCTTTCAATTTACTAATTAAGTTCTAAACATTTCACGTTTTGCCAATTAAGTCATTCAACTAATTTCAACTAAAAATAATTGACATTAGCAACAACTGTCTTTATATAACACAACCAGTATTAATGTGAATAATTTATAAAGAAATTAATTTTCTGAATAATTTATAATTTCATTAATTTTTTCTTTCATTTTTTTTTTCTACCAAGTAGTTACTGATAAGGTCGGTGAGGGTCAACCAACTCTTGCCCAATTTGGTAAAAAAAGAAATATAAGAAAATATTTTATAAAAAGGTTATAAAAAATTATCCATCGCCAATATTAGTCATTTTACGCGATACTACGACGTATACGATAGCAATTTTAGTTAAAATTGGTCCAATAAACTTTATTGGTAAATCATGAAAAGGTTTAGATTCAATTAAATTGGTAAACTTAAAATGTTTAAACAATGCCGTAGGTTTAAAGACTTTATTGAACAATTTTCTGAATAAAGTGATGCGCGGGACAAAACCCATTTTGATGAGGGAAGAACAAGCGTCCCCCCAAGTTTTGTAAAAATTGCAAGAAAATTTAAAAATAAGCAAGGGGATAAAACCGGATTCAAGGCATGCTATGATTAGCACTCACTCCAGAGTTAATTTCCGTCCCCATCCATACGCAATAATCAATAACATCCTACTCTTGATACACAATGGACTCCTCCAAGCGTTGTAACACACACCCGAATAAACAATCCAATTAACTCTAAAATCCTTTTATCGTCTTCTTGAAATACAAATCAAAAGAAATAAAAAGGGAAGAAATGATCTCGAGTGATCGAGAACAAAACGAGTGAAGTTAAAAGCGTGCCAAATGCTAGCGGATCAAGACATTTTATAGACTTAAAAAGAGGGTCAAAGGCACCACTTCGCGTACTGTTGCGTCGGTTCGTATATGGAAACAAAAGCAATTTTGAAACTTTGTCCTGATTTATGTCGAATCACAATCAGAAGAACATTGAAAAAAACAAAGGACAAAGAGCGACAGACACATGCACGTCGTAATCGTCCAATCACCATAATTGCTTTTGGCTAAAGGCGTTGCTTTTTCCTCCTCCCTCACGAGGGCCATCCGTCGGTGGCCAGCACATTACGAGGACAGTCCGAACTCGTTTCTTTAATCTTCGGTCTTTGCCACGTGATTGGACATTGAGATGGACCACGTGACGCGAAAGCGAAGGGTATCCAACTAATAATTCACTGTTTAGTTCGGCTTTTGAGGAAGGAACGTATTTGCAAAATTACAAATATCTTTGGATGAATAAAGTTTTTCAATATATAAATGTCGTTTGATAAAATTTACATTGAGAAACAACTTTGATCAAAATACCATTTGGTAAAATTAACATTTATAATTAATTTTTATTAAATTAAAAAAGCAAAACTATGTTTATATTTTTTTTGAAGTCTGGCCACTAGACCGCCGAATCCGGCTGCCAATCCGCCTGAATAAAAAATATAAAAATATAAACATAAAATATATATAAAAAATATATATGTTTATATAAAAAATATATATATGTTTATATTTATAAATATATATTTTATATTTATATTAGATATGTTTATATTTTTATATAAAATATATTTTTATTTTTATTCAAGTGGTTTCGGTTTCTCCACCAGAAAGATGAATAATATCGGAAGTTGATTCGAAGATATAACTTTCCAAAGGATCTCAAAAGACTGCGTTAATTTAAAGACCTTTAGAAGCCACTTAAACGCAATCGATCTCGCCAAAAAAGCACAAAAAAACGAACCAAACACCTTTGCATTCAACTAAGGGACTTTAAAGTCCAAATAAGCATTCCGAATGCTGAACCAAACATGGCCAATGTCACTAGGCGGTGTTGCTTTATGATGAATTGCTTTTTGAGAAAGCATCAAAGTAGGGTCGCCTTATCCTACGCCTAGAAGATAGGCATGTTGATAATCTCTATATTCGCAGTTAATGCTTGGCACGTACTAGATCCAAGGGAAAAAGGATGCTAGAAGATGCCACAATTTTTTATATCACACCAACTTTAGTTCTGAAACTTTTCATTGGATAACTTCTAGTGCTATATTAAAGGAAAATCAATTAATTAAATACGTCCGATAACAAATTCAGACAAAACTTCTTAAGTGACTTTTTTTTAATTCTTGTAGGACGTTATTGTCTACGTGGCTTTTTTTAATATATAATATAACAAGAAATTCTTGACCCTTCGAATAATAGCAATAGGCAGTGTTGCCTTATGAGGAATCACTTCATGAAAAAAGCATTAAGTAGGGTCGCATCCTTCTTTTCCTAGAAGACAAGCATATCAATAATCTCCACAGTTGCAGCTGGCACGCGACACATAATAAATGCAAAAGGAAAAGGATACTAGACACGTCATATTTTTTTGCAAAGCTTTTATTTCAATTTTAAAACTTTTATTGAATCACTTATGATGTCACATCAAAGGAAAATCGACTAATTAAGTGCCTCCGACAATTCTGACAAAAAAAAAAAAATCCTACACGGCCATTTCTTGTAAAATGTTAATGCCTCCGTGACTTTTTTATAAATGGAAAGAAAATCTCAACCCGGCAGCTTCGCGTGGACTGCGCGAACTCTCTCCTGCTTCTTCTTTAAAATGCCTGGACAGTTGCGTTATCCAGATTTCTTTTCTACTCTTCAGGCTTTGCAGTTTTCATTTGTTCTAGGTTTTGCGAATTTCGTCATGTCAGAGCTTTTCCAGTATTTCCTCCCGTTCCACGAGCCCCCACCAATCTCGGCGCAGAGCTCTCTGCGATGACCAGGTCGCAAAAAAGCGTACCAAAACCATCATTACTCCTGCTCCCATCAAATCAAGTACAAAAACAAAAGCGACAACATTTTCACTCCCAATCGCTTCAAGGGAGAAACGCAATGCACCGAGTGCAGACCTTCGACCAAGCGATTCCAGCGCGACTGAGTCAAGTCCGCCTAGAGCAATGCACCGAGCGCGTCCAGGTCAGGGTTGGTCCTCGTGACCAAGCCCTAGGTGTCCACCGTTGCCCTTCCCCATAGCCATAGCTTACCGTCGACAACCCCTGAAGAATGAAACAGCCTGCATGAAAAGCCATCATTCTCTATTAAGAATTGCCATTCCTTTTGCTGCAAATTAGAGTTTAATTAGAAGAGGGAAACGACCTGATTTGTCCATTTAGAGTTTAAATTTGAGGCAAACTTGTTGAATGATGTCCTTATGACTATTTATGTTAACTTAGAGGGTTTGCGAGGCAAGTCGACCATAAAAAATGACTAGATATTGTCCCTTCAAATTTGGGAAAATTTTCAAAATAATCTGAAACATATTGCAATTCTATCAATTCAATATTAAATATTTTTTTAACCAATTAAATTATAAACCTGCCAATTTAGTGCATTAAGCCAATTTTAGCCGATAGGCATAGCCGGTTTGGCATCCATGTCAACACCGGTTGTCCTATGTGGAATAGACGACATCCAAGTCAATATTGATTGGCCAAGATTAAGCACATGGACTGAATTGATATAAATAAATAAAATTTTAAAACTCAATTGATAAAAAAAAAGTTTAATATTGAATCGATACAATTATAACAAGTTTAGAACATTTTTTATAGTTCTTCCCTTCAAGTTCTTGGCATCTCAAATCAGAGTTAACACTTAAATTATCATTTTTTATATAAAGTGGTAGTAAAGTGTTTTGTCCGAAATTTTTTGCGCTGAAGTAAGCATCATATGAAATGATGATACTTCTAGTGTCATTTTTCCTAAATTCAAGCTAGTACCAAATGTAAAAATCACATGCTTGAAAATTTTGCATCTCCGACATTTTTAAAATAGGTTTCAACCAAAGAAGAAAGCGGGGCTTAACATAGGCAAATGATGTAGAAAATTTATTCACATATACAACTAATCAATTAAGAAAAACGAATCCATATATGATTGTAAAACACCGAGATCAATAAATACATCGGAATTAAAGCGTACCTGTTTGAGCCATCGTTTCACTTGAAGAAAACTAGATTACTCTGATAATTAGGGATCTATCGGAATACCATATCTTCATCTCTATGACCTATTTTGATATAGCAGCTTTCAATGGGATTAAAGCAACTGATAGGTATAACCTATTTTTTTATAGGCTAGAGAGGGGACCTAGCAAACCCTAATCAACACCGTGTCAACTGGGTCATTCCCATTACAGGTTTCACTTAAACACAATTGCCTACACTTTGCTACTCAACCAGGCTCGTTATAATAGATGCCAATACCAAATTCAATCAGATCACCATATAGTTCAACAAATATTGGAATATCCATTAACCCGATTATTTAAAATAAAAAAATCAATTAATTAATGTAAGCCCATATTATAGGAAATTTCCAACATTCTCCCACTTGGGCTACATTAATTAACTTATTTTATTTTAAAAATATTTTATATTAAAAACGACACTATTGGGTTAATAACTGAAAACTTTGTTTTATATGGCCACAACTTTTAAAAAATAATATTCCAATAATTACATCTCAATACCAATCCAATCCTATATAATCTTAGTATAGGACTATAGAGATCAATGTGTTAAGAAAATGCCACAACACAAGACCTTCCATAATCACATATAATAAACATTATATTTTCATGGATCATGGGCATATTAGTGTAGTAAGAAATAGTGTCAATATGTGATCAAAATATACACTATTTCTTATCGGTCCTCAATGCAATTTCTCAACGATATGAAACTGCATTAATACAATTTCTAAACAACATGAAATTGCCTTACGATTTCTAAACAACATGAAATTGCACAATTATGCCACAATCCAACATGAGATCTCATAATCAATGACATTCAGTCATCTTTAAACAAAATTTGTTTAAAGATACTGTTTTATACTTCCATTTCTCAGTCAATAGGAGAAAGGATAAAAATATAATCAATAACAACAGTTATTAAAATAAATGCTTTAATAAACATCATAAAAGCATTATCAATCTGTATATAATTATAATATCCAAAAATACAATTTGTATAACTCCCACTAACAAAAGAAATCAAAAGAATCTAAAACACCCATATTTATATGTTATTTAAATAATCAGCCAATATGGACTTAGTTCTAATATTCTTAATTACAATGTCTCCATTTTTGACCAAGTCCTTAATAGTATAATATTTGATTAAATTAACATTTCAACCGTGGCATTGTTGTCATTTATAGCAGAAATAATTGTTTGTCACACATAATACAATAAGATCAATTATGGGTAATAAGTATTTTAACAAAAATAATTAGTACATCATAAACTCTCCTTTGGGCAGAGTGTATAATGTACTATTATTTTTCATAGCATGAAGTTTATAAAATAACAATAATAAAATAACAATAATGAGAATTACATATAATTGTCAATGATCCATCCCCTTTGGGCAGACAAATCATTTAAATTATACATCTCCATGATATCAATATACAGAGACGATAAAGGAGAATTACATATAATCTTCAAGGATCAATTCCCTTTGGGCAGACAAATCATTTAAATTATACATCTCCATTATCTCAACATAGAGGGGAATTACACATAACTCTAAAAAATTTATCCTCTTTAAGCAGATAAACCTTTTGAGTCACACATCCCCATCATTCATCTCTAATATATCAATATAGAGGGGAATTACATATAACTTTCAAAAATTTATCCTATTTGGGCAGATAAATCTTTTTGAGTCATACATCCCCATCTTTTAATTTTGAAATTTATCTTCATGCAATTTTCAAATTAATATACACAATAACTCCCTTTGGGCGAGTGATTGTATATACTAATTTTTATCAATAGGAAACTCCAAAAAAAAATATGCCCGAAATTCATTTAACAATATGAAGCACTTTACAATATGTGCTTCCCAAGATCATATTGCATTTACCAAGTAACAATTTTTGCCACAATTTTTTTTTTTTTAAATGGGGGTAAAAAAATATGGTTTTAGTCCAAATCACCGATTAACCCAACAAAAGAAATGATAGGTGCATCTTGCACTTTAATCAGCATGTTTGGTATTTAAGTTTAAATTATTCATGCACCAAATACCAAACAAAGACACATGGGCAAGAACTACAATCTTTACAAGAAAAAGAATGGCACCCAAGCTGCTTTCTCAACCTCAACTTAAACAGAATGAAGAACACTCTAAGCAAGCACTGTAACCAATTATAGTTTGCAGGGAA
Organism: Eucalyptus cladocalyx; assembly: GCA_017140615.1. Lineage (NCBI taxonomy): Eukaryota > Viridiplantae > Streptophyta > Magnoliopsida > Myrtales > Myrtaceae > Eucalyptus > Eucalyptus cladocalyx. Next base: position 9,529,912 of record CM029519.1, read on the forward strand.
AGCAACCCACCATTTTGTCACCTTTATTCAATAGGTTCTCATGTTTAAATTAATAAATAAAAGTTCCACTAGCAAATCTTAAGCACTCACTTCAAGTCCCAAGTACATATAGGCAAGAGACCAAGATAAAACAGCAAATAGAAAAGTGAACACTGATTCTGCAGTAATAATTGCAATATGTTATGAAAGAAAGCATCACTTCCACAAATTTTGGGCCCGAGATCCTAATTACCCATAGGCTAAGCTCTCCAACGATGGCCGACGGGAAGCAAGAATAGTGCCATATTTCTCAAATTAGTAACATATAAATAATCAAAACAAAGGCACGTCACTCAGCACTAAGGACAGAAGAGAGACATCAACAACCAACTAACGATACAAAAATCACTCCCATAGCTGATGATCCCGCATAACACATATGCAATGCAAATTCAAGATCATTCTCTAACTTTCACATACCCTAGCTGTACCTCATCAAGTTCAACTCTTGATATGGGGTATAGCTAACTTGATCTATCTTCTATGAAAACCTTGTCAAAAATTGCATTTATTATTATCATATTTTTAAACTACCAGGACGAGGGCAATAAATTCCCAACATTGTTCAAGTTGTGTTGCATAGACATCACGAAACTCTTTAACAACCAAAGTTTTCTTCTTTCATTTAGCTAATTGCTTCCCCTAGAGAGTAGGAAAAAAAACTTATGTAATAGACGAAAAACAGCTCAACTAAGAAGCATGTTTTCATGAAGCAAACACTCACGCTAGATTCCCGACACTACAATCCGATAGCCTTTCATCTTACGGTATATTGTAGCATGATCTTCTATCGTGAACAAAGAACTAAATAACCAAACACAATGAGAAGGCACATTAGATTGTCGCTTGCAAATATACAACACACAACATTCTGAACAGACTATGTCATTGGGTCCCTCTATTAATTACATACCACAATGGACCTAAAAAGCAACCTTGATTGAAATTCTCAAAAGTTGCGAAACACAATCTATTCCAAACTTCTATAATGAAAACGACTTGAAAGTGATCATGCAACAATTGCAAAAACCTATGAAGTGATGTACGCCACATCGGAGTAGAGCACTTTGAGTTCTCAATAGGAGAAGAAATTGCCACACAACATTCAATTGTGGGGCCTCAACGGCTATAACAAGGATCCCGTTCCCCACAAAACCTTTAGCATGCGACACTGAAGACTGACCAGCGCAACAAATCTCCAACTTAAACTCCTCGCATACAGATCAAGCCATGCTCAGATTATATCCAAACCGACACAAAGATAAGTTCCTATAGAGTCCTTAAAACACTAGTCAACATTGCCAGTGATGCAGCGGCGTTAACACATGCATCGCCATCACTTTCTACATTCCCCAAAACCCAGCAGAAACGAGATATAACGCAAGCTAGACGGCAAAAATTCCCAAGACATGCATGAATGAAAAAACAAAAAAAAACAGTCGTTCATGTTTAGTGTAATTACTTGACACGATGGAACTCCCACATCACGTGGCAATTTGATAGCTTAATCAATAAGTGGTCTCATATCATACTTTGAAAGCCAAACTTATCTGGAATTTGATGACTCATTCAATCACTTGATCAATCAAGATTTCGCATCAGTATTATTACGCCGACAAATTACTTGGCCAACAAAAATTACCAATCACTACTCATGCAAAACAAGAAAGACCTCAGCAAACGATGTTATCTACCACTACAGAAGATGATGAGGAAATCAGCTCATCGTTTACACTTCGCTATTGACTTCTTGGACAAGAGACTGTCTATGCATAATACTTCCTTTGGTAAAACAGGTTTGTAGAGAAACCTTAATCTTGGGGTAATTGCAGCAAGCCAACAGAAACCTAAACAACATCAATTTTTCTTTCCAAAACTAGATAGATATTAAAGAGCTTAGAGGTCGAGATTTCTTGCGAAGGACAGATATGGTTTCAAACTTTGAACTTTGGGTCTTCATTTGAAAACTATTATGTTTTCCAAGAACAATTATCTAATCACATATTACTTATTTCCCCACAAATAAGATTTTTTACCTCTTAAAGAAAGATTTGTACGATCATTAAGCTGAAACTATCCTCCAGCTAGTGAAAGAAAAGCACAGTAACAAGAATTTGTCCATTTGACCTAGGCAAAGGAAAATCCATGATAACTAATGGAAAGCACACCCCGTAAAGTAGCCCACTCTCATTGGATAACTCTACCAATGCTCATAGAACCCGCAACAACAATAGTCATAAAGACTAATCTCAACTAAAGTACATTAAAAGGTCTTTGAAGCCTTCAGGGTGCAAGCAAACCAAAGAAGTCCTAGACAGAGATATTATTGATTAGAAAAACCTCTTATTTAAGGAATTTCAGCATCGGACCAGAGCTTCCTAACTCGTCACCAACTGCCTTTGCTCCACACAAACTATTGATAGCAGTCAAAATCTAACCAATATTAACTCATCAATCCCATCAGAATCCAAGGAGCAAGGCCAGAGATGCAATTTCAAATTATACAACATGCAGTCAGCTCCCTTGGGTCAAAACTTAAGGTCAATACAAGGCTCTTACAATGCTTGCCAAATTGGCTTCCATGGCAAAATTTCAAATTTCTTAAATTTAAGCCCTAAAAACTCAATTTAATACAACAAAATGATACTAAAACAAATATATAACAAGATCCATGCGACGATTTGCATCGAACATCAATCAATTGCAAGTAATTTGAAAATTCTATAACTTTTTCATGCATAAACCCTAGAATTTAAAATTTAAAATTCTCTCTCAATTCTCAACGAAATTGTGCAAATTATATATGGTTGGAAAGATCTCGACATGTAGAGCAAAAGCTCTATGGTTTTGGGATCAATCAAGCAAAAAATCCATATGAAAGAATAATGCCCATATTCAGCTCAAAGAGGAGGATTTCAAATTTGTCCATAAAAAAAAAAAAATTTGGTTTCTACAATCATATATGATTAGCTCTGATACCACATGTAGAAAATTTATTCACATATACAACTAATCAATCAAGAAAAACGAATCTATATATGATTGTAAAACACCGAGATCAATAAATATAGCGGAATTAAAGCGTACCTGTTTGAGCCATCGTTTCACTTGAAGAAAACTAAATCACTCGATAATCGGGATCTATCTAATACCAGATCTTCTCTCTATGACCTATTTCGATATAAAGATCTTTCAATGGGATTAAAGCAACTAATAGGTATAATCTATCTTTTTATAGGCTAGAGAGGGGACCTAGCAAACCTCAATCAAAAGCGTGTCAACCGGGCCCTTCCCATTACGAGCTTCAGTTAAACACAATTACCTACACTTTGCTGCTCAACCAGGCCCGTTATCAATAGATGCAAATACCCAATTCAATCAGATCACCATAAGTTTAACAAATATTGGAATATCCATTAACCCGATTATTTAAAATAAAAAATTAATTAATTAATGTAAGTTCATATTATAGAAAATTTCCAACAAATGATTCACATCAGCACGGCAGTTTCGTTGTCGACGGTAATCGATCGCTTTTGGTCGGTAGCTCAGGGCGGGGTCGCTTTTGTGGTCCCACTACACGACGCATGTAACTTTCCCAAGCCATGCACCATATTTTAGTACTACGGAGAACAAAATAATGCAGTCTTCTCACATGGTTATCACTCCATGAAAAACTCTGGTGGTGAAGCTGCCTCGCAAAGATGCGACGTTATCTAATCAGCGTCTCCCTGCCCGGAAAAAGCCGGAAAAGGAACTGTTATTTTCAAGCTTTTATTTCACCGCAATCACAGAGTTACATATAATACCAAGATTTCCTCGTTAACCTTACGCCAGAGAAACTTCATCTGAGTGTGTGCTCTTGCTGGTTTTCAACAGGAACATATCGATAATTCATGTCATGGCTACACACGATATGGTCGGCTTTTCCATCATCGTTGTCCTCCTTGCCACTTCGGTTATCACCACTGCCGGTTGTAAGCTATCGCCGAGTCATTATCAATCAACATGTCCGAAAGCATTGTCAATTGTTCGAGCTGGAGTAGCAAAAGCAATCAAGAATGAGACCCGGACAGGCGCGTCCTTGCTTCGGCTGCACTTCCATGACTGCTTCGTCAATGTGAGTCGCGTCTTCTAGAGATTCCTTGCGAAATGATCCCACTTTGATTCATTAGCCTTCCAGAGTTTTCCTATTCTTTTCCTTCCTCCTCAATATTGGTGTGTGTATCTACGTATTGGTCAGGGGTGCGATGCGTCGATACTGTTGGATGACACGCCTAGCTTCGTGGGCGAGAAAACAGCAGCTCCGAACAACAATTCCGTGAGAGGGTTCGAAGTGATCGACCGCATCAAGGCTAGTATGGAGAAGGAGTGCCCTGGAGTGGTTTCCTGTGCAGATATCGTTGCCCTGGCTGCTCGGGACTCTGTCGTTCATGCAAGTCCTCTTCATGACCTTAAAAAGTCTCGCAGATAAAAGAAATGAGAATATGTCGACTCTAATTTAGTACATTTTTGCCTCGACGGTTATAATCGGACAAATCTATTTTTTTCCTGATTTCTTCTATGTTTTCTCGTGTGACATGGTCCCAGTTGGGAGGTCCTTCATGGACCGTAAGCTTAGGGAGAAGGGATTCCATTACTGCTAGCAGGAGCCTTGCTAACACCTCCTTACCTTCACCTGCTTCTAATCTCAGTGCTCTCATAACCAGCTTCGCTGCTCAGGGTCTTTCAGTCAAGAACATGGTGGCTCTTTCCGGTAATTTCAACTCAATATTATCAACCTTGCACCACGCATTACAACCAAGAATATTCAAAAGAAAAGAACCAGAATTCAGCACCTATCGTGATTCTGTTTTGGCAATGTCAATGTACTTTATCAGCTGACAGCGGTTTTCAAATTGACAGGTTCACATACCATTGGCCTAGCGAGATGCAGTTCCTTCCGAGGACGGATCTACAACGACTCGAACATAGATACATCCTTCGCCCATAAATTGCAGAAGACATGTCCCAAGATTGGAAATGATAGTGTCCTTCAAAGGCTAGACATCCAAACGCCGACCTTCTTTGACAACCTTTACTACCACAATTTACTGCAGAAGAAGGGCCTTCTTCACTCTGATCAAGAGCTCTTCAATGGCAGTTCTGTGGATTCACTGGTCAAGAAGTATGCATGCGACACAGAAAAATTTTTCCGAGACTTTGTTAGGGCAATGATCAAAATGAGCGAAATTAAGCCCCCCAAAGGAAGCAATGGTCAAATAAGGAAAAATTGCAGGAAAGTGAACTAAGTATGAAGCTCATATATGCAATTTGAAACTGCCGCATATGAACGCGGGAGTGAAATCAGGGCTTGATAATGTCCCCTGACAATTTGTCATCATGTATCTGTCTTCTTGACTAATTTGTGGTTGCTGCTTGAAAAATAAAGGAGCTCGTCTCAGTTCCTCCCTCTCAACCAGTATTAAGATCCACTCGTCTCTCTTATTATTAGCAGCATGCAGCAAATTAGCATCAGTCATCTCAATTGTAAACAATGATGTATTATTATCAAAAACAGAATATATGATTATTATGTATCCCAAAAAAGTAGTGATATGATTGTAAGGAGCAATTAACAATAACGTGTTGATTGCATATCAGGGCTAGACAGTGCTTTCCATATATAAGCAACTTCCTGGACAAGCTTCCCTAGAACAGTCTGCTAGGATTGGATGATTTGCCAAAGCCACGCCCAAGCGTAAGAAAGAAGCAGCCTCAATTGCCTCGGTGAACACAACGCATAGGCAATTTTCTGAATAGTAATCATTGTTATACAAAAACTCCACTCATCTCAAAACTCCATAATCAAGTCATGGAATACGCAGGACAAATTCTACAAGCTCCAGAGTAAATGAGCTGAAGACTCCATATGTACACTAGCAGTTACAAAACCAAAATCTCTGTAGATCGAGTAGTCCACTGTCAGTTGACTGTACAGACATCACCCCCTATACTTGAGCGCTCTGGTCACCGATCACCGATATCTCTTGTATCTCTTCCACTTAGTCCAAATCATTAACAGAGGCTACCTCCTCCTCTGGCAATTCAAATGCATCAATCTCTTCAAAGTAAGATTTCTGCTGCCTGATGTAATCTTGCAAGGAATCATCAGGTACATCTTTCCTAGATGGTGGCTTCTGCTGCTTCTGCATCAACATCCCAAACGTAATTGAGCACAAAACACTGTCCAGTTACTGTTCATCTATCTACTGAGATAAAAGAAAACAAGCAAGGGTCGAGGTAAAAGAAAGCCAAAAGAGATGATATAATACGTGCACCAGACTACTTTAAATGCAAAGGAATCTTGACAGAATACCCCTTTATTTGGAATAGAGTATGACTTGGATCCAGCACCACCTCCTTCGTCATTAAGCTTGTTCCTGTGTAGGAAGAAGCAAACACCAGAAACGTATCGTTAAAAATGGAGAATGGGAACGGAAGTACATGCCCATTTAACTTAAATTAGAATTAGAAACAACAGAGTCATTTTGCTAAGAGAAAACGCAATTCTTCTGCACAATAAGGATGAAAAAAGGTTGCTAATCAACCATCTTAATTGAAAAAAAATGGTTATAATAACACTCAAGCAGCAAGTTTCCTCATCACGTGAAACATCCTTACTTTCGATAGGCAAATTATCTGCTCAAATATGTCGCATGAAACCAGCATTGATCACCAGGTTTCTTCCAATAAGACTGACTGTACTATGATACGAAGAGAGCATCGGCACACCACTTGAAACCCACAGTACTGGCCAAAGCAGAAGTTACAACCCCGCCAAACAACTAAAGTTGAAAAATTCAAATTCCTGCTGAATTTTGAACATAACGCATATCTTACATTAACGTCAACCTCACTCTTTGTTCCCTTTTGCTTCCAACATGGTGCTACAAATCAAATCTTATACGTAACGGCAGAAACCCAATATATCAGAAAGGGCGGGTACCTCGTATTTCTGATCTTCCTAGCAGGAGAGCTAGTCATAGAGACGGCAACCTCCTTCTCTTTACGCTTGCCTTTATCCGCAGGCTTCCTGCGGTTATAAGTTGTACAGAACACGGACCTCTCGGAAGCATCACGCCCTAAACAGCAAAACATTTGGCAAGAAAAAGTACCAAGTTCAGCAAAACGAGGCCCCAATCTCATTGACGACTAGATACCCTTTTTCAGGTATAACAATCTCACGCATTTCAGATTCTCGATAATGCTTAGAACCAAAAACCGATCAGATCACAGTGAGCCGGCCTTATCCAACCACATCTAAGTTTCTAACAGTCTGAACACCTAATCAACAATCGCTAAAAAAGACAGCTATCCTCGAAACTCCAAATGACACCGCGACATTCAATCGGAACGCGGAATCCAGCGTAAGCTGCCCGGGAAAAAAAAAGAAAAACTGACCGGAAGAAGATGCAATCGGGCGAGGAGGCGTGGAAGGGAGGGGCGCGGCACCGGAGGAGCTAGGGTTCGGGGCGGTCCTCTTGGAAGCGGACGAAACGGCGGGCTTGCGAGGGGGCTCGAGCCCGGACGGAGGGGCGGCGTTGGTGAGGTCCGAGAGAGGCTTCCTCCCCCTCCTTCTTCGTGCGTCGCTCTTTGCCTCGGCTTCCATCGCCGCTACCACACGCTACGGAGCATCGTTAGCTTCGGATCGCGCTCGAGCCAAGCGCCAGTGGCGCGAAATACCGGTTGAACTGGAGTTCCTTTCTTCCTCTCTCTCTCTCTCCCTTTGCCCTTTCGGGTTTTTTTTTATCGGAAACGACGGGGAATGTGGTGGAGATTTCTGGATCGTCGTCGTCGTTTCCTGCTCCGACCGGACGGGGAGCGAAAGGCGAAAAGTCAAGAAGCGGAGGCCGGCGAGGGGCTTTCTTGTAAACGGGCCGGCCCAAGTTCAGCCCAAAACATCGGGGGACAGCGGAATTTAGGCCCGTTTCTTGTCTCGTCGGGCTAGTGGCATCCTGGGCCGGGCGGTCCTAATTGGACTAATTGAAAATTGGATTAGTATTAGATTCGCCTCCGATTTGACGTGTGTCTCCGGATAATTACCTAACTAAATTTTTTCACTTGTGAATCGTCTAAGTGTAAAAGTAGGCATAATTTTAAAAAAAAAACCCCAAACTTTTGATCAAAACCCAATTCTACCTCAAACTTTTTATTGTAGAATAAAGAAATCCCCAACTTTCTCTCTAATGCCAAATCCACCCATACGTCCAAAAATCCTCACTAATTTTTTCAAACTTATAGACATTAAGACCTCTGTTACGGATGAGCTGTTCTAAAGTATGTCTAAATTCCCCCGAAACCTAGAACTTCAAATCGGTCCTCAATTTTTGTAACATAGAACCTACTTTATGTAACATGAAATAAAAAATGCAATTTTAAGATTGGTTATAGCCTATAGGGTCTACACATAAACTAGGCATTTTTTTTTCGTTGTTTCATTTCCTTTTTATTTTGCTTCCTTTAGATAAGATGAAAATTAAAGTGACAACAAAAATTTCCCTTCATATAGATAAAGTTTCATCAACAAAACCACCTATCTAAAATAGAACCATTTATGAGTGAAGTAATCTGTTGAACCTAAAAAAAAAAAAAAATCATATTATGTTGTCATGTAGAGTTAATGAAAGGATTGATTCAAGAGCAAACTAGAAACACACGTGAAAGAGTAGTGATTAGTTAATTTGAAATTTTCAAAGTGTATATTATACTAGATTTCTCTTGCAATGAACGTACACATATATGTTGTAGGTGGATTTCAAAGGGCACACATCTTCAACCCGCCGCAACAAGTTTAATACTAATCCTAGTAACAATAGTAATGAAAAGATGTTCCAAATTATAAAAGTTTGATGCTTCTAATATGAAAATCGGTGAAAAGATCCAAAGATAATAGTAGTTTCGGGTTTACCTCGGTTTAGTCCGGTTATCCGATTCTTCGATTTTCGATTCGATTCCTACTTAAGAACTAGACCGCATGGCATCAATTCCAAAAAAATTGGAATCTACAACTAGATTGAGGAGTCCAAGAACTAAGAATTGAAACAATTTTAAGGTCGGTCTAGTTTGGTTCCCAAATTTATGAGATACCCATGCTTATCTCTAAGATCATTAGAGGCTCATTATTAGAACTCGAGTCTTTATCAACGCTCTTATCTTCATACAGCACAATAATAGCCTCCTGATATGATAATGTCAAACAAATTAATGGCAACTTTTGCACATGTAGATAGATTTGGGATTCGAGAAAAAAGTTAAGAATTTTTTTTGAGATAAAAAATTTGGAAAAGAATAAGGGTTTGATGTAAAGTTTACGTTTTTTTTTTTTTTTTAGATTTAATCCTGCAAAAGTGCAAGTTATTTCTTATATATAGCCCAGTACAATGACTCCACGAGGAAAAGTTTAGCTCAACGAGAGTCCATTTTACGGGATTTACAAACGTTGTCTAACTCAATATTCTGACATTCATTAACCTAAAGCGGTCGTCACCAATGAACAAGTACCCCCGGTTTTCACACGAAAACCACTGGAGAACCGGCAAAACTAGGCATCTTTCTTAGTGTTAGGCCACCGAGATCAGATCTCAAAGCATCTTTCGTGCCTTCTTTGACATGTGTTGCTTCACTGCCCCCTTTCCCCAGGCAAGTTCGTCCTATTATGCTTAAACGTACTTTATTTTATCATTACTCTTCCGCAGAGCGCGTCATTATTAAGGGAAAGAAAGGATCTCTCTCCATCGGATTTCCCCCTGATTTAGCACAGTTTTCGTACTAATCCCAAAAGTCGGTGACTTTGACGTTACATCCAACGGCTTCCGTGGTTTCACGTGGGCTTTCTTGTTCATAAAAGTGCTCTTTCCTTTTCCGTTTTTTCTCCGCCCGACAACAAATAAATATCCAATCTAATTTGACCATCAAATACTTCTCTCGCAACCTACCACGTTCAACTTTCGTTTTGAATTGTCTAATGTTGTTTCAGAGTCATATTCTGTCAGAATTTAAGGAGCGTATGCATCCGCTCCATTCGTCAAATTCCATATATCATTTTTATTTCACTTACACGTGAGAGGAGACATTGAAATGTATATGCGATGAATTTTCTCAGTTATACTTTTTTTATGAAATTTTGTGAGATTATTATTAACTATTATAAATATTTAAGTTTTTTTCTAATAATAGCATGATTTATTATATAAATACTCTAAAATTTATCTTCATGTGTAAGCTAGACTTTGATATTAGCTTAAAGCGAAGAAATATGCAAATGAAAAGGCAAATATGGTATTAAAATATTTAAATATCAAACTACGTATTCATCTAAAGTTTAAATTTTTAGATTAGTTTATATATAATATCAAAATTTGGTGATTTTGAGTTCAAATTTTTCAGGCTAGAGTTCATTTGCCTTCTCAATTAAATATGCCTATGCTTAATATTAGAGGTAATGTTATAATATTCAATTATTAAACCACGACTTTAACCAATAAAGTAAGTTTTTAAAATAGTAAGGTGGGCACTCGGTTTTGATTCGTGCAAAGAGGTTGCAACTTTGTTGTGGCGCTGAATAATGTAGACGTCGATGTTGGACCACAAAGCCCAGGGAAAATGACCCATTTTTATCCGAAATGAATGAACAGTCGGCACCGAAAGTATCGGCGCTGTTGAGGAAACATCTGGTACGAATGCAGTCTGAAAATGTTTCAGCACATTCACTTTTCCTCTGCTCCGAAGTTCTATCCTGAGAGAGAGAGAGAGAGAGAGAGAGAGAGAGAGGCAGACGCAGTGACAGAAAACCGGATGAGAGAAGCCTGTAGTTTACGGAGGAGTTCACGGTTCCAGTGCACAAAACCAAGGGCCACCACCAAAAACCCCAAAGGCGCACGCCCTTCAACATCATCGTCAACAGCAACGCCGCCAACAACATCATAATTTCACCACCTCTTTTCCCTATAAATGCACCAGCCTTCCCAACTCTTCCATACTCCCCCACTCGTTCCACCGTTTCCAGCTATCCTTTTCCCACCCACCTTGCGGTATTCTCGGCTTTGCTTTCCCAAGAAAGAAGAAGAAGTCAAAGATGGAGGCCATTCAGTCCTGGGTCTCTGAGCACAAGCTCGCCAGCATTGGTCAGTTCTATCTCTAATCTATCTCGAAACTGCATCGCGTAACGACTCCGTAAGATTTCGTCGAAAACTAAATCGTGGGGATGGGGTTGGTGCAGGAGGACTATGGGCGTCGGCAATCGGAGCATCGCTTGCTTATTCACGCGCTAAGTCTCCCCTCAAGCCAAGCCTCCGCCTCATTCATGCTCGGTAATTCCTCCCTCTCCCTCATCAGCACGACCGCTCATGTAGCTGTCTAAGTTAAGAGTGTTAAACGTCGGGATTGGTTTCAGTCCACTAAACCAACAAACGGAGAGGTTTCGTCAGGAACAAGAAGAGCTCATCTTTTGAATGTGTATGAAGATTGTTTTGGAAGTGTATGTAACTGAAAAAACGATATGGTGTCGTGTTGTTACAGGATGCATGCACAGGCCCTGACGTTGGCGGTGCTCTCCGGTGCAGCGGCTTACCATTACTACGAGCAACGGTCCAACGAGCCTCGACGCGATTGAGCTCCGCCTTTTTGTTATCTAAAGATGCTTCTCTCCAGGAAAAAGAGCATCTGCTCCTGGCGCGTCGAAGATGAAGATCCTGCTCTTCGTTCGACAACATCGCTAGTGAATAATTCGACATGATGTAATGGCTTCTAGTTGATTTCCTATATTCTACGAGACATGATTTCCTTATGTACATACGTCGTTACGAGTTGAACGAGGGATGAGGACGTTCTTGTGCTTCCCCTCTTATCACTGAGTCTACTGAATCCTTTCCCTTCATAGCGAAGTCTATCTATTTTTATTTTTATCGAATTTATATCGTGGGCCTGCTTTAATTATCTTTCCCAAAGACCAAGATGCAGAAAAACATTCAAATGACGACAATCTCTATTGAAATTGGAATCGGAGTCGCCTCAAAAATCCCATAACTGGGCTTTGTGTGGAAGAAGGAAGGCCCGAGCGAGAATTCATGGCCCTATTGGCCCATTCTTCGCTTCTTCTTTTTTCTGGGCCCGTCTCACTTAGGTTACCGATTTCCTTTGTTATGAAGTTGACAGTGTGCTCCTTAGAATTGATCATAACAACCTGCGATGCAATCCCGACCCAACATTCCGATTGGAAAATTGAGAAGCTCTTTCCTTCGACAAGCAACACCGGAATTCTGGGTTTACCTGGATTCTCCAATTAGGCGGGCATGGGATGGAGCGACACATTTCATTTGGTAAGATAGCAATAATGTAGCTCGTGATCATTTGTGCCTCGGGTGCATAGTTTGTTTCGAGATGCGGTCATTGCAGTTAGGACCAGATCGCCACTCACTATGCTTCGGGATAGGAATGTTCGTGTGGTCTGATCGATGCTGAAAATGTCCTTCGTGCTCGTCGGCAGATGTGTTGGACTTAAAAAGGGTGCGAAGCAAGTTGTGCAGCGGATGCAGGTTGTTGTAGAGCAGGTCCAGAGATATGATTAAAAAGGCTTCTTGAGCAAGAGATCAACATGGAGAATGTAAATCCCCATCTGACTTCTTACATAATGTGGACGTTTTCACAGGTTTACAAGAAATTTACGTGTTCCTAGAATCATTTCACTGTGATAACAAGCTTCTCGATTTAGAATTTTGCACGTGTTTAATTAACATCCCGATGCAAACAAGTCTATCGAGGGAAGGAAAATTAGAGTCCTAGGACCATTTAGCAATAATAAAGTCCCTCTGTCTGAAATTTGTAACACGTGCTTTATTACAATTTCGATGTAGAGAGCAGCAACTCAATATCAAATCACCAGTTCTCGCCAAAGAATTAACTTAAAGTAGACAAAATAGCAACTAAGAATGAGTAAATGACGACCGATGTACAGTTTTTCCTCACCAAAGCTTAGGGTATTGTCATCGGACTCCATCGGCAATGGCATGCCAAGAGAAAGCAGGTGTCCAGACCATTTATGTGCCCTCATTATTCATAAATAGCTTTATTCACCGACTTTGGTACACGTTCCATTTAAAACATTTTCACTGATGTCTCAGGTCGATCTCATAAACATGTCAATAAATCAGTTAAGCATTCTTTCTTCTCAAAAACTTGGCGTGCAGGATATATGTATCATATATTAGCTACACTTTTCCATGAGACAATTAGTTACTGAGGAAACTAAATCCATAGAGATTCAAACTGAACGAATAAGGAATGTCGGGAAAAGTACATTAGAAGTGCTAAAAGTTGTGTATGTTGTTCACTTCAGTGCTAAAAATTTCCGTTGAATCACTTAAATGCAAAATCGAAGAAAAAATGATCACTTTGATGCCACTGGTAAGAGATTCCAGCTAAATTAATTATGTAACTAATATATATATATAAAGTTGTGGTGGCTTTTAAATGATGTCGTTTTGCCGTCATACATGGACAACCTCACAAAAACGACGCCGTATAGCTCATATGGGGATTGAAGTTAGGGTTCTTTGTCCGATCCTTGCCCAACGTCGACGGCCATCGCTCAGCCACCGTCGTTCGCCCACCATCACTCAGCCACCATCGTAATTGCTCAACCAGGTGAAGGAGGAGAGGCTGGGGTTGTTGCTCAGGTAAGAAGTGGTGGATAGATGTTTCTAAGAAGGAACGATTGCATTAACCTCAAAGACTATATGAAGCGATCCCGCCAATTTATGGAATCTATTCACTTCTTTAATATGCTCTTCAGCATTGCGTAGATATATATAGCATCTGCTAATGACACGTACTTAGACACTACTTAAAGGGAAAAGAAAGATACTTTCAGGACGTTTTCAAACCTAAGGTTGCCTTTTGTTTTTTGCAAACTCCTAACTCTCCTCTGCTCATTCTTTCTCATCCATCATTGTTGCTCTCACTCCAATTCTGCACTGCTTGCACTACCGCTTGTTTGATAACTTGAGAATCAATCATATCACCTTCTTCTTCATTCTGCAGAACAAATTAACACGTATGATATTATCATTACTATTAACTCTTTATAATCAACTATATACATACTCTCAAGGTCGTGTCAAATAACTCGTTTGATTTCACCACCATGCACATCCGAAATTTGCATCTCGTTTCTAATAAGCTCTCGCATGCAACACACACTCCGTGTCATCTCGTGATCTGATATCACAACTAGTGTGTGAGTGCGTGGGTAGGTGGGTGGGTGTGCGTGAGAGAGAGAGAGTTTGCACGCAACTTTGTACATACTGAGGGGATGTGAATACGTAAGCATAAAGATGATAAAAATGGGATCAAGAATCTTACTTCGCCTCCAAATGCTTGTAGGCGAAAGCTATCCGTGCAAGAAACCCTAGCTTCAAGAACATTAAGACCCAAGTCCTCAAAAGCTTCCAATATTGACACTAGTAAACCGGGACAGCTTTTGTCCGATAATACGTTGATTAAGAAACCTTTCTCTAGGGTTTCCACTGTTACCTGCTGTTTAGTATAACAGTACAAATTGAGGAACGAGAAAGAAAAGTCAAATCACACAAGTAATGGGGAAATGAAGCGATAAAGTTTTTCTTTAACTCAAATTTATTTGACCGAGGAAAAAAAAGAAACTCCATGAAAAAAAAAAGGGCGTGCATCATCTTAGTGATGAAGATAGACAAGATTAGATTCAAAAAGAAGGAGAAAGCAACATGGTATGGTATATTAGGACAATAAGAACATACCACAGGCAATTGAGGTTGCTGACTTGAAGTTTCTGCAATTGCTATATCTTGATTTAGCCTTTCTACCTTCTGCTTCAGCTCTTTGATATACTTGGATGCATCTACTATGATTGAGGTCTTGTTTAGCTGACAAATATGAGAAGAAGGAATATAAGTTCGGCATTAAAATGGTAATAGAAATTCAAATAAAGTGGTTATTCTAATCTTTATTCCGAAAATGACTGTTTTCAATTGATTGAACCTGATAAGCGATTAATAAAAGTCATCCCACACCATTAAAACTGAGATGAGTTAACATTCCCCCATATCCATCCCCTCTAGATTGATTGAACTATGAAGAACATCAAGAATTAACAGAAATCAGTTCATCGGAAAATCACTTGCTGCATCAAAATCAAAACAGGGAGGAAGTGGGTGGGAGGATATGACCCTAAATAATATAAAATATTCACCAAATCAGAGAATTGAAGTCGAAATAGAAAAATAGATGGAGCGAAGGGAAGTTTTTTAGAAAGAAAAAAGGAAACTCTTGATTGTCTGGGTATAATTACATCATATTACATAGCAAAATCGGAGGTGGCATCATTGGTGAAATAAGAATAGAGCCAGTGGAAGCAAAGGAATCAGAAGAAGCGCAGAAGGGAATTACTGCATGAGAGTTTGTAACGGAACGAAGAAGTTGCAGCTTCTCATGCAGTACTGCCCTCTTTTGCTCTCTCGAAACCATGCTATCTTTTCTGCCTTCTTTTCTTTTCCTCCTTCCTTTTTTCTCTTCTTTTTTTCCAGCCCTCGGAATAAAATTCGTTTTCTTTCTATAATCCTCCTTTGTGCACTCCGAAACTGCAAGCTCTGAGTCTGTTTAAAGAGGGGAACGAGAGCTCTCGAATCTATTCTAATTTCCCCGTTTTCATCCCACTTGTCTTCCTCAGTTCCTTCACAAGAAAAATATAGTATTTTGATTCTATTACGTGAATTTACAATGTTATCCTTTCTTCTTTGTTATTGTTCCAATTATATGTTTCCGCTTTTCCTATCTGTAATTCAGAAAGATGCATTGACATGCAGTGGAACCAGATTGCAGCTGGTTTTACAAGAATTTTTGTTTCTTTTAAGAAGGATTTTATCCACAATTGTTGACGATATCGTAAGTTTTGAATCAGCTATACTTCAAGGTTGATCTCTCCAAAACGTGGACAATCGTGCCGGGAGAGCGTACAATTAGTGGTAAAAGTTATTTCTTACATTATATCAAATTTTATTCTTCATGGCATTGAATAATTCACTCATTGATTCAAAATCAAATAACAAAGGAATGTCTGAACTTTTAAGTACCATTATGCAAACGTGTGCATCGAAAAAATTAATATATGATTGGCAAAAAATCCTAACAAAGACTTCGTTAAAGAGACATCATACTAGTGGCTCTAATTGAGGTATTTGGACTTGTATTCTTCTCATATTGGCTCTTAGTGGACATTTTTACGGTTTGTACTTTGACGAATTAAACACTATGTCATGAATATTGAATACTGCTTGGCATATTAATATTAGTTTACAAATATGTTCACTAACTGTTTGCCACGATATAAATTCATAAACTCATTTTTTAAATGAACTTGAATGTTAGCATTACTTGCACAAACTAATCATATATACACACAGAGAGGTACGAATTATATGTTGAATTTACTAATGTTTTAAGTTCTAAATCACCGATTATTTTCATTAGGTTGGAACCTGAATCTGTTTTCGCTATGGTTATTTGAACTTGCATCATGAACATAGGTTTGAATTGTCCAAACCATAACTCATACGTCAAAGTTGCCGAGCCAATCTCATTGCAAATTTGACGGTGAAAAGTCATGCTCAAGATCTTTGTTTTGATTGATTGTCATCTCTTGGGATTTACAAATCGACTAATACTTTATACATTATAGCATATATTTTATACAAATAGCTCATTACGCATCTCCTTTAAGATTCACTATATTCTGTATTGGTCAATTAATTTGGAACTGCAATAAAGCGTTAGTTCATTACAATAAGATCGTTTACTTCCTCTTGAATCTCTAAGAAGGCTTGATATGCAAAATCCATCCAAACCCCTCTCTCCCTCCCCCCCCCCCCCCCCAAAAAAAAAAAAAAAAAAAAAAAAGAAGAAAAAACAAGAGAAAGAAAGAGGAGAGAAAAGGGAGGGGTATAATGGGGAAGAGGGCAGGGGGACGACGAGCTCGTGAAAGGAAGAGGTGGTGATTGAGGTTGGGGATGGAGAAATGAATTGGCCATCGAAATGAGCGAAGAAGAGTAGGAAGCCACCAAAAAATTGGATGTTTTAGTTGTGACTCTTGAATGCCTCCAAATTCCCCTCACGGGACCTTTTCATTACTCCCTCTCTCTCACCAGCCGTCACCTTTTGTCCTCTCCCTCTCTCCCTCTCTCTCCACACGTGCCATATCACAACGCCTTTTCCATCACTTCTCGTCCAAAATTAAACAGAAGTCAGTAAAACCGAGAAAATTCAAGTCATCTCTCCCTAAAAACAAGGAAGAAAAGCATCTCATCGTCCTCCCCATCGTCCTTCTCCTCCTCCTCCTCCTCCTCCTCTAGTAGGCTACTCCCTTCTTTGCCTATCGCGCCCGCTGGACGTTTCAAGGATGGCATCTCGTTTCACATTTTATTATTGCTTGAGGAATGGCTAGTACTGGTACGTTCTTTGAGAACACGTCCATGCATAGATAAAACACTATTAAAAACAGAAAAGCGTAAACACCCCCTAAAGTACATTCCTGTCGAGACATGAACCTCGCGGGACAGATGAACTCCCGCATCATCTTATTGTTCGAGGTTTTTGTCCATGCTTGCAGGACAAGCACTTTCCATGCTCGATCACAAACTACCGTTCCATAGGTCATTAATTACTCGTAATTCACAACCTTTTGAAGCAAACTAATGGACCATAAAGAAATGAAATGGAGAAGTACATATAGAGGTTGGAAAGCAAAGGCATTGGTTCATCAATTAGGGTTTCATTGGTTAGGCATTGGGTTCTTTATCTTTAGCACCTTTTGAAATTTATTGCTGCCCATGCACGAGCTGTGTCCTTATTTGCAGGCATTAGCTCCCCGTTGAAGTACAGAGAGACCATGCACAGAGAGATTCCATAAACAGTGGGTATACAAAAAAAAGGCTGTGAATAGCCAGCTCTAATAAATGGATGCATCACGAGATACTTTAAAAGATACACCCAAAACAATTCTTTTTTCCCCCTTACCCTTTCTTGCTTGCGTTTGCTTGGCCATGTAAAGTTTGGAGCTCTCTCTCTCTCTCTCTCTCTCTCTCTCTCTCTCTCTCTCTCTCTCTCTCTGTGCTTTGCTTCCAACATTGTCTACATTCCACAAAGACAAATCACGTACCCATCTATTCACATGTGTGCCCATTAATCATTACTACAAAACAATTGCTCTCTCGATACATTATAGTCCTGCTCCAATTTCTAGTCCCTTTGCCTTCCCCTAAAATGCAGCCACACTCTTTAGGTTTTTAGATTCTAAAAGAGTCAGCTAGGTCAATTTACCTATTGTAAAAAGTAATTTCTCGTAAATAATTTTACCACTTTACTGCTGCAGTCCGCCATATCTTGATGATACATTGTTCTCTAACATATGTACTGTTTCAAATATATCTAAACGTTTTTAGGGAAAAGAAGAAGAGAAAAATAATCGTGTACCAAATCACCGTATTCAATTTTGCACATAGGAGAAATGCTACATACACCAACATTTTTACCGAATTGCATTTACCAAGTCATATAGCAAGTCATAGTAGATTTTTTAGCATCTTTCTATATGAATCCCACTTATTTCGAACGTTTAGTGGGATATTCGACACATCATTATTCAATAAGAAAATTCTAATGTAAAGGGGTTTTAGTATATCACTTCTTTCAGAGATAATGGAATTTATGTTCTCGACTGTGTTATCTAGATGTGGAAAGGAAAAAGAATTTTTCCTCGCTGATTAATTTTAGCTTTTGTCTTCTTGTACGTATAGATTAACTACTTTGAATGTTTCTCTTGATTATGAGGACGGGGTTATGACATACCTCGTGGTTTGTTAATGAAATTCATCACCAAACTATGAATTTTCCTTCTGCAGATAAAAATATTTCCAATTTAAGTTTCGTTTGTTTTGCGGAAAATACATGATTTGAAAAATATTTTCTTAAAAATAATTACTTGTTTCTCGAACAAGTCTACCTACGTGGTATTCATACAGGTTGTGTATTTACATAGCTTTTATTTGTAGTAGCTGCATTAATTCTATGAACAATTACTTTAGTTTGCATTTTGAAATATTCACAGAGAATTTTTAGGTGACAATTTATTGAATATAAATCTAATAAGTGGTAGAGTGCGGATCTGTACATGTAGGCCTCCAGCCATGGCCGTGCTTTTTAAAATAGTAACTTTTCCGGCATTGTGGGAAGTCCAATTGACTCGGTCATAGCTGAGCTGACATACTTATGCATATTTTATATATAACATACATGGACAGGGAAGTTACATAAATTTTTCACATATATAATATTATAGAAGACTGGTTAAACATAAGACGCATTCATATCTGTCTCATGAAGACTGCAAACTATGCTTATAACAGTTGCATTATGTTCAATTATTCTGCGAGAATAATGTGGCTTATTTTCATTAAAAAAAAAAACACGATATATATCCTAATAATGCAGTTTAATTTCTTCTGGGACACCACAAATCCGCTTGTCTTATTATCTCCGCCCAAAAGATTTCTTTGGAGCATGATTGAACATCTGACACCACAGGAGGCTTGGGTATATTGTCCAATTAGGTGTCTTGAAGCTCATGAGCATGATGACATTTCGAGAAAACATAAGGAAAAATACAATTCGAACCAGATAAGCAATTTGTCTTCGCACGTTTTCCCACATCTATAAGCCTGTGACTCCTTCAACCCATCAATTTCCACCCCAAATGGTGCATGATGCCAAACGGGGAAGGAAACTCAGTACTCCGTCAAGAAATTAATCTTTAACAAGACATTCTAAGATTTTAAGCAGAACCAAAAAAATGGAGAAGAAGGACCGTGGAAGGTGCTTATCAAGGTGATTGATTTGCCATAATGTTCTAGGTTCATCATATTAACTTATTTGTTAGTTCTACGGAATTTTGAAAAGATTGTTCAGTTCATCATCAAGACAAAATCCAGAGAATGGTGGTTGGCCCTGTCTAAAAATGAAATATTTCGATGTTCAGCATGCGCAACATTATATTACAAACAGCAAATTGACGTACATCTTGATATAATCATCATTTTGTGTCTTTTTTGGTTTTGAGCATAAGTATATTCAAATGATATGTTATTACCGATTGCCATACATCACATCAACTGATGACACGATGTGTGATGTCTATTTTTGAAGAGCGTCACGGGTTGCTCTCTTCTTATGGAACTCATATATAAAATTGAAAATGAAAATTGTTTAGCTGAACAATTGCGGTAAGCTTGTATTCTTTAAGTCAAAACAAGTTAGTGGTAGAAACACCTGACATCTTCTATATAATTAAGCTAAAAATAGGCTTTCCTCTCATTAACTGGACATTCCTAAATTACCCTTTTATTAAACAATGGAAAGAGGAAAGAGGAAAAAGGACATAATGAACATATCTCTAGTAACTTCTCGCTTCATCCACTTCCTTAAGAACTACTCACGCCAGATCACTAGTTATCATATAAAACTGAGACGTGATTAACTGATAAGCACGAGAAGTTCAATAGATAATCATACGATCTCGACTATTACATTTAATGCTAGACATATGAAAACTAAATCACAAAATTAATTTGCGAAGCAATGCGCTTCAAATATGGTTGGGTCTTGGAAGATAACTCGCTTGGTCAGCCTTTGTGTATGTCTCAGGGCTTGTCACATCACCTTATGAACTAATAATCCCTATATCATTAATGTTAGGAAAAATTATCTAAAAAGTTCTAAACTTGTTACACTTTTGGAATTTAGTCCTAAACTTTTCAGTTTTGTCAGTTGAGTCATAAACATTTTCACGTTTTACCGATTAAGTCAATTTAGTCAACTTCTTGGAAATTGCTAGCATAGGTATCGACCATCTTATGACAAGACCGATGATGATATAAACAATTACTAATAATATTTCAATACTTTTTCGAATTTTATATTATCTAATCGTTATTTTTTTCTCTTTTTCTTTTCCTTTTTTCTTCTAACCTTAGATTTGCCCTTGGGTGAGGACATTGGCTCTCACCTTTTGGTGGGCAAGGGTCACGATGCCCTTGCCCGGACCAAGTGAGGGTCATTGGCCTAGGGTTAGAAAAAAAAAGGAAAAGAACAAATAAATAAACATATTATCATATTATTAAAAATTGACAACGTCAACACTAGCCATGTCATGCAAGATGGTCAGTATCCATGTTAGTGATTTTCAGCAAAATTTGATTGAATGGATTTAATTGGCAAAACGTGAAAGGGTTTATGACACAATTGATAATAGATTTAAGAATTTTTGGACAATTTTCTCATTAATGTTACAAATATGTCCCTAATTAACTAATCCTGGCCCAAAAGAAGGTACATTATTTATCCAAATAGTCATTGAAAGAGACTAGGTAACTTAAAAACCTTCTAAGGGATGAACATGGCAAGCTTGTTTTCCTCAAATAACACGTAGGAAAATCGTGGAGGACCTTGGAAGATTCTTTTCAGATGATTATGCTTGCATAATGACATTGTTTGATGATGTCCGCCGTCGCATGAATTATTTTGAGCGTGGCGACGCTAGTAGAGACCTTCGCGGTGTGCCACAATTATGGAGACGCAATCCAATTGTGTTTTTTTTTTTCAATCATTATAATGATTCGAGCAAAAGTGATAGTGCATTGCTGACCTGTCCACGTTTTTGTGTCTACCTGTAAATTTTATTTATCGAGCAACGGGACAAAATAAATCCCAGAAAGGAATATATCTTAGGGCCCAATCTTGGAATGAAAGCATAGCTGAATTCAGAAATGCTTCCCGTGACATTCCATATTATTATAAAAATGAAAACGAAATCTCATAATAAAACAAGCCAAGGCATATTACAAACCCATTTCTTTTTATATTTCTTAAAAAAAAGAGAAAAAATAGAAAATCGCTTCTAACAGCATGTACCCCCTTCATGGCAATTGAACTTTGGCTCTCTCTCTCTCTCTCTCTCTCTCTCTCTCTCTCTCTCTCTCTCTCACAACCAACCATGATTTTGCTGATATTTTAAAACTATGCAATATGTTGTTTTGTCCAACGCTATTTTGTGGTTATTTCTTTTGTCATGGCGAACATCATCTGCATGCATATCGGTAGTATAGGATTCTTCTAACTCTGCTGGCAAAGCACACGTGACTTGCTCTTCGGGAAAGTACATTCACATGCAAATGTAACGACGCGGGACTGATAAAAGAAAACGAAAAAAGAGAGAAAAATGTTGCAGAAGCTGGGACGATAAGTGCTTGTGCTCTCTGCATGGGACGAGAGAAGGGCTTGACAGTGAGTAAATGATGATTTAAAGAGCGTGGAGTACGGTTGTAACATTGATATTCTGAATGTATTGTGTATCTAATACTGCCGAAATGTGAGATGATAGTAATTAATAAATTTAAGACCGTATCAAGAAGTTTAGATGAGATTAAGGAAGTCGTTTTCATGAGGCGTGCGTGTAATCTCTCTCTCTCTCTCTCTCTCTCAGGTCGTTTTCCATAAGTCTTGACACTTTTCAAAGCATATCACATATCATCCACTGTTGCCTAGGGTTTACACTTGCAAACAAACGAGTGCTCGCTCTTTGGACAGCTATATTACGTTGTCTTTTCTCAGACGAATGTTCTCTTGAGGAGTTTATCTGGAAACTGATTCAAAATAATTTTGCCTCTCCTCTGGTTTTATTGTATCGCCAATCTTTGAGATAATTTTGCTAAGACATCCTCAATGATTACATACAAAAGTATCAAAAAAGGAAAATGTAGAGAGCTTAATGACAGCGACATATAATGAAGGTTCATTGTGTATGGATTGAAATAGGGGACATGCTTCTTCTTTTTTTATCATAGTTGAAGGAAATTTTCTAATTACCTTTCTGATTGGTGGGTTACAATTATGGACATCACCCCAATTTATATATAGTTAATTTTGGGCGTGGATCATGCCCTCGACTGAGATTTGAGGGGAATATACCCCTTTATGAGATTTATCTATGCAATATTACCAGTATACTTCTTTGCCTTATGTATCACGTAAAATTAGGAAGTTGCAATCCCAAATCGCATCTGTTACAAACTCTATGTTACTCTTAATTTTTCCTTGCCTCCTCATTTGGTTTTGGCACACCTGTAGCTTTGACTTGTTTATAGTTTAAAGAGACTAGAGACATCTATATTCACCCACGAAAAGAAAATGAAACCTCCTAAGAGTAATATTTGTCGACGATATGTTGTGTCGGCGTGATCTTCAGCTTTTCCAAAACAACACGACAACACGAAAGCTTGCACACCAGTCGCAATACATCTCATTTCATTTGAATCTTATGCATCGTTTAGAAACTAATAGCCGGTTTCAAAATGCGGATGACTCACATAAACAGTAGGGAAAGAATGGTACAAGAAATTAGGAATTATACACTTTTGAGTGACTACATTCATCATGTGACGCCCATCTCAATTGGGTTAACTACCGCCATACTGTATATGCACAATCGAGAGTGAATTTGTACCATGTATGTAACCATGTGGCATTTTAAGTAATTGGAATGTTGACAGAAACAAGAAATGTAAAAACTTAGGATTTTCCAATGAAATGAGCAATGGCTCTTATGTCACAATAATTGTTATAATGTATAATCTCTCCATCCACAGTACACGTTGCGCTCATGGAACGCACATGACATGCATAAATACATGGGGACTGGTGGCTAAGAGGGAATGCAGGACTTTAGCCTCATCTGAGTTGCGAGTGGTGACCCAAAAGACAAAAACTCGTCTAGAAATAGCAAAACCCTAGAGACAGCCAAAATTGTTAGAATCAAGGGCTTGGGACGTGCTCTCTCTCTCTCTCTCTCTCTCTCTCTACCCCATTTTGATCGTGACAAAAAAGATTGCAACATCTTTCTTCTCTTTCAGGTCACGGGGGCGGTTTAACTAACAGCAATTTTCAAATTTTTGTGGCGATTTTAATGATTTTTATTGTAGAACTTTTATGGAGGATATGAAAGAATGACACTGCGCTCTCTTGTCCCGTCGCTTCACATGTACCAGAGCCAGCAAATTCTATCGGTGCAAGGAACCAAAATCGAGGCCATATGATGTATGGGACACTTCAGGGATGTGGGGGGTTCGTATATTTATGTCTCTTTGTTAATTTTCATGGATGGTAGTCGAAAGGGCAGAGATTACATGGATTCGATTTTCTGTCTCGTTTTAAAGCCCCACAATTCTGGGAGGTGGCTTTGATTTGCTTTGTCGGAATCCATAAGAGGGAGTTTCGGTGGTCGTTTTGAGGAGGGGGGAATTATTCCAATGAAGAAAAAAAAAAAAATTTCCTTAGCTGAAAGCTTATCTTTTTAGGCTGCGTTGAAGAGAGATGAAGTTTGATAGAAATCTTCGAGGTGACTCGCGAAGTTTGCCTTAGGTCGAAAGCCAAAACATGTCATTTGCCCATTTAATAGTATAAATTATATGCGAAAAATACGGTTCGATATACCTATTCGTCGTCGTCACAGTAATCGAAGAACAAAGGGACATGAAAGTTATTAGCGCTTTCACGAAAAGACCTGACTTTGGATTTGATAATGATAGGTTGTAGTTTTCCTCGTACACGGGCGCAAAATACTTTTAATATAGAAAAGTTTAGTTCCCCAAAAGATTGTGAGAGATAGGGGTAGGCTCACAAATTCTTTGCTAAAAGATCAGTTTACATCTTTTTCGTTGTTGCGTTTGAAGTCATCCATGACCATGACTGATGAATTTGGCAGACATCACTCGCCGTGGAAAAGGAACTGGATCCTCTTAATAAAAAGAGAGATTAGACTGAGTTTAGAAATCACGATAAGGGATGTTGAAACTATTTGCGACGGCCTGCTTCTCGTTCATTCAATTGTCTTCTAGCAATAGGTCATGGTTCTTGGAGGAGGAGATTGAAATAGCTTGGAGTGGTTGAATTGACTAGTGTGAATCAAGAGATTCATGTTCATGTCCTATAATTACACAATCTGTTGCACAAGTCTGCCGATCAAGATTCGTGATTAGTACCCCACCATTAGTCGTCATTCAAACCCAAAAACAAGCTCCATGACTGATTTTGCATGATTAGTCCAAAAACAAAAGCAATCACAAGGCGATTCGTATAATTGCACGTAGTCTGTCAACCGAAGGAAGATAGATGATAAATTGACTTGAGCAAGCTTGTGCATTATTGCCTTTTCCTATTGTCTTATAGGATGAAAATGCCCAACAATTCGAAGGAAGCGTATCTTCTTCGGCACTCAACATACCATCTCAGTATCTAGTCAAACATTATAAAACCGGACTGGAAAGAACTTCTTTCCTTGGGTCGGCCATGCGCTGGCCCGTATCAAGATCACTGGACCCACCACCCAAAATACAAAGCCGAACACGACTAAGAAGAGAAAAGGGAAGCCAGTTGCCGTAAACCTCACGGAAAATTCTCATGCCCATATGCCCAAAACCGAAAGCAAGAAGACAGGTCATCTTGCTACAGATCGAGCCTTAGCTTCTTGCAGCGGAAGGTTGCGTTTGTCTAAAGCGATCCAGGAGACGGCCACGATGAGACTCCAGATGATGGATAGAAGACAGAGGCTTTTCCAAGGGATTGTTTCGGATTTCATCACCAATGGCGTAATATTAGACTATCACGTTTCTTGGAGGAATCGTCATATCTCGAATCTTGAAACCTTTTCAACGAGTGAGATCTATACTTCTCTGCTTCTGCGCTCATGACCAAGATCAACCTGGCTCAGTGCAGTACTTCTGCAGCGTTGGCTGCCTCACCATAGCATACTTTTATTATTGTGCAATGTAAAAATGTGGAAGTACAATTTTGCTCATTGAGCGCGAAATGGTAATAAGGCAGGCATTCACAAAGTCTTCTCAAATCACATGTCAATTGGATAGCACCGTAATAGAAAATAAATGTCAATGAAGAAAAGATGACATGATTCACAAAAATCTTTAGTATCTTTGAGGAAGAAACATCACACTAAAAATTCAATCACATTTTCATTAAAAGAGAATGGATGAGCAGGGAAGAACATGACAGATTGCGAAGAAATTATTAGCTATATGCCTTAAAACAATCACGTAATAATTGCATGTTAGGGATTTAAGTTGCATTATTTACTTAATGGGAAAGAAATATTTATTCATTGTCCCATTTATATGAATGAATCCATAAGATCGGTCGCGGTTGAACTTAATCTTAAAGGATTAAGAATATGTGTGATAGGTTTGTAGTTAAACTAAATCTTTAAACAATTTTGGTCAATAGATCATTGAGAGTATATTAATGATATTGTTGAGATTGGTGTGTTCTCAAGCTTCACCATTCAGTATTCCTTAATTCTCTCATCTCTTGAACCTATTTGGTCCAAATCCAAAAATGATATGAGTCATAAGTTATTGGATATATTGATATCCGAACTAGAATATAGGTACTTGTCTAGGACAAATTCACTGAACATGACATGCATAGAACAATTAGTAACATGGAAAGCTTTTAGCGAGATGACTAATCATTTGTGCTTTGGTCATGTATAAGATCCTTAGACTTGAGGCACAATGCTAACTTGTATGTTGCATGACTATGTCTCATAAGTGCACATATTGACATTTCATTGAACTGTTTTTTAATTGATGCCGATAGTTTGTTCACATACAAAGGCACATGCGTGCGCAATATGAAATGTTTTCTTGTTATATGTATGTAGATATACAAGATAAAAATTGATATTGTACACGATCTAATTGTGACAATGTATTGAAATCCTCGGTCAATGTTGTAACCAAGAATTCATATCTCGTAAAATACATATCAGTTAGATTTGGGCATACGATCGAATTAGTGACTTCATAAACAATTTTGTGACCTTTTTTCGATTGAGACATAGTGCGACAGAAGGATTGAATTACATGGTCGCCAAAGCTAAGGGGTTCATTATGTTCTTGAAATATTTATACTGTTTGGATAGTCATGATATATTGCCAAACGTCGCTCATGATTTATAGGAATTAGAGATTGATCGGGATAATTAGTTCTCTCAATTGTACTAATGTGTTAGTATAAATCCTACTACCAATTCCGTGATAAACCTAGGGATGTCACATACCATAATCAATTAAAATGAAATTTGAATGGAAGAGACAATATTGCAAATGTGTTTGCAATTGAGACAATTAGATTGAGTAGGGTTGAAAATAAAAGATTTGAAAGAGGTTTCAGACTTTACAGCTGAATCAAAAATCTAAAGCGAGTTTTGAACTTTAAGGCAGAGTCAAAGATTTGAAGTGGATTCAAATTCAACGACCAAATTAATAATATGAGGTGAGTTTAGAATTAATAGCCTAATTAATGATCTGAAGTGAGTTCAAAATCAATAGCCAAATTAAAGATCTTTAGACTTAATAGCTAAATTAAATATCTAAGATGGTTTCAAATTTAATGATCACATTAATATTCTAAAATGGTTTTAGACTTAATGACTAAATTGAAGATCTAAAATTGTTTCAGATTTAATAGTCACATTAATGATCTAAAACAATTTTAGAATCAATTGGTAGTTTAATGATTTGAAACGGTTTTAGATTCAAACAACCAATTAATATTCTAAAATGGTTTCAGATGTAATAGTCAAATTAAATGGTTACAAAGTAAATGCCCAGAATAAAGACTTGTCACGATTACAAATTAATGCGTGGAATAATGCTCTATAATGATTACAAAACCAATACCCAAATTAGTGTCTAAAACGGTCTCAAAACTTACATCCTCAGGCATTCAGCTGAATTAATTCTCTGAAATGGTTTTAAAGTAAATGAGCTGAATTAAATGTGATTTGGAACTAGTTATAAAAGGTGATTGAGAGAGGAGATCAAATGGGTGATCAACAATGGTTAAGTGATGACATTGATCAATTAAATAGTCACACACAAGAGTAATTGCTAGCACAATTGTCATGGTAAGCTCTCTTAAAAAAAAAAAAAAGATATCGGGCATTTGCGGTATGGATCTCAACATATCAAAAGAATGTCAAAACCAACGCTATGAGTACATCAGATACTCACGGTTAGAATCTGAAGAACATTAAAACTAAACTTTTTGAGTAAAGACCAACGGTAATGTGGTTAGCCTCATTCTCTTTTCTATATGTTTTTATTAAAATGCACGAATAATGTTTTTGGAAATACGTGTATGGGCATTTTACTTCCGCTGCGAATCATTTTGATTCGAATTTACCTATACATCTATTCTTGTTTATCAAAACAAAATCCCAACAGAAATCTCCTGGAAAAGCAGTAAGAACTCTTTAAAGAGACAAAGGAAACATAAATCTCTAATCGATCAATCCCATCTATGTGAACTCATTGTTTAAAACGGAAGATCACGCAATTTTCGGGACAGATTTCCTATATAATTTGGATTGTTAAATAAAAGAGTAAAAGGAAGAATTTCAACCGCGGATGATTTTAAAAAGATAGAAACTTACAAACACTTAAGAGAAATTATTGACTATATAATTTATGGTACTTTTGATTAAGAAAAACTACGACATATGGGGATCACTCACTGATAGGGCCTTTCAATTATGCAGTAATGCTATGATCATAGAGACAAGTTACTAAGAATAGGAAAAAAAGAAGATCAATCGTGAATTCAAGTTGATTACAATTTT
The DNA here is from genome assembly GCA_017140615.1 of Eucalyptus cladocalyx. Lineage (NCBI taxonomy): Eukaryota > Viridiplantae > Streptophyta > Magnoliopsida > Myrtales > Myrtaceae > Eucalyptus > Eucalyptus cladocalyx. The sequence continues at coordinate 9,558,764 of CM029519.1, forward strand.
TCATGGAAAGTTCAGGGCGGTCGGATATTCAACCTTACAAGAGTTTTAGATATATTACATGTGAAAAATGGTTATTAACTTGTATTTTACAAAGATCGGTAGGAAAATTACAATTATTCAGGATAATTACTAAGCATAACTACCATCACGTACAACAATTTGAGGTATTTTACTAGGTTATTTCTTAATTACTAAGTAATAATAGTCGTTACGAATTCCATAGATAAATTACGATGCATAAAGGTAAATTACAAGTTACAAGGGCAAATAAGTTATGACCATATTGGTAAGTCATAATCCATAAAGCACAATCACTATCTCTAAGTGCAATCAACCTCACTATAATTTTAAGTAAATTATGTCAAATTCAAGAAATTTATGGCTTCATTTGGTTCCAGGAAAATTTCAAATAAGGGCTCGAAATACTTTCATTTTCTCAAACAAGGAAGTACTTTAGTTTTTTTTAAATAACGGCATGAAATTGACCTTGCTTCAAATAAAGGTCTAAAATGGCTATATTAGTCTAAAAAAATGGCTTACTCTTGCCAACTCGCTGGCTAGCAAAAAATTCCGATTGAATAGGGATATTTTATTCCAAATACAATTTAAATTAAATTAGATTAAAATTTAAAATTTAAAAATTTAAAAAGAAAAAGGAAAAAAAGAGGCGAGAGGGAGCCCTCCGGCCTCTGGCTGTTGCCCTATCATCGATGGCCGGCGGGCCCTCGACAAAGATGGGAGAGGATGGTGACCCTCTCCAAAATTTAGGCGAGGGTCGCTATCCCTCGCACAAGCTTGATAGCCCTCACCTAGTGCGTCCAAACCTCACCACCTAGGTCGAGGGGCACTAGGTGAAGGCCGATGGGCCCTCACTAGAGAGGAGAAAGGGCAGCGACCCTCTCCTAGATCTGGGCAAGGGTCGCCGGCCATTGTCGCCGTGACAGCCATAGAGGGAAGGATCCCTCTTGTGTGTTCTTATTTTTTAGTTTATTTTTTATTTTGTAAAGAAACAATAGAAAAAAAATAAGAAATTTAAAAGACAAAATTGCTCTTCATCAAACAATGAGTTCATGCCCTCATTTAAAACTAATATGACTACTTCATGCTCTTATTTCAAAAAAAAAAAATCTACTTTAAACCCTTACTTGAGAAAATAAGGACACTTCAGCCTCTTAGTTGAAATAATGTCCGCTTTAAACTCTTATTTGAGAAAATAAATACACTTTAAACTTTTATTTATGATTTTCGCTTTGGTTTGTGAAAAATAAAAAATTTGAGAAATATTTTTAAAAAATAATCGCTTGTATCGCTCACAAAAATAAATAAATAAAAAGTATTTTCATCAATTATGAAAATGTTTAAACATAAATTGTCGTGGATAATAAAAAAATCCTAAATTGACTAATTATCTTAAGCGATATAAGTGATCAATTTTAAGATAATGTTTTCCAATTTGTTCACTTTTCTCGAAATATGCGGAGCCTACAGTGAAGAAACGGTTCCTTTTTTTTTATCTTATGGGACTGTAGGAAAATGAACCAAATAACTGTCTTGTGATCTTAGAGATGAAATGAACAGACACCCGAAAGAAAAAGGAAATGTGACATTCAGTTCTATCTAAACATCCTTTTCTGGTCTCTCTCTCTCTTTTCTTTTTTTGGTCGAACTTTCCTGGTCATTTGGAAAGCCATTCCTTGCTGCTTTATTGTTGCTTTTCTAAAGGTTGTTTACTTTTCACAAAACTAGAAAGCTTTTACTTGGGGATCCAATCTCATTACATTTAGCCTTCGGCAAGAGCAGTCGGAACCGTACTTCACGTTTGGCATGAGCCCACCGACACACCTTTCATAGAAGACTTGCGTTGATAACTCGGCTTATCAGAAGGGCTAGATGAGTTGAATCCGTATCCCCATCGCCAATAAACTCGCCCCTCTGCCGAAGTGAATGGTGGGGTGGCAGAGCTTCTGGAATGGGGATTCGTCATATGTTTAGGCAAAATAAAAGATTCAGTGGTCGCACAGATATGAATGGGACTTTACCAATGTATTTCAAAGTCTCTGTGGTAATATTAAACAATTTGGACTAATTTGGCCCGCAATAGTATTCCATCTTAGTCCTGTTGGAAAACATCACTATGGTGATGGTGTAGTCAACAATACGACCGACAGAGCTTCTAGAACAGCTATTTCATTTTATGAACCCACCAACAGACCTTCTACACGTGTCGATCACTTCAGACTTTAGAAGGGCTGTCCAAATTGAAGCGTTCACCTTGGTGCTAAAGCGAATAATGGAGCGGCGCTAATAGCCTCGTGGCATTTAACATTAATAAATGATTAAAAAAAAGGATGGAGATATACGAACTTTTTCTAGGCGATGGATCTTGCATATTGTAGATCTCTCAAACCTATGATTGAGATTGAAAAAGCTATCCATCGAAAACCCACACCATCCTTAAGCTTACACGCCCAACTCAAGGCTTCCTTCAATTAACTCCCAACCCGCAGGGCAAGTTAAACTTGCCTTATAGGAGACTTGTGTCCCTCACTCCACACTTCATAAATTGAACCCCTCACTCGCATGCTTAAACTGCAAAATGTGGTGGCGTCAAATCCTCAACCTCTTCTGTTTCCTCCTTTACTTTCATTCGCCCCTTTTACATATCTCCTGCATCAATCCATATCCCGAGAGTCCTGCCCACCCCGCAACCCACCTCCTCCCACCTCCCCTGCCTCCTACTCCTCCCTCGCCTTGCCCTCCCGATCAATGCAATGCCTTGCTCCATTTTTTGACTTCCTTCGTGATTGATAACACATTATCACCTTCCGATTGTCTCATGTTTAGTCGTCCAAGGACAAAGTCATGGAATAAGGAGGTGAACTGCTACTTGTGGGACGGTGTCAAATGCAATCATATCGATGGTAGCATCATCATTCTCAATCTTGCCTGTAGTTGACTTCATGGCGCTCTCCATCCCAATATCTCCCTCTTTCTCCCAATGCTTGAACAGTTGCGGTTGTCTTATAATAGCATTAGTGGGAGATCCCAACGTGGTTTTGGGGAATGAATCCTGATACCCTGGAAATCTTAATGTTTTGTCATAACCAGCTTGAGGGGGATATACAACATTTGCACTGGAAGAGATTGTCACGTCTTAACCTTGGCTCCAATGATTTCACCAGTGACATTCCCTCTTCAATTTGCCAATTTAGTTCACTTCAAATTTTAGATCTGGCTAACAATAATCTCTCGGGAAATGTGCCACCATGTTTTGGTAATATAACTAGTCTCTGAAGCCTAAGTTTGAGCAACAATAAATTGGAAGGGACATTGCCATGCTCTCTAGTTAAACTCGTTGACTTACGATCACTAAATCTTAGTCACAATGGGCTTAGTGGTATCTTCCCAAATTGGCTAGAAGCATCGGAATTGGGATCCCTTGATTTGCAATTCAACAATTTTCATGGTGAGATCAACCTCATTGCCTTTAGCCTCTCACATTTATTTCTTTGCAATAACAATTTTACTGGATGAATTGCCAATAGAGGTTATCTTAAACACCTCATTATATATAATAGATTTGTCCAACAACAAGTTTGACGGGCCAATTCTACTTCCATCGCCAGTCACATTTTATTATTTCATTGCAAGTAATAATTTCATAGGAAAGATCCCTTCTTTGTTATGCAATGCCACCAAGCTCAAGGTCATTAACCTGCCTAACAGCAGCTTAACCAATAGCTTGCCTCGATGGTTAACAAATTTTAGTACTTATTTGCGATTTTTGAACCTACAAATGAATCACCTTGAGGGCACAATTCCTCAATCATTTTCTTCGAGAAATAACTTGATGACTCTTGACTTGAGTGGAAATTGGATTGAAGGCACTTTGCCCTGATCCCTAATCAATAGTGAATATTTGGGAGTTCTTAATCTCAGTGACAATCAGATAGAGGATACATTCCTAAGATGGTTGGGAACTCTCCCAAAATTGAAAGTGCTCGTTTTAAGGTCCAACAATTTTAAGGATCTTTTGAACGTTCCTTGGAGAGCTCACTTTTTCCCATGTTACGCATTTTAGACCTCTCAAATGACAATTTTGGGGGAGTTTTGCCAGCCAACTTGATAATGAACCTTAAAAGCATGATGAACGGTGAAAGTGAGCAAAACAAATCATTGTATATGACACGGTCTTCCAGAGACTGGTCATATGAAAATTCCATGACCATGAAGATGAAAGGCCTAGAGGTTCATCTAGTAAAGATCTTGACTATCTTCACAACCATTGACTTGTTGGACAACTCTTTTCATGGGGATATCCCGAGAGTTATTGGACATCTTAAGTCTCTCGTAGGGCTCAATCTTTCTCATAACAACTTTACAGGTCCTATCCCTTCAACTCTGGGGAACTTAACTAATCATGGATGGCTTGATCTTTCTTCGAACAAGCTTAGTGGGGTAATTCCTAGAAAATTGGGAGATTTGACATTCCTTGGGTACTTGAACCTTTCAAAGAACCAACTCACCAGTCAAATTCCTTTAGACAAGCAATTGAGCACATTTTCAAACGACTCGTTCAATAAGGATCTAGGCTTATGTCGAACTCCATTATCAAAAACATGCCCTAATGATTATCAACCTTCTCCACCATCATCCTCGTCAACTTTTGACCGCAAGGGCATGAGAATTGGTTTAAACAGAAAGAGGTGTGGATAGGTTTTGCATTAGGAATCATAATTGGGATTTCTATAGTATATATTGCATCTAAAACACGAAGGCCCAAATGGCTCGCACAAGGTGTAATAATGTTGGAGAGAAGGTTCACCGAGTGCATGGAGAAGCCAAACCAGAAGGCTGCCAAATTTCATAGATAATGAAATTGTTGAGGAGATGTCTTTTTATATTGTTTAATATAGATTCAGTGAATAAAGACGTCACTTAATTAGCTTGAAAAGTCATTTCTCTTGAAGATGTTAGTTTCTAATGTCTTCCCTATTAAAGAAATCCCTTATGATGTTTTCAAAATGACAAAATAAATCAAAGGTTACTAATGTGTTTAATGGTTGAGTAATAGACTATGCAGATGATAAAACATGTAAATGATATTATCAAAGTCTATACTTGAAAGAACCAGACAATAGACTATATGTTGAAGCTGAACTTATTCAGACTGTGCCCAGACCTTAAGGCTAAATATGTTTAAAAGTAGAATATGTTCAAACTTATGTCCAGATTGTAAAGTCTATTTCTGACTGAAGACACTCAGACTCTACTTCAGACTAAAGACACTCAGACTTTACATCCAAAACAAGACATAAGTCCAGAACATGACAAAGTCTAGAACAAGACACAAGTTTAGAACGTAGCAGACTCAGAACTAAGTATGTTCAGAACGAAGCAACTTGACAGAACGTAACACAAGCTCCAAACATATAACGGCTAGTGATCTAGTTTGGATTTTACATCAAGATTGATTTGATTAACTCAATCTAATTGATTAACAATTGGATATTGAAGATAAGAATTGTCTATACGAAAAAGCTTTACTTATGGAAACCAAGATTCTATTTGTATGGACGATCAAAATCAATTTGGGATTCTACTTCTATCACTCAACGGCTACTAAATCTTCTAGATACAGATCTATCCAATGGGTAGATTGAAAGACGATCCTCTAGATACTGTCCAACGGCTAGTTTGGAAGTGGATGAGTATTTAAGAAGATCAATGACTAATGAGCAAGTAAGAGACGAGGTGTATAAAATTTATAATTCCAAAGTCTTAGCAACCTTTGATCATATACTTGTCTTTGGTGAGCTTAAATGTTTGTGATCATGAGAGAAATACTAAAAGAGTGACTTAGTGAGATAGTGTGACCTACCACTGAGTGTTTGCACTCAAAGTTGTAATCTATTGTTGATTACATAGTGGAATCCAGTAGAAGGCTGTTAACGTGAAAGAGTGGATGTAGGTTTGATCTAAACCGAACCACAATAAATTTTGTGTTCTTATTCTATTCCATAAACTCATTTATTTTATTCGTGATTCTATTTAATTGTTAAAATTTGAACTCGCTCAAAATCTGTTGTTCTTTAGACACAGTTTCAAAAGCAAAATATTTTTATTACTTTTTGCGAAAAAATTTCTTCACATCTATTCACCCCATCTAGGTGTTCATATTAGCACTTTCATTTCCTATCTTTTATTTTGATGCAATTCCATATCAGTTGAATTAAGAAGATGAACCATGAGATCTATTAAGCATGTGACTTTAAAGAAAGGAAAAAAAAAAGAAGAAGCAAAAGCAAAAAAAAAAAAAAAATGAAGCGAATGCCATTAAAATCTGTAGATATCTTTTCCATCTTCCTATGCGCCTAGCTTTTATTTATCCAGGAAGAATAAGAAGCAAAGACCTCACTAAACAATTTAGCCAAAGTATTCAATAACTTAATCTACTGAGGAAATATGTTCTGAAGAATTAAACCAAAATTGTTGAAGTCGCAGGTCGATAGTAGATGGTGTGGACTGGAAGCTATTATACATTGTCCTTGATGGAGAACATGAGTCGAAAGGGAAACGGAGAAATGGCGAGTGACATATTCCAACAAAATTAAAGATTTGATTCTTACGGATTCAAGAACAACCAACAAAGACTTCCTTGCTGTGTCCTTACTGTGTATCATGTGGCAAAGATTGAATGATAATGGAAGCGATTCACCCGTGAAATCTATATCATCATATCAGTCTGTCAATGCCCATTTTACAAGAATGCATCGATGATAACTCCGGCGTCTCTTTTGTATCGAGTCAATGAATAAAGCTCTACGGCTCACCCAAAAATTTCCAATCAAATGCTCTTGATTTATGACGCGATGAATTCAGTAACGCAAGCCACGGAGCCAGTGTCCTGAAAAGAGAAGGCAATGGCTCAACTGGTACGGCCACTCCGGCAATGGCCGAGGTTCCACCATCACCGCGCCGTCATCTCTCCCTCCTCTCCCTTGTCTCCTTCACCCTTTGGAACGACGTCGCTGTCATCATCTTCATCATCCTCACCACTGTCTGTTCTAGACAGTGTTCCCTTCAGCACACCGCGACGTCCGTCAAAAGCAGCGCAGGGCTCAGATTCCCCAACTGCCCGCCGCCGTACAATCCCTGAGAAAAGAACGGCAGCGACTCCTCCTCCGACGCCAAGAAGAGCATGGAGCTCACTTCTTTCTCCAATTTCCATATCAAGCGCATCCTCGGGTACTACTGGGGAAAAAAAATGTAACCACCAGTTGTCGCGATTTGGAGCTTTTACGGGCTCCATGGAGTGGCCCAATAGCGTAGCATTACAGATTGATCCTTGCCTTTGGAATGGGGAATTGCAGAGTGGCTTCTATGGAGCAATAGGTGTTGGACGCTCTGATGCTTGCGGGGCGATGCTTCTGCAATCCGTGGTTGTCTCTCTCGAGGCGTTGAGATGTTTGTTGAATTGTCGCAGAGACTGGGACCCGATGTTCGAGAAGAAAAGCGAGGGCAGTTCGATTAAATCGGTACTATTACATTTCCTTCCTGCAATTGTGAGTGCGTGCGCGCGCCCCTGCGAGAATCTTTTTACCTTTCTTGCCGGTTCACCTCTTATCTTGTTTGCCATGCCTGGCTATTGCCAAGTGAGTTCTCGCTGTGCAAAATAGTTCTTGAACTAAGAAGCTCTTCTCTTGCCGCTTTTTCTTCGTTAGATTGAACATGATTATTTGAGCTTGTAATTTTGAAATGCTTGGATGATACTTACGGTATAGCTCTTTGAGCATATATTGATGTAAGATAAGCAACTGCTAATGCTGGGGCTCGAGAAAGGCCCGTTTGAAATTTCAAACTGTGCCAAAAATCTGAAATTTTGCTTGCTTGTTGAACTATTTTTTTCCATTTCCAGATGGAACATAATGTCTTTGGTTTTCTTTCTCTTCTGTCTCATTAAGTTGTGTTCTACAGAATATTAACAAGAGGTCTTAACTCAACGATTCGTTGATGCCTCATGTGTCCGTGACAGATTTTGCGTGATTAGTCCAAAAACAAAAGCAATCTCAAGGCAATCCGTATAATTGCACAGAATCTGCCCACCAAAGAAAGATAGACGATAAATCAACTCGAGCAACCTTGCATATGATTGCCTTTTCCTATTGTCTTATAGGATGAAAATGCCCAACAATTTGAAGGAAGGGTATCTTCTTCGGCATTCAACATACAAACTCAGCATCTTGTCAAACCTTATAAAACCGGACTAGAAAGAACTTTCTTTGGGTCGGCCAAGCGCTGGTCCGTATCAAAGATCATTGGACCCCCCACCCAAAATGCAAAGCCGAACACAACTAAGAAGAGAAAAAGGAAGCCTGTTGCTGTAAAGCGTAAACCTCATGGAAAATCCTCATGCCCGTATGCCCAAAACCGAAAGCGAGAAGACAGGTCATCTTACTATAGATCGAGCCTCACCTTCTTGCGGCGGAAGGTTGCATTTGTTTATAGCGATCCAGGAGACGGCCACAATGAGACTCCAAATGATGGATAGAGGACGGAGGCTTTTCCAAGGGATTGTTACGCATTACAGAGGAAGATGCTCCGCAGTTCATCACCGATGGTGTGAAATTAGACTACCACGTTTCTAGGATGAATCAGCGTACCTCGGATCTCGAAACCTTTTTAATGAGCGAGATCTATACTTCTCTACTTCCACGCTAATGGCCAAGATCAACCTGGCTCGATGCAGTACTGTTGCACAGCTTTGGCTGCCTCACCATAACAATTTTTTTTTTTATATTGTGCAATGTAAAAATGTGGAAGCACAATTTTTCTCGTCGAGCTCGATATAGTAAATAATAGGAGTATTCACAAAGTCTTCTCAAATCACATGTCAACTGGGTAGCACCGTAATGGAAAAGAAATGTCAAGGAAGAAAATATCAACGTAATTCACAAAAATCTTTACTATCTTTGAGGAATAAACATCACACTGTAAATTTAATCGCATTTTCAGCATAAGAGAATGGATGAGCGTGGAAAAAAATGGACAGTGCAGAGAAATCTTCTTGGTAAAGCACTAAGAAGTCTCTAGAGGGACAGAGGAAACATAAAATCTGAATCAATCAAATCCCATGCTAACTCATAGTTGAAAAGTGGAGATCACGCAATTTTCGGGACCGATCTCCCATATAACTTTGATTGTTAATTAAAAGTAAAAAAATAATTTCAACCGCTGATGATTTTGAAAAGCTGGAAACTCACAAACACTTAAGAAAAACTGCGGACTATATTATGACTTATGGTACTTTTGTTTAAGAAAAACTACGACATATGAGGATAATTACTCACCAAATGGGCCTTTCAATTATGAAGTAATGCTACGATCATGGAGACAAGTTACTAAGAGTAGGAAAAAAAGATTAATGATGAATTCAAGTTGATTACAATTTTTGATGGAAAGTTCGGGACGGTTGGATATTCAACCTCACGAGAGTTTAAGATATATTATTATGTGAAGAATGGTTATTAACTTGTATTTTAAAAAGACTTGTAGGATAATTACAATTGTTCAGGATAATTACTAAGCATGACTGCCATCACATACAACACTTCGAGGTATTTTATTAGCTTATTGCTCAATTACTAAGTATTAATATCTTAATGTTACGAACTCCATAGATTAATTACCATTCATAAAGGTAAATTACTAGTTGCAAGGGCAAATAAGTTACAACCATGCTGGTAAGTTACAATCCATAAAGTACAATCGCTATCCATAAGTGCAATCAACGTTACTATAATTTTAAATAAATTACGTCAAATTCAAGAGATTTATAGCTTTGTTTGTTTCGCCAAGAAAAGAACTATTTAGATAATATATTTAAAAAAAAAAACGATCTCTTGTATTGTTTACAAAAATGAATGAACAAAATGAATTTTCATCAATCACGAAAATGTTCAAAAATAAATTATTATGGATAATGAAAACATTTTAAATCGACTAATTATCTAAAGCGATATAAGCGATTACTTTTAGGTCCCGTTTGGTAACCATCCAAATAGGGTCAGATTCTAATTCTTTGTTCCCGGGGATAGTTTGGGAATAGAATCGCGTTTAGTAAAATTTTGTTCCGGGAACAAATTTCTTATTTTTTGTTCCGGAAGTAGATTTGGAACAGAATCAAAAATAAATAAAAAAAGTTGATTCTTGTTTCGGGAACAAATCTAATAATCAAAACAACTCTTCTTCTTCCATTTTCTCTTCTTCTTCTTCTCTTTTCTTATTCTTCATCGACCGCCCATGCGCCACCGTCCACCACTGCCGATCGCCGGCGAGGCCCACTTGGCCCCAACGAGGCTCGCCTCAGCCCATCGGTGGCCAGGCGAGCCTCGCCCAGTCAACAACCTTTGAAAAAGCAAAAATAAAGCAGCAAGAAATGGCTTTCCAAATTACCAGAAAAGGACATTAAGGCAGAACTGAATGTCACGTTTCCTTTTTCTTTCAAGTGATTTAGTTCATTTCATCTCTAAGATCACAAGACACCATGATTTAGTTCATTTTCCTAGAGTAGAAATGTTTCTTCATCATAGGCTTCCTTTGTTATGCAAAAATAAGTAATCTAAGGACACGTTTGGTAATGATTATATTCCCAAGAGTAGATTCTGATCAAAAATGATTTTTTTTTATTCTGTTCTTAGAAACAGATTCTAAGCATTTTAAGATGTTTGGTAACTGTCCAAAATTTTTTATTTTGGAATAGAATTGTGTTTGGTACCGTGCTCATTAATTCTATTCCAAATCAATTTCTTTTAATTTTTAAATAATTTTTATACTTTTTTATTTTTTTTTTTTTCCACTTTTTCTTTTCTTTTCTTTTCTTTTTTTTCTTTTTCTCTTATTCTTCTTCTTCAAGCCGATGACCTCACCGAAGTGTCGCCGGCCCTCATCGATCAAGCCTCGGTGAGGCTAGGCAAGCCTAGAAAAGAAAATGAAAAAAGTATAAAAATTATTTAAAAATTAAAAGAAATTGATTTGGAATAGAATCAATGAAGCACGGTATTTCAAATGCAATTCTATTCCAGAATAAAAAAATTTGGACAGTTACCAAACAGCTTAAAATGCTTAGAATCTGTTCCCGGGAACAGAATAAAAAAAAAATCATTTATGATCAGAATCTACTTCCGGAAACAAAATCGTTACCAAACGCTCCTTAGATTACTTATTTTTGCATAACAAAGGAAGCCTACAATGAAGAAACATTTCCTTTTGTCTTTTCTTAGCGGGGACTCTAGGAAAATGAACTGAATCATGGTGTCTTGTGATCTTAGGGACGAAATGAACTAAATCACCCGAAAGAAAAAGGAAACGTGACATTCAGTTCTGCCTTAACGTCCTTTTCTGGTCATTTGGAAAGCCATTTCTTGTTGCTTTATTTTTGCTTTTCCAAAGGTTGTTGACTCTTGACAAAACTAGAACGCTTTTACATGGGAATCCAATCTCGTTATAATTAGACTTCGGTGAAAGCAGTCGGAACCGCAATTCACGTTTGGCATAAGCCAACCGACACACCTTTCAGGGAAGACTTGTGTTCATAACATGGCCAATTAAACGGGCTATATGAGTTGAATCCCTATCCCCACGGCCAATAAACTCACTCCTCCGCCGAAGTAAATGATGGGGTGGCAGAGCTTCTGGTACGGGACTCAAGTCATATGTTTAGGCAAAATGAAAAAATTCAGCGATCGCACAAATAGGTATGAAACTTTACCTATGTATTTCAAAGTCTCTCTGGTAATATTAATCAATTAGGACTAATTTGGCCCGCGATAGTCCTCCATCTTAGCCCTGTTGGAAAACATCACTATGGTAATGGTATAGTCAACAATACGACCGACAGAGCTTTTAGAGAAGCTAGTTCATTTTGTGAACTCACCAAGTGACCTTCTAGAGAAGACATGTCGATCACTTCACAAGGGTTGTCCAACTTAATGCGCTCATCCGCGTGCTAAAGTGAATAATGGAGTGACGTTAATAGTCTAGCGGCATTTAAAATTGATAAATGATTACCAAAACAAAAAATGGTGGGGATCTAATGGCTTTTTCTAGTGGGTGGATCTTGCATACTAAATTAACTCCCAACCCACAAGGCAAGTTGAATTCGTCTTATCAGAGACTTGTGTCCCTCACTTCACACTTAATAAATTGAACCCCTCGCTTGCTTAAACTGCAAAATGGGGTGGCATCAAACCCTCAACCTCTTCTACTTCCTCCTTTTCTTTCACTCGCCCGTTTTACATATCTCCTGCATCAATCCATATCCCGATAGTCCTGCCCACCCCCAACCCCCCTCCCACTGCCTCCCTCGCCTTGCTTTCCATATCAACGTGATGCCTTGGTCCATTTTGCGAATTCCTTCGTGATTGATAGCACGGCGTCCCCCACCAATAGATTCTACCCTTTTCATCCAAAGACAAAGTCATGGAATAAGGGGGTGGACTGCTGCTCATGGGACGGTTTCCAATGTGACCAATTCACGGGTGGCGTCATCGGCCTCAGTCTTGGCCATAGTTGGCTTCGTGGTGCTCTCCATCCCAATATCTCCCTCCATCTCCTAGACCTTAAATATCTGGACTTGTCTTTCAATAGTTTTAGTGGGGAGATCCCAAGGTGGTTTGGGGGAATGATTCATGATACATTGGAAGTCCATCTTTCCAATAACCAGCTTGAGGGGGGTATACAACTTTTGCTCTCAAAGAGATTGTCCATTCTTGACCTTTCCTCCAATAATTTCACCGGTGAGATCCCCTCTTCGATTTGCCTATTGAGTTCACTTCAATATTTAGATTTGTATAAGACTAATCTCTCGGGGAATGTGCCATCATGTTTTGGTAATATAACCAATCTCCAATTTCTAAGTTTGAGCTACGATAGATTGGAAGGGACATTACCGCGCTCGCTAGTTAGACTCGTCGACTTAAAATCACTAGATCTCAGCCACAACAAGTTTAGTGATATCTTCCCACATGGGCTAGAAGCACCGAATCTGGAAGTCCTTAATTTGCAATCCAACAATTTTCATGGTGAGATCAACCTCACTTCCTTTAGTCGCTTTTTTTTATTTATTGGCGAAAACAATTTTACTAGACGGTTGCCCATAGAGGTTTTCTCAAACTCCTCATTAAAAATAATAGATTTATCCAACAACGAGTTTGAAGGGCAAATTCCACTTCCGTCGCTGAGCACAAGTTATTATTCCATTGCAAGTAATAATTTCATGGGAAAGATCCCTTCTTTGTTATGCAATGTCACCATGCTTGAGGTCATTGACTTGCTTAACAACAACTTAACCAGTGGCTTGCCTCAGTGCTTAACAAATTTTAGTATCAATTTGCAAGTTTTGAACTTGCGAATGAATCACTTTGAGGGCACAATTCCTCAATCAATTTCTTCAAGAAATAACTTGATGACTCTTGACTTGAGTGGAAATTGGATAGAAGGCACATTGCCCCAATCGTTGATCAAATGTGAAAATTTGGAAGTTCTAGATCTCAGTGACAATCAAATAGATGATACCTTCCCAACATGGTTGGGAACTCTCCCAGAATTGAAAGTACTCGTCTAAGGTCCAATAATTTTAAGGATCTTTTAAACGTTCCTAGGGGAGCTCCCCTATTTCCCATGTTACACATTTTAGACCTCTCCAACAACAATTTTGGTGGTCCTTTGCCAGCCAACTTGGTGATGAACCTTAAAAGCATGATGAATGGTGAAGATGGGCAAAACAAATCATTGTATATGACACGATCACCGTCTTCCAAAGCGTGGTCATATGAAAATTCCGTGACCGTGAGGATGAAAGGGCTAGAGATTCAGCTAGTAAAGATCTTGACCATCTTCACAACCATTGACTTGTCGAACAACTCTTTTCATGGGGATATCCCGGGAGTTATTGGACATCTTAAGTCTCTCATAGGGCTCAATCTTTCTCATAACAAGTTTGCAGGTTCCATCCCCTTGACTTTGGGGAACTTGACTAATCTTGAATGGCTTGATCTTTCTTCAAACAAGCTTAGTGGAAAAATTCCTAGAAAATTGGGAGATTTGACATTCCTTGGGTACTTAAACCTTTCAAAGAACCAGCTCACCGATCGAATTCCTCAGGACCAGCAATTGAGCACATTTTCAAATGACTCGTTCAGTGAGAATCCAGGCTTATGCGGAACTCCATTGTCAAAAGCATGCCCTGGCGATGCTCAACCTCCTTCACGATCATCCTCATCAGTTTTTTACCATGAAGGACATGAGAATTGGTTCAAACATAAAGTAGTGTGGATAGGTTATGCATCGGGAATTGTAATTGGGATTTCTATAGCATATATTGCATTTGAAACACGAAGACCCAAGTGGCTCATGCAAGGTGTGAGAATGTTGGAGAGAAGGGCAGCCGAGTGGATGGAGAAGCCAAAGCGGAAGGCCATCAAATTTCTTAGAAAATGAAATTGTTGAGGAGATGTCTCTTTATATTGTTTAATATAGATTCAGTTAAAGATGTCACCTGACTAGCTTGAAAAGTCATTTCCCTTAGGGACGTTTGTTTCTAATGTCTTCCATATCTATTGTTTTGATGCAACTCCATATCAGTTGAATTAAGAAGAAGAACAATGACATCTATTAAGCACATGGCTTTAAAAGGGAAAAAAAACAAAAAGAAGCAAAAAAACAAAAAAAATGAAGCAAGTGCCATTAAAATTTGTAGTTATCTTTTCCATGTTCTTATGCCCCTAGCTTTATTTGTCTATGGAGAATCAGAAGTGAAGACCTCACTTGATAGATCAGCCAAAGTTTTCAATAGCTTAATATGCTGTGGAAATACGTCCTGAAGAATTAAACCAAAATTGTTGAGGTTGCAGGTCGGTAGTAGATTGTGGACTGGAAGCTATTGTACATGGTCCTTGATAGAGAACATCGGTCAAAAGTGAAACGGGGAGTGACATATTCAAAGCATGGGAGAAAGACATTAGAAGAGCGATAAATTATATATGGCACTCACTTTAGTACCAAAAGTTTTTGTCGACTCACGTAAGTACCACAGTCGGAGAAAAATGATCACTTAAGTGCTTCCGGCAACAAATTCCGACTAGAAAAATTACGTAACTTTTATAATTAAAATTTTTATCTAAAGTGGCATTTTTCTGATACTAAAGCGATCACTTTTCATTAAGATTGGCACTGAAATGATGACTTTTTATTCTGCTATATGACGTCATTTCAATGTTATATGCTAACTAGTTCCACTGGCGAACCACGAAAGATTGAAAAATTAATAAAATATGGCCACATCAAATTTCCCGTAACTTGAATCGGAGTTGATACTTATCAAAAAATTAATAAAATATGGCTACATCAAATTTCCACTAACTTAAATCGGAGTTAGCACTTAAGTAATCGTTTTCTTTTTTAAAATGGCACTTAAGGGATCTGAAAAAAACTTTTTGCACTAAAATGAACGTCGTACATAACTTATAGTACTTCTAATGTCCTTTTCCCTTCAAAGTATCTTCAAATTCCAAATAGTTCTACTAAAAAGTAATAAAAGCGAGTGCCCTCCTAGATAATTAACTATCCAAAATCAAAGTAACCTGTCTATCATATGGTCACGGCCATAGTCATTTATGTCTTGGGATAAGTACACTAGAAGTATGAAAAGTTGTATACGGCGCTTACTTTAGTGTCAAAAGTTTTCACTAGCTCACTTAGGTGCTAAATTGGAGAAAAAACGATTACTTAAGTGCCAACGACGAGAAATTTCGACCACATGTCATTTATAATTAAAATTATAATATGACTTGGAAAATTTTCTAAAAATTCCAGTCCACATGGCATTTCCACATAGCATGCGTGGCACTAAAGTGATCGCTTTTTAACAATGATTGGCACTGAAGCGATTGCTTTAAACAAAATTTGGTACTCAAGTGTCGATTTAAATAAAATTTGACACTTCAATAATCACTATTTACAACTTTTGAACAATGTCTTTTAGGAATTATATGCTGATTAGGCACGCTGGTGAGTCACGTAGAATCGAATAAAATATAGATCTTCTTCATTTTTTTAAGTAGTACTTGAGTGATTCAAAAAAACTTTTGACATTAAAGTGAGTGACGTATATAACTTTTGGCACTTTTAATATACTTATCCCTCCATGTCTTTATCAATGGTCACATTTTGCCAAAAGATTGTCTCAAAAATAAAATATGGATAAAAGGATATTAGAAGTGGCAAAAGTTTTATATAGACACATACTTTAGTGTTAAAAGTTCTTGCTAGCTCACTTAAGTGTTTAATCAGAAATAAACAATTACTTGAGTGCTTTCAGCGGAAAATCCTGGCATTTAAAAATTTAATGTGAGTTAACATTTTAAAAGAAAAAAAAAAGTCCACGTGGATATCCGCGTGATTGGGTCGTCTAAACACGACATTGCACGACTCCCAGGCTAAAAACACCACTGTTCAACTTTTACCATCCCCGCGACTCGCTCGCCACCGAAGGACATCACCATCCGCCGTTCACCACCCCTCCTCCTCAATGAAAAAACTCTCAACCACCGCCAACCCACACATAGCCATCGTCGTCCCACGCACAACCACCATCAATCACCACGCTGCCTCAACCATTTTCCTGAAGACATCACCCAACTAACCAGAAGTAGAGACATGGGCTGCCACTACTAACCCACACTGGTTGCCAATATCTTGGGTCAGCCGTAGATCGAAGCCGCTTGCCATTCACTGCCCCCGTTGGTCGGTAGCGAAGTCGCGGTTAGTTCGTCCTGGTTTGCTTTTTTTCCGACAAAGAAGGCTTGAAGAGTTTAGGGTTCACCTGAAGCTCGGTCACTAGCGTCAACCACCAGTGACAGCTTTCTCCATCGTTTTAAGCCGTTGGAGCCACTGTCGACCGTCGCCATTCATCATCCCAGAGCAACAGAGGAGCCACTCCATTCTGCCCCATTTCTCGGCTAGGAAGCTTGAAGTGCTTCCAGCTTGTTCGATCCTCCTCCGTTGGCTCCTAATCATTAGCGACAATACCACTAGGACCCCCTTACTAGTTGAACAATCGACGGTCAGAAAAAAACCGTCATCTCTCTCGATTCTCATTGCATTATCATTGCTCACTTCTCGGCTAGGATAGCTCGAAATGGCCTGCTCATTTGAAGACTTGTCCCCGACGCCCATCCACTCAGATGACGTATCTAGAGCCACCCAGGTACGAATTCCGTAACTACAGTCGGAGGACTTCTCCTTCAGCCAAGTAATTTCATCATCCCTATTGTCGCCTGTTTTGGTGAAGTTTGAGGACTTCTTTGGCCGGATAATATTAAGCTTCCTCTTCGCTTATTGAAACGAATTTGAGCCACTCATGATGCTTCTACTCCATTTGCAACCATTTGCAAGATTGAGCTGTTAATTTTGGAGGCAAACCGAATTAGGGTTTGATTTTGGGTTGAATTGTTGGTTAGGGTTTTGAATTGGGAAACTTCTTTCAATTTGCAGTTTAAGGTTTATATTTTGGGCCAAACCTCCACAAGGACGTCGTTTACGGATTCAAGGACAACAAACAAAGACTTGGTGCTATGTATTATGTGGCAAGATTTAATGATAATGGGAGCGATTCACCATTAAAATTTTATATCATTAGACTAGTCTGTTGATGTCCATTTTATAAAAATGCCCTAAAGATAACTTCGATATCTCTTTTGTAACAAGTCGAAAACTCTATCGGACCAAAAAAAAAAAAAAAAGTGAATAAAAACTCTATGGCTCACCCAAAAGTTTCCAATCAAATACTCTAATTTCCGACACAACGAATTCTGAAACGCGAGCGAAACACTCTTCTAGAGCCCCTGAGAGCCAGTGTCCTGGAAAGAGAAGGCAATGGCTCAACTGGTACGACCACTCCAGCAATGACCGAGGTTCCACCGCCGTCATCTCTTCCCCTCTCCCTTGTCTCCTCCACCCTTTGGAACGACGTCGCTGTCATCATCTTCATCATCCTCACCATTGTCTGTTCCAAACGGTGGTCCCTTCAGCACACCGCAACGTCCGTTACCAGCCGCGCAAGCTTAGATTCCCCAGCTGCCAGCCGCCGTGCAATCTCTGAGAAGAGGACAGCAGCGACTCGAACTGCGACGCCTAGAAGAGCCCGCAACCAGAAGAAGCGCGAGGCTCCGCCGTCCACTGGGGCATGGAGCTCACTTCTTTCTCCAATTCCCGAATCGAGCGCATCCTCGGGGTGTCCCGATTTGGTGCTTTTACGGGCTTCATGGAGTGGCCCAATAGCGTAGCATTTTGGATTGATTCTTGTTTTTCTAATGGGAAATTGCAGAGTGACTTCTCTGTTGGACGCTCTGATGCTTGCATGGGGATGCTGTTAGATATTTATATAATGCTTAATGCGGAAATTCATAATAAATTTAAGGATCTTTGATTTTCATGATTTTCACAAATAGATGAAGACATACATTTATCCATAACGCTACGCTTGATGATGATCGTTGTAGCAAATCCAAATAATTCAAACTAAATGAAGAAATCCGATTTCTCTCCCTTAACCCACTAAATCTTAATGTATTCAATTGATGGAGGAGAAGAGAATACGTTCTTTCTGTTATTATTATTCGTATGTGGGTGGAGAGAGGACCGGACTCTATTTATACGTTCGTTGAAAATGTGCATTCCATCAAAACGATATACCCTTTCGTTTTATTAGTCGTACATTCTTCGTAACCAATAATTATTTATAGCATTTCAATAATTATTAAACCATATAATAAATCACATAATATGGGCCACAATAATTCTTACAAATGCTTAATTTTTTTCTCTCAAGGCTTTTCGTCTGAATTTGTCTGTTCATGCGGTTGAGATGTTCACTGAATTGTCACGGAGACTGGGACCCGATGTTCGAGAAGAAAAGCGAAGGCAGTTCAATTACTGGTACTATTACATTTCATTCATGCATTTGTGAGTGCGCGCGCGGGCATGCGAGAATCTTTTTATTTCTATTTCGATGAACAATTTCTCGAGTAAAAAAATATGTTTGATAATTACACAAAGTTTTTATTCTTGAAATAGAAAAAGAATAAAAATATGTTTCATGATACAACAATTTCTTTTTTGTATTTTTTTTTTTTATTCTTACTCACGGATCACCGACCACTGATCGTCGGCCGCCGCTACCCGTCGCCACCCGCCGCCACCGTTGCACGACTGCCTGCTAGCGACCGTCACCAGCAACCGCCATCACCAACGACCGCCACCCGCCACGGTGGCTCCGGGCAATTGGAGGTGACCGCGGCAAGAAAGAAAAACAAAAGATAAAAAAAGAAAATTGGCTTATTTTTAGAAATTGTTCCCGGGAACAAGAAACTACTTTTTTTTTGTTTCTCAAAACTGTTCCCTGAAAAAAAAAATAGAAAAATTGTTCTCGGAAACAAATGTTTTATCAAATAGGTTTTTGTTCTTTTTTTGTTTCGGGAAACAAAATAACAAAAATTGAGAGAAACAGAAACGTTACCATGCACCGCCTTATCTTCTTTGCCATCCTTGGCTATTGCCAAATGAGTTCTTGCTGTGCAAAATAGTTCTTGGACTGAGAAGCTCTTCTCTTGCCGCTTCTTCTTCCTTGGATTGAACTTGACTATTTGAGCTTGTAATTTTGAAATGCTTGGATAGTACTTGCGGTGTAGCTTCTTGAGCATATATTGAACTGCGTCGGATGCCGCCTCACACAGCCACATGCCGCCTCGCTGCGAATCCACCAAGCCTGCCATTGAGTGCTGGTTTAGAGGGCAGAGATTACTTGGATTCGTTTTGCTATGTCGCTTCAAAGCCCCACAATTCTGGGAGATGCCTTTGATTCGCTTTGTCGGAATCCATAGGAGAGTTTCGGTGGTTGTTTTGAGGAGGGGGAATTATTCCAATAAAGAAAACAGTAATTTTTTTTTCCCTGCTGAGAGTTTATCTTTTTAGGCTGTTTTAAAGAGGGATAAGGTTTGATCTAAATCTTCGAGGTGACTCGTGAAGTTTGCATTAGGTCGAAAGCCAAAACATATCTCAGGCCCATTTAATAGTGTAAATTATATACGAAAAATACGGTTCAATACATGTTTTCATTATGTGTAGATGCTGTAATTGGAGAACAAAAAGATACGAAAGTAATACAAAAACACTTTTTATTAGCATTTTCACAAAAAGGACCTAACTTCTGATTTGATAGGGATAGGTTGTAGTTTTCTTTATAGGTGGGCGCAAAATACTTTTAATATATAAAAGTTTAGTTTCCTACACAATAGAGAGAGTTAGGGATAGACTTACAAATTCTTCACCGAAAAATCAGTTTACACCTCTTTCCTTGTGACCTTTAAATTTTTATGATTGATCACATGATTGTCGCATTGCCGTCGCTATGGCATGCAATCGACAGCACTTGCCATAACAAATGAACTGAATCTTCTCAATTCAAAGAGAGATTAGACTGAGTTTAGAGATCATGATAACAGATTCAACAGTCGAAACTATTTGCGATGACCTGCTTCTTGTTCATCCATTTGTGTCCTAGCAGTAGGTCATGAGTGGTTCAATTGACTATTGGAAACTGAGAGATTCATGTTCATGTCCTATAATGACACAATCTGTTGCACCGGTCTGCCGATCAGGATTCACGATTAGTAGCCCACCATTACTTGTCATTCGAAACACAAGATTAAGTCTATGACGGATCTTGTGTGATTGGTCCGAAAACAAAAGTGTGAGATCACAAGGCAATCCCATATGGTCGTGCAAGGTCTGTCCGCCGAGGAAATGCCCAACAGTTCGATTGAAGGGAGCCTTCTTTCGTAGTCAATATGCCATCAGTATCTTGTGAAACCTTATAAAACCAGATTAGAAAGAACTTCTTTCTTTGGGTCGACCATGCGCTGGCCCGTATCAAGTTCATTGGACCCCCACCCAAAAAGCAAAACAGAACACAAGAAGAGAAAGGAAAGCCTCTTCAGTTATCTGCATCTCTCTCCTTTGACGACTGTCTTGGAAAATTACCACCATCTTTAACCGGTTATTTTATTGGAGAAATTTCGAGGTGCACGGAATTATGTGAGTCCGATGCACCACAGCCCCTGATTTGGCGTGCCTCGCATCAGAACAACGTGATCAAATGGCTATGGTCACCATAGGGTTCACACAAATCCAGTGCATTCATTAGTAACTCAAAAATTACCTCTTCATATAAACACCAAATCTCGTTGCACAACAAGAGATCCAAACTTAAGAAGTTTACAGTTACAGCACCATTCCATTTCTACTAGTGAACCACCACATAAGCAAAACCAAAAGCAAGAAATCTAGATAAATGGACTTTCCCATGGAAAAAAAAAGGTTTATAAAAAAGATGAGCCATCAAGCATCACCTTCTTGCAGCAGAAAGTTGCATCTGTTTATGGTGATCCAGGAGATGGCGACAATGAGATGTCTGAATGATGGACGGAGGACCATGGAGGCTTTTCCAAGGGATTGTTAGAGATTACGTTGGGAGAAGCTCCAAACTTAAACATCAATGGCACAGAATTAGATTACCATGGTTCTAGGAGGAATCATCATATCTCAGATCTTGAAACCTTTTTAATAAGCCAGATCTATACTTCTCTGCTTCTGCATCCTCAAAAGAACCTGGGATGGACCTCATGACGGAGATTAACCCGGCTTGGTGGAGTACTCCCGCAGCTTCGACTGCCACACCATAACATATTTTATTTGAGTGATGTACAAATGTGGAAGCACAATTTTGTTCGTCGAGCTTGAATCAGTAATATTATGGCCATTCACAAAGTCTTCTTCAATCAGATATGTCAATCGGCAAGCACCGTCATAAAAAGAAATGTCAAGGAAGAAAATATCACATGATTCACAAAACCTTTACAATCTTTAAGGAAGAAATATCAAACTGAAAATTAAATCAAATGTTCAGCAAAAGAGAATAAATGAGCTGGGAAGAAATAAGCACAGTGCAGAAAAACCACCTGGGAAAGCACTAAGAACTACCTTGAGAGACAAAGGAAACATAAAACCTGAATCATTCCCATTGATGCTGACTCGTAGTTGAAAAGTGAGGATCAAAGAACTACTAAAGACATGACAAAACTTTGTCAAAGATTTACCAGAGCTTAAGGTTAGAATTTCAAAAGTCATGAACTCTCAACTATATCTTCCTATTCCAACCCAAAAATATCTTGCAAGAGATATCTTTGTTAGCAAAGCAACTCTATCAGAAGTTGGATCATCGACTTTGTGATAGCCACAACATGTAAATAACTTTTCACACTAAGAAAATCCCAGAATGAGTATCTGTCAGGAGCATGACATGCTATGCACCTATATTAAAGCATGATGAATTTGCAATTATAAAGATTAGAACACAGATGTAGGGAACATGCAGATGAATAAGCAAAAGTACCACCTGAATTTGAAAGAGCAGCAAGAGCTTTCAAAGCTTCCTTCCTTGTCCGGTCATCTTTAGCATTGCTTAGCATGTCCACAAGCTCTTGAGCACCACCCACCTCCACTATTTTCATCCTTCTTTCATCTAAATGTTAACAGTGAAGTTGAAAATGATTTCTATGAGGCAAAGCATGGACTGCAGCTACGATACAGTAAAACAAAGCATGGTTCATGCCAACGACACTAACATAATCATACGTGAAAATAATGCCGCCACGTGTATTAGAATAGTGAAAATACATAGCAGATAGCAGAAGAACAAGATACATCAAAACACTCAAAAGCTACACTTCTTTACGAAGGGCTTAGATAGCTATGAAAGGGGAAAAAGTTTCTGAAGAATAATCAGTGAATTTCCTGGGCAGTATTTTTTTTGTCACACTGATAGAGATAATGACATTACCATCTATTGCAAAACGAGATAACCTAGAAGCTCCCATTCTCTTAAACAAGGGATCCTTGACTTGCAGAAGGGAAACGGACTGCTGTATCAAATTATCTCCTGGAAAACAGATAAGAATCTGTCCGTCAGAAAAGGCAAGCTGAAGCAGCAAGCATCAAGTAGACAAGACATCTCTTCCAAGATCATGAGCAACATTTCCACATACCCATGTATGGGAAAAATTGATAGCCAACATACGTGGCTGTTCCCGCGAAGAACAACTTCAACAACCATCCTATTTTCTTCTCAGCCTCCTGCTCTAGCGCTAGCTCATCTAGGGGCGAATCAAGATTTTAAAAAATCAGTCTCAGCAGCGCGAATGCATCGCAGATTCCCTGCAGGAATCATTGCAGGTATAGCAAATAGCAAGAGGGGTACATAGCCATCAATCCACCTTGAAACGTACACAAAATTATCAGGGAAAAGAACGTGAAGGACCTGGCATTTGGCAATTGGTTTGCAATCTAACGGTTCAATCACAAACAAATAGGCACCCCAACAATCCGAAATAGATTTTCTAGTTCAATCTCAATGCACAAGTATCTCGAACGCCTCATGGAAAATGGGGCTTAATCAATACTGCAATAGAACAAATTAATTAAACCACGTAAATGCACGAATCATCCGCGGAACGTTCTCGGACAAAATGAGCAAAACTACGACATCAATCGTACTAGAAGCAGAAAGCCATCAAGGGGCCAAACGAACATGCTTTTAACAAAAGATCGAAAGAGGCACAAATCTGAAAGGCGAAGCGGGTGAATCGGAGAAATCAGAAACCTTTCCCGCTGTACGAAGAGCAATATCTACTCTGCAAATGCCCAGCTTTTCTTCTGCATAGATACTGAAGAAAGATCCATCAAAATTGACTCCATCAAAGCAAGAATCAACTGAAATACGCTCAGCCCATTCTCGCGATCGCGTTCCAGTTCGACGATGCGCAAAAAAGAAATGGTAAGAGAAGATAAGAGATATCAGTCAAATTTACAGTGGCCAATCGCGCTGTTAAAGCACGCATGATGATTCCCAGTGAAGACCCTCCCGCTCCGCTTTTGAGTTCTTGTTCCGCTCGCGCTGCAGAAGAGCCGGAGAGGGAAAACTAATAAGTGGGATTTTCCGGGGAAGGGCTACCAAAGTAAAAGTCGCCCCAGTTGAAAAGACGGTCGTAAAAATTTACGATTTTTTATTTTATTAACGTTATAATGCAACGCACCCTCTCTTTACCAAAAAAAAAAAAAAATGCAACGCACCCACTGGTAGGCACTGTGATACTGTGATGGTTCATGTCAAAATATGAAGAGAAAGGTAAATCGAGAGGAAGAAGTGTAGGAATTTCTATGTATTTCTCTGCTTTCATTCAATGTACAGAGTTACATTATATTACAAAGTATGTGTAAAAGAAAAAGGAAAAGATACAATGTACAGATTAGATTTGATTTTAATTGATTCGATAAAATCCCTATGATTTGATCTAATCAAATCTTTCCAAACTTCTGCGTATCTTCCAACACTTCTCGCTCGGGTGGCTTGTAGATGTCCAAGACACCTAGCTTGCTCAAGAGATACGCATGCTGTTTTTGACACAGAGATTTGGTGAAGACATCCGCCAATTGTTCTTATGTTCCAATCCCTTGTGTCTCAATCATCCCTTCCTGGATTTTCTCCCGGGTGAAATGACAATCTACTTTAATGTGTTTTGTTCTCTATGCACGATAGGATTGGATGCAAGTTTGAGGGCTGCATCATTGTCGCAAAACAATCTTGTTGGTCCCTTGACCTGCACTCCAAGATCCTGAAGTAACCCTCTCAACCACACTATTTCACATGTGGTTTTAGCCATGACTCGATATTCTGCCTCTGCCGAAGACAACGAGACAGTTGGTTGTTTCTTCGTTCTCCAGGAAAGTAGAGAATCCCCCAATTTGATACAAAAACCGATTATCGATCTTCTGCTCATAGGACAGGTTGCATAGTCTGCGTTGCAGTATGCGGTCATTTTCCTATCACACTTCCTAGAGAGAAGAATCCCAAAACCAGGACATTTCTTCAAGTACCTTATGACCTTCAGCGTGGCATTCATATGAGACTGTTTTCGTTTATGCATGAACTGACTAAGTGTCTGCATAGCGTAACTTATGTCTGGTCTAATCATAGTTAAATATATGAGATCCCGACAAGCTTCTGATAGCCCAAGGGATCCTTGAGAGTAGGATCTGCCTCCTGAGGTACTTCAACATCATAATCAGCGGTTGTCAGTTTGACATTTTGTCCAATCGGCACTACAACTGGCTTACACCCAAATAATCATGCTTCTGAAATGATCTACAATGCAAATTTTATTTGATTGAGAGAGATTCCTTGGCTAGATCGAGCAATTTCAATCCCAAGGATATACTTTGGCGATCCTAGATCTTTAATATGAAAAGTAGAATGCAAGTATTCTTTAAGGCCTTTGATAGCTATTTCATCATTCCCCATAATGAGTATGTCATCTACATATATCATCAAGTAGATAGATGACGTACCTTGAGTCCATGTGAAGATAGCATAATCAAATCTGGATTGTTGAAAACCAGCAGCTATTAGTGATTCAGCAAATTTCGCATACCACTGTCCGGATGCTTACTTAAGTTCATACAAGAATTTGCGAAGACGACATACTTTATTCTCCCCCTGTCTCCGTAAACCTTGAGGTATTTCCATACATATCTCCTCGTCTAAATCACCATGGAGAAAGGCATTATGAACATCCATCTGATGTAACGACCAGTCGTGAGAAGTTGCTACAGAGAGAAAAGAGCAAACTGTGACATCCTTGGCCACAGGGGAAAAAGTCTCGTGATAATCAAAACATTCCTTTTGTGTGAAGCCTTTAGCCACCAATCGCGCCTTGTATCGTTCAATCGACCCATATGCTCGATATTTGATCTTGTAGACCCATTTACATCCAATTACTTTACGATGTGGAGGTAAGAGAACAAGATCCCATGTATGGTTATCCATGAGGGCTTTCAATTCTGCCTCCATTGTTGTTTGCCATCGTGGATCAATGCTTGCCTCATGGAAGTTAGATGGTTCTTGTTCTTCAGAAATACAAGCAATGCAACATCGATGCATTGGGGATAAACGATCGAAAGAAACGTAAGATGAGATTGGAAAAGGAATACTTGGTGAACTCCTGACTCCACATATATAGTCTTTAGTCAAGGTAGGTGGTCGAGTAGCACGTCCAGAACGTCTGGGTCGATCATCTTCTGAAGACGTAGCATTGTCTGGAATTTCCACTGGAAGCGAGTTTGAAGTAGGCAAATCTGAAGGAATCTCATCATCATATAGTCTTTCATCCTGGACTTCTTCTAAAGGTGTTGTGCTGATAGTGGAGTTGGAAACACCTTATGTATCTGTCAACGGAGGAAGAAATACATATCCGGAACCTACAGATCTATCTTCAGCAAAATAAGTTGGAGAATGCCCTGGTTCAGTGCCACTTTTGTTCTGGTGGGCAAAAGGGAAAATAGTTTCTTGGAATATAATATCTCTGCTGACAGAAAATTCTCCAGTACTTGGATCAAAAATTCGATATCCCTTTTGTAAGGTAGAATATCCCATGAATATGCAATGGCGAGCACGTGGACCCATCTTATCTTTGGGCCCGACAATAGTAGCATAGCAAAGACAGCCAAAAACTCTCAAGTGGCTCAAGTCAGGCTTCTTTCCAAAAAGTATCTGGAAAGGAGATTGTCCATCCAGAACTTTGTTCGGCATTCGATTTATTAAATAAGCAGTAGTCAATATGCAATCCCCCCAAAAAGTATCTGGAATAAAAGCTTGAAACTTTAAAGCTCTGGCAACCTCCAAGAGATGACGATGCTTCCTTTCCACCACTCTATTTTGTTGTAGTGTATAAATACAGGAGCTCTCATGTAAAATCCCTTGTGATGAAAGGAGATCCGCACATTCATGATTAAAAAAATTCCTTCCCATTGTCTGTCCTTATTTTTTGCACAGGTTTCCCAAACTGGGTTTTGGAAAAGGAAAGAAAGGTTTTCAAGTTGGACACAACTTGACTTTTAGACTGCATGAGAAAAATCCATGTGGCTCTAGAGTGATCATCCACAATGGTAAGGAAAAACCGAGATCCATCATGATTTACTGTATGGTAGGGTCCCCAGACATCAATATGCAGTAAGGAAAGGATATTTCTCGAACGACTTTGACTTAAAGGGAAAGGATTACGCGATTACTTTGCAAGCGGGCAAATTCGACAATGAGGGTAAGAAAAATGAGAGCTATGACCCAATCTAGAGTGCAAAAGGAAATTTCTATCATTGGAAGTCAAGTTACACAATGATTTCTTATTACAAGAAAAGTTAGAATTTGCAGGCAAGCTTTTCCAGAAAAACAATCCTTCAGAGAGACTATCCCAGCCCATCAGTGTCCCAGTCGAAAGGGCCTGAAACAAACAGGTATCAGTGTTGAAAAGAACTCTACAAGAGTTTTTCTTACAGGCTCTAGACACTAAAATGAGATTAAATTGGAAGTCCAGAATATAAAGGACATTTGTAAGGACAATATGGGAATTAAGTTCGACTGTTCCTGTTGTAGTGACATAGGTAGCATTTCCATTGGGTAATTGCACAGTGACAGGATTTTCTAACTCTTCATTAATAGCAGAAAATAATCTTCTATCACATGCTATATGATCACTGGCTCCTGAGTCTATAATCTAGGTATTTCTAGAAATAGTGCTTGCTAGGCAATATGAAATACCCGTAAAGTTACTCTCCCTTTTCTGGACATCCAATTTTTGCAAAGCCTGCATAAGTTGATGATATTCCTCATGTGTAATAGACCGATTGGCATAATTCATCGATCCTGAAATTTGATAGGCTGCTACAGATATTTCTTTTCCCCTTTTTTTCCTTTTCTCCAGGCCTGCCATGTAATTTCCAGCAGATATCGATTGTGTAGTGGGGCCACTTGCAAAAATCGCAAAATAATTTGCCTTTATTTCTCAAATTTGGCCCATATCCTTTCGGATTTTGAGGATCACTGGATCCTCTTAAAACGGACGCATCTCCACCGTCCAGATCAGCCAAAGCTCGCGCGCCTCTGGAGCCGTCGGATCACGGCATCCGATCTGAGCTGTCCGAGCTGCCCCATTTATAGGGCTTTTGATCCGTGAACCCTAGTTGCCCTCGGTTCTCCGTGAGCCCTAACTGCTCTCTATTCTCTTGCCCTTTTCGTTCTAGGGTTTTCTCCTTCTCCACTCTTGCCGCCAGCACTAGGGTTTCGAAGATCTTGCTATCCGACGAAGCAAGCCTTTGATTCTCCTCTTGCACCGCAAGCTAGAAGATATGGCCAAGGGTTGGTGCTAGTTCCATCGCCAGGATCTGCGATCGAATGGTGAGATACGAACCGTTCAAAATGAGTAAGAAACGAGTCGCTTTCTCCCTATCTTTCATAGCCTTATACTGCTGGAGGGTTGATTCGGACCCTTCCAGTTTTTCTTCAGCAGCTTCCAACTCGTTCCAAAGTGCTGAAAGCCTGTTGAAGCACGTCGTCACCGATGTGTTTCCTTGCTTCAGTTCGCTGAATGCTTGATGGAGCGAAAAATATTTTGCCCAATCCAATTTGCCGTACATTTCTCGAATGCTATCCCAAATTATTTTTGAATCTTCTGTGGGTGGTAACCCAACCGCGATTTCTGGGTTGATGCAGTTGTCAATCCATGTTCTAACCAATTGGTTGCATTTTCTCCACTATTTTCCCATTTTCTCGTCGGTCAGGATCAGAACGGTCCCGTTAATGAACCCTTCTTTGTCTTTTGTGATTAGGGCTCACCGAAATTCCCACGCCCAAGTTGAGTAATTCTCTGGACCCGTGAGAGGGTGGCTGATAAGCCGCAACTCCGGTCCGTCGGAAGTGGAAACATAAAGCGCGTCGCCGAGCTCTGGTCGACCCATGGCGGCCGCGAAAGGAAAAGGAATAAAACTAGGTGGTATTCCCTGGGATTGTCCCTGAAGTCCCACACTAGATTGCCCCTGAGATCCCGTTCCAGAATAATTTGATCCACTCGTCTGCTCCGGGCCGATGGTCGAGTCTACCCTAATATTGGTTGGTAGACCTCCGTCGCTTAGCACACCACTCTAAAAACCCGGCAATGATGTGACTGGATTCATCCCTGGGATCCATGGATATGGCATCCATTGGTAGGGATATGCCGAAAATGGCTGACCCGGATTAAATTGAGTCGAAGCATTCTGCCAATACGCATGTTGATTTTGGATCTAGCCGAGTTGTTGTTCGATCACGGAAATAGAACTAGAAGTCTGTGGGGTCGTCGACATTGGTTCATCTGGATTGGAGGTGAGGTTCTCTAGTTGGTTCATATTTGACAAAATTTCCCTTCAAAAAGAATTTGATTCCTCTCGACAACCCTTTTGCAGGATAGGGTTCCTCTAGGCAATCAACAGAGACGGAGCGGAAGCAATGTCAGAGTCTTTGGAGCTCTGATACCATGTCAAAATATGAAGGGAAAGGTAAATCGAGAGGAAGAAGTGTAGGAATTTCTGTGTATTTCTCTGCTTTCATTCAATGTACAGAGTTACATTATATTACAAAGTATGTGTAGAAGAAAAAGGAAAAGATACAATGTACAGATTAGATCTGATTTTAATTGATTCAATAAAATCCCTATGATTTGATCTAATCAAATCTTTCCAAACTTCTGCGTATCTTCCAACAGTTCAGCATCATCGAGGTTGCAAGTTCGAACTAGGTGTTAGCATTTTAAATGAGAGGCCATGATAATGGGGTCCTGCCCTAGCCTTTTTCCGAGGTATAGGGGCCCGGCTCTTTGGTGCTGTCCGGGAAAAAGGTGTTGGAACCAAAAGGATTTGGAGGGAGAGAGTGTAAACACATAAAGAGAGATTATATTACACAATATGCCTTGTAAAGGCTTAATGAAGTACACACACAAACTTTGCTAAGCTTAAAACTCTCTTACTCTCACTCTCTCACACACTAAATAAACTAACATAACCATATATTTATAAGCATCTTCACTGCCATTATCTTCAACGTGCAAGAGCTGAAGTTTAACTTTTCTTCTTGGCTAAGGAGTCAACGATTGTGGGCTGAAACTTTTCCTTCACGTTCAAGTTCATGAAGTTGAAGCTTTCTTCCTACTCTTGAAGACTCCAGCAACAAGTACCGCTTGTGGCTTCTTCAAGAATTCTCTCCTTTGGTGGTTTATGAAGTGACGTTGTAGCCCACTTTTCTTTGGCTTTTTACAAACCAACTAACTCTTGCTTTCACACACTTAGCCAAAAACAATTAAAAGACAAATAAGCTAAACAAAACACAAAATCAATTTTACTATTTTCTAACAGCCTCCCTTAAAATTGATTTTGAAAAACAATGACACCAAGCATTGTCTTCAGTTTCTCAAACAAATCCGCCTTCAATGGTTTTGTCAAAATATCTGCAATCTGGTCTTCGGATTTACAGAAATCAAGTTCAATCTCACCTTCTTTAATCAGCTCACGAATATAATGATACTTGATGTCGATATGTTTGCTCCTACCATGAAATACAGGATTCTTGGCTAATGCAATCGATGACTTGTTATCACACATCAATTTAGTAGGACCTTTTTGTTCATGCATAAGCTCAAAAAGCATCCTTCGAAGCCACATCGCCTGACATGCTACTGAAGATACTGCAATGTATTCTGCTTCAACTGTTGAGAGTGCAATAACTTGTTGTTTCTTTGATGACCAAGAAATTATTCCTGATCCAAGAAAGAACGCATATCCGAAAGTGCTCTTCCGTGTTTCAGTATCACCTGCCCAATCACTGTCTGTATACCCCACTAAACTGAAATTGTCAGTGTAAGTATAAAAAATTCCATGATCACGAGTTCCACTAACATACCTTAAAATTCTTTTTGCTGCTTGCAAATGTGATTGGTATGGTTTCTCCATAAACCGACTAATAATTCCCACACCATAAGTTATATCTGGCCTAGTGGTAGCCAAATATCTTAAACTGCCAACAATACTTTTGAAATAAGTGGGATTTACCAATTCACCGGTTCCTTCTTTCTTCAACTCCAACCGTTCTGCTACCGGAGTTCGAATTGATTTGAGTGTTTCCATATTGAATCGCTTCAAAATATCATTAGCATACTCCTCTTTGTGAAACAAATATGCCTTCATTTGTCCGCTTCACTTCAAGGCCTAGAAAATAGGACATTAATCCCAAATCTGTCATCTCAAATTGACTTGTCATGGCCTCCCGAATTCAGCAAACATCTTCTCACAGCTTTTTCCTCAGTAAATATCAAATCATCAACATAAAGGCAAACAATTATAATATTGCCGTTAGTATTTGACTTGATATACAAGTGTATGCTCATAAGGGCACTTTTGAAAGCCATGCTCCAACAGGTAAGTATCAATCCTCGTGTACCAAGCTTGAGGTGCCCTGTTTTAGCCCATACAACGCTTTCTTCGGTTTATAAACTTGATTTTCACGCCCTTTCTTCACATAACCTTGTGGTTGCTCCACATATACTTCCTCATCGAGAAAACCATTAAGGAATGCCGATTTCACATTCATTTGATGGATTTTCCAACGGTTCTGAGTTGCAAGTGCCAAGATCATTCGAATGGTATCCATTCGAGCCACTGGTGCAAATACTTCAAAATAATCAATACCTAGCTTTTGCTTGTAGCCTTTCACCACCAGTCTAGCTTTGTAACGGTCCACCTGACCGTTGGGTTTGTACTTCGTTTTGTACACCCACTTGACACCTATAGGCTTCTTACCAGGTGGTAAAGAAGTTAGCACCCACGTGTCATTCTTTCTAATGGAGTGGATTTCTTCATCCATTGCTTGGTTCCACTTCTCATCTCCTGTTGCATCATCATAGGATATGGGGTCACATTCAGTAAATAAACAAAAGTTTACCATTGTTTCATCAGTGATTTCGTCACTGTCATTATGATTAACTCTTGTG
This sequence comes from Eucalyptus cladocalyx, assembly GCA_017140615.1. Taxonomy (NCBI): domain Eukaryota; kingdom Viridiplantae; phylum Streptophyta; class Magnoliopsida; order Myrtales; family Myrtaceae; genus Eucalyptus; species Eucalyptus cladocalyx. The sequence goes on from CM029519.1 coordinate 9,590,785, forward strand.
ACCACATAATCCTTGAATTTTACTGGCGTCTTCTACGGTCGTTGTGAACGACGAATCAATGGTTCTGCAGTTGTTGCTGGTGAGGAGGATGAACTACCAGGTGAAAGTGATGGATCTTCAATTGAAGATTCTTCGGTCTCCCTCACCAATGGTTCATCTTCCATAGGAATGTTTTTCTGGTCAGCCTTTTGATTCCGGTCCCAAACTTCATCTTCAAAAATTGGACATCCTCGCTAATAATTACCTTCTCCGTGACAGGATTATATAGCTTATAACCCTTAGTCACATTACTATATCCAATGAAAATGCACTTCTCGCTTTTATCATCCAACTTTTTTCTTCGTTCGTCCAAAGATATGGGGATATGCTACGCACCCAAATACCCGTAGGAACGAAACATCCGGCTTGTTGCCGCTCCAAGCCTCTTCTGGAGTTCTTCCAAGAACACTCCTTGTTGGATACCTGTTCAACACAAATACAGCACAAGCAACGGCTTATGCCCAAAACTTCTTCGGTAATGCTTTAGCCTTTAGCATACTTCTTGCCATTTCAAAAATTGTTCTATTCTTTCTTTCTGCTATACCATTTTGTTGAGGAGTATAGCTAGCGTCAACGACGTTTCACTCCATGAATTTTACAATAATTGTCAAATTCATTGGAAGTAAACTCTCCACCTCTATCCGATCTCAATGTCTTTAAATTAAAGCCACTCTGTTTCTCAACATAGACTTTGAATTCTTTAAATTTGCCAAAAGCTTCGGATTTTTCTCTCAAAAAGTAAAAGCATGTTTTTCTAGTAAAATCATCGACAAAAATTAGCGTGTACCTTTTCTGTCCAAATGATTCCACCTCAACAGGGCCACAGATATCTGTATGTACCAACTCCAGAAGTTGCTTGGCTCTTCTAGCTCTCCCAATTGGAAAAGATTTCCGATGTTGCTTTCCAACGAGACATCCTTCACATGAGCGGTCTGGACTGTCGATCAAAGGCATGCCAGTCACCATCTTTTTCTGGACTAGTAATTTAAGTCCACGAAAATTAAGATGACTGAACCGAAGATGCCATAGCCACTTGCTGTCTTTTGTCATTGCTTGGAAACTCAATAGAGTCTTCGTCTGAAGGGATAGAGGAAACATCCGGTTCTTCGTCATCTGTGTCGTCATAATCAACTTATTGTTTGCGCCTCTAATGGTGCACACACCATTTTCAATGTTAAATTTGTGGCCTTTTTCAGATAGTTGCCCAACACTCAGCAAATTCCAAAAGAGTCCCGGCACAAAGTAAACGTCTGCAATAGTAACATTAGTACCATCTTTTGATTTGATATCAATGTTACCTTTGCCCATCACGGGAATTTTGGATTTATTCCCAAAGTTGACTTCACCACGAACCGTCTCATCTAACTTCGAAAATAGCTCCTTTTGACCACACATGTGATTGCTGCACCCAGTATCAAGGTACCAAATTTTTGTGTTCATGGTACTTGAGTCATCCATTTGGCATGCTAACACCACGTCTTCATTTGCATCGACGGCGTGCACATATTCTGGTTGCTCTTGCCCCCTGTTTACTCGACATTCGGATTTGTAATGTCCGAATTTGTTACAGTTAAAACACTTGACTTTTGATTTGTCATGTGTTTTATATCTTTTAGTGGAATTCAGATTTCCACCTCTACCTTGGGCACCTCCACGACCTCCATGACCTCAGCCACCATGATGACCTCCTCGATTTGATTGAGTGACCCGACTCTGCAGTGCTTGCTCAGAATTCGAATTGATGGACTTCTGGTTCATTCTTTGCTCATGTGAGCATAATGAACCCATCAACCACTCCAACGTCATGGTTGATATATCTTGGCCTTCTTCTATCGCCGCAACCACGTAGTCAAACCTTTCAGTCAAAGACCTCAAGATTTTTTCTACGACTCGTACTTCTTGGAGCTCTTCACCATTAACCCTCAGTTGGTTAACGATGGTTTGTACATGATCAAAGTAAGCCGAGATAGATTCAGAGTCATTCATTCGTAAAGACTCAAAATCTCCTCGAAGTGTTTGGAGCCGCACCCGCGACACGATCATCGCCTTTGTAGGATTTTTGCAATATATCCCACGCTTCTTTTATTTGTCTCAAAGACTCGATATTTTTTCAAATATCGATTCCTCTACGGCTTGAAAGATCACATATAATGCTTTCTGATCTTTTTTTCGAGATTCCACCAACGCTTCTTTCTCCTCCTTCCTCAAAGCATTGAATTCTTCAGCATCAGCTACTTCGGTGTAGCCGTTCTCCACGAGTTCCACAAATCTTGGGACTGAATAGAACCTTCATCTGGACGGACCAGTTGTTGTAATTTTTTCCGTTCAACTTCGGAAGTTGCAACTGAACAGAACTAGTGGATGCCATTGCTAGCTCTAATACCAATTGTTGGAACCAAAGGATTTGGAGGGAGAGAGTGTAAACACATAAAGAGAAATTATATTACACAATATGCCTTGTAAAGGATTAATGAAGTACACACACAAACTTTGCTAAGCTTAAAACTCTCTTACTCTCACTCTCTCACACACTAAATAAACTAACATAACCCTATATTTATTAGCATCTTCACTGCCATTATCTTCAACGTGCAAGAGCTTGTTGACACCTCAATTTCAATTAGGTTAATTTTCTTTTATTAAGTTTTTATTTTATTTTGTCATTTCGGATAATAAATAAACAAAAACAAATAAAGAAAAGCAAAAAGAAAAAAAGCACCAGCTCCTTTTTTTCCCCACGTGGGTCCGCGCGACTTGGCCCCACCCCTTTTTTTTTTCCTTCCTTCTTCTTCCTCCTGCCTTCTTCTTCCTCGCTCCTTCTTTCTCCGCCTCTGTAGTTCACGCGCGATGGCCGGCGACGCGCGAAGGATGGCCTACGGCCGAGGGGAGTAGGCCGACGTCGGCCGGAGGAGATAAGATTGCGGCGCCATTAATGTTGAGCGAGCATCGCTGGAAGAGCTCGATGGGACACCGGTTCAGCCGAGCGGAACCGGATGCCGGCAACCGAAGCCCTTCGCCGACCGGATTTCCTTCACCTATAAATAGGTGGCCGCAAGCATCGTCGGAGGTGTGGCGAGCTCGGAAATCCTTCACTGAGAGACATCGGGAAGGATCGAAGGGTGAGTGCAAGAGAGAGCTCGAGTCGCGAGCTTAGCCCACCCTCCACCGAGAGACTTCGGGGAGGGCGGGCGGCAGTAACCGAGAAGGTCGGATCCGGCCGGTGGAGGCTCGGATCGGCCCGAGTGAGGAGAAATCAAGGCCGAGGAGGGCGGGTCGAGTTGTTCTTGTTGTTGTTGCCGCCGGACGCCGTGCCACTGGCCGTTCGCCTCGATCCGACGCCGCACCGGATCGGGAAACCGAGTTGCCCATCCACCACCATCCGGACGCCATCGCGGGTAGTGCTACCTCCACCGCCGCCGTTGCCGTCGCCATAGTTTCCCCCTCCCCGTCCAACTCTCGTCACTACCGTCATTGTCGCCGTCGCCGTCGCCGTCGCCGTCGCTATCGTCCCATTTGTCGTGCCTCGGCGCCGCGGTCGGGAACCCTAGGGTTCCCGATTTTCCGGTCACGATCCGGGTTGTCGGGTCGGACCGGATCGGGGAACCGGGTAGGGATTCCACGTGCGGGCGCGGCGGAAGACCGGGGTCGCGGTCGGATCCGGGTCGGGTAGGGTTCGCAGGGAGCCGGGTCGCGGAACGGGTCGTGGACCCGGGTCGTCGGGCCGGGCCGGGCGTCTCCGAACGCCCGGCCACGGCGTCGTTTTTGATTTTAAAAAAAAAAAAAGGGAGAAAAAGCCGAAAAATCCGAGTCGGGCCCGCAACGCGGCTCCGTGATGATTGGTCGCCGGCCGGGTCGGACCCAACCCGCAGATCCGACCCGGGTCGGTTTTATTTTATATAAAATAATAAATATTTTTAAAAATATATTTTATTTTCAAAAAAATATTAAAAAAATGTTTTAATTTCCAGAAAATCGAAAAATATTAAAAAATTGTTAAAAAATATTTTATTTCAAAAAAATCGAGAAAAATAAAAAAATAATAATTTATTTTCCAAAAATATCAAGAGATATTAAAAAAATATTTTATTTTTCGAAAAATCAAAAATTAAAAAAAAAAAAAAAAAAAAAAAAAAAAAAGCCAAAAATTCATGAAAAAGCCCAAAAAATCAGAAAAGGCCAAAAAGACTTGTATTTTCCCAAAAATACCAAAAAAATCCCTTTTGTGTCCAAAAAATTAGAAAAGGACATAGAAAATGTTTTTCCTCCCAAAAATGCATGGAAAATCCCTCAAACATCCAAAAAACCTCGGGGTTTAAACAAGATTAGGTACCGAAGGGCATTAGTGATTAACTAGTGTAATCAAGTCCCCGATCCTAATTTCTCTGGTTGCAGGAGTGAATATTTCTCCCGATACTTCACTTGGGTTTCTAATCAACCCACCCCAAATCGATTAGTGGCGACTCCATTTTAAAAATTAATTTATAGGTTAAAAAACTCAGATCATTAAGTCGTGAATTGGTGTACTTGGGAGGGTCCAGGCTTAATAAAATCAGCCGAGCCATTAGCCTCCTTAGGCGCTCGTACCCGATCTCGGGTGCCGAAAAAAAAGAGGTCGCGACGGCTTGGCGACTCATTTGGGGACTTGAGGACTTAGGCCATTTTTGTCTTGTTTAAATTCTTTTTGCGACTTTTGTTTTTTTTTTATGCGGGTCGTAGTTTAAATTTATTTTAATTCAGTTTAAAATAGATTATCTTGTGATTATAAATTGTTGTGCATGCTTTTCTTGTTTTAAACACTACACATGGCACACACAACCCGGCCGCCGGACCTGGGCCGCCATAGGATTTCTAGGATGGTGTTAAGAAAGATACGATCTCGAACGCGAGACTGCGATGTAGAGATTGCCTTTCTTTTCCCCGAATTTCTTAGCCGAGATTAGGAGGGTATGCTGCTAACGCGAGGCTGCGACGGGCGGATATCCTTTTAATCTCACCAATCCTTCTGAGTTAGAAATCGAGCCACACATCCCATCTGTATGTCTTTGTGCTTGCCATTTTATTTAAAAGCGAAGTGATTTCTTTACTTTTACTTAGTCTTTTCTGGCTCATGGCAAAATAGGGTCAGGTTGTGTATTCCCCTTCCTTATATGCGATGGGAAGATTTGATATCCAGTTCATTCCTACCCCAAAGAAAGAGCTTCTCGAGATGGTGGAAGCGGTTAGATCAACTCGGCCAAGAGTGCGTCAAATCAAGAATCGGTCATCTCCTCCCATTGCTCCAAATCAATATCCACTCGGAGTCATGCAAGCACTACCACATTTTGGTGTCCGAAACATCCACCTTCATGTTCGGCAAATTTGAACCGACTCCGACTTTAGAAGAGTACGGTCTCGCCATAGGAATGCCCCAGGAAGCGAGCTTGTCAAGCCAATCGGCATTGACCACGTGGTTAGTCTATCACGGTTTCTAAAAAATCATTCGGTAAGAGAAATTGTTCAAGCCAACAATAATGCTTTTCCGCTATCATCTTTAACCGAATGCTTTGAAAAAGCAGTCAATGACCCAAAAAGCCAAGATCTTCCTCTTAGCATTCTTTGGTTTTATTATCTTTCCCCATCGAAAGAATGCTATAGATCCTTCAATTACATGGGTGATAAATCAAGTCATTTTTGGAGCAGGATATGTGAATATGGTTTTAGCCGAAACGTTTTTATCCCTTAATCGTTTCAAGGACCAAAAAGAAAAAATCATGAGGGCCGCTCCAGAAATTTTACAAATGTGGTTCTTTTCCCATATCAAAGGATTTGGGCACCTCATGCAAATATTTGAAATCAACGAGTTTAAACACCCATTGCAAAAGTTTCAAATCTTGGAAAAATATTCTCCCAATGAAGAGTATTCTCGATGGATTAACTTGCTAAAAAACCCGGTCCCTGAGACATTCCTATGGCGAGCTAAATGGTTCATTGCGGAGAGGCGCGCTTTGCGCTTAATTATCACAACCCCATCCCGTTCTTTGGGCCTCTCCAGGAGCTACCTCATATTATCCATATAGGGTGGCTCGTCAGTACAGGGTCCTTCAAGAAGTCCCGCCACCACTCAAATCAGGATTGTTCCGAATCTTTTTCACCCGTACGGACTACAACTACTTGGAGGAGATCCGCATAATTCAAAACGCATGGAGTAGATGTCATACTGAAAAGATCGTCGTGCCCAGAAGGTTAAAGGAACAAGAAAAAGTTCATCATGCATCAACATTCTACATCCTCAACCATATAATTCCCAAGGAGTTGCAACCAGTAATCCCTGATGTAGTTGATAAACTTACCCTGCAAGGGCGAATCGAATCTCTTGAAAAGAGCTTGGAGACCAGCAAGAGACACGTATCGAAGTTAGTACGAAGAAGCAAGCGGCTTCACAAGACTGGAGCTTCCCATCGCATATAAAATGGGCAGCGGGACTTTTTGATGTGAATATTCCTGATGTTAATATCTAGGGTCGTTTTGACTTGTGTAAAAAGCCCTTTTGGCATTGTATAAATCTCCTGTTAATAAATAAAAATGAAGTGACCCTTGCCATGGGCCAGTGTTCCATACGTTTCCTGGCTTACATTCTCTCCATTTTCTTTATGCAGGTAATCACAGTCATAGTCATATTCGCCAAATCCAAAAGATAGAATGGCCGAAGAAAATGTACCAAGCCGTGTCGAGATTATGGAAAATGAAATGAAACAAGTCTTCAATGTGCTTCAAAGCAACTCTCAAAGCAGATAGATTCCATCCAAGGCAAATTAGCTCCCGCCCGGCCTCAATCGAAGTATTGTTACCGCAATCGTCTACTCGAGGTGATCAAGGAAGAGATGCGATGATAACATGCCCGAATTAGAAGATGATACGCACCAAATCGTAGTCGAAAGCAAAGCCCAACGGTTTGTCTAAGACCGAACATGACAAACGCCTTGAGAAGCTTGAAGAGAGGCTAAAGCAATTGCAAGGCCTTCAAGATCCTACTCCAATGAGACCTCTCCATCTACTCTAAGGTCAAAATGCCGGAAAAATTCAAAATGCGAGTTCGAGAAGTACGATGGCACGACCGCCCAAGAGCTCACTTGCGGATGTACTTGGTTCGAATGACCCAGTACGTTAATAATGAACCTTTAATGATCCAGTTGTTCCAGTCAAGCCTGATAGGTCCCGCCCTGAGATGGTACATAAAAAAGAACATAAACCTCATCGAGACATGGAGTGAAGCAAGTGAAGCATTCCTCAAACAGTACAAATTCATAATGGACATTACCCCTTCTCGCGAGGATCTTGATCGCACGGAAAAGAAAAAGCAAGAATCCTTCAAAGAATATGCCATTAGATGGAGGAATCTCGCCGCCGCAGATCGAGTCCGAGCCAAGCTGACTTTGAATTGAGAAAAATGTTCATCAAAACCCTCCCTTTCGAATACCGCAATCGGATGGTGACTACGATCGCTGAATCATTCAATCAACTCATTCCGGTGGGAGAGCGGATTGAGACGGGTTTAAGGGATGGCTGGTTCGAGCCTTTGTCGCGAAGACTCAACATGAAAAAAGATAAAGAATCCTTGATCGATGTCAATGCCACGTACACCGCAAACACCGGTCATCTCCCGACTGTTTCGGACAAACGCGGGCCAGCAACGAGACTAATAGCCGTCCACCCGGCGCTACAACAACCGAAGACAATTCACTCCGCTTCCGGATCTCCCTCCCCAGGTTTTGGCAATCCTCCGAAACAAGAGCCTCCTTTCAAGCGAGCCAAGACGACCCAATGCTGAAAACTTCTCCAGCTATGACCCGTCCAAAAAATGTGACTATCACATGGGAGAAGTAGGCCATTCAAGCGATGAGTGTTTCGTCCTTAAGCATCGAATCCGAACCTGCTGGATACTAAGGCCTTCTCATTCCAAACCGCGAAGCCGAATGTCCAAAGCAATCCGCTCCCGATCATGCCGACAAAGTAAACATGATATTCGGTTACGAAGCCGGTCAAGTCGAAATGTCAATGCACATATGGTCGACATCTATCGAGGGCTAGTAGAAACCGGGTATTATCCGGGCAATGAAATACCGCCTTTCGCAATAATGGAGGAAAGGGTATTAAGAATGATAGAGGCCGGAATAATTGTGCACGCCGGCCACGCCAACATAGTTTCTACCATATCCCAAGTCCTCATCAATTGGGAGGAAGAATTTGCGGCACTAAATGCGGAAAAGGAGAAGAATGATTCCACCTTACCCGAGAGCGTCTTTGAAAGGAAAGGAGCCATTGTTCAAGCATCAACGCAGAAGCTTGACTATAGTCATTGAGATTCCCCAACCTTACAAATACAAATACAACAATGCGGTACCATGGTCTTATGACCTTGATGTTGGTTTGGTCACAAGATCTGGGCGAACCTATGCTCAAGCAAATACTCAGTCTGCTAAGCCCGTCACTGACGAAGAAGCCAAGGAGTTTTTGGCCGTAGTTAAGGCCAGCGAATATAATGTGGTGGAACAGTTACGAAAATCACCGGCGCAGATCTCTCTACTGGAATTGCTTCAGACATCTGTCAAACACCAGAAATCCCTCATGAAAGTATTAAGTGAAGTACATGTCCCTGAAACTATTGAGCATGACAAACTCGAGGAATTTGTCAGTACCATCCTTCTAAAGGATCAAATGGCATTTTCTGATGAAGAGATTCCCGAGGAGGGTAGAGGACACACCAAGGGCCTTTACATATCAGTCAAGTGCAACGCATCTCACGTCGCTCGAGTGCTGATTGACAACGGATCTGCTCTTAACATATGTCCATTAGCGACACTCTGTCGCCTTAAAATAGAGAGATCATGGATCCAGGTACCCAAGACTTCTGTTCGAGCATTTGATGGAACTAAGAAGGAAACAGTGGGAGAGATCGAGCTCGACATTCAAATTGGCCCAACCGTATTCAAAATTTTGTTCCAGGTGATGGATATCCCCACTGCATTCAATTTCCTCTTAGGGCGCCCATGGATACACGTCGCAGGAGCAGTACCTTCAAGCCTCCACCAAAGTGTGAAGTTCGTGGTTGGAGGAAAACTGATCACGGTCCGAGGAGAAGAAGATCACCGCATCTACCACGAGACGGCCATTCCTTATGTTGAACCTAGTGACAAGAGTGAAGCTAGCTATCAATCGTTCGAGCTCGTGTCTACTATACACGAAACTCGAGGGACTTTGCCCCTCGTCCCGAGATATCAAGTGCTGCAATCATGGTAGGAAAAATCATGGTAGGACACGGTTTCCTTCGGGACAAGGGCTTGGTAGGAGAGGCCGGGGCATTCGTCGGCCTATTGAAGCTCGGAGAAGACCCTATCTATCGGTTTGGGATATTCCCCAGATAGAAAAGCAAAGAAAAAAGTCGGCCTTGTATATCCCCGTCTCGAGGAAACTTTTCCAGGCCCAGCCAAGATGATGCATGAGGAAGAGGAAGTGGATACTCCAAAATGGTTCAACCCCGAAAGTGTGAAATTGCCCATAACCCAGGAAGACACAACTTGGCCCTCACTTATAAAAAAGGAGGGGCCAGATGACATGACCACCATGCTCGAGGATATTTTCATAGGTGCCATTGAGGAAGAGAAATTAGAAGAGACATGCGATAACTTCTCGTTCATCCAGCTTCGACACCAAGTCGAAGAACTACGCGAGATTGTACACCATTTGACAGAAAACTTTGCTCAAGCTACCCGTGCATTCCGTTCTCATCACAATGAGGAGCTGGTGATAAATGAAGAGGACCCTCGACACAACCCGGCGAGGGGCACGGCTACCCTTATCCCTAAGAAGCACACGACCATATTCGCCTCTTCCTAAATCAATGGCCATTATTTTCCCCATCCTCCTAGAGCAAGGGATAATCGGCGAGAGAATTGAACCATCCTACCCCGAGTACTTCGTTGATTATGATCCATCCAAGCAATGCGATTACCATTCGGGGAATTAGGACACTCGCTAGATGATTGCACCATCCGAAAGACAAGGTCCAAGATCTTTTGGATCTTTGGGGTATTCACGTTCCGCTCTCCATGGCTGTGTTTTGGCAATGATCACCTCCTCGTGGTACCAAAGCACCCGTACCATGTTCCCAGAGCATGCTAAGGAGGCACATAAAGGAGAAGCAATCATAGACACTTTGGGCCAACCAAGTGGTAAATTTGACTACTATGTCAATTATTCAATTCCCCAAAGTTTCTATGATCATCACCACAACATCGTCCACGATGGATGGGGAGACGTGGATGATCGAAATCCACAAAGCCGGGAGCACAAGGAGACGTGGCGGCAAGCGGTATGAAGACTTCTTCGTGGGCGCTATCAACGAGGGACCGTCGGGGGAAATGGGTGCGAGCCCGCTCGAGTAGAATCCTTTTTAACTCCTCGCATGCTCCCCTACGTGGGAGCTTTGTACATATTTCTTAAAGTCTAGCTTGCTTTGTTTTCAACAACGGTTCCACTCAAGGAACTATTTTTTGAAACCACCACAGTAAATCCGTCTACTAATAAATAAAGTTGAAAACATTTTGAGGGCATAAGGAGACACACCAAACCGGCCCGTTGATGATAGCCGGCCGTCAAATGAAAGAAGAAATCGAGGCCCGGGTCTCCTCATGTTTCCTTATCTTTAATCTTTAAAAGCAATTTATCACATTTTCAAAAAGAAGCATGCATACTACTAACCTTATTTGTTCCCTTAGCCTATCTACTCTATGACACGGGGAATAATATAGCGGCGGCGGCGGGTATGGGAACGGTCCAAACCAGCACCACAAGTAGCCATGATAGCAATTCGATGACTCGAGATGATGATTTTGATGATTCCGACGAAATTCAATGGAATTGGAAGCGCCACGAAGAAGCAAGGCCCCCTACTACCGAAAACACCATCATTGTCAATTTAGGCAACACGAGAAGATCCAAGGGAGATAAAGATTGGCGCGAACCTTCCCGAAGAAGAAGCTGCAAGCTTAATTGCCCTCCTAAAGAGATATCAAGATGTATTCGCATGGTCTTATGCCGATATGCCAGGCCTTGATCCAATGATCGTGGAGCACGACTTGCCAACCAACCCGATGTGGCCCCTAAGAAGCGGCTAAGAAGAGCTAAGCTGAATTGTCAAAAAAGATTGAAGAAGAAGTAATGAAGCTCTGGCGGTAGGCTTCCTCGAAGTCTCGCAATATCCTAGTTGGGTGGCAAACATTGTACCGGTAAAAAAGAAAGATGGTCGAATCCGGATTTGTGTCGACTACCGCGATTTGAACAAAGCAAGCCCAAAGGATGATTTCCCACTACCTCACATAGACGTTCTTGTGGATAGTCTTGCTGGATTCAAACTTTTCTCTTTCATGGATGGGTTCTCAGGATACAACCAAATAAAAATGAAGGAGGAAGATAAGGAAAAGACGGCATTCATTACTCCATGGGGGACTTTTCACTATAAGGTCATGCCTTTTGGCCTGAAAAACGCTGGAGCAACTTACCAACGTGCCATGGTCACCCTTTTCCATGACATGATGCATAAAGAAATTGAAGTATATGTCGATGACATGATCGCCAAAACCAGACATGGAGAAGACCATGTGAAGACCCTGGAAAAATTATTCGATCGACTTCGCCGGTTCAAGTTGCGCTTGAACCCGGCAAAATGTGTGTTCGGGGTGACTTCTGGCAAATTACTTGGATTCATTGTGAGCTGTAAAGGGATAGAAGTGGACCCGTCAAAAACTAAAGCGATATTTGAAATGCCTCCTCCCTCGACTGTGAAAGAAGTCCGGAGCCTCCTGGGAAGATTAAATTACATTGCGCGATTCATTTCCCAGCTTTTTAAAGCGCAAAACCTTTCTTTAAACTTCTCAAGAAAGATGCACAAATCAAATGGGATGATGACTGCCGACTGGCGTTTGAAAATTTAAAGCGGTACCTGATGAAACCCCCGGTTTTAGTACCCCCGACTCCAGGACACCCTTTGACCCTCTACCTTACCATCAACAGTGAATCCCTAGGTGCAATGTTGGCACGAAAGGACCCCATGATGGGAAGGAACGAGCCATTTACTATTTGAGTAAAAAGTTCACAATATCGAACAAAATTACTCCAAATCGAAAAGACTGTCTTTGCGTTAGTATGGGTGTTGCACTGGAGACTCCGACAAGTATACCTTGCATTACCAAACATTCCTTGTAAGCGAGAGTGACCCAATCAAGTATTTGCTTGGTTGCCCGGCCTTGGTGGGAAAATTGGCCAAATGGCAAATCCTAATTTCAGAATTCGACATCCGGGTGATGTCGCAAAAATCGAGTTAAAGGTCGGGTGATTGCCGACATGTTAGCAGATTGCCCTAAAGAAGTACGCGATGATCATTCCCCAGATGACCGAATTTCAACAGTAGAAGAGGACACATGGACTATGTTCTTTGATGGAGCTGTAAATTTGTCAGGTTCAGGCACTGGGGCGGTCTTGATATCCCCAAATGGGCAGCATTATCCTGTGGCTGCAAAATTGATGTTTCCGTGCACCAATAATATAGCTGAATATGAAGCATGCATCCTCGGCCTACAAGCGGCTATTGGAATGGAAGTGTCAAAACTAAAAGTGTTTGGTGACTCCGCCTTAATCATCCTCCAGACCGTGGGCGAGTGGAAGACAAGAGATGCCAAACTAGTGCCTTATCACGACTACTTGGAGGAATTGGTAGGAGAATTCCGGGACATCTCGTTTGAATATCTACCTAGAATTCATAACCGGTTCTTTGATGCACTAGCAACACTATCATCTATGTTACAAGTAACGAAGGGGTTAGAAGTAGAGCCTTTGAAGATTGAAGTCGACAAGAAGCCCACTTTGCATGACTATAAGCGAAGAACCCGATGGAAAACCCTGGTATTACGACATCATGAAATACATCCAAAAGCAGGAATTCCCTAAAGAAAGCACTCCCCGATCGAAAATACCTTATGAAAATGGCTTCAAGGTTCTTCGTCGGCGGTGAAAATTTGTACAAAAGATCATATAATTCAGTCTGCTAAGGTGTGTGGATGCAAACGAAGCCACACAAATAATGCAAGAAATACATGGGGGAGTATGTGGTCCTCACATGAATGGACATATGTTGGCCAAGAAAATAATGAGATTGGGTTATTCTTGGTTCCCCTTAGAGAGCGATTGTGCTCACCATGTGCGAAGTTGTCATCGTTGTCGGATCCACGGGGACAAGATAAATGTCCCTCCAACTGAATTGCATCAATTTATCGAGCCGTGGCCATTTTCAATGTGGGGCATTGATGTGATTGGCCCAATCAATCCAAAGGCATCAAATGGGCACCGGTTCATTTTGGTCGCAATCGACTACTTCTCAAAATGGATCGAGGCTGCATCCTATGCAAGCGTAAGCGCACGAAACGTTATGAAATTCATCAGACGTGACATAATCGCCCGTTATGGCGTACCGGAAGCTATCGTGACCGATAATGGGTCAAACCGAACAACAAGTTGATTGATCAATTGTTTTTCGAGTTCAAAATCCGACATCTGAACTCGTCCCCTTATCGTCCACAAATGAATGGAGCCGTGGAAGCCGCTAACAAGAACATCAAGAGAATCCTATCCAAGACAGCTGAAAACTACCGCGACTGGCATGAGAGGTTACCCTTCGCACTAACAGCATATCGAACTTCGATTCGAACTTCCACTGGGGCAACGCCTTTTTCCTTGGTTTATGGCATGGAGGCGGTTTTGCCTGTAGAAGTAGAAATCCCTTCCTTGCGAATTTTATCACAGACAGGATTGTCCAAAGAAGAATGGACACAACAAAGGTTTGAGCAACTGAATATGATTGACGAAAAACGACTGAAAGCACTCTGTCATGGTCAGTGTTACCAGCAAAGGGTAGCTCGATCGTTCAATCAAAAGGTGCGACCCAAGCACTTTGAGGTAAACGAGCTAGTCTTGAGAAAGATACTGCCAATCTTTCCGAGCACGGAGGCAAGTTTGCCCCAAATTACAAGGGTCCCTATGTAATAAAGAAGATACTTCCCGGAGGAGCCTTGATTCTGACCGAGATGGATGGGCGGGAATTCACTAAACCAGTTAATTCCGATGCTGTGAAAAAGTACTACCCTTGAAAGATGTCCATTGTCTGGCATTGCCAAGCATTTCTCTATCATAATGAAAATGCTTGTGCACCTTTATATATGAGTGATGTGTTTACACTATCATCAAAACCGTGTGTTTGGGTTGACTCAATGAAGAAAAATGAATAGTAATCATCAGCATTTAAGGAAGTGTTGAAAATCAAGTAGCAAACTCAATGGCATAACTTGAGCAAATCGACATTACCCAAGCGAGACGCGTAAGAGTAATCCATGTCAATTTCGCCCAGCTCGGTGTAAGGGACGCGTCATTCAAGAATCTATCTGGTCAAAATGAATCTTACGTCCCGAGTCAATAACCTTAGAATTTGGAGGCCTCACTTCTTGCTCTAGACACATGCTCTTGTAAGAAGTAATTACCATTGGAGAATTGGAGGCTTTGATTGTCCATCTCGATTCCATAGAAGCTTGAAGTACATGACTTTGCTTTATCAAAGGCAGAAGGAAAAATTCCACAGAAGGAAAGCATTGAAATGTAAAAGAGGCCGTCAGCAACTTTCCTAAGAACCAGCACAAATAAACTGCGGGGAAAGGTAATTTGGCATCATTTCTAACACTCACTCTCTGAACTCATATTGACAGGAGTCACTGTAATTCAAGAGCCAGATCAAGTGGTTAAACAAGGCAAACCAAGTGATCCAAGCAAGGAAAAAGAAACAAAGATGCCCGATTAGATTCTCGACCCCGGTTGATCATTCATGTGTCATATCCCTAATCAATAGGGACAACCATCGACATCCCTTTGTGAATAACCCTTTTGATGTTCAAAGCTTAACAATACTATTATGTTGACCTTTAAAGCTACCAAGAAGGTCTTTTTGAGCCAAAACCATTCACTTGTTTTGAAAAATCCAAACTCCATCATATTTAAAATACTACATGCCTTTTACAAATGGATTTTTTGCATGATGATTTTGTCTGTCTAAATCACAGATTCCATTGATAATTATTAGAATAGACAGCTAAATGAAGAATACAAGATTAATCGAGCATGCTGGATGAGGCGCGTCAGAATGATGAAAGGCAAGCCATATCCTACACACAGTCCCCCATCTATACACTTGTGAGATGAGTGCCGAAGATTCCATGGCTGCAGGGTAAAGAGTTCTCTCGCGAATGGTACGATAACCAAAGTAGTGAGAGGCATTCCATTGCTCACCCCTTTTGAGCCCCATACATTGGTGAAGCTTCTCTCATACCCCCGTCAAGAGCAACCCCTACACCGGGGCAGATTAGAAGCGAAGCAGCATTACAAGGTGAGAAGAGAGATAGAAATTTTCTTGCTCGCACTTGCATCAATCTTTGGGTGTCTTTATTGCATATGAACACTCACGTTAATTTAAGTGCCCTAGAATGACGAGGAGCAATTCTTTCTCTATGCACTTGTAGTCATTGTACAACCCAATTGAGTCTGTAATTTCACCCTCACATTGAGACAAAACAGAAGTTACTGCCATTTGAGTAGCATAATCAGAAGTGCCGGCAAAAGATGAAGACTCAATAGTCTAACAAAGGCGTTTGCTTGAACTTGTCAAGATAAGCTCTCAAGCAACAAGAATGAAAAAACATGGGCATAAAAAAGCAGTGTACCTGGTAAAAGCAAGGTCAATGCCCATAAATGAAGAACTGGAATAAAAAAAAAAAAGGAGCATGAAAAAGCAGTGTGCCTGGTAAAAGCAAGGCCAATGCCCTCCAGTCAAAAATACAGTCAAGAAAAAGTTGTTGTTGTGGTTCAATTGATAGAGCCTCCATCTAACAGTGAGAAGAAAGACCGGTGACAAATGCCAAGGCAATCACCAGCTCTCACCCTCTTACACGTGAGCCAAGTCTACGTTACATCCCCATTGTAAAAGGTCTCTTCAGACTAGGGGCACTTCAATTAACGTAGGATTTCATATGTGCATAAGCATCGCTCGAAGAAGTACGAGCAAGACTATTCTATCTCTTTTCGCAGGATTCTTGACTTGCAAACCTGGAGATGATCGTGCGGCACTTTGTTCATGAGCCTTGACCTCGACGGTCCCATTTGATGAGCTATTAATCAAGTCTTCATCACAGTTTCAACAAAAACCTCTCACATTGGTAAAGTCGTACCGTTTGCGAGAATACTTAGACCCCTGCTGACATGATGACAGTGAGATAGTGTGGTCCTTATGAATCCTGCATCAATGGTCAGGATAGCCTTTTCCATGAGAGTGAGCGAAAAGTCCTTTCAGACTGAAAGTCCCTCATTTGGCATGCTCAAGACATCTATATTCTAAATGAATGTTGTCTTTCAAAATCTTCCCCAGTGGAACTCAGATGATGCAAAACTGATAAAATTGTCATGCATGAATCTCATTTGAACTCATGAATTTACAGCATATACAATCATGTGTGCATATTGTGCAAATAACAGACATACTCTCAGAGATCAGAGATATTGCCAGGTAAGCATATCTCTATCCCCATTTGTCTTAAAGTACCTACCCTATTGTCCAGGTACTCTCTTCTTGACACTCGACCTATTCGAGTCATCCCTTGAGTTTGGATGCTTGCAGCTGTCTTAGTATCCCATTGTCTTTGAGTACCGGCCACCGTTCGGATACTCCTTTTTCCTGACACTCGACCTGTTCGAGTTGTCTTTAAAGTTTGGATGCTCGTGACTGACCAAGTATCCCTTTATCGTTAAATGCTTGCAGCTGTCTTAGTATCCCATTGTCTTTGAGTACCGGCCACCGTTCGGATACTCCTTTTTCCTGACACTCGACCTGTTCGAGTTGTCTTTAAAGTTTGGATGCTCGTGACTGACCAAGTATCCCTTTATCGTTAAATGCTTGCAGTTGTCTTAGTATCCCATTGTCTTTGAGTACCGGCCACCGTTCGGATACTCCTTTTTCCTGACACTCGACCTGTTCGAGTTGTCTTTAAAGTTTGGATGCTCGTGACTGACCAAGTATCCCTTTATCGTTAAATACCTGCTACTGTCTAGGTATCCCTCTTGTCTTTGAGTACCGGCCACTGTTCGGATACTCCCTTTTCCTGACACTCGACCTGTTCGAGTTATCCCCAGAATATTAATACTTGTGGTGACCAAGTATCTCTTGGAGTACCTCTGCTTTGTCGAGGTATCCCCATATCGTCAAGTACCCACCATTGTCTAGGTACTTCCTTTTCATGACACTCAACCTGCACGAGTTGTCCCCAAATAATATAGCAGCTGTTCAAGCATTCCATTGCTTCGCTTGACACCACCGTCCAGATATGTTTTCTAGCACTTGGACCCGCCTGAGTGGTCCCAGATGATATCATTAATACTTGTGTTCATCCAAGTATTCCAGTACTTTGTACACTTGTGGCTATCCAGGTGTCCCACCCATTTTAAATGCTTGCAATTCAAGTAAACCTCATACCACAGTCAAGTTTATAATACCAGGAGGTGAGAGACCTTCACGAATATCTCAGGTACGCCATCGATATTCCCATTGCCAGGAGGTGAGAGACCTTCACGAATATTCGGGGCACGTCCTCGATATTCCCAACTACCAGGAGGTGAGAGACCTTCACGAATATCCAAGGTACGTCCTCGATATTCCAAATACCGGGAGGTGGGAGACTTTCACGAATATTCGGGGCACGTCCTCGATATTCCCAACTACCAGGAGGTACCCCTTCGATACCTGCGAACGCTAGGTATCCTTTAAGAGTTTGTACTTGTGATTATCCAAGTACTCTTTCAACACCTGCAAGCAATCAGGTACTCCTTCGATACCTGCGAATGCCAGGTATCCTTAAGAGTTTGTACTTGTGATTATCCAAGTACTCTTTCAACACCTGCAAGCAATCAGGTACTCCTTCGATACCTCCGAATGCCAGGTATCCTCCAAGAGTTTATGCTTATGATAAGTCAAATGCCCCTTTTAACGCCTGCAAAGGCCCAAATATCCTTCAGGTTAGTACTTGTGAATATCCAGGTACTCTTTGATATGCCTATGAATGTCCAGGTATCTTCCAGAATCGATGCCCTGAGAAAGGTCAGCGCATCCTCCCGAGAAAGGTCGGGTTCCAACTGGTGTCTTCGACAGAAGTCAGACGCCCCACAAATCGATGCCTTGAGAAAGGTCGGTGCATCCTCCCGAGAAAGGTCGGATTCCAACTGGTGTCTTTGACAGAAGACAGACACCCCGCAAATCGATGCCCTGAGAAAGGTCGGCGCATCCTCCCGAGAAAGGTCGGGTTCCTACCAGTGTCTTTGACTGAAGTCAGACACCCCAACAAATATGATGCCCTGAGAAAGGTCGGCGCATCTCCCGAGAAAGGTCGGGTACCAACTGGTGTCCTCGATACAGATCAGGAACCCACAAGCAGATGCCCTGAGAAAGGTCGGCGCATCTCTCGTCAAGGCGACCGAAGAAAGGTTCGGGTCCTAGACAAACTATTGATTGTTTTAACAGGCGACCGAAGAAAAGTTCGGGTCCTGGAAAAGCAATTCCTCGTCAAGGCGACCGAAGAAAGGTTCGGGTCCTAGACAAACCAGTTGATTGTTTTAACAGGCGACCGAAGAATGGTTCGAGCCCTGGAAAAGTAATCTCCTCATATCACCAGGTAAGATGACCCCTTGATACTTGCCAAAACTTGGGGTTCATACCCTATCTCACTCATTCCCGGTAAGTAACTCCAGGTATCTTCTTATCTGTCTTAGTATATTGCTCTTTATCCGCATAGAATAATAGGTCCCAAATAAAATATAATCTACTACGCATGCATAGGTAAAATTGAGGCATCAGTCTGTCTTTGAATGCAAGCTCACCTTCAAAGAGGGGCAGCTGTTGACACCTCAATTTCAATTAGGTTAATTTTCTTTTATTAAGTTTTTATTTTATTTTGTCATTTCGGATAATAAATAAACAAAAACAAATAAAGAAAAGCAAAAAGAAAAAAGCACCAGCTCCTTTTTTTCCCCACGTGGGTCCGCGCGACTTGGCCCCACCCCCTTTTTTTTCCTTCCTTCTTCTTCCTCCTGCCTTCTTCTTCCTCGCTCCTTCTTTCTCCGCCTCTGTAGTTCACGCGCGATGGCCGGCGACGCGCGCGAAGGATGGCCTACGGCCGAGGGGAGTAGGCCGACGTCGGCCGGAGGAGATAAGATTGCGGCGCCATTAATGTTGAGCGAGCATCGCTGGAAGAGCTCGATGGGACACCGGTTCAGCCGAGCGGAACCGGATGCCGGCAACCGAAGCCCTTCGCCGACCGGATTTCCTTCACCTATAAATAGGTGGCCGCAAGCATCGTCGGAGGTGTGGCGAGCTCGGAAATCCTTCACTGAGAGACATCGGGAAGGATCGAAGGGTGAGTGCAAGAGAGAGCTCGAGTCGCGAGCTTAGCCCACCCTCCACCGAGAGACTTCGGGGAGGGCGGGCGGCGAGTAACCGAGAAGGTCGATCCGGCCGGTGGAGGCTCGGATCGGCCCGAGTGAGGAGAAATCAAGGCCGAGGAGGGTCCGGTCGAGTTGTTCTTTGTTGTTGTTGCCGCCGGACGCCGTGCCACGGCCGTTCGCCTCGATCCGACGCCGCACCGGATCGGGAAACCGAGTTGCCCATCCACCACCATCCGGACGCCATCGCGGGTAGTGCTACCTCCACCGCCGCCGTTGCCGTCGCCATAGTTTCCCCCCTCCGCAGTCCAACTCTCGTCACTACCGTCGTCGCGTCGCCGTCGCCGTCGCCGTCGCCGTCGCTATCGTCCCGCTGTCGTGCCTCGGCGCCGCGATTCGGGAACCCTAGGGTTCCCGATTTTCCGGGTCACGATCCGGGTTGTCGGGTCGGACCGGATCGGGAACCGGGTAGGGATTCCACGAAGTGCGGGCGCGGCGGAAGACCGGGTCGCGGTCGGATCCGGGTCGGGTAGGGTTCGCGAGGAGCCGGGTCGCGGAACGGGTCGTGGACCCGGGTCGTCGGGCCGGGCCGGGCGTCTCCGAACGCCCGGCCACGGCGTCGTTTTTGATTTTAAAAAAAAAAAAAAAGGGAGAAAAAGCCGAAAAATCCGAGTCGGGCCCCAACGCGGCCCGTCCGCGATGGGTCGCCCGGCCGGTCGGACCCAACCCGCAGATCCGACCGGGTCGTTTTATTTTTATAAAATAATTTTTTAAAATAAAAAATATTTTATTTTCAAAAAAATATTAAAAAAATGTTTTAATTTCCAGAAAATCGAAAAATATTAAAAAATTGTTAAAAAATATTTTATTTCAAAAAAATCGAGAAAAATAAAAAAAAAATAATTTATTTTCCAAAAATATCAAGAGATATTAAAAAAATATTTTATTTTTCGAAAAATCAAAAATTAAAAAAAAATAAAATAAAAAAAAAAAAAAAAAAAGCCAAAAATTCATGAAAAAGCCCAAAAAATCAGAAAAGGCCAAAAAGACTTGTATTTTCCCAAAAATACCAAAAAAATCCCTTTTGTGTCCAAAAAATTAGAAAAGGACCTAGAAAATGTTTTTCCTCCCAAAAATGCATGGAAAATCCTCAAACATCCAAAAAACCCGGGGTTTAAACAAGATTAGGTGCGAAAGGGCATTAGTGATTAACTAGTGTAATCAAGTCCCGATCCTAATTTCTCTGGTTTTGGGAGTGAATATTTCTCCCGATACTTCACTTGGGTTTCTAATCAACCCACCCCAAATCGATTAGTGGCGACTCCATTTTAAAAATTAATTTATAGGTTAAAAAACTCAGATCATTAAGTCGTGAATTGGTGTACTTGGGAGGGTCCAGGCTTAATAAAATCAGCCGAGCCATTAGCCTCCTTAGGCGCTCGTACCCGATCTCGGGTCGAAAAAAAAAGAGGTCGCGACAGAGCTGAAGTTTAACTTTTCTTCTTGGCTAAGGAGTCAACGATTGTGGGCTGAAACTTTTCCTTCACGTTCAAGTTTATGAAGTTGAAGCTTTCTTCCTACTCTTGAAGACTCCAGCAACAAGTACCGCTTGTGGCTTCTTCAAGAATTCTCTCCTTTGGCGGTTTACGAAGTGACGCTGCTTCCACTTTTCTTTGGCTTTTTACAAACGACTAACTCTTGCTTTCACACACTTAGCCAAAAACAATTAAAAGACAAATAAGCTAAACAAATCACAAAATCAATTTTACTATTTTCTAACAAAAGGGCTGTGGTGGAGTTTTCGGTTACCGAAAAGAAAAATTCAAAGCTTTATTTATTACGGGAGTCAAAAAGGTTGTCTTAATAAAAAAATCGTCGGGCTTGAGTATTTGAGAGTTAACCATATATGTGTTCTGAAAATTTAAAGAGGTTCGATTCCAGATAAAAATGAAAGTTCTTTTATTGCCGAATCCCGTTGCTTAAGTTTTTTTTAGGTTCGATTCCAGATAAAAATTAAAGTTCTTTTATAGCCGAATCCCGTTGCTTAAGTTTACTTAAAATGCTCAGGAAGTGTTTGATGATATGCCCAAGCGGAACGTGTCTTCTTGGGCAATGATCGCTGCGGCGTCAATGGAGAGCCATGGTCCATTGCTCAAGGGATGCTTCTGCAATATGCGAAATTACTGAAATTATCATGAGGAGGTCCGATCGACTGCCGATCTCTTTAGTTGTGTAGTAGGCCAAGTCATTGGATGATGCAACGGGCTTTGCAGAGAAGCTGCCGATCGAACCCGAGGAAACGATCTGGTAGAGCTTGTTGGGAGCCTATGTAGTTGATAGAAACCCGAGTCAGAAAAAGTTGAAGTGAAGCACATCCTAGTCATTGAGCAAGAGGACTCCGACTGACACAAGTTCAGACTGGGAGATTTGAAGATGGAGAGAGCATGAGAGAGGTTATGGAGGAGCAAGCAAGGCCCGAAAAAGGAATGGGTATGACGTTCGGTTTCTGTCGTTGGGAAATATTCATAATTTCGCTCCGAAGGTTAACAACACCCTCAAAAAGGATGAATTTTTTGTAAAATTAGAGGTGCCGAGAGTGAAATGTATGCTTGGCTTCCGTGCCAGACCCAACGCAGGCGAGATAGGAATTTGACTTGCATTTTCTCGGGATTACTTAGATTCTGTTAGCCGTAAATGGTAATTTGTCAACCTGTTGACCTCTGGCTGATCATGTCTTCAGAGAGGAGATTTAAAGAAAGGTATGATGTCTTTTAATAGTAGTTCATTCCTGGAAGCGCCGCAATTATTTTTTAGGACAATGGATGGCTCGAGATGATCTTGAACCAGCGTGAAGTTCTGTTATTGTGTCATTGCCTGGGATTTTTTTTCTGACAAGAGGATTTTGATGTCCTCTGTCCAAGAAAATTTCTTGCAATAATCTGTTTTACTTTGCCCCGTCAAAGGTTACTCTCAAACGAAAAATGGCAGCATACAGATCAACTGGTCTGCAGCGGACAGTAGTTTTCTCATCTCTGTGCTCAGCATTAAAATCTATTCATATTTGCTTGAAGGAAAATCTGCTCATCTTCAACCGTTGTTTGCCAGCACCTGGCAGTGAAATGCCTTTCAACATATTTAACTTCTGATCTGCAATTTCTGGTCCTTGGCTGTGATTAAAATGCAAAAGATTGCCTGCATCCTGTTCATAGACTAAGTTGACCGCAAAGGAAATCAACGAAAAAATCATCTACAGGTTATCAGAGATTTTCCTTCTGGCTAGTGGGTAAGATCTAAGAAGCTACATAGTTGGTTAATTCTCAGCACTTGGTAAATGGAATCTTGAAATCTTGAAGCTCATCAGAGCCGTAATAGTTATACAAGGACGGTGGAGTAACATCACCATATCTTTCATTGGTTTCAGGAGGTAAAATTTTTACAAGATCCACTAATTCTGAGAAGCACTCAAGATGGACAAAATCCTAGATAATCTAAAGCTTTCTGTATCTCAAATACATCGCAGAACATACACTAGCAACGCCATTACCTTTGCCTTGCCAGGACAAGATAGAAGCCGAGAAACTGAGATGAGAAGGAAAAGAAGAACAACTATGATCTGCTCAAACTGTAAATGTTTGTCGAAATGGCAATTGTACTTGTTATTGCTGCTATGCCAACCATTGCCCCCGCAAGGATCCTGTCCTTCCCTGTTGAAATACCATGAACATCCCTGCGCACGAATAGTACAAACCTAGTTAAATTGAAAATATTTTTGAAGCCATGCGGTTCTAATGGATGCTGAATATATTGGACAGGATGGGTACCTCAGCACAATGGCGCCTGGAAAGATGAATGCAAGGCAGACTGCAGAGGTGGATCCAAGAAATTGGAAAAAGTACCAAATATTCGGAAATGCAATTGCGGCGAGGTAAGTGATGACTAGCAGAGCAAGCGTGAGCCACAAGAATCTAGGTGTGTCATTGGCCAGAATCGGCTTCTTTGGGAAAAGAAACTCGTCAATATTGGCTCGTAGAGAGAAATTCAAGAGGGGAAACACCAGCACGAGGTGTAGAGCATAGCTCAACCGGACCATGTCATTCAGCAATGAACCTATCGCTGAATCTGAGTTCCGGTCGAAGTTGATGAGTATGTCGGCCATGATAGAGTCACCAAAGAGCAGATAGCCGAAAATTCCTATCGCGAAATAGATGGAAGCACAGAGCACTAGTGATATTCTGACTGCAGTGATCATATAGGAGGGTTTTGCGAGCTCGGAACCAATTGGATGAACTGCAGGTATTGAGATTTAGAACTGTGTTATAAACTTGATAAAATTTGTAAATGAGAATTAGAACTTTCTCTCATATTTGACTGATGCTAATGCTAAAGTTCTTCTAAGGCATGATCAACACTACTACCGAATCTTATACTGAGCGCAAAAGATTCTTCTGTTGTTCTCACCATTGAAGTGAAACGTGAAGGCCGTCACAATCACCGGAATAGCAGTAAAGAGGTTGAAAAAGAAGATGGGTTCTCCAAATGAGGCAGCAGTCTTGGGCTCTTCGCTTTCCCCTCCAAGAGTGCAGAGATTGCCAATACCGAGCTGATGGCTACGAAGACCACTGCTAGAAGAACTGATACAGCCGAGCTGAATCTCAAAGATTCTGGAAACACGGCCAAAGAGATTTAGAAAGCGCAAACCTCAGCAGCAACATGAAAGTTTGTTGAGCATTTGAGATCTTTTTTAACTTAATTAAAAGGTCTCCTGTTCATTAGTAAAACTTTTCGCTTCATTTTGTTGAAGTTATCTTCTAAGGTAGCTTATTCTTTGGGTAATCATCTTCTTAGTGAAGTTGTTCTGAAGCTATGACATCAGGTATCTTCAAAAGGGAGATTGCATAGGACAACCGTCTAGCTCCGATGGCTGCAGGAGAGTTAAAGAAAGATGGCCTACAGATACTCACCGACACGGCGTAGCAAGACCAGGGGAAGCATCACAAACGCTAGAATGAAGAGGAGAGCAAATTCTCGGGAGTTCCACCAGCAAACACCGAACCACTCCTGCAAGATCCCCAGATGGACCGATCCATCGGGCTGACTTCCAGAAAGTACGTCCCCTGAAAGATGATACTGAGATTTAGTGATGCCGAAAAGTTATACAAGCAAAGCTGATTCTAAATGTCAAAACCGAGTCCTTAAAACGACATGGACATGGATTAGAGGAGTCACCAATGCCACTGATTCAAGTCACTCATCTAATATAAGTTCATTAAACGATGATCAATTGAAATACTCCATAGATTTCCTATATCACCCTGTCATCCATCATCGTACTTTGCTCTTCAATCTAATCAGGAGGTATTTCGTCCAAGACATGGTTATCAATCGGGGGAATCAACCCCTTTCAGAAATCTCACGAGCTCCACAATCTTGTGGCCCTGAAGAACCAACGATGGCTACTAGATGCCGGTGTCAGTGCGATTAAACATCGATTAACCACCTTATGTAAAGCTCATCTACTCAGTACTCACCAATGATGATAAGGTAAATGATCTGACACCCGAGGTTCGTGATCATGACACAGACTTGCACGGCCACGGATCCGACCTTCCCGAATGACTCCTTCATCACTCCCGCATATGTCGTGGCTTCCCCTGAGTGCGTGAACCTCATCAGGAACTCGACTGACACGTCTGCGAGCCACGCGATGGCCACAATCAGCACGAACGCAGGGACAGCCCCGAGAACCTTGAGAGTCGCCGGTATAGACATGATCCCAGCCCCAATAATGCTCGTTGAGACGTTGAAGACCGCGCCGGAGACCGACGCCGGCCTGGCAGGAGACTTCTTCTCCGGCAGCAGCAGGACGCACTGGTCGGCCTCTGGCGACATGGCTGCTAGGAATTTTCAGGCACTGGACGAGGAGGTCTGAGCTCTGGGTCTCGGATGCTGTCTTGTTGTCCATGATTGTCCATAAATACTAATAAATCTGCGCTTGTTTTGCATGTGGGGATGACTTCAACTTACGAAAATGTCATTGGTCGCAGGGAAATGTCATTAACACTTCTAAAGTAGATATAGGGCAAGGGTGTAAATTCGATATCTCCCTTTTTCATGATTATTTTGACAGCTCGGCCGCGGAGTGAGACTTGGAATAATTGATGGGCAATGATGGATGTACGTAGACGCAGACCAACGCAGCCTCAAAAATGCAGAAATGTATGTGGACGCGAAAGGAGCTTAGGGGGATGGAATGGTTTAGATGGGTCGGAAACATGACATCCGATTCGGTTTTGTCTTTGCCAACAGTGGTATTGCTTAAGGCAATTTGAATGGCCCCGCCAATAGAATTGATTGTTCTGGCTAATTTTCATTCGATGAAGAAAAACAAACAAAACGGCTCACGAAGAGGAATCGTATAGAGTAATTTTCTCCGTCTTTTCACATGGGTGGTTTTGCGTCGATGAAAACGTGATTGATGTGGATTTTTCTTGTTTCTTCCTTTCCAAGATTCATCGCTGGTGAAACAAACATCGAGCAAAAAGCCTAAAATAGAAGCAATTTTGCTTCAGAGATGGTCCCAATAGCCTGTAAAAAGACACGACCAGAACAAACTTTCTCTAACCATGGTTCTCTGTTGATGTCACAGGGGGGGTTACCCTGGTTGGTTTTGAGATCCGTGTCGAGATTGATCACGTTCTTCTTGATTTAATTACTTCAATAATACTGTCAGTGCTTGGCGCACAGCTGAAATCGAAAATTAAGGCAAAGGCATCGTGTCGAAAGGGACGGAAGCCGGGAGGGTCCCTCGTATGCAGTCTCGGAATTAGAATCGTAGTCCAATTCGGTTGTCTTGCGCGGGGACACGTGAAAATGATGGACGGAGTAATAAAAAAGCAAAGGTGGGAAAGCATGCTTGAAAAGTGAGATCCTATTTTCCATCTAATAATTTGTTCACTGTGGGCTTGAGTTCTTTAGCTTTGCATGTCTCGTCTTTTGTTCCACCTTTAATTATCTTGGAGCCGAGTTGGAAGTGACTGTGTTTCGAAAAGATCTTTCTAGCTATCCATCAAACTGATAACAGAATGGAAATTGTCTATATTATGCTGTCTTCTGCCGAAAGATGATTAGACTCTCGCTTAAGCCCAGTCCACTATTAATCAAATGGTCTGATCCAATGCATTAGATTAATCTCATGTGAATCCCGTCACTTCATACATTCGCTGGCTAAATCACGGTTCATTATGATTACTTTACACAAAAATAAGTAAAAAGAAAACAAAAAAGGTTAAAAATTATCCATGAACATTTTGCTCCTTGTGATTACATAGAAACTCCACCCACCCTTGTTCTTCTACTCAAAACAAATGCTTCCGATAAGGTCTTTGTCGATACATGTGTGTTATTAGAAATTTCCACCGTTCTCCTGTTGAGTTACCTAGCCTCTTGTTAAATACCTAGAACAACATGGCACAAATTATTAGATTGCCTAAAAAATTTGATGGTTTTTATTCATGTGTTGATGGGCCTAAGTGGGCCTGTCCACCCATGTTGGGCCTAAAAGCCTGGCCCGCAATATAAGGGCCCATAGATGAATGGTTGAGATATAAATAGGTGTTACGTTGAGGGGATGTGTCTTTTGAAGAATACGTATTTAAGGGGAGAAAAGAAAAAGAGAACACACCTTTTGGAATTACGTACGTTTCTTTTCTTTTCTCCCCCCTTGAATCAACAATACGCTCCTTGGTAGACCAGGATCAGATTCTTCCTCGAACTTCAATGTTGGTGTTTAATCTATGGATAATAAGGTACGCTCGATTCTGTGGTGTGTCTTTGATCAGTGATACATGTTATTCTTGGGCTCGTCTTCCACATTCGTTTTAGGGGTTCGATTCAGTGTCAAATCTGTTTTAGGGAATCAGTAATTCCCAACATTGGTATCAAAGCCATAATTAATGTTTCCCGATCCCCTTTTTATGTTATTGAATTACTTTTGTGGTCGAAATTCGAGAAAAGCCGCTGCCGGTCAATCGGGGACGGTAAAACCCGACACCTACGTATTGTTCGCCATGTTTTGTGATTTTCTACAAGTCGAAATTAGTTTTTGATAGTGCAGGGACGAAGCTCTCGTTGATACGAGAAAAACGAGTAGAGGATCGCCGCCGAAGGCTGCCAGACGTGCCGCCACGCGCGGCCGGAATGAACGTTGCACTCGCCGATTCGGTCCCCTGCAGGCACGTGTGTCGCACGTGCGGGGTGCTGGCGCATGCCACGCACACGCCGGCTAACGTCATTGTGACATCAGCCAGGCATGAGCCTAGCACGTGCCGGTCGGTTTGTCCGACCGGTCCGTCTAGTCCATCCGGTTCGACTGGCCCGTCCGGTCTGACCCGACCGCACGTTGACTCTGACCCGACTGACCGTTGACCATTGACCTCGATCGTTAACCATTGACTTTGACCGTTAACCATTGACTTTGACCGTTAACCCAAAAAAAAATTATATATGTGTTTCTTTTTTCCAATTAAGTCTATGTAAATTATATGTAATCCATTATTTGTTTTTTTGGTAAAGGTAAAAGGTATTATAGCTTCGGACAATAATATAGGACCGGCTCCAAAACATACACTCTCAGGGCGCTACGCATAGAGAGTGTTAGGGAGCCGAAACAAAAAGATTACAAAGAAGAAAAGAACAAACACAAGCAAGGAGCAAAGACCAACAGGTCACAAGCGAAAAGAAAACACTAAACAAAACCTCAGCCGCCTAAGGACCGAAGGCCGGACACCCAAGGAGGGAAGGAGAAAAGATCGCACAGCTTGGTCTTCATCCGGATCTACGCATTCTCCTCACGATCAGCGAAGATGGAAGGGTCGAAGCCCCAGTTTCTCTCAAGCCTTATATTTCTAGGGGTATTCGGGACATCAGAGAAGGTGAGAGCTTTGTCCTTGACCATCTTGATAATGTGATTTTTCATTGCAAAGAAGAACCACCGTCGTCGGAAAATGATAGCATTCCTCTTCTTCCAAATTAAGTAGCACATGGCAGCAAAAGAGTAACGAGCTAAGTTGTGAAAGAAATCGTCGCCCTTTAGGAAGGAGGTAGCCCATTGGAGATTCTCCTTCCACGGCCTTGGGCGCCAAGGAAGGTTGCATCGAAGCCCGAAATAAGCAATGGAAGCCGATATGTGGCAATCAAAAAACAGGTGATCTATAGAGTCAGGAACATCATCACAGAAGGCACAGGTGACATAATCAATTCTACCATAGGAAATGAGAAGTTCCTGGGTAGGCAAACGATTTCTAGCAATCAACCGAGATTGAATTGGAACCGGGGGTGATGACGTTGTTCCAAATAAGTGAAGCCCGGGGCACTACGCTTCTTTTGGTCCTGAAGTGGTTCCAGTGATCCTACTGAAAAGGATCCGGACGGATGCCAACGCCAAGAAAACCGGTCCGGAGCTTGGGAGAGCGTTGGGATAGAGAGACCCCACTCTCCATAATACTACGAAATGAAAGACCCATAGGCGAAAGGAGATCAGCCACCACCGCATGCTTGGGTAGACCGGACCACCGAATAATAGGATCGGCATAATAATATCAAGAAGGCCTTTTGGGTGCCAATGATCAAACCATAACGAAGTGGAGCGTCCATTTCCAATCTTCCAAAGGAAGGAAAGCCGAGAGTCACTTCTTAATTGCAAAATTTTCTTCCAAGCCCAAGAGCAAATTTTAGGAGGTGAAGCTTTCGAGAAGTTGTTCCTCTTTAAAAAGTTGGAATGAATCCAACGGCACCAAAGGGATTCTTTATTTGTGAAACGGAATCCAAATGTGCTTCATCATGGAGGCCTTGTTGCAATCTCTCAATTTTCGAATACCAAGTCCCCCTTCTTTTTTGGTAAGCATATATCATCCCACGACACATTCGCCCCCCCTTACCGAGGGCGGATCCTTTCCAAAGAAATTGCCTTAAAATCTTTTCAATGCTATTGAGAACCGAAACCGCGGTGAGAAAACACTCGACGAAGGTTTGGATAGAATGCGGATCGACTCGATTAATCGCAACCTTCCAGCAAAAGAGAGGAAACGATGAGCCCAAGATTGGGCTCTAGCCGTAATCCGATCAATAAGGGTGATGCGATCGGCTTTCCCAAGCCTGGAGGATATGATAGGCACTCCCGGATAGCGTACCGGTAGTTTTCCTTCTTGAAACCCAAAGGCTAAGGAAATGTAGTTGCGAAGAGACGGAGAACCACACGAGAGAAAAATTTCGCTCTTGTTCTTGTTTGGAATCAAGCCGCTCCATGAAGAGAACAAGTCCAAGCCTTTCTTGAGCAAGGTAATGGACGCCCAATCAGCCTGACTAAAAAGAAAGACATCATCGGCAAAGAAAAGGTGAGATAGCTTGACCGCTTTGCACCGCCAAAAGTATTTGAATTCCTTGTGGGAGGTGCGAGCACTCAAAATTCCTGAGAATACCTCCATCACTAGGTTAAAAAGATAAGGGGACATCGGGTCGCCTTGTCGCAGCCCCGGCCACCAGAAAGAACCCATGAAGTTCTCCATTGATTGATAATGAATATTTCTGCGTCCGAACGCATATCATGATCAACCGGATCGAAATCGGGAAAGTCAAAGGCTACTAGAGTTAGTTGAAGGAAATCCCAATCAACCGTGTCGTAGGCCTTTTGGAAATCAACTTTCACAGCACATTTAGGGAGGTACGGGTCAAGGTGAAATCCAGCAAAGACTTCCTGAGCTATCAATATATTATCCCTTATCCTCCTACCCTTAATAAAAGCATTTTGGGAAGGATCAACCACTTCGTTCAAGACGGTAGCAAGGCGATTAGCCAAGATCTTAGTGATGACTTTGTATATAGTATTACAACAAGCAATGGGTCTCGAAGTCAAATACCGCACGGGCATTAGGCACTTTAGGTATCAATGCGAGGATAGTATTGTTTACCTCTCTTAAGAGACGACACGAAGTGAAGAATTTCGGATCGCCTCTATGACGGAAGGGCCAATAATGTCCCAATTATTCTTAAAGAATTCCGCCGTGAAGCCATCGGGGCACTGGAGCTTTGCCTCTAGGGAGAGAGAAATCGTATCTCGAATTTCCGAATCAAGAATCGGGCTAGAGAGGGAACCAACCTGGTTCGTAGATAAGGGTCTTCGAACGAACTCTTTAACCTCTTGTAGCGAAGGCTTGGATAGGGCCGAATGAGGAGCAAGCAAGTCCTCAAAGTAAGAGACAAAAACCTGCGGGACCGTATTCGTGTCCGTGATCAACTCGCCGATATATTTTTAACCGAGAGGATTCTATTTTCGAGTTGCCTTTTTTGACGGAAAGGTGAAAGAATGGTATTCCGATCACCTTCCTTAAGCCACCGAACTCTAGATTTTTGTCGAAGAAAGATTCCTCATCTCGGCGCAGTCAACAAAAATTCTACGGCTTGTCTTCTCAAGATCGGCCAACCCTGAGTTGTTTGGATCAAGTTGAAGGTCATTTTGCACGAGCCGAAGGGCTTCTCTAGCTTCCTCTGTCCTTGAAGAAATATTCGAAAAGGCTTCTCTATTTAGATGTTTCAGACTACCTTTGAGCACTTTCAGTTTGGAGACAAGCCTGTACATGGAGAATCCAATAACTTGTGTCTCCCAAGCCTGTTGAACAATGGATGAGAAATTCGGGTGGTCTGACCAATAATCAAAAAATTTGAAGGGTCTTCTCTTAAAAATCGGATTGAGAACTCTGACAACCATAGGAACAATGCCTCCCCTTAAGTAGCGCACACCTATTTGCGCAATTACCAATGAACAAAATGAAAGGTTTTCTAAGTTGATAGCTGAGCTGACTGATCATCAATGGGAGAGTGGCAACTTAATTGATCACGTTTTTGAAGTTAACGGGAAAATACAAAAGGTCATATGAAATGGTCGTCCCATGCCACAGTCTGAGATTGTGCGATTTTTCATGAACACTATTCCACCAGAATGGCAAGGGGTGTTGAATTGCATATGGGATGTCAACAAAGCCGCTTCATATAGGAGAATTATGATGGCTTTTATAGATGATTATTACTGGATGGTTATAAGGGAAAAGATCAAGAAATTGAATAAAAGATGATCTTTCCCAGTTCGTATATTGACTTGGTGTTAAATATTTTAGCTGATCTTTATTTGGTGTGCTTTGTGGACATCTTATGTAATGTTTTCTACCTAGTTGTTATTGGTGTGGCAATTGATATATTAGTTGTATTATGTGAAAGCATTATTATTATATCATTGTTTGATATCAAAGACTATTTGATTTTTGTTATTATTAGCTGTTGTGGGTAGTTCATTGAAATTTTTGTAATTTCACAGAATTTATTTTACATAGAATGTTATATTAATAATAACTCCAAGTTAGGATTTTGGATGATGATTGAAAACATAATGACCTCTTGATTCTGAAACATAATTTGAAATTATTCATTAATATAATGGTTTTATACAAAATAGATGCATAAATGATATGCATTAATAATTCGTGCATATGTGTCTGATATGTTTAAATCGATGACTTCAGCAACTAAGATCATAATTGCTTATTTAAACAAATAAGACAAAATGAACGGCAAAAATTGTGAAATATTGAATATGAAAATTCAATATGTGCTTGAAAAGCAAAAAAAACACTAGAAGACCACCGGCCGCGGTGGCTCCACTGGATAAGACTCTGCTGATCCTCAACGAAGAGATAAAGGGTTCAAAACTCAGGGGGGCGCTAGGTGTATTAAATGTGACTCAGGGGTGATGGGTCCTCCTGTTTAAGTGTCACCCGGGGGTTTACGACGCGTCTGTCGGCTGCAAGCCGATTCCTCCAGCACCAAAAAAAAAAAAAAAAAAAAAAAACACTAGAAGCTCTTAACCATGTTATGGAAGAAATTGAGGATACTATGCACCATCTTGAGGTAGCAGAGGACTGCCTCAAGACATTTTAGAAGGAAACACATATTTGTTATATTGCTTCCAGCTCAAAAGGAGCTTCGAGCTCTAAGCGCAAGCGTATTGATTCGTTCAATATGTGGAAATGCAAATGATCAAGTCCTTCTTGTAAGAAACCAAGAGCTGACCAACATAAGAGAGGAAAACGTCCTCAAGTGAAGAGTATTTCAATGGTGAAGTGTTATAACTGTGACCAGAAGGGTCATTACGCCCGCGATTGTCGCGAGTCAATGAAGGTACTTACCCCTTGTACTCTTAAGAATTTTGCTAATGTGTCAAGTTCTATATTTTTAACTGAATCTAATCATTTATGAACTGTAGATTCGGGAGCGACAGACCATATAGCGAAAGATAGATAATCATTCGTGAAATTTCAACGAGCACCAATTGGAACTAGGTGGATTTATGTAAAAAACAACTCCATAGCTGAAGTAAAGGGATTGGCACCTGCCAATTGAACATCTGTGGTGGATGCACCTTATTCCTACATGATGTTTTATATGCTCCGGAGATTCATCCAAATTTAGTATCTGTTTTGGTATTAGTTAAGCTTGGTTTTAGTGTAAACTTCCATAATAGCGGTATAGATTTGTATTTAGATACAAACTATTATAGTTGTGGTCATTTTCTAAATGGTTTTATTGTACTAAATGTTGACTATGGTGATGTCAATGTTTGTTATTCCATTTTCACGTCTTCTACTTCATATGATAATGATGTGAGTGTGTGGCATGCTAGATTTGGTCACATTGGCCAACAACGTATGAATAGACTAGCCAAAGAGAGCTTATTAGACAATATTGAAAAAGTCAATTTGTTCATATGTGAGCATTGCCTAGTAGGGAAAACAACAAGAAAACCATTTGGAAAAGGAAAAAGAGCTGAATTTCCTTTGCATTTAATCAATTCTGACATTTGTGGTCCAATGAATGTGAGAGGAAGGCATGATATTGTTTATTTTATCACATTTATAAATGATTATACTCGATTCGGATATGTCTATTTGATTTCTCATAAATTTGAAGTATTTAGTTGTTTTAAAAGATTTATAAACTTGGTAGAAAATCAATTAGACAAGAAAATAAAAGTATTGAGATCCGATCGAAGTCGTGAATATTTATCTGATGAGTTCAAAAAGTTAAAGGAATAGAAAGACAGTTGTTTATTACATATACTTCTCAACAAAA
Organism: Eucalyptus cladocalyx; assembly: GCA_017140615.1. Lineage (NCBI taxonomy): Eukaryota > Viridiplantae > Streptophyta > Magnoliopsida > Myrtales > Myrtaceae > Eucalyptus > Eucalyptus cladocalyx. The sequence goes on from CM029519.1 coordinate 9,624,553, forward strand.
TAGTATTGCGGAGAGAAGGAATAGAACCCTATTGGAAATGGTTAGGTTCATGATGGCGCATGCTAACTTACCTATCACTTTTTGAAGTGATGCGTCTTTAACTACCGTATATATACTTAACCAAATGTCTTCCAAATCAGTTACTTCCACTCCATATGAGTTATGGATAAGAAGAAAATTGGACTTAAGTTTTCTTAAACTATGGGGTTGTGCTGCCTATACTTATGAGCCCTCTCACAAGTTTGGGAAATTTGGTCCTAGAGGAAAGAAGAGTATTTTCATAAGATACTTTGAACACTTGAAAGGGTATGTGTTTATAGGTGAGCAAGAAAGTGGAAGTATAACTGAATTCGAATCACGGGATGTCACATTCTTAGAAAATGAATTTCCTAAGAAGTACAAAATAGGTGAGGATTACTCCATATTTGAAACATTGGATCAAGATAATGAACTTAATGGAGTTTGTCCAAGTGAGAGTAACATGAGAAGTGATGAATTTAATTCAACTCACTCTCAATTACAATCACATGATGAGATGATATTGTCATTATCTAATCCGAGTGGGAGCATGATGGGGAATAATATGCAAAGTGTACAATCTCCCATACGATGAACAAGTCGCAAAAGTATTCCCCGTCGACGTTTTGACATCGAAAGGGAAACTTTCATGGTTGCTTCATAAGATGAGAATGAGCCAATAAATATTAATGAGGCTCTAAATTGCCCTAATAAGGAAAAATGGATTCATGCAATAGAAGAGAAGATTGAGTCAATGAAGTCAAACCAAGTTTGGGAACTGGTTGATCTTCCAAAAGGACGCAAAATTATTAGGAACAAGTGGGTTCTCAAAATAAAGCGTAAAGCTGATGGCTCGATAGAAAGGCATAAGGCGCCTTGTGGCGAAAGGGTATAATCAACAGGAATGAATTAATTATGAAGAAACATTTTCTCCTGTAGTGAGATTTACCTCGATTCGTATTATTTTGGTAATAGTAGCATGTATGGATCTTAAGTTATATCAAATGGATGTAAAGACTGCTTTTCTCAATGGTGAATTAGATAAATAAATTTATATGGAACAACATGTTGGTTTCATTATGAAATGCCAAAAACAAAAGGTATGTCGACTTTTGAGATCGATATACGGTCTTAAGCAGTCGTCAAGACAATAGTATATACGTTTTCATAATGCCATAATGGCATATGATTTTACAATGATAGATGGTGATCATTATGTATATATCAAAAGATCCAAAGATCAATTTGTGATTATATTATTATATGTCGATGATATACTAATTGTCGAAAGTAATATGGAATTTGTTGATACTGTCAAGAGTTGGTTGTCTTCCAACTTTGAGATGAAAGACATGGGTGAGGCTGCATACATTCTTGGAGTTAAGATTTCAAGAAATCGTTCAAAGAGATCATTGTCTCTTTCGCAAGAAACATACATAAATAGGGTTCTTGAACGATTTCATATGCAAGACTGTAAACCCATAAATACTCCTATTGCAAAAGGTAAAGGATTAAGCCACGAATTGTGTCCAAGGACTCCACAGGAGAAGGAACAAGTGCAACATGTTCCTTATGCTAGTACTCTTGAGAGCTTGATGTACGTTATAATGTGTACAAGATCTGACATATGTTTTGCAATTAGAATGGTGAGTAGATACCAATCCAATACAGGTCAAGCACATTGGAAAGCCGTTAAAAGAATACTGAGGTATCTAAAGGAAACTGTTGATTATACGCTAAGTTATCAAGGAAATTATCTGCGACTCTAAGGCTATTCTGATGTTGATTGGAAAGGAGATTTAGATGAAAGGAAATCTACCTCTGAGTTTGTTTTCTTACTAAATAATGGCGTCATATGTTAGAGCAGTAAGAAACGGACGTATATAGCCTTATCTACGATGGAAGTTGAGTTCGTGGCATTATTAACAGCAATATAAGAAGATGTTTAGCTTAATAAATTTTTGGATCATTTAGGTGTTATTGGAAATGCTGCAAATCCATTATTGGTTAACTATGATAGCCAAGCAGCTATAACGTACACCAAATATCCAAAATATCATGGCAAGACCAAACATATAGATATCAAGTATAATTTTGTTAAGGATATGGTTGCACGAAATGATGTGAACTTACTATACATATCTACGCATAGAATAGTAGCAAATCCTATAACAAAGCCAATACCTAGAGATGTGTTTTGTGATCATGTAAAATCTCTAGGACTGCGTAGAGGCTGATGTACTGAATATTGTAATTTTCTTGGAGTATTCACATTTAACGAATTTGTGTTTTTCATCATTAATGCCTATGAATCTTTGTTTGACATTTATGCATCTTAATGCTCAATGCATTATATTAAGTTAAGAAAGTATGTCGGACAGATAAAAAATTAGCTCACTCACATGGGTAATCGCCTCTATTTACTGTGTGCTAAATAGAAATGAGACGGTTTTTAAACTTATTATCTAGGTGATAATCGAAAGCTCAATCTTAAAATATATATGTCGCCTTAACTAAGTATTAAGATGAGGACATAATATTTACCATATCCAAAAGTAAAATAACTCACATATTTTATTTTATCTATCTATGATACCAGATGTGAGTTCTGATGAATTCTGTGTATGAGTAGATACATCAACTCAAGTTAGACATTAACTATGTCTGAACTATCATATGTACAATATTAAAGGTGTAGACATACGCTCCATGGGAAAAGAGTTAAATACCGTAATACGTATTTCATACTACGTATGCATGAGACGACAAATAAGAGTGACAAAAGTTTTTATCTCAACTTTTATACCGTATGAGACTCTTGAGGAAAAGAGTTCCTCAATTTAGTGCCCTCATGACTCTTACTTATTCTCAAGATTTCTATTTAGTGTTTGCTATCTTAAGATGTTGCCAATGATCATGAATTGATTCGATCTAATGGGACATTTCTAGAAAAGCAAGCTGAACTGAAATTGAGAGTTTGAAGAAAATAGGAAGATCAAATTTAGAGAATCACATATTAGTTTTGTGTTCATTGATCGACCAATTATGACTGTCTTTTGGATAATCATAATTGTGAATACAATATATCGATGATTAAAAAGAGATTAAGAGAAAAATATAAATGTAATCGATCGATCTAGGGTATTGTATACTAAATTTACTTAGAGTGTGATGCACATTATAAGCTGCTATATATTCTAACAGATGTATGGCAACAAGCTCTCAAAGTATGATAGTCGCACGAATTATTCACCGATATGAACATTGTAGAGAGGTAAAGAGAATCATGTTCGACCCACCATGTGCGAGTGGGAGATGATGGTTTTTATTCATGTGTTGATGGGCCTAAGTAGGCCTGTCCACCCATGTTGGGCCTAAAAGCCCGGCCCGCAAGATAAGGGCCCATAGATGAATGGTTGAGATATAAATGGGTGTTACGTTGAGGGGGTGTGTCTTTTAGAGAAAACGTATTTAAGGGGAGAAAAGAAAAAGAGAACGCACATTTTAGAATTACGTACGTTTCTTTTCTTTTCTCCCTCTCCCAAAACCAACGTAACTTTTCTCTCCCCTTGAACCAACAATACACTCCTTGGTAGACCGGGATCAGATTCTTCCTCGAACTTCAACGTTGGTGTTTAATCTGTGAATAATAAGGTACGCTCGATTCTGTGGTGTGTCTTTAATCGGTGATATATGTTATTCTTGGGCTCGTCTTCCGCATTCGTTTTAGGGGTTCGATTCAGTGTCAAATCCGTTTTAGGGAATAGTAATTCCCAACAAAATTCAATTTCTTTTTACTCTGATGAATCAAGTTTGGATGACATTTGATGTACTTTGGATCTTCTCGATCTTGAACTACTACAAGACGATCCACATGATTACAAGTCTAGTTATAGGAATTGAGAAACTGACCGTGAGAACTAATACAAGGATTTGAATTAAGAGCATAAGAAAGTCAAGCCAATTCACTTTTGAGCAGCTCCGACCTATCTTGATTCTCTTCTTTTTTTTTTTAAGTTTGGGTCGAGTTTTAATAACTTGAACTTGAATATACTTAACTTGATTAGCTAGCGAACCTAATTGAGTAATTGCATCATACAAAATTTTAATAATATACATACAATGATAAGTACATATAAAACATTATATTATTATGCCTTCCGTGGAGTTCCAATTCAAGGTTAAATAGAGCTCTAGAACATAATGACTAGTTGAGTTGAGTTAAAGCTCGAGTATATTGCCCGGCCTCTAGTTGAGTTTCAAGCTTGAATATTCCTCTCAAAGTTGAGCTCAAATATTCAATTGTATTCACTCAACTTGATTACTCATTACACCCGAACCTGGATTTCTATTCAAATATCTATCGTTGTGTCTAGTTACTCGCAAGGGTCAATCTTGCATATTTGTAATGACCTGTTCGAGATTGCCCTTGGGCCCTTATGGCACCGATGAGCCTGTGAGCCACTAGATTTATGATCTAAGTAGGGATTATGATTTTTTTTTCTTCATCATAAACGATGAATGAAGGACTTTTACCTAGTTGAACTAACGGAATTTTAAAAAGTCAGTATATAAGCAGAGTTTTTTTTTTTTTTTTATCGAGAGAAAATCGTATTCATTATTCAAAAAGATACAAATGTACATATACTTCATGATAAAACAAATCAAAACAGCATGAATGCCGAAAAACAAAGCCAAATCCATAACACAAGGAGGATTGATGGAGTATTGGCAAAGTCAAGCATAAACTCATTCCACATGAATAGGTCTGTCAAACAAAATCGATGGTCGATCACTAGATCTTATATCTTTGTCAATGATGAGCAAACACCGAAAATTCCTTCTTCAATAATTATGATGTTACCAATTGGCGATGTGTGTCTAAGTTCAACTTCCTCTACATTAGGGGTGTGTAAAAGAACCGGGACCCGCTCGGAACCGGTGGTTCTTGAGGGAACCGGTCCGATTCTCGGTTCCAATTTATGGGACCGATGGGTATCGGTCCAATTCCCGATTCCATAGGCGGATCCGCCCACCCGGACCGAACCGATTATATTATAATAATATATTGATTTAATAAATTTCGAAATTACTAATTAGCAAATCTAAATTTTAAGGCCCCATCTCCTCTCATGATTTCCATGTTTTAATAAGAATTTAGTAAAGTGTGTAAGTTGCCTTTCAACAACTCAACAAATGGCTCCTTCAAATGATACTTCCTGACTCACATATAACACCATGTTCAAGAATATATGGAGTACCAGTGGAATTGTTTCTACGAAAAGAAAAATCAATAAAGCAAATGTTGTAAGAGATTGAGCATTGTTAGAAGATAAAGGAAAAGATAATCTAACCACCGCCTACGGTGGCCCAATTGGATAACCCATGATTCTTTGTGAGATGAGAGGAATTCGAATCCCGCTGGCCGCACGGGATCTTAAATGCAACATAGGGGTGATGGGTACTCCGCTAGCGTCGCCCCAGGGTTTACCCCCCGTTACCCGGAGCCTGTCGGGCTATTCATGTTGGTACGGTGCGCGGGTTTCCTGGGTCATAAAAAAAAAAAAAACAAAAAAAAAAGGAAAAGATAATCTACATATGACAACTATCAAGAATCTTGAACTTAAAAAATATTTTAGATTTCAACTAAAATGATTCAAAAATAGGAAAAAAAACATATTTCTCTTCTTTGGTAGTGTTTTCCAATAAAATAAAGAAAAATGGTACCCTTAATTAAGCCGGTTCGATTTAAAGAAAAATATTATTCGATATGAAAAGTACTCACAGCGGGATTTGAAAAACGATATTATTATTGATGAGACCGGTTCCATGAATCCATCTAGAAACCGGACCGAACCGGAAGGCGGTCCAGTTCTCGGGTGGATCCACGTAACAACGAGTGGTTCCCGGTTCAATTTTTTTAAACCGGTCCTTAGCGGGCGATTCTTAATTCTAGGTTGGGAACTACTCACTCGGATCATGCATATCCCTACTTTATACCATCGTCATACGGAAACAAATATAATATATTAAACAAACACAAATCTAACATATGTCAACCGTTGAACTCTGCTTATATGGCACCTCGTCGAATAATGAAGTATATAAGCAGAGTTCAACTGCCGACGCATGTATAATTTTTAATTTTGGAAAATCAATTCATTCCATATGCAGATGAAAATTTTCATTTTGATAATCGATTGGATAAATAATATTTTCTTCGCTGGGAGACCCGCGTCTCATGGGCTCCTGTCCTTCTTCGGCCGTCTTTTGGGCTTCCGTGCTCTACTTGGGAAAACGGGCCCCGCGTATTCCGGGTTCGAAAGTAAAGGAAAGGGAACCCGACACCCCGGAGGTCCGGCCCGACCCGACCCGCGTGACAACAAGTCTTTTCTTCCATGGACATCTCTCTCCTTCTCCCACGTTTCCCCTTTCTCTCTCTCTCTCAGAGTTCGACGCCATCGAAGAACTTCTGTCACCACCACCACCACCACCGCAACCTCGACGCGTCTCTGCTTCCGGCAGGGCTGCGCCGCCCCAATTCCTGACCGGCCGCCGCGATCGAGGACCGAGCGATGGCGGATCAGCTGGCGAGAGGGGACGAGTACGAGAAGAAGGCCGAGAAGAAGCTCAACAGCTGGGGATTGTTCGGTTCCAAGCACGAGGACGCCGCCGATCTCTTCGATAAGGCCGCCAATTGCTTCAAGCTCGCCAAATCTTGTACGTCCATCTCCCCGCTCTTCCTATTTGGATCCGATTAAATCTTTTATGCCGATGCGTCGCGCGCTTGCTCTGCACGATCGATGCCGCGGGTTGCGATTGCATGCATTGAGGCGATCGCGGAGATTGGGGAGTTCGGTCGTGCTCTAGGGTTCTGGATTTTTCGGTTTCCGGGGAAGGGGAGTGGTTTTTCGATCTGAGTTTGCTGAGCGTCTCTGGGTTTTGGCAGATTGAATTTATAGTCGGGTGGATCGATTACGGGATGAATTTTGATTTGATTGAGATTGATAGCGTCGGAGTTTAGGAAATGCGTGTAGCGGTAAGTCTTTTCCGATGGATGTCTTTGGGCGCTGATATATTTCTCCTCGAGATTGCGTTTTCTTATTTCATCCGATTTTCTTGTTTCTTTTCTTTTCCATTTTTGCGTGATTATTGTTTTTTGGTTGGTTGACTGGTTCACCTGAATAGGTTAATGTGCAGGTTTGGTTAAGGAAAATGAATGTTTAACTAGGCATTTATGATCTACAATATATGCTGTGATTTCTAATGTTGCTGATTGTTGGGTTTATCTGGATTGTCCATGTAGGATTGATGATATAGGTTTCACGAGTGCTGCCTTGATCTTGATCCTCTAAATAACCGAGGAACTTGTTGGGTTCTCTAAGCGCTTTGTGGATTGTAGCTATCTAGTTAGCTTTTAGAGGGCATGCCTAGTTGAGCAACCTATGGCTCGCTAATGATTATGATCTTGTTAATATTTCAGGGGACAGAGCTGGATCAACTTATATAAAGTTAGCAAACTGTCACTTGAAGGCAAGTGCCAACCTTTTTTAGGACTGAGAACCAGACAATATGCTTCTTTCTTAAGCCTAACGTGACAATTGTTTCATGCAACAGTGTGAAAGCAAGCATGAAGCTGCCTCCTCTTTTGTTGATGCTGCCAATTGCTACAAGAAAACATCCTCCAAGGGTATGCATCTGTTGATACTTGATGTAAGATAACAATAGAAGATCGGAAGATTATTTACACCGCAGTAAAGGGGTGCCTTGGTCCCTAACCATTTGGATGCTTCTGTCTAGGCTTTAGCAAAACCTACCCAAATCCATCATTTTTTAAACGTAATCTGTAGCTTGTATCTTAACGATTGTGTAAAGTAGCTCCATTTGGCTCTGTGTTTGTGTCCTTTGGGCTGTTAGCAATCTGCATCCTATGGACGTCTAGCCTTTTCCTTGGGGTTTCCCTAGCCTTTTTTCCTTATTTGGTCTAAATAAGACATGGATAATCATTATCTGAAGTGTTCCTTTTTATGTAGAGGCTATAACTTGCTTGGAGCAGGCGGTGAATTTGTTCATGGACATAGGGAGGCTCAATATGGCAGCAAGATATTACAAGGTACAATTTTCTCTTTGACATCAGTCTGAATTAATCCTGCGTTTACACAACCTTAGGAAAGCACTTTTAGCATTAGCACAGTTCCACAGTATCTGCCTTGAGAAATATTTCTGGCCGACTATCTGGGACTTTCCCTTTCTAAGGAAACCAATATCTTCAAGGATTTAAAAAGTGTGCTCATTTCTGTTATGCTCCTGATGGATGGATTTCTTGGAGTAAGGTCTGGTTTGATGGCACAAGATAATGACATTGGAGAAGACTTTAATCAGGTGAAATGAACTAGTGTTTGTGAAAGATGTGACGTCACCAAGTATTGTTAGTGTTTATGTATATTTCAGTCATGGAAGTTATTTTACTGAAGTGATGAGGCATTTACGATGAGCACCTAATAATTAATTGATATCGACTGTGGAGGTTGCTCTCGTGTGAGGTGAAACTGGCTGAGGAGCGCGACTATTCAATTCTGGTGAAATTTCGGAGATTAGAATGACATTCATGCATCTGACTGCATTATAAGAGTTTAGATCTTTTGACTAATGATACCAGCAAAGGGATAAGGGGCCTTTAGTGAGTGACTTGCATCGCTTCTACATTGTCAGCATGTAGACGTTGGAAAACAATAGTTCGTTGATTTTTGTTCTCCCAGATTGAGGCAACCTCCGATGACCTGTGATTTTGTTGTGTAGGATATTGGTGAGTTATATGAGTCTGATCAGAACCTTGAACGTGCTATTGACAATTTTGAGAGGGCAGCGGAGCTCTTTGAAAGTGAAGAAGTGACTACTTCTGCTAACCAGTGCAAGCAGAAGGTTGCACAGTTTGCAGCTCAACTAGAGCAGTAAGCCTACCTTTCTTTAGCAAGTCGCATTGCTAGATACTAATGCTGTTTGGTAGGCAACAAAATTAAGTCAATTGATGAACTTCTTTAGATCCTGGTTTTTTGGGCTCTTATTTATGCACCTTTATTTTCCATAACTGACATTAGAGAGAGAACTTCGAACAGAAAGGGAATTTTGATTTTGCTGATTTTCTTTCATTTTTGCTTTTGGCCAAAGATTTTTTTTTTTTTTGGTTTATTGCTGGCTTATTTGTTTGCACCTTCATTTGTATTGTCATGTATGAAGGGTTTAAAACATTGTCATTTATCTGGTGCTTGATATCGTTGCATTGTGTCTATGTCTATCTGGTGCTTCTTGATATCTGTTATCCAGAATGAATATCCTTTTTCACGTGTCAGACAGATACACTATATATATAACTCACATGCAGACAAGTTCTTTATGTATGCCTGTGTAAAAAACTTAAATATATTACCTAGAAAAAAATAGATGAATGGTGTTCGGCTGAACATGATTATTGTAAGGACAGGTCAATTGTGGAGTGCTTTTGAAGTTACTTGAAGATTCTTAATGGGATACTTGAATATTTTATCTGTTTTCCTTTCCAGATATCAGAAAGCTATTGAGATTTATGAGGAGATAGCACGTCACTCTCTTAATAATAACTTACTGAAGTATGGAGTGAAAGGACATCTGCTAAATGCTGGCCTTTGCCAACTCTGCAAGGCCGATATAGTTGCAATAGCGAATGCCCTGGAACGCTATCAGGTCTTGTTTCTGACCATTAACCAAAAATTACCTTGTTTCTCGGACTGAGCTCATGAATGCACATTTGACTTCGCAGGAACTTGATCCAACTTTCTCTGGAACACGTGAATACAGATTACTAAAGGTTTTATCTGTTGATAGTGCTCCTGCTTCATTTGTCTGCGTATCACCTTTTTGACCTTTATAACGAAATGGACTTTCTGTCCTTCTCTATTTTACTCCTGACGGTGGTTGAACACATTGTTCCCCATGGATGTGGTTCTAGTTCCTTTTATCTTTTTGTTATATAATTTTTATTTTTTTTCACACAACAAAAATGTTTTTTTTAACTTGCAACTTGCTGTGGTTAATTGTTAGAGGTGAGAATTCTTTTCTTTTCCCAGGATATCGCTGATGCAATTGATGAAGAAGATGTTGTGAAGTTTACTGACGTTGTGAAGGAGTTTGACAGCATGACTCCTTTGGTAAAACACCCATGCCTCATGTTACTATCTAATTGGCCTTTCTGCAGAATGCTTTTCCTTCTTGTGTGTTGGCAAGGACCATTTCACCACATTTGACATGACTTTACCTTGATAGTACGAAAGCAAGTTGGCATTTGCCTTCTCTGCGTTTGGCTCTTGAAGTTATCATAAAAAATGCTGTGCTTCTGGTCTTGAATTTAAAGATGAAAGTCCTATATGCTCTTCATTGTCATTATTCTTTTGGAAAGACTAAACTTTCATTATGGGGATTTGGGGCTAAAGCATATGAATGTGGGTGGTCTTGTGATCACACACTCCTATTGTTGCTGATGCTGTCAAAACTTTTGTTTGTGTAGGATTCATGGAAAACAACTCTTCTGCTGAGGGTAAAGGAAAAGCTGAAGGCCAAGGAATTAGAGGAGGATGATCTCACATGATTCTTCCTTGTTACTTTCTTTGATAGCTATTCATCTTTTAACCGTTCGAGTGTATGGTCTATCTCTGTCGATTATACCTTGTTGAGATTGCTTGGCTTTCTTGATGTTTTCTTTTCCTCTTGGGGGCTTGGATTTGGAAATGTGTTTGATGCCGCTCTAAGTAGTAATGTCTTTCGAATATTATCGATTGCTACATAATAAATACATTAAGCTATCTGGTCATCTCAATCCTTATGATGTCCTCTAGGTCATGGCTTTCTGCCGTCCTTTTGTGGAGAGGGGCGTCTTCTGTCCACTCACTTTTTGGTTTTGTTTAAAATACACGAACTACAAAAATTGCTTGTGGGTTATACTTCGACCATAATTTTAATTTTTTAGGAATCATTAAAAAAATAGCTTTATAATAAATGTCTATATGCTTTTAAAGTTTTGGAGTGTACGATCTTATTCATATGACAATACATTGTGTATTGATTCGTGAAATCGCAATGCAGATGGTTTCAAAATGGGACACTAATGTTTGATGAAACCTACGCAGAATACAATTTTTTAACCATAATTTGGAAATAGCCTTCTTGTTTTAGGATAGGGAAAAGTGCCAAAAAAGTCCTAAACCTTTTGTCTTTGTGTCGATTTAGTCCTAAACCTTTTTTTGGTGCCGATCCAGTCCTAAACCTTTTTAAGTTGTGCCAATTCAGTCCTTTTAGCCAGATTTTGCTGATCGGATCTTTGGCGACGATGTTAAGCTATCAGACCGACGCGACAACTTTTAATAATTTTTTTATTTTTTTATTTTTTTTATTTTATATTTTATATTTTTGTCTTTTCCTCCAGCCGGTGGCCGAGGTCCGGCCAAGGCCACCGCCGGCGAGGACGAGCCTCGCCCGACCTCGCCAGATCGAGGCCATGGGCGAACCTCGCCCTCGCCGGATCTGGCGAGGTCGAGCCTCGCCGACCCCCACCCATGGCCTGGATCGGCGAGGCGGCCATGGGCGGGTCGCCCTCGCCAACCCTCGCCGGCCATGGGCGAGGCTCGCTCGCGATCCGACAAGGGCAAGGCTCGCCCATGCGGCGAGGCTCGACCTCGCCGGATCCGGCGAGGTCGGCCTTGCCCTCGCCCTCGCCGGCGATCACCTCGGCGGTCGCCGGACCGACTAGAGGAAAAAGACAAAAATAAAAAATAAAAAATATTAAAATATTATTAAAAGTTGTCAGCGTCGGCGCCGACAGCCACGTCAACCGGCCGATATCCAAGTCAAGCAAAATCCGGCTTAAATTGGCCGGAAATGACTGAATTGGCAAGACAACTTAAAAAGGTTTAGGGGACTGAACCTGCATCAAAAATAGGTTTATATTAAATCGGCACAAAAGCAAAAGGTTTAGGATTTTTTGGCACTTTTTGTTTTAGGATAACTGGCTGTCTAAAACCTTTATGCATAACTCCCTCTTGATTTAATTGAGCGACCGTCTACCAACGAGCATGTGAAAGATTATTGAACAATTGGCAAATCATATTATATTGCATATCACATTTCGGGTATACATGATAATCATTTTATTTCTTTATTTTTTTTTAAATTTCCGAAAATAGATTTGGAATGAAAATCCATTTCATAATATAATGTCATTTTTCAATTTCCAGAATAAATTTTTACTTAAAAATCAAGTGTAAATTTGTTTACTTTTCTATTTATAGAATAAAATGAGAAATAAAAATTATTCTCATTATTTGCTCTCGCTACTAGCTAGTCGCCCTCACGCCCTGCCCTCTATCCATCGCTCATCACTCCTAGCCAATCGCCGTCAATTGCCACCCGCCACCAATCGTCATTGCAAGCTGCTGTCTACCCCACCCACTAGTCAGTTGCCCTCCAATATCTAGTGGGGAGAAGTTTTATTTTCATTCCGGATATAGAAATTTTATATCATTAACAAACATGTATTTTTACTTAAAAACTTTTTAAGAAATTGAAATAGAAAAATCAATTTCTACCAAGAAATTAATTTTCGAAATAGAGTGGTTATCATTCGTGACTTTCGTTTCTCATATCAGCTGACATGTTTATGGGATCTGAAGGAGCTTATTAACCTCGATTATCTGAAGACAACCACGTACAGAGGCACGCTCTTGTCCAAGTTCAACTCTAAAAAGAATGATTGTGAGTTCGTTTCTGGATGTAGTCCACAAATTGACTTAGAAAGGAAATAATCGAGTTCGCGTTGAGCCAACCCACTTACCCTGCAGACCACAGATCCCACGGTCAGCTTGGCCCAACGTTGGATGGATCTGAATTGCAAGAGGACGTGGAGATGATGGACATGGATAAAGAAAGCAAGCAAATATTGACGATGACATTAGAAAATTGAAGTGTGTAATAAGGCAACAAAGCACCACATTTAGTAGAAGAAAGGTGTAAGTTATTGTCGAAGAGTGTGTGCTGAATCAGATCCGAGTCATATGAGCAGACGCTGGAGGGGTTTCGGTGTGCTAATTACATTTCATCAAAGTAGTCATTGAGCGTTTGCCGTAGTAACATTGTGTCAAACAACGTGAAAACCGGCTTAAGATATCACTCATTAGGAGGAGGAAAAAAAGGAGAAAACCAAGTGGGAAGTTATATCACCATGCCCCCAATTTTCAAAACGATGAAAAGGATAGTGATCATTTTTGTCAATGCAATTTAAAAGATGGTCTTTGTGTGAATGGAAAAAGTAGAGCCCGAATTGAGAAAAGAGAGCATACAGACATAAAATGAATATTTCATGTCACATAATGTTAATAAGAACGATTTTCGATTAAAATTGGTTATGAACTCAATTAATACAAATATAAAAAATTTATGATTAAATTAATACAAATATAAAAATTTATTAAATTGATATTACTGTAATAGATTTAGAAGTTTTTTGCTACTTTTCCTCTCATTTTTGTGGGTACAATTTAAAGGACGGTCTTTTAGTCAAAGGAAAAAGTAGAGCCTAGATTGAGAAGAGGGAGCACACAGGTCATCCACCGAGACCTTTAAAGTTCCAGCTAATGACCACAGAGACAGCAACCAACCAACCAACCTTACGACTAATTAACATACAATGTCAAAGTTTTGCATAGCATGACATCAAATTAAAAGTGGGGAAAGTAGAAAAAAGCATTTGGAACGAATCGCGGTTTGCCCATAGATGCTGATAGTGCTCCTTTGTCGCGCCTCCATCGAGATTCTGCGAACAATCATACTAATCCACCGCACTTGTGATCATGCACGAGACTTTCGCTTGTTGTGTATTTTAAAAAAGAGAAAGAAAGAAAACTGGCCAGCCTCGTAGAATCATTTTCTAAATTTAGTTCATAAGATTGAATCAAGTCATCCCAAGAGATATGGATATCTTTTGAGAGACTTATGACTCTAAAGGATCATATCACACAACCGGTGATATAGGTGTCGAGTCTAGATGAAATGTGGACCATCCCTAGTGTATTTTTTTGTCGCGCTATAAGTAAAGATTGCACGTATGTTCACACGTTATGTACAGCTGGAGCTCCGGCGGGGACATGGTTTTTGTTGATTCTTGAATACCGCAGAACACTGGACGGCGTGCGTTGATGTCATGGGTCACACAAGCTGACAGGTCGGTCGGAATTACACGAATGTCGATGTCATTAGTCACACAAGGCGACGAGCATAGTGGGTTGGATTTCCATGGATCTCTGGATTCGAGGTGCTGGTCCGCCGTGGGGCTGCCTGTGCCTAGCTAAAATTGCTAGACCCTCGTCCCATAAGAAATTATGCCCAGTGGTCCTTTAAGGAGTCGGCGAAAGGGCACGAGATCCAGTGGGAGGGCTTTGTATCCTGATTTAAGGCCGAGAACTCAATCTCCCGATGGAGTGAACGATCTGGCTGGTCTAATCTGATGAATCTCATATAGAGTCACGTACCTAATTGATCAAATGAAACGATAGAACGCATCTAGGCCAAGGCGTCTGACCTGGTGTCTAGGCAAAAATGATGGGGGAAAATGTCCCCTCTTAATATTAGAGAGAATTACCCAATCGGTTCTAAATTTATTATACAAATGCTAATATAATCCTGAACTTTTTAATTTGTCAATTTTGTCCTTAACCACGGTATGAAATTATAATATAGCCATTATAGTCAATTTTCACGGGAAATCACTAATATAGCAATTCAGTCATTAGCACCTATCGTGTATGGCATGTTGCAACAATATCGATTTCAGGTGAAAATTGACCAAAAAACTACAATGAAATTTTATGTAAAGGTTTAGAACTAAGGGTGTATTTATGTCGGAGAAAACTTCATAATAAAGAAAAAATGTTTTCCCTTTTCAAGTTAGGAAACTTTATTTTTCTAAATTTTATTTGACTATAAGTTATTTTATGTTAATTGACCATTTTCATCAGACCAAGCTCATGAAAGTTTACAAAACTAATTTGCAAAAAATTCTCTAACTCAAATAAAAACACTAAAAGTTGACAAAATTGAAAAGTTTAAGACTGAAATGATATCAAGACTAATTAGGAAATTCCCTCTCCAATAGTCTGTAACCCCATTCATTTTCATATTAAAATAATTTTTACCATGCTAATTTTAAGGTTTTGAAACTACTAAATTCTTTGACACCACTGTTAGAAGATATGCGGCATTTTGGTGGGAAGGTTTTGATCTGATTTGATTACAATTGTGTGAATATCAATTAAAAATTAGATTTAGATTTAGATTGATACATAGGATCATTTACTTCCATTAATTGTACAATCCTAGTATTATATCTTTGGGAGTCTACACATTTTACAATACACTGAAGAAATATACAAAATTTTCCTACGTCTTCAGCTTCGTTATCACTTTTCCTTCCTTCTTTTTGCTTTCTTTCAACCACGAGTTTGACCCATAAACTTTGAAAAAGTCCAATTGATAAAGAAGTCCACGATTCTAGGGAAAGAAAAAGGTATTATGACTAACCCATTCGATCCAACTCTTGAAAAACTTTTAATTTGTATATTCAAGTGCTCAAACTAATCTAATCTTCTGCAATCGAGTATCTCCCTTAACTTTGTCCAATTTGAGCAGAAGAAATTGCTTACACGACTTCTTTTATATTAGTTGAGATCATACGGCGCTGATTTAGCGCCAAGAAGCCACCATGTCAGCAAAAATCTCAAGAAAAGAAAAGAAAAGAAAAGAAAAGAAAAAAACACAGCCATGGGAGAGGCGGTCCTTCCTCTCGCTTTCTCGGAGGCCAATATTATAGATGGGCCATGAGTTATATGCACCATATAATAGTTTTGTTTTATCTTTCAATTTGCCGCAGAAGAGGAAGCATATTCCCATTTCGTCCGTGAATAGATTCCTTCTCCCTCGCGTGTGATTTTTGGTGCATTTCTTTTGTTTCGCAATGATGAAATCCCAAGGAAAAAAAAATATTTTGAAGGATCGAAGACTTTTTTAATTAATAATGTGAAGGGAAAAAAAGCGTGGCCTAATAAGTTAATAAAAAGGGGAAATCAAGAACCAATTCACACTCATGAAAAATATTTAAAAAGACGAAGAATAATTTCAAAAGAAACGGCTCCGTTAATAGGACGAACGACGGACGAAGCTGTGCGAAGGACAGCTTGTTTTACCCGCCACTTTGATAGTGGACCATTTCGATGTGGATGTTTCATTTAATTGCTTGGACTTGTCTTCCAAGTTCGGGTCAACCCGGCTCGTTACGGCGGCTCATAGCATTTACACATTGCTTGCCCAAATTATTCGATATTCCGGCATCAAGTTGAAGTTTTGAAATAAAATATTACTGTGATTAGCTTTTTTTCCTTGAGAAAGACTCATGGATGTACACCAAATATTCTTTGATTCGGGTTGTAATCCCAACTAAATTTCATTATTCCACTTGATAAAAAAGAAACGGAAAAGAGAATTGTGAAATTTCACATATATTTTCTGTATTAAATAATGAATAGTACAAGAGTCTATTTATAAGTGTTAATAGATATTAGTATAAGGTATGATGGAGAATTAAGAGAAATATTGTAATTATCTCAGAGGAAAATATCCTAGATAAATATCTATAACAGCATTAGTTAGCAACATGATCGGACAAGAGTCGTCATTATCTATTTTCTGAAAGTCCCAAACTAAACAAGGAATGTCATTATCTGAATTTTATTCGTGGTCTGATCATTAAAAATCTTAAATTGTTGAATTCTGGGTTGTGATTATTTGTTTTCTAAATACAATGTCTCATTTTAGGATTTTATTCATGGCTAAGAAAAATGTTGAATTCTGGATTATGATACTGGTATGTTCCGGAATCACTTTGGACTCTAATTTTTTTTTAAAGATTATTATTATTAAAAATCTCAAATTGGTACTCCATGAAATAGTTAGCCCAAATTATTTCTATCTTAAAAAGAATCACAAACTAGTATCCTTATGATCTCCAATTAATTTTCATCTTATAAAAAAAAATCCTAAATTAGTATCCCATATATTTATCCCACATTGATTTTCTTCTCAAAACCGATACCTTTGACCCAAATCTCTCATCCATTAGCACTTCATCCAACTTTCCATAAGATTCCATGTGTTAACACATATCATAGATTATTGCAAGACGGATCTGATATGAAGAATAACTTTTTTGTCGTGGAAAATTCACAAGCGCTAACCTACATACAATTCAACAGAGGATAGATTGGCATCAGAGGCATTAATTTGGAATTTTTTGCAAGATAAAAATTTATCGGGAGTAAATATACTATAAGATTATTAATTTAGGATTTTTCTAATGATACTAACCATTTAACTTTTATCTAGCACGAAATATCCATAATCCACGAATATTAAGACATAAAATAATATAATTTTTTTTTGTGAAATTGTGAAATTTAATATATTTTTCAATTTAAAATAAGTTGAAACTAAAAGCAATAAATAAAATTCAACGGATAGACTAGTTAATTATCTCTAAAGTTGAAATTCAACTGCAATGTCAAGTTGATTTCCCAATTCACCCTCTCTCTGTGGCCCTCTTTTGTACGATCATATCCTTTCGTTTTGATTTCCTATTACATTTCTAGACTAGCCAACATCCTTCTATAATGAGGAAGATGACCGCAATAGTTAAATTTCGAGCTTATAAATTACTTTATTGATTTTATGGATTGAGTAAAACACGATTTGAAGCTCCAATAAAAGGTTAAAATATAAAATTATTTTGCACCAACTGATAAGGAGAAAACAAACCAGTATTATGCTCTCGATTCATCACACATTATTGAAATTATGAGTCATGATCAATTAGAATCGCCAAATTGTATGTACGATCGAAAATTAGATAAGTCGACTCTTTCTTTCTATGTCCTCGAAATCAAAACGTGTTTTTGGTTCGTCACTTATCCAATATAAGACCTCAACCTCTCGTGCTTATCAAGATTAGCGACATCATTATCGCTTGTCGTTTAATCAACATTGGATGATGAGTTACAACTCGCTTTCATACCCCCGATTCTGACGGTTGATCGCAAAGCCGCTTTGGATGATCGCTAAATTTAGGCACGACCTCCCCCTGATTAGGATGGGAAAATGGCGTGTTGCTCTGGACGAGAAATTCTTATCCTCCCAGGTAATCCCCTTTTTTTCGTTTTTTTAAGTCTGACCCGAGTCAACAAAATCTGCTTTGACTCTTTCTGTCCTTGCTCGACCTCTCTCTGCTCAGGACACGCAGAAAATCCTCCGATCCACCAATCGCATTTCGACACGTCACGCCTCGGTTCACACGGACGGCAACGCGGCCCCACGCGTCCTTCTTCGAATGACCATTTTACCCCCAGTCGAGCCACGCGTCCCGCTATAGTAGCGGGTGCAGTGGAGAGCGAGGAGAAGCCGGATGCAGACGATAAAGGCACCGGCCCTCGCCCCGCTATAAAAATGGCTATGTGTCTGCCCGTGAAAAGTGCCAACAGCGCATCCTCTTCCTCCTCTCTCCTCCTCCTCCTCCTCCTCCTCCTCCTCCTCTTCCTCTTCCGTTTGAAGCGCTCTCTTTTACACCTTCCCCTTTCTCCCTCTCAAGGAGCGAGCAGTTTTTTTCCGAACTGGCTCACCCTCAGGAAACTCTGGAGGAAGTAGAGCCCAGCAATTGCGGCGTCGTACGCGCCCTCTACGGAGCCCTGCGCACCCGCGACGTGGCAACGGTCCACCGCATCGTCGCCCCTGACCTGGAGTGGTGGTTCCACGGTCCCCCGACGCACCAGTTTTTGATGCGCCTCCTCACCGGAGCGTCCAGCTCGCCCTCCTCCGCCGCTGCGGCCGACGACAGCTTCGAATTCGTCTTTGACTCCATCACCTCCATCGGGTCCATCGTCCTCGCCGAGGGCTGCGACCAGAAGCGCTCCATCTACTGGGTCCACGCCTGGACCGTCGCCGATGGGATAGTCACGCAGGTGAGGGAGTACTTCAACACGTCCCTTACCGTCACGCGCCTCGGGGGCGCCACCAGGTCCGAGATCGCTCCGGCTGCGGGCTCTCACCACTGCCCGTCGATCTGGGAGAGCGCCCTCTCGAATCGCGTCGGGAAGTCTGTGCCCGGTCTCGTCCTGGCGATATAGATCGATCGAGAACGACGGACCGACCGCTCGCGTGATCCAGGGTGGCCGTTACTAGGATAAAATAAAGTTGCGCGCGTAGCAACCGTCGGATTGCTTGAGGTCTGAAGGATGTGAACCCGTTGGTTCGCCTTCGTCTTATCTTAGTGATTTGCGTAATATAAAATAGAGGGTCTGTCGTTTCTGTTTGGCTGTCGTGTCGTTTTGGGGTCGTCATGGGTGGAACCGTTGTGGAGAAGCCCATTTGGTCTTCGTCTCGTCGGGATTGGTCGGTTTCGTGGAGTCGTCATGGTGTAATAATAAAATCGTGTGCCTTTTCAAGTCTTATAAACGTCGTGCTGAATAAATATATATGTAAATTCAAATTTGTCGTACAAACTGCTTCCCTTTTACGTTTTAATTTCGTGGATGTCTTTAATTTTCTCGGGAATATGTGGTTGCTTAGAAATTCGTTCCCTTTGATTCAAAGTAAAGGGGTTTCACCATATCGCACGCAAAATCCAAAAGCACAAAAGTGGCTTTCAATGCTACTCTCACCGACCCACCCCCCCCTCTCTTTTTTATGTAACGTTTCCCCATGAATTGTCTTAAGAATGGGTTCATACCCTATAAAACCCCAAACCGATATATAAATTTACCCCAAATTTATACACTTGTGATAAATTTACCCTCCGGTAGTTTTTATTAAATTTTATTATCAAATTATTAAGTTAAATGATCTTGACAATTAACTAATATATCAATTTGGGATTTTATAATTTGTCAAAGTTTACAATTTTTATAATTTTTTATGGTATTAATCCAATTTAGCAGTTTTAGATTTTTTGTGGTCGAATAAATTAGTTTGGGGGTAAATATACCAATTTATGATTCTTTATGGTCATCGGGATAAATTTATCGCAGGTGTAATAGTTTGGGATTTTTTATGGTCAAAAAAATAATTTTTTATAAATTGTCACAAGTATACACGTTTGGAATTTTTCAGGGTATTTTGACCCTCTTAAGAATGTACTCTCTTTTTTTATACTTTTTGACATCACATTACGTCATTCGAGACAACAACCCAACCTCAACTTAAATAAAGTATATTTAGGTTCACACTATAGTGCACTTAATTCAATATTTACCACCTGCGTTGTTTATTCTTAACTTAAAAAAGAAAGTGTTTCATAGTAACCATCTTAATATCAAAACCGGAACCTTTCGACTAATTTGTGTGCTTCCAAGCTTATCAAATAAGGAGTTGGAACCACCGACCGCGGTGGCTCTGCTGGTAGGCTCCTAGACTTCCACGCAGGAGGTCTGGAGTTCGAAGCCCCTGCAACGCAAGTTGCAGGAAGGCAGGTGGGCCATTTGGTGACTTACCCGGGGTGCGTGGGTGGTGATTTCCTACGTACCTCCTAGGGGTTTACTCCCAGTGCGGGGTTCCCCTGGGTTTCAATCTATTTAATTAACGTTGATGTGAACATTAGCCGACTCTCTCTCTCTCTCTCTCTCTCTCTCTCTCTCTCTCTCTCTCTCTCTCTCTCTCTCTCTCTCTCTCTCTCTCTCTCTCTCTCGGTTAGCCTTGCTAGCCACTAGCGAGGGTGAGCCTCTCCAGCAACGATGAGGTCGCCCCTCTCTCTCTCTCTCTCTCTCTCTCTCTCTCTCTCTCTCTCTCTCTCTCTCTCTCGGTTAGCCTTGCTAGCCACTAGCGAGGGTGAGCCTCTCCAGCAACGATGAGGTCGCCCCTCTCTCTCTCTCTCTCTCTCTCTCTCTCTCTCTCTCTCTCTCTCTCTCTCTCCGATGAAGTCGCCCTCGCCATGGCGAGGCCTTGCCAGATATAGCTAGCAGGGCTATAACCTACACACTCTCCCTCTCTCCCTCCCTCCCTTGGTTAGCCTTGCTAGCCACTAGCGAGGGTGAGCCTCTCCAGCAACGATGAGGTCGCCCTCGCCATGGCTAAGCAAGGCCCCGCCAGATATAGTGAGGCTATAACCTACCCATGGCTCTCCAGCAACGATGAGGTCGCCCTCGCCATGGCTAAGCAAGGCCCGCCAGATATAGTGAGGCTATAACCTACCCATGGCTCTCTCTCTCTCTCTCTCTCTCTCTCTCTCTCTCTCTCTCTCTCTCTCTCTCTCTCTCTCTCTCTCTCGATCTCTCGATCGATGAGGTCGCCCTCGCCATGGCTAAGCAAGGCCCCGCCAGATAGCGAGGGTGAGCCTCTCTAGCAACGGTGAGGTGGCGAGGCTGTAACCTACCCATGGCTCTCTCTCTCTCGATGAGGTCGCCCTCGCCATGGCTAAGCAAGGCCCCGCCAGATAGCGAGGGTGAGCCTCTCTAGCAACGGTGAGGTTGCCCTCGTCATGGCTAAGCAAGGCCCCACCAGATATGGCGAGGCTGTAACCTACCCATGGTTGGCAAGGGTCACCCAGGCTAAAGGCTATGCAAGATTAGGCCTTTTGACCTCTAGCAAGACACAACCTTGTTGGATTTGGTGAGGTATGACATCACCATGATCAGCAAGACTCGACCCTCGCTCAACCATTGGCAACTATCACCAAAGGATGTGCAAGATCGTGGTCTCTAACGAGGTTGAGCCCCACCCATGGTTGGCAAGCTAGCCTCTGGGCGGCCTAGGCAAGGCCGCCCAACCATGGCTAGGCTTCCATGAGGGACTTTGCCAACCTTGCCTCTAACTCGTCACCAGCGACAACCGGCTGAAGGAAGGAGAAGGAAGTTGAGATAAAAAAGAAAGAGAAAGAAAAAAATTAATAAATATTCGAAAAAATAAATATTATTAAAAAAATCATTCACGTTAGTGCTTGCCACCCAAAACTGCTTGCAAAGAGAAAAAAAAAATAGAATTGAATTGAAAAAATTGCAATAAGTTTAAAACTATTATGGTAATTTTCCTATAGACAACATTCTTTTAACATAAACAACGAAAATATGAATTCATTATATATCAGTTATTTTCTTACATTTAGATATTGATTAAAAGATTGTTCACGTTAGATATTTTCATTAAAATAATTAATAAAATATTGCATGCAATATTATTATATGGGAAAATTCCAAATAAAGGCCCAAATTGCATTCGTTTTTCGAATAAAGGCTCGAAGTGGATCTTATTTCAAATAAAGCCCATAAAGTAGTCATATTAGTATCGAAGAAGGGCTTGAAGTAGTTATATTTGTCTCAAATAAGCGCTTAACCACATTGGCTTACCGGTTGTCAAAAAATTCCAACCGACCAAAGGTACTTTTGTCAAAACCCAATTTTAATTTAAATTAAGTTAGATTTAAAATTAAAAAAATTAAACTTAAAAAAAAAAAAGGCGAGAGGGATTCCTCTTGCTTATGGCCACCACCCCGTCGCTAGAGGAGCGGCGGTGCTAGTCGACGAGGTCGCAACACCTGGGTGACGGCTGACAACCCTTGTCGATCGGAAGGGAGGGTCAATAGGCTCTCATTAGAGTCGAGAGAGGGCGGGAACCCTCTCCTAGATATGGGCAACACCTTTAGTCAGTGAAGGTTTAGGTGCTAACAACCCTGTTGATGGGGCGGCGGCCACAAGCGGGAGGGAGCCATCCCTCCTGTCTATGTTCTTCTTTTCTTTTTCTTTTTCTTTTTTCATTTAGTTTGTTTTTTATGAAAATAAAAGGAAAATAAAAAGACGAAATTGTCCTCATCAAATAGTGAGTTGAAGCATTTCTTTGAAATTGATATAGTAACTTAAGGTCCTTATTTGAAAAATTGATGGCACTTTGAATCTTTATTTGAAACAATATCCACTTCACACCCTTATTTAAAAACATGAGGACACTTCATGTCCTTATATGAAATTTTCCCAAAATTTTGATGAAATAGACAACGTATTGACAATTTAGAGCAAGATATCTACAGCATCAGCGAGATAGGGGAAAATTGATTACGCCAATGTAATATCTAGAAAATAAAGTTTCAAACTTAAGTTCAACAGAATAACCAACCATTGAATTTGATATTAGCAATATATCTCACTAAAAATTAATCATTTTACCCGAAAGCGATTCCAATGCAAAACATTGTTCTTAGACACAATTTTTCGTGGAGTTTAGTTGCTTTCAAGATAATTTTTATAAAAATAATTTTCAAATCATTCATTTTCGATGAATCATATGAAACAACTTTTAAATTTCGAGAAAATATTTTCCAAAAAAGTATTTTCCTTATTTTTCCGACATTTAATTCACTTAGAAAAATAAATCAACAGAATATATATATTTTTCTACTTGACAAAAAATGTTTTCTTATCAAAACTTAAATTTAGGAAAACGATTCCTTCTCTAAAAAAACTGGAATACATTTTCTAAAATATGAATAGGTATAAGATATTGGACTCGAAATTTTACGATTGGGCATAGAAACTCCAACATTGATTCTTAGGTCTCAATGTTCAAGATTAGGTCTCCATGGCTAGACCCGAGACCTCCATGCTTGGGCCTAGCCACCAACACTCATGCCTAGGTCCATCGAGGCCAGGCCCAAATCCCTAGTGCTCAAACCCAATGCTTTAGCACCCAAACTTGGGTCTATAAAGACCATGGTCAGGTCCTCAACTCTCAAGCACTAATCCCAACCCTCAATCTTAGGTCCACAAAGGTCGTGTACAGGTCCTCACTCCTCAATGCTCAAGCTTAGGTCATTGGTTAATGAAACATTTGTTCTTTTAAAAATATTGATTCAAAATAATTTGTTAATTTTTTTTATCTTATTTCTTTTTCTTTTTGTTACCAGCTAGCTCACGACCTTTGGCGACGGGATGAACTCAGCAAGCTCGCAAACGGAGCCTCCATACAATAATCGAATGGGAGATGAGTGGGCCTTACACAGATATCAATTTGTGTTTGTCTTGCTAATCATGTCGAGTACTGGCGGTGGAAAATTCTAGAGGGCCATCGCAAGAGAATATGTGGTGGAGCATATTCCATTATCTTTTTTCGTCCATGTTTAATGCGTGGACCAGTACCTGCTCGGCGTATCTACTATTGAGTTATAGGTTAGATTGGGAACCATCATAACTTATATATTTGATAATATATGTTCTAAGACTGTAGAACCTCAAAGGTAGCTTTATAAAAACTACTATAAACTATTGCAACTTTAGAGGTGCTACATCTATGAGGGTTTTGTCGAAACGTTAAAAAGGTTGGAGCTCATTTTGTGATAGCCGAACCTGTCGGTACCGAACATCACTAGGCTTTCTCTGCCCAAAATAATGTAAAAGACAACAAAAGAGAAACTGCCCTCTGCGGTGGGGAAAAAGGGTGTTTGGGTCCAGTCCATGTTGAGAATGTCCAGGGAAGCATATGTTATCTCGTATTTCATGAAGATTATTCCACGCATCTTTGCATGTAGTACTCCCTCAACGTCTTGTCCGTTTCTCACATCCGAATCTCAGAAAAAGTGCTATGCACGAGCGTCTGCTGACGATCAAGTTGAGAGAGAATCGTTCATCACCCATCACTCGGATTTTCACGGTCTTTTTCCCGGTGGATTTTGTCTTTCCAATTGTTAAATTTATGCACGAAAAAGAAGTTTTACTTTTGGACTTAATGCCAATATAGATGATGCTAATGGCTTGTCCATTCTGTTCGTGGAAACGTCGACTTCAATTCAAAATTTAGTGGGTGATATTGTCGCTGATAGCTACCCCGATAACCCACCATTATCAGGGATACCGGTTGAGAAGTCTCTGAGGTTTGGCCATTGTGGTGTCGAATCAATGTCCCCTGTGCTAATGGCTGTGAAGATGAGTCCGACGTTCCTCGACAAGCACAAAAGCGACTGCGGAAATCTCCATTTCTAACTTACTGTTGGCTTTGGAAAAGCTCTGAGGCATCATATTATCGTGGGAAATTGCTGTTTCTGTCCATGTCTTCTCGATAAAAATCCTGGTCATGTCACTATTACAATCCCGAGTGACCTAACTTTTGAGGTTGAAATGCCTTTTCTGATGGTTGAGAATGAAAAATAATAATAATAATAATAATGATAAAAAGTTAGGTCACCCGTGTCATATGCTCCTTCTCGTTTAAGTGATTGAACTTGCTGGCTCTGGATTAAAAAATAAAAATAAGATAAAATTTTAAAATTTGTCCACATCAAGATTTTTGACTAAAATTAGTTAGAATAACTAAATTAGTAAATTATCAAAAAATTTAGGATTAAATTAAGACAATCGAAAGATTTAAAATTGAATTGATAAGTTGTCAAAATGTTTAGAATTATTGATTAAATCGAATATTTTAAGACGAATTGATACGAATTCAATCAATTTAGAATTTTTTTGGTTTTTTTTTCAGAGAACGACAAAGATTGGATTTGGACACTACCCTTTAGCAACATGGAAGTGTTGCCAAATCAAAATTTAAATTTCACCAAAAATACCCAGTTTTCTTAATTATTTCTTCAGGTTTACTCAAAATATTTAGACAAATTTTAAGTTTGGAATCCCTCGTTAGTATCATGTATCAAACATCGCGTGATTATATTCCCTAGCAAACAAAAGCTTTTGCTATTGTCAAGGGAAAAGAAAATATGAAAGAAAAGGGAAAATTGAGGTTTATGAAAGTTGATAAAGGATAAGAATATCGTAAGATTTCGAGTGGGGAATATCTACTTTTTAACCGTGAGTCATGGGAATTTGTTCCTTTGCAGCTCGAAAGTTTGGATGGTGACCATACCCATGATAGGGCTACGAGAATACCTTCGATTTGCCACTTCGCGTTTCACCCACTAACATATAATTTGTCCCACCCCGAATCCCATAATCCCATAAGAATAGGGAATGACGCAATCCTCATTTCACTTGACGAATATAGTCTCAAACATAACCAACACTAACATGTTACATATATATTGATAATATTTTTATTTTTTTTATGCTGGAGGAACCGACTTGCCGTAAACCTCCAGGTGACACTTAAGTATAAGGACCTACCACCATGAGTCACACTTAATACACCTAGCGCCTCCCCTGGATTTTGAACCCTTCACCTCTGGGCTAAGGATCAACATGGCCTTATCCAGCGGAGCCACCGCGGCCAGTGGTATATATTGATAATATTCATATCTAATAAAACGAAAATTGATTACAGATTATATCTCCATAGTCCACATTCAACTAAACCCCACAAATATCTTCAGACGTATTCCATTATCTCAACTCAACTCACATCCAAAAACGCAACTACTAAAAGCTCCCTACTAGTGGTGCTATTACCTTATTTGTCGCTAATTAAAGAACCTAACAAAAATTTGGAGGGACTGAGGTGAGCAGTTATAGCTTAGTAAGTGCATATATCTTTTAAGCAAATCAAGCATTTACTATGCATATTTACAAAATCATACCAAAACTCATTAACCAAATTCAAGATATTATATATATATCAAATCAAATATGAGCTATTTCATTTCAACAAAGTTTTATGCAAATAAAAAATACTTATGTAATTCACCAACACAATTAAAATATCAATGGTCAAATCCATCAATCAATTTTTATCACACATTAATGATCTATTACATTGATCAATCTCATGCTCAATATCCAATTATGACCAAGACATAACGCTTTGTGACAAGTAGATCAAGATTCTCTTCTTAGCAAAATATCCACCTATAATGAGTTGGTGGCTCAACCTAGAAAGATATTCCCAAATTGATATGCATATTGAGAAATCCTATTCGGGTTCACAATGATAATAAACATCAAATCATCATCTTTCAATACCAAAATTCAAATCCAAAATTTATATCATAAAGCAGAATATATTTCATAAATCAAACCATATATTTCTTCGCAACTCAACTCATCTATCAATACCTTTTGTAAAGTAATTCTCAAATCATTTCAAAATTTATTTCATAAATCAAATTCACAAAATAATATGAATAAACTATCACAATTCCTTTCATAAACACTTCTTGAATCATTTTAAATGCCAAATTGGGTAGCAAATACCCAATTTGAAGTTAAGTATCAAATATGTTATGAACATTACTTTGGCCTTTTAACCAAAGCACACCTCATATATAATATGTCTAATCCTTTTTTCCTTTCAAAATATGAGTTTATTAATCCAAACAAGAAATAACATCACTCACCTAAAAATGCCTAAAATCATATAACATAATTGTATGAGTTGACGGTCTTGTAATCCTATCGGTTAAACAAGAATCGACGTCAAAACTACAGAAAATGCTACATCAACTACGAATCAACTAAATTAAGCTCAAACACTGACAAAATGGCTCCCACGTGTCAACAAATAGATGGTCCATAGCGATTATTTAAAGCTATTGGCAACATGAGGCTCTCACACGAAACTCTAAAATTTATTCCTGTCAAACCCATGGCTCCATAATGTCACAATTCATGATTTTCATGTAAATTCACAGCTTAATAACTTCAAAGCTGGATCCGATAGTTCAAATTTCATACAATTTCGAATTAATATTCTAATTCCAAAAATTCCTCTGGTTAGACAAAACAAATAGCTTAAATCCTTACTTGCGAACCAAATAAAATCTTTGGATAAAAAAAAAATCAAAGTAAATCCTTTTCCCCCTCTTTTTCTCTTTTTTTCTTTATTTTGTCTTCCCTTTTTATTTTCTCTTCTTCGCGTGCTCCCACTATTTATGTTGCTTTTTCTTTGCCTCCATAGTCCATATAAATTGTGGACTTCCGTCCTTTTCTTTATTTTTTTAGTACTAAAATTTTTTGACTTTTAGACCGGTCAAAAGGTAAGACACACACAAATGATACTCTAAGCGCGTTTGATAACGTTTTTGTTCAAAAATCGTTTCAGGAATAAAAATAGAAAAAACTATTTCTGTTCCGAGAACAATTTTTGACCAGAAAAGACGCATTTGGTAAACTTGTTTCAGGAATAAAAAATTAATAGAAAACGTTTGATAAATTTATATTCTTTTTTTTGTTTCTTTTAATTTTTTAAATTTATATTTTATTTTTCTTTTTTTTCTTCTTTTTTCTTTTGGCCGGCGACCGGCCGACGAGGCCGCCAGCCGCCAACCCCTGGTGAGGCTCGGCCTCGCCCAAATCCGGCGATGCTTAGTCTCACCGGAGCCGACGACGCTCCGGCGAGGTTGCCGACCCTCGACGGCGTCACCGGCCCTCGACGGCCGGTCGCCGGCCATGGCTAAGGCCGGCAACCAGCCAAAGAAAAAAGAAGAAGAAGAAAAGAGAAGAGAGAGAAGTGTTTCTTCGAAAGTGTTTTTGGAACAAAAAATAACTTTTTTTTGTTTCTCATTTTCGTTCTTTTTTTGTTCCGGAAACAAAAAAATAGTTTTTGAATGGAAACGCAAACAAACTCGTTTCTGTTCTTTTTTTGTTCCCGGGAACAAAAAAACAAAAAATCTATTCTTAAACAGAAAAAAGAAACGAAAACATGCACGCCCTAACTAATCCCATTCTTCTGCTTTAAAGTGCTTGGCAATGTGGATAGGGAATTTATGAAGAAGGCTTGCCCTCTTTCTTCGCTTGCCATATAGTCATGTATGGATGGCTTTGAGAGGGTTTTGGGACAATGAAAAGTTATAATAGCGTTCAAATAATTGAGTTTTAGTGTAATCTTTTCAAGCAACTTTGAAGTAAAAAAATAAAAAGAAGGCAAAAAGAGGGGGCTAACGGAGAAGCAACGGGATCTTCCTTTTTGTCGGAACCACCCTCTTCGTCATTTACATAATCCTTCTAAGCTTCCTTGTTCAGATCCAACTTTGCGTGGATCTTCTACCTCCGAGCCTCTGCTGCTGACGGACAAGTGCAGCCCTCAGCTTCGGGTTGTCTCGCTCCCCTTTGTCACGTCCAAAACGGACTGCCCTATGTTCAACAAGCTAGTCGAGATGATGAACACTAACTGAGGACATAAAAAGAATATGCAAATATTAGCAAGAGCTAGATTGGAAGGAAACAAAATCATTAAAGTTGAAAGCATCATTATCAAGATGCTGAAAGCCAATGCTGGTCCTAAGTTGCATTGGGCTTTCAAGATATACAAAGCCGAACTTTAGTCTAAATGTCTTTGCGATTTTGTTACCAAACGCCTTAGCTTAGGCACGTAGGTCTTTAGGGCTGCGCATGACAACGCTTCTGTTCCCGGGAAGAGTTTTTTTTCAGAAATAGTTCTTTTCTATTTCTGCTCCGGGAACAATTTCGAGCAAAAAAACCCGTTTGATAACCGCACAAAATTTCTATTTCGGAACAAAAAAAAACACGTTTGATAACTGCACAAAATTTTCATTTCTGGAATAGAAAAAAACAGAAACACGTTTGATAACTGCACAAAATTTCTATTCCAATTTTTTTTTAAAAATTAAAAATAAGAAAAATGAATAAATTAGATATTACATAAAAATTGACAAGATCAAAATATTATTAGATTAATAATACATTTGATTAGGTGTAAGCATTCTAGTCGAATATGCTTGTAACATAGGTGGTATTGTAATGGAACGTGAGCTATTATTTTATATCTATGTGTGAGGATCTTTACTTATGTTTTATAGCGTATTGAATTTATGTAGCGCTTTGTTGGAATCAGTATTCAGAAACTGATATTTTGAACTATAATTCTCAATAATATATTTTCTTTTAGAGAATTTTAATGTTTGGTATAGCAAATATTGCGAAAAAAAAAGCACACGTGATATTGTCAGCCAAATTAATTTATGCTCATTTCCTTGGGACTAAGTTTTTACTCTTTAACGTGGCTTAGGGATTTTAGTCTCTTCTAATCTTGACATAGATGTCGGGTTGGGGTTGAAAATTTTCAACTGTTGGAATGGTGCATGCATAGGGTGGCTTTATTGTCATTATGCATTTAGTTTATAGTATGCTCCTAAAATACTTAGTAAAGACCTCGGTCTCTTGCAATTTGAACCGTCGATGCATCCCATCTTAATGTTACTTTTACCTTGCTTCTTCCGAATTACCTTGCTATCGTTATAAGGTTTTGGCTAATTTTGATAAAGGGACGGTTTGTAGGTCTTCAAGTGTCAACTATACAATAGCTTACCATTTGCTTCTCTTCTATTTGTCCATATTTATGATACATTCAATGGCATTTATGCTCATGGAGATAGAATTGGATGACCTTAATACTATTAATAGAAATGTATTCATAATAGTTTACAAACACATCGCAAAAGTTTTCACCAAAAAACAAAAACACGTCGCAAAAAGTCGGAAATAAAAGTCATGGAATCTCTTGCATATTGTGATCCCTTGCCATCATATTTGCAATATTTTTCTTGATCATGTTTATCTCAGCCGCCTCATCATGTGATGCATCATCTACAACCTCGTCTTCTGTAGATCCAAGTGGATAATCTGGATCTCCATAAAGGGCAAAGTTCCTGTCCAACTTGTCTTGGTCGCGAATATAATTATGAAGAGTACAACATGCGATTACAATATATGCTTGCTTTCGAATTGAAAATGAAGGCATGTGTCTCAAAATGGAGAAACGATTTTTTAATACCCCAAATGACCTCTCGATAACATTTCTCAATGAAGAATGCTTATGATTAAACAATTCTTTTGTTGTTCTGGGCCGTCTCGCTCCACCCCTATACTCATTCAAATGATACCGTTCACCTTTAAATGGAGTTAAAAATCCTGGAAGTGATGCATAACCAGAATCTACTACATAGTATTTTCCTACAAGAATATATACATAAATTTGTTATGATATGCAATAGCTATACAATCATAAAGAAAATCACTTAATATAGACAAAACAAATACCTGGTGGTGGTCGAGGAAATTGCAATCGAGGAGTCTCGAGTGCTTTGCCGAGAGAACCCGACAATCATTGGCAGATCCTTCCCACCCAGCATATACGAAAGTAAATTTCATATCAAATGAACAAGCACACATCACATTTTAGTGGTAATTCCTTTCCTGCCTCTAAATGGGATTTGTTTTGATATAGGGACGGATGCATTAATGTGGGTGCCATCAATAGCACCAATGCAGTCCTGTGATTTTATGAAATTATAGCGTTAGACAATATTATCAACTATATATATTTTAATAATGTAAAATTGATATTAAAATAATACCTTGAAGTAACGTGCATGGTTAGGATTGATAAGAATCTCCTCTGGAACAATATCAAAAGAAGGCGGCCTGATAATCTCTTTTGATAATTTGAGAAACGCTTTTAATACCGAGTGAAGAACTTGCGATTGTTTGTCCCGAACGTTGAAACCTTTCACATAAATCTCTATTTGTGTTGTTGTGACCAACCATAGATAAAAAATCCCAACTTGTTCATCTACCTTTACATATCGAGTATCTTTCAGCCAGCCTCTTGCCTTCATTAGATCACATAGGTTAAGAAAAACATGTCTCTCTAACCTGAATGCTTCATATATCCTATCTGAATGTCCATAAACAATTTCCCTTACCCATTCGGCTCCGATAATATACTGTCCCTAATAGGCTCTCTCGTATGTAAAGACATGTCCAAATTAACAAGAGTTAACCATACTATTATTATGTCAATATCAAAGTCATCCAAATACCATTCAACTGCTTCTACCTCTTCATTAGACACACTATTTGATTCATCTTCCATAGTACCTATGCCATTACACAAATATAAGAAAATCAATATAGATATATGTAAAAAAAATAATAATAGAAATCAATAACGTAAGTAATAGAGTGAAAAGGCAAACCAAATATAAAAATTCAGCACAATCCATCATATCCAAACCATAACACAAATGCAAAAGTCTCAACATCAATATCTTGAACAACCAAAAAAACAACCAACAACATAAAAAACATAGTCTAATAAAACTCCATGTAATCCACAACACATTTCCCAACATCCACTAAAGACGTTGGAGAAGTGCATATCTCAATTCAGATGGGGTTTTGATAAAAGCCTCCCTCCACGTGGCATTATCGCAGGCTCGCTCCACTGCTTTGCTATAGAGATCTGGATCCAACATAGGCATGGCAAGTAGGGCATCAATCACCACAGATATGGAGAATGGATCTATAGGTGGTGATGTCACTTGTGAGTTGATAGAACCACTCACAGATTGATTAACCCTACTTTTGATCATCTCTTGCAAAGCTTTGCAGGTGCTAGCAACACCAAATGATTGACTCTTCCTTCTCCTTTTAGTATTTGGAGTTTTATCCATCCTATGTTTGTCATGAACTAGAGTAGGAGCTTCGTCAGACATAACATCTTCCTCATTAACATGCTGTGCACCAAAGTCCTCTCGGTCCATTGTCCGCATCATCACCACCAATGTTAAGTTCATCCGACATCACCAAATCTTCGGCATGTCCTGCTGCATAGTCCCCAGTAGCATATGTATCGCCAAATACAATACACAAGTCAGGATATTGAGAAAAGCCATCTTTCTTGAATTTCGCCCACTCAATATTATCCTGCAATTTTTACAATGATAACATATATAGTAATACAATTAAACATATTTGATGTACATATATAGTGCTATGAAAATGGTCAAATGTTAAATCATACCTTGATATGAGATTCCCATATAGTCGGATCATCAACAACAACTTTTTTGTTCACATTGTCCCAGCCAAATCCGGATTGTGAAAGAAGCTTCTTGAAACTAGCATACTGCTTTCTCAATTTGTTCACCTTATTCTTCAACTGTACTTTGCAATATATTGAAGTTCTGCTCCTTTGTTGAATTCTATCCGTATGTTATTCCACCCTGCTTTGTTGAAAGTAGAAGAGGTGCGATTTCCTTTTTTGACCTCTTTTACCAACAAACTGACAAACATGTTAGTTAAAGGCTCAATCCACTTTGTGATGAATGTTTCTTTTTGAAATGCCATGTAACTTTCACTAGTTGAATATCATATGAGTTCAAGACAATTAAAAAGAAAGTGCAACATGTTGCTACCTTCTTTTCTCATCACCATCTTTTAGACTAAAGAAAGACACAAGCATCAAAATGTCATTATAGCTCTAAACATTGGATAGCTATTCAGTGCATAAACATTGGGTAGCTATTCAGTGCAATGTTTGAATTCTCAAATGTTTCATTCCATTATTGTATATTTTTCAAGAAAATTTGCTCCTCAAAACAAAGAACCAGCAAGATCGTAAACAAAGAACCAACAAAATCAGCAAAACAGAACTACCAAAACAGGAAAACAGCAAAATCAAGTAAACACAAATCAAGCTGAAACTACTGCATAATTGACAGATTTCAAATGTGTTTTTCAGCAACCAAAAAAGAATCTCAGAAATACTTTCTAATTCCTACATGAGATACTCCAACAAGAAAGACAGTGAACATTGCAAACTTGCAGTTAAATCAAAAACCAAAGCAATTATCAGCACATAAGGCGGCATCCTCATTAAGGTGCTCTCATTTATAAGCGTTCATCCCCTTTGCTTTATAGTTTTGTAAGGTTGGGCATCCATTGCTAGTTCATGAACGAATCAAATATATATAACTTTGAATCTATGAGATATTTCTTGATCAGAAAATTGCCACAAAAAGTTTGATGAAGTACATACCCAAAGCTTCACACAAGCATCAATGACAACTAGAATCAGGCATATAAAAATAATAAACAGAACATGTTGTTCTAGTAATCAATACTTCAGCAGCATTGACAAATTACAGCAGAGTTTCAGGTATGCAATTGATAGGAGAAAATAGAGAAAGAGCGAGCGTCATATCGAAAGAGAGAGAGACAGATCGCATAGGCCTTATTTAATCTAAATCAACCATAAAATTCAGTAAATATACAACCTCACATCTCCTAGAATTATCGAAACGGGAAAAGCTCAAACTAAGTTAATCGGAAACTGGGAAAAGCTGCCAAACGATGGCCATTAGACCCCATCAAACAAACTCCTACAACCTCACATCTCCTAGAATTATCACACAATCGAACTGCAGTGAATTGAATTAAGCACAACCATTCAACCAGAGAACCTTAAAAGCCAAAAGAGCATATGGAGGAAAATGTCCAAAAAGCAGGGCCAGCTCTACCAACCCCTAATCTGTACTGGATGTAACGGCATAGAAATCACTTGCCAATTGGTCAGCGTCTAACAAGAGGTCTCGATGAACATGCTCAGAAAGGAGTCATGAGTTAACTTCTTTTTAAGGTTCTCCACATGTAGGGAGTGTAGCTGGAATAGCAATTCTAGCCCCAAAAGTTCTGAGCCATGTTTTCATACAAAAATGATCTCACAAAAAGGACTCTGAACCAACCTGTCTGTAAAGCGATTCAACTGAGAACAAATTAACGGTTCCACCAACACAAGCTACAAGCGTCGAAGATTCAGGAGAAAGCGAGAGCAAGCGAACTCTCCCCACAGGAACCTCTACGATGGCCCTGCTCCTCACGGATTGTTCCTCACCCTCCAAAACTGCCGACCTCACATCAGAGGTTTCCACAACTACAAATCCTGCACAACAGAATACAATTAGCATCAAAATGCACTGCAGGCGATCAATTGAACGAACGTATAAAGATCTGTAACACACCGGAGGGGTTGACGCTGGGGAGGATGGACCCGGTGACGGGATTGACGGCACCAAAGAGAGGCGGAGGCGACGGCACCGAAGAGAGGCGGAGGCGACGGGACTGGACGCAACCGGCTCGGAGAGAGGCGACCCCACCGGAGTGTCGCGTCGTGACCGAGACGATGGGATTCACGGACCGAAGAGAGGCGGAGGCGACGGACCGGACGCAACCGGCTCGAGAGAGGCGACCCAAGTGTGTCGCGTCGCGACCGAGACGACGCCGTAACCGAAGAGAGGCCTCGCGACGCGGGATTCACGGCACCGAAAAAGAGGCGGAGGCGACGGACCGGACGCAACCGGCTCGAGAGAGGCGACCCAAGTGTGTCGCATCGCGACGGAGACGACGCCAGAATCAAGAGAGGCGGAGGCGACGAGCAGACCGGCGACGAGCACGGCCGCGATGAGCGGGACCGGCGGTGACGAGACCCGGCGACGAGACCGGAGAGAGGCCACTGGAGATGAGATCGGAGAGAGAGGCGAGCGGACGATGGGAGAGGTGGAAATGGGAGATCGCAAAAGTGAAATTAGGGTTAGCCCAATTTGTTTCTTATTTTTGTTCCTGGGAATTATTGGCGGGAACAAGAAGTAACTTTTTTTACTTCTCGTTTTGTTCCAAAACCATTCCGGGCTAACTTTTTGTTCCGGGAACAAAAAACTAATGTGCCGTTATCAAACAAGTTTCTACTCCTTTTTTGTTCTGGGGAAGAAAAGAATAGAAATTGTTGGGCTGGGGATGGTTACCATGCGCACACTAGGAGGCCCAAAGGTCTTTCCCGAAGCTGTGCCAAGCACGCCCTAATTCAATTAGACAACTGTAGACCAAGCAAAAGCTTGAGGTTGTGAGATGGAGCCATTCCTTGTGCATATATAAAAGCTGAAAATCCTCCTTCCTTATACATTAAACAGCCTTATTGGGTTTGATTTTGCACCCGCCCTACTACAAATTCTCTTGACTGGATTAGTCAGGAAGAAATAATGGCCCAAAAACTTTATTGGGCTCTCGCAGCCTAATAAGGATGGATTCATGTAGATAATCACAAGGCATGTGCGCTTCTTCCTAACGAAGCAGTTTTAAGAGGGTAATACTTTCAAAAACACCATTCCTTGAAAACAATATTTCTGAACGAAAAATTATTGATATCTTCCCAAACAAACTTCACCCAAATTAAACTCAGAGGTGATGTCCATATTCGTAATTCACTCCTCCAACCAGGGTTGAACGAAAGTACCATCCCTTTTAATAAGCACGATTAGCTTGAAGTATGAATTTCATAATTTCGCTCGTTCTTATGTATGATATGGACTCTAAAAACCTATGCAGACATTTACTCTTAGTGGACAAGCTGTTCAAATGAGGACAATGGTCAGTCCATTGTCTTGTGCTCGGCACATATCTCTTTCTCGTGAAGAAAAATGATTTTGATATAGTATTATAGGCAATTACAATAGATCGGAGACGACAAAGTTGTGAAGGATACACAATTTACTAAATCATAAGATAAACTGCTTAAATGATTCATAGGATTTGTTTGAAGTACGAGATCGGTGCTTTGTTCCAATGATCAATAAGAATGGTTGTAAGATTTGCATCCACAAATTTCATATTATGCCTATACCTAGAATTAATCTTCGTCGAGGAAAAACATATAATTTGGGTAACAGTGGCGTCGTGCCGGCTGGACTTGGGCTCCACCAACATCGCGTGATTCAGCCACAGCCGTTGAATGACCATTCCAGCACCGCGGCAATTCTGTAGCTTTTGCCGACCCTTAACAACGTGAAAGGGAGACAAGTCAACAAAGAGCAAACTTTAAAGAAGCTTTTAGCAAAAGAGAAATTCCCTTCCGACCATCTTTCGAAGCACCTACGTAAAGCATCCAGTTCTTCGCCCTCTACTTTCCTTCGCTTAAAACAAAACCTACAGCGTTCGTCTTCCTCGGCCGAACAGGGGACTCATTCGGCTCCGCAGATTTTCACAGCCGCCGTCGCAGAAATGACTAACGTACGGTAGTCTCCAGTAACACGTTGTTGCTTTTTGATACTCTCTTCCCCGTTCGCGGGCTTGAATGATTTGGTGGCCTCTTTGTTCTTGTTCTTGTTCTTGTTCTTGCGAGTAGGTGGTGGAGTTGAAGGTGGGTCTGCACTGCGAACAGTGCATCAAGAAGATCCTCAAAGCAATCAAGAAGATGGAAGGTAATCTCGCTCCAAGCGTAGTAACATTTTCTTCTTTTACTTTGGAAGCAGCCGAGACGCTTGTGCTCGTGTTAATTCGCAAAACGAATTGCAGATGTCGATACTTATGACGTGGACGTGGAGCTGAACAAGGTGACCGTGACCGGCAACGTGACGTCGGAGGAAGTGATCAGAGCGCTTAACAAGATCGGAAAGCAAGCGAGTAGCTGGGGATCGGACGATCAAACTACTTAAAAACTACGGGAGTACTTTCGCCCTAGGGATCGATCGATTGACGGGGACAATCGCCAGACTCCAGACTCCAGGTAGAGGAAGAGGGGATTAAACTAGCTCATGGTCGTGAATGGTCGAAATTCGAAGTTGTACGCTATTTATCCGCCACGGATAATCAGATCCGTGTGTGAAGTGCCATGTATATGAGCGGTTTCCTTGTCGCCGATGATCGAATTTTCCAATTTTTTTCCCCGATTTTCATTGGTGAATTCAGTACATATTCCAATTACATGAGCTAAAACAACAGTCAGAAGACGATGCCTAAGAACAGAAATACAAGACGCCTCTATTTACAAAAGCAGTAAGCCAACGGTAGCTGAATTCAAATTCAATTCACAGCCGAAACGCAATGAACTCGACTCGGCCTCGTTCCAGCCCACACCCAGTGAGTCGAACTCGAACCTAGCGCGGCTGCTGAATCGTCCTCGGGCAAACCCTCGAGCTGTTCACGATCTTCGGCGCCTTCTCCGCGTACCTCGGCACGCGAGCCTCGCGTCGCGCCTCCTTCCACTTCAACCCCCCGATCGAAACCAGATCTCCACAGTACCCTCTCCATTCCTCATTTCCCTCTGCAAAACAAAACAGCAAAAATAAATATAAAAATAAAACCAATTTTGTCAGTTTCTTTTCTCGATCCAACCCATGAAACCGAAATGGTCGGATCCCGACGGATCCGACGTCGCCAGAAGTTTCAGGTCTCGAGTACTTACGGTCGGCGAGGGCTTGATCGCAGTCGTCGAAGAGGGAGTCGAGGTCGGGGAGGGCCAGATCGTCGTCGTCGTCGGCGTCGCCGGCGGCGGAGAAGAGGGGGTCGTCCTGGGGGTCGCAGAAGCGCTCCTCGAGCCAGTAGTCGCGGAACCACGGGGAGGTCTGGACCAGGGCCCACCACTCGTCGGAGAAGTCCTCCACCGCCCGGTACGCCAGCGGCACGAACAGCGGGGCGTGAGGATTCAGTGTGGAGTGCGTCGGGAGGGAGCTCGTCCTCGAGATCACGTCCATTGCCGCCACTTCGATGCTGCGCGCAGAAACCGGAAGCGAAGCTCGGTCGTGGTTGTTACAGGTTAAGAGGGAATCGGCGGAAGTGGAGCAACAAAGCTTACGAAGCTAAAGAAGATAAGGGGAACGCTACCGTACCTACGAGCCCACCGTCGTTATATATAACTGAGTAAAAAATATCATCATTTTTTTCAACGAGTTAGATGGGCGGCCCACGGGAATGAGAGAGAGAGAGAGAGAGAGAGAGAGAGAGGGCACTACGATTTTCTTTTTCTTTTTCAATCCACTATTAAAATATCGATATACTATGGACAAATAAGGAAATGATTAAAAATTATGGAAAACTCCGTATTGATACATATATATTAAAAATTTCAAACTCGATATATACGCGATAAATTTATCCAGTCGATTTTATATTCCATTCGTCACAAGTGTATTGTGATATTAATCTAATTTAATAAAAATCAACGGATGATAAATTTATTGGTGATATTTAAGATTTAAGGTAGCTTTTAATAAATTTGTCATTTATATTAGTTTAAATTTTTTTCTAATATTAATTTATTAAAAAAATCTTTAAATTGTTATTTGAATCATTTAAGCGAAGTATATAAAACCGTCCTGAATCACATGAATTAAATTGAAAGAACTACTGAAAGATGGCCAAATAGGCTCTCTTAACTCTATCTAAAACATATAATGCACGCCTAAGTGTTGGTTATCATACCCAGTGGACAGAACTTTTGTTTTTCTAATGCAAAGAGGAACAAAAGCTATTATAAATAGTGGCCAACATATTCACTAAAAAAGGACAAAATGGACAAATAATGCAGTTATGAAAAGAAGGTCGTTTAAAGTTTAAACTACGGGAGCGTGGGGCCCACGTGCAATGACTGTGTGTGGGGCCCGGCGGCCGGTCCAGGAAAATGCCAGTGCGCGGCACCCGCACCGCACTCAGTTTTGCCCCGGCTGGATGCCGCAAGCTGGTATCAAAAATAAATTCCGGCTTACTATTTTCCTTAATTTTCTCCGTCCTTTTTCTTTCTGAAATATCCTGATACTTATCGAACATTTTCTGGAGAATTTAATGACGCGTAAATGGCGACAAGATGTGAAAGATATTCGCCCACAGCCTTTGTTCGAAGTATCCATATCTAACGGACCAGAATGGGCAAATACTATTCTTTTCTTTTTGGAAGTTGGCCAACTGAAAAAGTCGGATGGACAAGATTGTGGCAACGAATTGCCACGTGTTGGGGGATCTTACGTTTTCCTTTGTTCCTATCCACATCATTGGTATTAGCGCGAATCCGTTTCCCCACGTGACACGTCATCGTTCTCATCCATTTGTCACGTGGCTCCATGCCGGAAGAAAAGGACAAGCCCACAGGTCGTCGAAAGATCACCATTTCTCTCTCCTAATATAATTCAAAAAAAGATAAACAGTTAATGAATATTAAAACAATTACATAACGGCGTTCTATCTATTCTACAATTCCTTTGGCTTAGAAAGTTCCTACATCATCTATAATAAACAAGAGTTCCAAAGTAGGACATAACATCACATATGGAGGGATTGGGTGTAGTTAGTAATTTTGGCATTAGAAGACATTGTTGGCCGGTAATTATTCCAAAAGATGATATCAATTTTACAAGAAAACTACTCATATTCAATTCAACAGTGCAAGGAAAGTCATTGATATAATACTAAACATCATGAATATTTTTGAAAGGTGAATAGCTACATAAAAAATAGCATCTTCTTAAGAAAGAGCTCTAAGAAAATGAAATACTTGAGCCGATCAATACTAACTAAAGATGAGCATGATTTCAAGTAAAACTTATAATCAAATAATCAGACCAGTGAGAACTTATCTAATTTTAAATTCTAATGTATGCATGATGGGTTTCAGTTTCAAAAAATTACAAAACTCATTTCTACAAGTATTTAGCTTCTAAGTTCTAAATAGATAGAACCTTGAATATGAAATAGGTTTTTGTGTTTTTCTTGATTTGCATCTTTACAATGCATAATATGAAATTACTGATATGAGTATCTATTTTATAACTAAAACTTTAATTTTGTTAATATTTCATATTCTTTGTGAGTCTAAATATTAATTATGATTATTAAATTGTAGGAACGAGTGGTGTCATTAAAGGCGATAAAACACTATAGTCATTCAATTAGTAATACAAGTGGAACCTACATAGACAATGAAACCAATTCTGAAACCTGTGACACGATAAGTCATTTTACAATATGCAAAGTAGATATAATGTTTCAAAAAATGAAGGAGACGTTGTAGGTTCAAAATTCCAAATGAAACCTATATGAAATTTGCAATCGAAATTTGGAGTCACTCACTTCTAGTCATAACTTAACTCTTACTACATAAATATTTCATAAAAAAAAAAAAATGAATTAATTGTATTTTGTTATCTCTTCATTATTTGGGGATATTTACACTTCCATGATCTCATAGAATAATTTTTTTTTTTCTCTTTTAGTTGTTGAATCTCTTCTTAATTGTTTAATGTGCGATATTCTAAATCCTCGTTACTACTGAAATCGAAATGATATTTGGGTTGATCAGTAGATCCTTTCAATTGGCTAAGATTAATTATTTGAATAAAACTAGATCTTGTAAAATCCTATTGAATATTTGACTTTACATTTCATACCTCACTAAAAAGCCAATCTTCATTTACCAATCTCACATTGTCTAACCAAATCCAATTGTCTCTCCATATGTTCCTAAAAAAATCTGATTTAGGGTGGATTCTTCCCCAAGTAAGGAAGACGGGACTTTTTTCATATGATTGCTCTCTCGAGAAGGATATTGACATTTTGAATGATTCAAATAAGGAACACTTACAATACATCCTTTAGCTTAGCTTATTCATGTTTTTTCTTATATTCTATTTTTATTAGTTTATATTCATTTTCTTCACTCCCACGCGATGAAAAAAAGTAAAAAGTCTTAAGAAGCAAATGATGAAATTTGACCATCAAGAAGTGATACCCATTACCCAACCACAGGCAGCGCTGAGTTATATTCCTCATCGAGGTCGAGTTGGCCTCCGTTATTAAAGTGTCTGAAGCGGGGGTTCCTGGAGGTAAAGTTTGAATCTAATTCCTTCAGTGATTAATAGAGCGCAGTTAAAATTCCTGGAGAGTGCTGCATTTGTGCGTTGAAAATACTACCGAGTTTGATGTCTAGAAGTCAAAAAGCAGCAAATAGGAAGCCGAACCAAGAGCGATTTTTTCCCTTTTTCCGCGACTCTCCGAGCACTTCACGATATTTTGATCGAATGCAACGACCTCCCCATCCCACGACACCCGAGAAATTATTGCCAAGGTCACGAGCCAACGTTCTCAAGGGCGTTGAAAGAGAGAAGCGCACAGGTGTCGAAAGCTAGACCCATTTTTGCGTGCGCGTGCTCTTCTCCTTTCATCTGCATCGTAACACCAGGACCAAACGTTGCAGTAAAAGAAGCCAACGGCATCCGTATAAGCCGAAGTGTAGGGGAAACTAGAAGCGGCTCTCCTCCACAAGCCCTCCAACAATCCTCACTTGAAGGTCAACCGTGCAAAAGTAGAACGCCAAAATGCTTGGCCCTCTCAACCCCTCTCTCTCTTTTTCTATCTCTCTCTCTAGCCCGGCTTTTTCACTTCTGGTGTCCTTCTTTCGGGTCTTGTGAGAAACAACAAAAGGCGTTAAAACGTGAAGGAATGGATCAGTGGGATCGTAAGGAGGGTCTTTCAAGAACAATGAACCATCTACTGTTAATGAACAAGACGCTCGTGTGCCAGCAAATGTACCAAACAAGCGGGAAGAGCATATGGCTCCGGGAGAACCCCCTGAATCTCCCGACCCCGCTCCTCATGTTTCAGCTCACTATCATCTTCTTCGTCAGCCGACTCGTCCACCTCGTCCTCAAGCCGCTCGGTCAGATCACCATCGTGTCGCAGCTCCTCGTATGGTCCCCATCTCTTTCGTCTATCTTCGATGTCCATTCGATGTAGTAGTCGTCACTGTCGATGGATTGATGCTGAGAACGCGTCGTGAACGATGCATGCTAAAAACTTTTAACAGCTCGATGCTCATGTATCTGCCGAAATGGTGATAGGGAGGAATTCTGCTGGGACCCTCCGTTTTAGGCCGCAGCAAGGCTGCGGGGTCGATCATATTCCCCGCGAGGAGCGAGACAATCATCGAGACGTTCACGATGTTCGGCGTCATGCTCTTCCTCTTCTGTCTTGGGGTGAAGATGGACCCGGCCACGATGCTGCGGCCGGGGCGCAAGGCAGTCGTGATCGGCTCCTCCATGTTGCTCTTCTCGTTGGTCGTCCTGCTCGTCCTGGCTACGGTCCTACAAAACAACGTCACCACGGGCTCGAGCCTTAAAAAGGCATTGCCGTATGTCGCGGGAGTGCAGGCTCTGACGGGCTTTCCGGTCATCTCCTCCCTGCTCATCGAGCTTAAGATCCACAACACTGACCTGGGCAGGCTCGCCATCTCCTCCTCCATGGTCTGCGACCTGATAGGGATCGCATTGGCGGCCATAGGGACAGGGATCGGGGATAGTGGTGGTCGCGCAGCGGCGTCCGGTTTATCTATCGCATCAGCAGTAGCGCTTCTGCTGATTGTTGCTTATGTATTTAAGCCGCTGATATTGCGTATGATACGCGATACTCAGCCCGGGAAAACCATCGACGATGCCACTTTGATGTATGTCGTAGTGCTCGTCCTCTTGACGGGGCTCGCCGGTGAGAGCGTCGGCCAACACTATCTCGGCCCTCTATTCCTGGGCTTGATCGTCCCGGACGGACCGCCGCTGGGCACGGCCATCGAATCGAGGCTAGAACTCTTCACATCCAGCTTGCTCTACCCTGCGTTTGTGTCGGTGTCAGGGTTACGCACCGACCTGTTCCAAATTCGCTATGAGTCTCTCAGTATCCTTTCTGCTATGTTCGGCGTCTCCATCCTCGTCAAATTAGCGGTGGTAGTATCGGCCGCGCTCTGCAGCAAGATTCCCTTTCGAGAAGCCTTTGTTCTCGGTCTCATCTTGAACGTAAAAGGCATAATTGAGCTCGTGCTCTACAACGTCTGGCGAAATAACCGGGTAATCTCTCATTTCTGCGCATGCAGCCGTTGATTTCTGCACTTACATAGTTCTAGAAGATGTCGGATTCGAGCAGCCCATAGATGAACGAAAACAAGTGTTTATGTAACGTCAATTTGCTTTGCCATCATGTTGAGATAATCTGAAGCTTGTGTATGGCAGGTCCTAACGACTGAACTGTTTTCCCTGTGTGTAATATCAACTATACTGGTGACAGGAATCACAACCCCTCTTGTGAAAGCCCTCTTTGATCCTTCAAGGCAATTCATATCCGCCAAAAGATCTTCGATCCAGCATAGCAAGCCCAATTCCGAGCTCCGGATTGTCGTCTGTGTCGACAGTCACGACAGTATCCCGACAATCTTAAACCTCCTAGAGGTATCCCATGCTTCGGAAGAGAGCCCAATCACAATCATGGCAATGGCGCTGGTAGAGCTCATTGGCCGAACCACCACC
This sequence comes from Eucalyptus cladocalyx, assembly GCA_017140615.1. Classification (NCBI taxonomy): domain Eukaryota; kingdom Viridiplantae; phylum Streptophyta; class Magnoliopsida; order Myrtales; family Myrtaceae; genus Eucalyptus; species Eucalyptus cladocalyx. The sequence continues at coordinate 9,668,465 of CM029519.1, forward strand.
ATGCTCGTTTGCCACAGCGATCGAGTCATCGACTCTAGTTCAATCACGTCTGGGCACATTATTAATGCTTTCAGGAACTATGAGCACCACCGCGAAGGGCGTGTCACGGTGGAGACGTTCACTGCCATATCTGATTTCGATACCATGCATGTCGATATATGCCAGGTGGCCCTCGACGAGAGAGCGAGCATCGTGATCGTCCCGTTTCACAAGCAGTGGGCTGTCGATGGCCAAGTAGGCAAGGTAAACCGACATGTCCAGATCATGAATCTACATGTCCTAGAGCAAGCGCCGTGCTCGGTCGGGATCCTCATAGACAGGGGGATCGTGAGGGGCACCCTTCCAATCCTGACGAGCGAATCCACATTCCAGGTCGCAGTCCTCTTCATCGGCGGCCCGGATGATGCGGAGTCACTTGCCTATGGTTCCCGGATGGCGAAACACGAGAACGTCATCGTAACGGTCATTCGCTTCCTTCTCTTCGGGAGTGAGAACACGAAAGACCGGAGGATCGACACGGAACTGATCTACAAGTATAGGCATATCAACATGGGGAACGACAGATTCGTCTATGTGGAAGAGGTGGTGAGAGACGGGGCGGCCCTAGCTTCATTCGTCGGAAAAATGGTGGACTGTTACGATCTGATACTGATCGGGAGGCAGCACCAGGCCTCCCCGATTTTCATGGGGCTCGAACAGTGGAGCGAGTGCCCCGAGCTCGGCATCCTCCCCGACATGCTCGCGTCACCGGACTTTGAGAGCACGGCCTCAGTCCTGGTGATTCAGCAACAAAGAGTAGGAGGCACTCTGCTGGCTGGCCACGCCGTGCAGTCTGCGATCCATACTAGGGATCAGGCATTCGCTCCGACCACCGGCCCTCGGGACGAGGCAGGGAGATCGTCATGGAGCATCTCCATAGATAAGCGAGGCAGGACTTGAGGAAAGTCTATTTATCGTGGTCCTTTCAGCCCTACAGATCTAGCTACTCTAGTTTGAATGTTTCTGTTTCCTAGTCTTCGACTGACTGTTCAAATGCAAAGATCGATCAGTCATGTTGCTCCATCCCGGAGGATATAATATTTAGCTGGCTTAATCAGAGATAAATGATATGACCATCGATATAGATGCGCTTTCTCGTATGTAATTGGGTAAATACCGTGAAAATCCTAAATTGATACATCTTATGATAAATTTATCACTAATCGGTACATTTATGATAAATTTACCATTTATTAGTTTTATTTAAATTAGATTAATATTACGAAGAATCCCAAATTGATACATTTATGACACGTAGCATCTAATTTAACAATTTGTGAGTAAAATTTAACGGAAATTAATGGAGGAGTAAATTGCAATATGATATTGGGAAATGCATGTTATAAAGTATTTCATATTGTTTAATGAATTTCGAGCATAAATTTTTGGAGTTTCCTATTGATAAAAATTAGTATATATAATTACTCGCCCAAAGAGAGTTATTGTGTATATTAATTTGGAAAAAAAAAAAAACATGAAGATTACTTATCATATTTAAAATATGGGGATGTATAATTAAAAAAATATTTATCTACCCAAAGGGGATAAATATTTTGAAAATTATATGTAATTCCCATTTATATTGATATTATTGAGATGTATGATTTAAAAGACTTGTCTGCCCAAAGGGAATGGATCATTGACGATTATATGTAATTCTCATTGCTGTTGTTTTATAAACTTCATGTTATGGAAAATAATGGTGAATTATACACTCTGCCCAAATGAGAGATTATAATGTATTAATTATTTTTGTTGAACTGCTTATTGCCCATAATTGAGCATTATGTGTAACAAATAGTTACATTTGCTATAAACAACAATAATGCCACAATTAAAATATTAACTCGATCAAATATTATACCGTTAAAGACTTGTTACCAAAGGGAGTCATTGTCATTGAAAATATCATAATCGAGTTTATGTTGGCTAATCCTTTAACAAATGGCTTATAACCCATTTTATTTAATAAACATGTAAAGAATATGGGTGTTTTAGATTCTTTTGATTTCTTTTGTTAGTGGGAGCTATTTAATTTGTATTTTTGGACATTATAATTATATGCAAACCGATAATACTTTTATGATGTATATTAAAACATTTATTTCAATTATTGTTATTATTGATTATAGGGAAAAAGCCACGAAAAATCCTGAACTTTGCCAAAAGTGACATATTTACCCTCAACTTTTTTTTGTAACGTGAAAAATCCTAAATTTTGCCAACCGCGACACATTTACCCCAATTTTTTTTTTGTGACACCAAAAACCCTGAACTTTTGTTATGTGACACATTTACCCCAAAATTATAGGGCATTTTGGTCTTTTCATTTTTTAAATTAAAATTTTTTTTTTCTTCTCTCTTCCCTCCCCTGGCTGGTCGGCGGAGGAAGCCGGCGTCCGGTGAGGGCTGCCCTCACCGGCGTCGGGCGAGGGTCACCCTTGCCGGCATTGGGCTAGGGCAGCCCTCACCAAATCTAGGGAGGGTTGTCCTCACGACGTCATCAAGGTCGGGCGAGGGTGTCCCTGCCCTCGTTAGCGTCGGGCAACCCTCGCTGCGTCGCGGGCGAGGACGACCCTCGCTTGACGCCGGCAAGGTCGGGCGAGGGTGTCCGCCCTCACCATCGCGATGACGACCCTCGCCAAATTTGGCGAGGGGTGCCTCTGCCGGCGTCGGGCGAGGCCCTCGCCCAATGCTAGCGAGGGTGACGAACGCCGGCTTCCCTCCGCCGACTACGCCATGGCGGCGAGAGGGAAGAAGAATAAAAAAAATAAAAAAATAAAAAGGAAAAAAAGATAAAAATGCCCTTAATAGGATAAATGTGTCACAATTTGAAAAGTTTTTGGTTTTTCACGTCACAAAAAAAAGTTTTAGATAAATGTGTCACTTTTGGTAAAGTTCAAGGTTTTTCGTAACTTTTTCCCTTGATTATGTTGTTATCATTTCTCCTGTTGACTAAGAAATTGAAGTATAAAACAGTATTTTTAAACAAATTTTAGTTTAAAGACGACCGGACGTCATTGATTATGAGATCTCATGATGGATTGTGACATAATCTTGCAATTTCATGTTGTTTATAAATTGATTTCTTCTGTCGTGTATAAAATTATTCACACAAACAACTAATCAATAAGTACAGCGGAATTAAAGTGTGTCTATTTGAGTCATTGTTTCACTTTAAGAAAAATTGATCACTCCCTATTAAAATGCCAGATCTTCCTCACTATGACCTATTTTAGTATAACGGCTTTCGATTGGATTTAAAGCAATTAAGGGCGCATTTATTTGCACCGTGTTTCTGTTCCCAGGAACAAAAATTTCTGCTTTTTTGTTCCTGGGAACAAAAAAAACGAAACGCGTTTTGGTGCGTTTTTACATTTCCTTTTTGTTTTTTTGTTCCGGAAACAAAAAGGGAACGAAATAAGAAACAATAAATTCTTGTTTCTTATTTCTGAAACATATTTGAAGAACAAAAAAAGAAACAAAATCGTGTTCGTGTTCTGCTGCAAGCCTCTCCTCCTGCAAGTGTCTCCACCGTCATCTTCTCCGGCGCCTCCCACTCTTCGGTGCCGATAGCCGCCTCTGTCTCGAGACCATATGGCTTCTCCACCGTTGTCCTCTCCGGCGTCGACAGCCGCTGCGAACGTCTCCACCTGCGAGCGGGTGACGGAGCTGGGTCGCAAGTCGCTAGGCGGTGGCTGCGGTGCGGGGCTCGGCCGTGGGGTCTCGAGCAACGGATGTCTAGGAGCGGAGCGCGAGGACGGTCGGTCGAGTCGTGGGCTGGTGTGGGGTTGACGATCGAGCGGATCTCGAAGTCGTGGGTCACAGCGCGGTGAGATCTGATGCGGTGGTGGTGAACGGAGGCTCGAGACCTGCAGGTGCGTCGATCGGGCGTGAGGCAGAGGGGCGGTCGCCGATGTGGTGGCGGCGAGGAGGCGTCGAGCGCGGTCGTCGATGTGGTGGAGGGAGACGATGGTGTGGCTTTGGGTCACCGTCAGCTTGGCGCGGCGAGGCCGACCTCACGCCTAGCTAGGGGAGCTCGATCTCGCCCAGATCCGGCGAGGCCGAGCTCGCCCCCGGTCGGCGACGCGAGCCTCGTCGTGGCCGGGCGAGGCGGCGGCCCTCGTCGGCCGGTCGTCGGCCATGGCCGAGGTCGGCGACCGGCCAAAAGAAGAAAAAAAAAAAAAAGGAAAAAGGAAAAAGAAAAATAAGGAAAAATAAATAAGAAAAATAAGAAAGAAAATAGAAAATAAAAATAAAAATATTTATAAAAAAATTATACAAACTTACCAAACGTGTTTCTATTCTTTTTATATTTCTGGAACAGATTTACCAAACGCGTTTTTTTATTCAAAAATTGTTCCCTGTAATGTGAAATACTTTTTTTTATTTATGTTCCCATAAACAATTTTTAAACAAAAACGTTACCAAACGCACCCTAATAGTTATAACCTACAATTTTTTAGGCTAGAGAGAGAACCGAGTAAACCATAATCAATATTGTGTCAATTAAGCACTTCCCATTATGGGCTTCAATTAAATACAATTGCTTACACTTTGCTGCTCAACTAGGCTTGTTATTAATAAATGCTAATACCAAATTCAATAATATCACTATCGGGTTTAACAAATATTGGAATATTAATTAATCCGATAATTTAAGATATAAAATTAATTAATTAATGTAAACCCATATTATAGAAAATTTCCAACATAAATTTGTCACAAGTGTATCAATTTAATGTTTTCTAGTGATCATATTTTAGTTTGGGATGATATCATTATGGGATTTTTGGTGATATTAAATTTAAGTAATTCCATTTTTATGGCAACTAAAGAGCGCCCTACGGATGGACAGCTAGGAGGAGCTAAGAGGGCTCGTTGTCCTTGTTCCCCATGTCCAAAAATATCCTCTCGTATCGGTAAATTTTATCTTATAAAACATATTTTTAAAGTTTTTAAACAAAAAGTTTTGCCTCAACCTAAATAGTTAGGTCTTCCGTGTATATGTAGTCTTAGATGAACAGGAAACTTCCACTTTCGGTATGAAATTCAATGTGTCATGACAAACAAGTTAAAAATTTATCTCGATTGATTTTTTTTTACATGCTTTATTTTTTTAAAGAAAAATTATCAAAAAAGTCATAAATCTATTTTATGGCAATCAAGTCAATTCTAAATTTTAAAATTATGTCAATTTAATCATAAATCTTTCAATTGTATTAATTTAGTCCAAAACTTTTTAACGATTTGCCAAACTAGTTTTAAACACTTTAACAAATTGTTAATTCAGTCATTCCGACTAGTTTTTGTAGGATATTACTGATGTTGCGATTTAGTCAATATCAACTGTCTTATATGAAGTGGTTGACACTAACATTGTCTTAAGCGAAGTAACTGATGCTAACGTGGATAATTTTTACTTAAAAAAAAGAATTTTGTATTTTTGTATTTTATGTTTTTATTTTTTCTCCTTTTCTTACTTGGGGTCAGTTTAGGCTTGGTCAACCCTCATTGGATTTGACAAGGGCTGTGACCCTCACCCAAGGGCTCGTGGGGCAATGACCCATGCTTAGTTGTTGGTGAAGGTTGTCGGTCTTGTGTAAAAAGAGGAAAGAACTAAAAACAAAAATAAAAATTTGAAATTTTGATTTTTTTATTTTAAAATTATTTACATTAGCATAGTCCGCGTTACAGTAGGTGGCCGATGTTGACTGAACTACAATATTAGCAATATTCAATCTAAATTAGCTAGGATGATTAATTTGACAATTCATCAAAATGTTTATGATTAGTTTGGCATATCGTTAAAACATCTAGGATTAATTTGGTATAATTAAAATGTTTATAATTGAAATGGTGAGTTATCAAAAGGTTTGTGATTGAATTTTCACAATTAAAAATTTTAGAATTGAATTGATTACTATATAATAGGTTTATGATTTTTTTTTAACAATTTTCCCTTATTTTGAAGAATCACTAGTCAAAATTTGTGAAATTTCCTTTGTATTCATCATCTTCACTACCTATTAAAAAAATACAACATCCAATCAAACTTACTAATTGCGTTTCGTTCTTAAACTACTTTACAATAAGATATAAATGTTATTGTTAACTCCCGAGATTTCGAGCTTCTCAAATATCAGTACCACCAATTTTTTTTCGCACAAAGCAAAATTCCCGAGCTACTCTTTATAATTTGTCTCCCCTAATCTTTAATTACATTAGTTTAAAACCTCCACTATCTCTAATCCGGCAAAATCGGCCCCTATTTCTTTAAGTTTTCAAATAAGATTCCAAGGCACTCTTTATGAAAAAAATTGAATAATTTGAAATATATTATTTTAGAAATAATTATTTATATCGCTTATAAATATGAATAAGAAAATATTTTCATAGACTAGGAAAATATTATATGAAAATATTTAAATACAAATTATATTGATAATGAAAATATTTTTATTGATAAATTATTTGAAAAATATAAGCGTTTTATTTATTTATTTTTTCGAGAAACAAATGTACCCTAAATCATTTCATATATTTTTGTTAAGATATTTTGGTACATTTCGATAATTGGAATTTGGAAAAATTCTCAAAAGCATTTTTGGCACGTTGCACCATGGCAACTAAAGAAAGTTCATGTAAAGGGCATGTGCAAGTACAAGGAGCAGAAGGTCAAGAGACAAGTGTAACTTCTTGTTGCTCGCAAGTCACGTTCTATCCGTCTAAAAGTAAGTTGGGAACAATTTATTAATTTTTGGAACTTAAAATTAATTTGTATAAATGCAATCTAAAACTTACTCGTGTCGATGGGTTCCAATCGATCAATTTTTTTATTTCGTTTTTAGTTAATCAAAATAATTATTTGTCAAAAGCAATTATCCATAAAAAATAAGCACATACACTAAAATAAATAATAAAAAGTTTAAAATACATAATTAAGCTTTATCGATTTTTCATTTTAGATCTGATTTTTCAGTCCCTGATTTGGTTCTTAATCAGAATCTGAGAATTGAATGATAAAAACAGGAACTCGAAACCGATTCCTATAGCTGGTTCAATTTTCCCGATTTTACCTCTAATATAAGGGATTAACTTCTAGCACGAGCACCAATTGAGGGCCAAAACAGAAATAACAAAAAGGAAAAAAGAAAAAGAAAAAAAGAGCATCATTATCAAAATGGGCATTGGTATCCGTATCCCGCATTTACAATCAGTACTAGTTCCAACGCGAAATGACACGATTGCCCTCAGCAAGAAATGATCGGGAAATCGGTTGATGTGACTGTCCCCGATCTCCTCGCCCCCCGGGAGCGGCCACGCGTCCGCGGCTCGGCGGGGATGTGAAAAGATCAGGCCGGCGCCCAGCGGGGAAAAGCAAACGCCACTACGGGGACAAAAGAGTAAAATCGCAAGCCCCACGCGCCCACGTAGGGGCTGAGGACTCGTTTCAAGCGAAGGCGGGGCTCGTTGCGCGCCTCGTTTGCTTTTCCACTTCCACCACCATTTTTGGCAGCTGCTCTCTCGCCCTCTCCCTCTCTCTCTGCCTGCTTTTGCGCTTATAAAAGTAGCCTGCTTGAGCTTCAGTGCAAGCTCACAGGCTTCTCCATTCGCGGTCGCTCGTCGAAGCGTCACGGTTCTCTCGGCGCAGCTTCCGCTCTCGGCTTTCGTTCTCGGCATTGTGCAGCTCGCTGATCGGCGATTCTCTCCAGGTGAAGATTTACTCTTTTTTTTTTTTTTTTTTTTCCGGTTTCGGTTTCGCGTCTCGCGAAGTCGAAGCAAATCGAGGTTGATGTTGCCAATGTTCGTGCCGCCTCGGCTTTGTTTTTTTCGATGAACGATCGTCTCGAGCGGTTCTGGTGCGTTGCCATTTCGAGCTATACGGATACAGAGGCGAAAGGATCTTTCTTTCTCGAGGCGTCGCTCGTCTCGCCGTTGTTTCGAGGTTTTTGGAGTCGTTCGGCCGTGCGCGATTCGCTTAGGTTTTCGTTCGTTCTCTATCTGCGTTGCACGGTTCGTCGGCTTGTTTCCCCTCTCGAGCGAGCCGACGTATCGCGAGAGTCGGTCGAGTCCGTTGCGAGACTTGCTCGTAAATCCGTTTCGCGTTTTTTCGTCGAGGTCTAATCGGAAGGCGAAGCGGTTTCTGATTCTTCTGCGTTTTCGAGGCGTTCGTTCGGGGAGTGTATCGGAAGGAAGTTGACGAAGATTGCTGTCCTTTGAAAGACGTGAGATGAGAAAGTATTTCCTTTTTTCTCGGCGTTCCTCTTCGTCTTCATCACTAGCAAAATAGTAGAGGTGCGTGCGTGTGCCGAATGGCAAAGATTTTTGCTGTGGATAGGGAGAATGATCGAAGATTTTTGAGTCCTCGGAATAAATTCTAATGAACGTGGGAGATAATGTGGATTGCACGTGGGAAGAGTGGAGCCAAAAATATGGGAGAAAAATATTGTAGTTATGTTGTTGAATCAAAATCATGCTATTCGTTTGGCAATTACAAGTTTTTTTTTTTGTTGATTTTGTAGATACGTACTATCATAATTTGTCTTATATGTTTGGGACTGGTCTTCATGGCAGTTTTCTTGTACGAGTGTGAGGTTTGAAAGGTTTCATTGAACGTGCTTTATTATCATTAGATTATCCAACGAAAAAACCGGTGAGGGAAGAGAATATTTTTTTTATCCACCTGCTGTTATGGTCTTCAAGTGAGATTTTCATGCGAAGAAATTGAGTCCTATGAAGGGGAATGCATGTCCCGTGGTGAAAAGTGATAAGGGAATATTAACATCTACTGTTTTAATATGAAAAAAAGATGGAGACTATATTGGTGAAAATCTGATAAGGAAAGGTGGAAAACATACTTGTGTTGGGCGCCAATAGAATAAAGTGAATATATATTGTAATCTGGGAGGCCAAGTTTGTAAAAAATACTTATTTACAATCCATATTTGTTCTGTGAATCGATTCATATATATGGTTTTGTGACTTTTTGACCGAATGGACTCGTGTGTTCTGATGCATTTTATTGAATTTTTTGTTCATGGATGTAATGACTGCAGCACCTAAAGAAAATCTAATTCACTATTGGTATTCCCCGAGAGAAATGCATCACGTGGTTGTTATTCTCATTACATTATCCCTTCATGTAACATGTTAAACTTGCTGGATAAATTTAAACATTGGTCTTGCAACATGTGGAAATCAAGTTCCAGGCCATGGCCTTGTACTTGTTTGGCACAATGTCTTACATGGTAGGAACATCCTGAAGAATTTATTGGGTTCACCTTTAAAAACCTACTTGCTTTGTGTGTTTCCAAGGTAAAAGCGAGGAGTTTGTAACAATCTTAAGTCCCATATGGACTAAAAGAGCTCTCGTGAAGTGATATCTATGTAATTATTTACATCAAATGTTACTATCCTTATTTATTAAAGCAAAGGGTCCGATAGAGCAGAGAGTCCCATGTTCACTTGTCACCTCATTTACCTCCGATTGTGATAAGTTTTCAAGCTTCAATGTTTGACCAAATATCAACATGGATCCATTGAGTATTAAATCATGCAATCATGTAATATTTTATAGCTGGAGTCCTATATTTTCCTATCTTCCTCTTCTTAACCTTGTTGGTGTAAAGGGACATGTGGAAATCGTTGAAATCGATGATTCGCATGCTGTCTAACTTAGCATTCATTTTGTCATGTTGCCACTGCTTGAATTAAATCAAGCGTGCTTATAATTTTGAATAGCAGAATGGGTGGAAAGGCCAAGAAAAATAATCACTTCTTGGAGGAAGCGTGCCACCAAAACGGGATATCCAATTGCAGCACATCTGCAAGGAATCTGTGTAGAAAGGATCTTGGTGGAGTAATTTTGGGGTGCACTCACCATACCATTAAGGAGTGTTATGCAAAGAAGCTATTTGGTCAGTTGGATGTTTCTTAATGCGTGCCATGCAAAACTTGTTTTGGATTTCGTTGCGCACAATGGGCTACCTTTGAGTTTGAGGAACTCTTAAAATGCTTGAACAGGTCTGCCTCATCTACATTATGCATATATTAAGAAGATTGAACCTGGCTTGGCGCTTTTCTTATTCAACTACAGCGATAGGAAATTACATGGCGTGTTTGAAGCCACTAGCAGAGGCCAAATGAATATAGACATACGTGCATGGACGAAGGAACCCTCTGAAGAAACCCCCTATCCTGCGCAGGTATGTGCCTTGATTTGTTGACTGTTCATTTTGTACATGCACTCATATTGTGGCTTGTGATGATTACTTGTTTGATGCTTGTGTTAAAGGTTAAGGTGAAAAGGCGTATTGACTGCCAGCCTTTGGTGGAAGAGCAGTTCCAACCAGTAATAATTTCCAACTACTATAGTACAACGCACTTCTGGTTTGAACTTGATCAAGAACAGACAACAAAATTGATATGCCTGTTTACGTCTAATCGAATTGATGCAACTATTCCAAGGGCAAAATATCCAGACAGACAGATCACTGTGGAGAAAGATTTGCTTGCTTTTAAGAGTAGGTTAGGAGGTGAAAGAGCCAAGACCCCTGCCAGTGGATGGGATCTTGCTCAGCCAAATCAGGTTATTGAAGACTGGTCTAATGAGAGTCATAGGCCTGAGAAAGAGAGACTACTATTGGGATCTGATACCAATGAGTTTGCAGCGCCAGAGCATGATGAAGCTGATCAGAGTCGAAGTTATGCCAATGCAAATAATATTCCTCGAAAGTCGTGGAGCTCTCTATTCAGGTCTGATTCAACTTCTAATGCTGGGGAGCAACCTCAAAGTTCCAAGTCTTTAGCTACAGGAGCGAAAGGATTTGATGACCTAATGGGGGAAGAAACTGATGACATGGCGGGATTTGCAGCTGAAGTTGGAGTTATTGCTTCAGGTCAATGCAATCCTGAGGGCTCTGTGCCTGCTGCAGCTTATATAAATACATCTACATGTCCTCCTCCACCTGAGAGTAGGAAGGAGTTGGAAGAGCATGCAAGCTTGGAACCAAGTTATGAAGCTGCTAAGGAGGCTTGGATACACGTCAGAGGTGCTTCATCAACTTCTGGTGCAACCAGTGAACATGATGAATTTAAGGTTGTAGATCCGGAAACCAGATTTTCTCCAATTGATTGTAGGAGCATTTTAGGGGATGCTTCAGTTGTTGCCCCTAACTTTAATAGAGAGAGCCATATGTCCCAACCCCCTATAGATAAGGAGAGGGATGAAGAGGCTTTATGCATAGAAAAGAAATCTATGGCTTTGTCCCCTGTGAGCATTTCTTCTAGCACTTCTTCTCAGCTGAGTTCACCTACCCTGGCAGTGACAGAGACTCAAGGTCTGATTCCTTATGAGTTCACTTCCAGTTGTGATTCTTCATCCATGATGATCACAACAGAAATGGCACCTGACAACCTAGAGGAAGGCGTTAAAGTGCCGTCACTTGACGTAGGTGTTTCAGAAATTGTTGCTGAGGTAATTAGAGCCACCTCTTCCTCTATTTTACTGTATCCACTTTTGGCTATTATTTCAGTACTTGTCAGTTGTAACATGCTCAAATGTGCTTTGCAGTTGCTATGTGAAGTGCGAGGGCTCATGTTATCTCAGTTGGAACAAGCCCAAAGATTTAATTTTATTGAGAAGGAACTGGTATGTTTCTGTTGAAATATCCCTCGTCGTTTGACAATTTCTGCCCATTTAGTGTGTATGTCCATCCCCGTTAGTCAAATCTCATTTGTCATTTCTAGTCCAGCTTAAAATTGAACTTGGGCTCTTTAACTGCCTTACAAATTACTTATCTTAGGAAGCTTGTATCTGCATGTGCAGATTCTGGACTCTGACTCAGTGCTAACACACAGACTAACTTGTTCCCTATAATATTGCACGGGCATGATAATCTGTTAACATCAACAGTCATTCTTGCTTAGCTGAGAAGATGCATATGATAAGTCTATGTTTTCATAGACATGATAATTCAACTCTTGTGATGCTATGAATCAACAATATCAGTTATTGCTGTTCTATTATCATTTTAGATTTTTTTTTTTTTTTGTGGTTTTTTTTTACTTAACATTGTATATTTGTTGGATGTAGTAATGTCAGTTCTAGAAGAGAAAATTATAAAGTACAAGAATCATTCTTATGGGACGTCTACTTTCTAGAATTGTATTTATGTCACTTCCTGTCAAGCAAAAGTGTCCTAATTGATGCTTTAATGGTTCTATGAATGAACTTATTGACATTGTGGATGAACTCTTACTGGATTGCAGAGACAGAAAATTTGCTGTCTAGAAGATAGATGCAAAGCATTAGAGCTCAGGGAATCTTCAGCTGTTGGGCCTGTCGGTGAAACTCAGTATGAGACTGGTTGCAAACCTCCTCCATTTAATGAGTCAATATTCATAGTGGGAGGATATGACGGTTCTTCCCATTTATCAGCCTCATATCTATATTCTCCTCATGAAGATATCATGACTTCACTGTCTCCTATGAGATTTGTGCGCTCCCAAGCTTCAGTGGCTAAATTAAGAGGCGAACTATATGTTTTTGGTGGTTTTTATGATGATGTATGGCATGACACAGGTACTAATTGCTCTCATGATATTGCGCTTGCTGGAGTCGTGTTTGGGATAGACTGCATCAATTTTTTAGATTCAAAGAATGAAGTTTCTTCTAGTTGTATCTCACTTTGCATAACAATGATTTTCTTCTGTGTACTATAGTGGAGTCATACAGCCAGGAGTTCAATAAATGGACCGTTCGACCTTCAATGAATCGGCGAAGAGGATGCCTAGTGGGGGTATCTTTAAAGGATAAGATATTTGCAATTGGTGGCGCAGCTGACTGCGAGCCCTTTTCAGATGTCGAGATGTATGATCCAGACACTGGAAGATGGATCCCTACTTGTTCAATGCTACGCAAGGTACCCTTTGTTATAGTAGGAGGCAGATTTTAATGATCTTGAGACATGATTCAGAAACAAGGAAAATCACACGGTGTTAGAATTTCAGTCAGAAAGAATAAGTCGTGAATACTGAGCATGGTTTGAAGGCTTAGTTGTATGGCATTCTTACACTGACTGAAGACAGTTATCTTAGTTAGTGCTTCAAAGATGCCGCAGTCTTTACTTATCTTATTTTATTTTATTTTATCTTTGGGTCATAGACTTTACATATCCTATAGACATGCTTCTTATCATCAATTTTTTGCATATGCATAAATAATAGTGTGACAAATTGAATCTGTTTTTGTGGGTAAAAGTCAGATTTTCTTTTCCTGTTGCTGTAAATATTACAAAAGAGTGGAAAACCGAAAAGGTTTAATCAAAGATTAGTTAGCAGTGGGTAAAGAAAGCAAAATTCCAGCTGTCTCATGGGTATTCTTAACCTTAAAATACTCTATTCGATGAAACATAGCATCGTCTATATCTTGTATCTTCAGTACCTATTACATTTGAACTTGCCCGCTTCTTACCTTTTTACTTTGCTTCTCTTGGTTGCTTCTGTCAGCGACTTGCTCCAGCTGCTGCAGAACTGAATGGCATGCTCTATGCTGTTGGAGGATATGATGGAGAAGACTACTTGGAGTAAGACTTATGTCTGCCATTAGATACGATCCCTTTGATATTCTAAAGTCGCAGTTTGCTTCTGATGATAAATCAAACACCGAGCTTTGAGGCTGCTGCTTGCACTTATTGTGACTAGAAAAAACGTTAAAATTGTGGCTAGGAATATGTTCTGCTTGATATTTTAGGTTTAATATGGGATCAGCAAAACTCAGCTTGCTTCTCTTCGACTTTTACATACACCAGGAATTAAAAAAACCCTATATACGCCATGTAAGAGGACAACACAGACGAAGGTTTTCCCCTGATTTTTACTCCTTTCTTTGGGAATTACATAGGATAGGGGACGGGGAACACTGAGACACTTCCAACCGGATCTTTTTCATGAGGACATAGTGGGTTCCTACCTAACCCTACCCTTGGTCTTCTATTTATTTTGTCTCCCACTGTGATGGCATTCTGGTTTTACTTGGTGGGCGGGACATTTCGTGGTAAACTAGATCATTAGTATAAGCTGTATATCTTAACTTTTGTAAATATTACTCTGTTGCACCACTGCTGGCTAATAGCCTAGTGTACTCGATCGTAATAATAAATTGAGAAGGTTCTTAATGTATATCTGTCAGCAAAGATCATTGACTGCTTGATGTAACATTCTCGGTCTGTCGCTTGTTGCTTGTGCATTCTTTGGTTTATACTTGGGCAGGGATATGCCTGCTTGAATTCTCTCTTTGCAAACTCAGAAGTATACAGAGCTTATATTGTCATCTTCCCCGGTGTCCTCATTGGACATTTTCTCTACTATGTTAGGTCAGCAGAAAGATTTGATCCTCGAGAACGCTCATGGAGACCGATAAAGGAGATGAGCATGAAAAGAGGGGGTCATTCTTTGGTCGCCTTGAACCAAAAGTTGTGAGTAGATCTTGCCCTGAACCCTCTTTAGTTTTCGACCAAGTGAACTGCCATCTTTTGGTTGACATCACGGCTTACTAAAGGGCTGCATTAGTGTGACTCTTAGATATCCGCTGATCAATCTCGAGCTCTTGTCCTGGGTTCAAGCTAAAGCTCTTATCCTCATAAATCCCTCTTGATTTAGTTTATTGAAAGTGACGGGTTATGGTGGGAGTTCGTGCGGGTGGGCACAAGTTAAAATTGTAACTATTACTAGAAGAGTTTCTTTGCAGATATGCTGTAGGAGGCTACGATGGATCTAAAATGGTGGCGACAGTGGAGCTTTTCGATCCTCGTGCTGGTTCGTGGATGATGGTGGAATCGATGAATGAAGCAAAGACAAATCATGGAGCGGTCGTGATGGGAGATGTGATATATAGCCTCGGTGGACTGAACGAGGACATGGTAGTACTCGACACGGTATAAAGATTGTTCTTTCATTCAAATTCTATCTTTTCTTTAATGCCTACCATGTCTTTATGTTAATATTTTCCGTGTTGCTGCTCCACCTCTTTGATGGATTTTGCGGACACTCTGCACTCACTATGAAAATGTAGTAACTTATGCGTGTGAAACGAATACTCTGTTAGCTTAATGCACAGGCATCTAATGTTTCGATAATGGCGCGTTGGTAATGATTTAGGTGGAATGTTACAAAGAGGGTCTCGGATGGCAGGAGATTGACCTGAAGGCTTTTGAGAAGAGGTGCTATTTCTCTGCAATCGTGGTGTGACAGAAGATAGAGGTCCTACACTTCGGTTCAGTGCTATGCAAGTTGAGTAGGGGAGCATGATCTCGTTGGGGATGGCTTTGAGTCCAATGCAAATGCTGAAAGCCCAAAGCTAATTTGGGAAATGCAAATTGCGTTTGGTAAATAATTTCAGCATTTGGCAGAATGCTGAAAGCCCAAAGCTTTGGGCTTTCAGCATTTTGAAGTCAAGTTGAAAGCTGAAAGCCGGCTTCAAAGTTGAACCAAACAGTCCAGCATTTCCCCAAAGGGCTTTCAGGCCTGAAAGCCCTTTCGAAATGCTGAACCAAACGCAGCTTTATTGAGCACGGTCAAAGCTCTTTATCTGTTTTTTGGGTTTCTGCCTACCTTCAAGCAGACAAGCTTCTTCAATAAATAAGGAGGATTAAGGATGGGGTTGTGAATACGGTAAAAAGTGAGTGAACATAGGCAATGTAATCTGTTCTGTTCTCTGGACTGCAGCCTTTTGGGTCTACAACAACCTTCCACGCATCATGGTTGTAACATTAACACTGCGAAACCCCAAAATGCGAAAGTTGCCAAAATGTCCCCTATGGTTTGCATTTAAGTTTATTTATCATTGCAACAATGACCAGCAGGCAGTGAGAAGTTTCTTTAAAGAAAATGCAACGAAACCGGCACTCCTTATTTTGAAAGATCTCCAAACCAACAATGCTCTCAATACTCTAAAAGGGGATGGCAACTAGACAGTCACTTGGCTTTGTCGCACCAGGATTGCATTTGCATGCACACCGTACAGGCGAGTGTGAGAATCCTCAGACACAAATAAGCAAAGCCTTAGCTTTATGAATTCCTCTTCAATTCAGGTAGGGTTGAACCTATAGGGTTGAACCTATAGTTATCGGTACGTTTGTTTGCGTTTGTTTAAAAATTGTTCCGGAGAATAAAAATAGAAAAAAGTGTTTCTGTTGGGGAATAATTTTTGAACAAAAAACGCGTTTTAAACTTGTTCGGGAATAAAAAATAAATAGAAACATGTTTGGTAAATTTGAATTATTTTTTTATTTTTTTCTTATTTTTCCTTTTTTTCTTTTTTCTTTTTCATTTTTTCATTTTTCTTCTTTTGGCCGGCGACCGGCTGGCGAGGGTCGGCCTCGCCTTGATCCGCGAGGCCGAGCTCGCTAGCGGCGGGTGAGCGCGGCCTCGCCAGGCCACCGCCCGGCGACGCCGACTCGGCCAGGCTCCAGGCGAGCTCGGCCTCGGCGGATCCGGGCGAGATCGAGCTCGCCCGGAGCCGGCGCGAGGTTGGCCTCGCCCGGCTACGGCGAGCCTCGCCGTGGCCGGGTGAGGCCGCCGGCCCTCGTCGGCGGTCGCCCGGCCATGGCCGAGGCCGGCGCCCGACCAAAAGAAAAAAGAACAAGAAAAAGAGAAAAAAAAAAAAAAAGTGTTTTTCAAAAGTGTTCCTGGGAACAAAAGAACAAAAAAAGTGTTTAAAAACAGAAAAAAAAAACGCGGGCCCCAAGTTTCTTTGGAAACCAGATGCAAAATCAGTAGAGTTCATAGATCTATATTTTTCTACGTGGCAAATTAGAATCGCTTTAAACCAATCGCGAATGTGAATCTTAAGTGGGAGTAAAAAAGTGAGACCTCATCAACCAAACCAGCAGAAATTTTTAATCCTGTTAAGGCAGCGCATCACTGGACACCAACACCGGGAAATGATGGCAATACAGCCAGAAGAGGATCTCCATAACCAACGGCTTCTGGAAAACCATGCAACAAATGGTGAATGTTAAAGAGATGATGATGATGATGATGATGATGCAGCATTTCAGTTGGTACAAATGATGATGACGACGACGACGACGATGACGATGCAGTATTTCGGTCAGTACAAACGGACCAGGAAACGATGGTAAAATTCATACCTCCATCATCAATAAGGAGCTTTAGAACTTCTCCCGAGACATCTGACTGCTCAAATTTCAACAAGAAATTGTCAAAAGCAGAACGAGGCGGGGAAATGACCAAATTAGAATACTCAGAATGTGCTTACTTTCACGGGAAGTTCGGTGCCAAACTGATCCAACCAACCTATCACTTGGCGTTCCTTGATCAGATCGCCCTGTTTACATGAACTGACCTTTTAGATTTTGCTCCTACTTTCCTACCCAATTCAGCTAATCTGTAGACACGTGTATGAATGCTTCCGTACATACTTCACATGCGTATTGATGAGTGCTAGCGTGCAGGTACTTATATCTACATATCATACCATATAGTGTAGACATTATCATGAGGAGATAACTTCTATAGAAACAACAGTTTATGTGTGCTATTTGCTGATTGGTGTTGTGTAGACATTATTGCAATGGGAAACTTTCCAAAGAACCAACAATTTGTGTGAATGCAATATGTTAGCCAAGATGGAAAGAAGTCAAAAGAAATAAGCACTGGCACTTGTTGAGAAATATTGTGAGTAATAAGGGTAAAATAGTAACTTAGTTATGAGTAGGGTTAAGCGCATATATATATCTGTAACCCTTTTCATTTTGATTATTAGAAAACAATTATCCTTCACATGGTATCAGAGCTACACTTTTAAAAAAATTAAAAACCCTAGCCGCCATATCACCGGAGAACATTGTTCCGTCACCGGAAAAGGCCGCGCCTCCGGCCGGCAACCTACGACGTTGATCAGTGACCCCAGCCGTCATCGTTTGAGTCCCGCCTTGGGAACACATTGATCAGCCTTGTGGTTGTTGCTGCTTGTTTCCCATCATCGCAAATCCTTCTATCAAACCTTGCTGATCAGTTCCATATGAGAGTCCTCCGATGAAAATCTTAGAAGACGACATGTATCTCATGGTCTAGCCATGATGATGACCTTTGTGAACGGATTTCCCTGCTAGAACCCTATTTTTTTTACTGCCTCGCGTGGCTCGTGTGAAGAGAATTGAGGCCCTATTCGTGCGCGTGAAGATCTATGGAGTATTGATCGGATTGGCTGAGTTTCGGAAGAAGCTGGGCGCTTGATATATCGTCCCAGATCGTTGTTGCGGAGATCGAAGTTTTGATGTCTATCAAACTCGACGCTTCAACTTGAGGATTCGTGCGGAGGGCATCGATTCCGGGCGCTGCCCACATCAATTTCTTCCGCAAGGAGCATGTATTGGAGGAAGCGAGTTCGTCGTTGGTGCTGCTGTTTTTGGATATATATATATATTTTTTTAAGTTCACGTTTGTGATGTGAGGAGTTATTAGGTGGGTCCGATTGTCGTGGTTTCTATAGTCATGGTGGTGATATGTTATGATTTTACCGATAAGGACAAGGCGCGCACCCAAAACTTGTAAGCATCAAATTGGTCTTCTAAGAATTGAAGGTCCCACAATCTCGTTGGCCATTCTCGGTCGGGTCGGTGCATACTCCTCAAGTTGCTGAAAAGCTATTTGTCCGATTCGTTACCATCCTCGGAAGCTATAATTGGCTTTGCGGTGTAAATTTCTCCTTTGCTTTATTGAGGTTTTGCTTTATTGAGGTTTAGATGCGAGGACTTGGGTCTATCGTGTGAAAGCTAGATATCCTAGCTGGACCGGATGGGATATTTTACGATGGTGGACGGTAACTCACTCTATTATGTGTCTGCACAAAATTTTAGAAGTGGCCATTGTGGATGATAGATTTGCTGGTGATTATAAAGGATAGAGTTGTTGTTCTGCACTTGGAAGTTATTTGCATTGATAAGTATACTGGTGCTTTGGTGATTTGTACGGTGATTCGATTGAAGCCTTTCTGTTTGGAATTTTTTTGTGCATCTTTGATTGAATTATTGGAATTAAGTATTGGCAACTGTGAAGTTCATTTCTTGGGCTCAATCATTCTTTATTCACTAATGGCAACCAATGGATCGACTTTCTCGGATCTCCTTTTGGTCATTTCCAATTAACATCTGTTAAGTTAGATGGAACTAATTATCCATCTTGGTCTAAAGCGGTCGAGGTCTATCTTACCGCCACTAGACAAGCTGGACTATCTCACGTCTACAATACCGTCGACATGAGTAAAGCTGCCGATTGGATTGCAGGAGATGCAATGATTCGGACCTTATTGTGGAATAGCATGGACCCTAAGGTCAGTCCTCACTTTATTCAATGTGACTCCGCTAAAAGCGGTTTGGGATAAGTGTGCATTACTCTATTCGGGGCAAAATAATATGATGCGAGTATGTGACACATGGGAAAAGTTATTTGATATTCAACGTGGCGATCAATCTTTGTACGATCATTATGCTCGGTTCACCACTCTGTCAACGATTGGATACTTATCTTCCCGCCTCAAACGATCCCGATGTTTTGGCTAAACGCCAAGAGGATTTGAGGGTAATATTATATCTCAAGTCATTGGGGCTGAGTATTCATCCCTTCGTCAAAGCATATTACATCTCGAGTTCTCTTCCCACGGTAGATGAAGTCTTCTCCCGTGCTCTCCGTTCTACAATTCTGAGAAGAGTTCTTCCACACCGGCGGTGGAGATTAGTGCTATGCTTTCTCGTGGTTCTAGTGGACGTGGAGCTCGAGGTCGTGGTTATCGAGGTCGCGGACGTGGTGTTGTTCATGGTGGAAGTCGTGGAGGTCGTGAAGGGGAGTTGGGACTCGTGGTACCATCAATTATGGGAATAGTCGTGGTTCCCGCTATTGCCATCATTGTCAAAGAGCTGGACATACAGAAGCTTATTGCTATACACTTCACCCAGAGCTTAAACCACCTATTGCTACATATGCAGAAGTTGAGGATTCTCTTGGTCCTCCCTCAATAGCTCCACCAAGTTCAACTCAAGTTCTAAAGACAGGCGATTCAGTTACATTAACACGTGCTGAGTATGATACATTGATTGGCTCCCAACAAGTGACGGGATCTTTAGCCGCTCTTTGCTACTCGGCACAAACTTCTAAAGGTAGTTCATCATGTTTGTTGTCTCGCATCGTCGATTCTTGGGTTATAGACTCTGGAGCTACCAATCACATTTGGTAACTCTAACTTCTTGTCTTCTTTCCACTCTACATCTCCTTCATTATCGAATTCAGTTACATTAGCAAATGGTTCACGGTCTCAAGTTCTTGGTTTGGGAGTTGCTCATTTGAGTCCCTCTCTTTCTCTATCATCTGTCCTTCACCTATCAAAATCTCCTTATAATTTGATTTACGTTAGCTCGTTGACCAAAGAACTAAATTGTTCTCGTGACCTTTTACTCTTCTCGTTGTGTTTTTCAGGATCTCGAGGACCGGGACGGATGATTGGTGGGGGACATGAATCCAATGGCCTGTACTACCTTGATAAGAAGGTGTTAGCCGCCTGCTGCGGTAAAAGCAGAACATCCACCGATGTATACCGGATGCATTGTCGTGCTGGTCATCCACCACCAAACCTACTTCGACGTTTATTTCCTGAGTCTAAGTTTGTGAGTTCCTTTCAATGTGAAGCTTGTCAGTTTGGTAAACATCATAGAGCTTCTTTTCCTTCTCGTATGCAAAGTCGTGTGTCTAGTCCATTTGAGTTGGTTCACTCAGATGTATGGGGTCCATGTCGTGTGTCTGATGTCTCTGGATTCAGATATTTTGTTACATTCGTGGATGATTTTTCCCGAATGACTTGGTTATTCTTAATAAAAGATCGTACGAGAGATTTTTCATTGTTTTCAATTGTTCTATTTCGAAGTGTTGAATCAATATAATATCTCATCAAACATTTACGGTCGAGATAATGCTAGAGAATATCTTGCTACAACTTCTGGTTTCCAGCCCTTTTTGGAATCTCATGGTATTATTCATCAGACATCCTGCTCATACACTCCACAACAAAATGGCGTAGCTGAACGTAAAAATCGCCATCTTCTTGATGTCGCCCATTTGCCTCATGTTTCATATGCATCTGCCTAAACATTTTTGGGGCCATGCTGTTCTTACGGCATGTTATTTCATTAATAGGCTTCCAACTTCGTTCTTCAAGGGAAGACACCATTCTCAATTTTACATCCAAATCGTCATCTCTTTTCCTTACCTCTTGGGTCTTTGGGTGTGTTTGTTTTGTACATAGTCTTACTCCAGTCTTGATAAACTGGATCCTCGTGCTGAAAAATGTGTCTTTGTTGGATACTCTCGAACTCGAAGGGATACAAATGTTACTGATCCTACCCGTCGTCGTATGTTCGTGTCTACGAGATGTGACGTTCTTTGAAGATCGAGTCATATTTTTCCTCTCGAGAATGTTCCACAAACACACTGGGTGATAGTGATGATTGTGTACTACCAATGCTTCCACTGCCTTCCATCTCTCCAGCTACCTCCAGAAAATTTCAGTTTGCTGACCGCACCTATCATCGACGACGTACAGTTCCAACTATGACAGTACAGCCTTCATCAGCACCCGATTCATCTGTTCCCCCATCAGTTGCAGTGCCAGCCTCTGATCCTGATCCGCCCATTGCTTCTCAAAAAGGTACACGTTCTTGTGTTGGTCGTCCTATTGATCATTATTCTGGTCTTTTTGATTGTGTTAGTACACGTCATCCTATTTCAATTTGTTTGTCCTATGATCGTTTATCTCCTACCTTCTCCGCCTTTGTCTCGTCGTTGTCTTCTATTTCGTGCCTAGCGGTGTTCTGAAGCTCTTGCTCATCCGGGTTGGCGTCGTGCCATGGAAGATGAAATGCAAGCACTAATTGAGAACAAAACTTGGGAGCTTACTTCCTTACCTCGATAAGCAACCTTTGTTGGTTGTCGTTGGGTTTTCTTTGTTAAAGTTCACCGGATGGTACCCTTGATCGATTGAAGGCACGATTAGTTGCAAAGGGGTATACGCAAACTTATGGTGTCGACTATAGTGACACCTTCTCTCCCGTGGCCAAAATTCCCTCTGTTCGTGTCTTCATTTCATTGGCTGTGCAATTTGGCTGGATCCTTCATCAATTGGATGTCAAAAATGCCTTTTTACACGGTGATCTGGCTGAGGAAGTCTACATGGAGCAACCACCTGGGTTTATTGCTCAGGGGGAGAATGTGGTATGTCGTTTACACAAAGCTTTGTATGGACTTAAACAATCTCCTCGTGCTTGGTTTGGTAGATTTAGTGATGCAGTTATTAAATTTGGATTAAAGCGGTGTCAGGTAGATCATTCAGTTTTCAGCTCTGTGTCTTCGACTGGTTGTATCCTTCTTGTTGTATATGTGGATGATATCATCATTACTGGCAGTGATTCAGGTGGTATTCAAAAACTTAAGCAATTTCTACATAAAGAATTCAGTACTAAAGATTTGGGACGTCTTCGATACTTTCTTGGTATTGAAGTATCCTATTCACATGCTAGTATCAATTTATCGCAACGAAAGTATATATTGGATATCCTTGGTGAGGTTGGATTTCTTGGAGTAAAGCCAGTCGATACCCCTATGGATCCCAATATGAAACTTGATGCAGAACATGGAGAATTACTACATGATCCAGCAAAGTATAGAAGATTAGTTGGTAAGTTAAACTATCTTACTATTACAAGACCGATATATCCTTCGCGGTTAGTGTAGTAAGTCAGTTCATGAGTTCTCCTCGTACCACTCATTGGGATCTGTACTTCGGATCGTCAAATATTTGAAGGGAGCACCAGGTAAAGGACTACAGTTCAAGAATTATGGCCATCTAAACACCGCAGGTTTTCCGATCTTGGGTTTGGATGTCCTGTGGATAGGAGATCTACTTCAGGTTATTGTGTATTTCTTGGGGGTAATTTAGTTGCATGGAAAAGCAATAAACAGCATGTAGTTTCCCGATCAAGCGCTGAAGCTGAATATCGTGCTATGGCACATGTGACAAGCGAATTACTATGGTTGAGAATGTTACTATCAGAGATTGGAATGTCACCGTCAAATCCATCGGTGTTGTATTGTGATAATCAATCTGCTATTCATATTGCATCTAATCCAGTCTTCCACGAGCGAACTAAGCACATTGAGGTTGATTGTCATTTTGTGCGAGAAAAAGTTCGAGAAAGGCGACGTTATTCTTCAACACACAAAGTCGGAGGATCAACTCGCATGAGACATTTTTACGAAATCTCTACGGGGATTAGAGTGAGCTTCTTATGTAACAAGTTGGGATTATTTGATATATATATCCCAACTTAATCCCAACTTGAGGGGAGTGTTGAGAAATATTGTGAGTAATAAGGGTAAAATAGTAACTTAGTTATGAGTAGGGTTAAGCGCATATATATATCTGTAACCCTTTTCATTTTGATTATTAGAAAACAATTATCCTTCACAGCACTAAAAAACTTGATCGATTTACTAATATGACCTTTTCTTAGATGAGCCTGTAAAAGATGAGTAATCATTAGTTGAATGAGTTGCATGTGCTAAAATGAACATGGATCATCCGATCAAGTGGAACCTACAAAAGACCCACCATTTTCAATGGTCTAGGTTCATTTTGATTCATTTATCACATTCACTTAATAGTATCTCAGAAAAGACAGTTTGATAATGGCATTGACTCAAGAATTTCACCAATTGCAGCCCACAGAGTTGTCTTTGTTAATAGGTGAACGACTTTCTTTGAGGTATTCAAACAATCCCTACAGTTTCCCAAACAGATCACAGTCTCTTAAAATGCTGGGCCCATGAAGTTATCTTTGTTACGCAGGTGAATGACCTTTCCTAAGGCATTAAGACAATCCCTACAATTTCCCAACAGATGCCAGTTTCTTAAAAAGCACCAACCTCTTGAAATGTGCCGAGTCATTAGTATCTAGCCTACGTGCGCATGCTTGTGCTTTTGTGCAAGAGGGGAGTTTTACAACACGCTGAATTGAGGACCTCTATAGGAAAGACATGGATGTCTATGATTCAAGAAAATGGAAACTTCAGAGATGCTAATCACTGTGAAATTTCTACAAGAAGGAATTTCCGATTCAAAATCCATAGGCAAGCGAGAGATACCTCTTTACAGCTGGGACCTTGCTTCCTTCCCTTAACCGTTCTTCCCTTTTGGAAGGAGCCAACCTGAAAAAAGCAACATGAGATGCACAGATCACAAAAATAGAGAGCTGAAAATGCCAAAAACTCACCGTTGGAGAGGATACTAGAACATATCCACTAGATCCTGACGCTTCCAATGCTTTGACTTTTGCTGATTTTCCAAAGGTGACATTCATAAATGGAGCAGCCTTCTCTGAAGAGGGTTTTGGTGCTGATGGAGGTGAAACACCCGAGCTTGACTTGTTAACAGGCTCAGCTGGAATAGGTGGTGGTGTTACAGGTGAAGCTATGACTGGTGCAGGGACTTCTGCTGCACCTACATAACGCTTCACATGCATCTCAAAGTTTCCAACCTATGAAATTTGATAGAAAAGTGAACTCAGAACGTACTAATCGTAAAACTTATTAAATCAGCTATCATATCTGCTGTAAGTCTACATGGACCCTGAAAATATCATCTCATAAGTCCCTAGAAATCATTAAGCACATTTTGAAAATTAAGCGTATAAACTTCAAAGACTTGAGCATCGTGTAACTTACTTCTGCAAAGTAAGAGCACATAAATAATTACCTTTAGCTTCAGTTCTGCAATCTGTGTCTCGTCACAAACTTCCAGTAACAATGCCTGATTAGAAAAGAGTTATTTATCAAGTTCTTGATGAGAGGGCTAGAGGAAAAAGGAAAGAACAAATACTCAAATGATGAGTTTTAAAATGATTACAGCTCTATACAGTCTTTGAATAGTCCAAAATTCAATTATTTCTACAGTTAGAGCTTTAAAAAGGTGGACAAAATTCCTGTGGTAAGATAAAACCAGTCAAGAAGTACGTCAATTATGAAGCTTTGACAATTGCATAAGGTTGGGAAGAACTCTGTTAAATACAAAGAAGCTTTGACAATTGCATAAGTTAGCATTTCCCATGCTCCTCTTTTTCTGTTATATGTACATACATAATCAAAGAAGTGCCACTATACAAGTATCCAGAATATGAGTAATATGCAGTACTAAGAGGTCTCTTGACAAGGTCAATCTATAAAATTCTTTAACTCAAGGGCAGCAGATCATCTAAGGAATTGAATTCATGATAAAAAGCCAGTGCCTCCAATGAGACCCATGTGCTGGAGATGTACTAACTTAGAAATGCATAATTTCAGATCCTGACATGTACATCATAGGAGTAAAAAACTCCTAACTTCAAGCGTGGTGTCAGGAAGGAAATGACAAATTTCAACCAGTTTGAGAACCTTCAAAACCTTCCCCCTGGTAATTAGAGACCTATTTGAGACCCCTGCCTGAAGCAATAGTCTAAAAATCAAGAATGCCACTAGCAAGTGCTGATCATTAAGATAATCCTTTACCATGATTTTTCCCTATGGTAACCTTGGTTGCCAAAACAGAATGATGTCTTTTGTTGTTGTTGTTTTTTTTTTCCTTTTTCCATCTAACAAGAATAATAGTTAAAGCAGCTAAGATCCAGAAACTTCAGCCGGTGCTTGCCTTTCATGCCAGTTTAGTGAGAGAGTTATCCCATCGAAGAATATCATGAGTATCTGAAGTTGTCAACGCAAATAGGTTCATGTGTTCAGGAGACCCATCCACAGTGATTCGAGTATTACTCCCACATTGCATGCATAATATAAGATCGAATGGGAAAATTAGCACACCTGAAATCCACTGGGAAAAGTCAGCATCTTCAAGAGGCCCCTTCTCCACTGATCTTCCAATGCACTCTGAGGAAACTTTAAGATTTCATGTTTAAGTTAGTTATGGACAGTGAAACAAAAAAATACAACAGACACTCGAAAGCCTCACGCATAATGGCACATTATCAATACATGAACAGGTCAGAAGAATTAACAGCAGCTGGATGTCCCCAGCAGAAAAAAGATCACTGAATCAGAGGTGACATGAGCTGATCAAGCCCCTAGAAAGAAGACTTAGAAACAGCAGTCCAGGTTAGAGATTCCAGTTTAAAACCAATTAATCTCCCTATCCTAAGCAAAGTAGCCCTAGAAACCAATGACAGCGCCTGAAACTGGAGTAGAATAAAATTGTCAAGCACCGCTCCTAATTGTGAACCATTATAATAATAGACACCAGTCACACCACGATGCTAAGCATGCCAACTTCTCAATCCAGATCTGAGGAAAATATTTTGCAGGAAAAGGGAACGATCTTAATTTTGAGGTAGAAGTATCACAATTATCAAACTTGGCCAAATTGATAGAAATATCGTCAGAGTTGGAACATAAAGCATTCTTAAGAAGGAAAAGGCAAGTCAAATTAAAAATCAATCTCACCATCGGTGTCAGTTGATACGGCAGAATCTGATGTTCTTATGCATGAAATTTCGGCCACGCTCGTCTTTTTGGAAGGAGAGAGAAGGTTCCTACCATACGGCAACCGTTGAACTCTTATGTTGCTTGAATTGGCCTTCTTGTAGTGATGCATACCGACCAGTCCAGTCTTCTCTGGCAAAGACCTCACATGTGATGGGACACCAAAAGAACCTGACCAAAGAAACAGAACTATCATCTTTGGTGTGGGGATCCTTTTCTGCAACAAGAGGAATATCATAACATGATGCCGGACAATATGCAACAAGAAGCAGACAAAAGGAAATGATGTTAAGCACAAGTCAAAGCTGCCGAAACGCGCAATGCAGAAAAAAAGCACACTAGATCATACTTCAAAGTTAAACTGCCTTCTGAGCTAGAAAATGTCATCCTGCTTCGTCGTGATTAGACTAATGTTGGTTTGAGAAATATAAGAGGCAAGTGCTCCTTTGGCCTCCAAAACTTACCAATCGTATTACAGGGAGCAAGGAGAGAATTTTCAAGCTTCTCAGCAATAAACAAGTAGGATCACAGTCACGGGATCGATGGTGCCAAGCAAGACATGGAGATGACTATCAAACTTCAAAGTATATATCCACAATAGTCAAGCACATCACCAACGACTGCAACTAGGTCTACAAAGCTCGAAGTGTGATCATCTCACACAATACTATACGACATTCAATTGATTCAACTTCAGCTCCGGTCGGACCAAGCAAGACAAGGAGATGACTATCAAACTTCAAAGTATTCATCTACAATAGTTCAAGCAGGTCGCCAACGATTTCAACTAGGTCTACAAAGCTCGAAGTGCGATCATCTCACACAATACTCCACGACATTCAATCGATTCGCCTTCAGCTCTGGTCTGACCAAGCAAGACAAGGAGATGACTATCAAACTTCAAAGTATTCATCTACAATAGTTCAAGCAGGTCGCCAACGATTTCAACTAGGTCTACAAAGCTCGAAGTGCGATCATCTCACACAATACTCCACGACATTCAATCGATTCGCCTTCAGCTCCGGTCTGACCAAGCAAGACAAGGAGATGACTATCAAACTTCAAAGTATTCATCTACAATAGTTCAACAGGTCGCCAACGGCTTCAACTAGGTCTACAAAGCTCGAAGCATGATCATCTCACACGAGACTACACGACATTCAATCTATTCCACTTCAGCTCCGGTCGGACCAAGCAAGACAAGGAGATGACTATCAAACTTCAAACTATTCATCTACAATAGTTCAAGCAGGTCACCGACGAATTCAACTAGGTCTATAGAGCTCGAAGCACGATCATCTCACACAATACTCCACGACATTCAATCGATTCGACTTCAGCTCCGGTTGGACCGGAGCTCAGTCTGATCCTCCTCAAAAACCGAGAGTTCGCAATGCAGAAATCGACACAGGTTAACAACTCGAATCAACGAATCGTCGACTACACCGAAAACACCGCGATCATCGCGCATCACTTCGGAGACGCACGGCTAAAAACACGCTGAGCGCGGACTCACAGTGGAAGGATCGCAGAGCGGCAGAAGACTCCATGGCAACCAGGTGAGAGCTGAAACGGATCGTCGCCGTCGCCGTCGCCGCCGAAGGGATCGGTCAGGAGAAGAAGATGGAATGGGAGGAGATGAATGGAGCTGAGAATGTGCGGGGGGAGAGTTTGGTTTTGAGCGGTTGGGGGAAATAATACAAACAATCTCGCGCTGGTGGCCATCTTCGGAACGACCGCCCGCTTTCATCAATTTCTCCGTTATTCAGTTTCCCAAGTGGGGCCTCGCTAACGTGCGCCGGGGAGGTTAAACGACGTCAGCCGATCTCCACGTGGCTTCGGGCCGACGGGCCGTTTCGTGATGGGCTTGAACGCGCAAGAGGAGCCCGGATAAGTCCTATCTCAAGCGGGAGGACTGTATTTTTTCGAAAGCTCCGTTTGTTTTGTGAAAAATAAATAACTGAAAAAATATATATTTTAAAATAATCATTTATATAGCTTAAAATTATTATTCAATTCAATTTTTTTTTTTATTACTGACAATAATTTATATCCGAATCAAGTTTGAATCAACTTTAAAGGCCATCCTTAGGAAACTTAATTGGGTTTATGGTACACCATGTTGTAACCCAAAAAAATTAAATAAAATTGGGCTCTAGCTAAGTTCCTGACCATACGTACAAGCATATGAATGGATTTTCCATATGGAGTGATATCTGGGCACCATACGAAGTGAATGTTCGACAAAAAAAAAGAGAAAACTAATGAGAAGAAGCAAATGAATGTAAAATAGGCCTGGTGGCCCATTTGGCTCGGGAAAGGCCATCAGTTGTTATGCCCATCGTGACTGCATCGAGCTGGACCAGGCTCAGCGCAAAGCGATGCCCGCATTCTCTCAGGATCCGTAGATTCATTTGGAGGACGCCGAACATCAATCGATCACCCTTTCAACCACAATTTCGAGACATCTCCAGGACATGACCATACCTGGAGCGTGGCAGTCCTTTCGTCTCACAATCAGAGCCCATCCTGACATGACCATACATGTCAGGATTTTTTGCTTGTTGATTCCGCTGTCAATTTGGGATTTCAAATTTCTTCATCTATCGTGATTCGAAATTAGTTCTTCACAGGAGAAGAAGAGGAACAGGCTCAATACTTGTGCACTTGACTAATAATTTCCACCAAAACGAAAGTTGCAACATACCTCCGGCAAAACTCTGTCCAAATTTTCTAGGTGATTCCATTTCCAATTTTTTCATTGTTTGGCCATTGACTTTTGATTCGTTCGATCCATTCGTACAGACGAAAAAAGTGCTTCTCTAGTCTCCACTGGTTGAAAAAGGAGTGTCGGTGAGGCCACAAAGTCCTGAGCAAGTGAAATGAACACTGTTCTTTTCACTGATCTTTCGGTGTGTGAGTGCGTGCATGGATTCATTTCCAACTATAGGCCCATCTTCAGAAGGAACAAAACGAAATAACTATCGATAAGACAAGATAATCATGTCCTCTCCATAATCTTCATTTGCCATTATTATGAATGTGATCTCTCCTTTTGATCCTTGCACTCAGAGCAGCGAAAGGCTAATCATTCTGCCCCGGAAAGTAAATGTAGATGAGCAACGGTTCGGGAAGATAGTCTAAATGAGAGCGAAGAATTCAGAGTATCTGCACTCTATAGTCGACTTAAACCTATCCGACTAAGAAGTCAAGGTTGTTGTGCAGACACCGCGTGCGATAGACGTTGAGATGCGAGTCGAATCCAGGACAGAGCGATTTTAGACACTCAATCATCCATATGGCTGATAACCACGTATATATGACGAGTGCAAATGACATAATATAGGCATGATTCTCATTAGATGCTTTGCGAAAAATGCGCTAACAGACACAAGCTAGAACCCGTTTCACAGCTCGAATTAGAGTCGTAGATCTGGACGGTAAGTTTGGTCCAGATGATTGTGAAACCCGGTTGTTGGTGAACTCGATCCATTCAGAAAACAAATCGAAAGAACAGCGGGTAGAAAATGGCGGCAACCAGCGGAAGTCTTTGGCTGTTTGTTGACTTCATCCCTACTTTAAACCCAAAATGACATATTGAAAGGGGCGAGTGGTTGTTGGCTAAATAAAGACTGACGGTCTTTGATGGAGATCTTATGTTATGCTTATGTCTGATCTTTCATCAATTTGGGGGTCTCTTAGAACCAAGGAGTGATCGACGCATTCCATCATGGTGGCACGACCCTATTCAACTTTGTTATAACATCGCGGTCAAACCATTTAATTTTCTAGCAATTTCTTAACAGGGATGCGATGATGCCGTATGCTTTACCGGCGATGGTCGGAGCTCGGAGAAAAGAGGTGTCTTGAAGCAGTATTATCCAGAATTTATTCAATTCTAGTTGAAATGTTGCTGTCTTTCGGTTATTAACTGGTGCCGAGTAGGTCAGTATTATCAACTTAATTAGATAATTTGTTAGCTGGGAGTTGGCCCTCTTCAAACTGTACTAGAATTTGGGAGAGATACTCTCATGGTTTACTATCATGTTCTGAAAATTTGTACTTCCGGCTTGAGGAATCGACTCAAAACTAGTACAGATAGTGGTACTGCCGTTGTTCCTCATATAAGCACAATAGCTGACAGACTGGACATAATCTCAATTGTCATTATAGTCAGAGAGAGAAGCTCTAAATCTGAATCTTTGCAAATGGAGAAGATGTTCTTGCTTTTTTTCTTCTTCCTTTTTGGGTTGCAATTGCAAAGATTCAGATTTAGAGCAGCACAAGAAGACAAATGTTGATGTTGCAGGGTCTTGTTTTGCTATTATTTCTTCCTTTGACCCAACGAAAGGGGCTGGAATTCGACAAATTCGATGCCCATCGGCCGTGTTTCCTGGGCATGAATGTTGATGGTCATGATGGCCTTCCGAGCATCATCATCATTTTGAGCCATGTGCGTCCAATTAAAAGAAGGGGTAGGAGAATCATGGCATGTGTTGGCACTGAGAGGGCTGATTAGGCTGTAAGTCCTTGTAAAACTATTACAATTATTGCCACTCTTTTTGTTTTGCTTAAACATTTATTGAATTGGTAATTTGGATATGACGAGGAATTCAAGAATGATGCTATGATACTATTCTAAATTGGTCTAACCCATCTTATTTAGTTTACTGATATAGGACCCACAATACAGTCATTTGATGAAATTATTGTCTTTTATTTTCATTTTGTCGAGTGAAAAATTCCTATCCAGTCTTCCTGATTTAACTTGGTATCTACCTTCCTCCTCTTAACACCTCAGATCTCGAGTTCGCATTTTTTGGGCGCAAGAGCTCTTCTAGGAAGGATCAAATTGACTGCACTCCATGTCCATGGCAGTCGAAGCAAAATCTCTCGAGGCTATTTTTCGAGGAGATAACTTTGGACATCTCTTTTCACGTTCGACAACAATGTCGCAGGCTCGCAGCCGACACAATCATCTGGTTTTGGACCCGAAGTACTTAAGCCCTGCATGGACTCATCTTCCATGGCTTTGTGAACCCAAAAGGCTAGATGCTCTCTCCCCTCATTTACCTCCACATGAATAAAATATTCACTGCAAAGCGGTCAAATGGTAACCGCATGTCTGTTGCCGACCTGTGAGAACTTCCAATTCCTAACGGCTCCTGATTTTCTACGAAAACGATTTGCTCAAGTCATTGTTAATCATGGGGTTATGACAAGAAGCCTTCAGGACTTTGGACATGATTAGCATTGACTGAAAGTAACGTGTGGGGAGTTCCCCGTACCCACCCGAAACCTACCGGTGAAAATGATAAGTCATCAGCAACGCCATTAGAAGAAGCTTAGAACTAGAGACATTACAGAAATCTCAAGCAATGCTGTGATTATGCCTAGGTGTTGGTGAAGTCTATTAAACAAGGGAAGAAGATACGTGGGTTTTACGAGGAAGCTTGTGCGTACCGGCGAGAGGCCGATGGCATTTCTCTTTCTGCAGCTTGCTTATAGCGACTCGTCGTGGCCTTTTTTTCCATCTGAAAATCCTGGCGAAGTCAATAACAAACTTCACCAACTTCTTCGTTGATTGCTCTATCGTTCTTGTTCACCCATCCTAATCCGATCCCATTTCCGGACATGCTTCCACCCAAAGAGACTAATCATGAGGGCAGGTGCCCCGGTTTTTCAACCGCGTTTTCTCACCATTTTCATCTTTGGATCAAGTCAAAAGTCAAATTTTTGCTTTTCCATTTCACACTAGGGGAGCACAAATTGGGAAATCGAACACGTTGTTTCTTTTTACCAAAAAGACAACATTGTTATATAAATGGTAAGTTTATCCTTACTATTACGCTAAGTAAAGAGAAATTTTTATTTTTAACAAGATTGGAATCATTTTCCTCTTCTTTGAAAATTTAATTAGTTTCATCTCTGGTAGAAACTTCAATCTTCTATATATTAAACCACATTCAAAAAGTCCAAATTTTTTTTTTATTTTGTCATTCTCTTTTGACATATGCTTGTTGTATTGTGAATTTAGGGATTAATTTCACTTCATGATTTTAATGATGCAATTTTGTGCATATGCACGATGTGTGTGTGCATTTACTTGTTGTACGAACGAGAGCCAGGGTCTTCATTATTGCACAGACAAGCAATCTTTTGCTTGGCTACAACATATCCTCTGTTCTTCATTTTCAGAAAAAATCTCTGCTACGAAATTGGGCTTCATCTTTGGGCCCTTCGGATAGATATACATTCGCACTCTTTCTGATGATGTAGAGTTCGTTAGAAGATTAAGATGTAGGTAACCAAACAGCACGTAGAAATTCTACAATGGATTTGCTTCTCTCTCTCTCTCTCTCTCTCCCCACCCCCACCCCCCTTTTTTTTTCTGCTTCTCTTTTTTTTTTTTTTTATGTGAAATAACTAATACTATTCTATTATACGTAGTTATTAATGCATAAAAAAGCTCCATAATCCCGACCCCTAGGTCAAGTAAGCATTGCACTAACCTTTGGCTAGTCCAAGTCGGACGCTGCAATACCGGCAACACCACTTGCGCCACCTGATCACAATTAGAAGAGGGGGATGATTCTTATATCAGTTGATATGGATTTTAGGAGAACCACACTCTAAATTTAGCTATTGACGTGGGAGATCTCAAGAAAAGTATGTACACGTAATCTGCAAATTTCTTCGCCAATTTGATGAAAGATGATCGAGGGAAATAGATAATCAAATCGCTTTTGACTTTTTCTTTGTAATGGTTGAGAAAAGAGTTGATATGTCAAAGAAAATGTTGTGGTGGTCAATATAGTTCTTTATTGTATTCTAGCTTTGTGGGCAATGGAGATACTCCACTTAGGTCTTAACTTACCATGGTCAAGGTTTCTTTAACTGGCCATTTGATTTAGTGTAGCCATTTTTACACCATCCACCACCGTCACGCCTAAAAAAAATGCAGCTAGCATTGGTGTTAACGCTGTCTTGAGAGTATTTATAATTTTAATAACATTGAAAATTCCTTTATTCGGAACGGAGATTATTTAGAAAGTGATTTCTCAATCGATAGTCAATACAAAGCCTTGTAGATGTATATAATGTTATTAATTCTCGAACATTATTAATTTTGAGCTACTTTTACCATTCGATATATTTTACTTTTTTGTTGTTATTAAACAGATGTATGTTAACAAGAGGTTTTTGTTGCCATCCTAGGATCATGATCAGATCTAGCGTCTAGCAAAAGAAGATATATAATTTATTATTCGGTGAAGTGAGATAATCATGTTATAGTTCCTTTGTCAAAACCCGTGGCATAATTTAAGATCAAGTGGACCTAGGAAAACCTTAGAAAATTAGCATTTGAACTTTTGAGTGATGCTCTGGCGATGTGGACTTTGAAAACTTAGGATAAAAGATTTTCAGAGCGAATTTTACCAAACATCGAAGCTAATCTTTCCAAACTCGCCCTTTGTGTATCGTCGACCTCACTATTTCATTCGACCACGTGATTGGTTGGCCGTATCGTGGAAAAAGGCCTATGGCACACGGATTATAGCTTGATCTCACGTTATACAATGTGGACTCAAGAACTCGAATTTTCCCAACCAAGATTCCGTAGGGTACAGCACCCAAAATGGCAATCTCGATCCGTCAATTATCTAGCGAAGTAGGTCGCCTATTGCTGAACAGCGAGACAGGCGTAGGTGCGTAGCGATTGCCTATCCTATTAACAATACAATTTATTCAGTGCATGATATTGCGATCTATTGAATTCGATGGAAAGTTTCGTCACCAACCCACGTCGACAAAATGAACCCAAGGTGTAAAAATGTGCAACGCCATGCAAGATTGTTGCGTAGCCCCACACGTTTCTGCTATTTTAATGAAGTTCGTAGTCTCGTGCGTGAAATCATCACTTTTGTCCTTTGTATTATGAACGAAGATGTCTCTCTAGATAAATGTTATACTGCAAAAAAGAAGAAGTGATATTTTGATTTTTTTTTTCTCTTTAGCTATCACTAATTTAGAGTTAATTATGTAAGACATGAGCTAAGGTCCATCGTTTGATTATCGGTGGATTTTGGTTTCTGTCTAACTTAGTTAACGTGATTAGATAAATATTTCCCAGAGTCTAATATTTACGGTAGACTGTAGACTGGCAATTAAAGAAAGTACTCTACATTCAACATCTGGTGATAGCTTATCGTAGGGAAAAATATTTAAAGAAACAATCCTTAATATATTGTATGGATGCAAATACAGTTTTAAACTTTTCAATTTGACTAATTTTATTTTAGACCTTTTGAAGATTTGTTAATATAATATTTAATCTATTATACGAATGCTAATTCAGTTCTAAATTTTTTAATTTGGCCAATGTCATTTGAGACATTTTGACAATTTGTTAATATAATCTTGTTAGTGATTTTTGGATAAAAATTGTTAGCATGAACGCTAAACATCTGATGTGGCACAGGCCATGGCCTATGCTAAGTTGGACAAATTTCGCAAATTTTTAATATATTTTTTTTCTTTTTGTCCTTTTATATTTTTCTTTATATATATATATATTAAATCCCACTATTAGTTGACGGCTTCGGTGGTGGCCAATGGAGATTGCTAGCCGTAAGCAAGGGCTGGGATGCACTTGCTGGATTTGCAAGGCCCTTGCCTAGGGCCGCAATGCCTTCTTTTTACTCAGATTTGGCAAAAGAAAAGAAAAACAGAAAACATTATAATAATTATCTATGTTAGTGTCGGCCATATCATATAGGACAGCTTATTCTTCATCAGCAACTTTCGGTCAAAATTAATCAGAAAAACTACATTGATAAATTATCAAAAAATTTAGGAATGGATTGATAAATTGGAAATATTATGATTGAATTAGCATTCATATAATATGATTAAAATTTTTGTGGTAATTATCCCATTTATCGCATCACTTTAAAAAATTTATAACTAGTACTGGTACAATTAGAAATTCTCTTGCCTTCCTTAATCTTGCTGTTAACTCCTCCATTTTAGGCGTAGACAACTGTTTTTTTTCCACAAAAATGAAACAGTTCCTAAATAGACTAACGCCTTTTAAGCTGGTAGTAGACGGACCGACACAAACGTAGTCCTGAACAGGCATATACCGACACAAAGAGATTCATTTCACGAGTGAATTTGAATTTCGACATCTAATTCTACCCATCGGTAATCACGCAAATATATTAGATCG
Organism: Eucalyptus cladocalyx; assembly: GCA_017140615.1. Lineage (NCBI taxonomy): Eukaryota > Viridiplantae > Streptophyta > Magnoliopsida > Myrtales > Myrtaceae > Eucalyptus > Eucalyptus cladocalyx. The sequence goes on from CM029519.1 coordinate 9,704,331, forward strand.
GCAAAAAGTTATATTTTAGACAGTGACGCGACATCTCAAGCACCCACTCCCTCTCAACAGGTGAAGAGCCATATTTTCATTACATAAAGGCATATATTCTTTTTAATTTTTAATAGGTGGTCCGACCGACAAGATATTATTATTTTTCTATTTGCATGAAGAAGAAAAAGATTGGTTTTGACCACAATGGTTTGTCCTCTCGTTACCCATTTTATATTTGGCAAGTTTGGTGATTGATTGTAGAAGAAACACGAAACGCACGAGCAAAAGTAAAGGACTCCAAACCCAAATTTTAATCCACAAATGAATTTACCCACATAAAGAAAAAAGGGAGATTATGATTAAATTCGTTGAATAATTCGAACCTTTAGGAGAAGGCTTATTGAGCAAGCATCGACGGAAGCTACACACTCCTTTTGGGGAGAGGCTAGTGGGTGCAACAACTACGATTCGGGTAGAGCTAAGCTTTGTCCCCAGAGGCGGTACTGCCATGACCAGGGCTCTAAATCAAAACCTAATCTGCCAACCTCAAAACAAACGCTGTCTCTCCCCTCCCGCTGCGCTATATAATGCAGCCGATGGCGTCCTTCCTTTCTCGAACCCTAAGCAAATCAAGAGTTTGAGTCTAAACCTTGTCTAATCCTCTCTCGCATAGTCATTTGGAGACGAAGTGCTGATCGCAGCTGCATTCTCTTCGTAAAACATGGCGGCTGTCGGCAAAACCTCTTTCCTCTTGGGAGCTCTCCTCCTCTTCTCTGTGGCGGTGACATTGGCAGATGCAAAAGTTTACTACCATGATTTTGTCGTATGTCGTTTTGCTCCTTGTTTTGTCTGCTTTCCCCCGGTCTTGAGTTTTTTTGCGTGATGTGTTTTTGGCTCTGTTCTTTCTTCGTCCCATTGTTGATGAGCTTCTCGGACGGAAATAGGTTCAAGCGACCAAGGTGAAGAGGCTGTGCACGACCCACAACACCATCACCGTGAACGGGCAATTGCCGGGTCCAACTTTGGAAATTAACGACGGCGACACCCTCGTTGTCAATGTCGTCAACAAAGCTCGCTACAACGTCACCATTCACTGGTAATCAAAAGCTTAGAAGAAAATAAAAAAAAGTGGGGCGTATTCTTACAATTCATCATGCATTGTCTGGATTTGATGGTTTCTCAGGCTGTCGACATGTAGTTGAAACATTTACGCATGCATGGAACAGAACGTGCCTAGGCATGCTAATGTGTACGTCCAGCATATGTAATCGATGGTAATGCCAACATATCTAATCATAAGAAAATCTCGATTTGCCACCAGGCATGGCGTCCGGCAGGTGAGATCTGGTTGGGCCGATGGGCCGGAATTTGTGACTCAATGCCCGATTAGACCCGGCGGAAGTTACACGTACCGTTTCACCATCCAAGGACAGGTAGGAACGCTGTGGTGGCATGCACATAGCTCTTGGCTAAGAGCGACTGTGTATGGTGCTCTTGTCATTCGTCCAAAGGAAGGCACCTCGTATCCGTTTCCCAAGCCGAAGCGTGAAACCCCCATCCTTCTCGGTAAAGTCTTTTATTTATACGGATAATTTCGACACGATTAATTATGACTTAAAAAAATGCACGAGCTTATACTAATGAAAAAAGCACATCATATCACTAACTCTTCTCGTTCAGAATTTTATTTTGTCTGTCTATTGTATTTGTTAGTCCCATGTAAACCCCACACTTTGTATCTACGACAATGATTTTGCGTGGTTTTACTTAGGTAGCCTTAATGAGAGTGGCCATGTTTAGTTCTAGATGGCCAACCATCCATCAATACCAACAGCTAGCAACAAATTCAAACACTAGACAATAGTCTAACAGCAATAGATTGAAGATGATTACAATTTCACTCATATTGTCTTAAATAGTGTCTTAAATGGTGATGATGGACAGGGGAGTGGTGGGACGCGAACCCTATCGACGTCGTGAGAGAAGCGACCAGAACCGGCGGGGCGCCGAACGTGTCTGACGCTTATACCATCAACGGTCAACCTGGAGATCTCTACAACTGCTCAAGCAAAGGTAGATTGGAAGAAATTTTGCACAGCTAATTTGATTGATTATCTATCTCCAGCTAAAAATGAGAAGGGAAGTCCTCCTTCTAAACCCACCAAAAAGTAGTTAGCTAGGAATAGAATGTTTTCGTTTTCTACGGTCTACACTTGGAAATACACAATAACCAGGCACGGTTTTTTTAATTTTACTGATCGTAAATCTCGAGAGTCCAAAGAATGGGGTCAGTTCGGGTGCAAAATTTCATGATAATAATGTAATCTAATCTTTTCCGCATTCTCATGCGCCATGATGACATTTCTTTTTTCAACACTAATTAGTAGTTGGGGCCCTACGCACGTGAATGGTTTGTTGTAAAGAGCATGTCAAAAGTGGACGCGACAATGGGAATTTAAATTTGATTATGTATGCAATGTTGAGAGCTTGCTTCATACCCAATTTGACCTTTTGCAAGCTAGAACAAATTACAATCATTTTGTTGCATCTAATTCCTAAAGAATAGATCTATTGACAACGTCAACCAATAATTAGGTAGAGTAAGGGAGATAAACCTAAACCAGAATGCAATTGAGCTGATGTTTCTTAACCCTGTGCTATGCAGACACCGTCATAGTTCCGATCGATTCCGGGGAGACCCACCTCCTCCGAGTCATCAACGCTGCGCTCAATCAGGAACTCTTCTTCACCGTAGCGAACCATAGGTTCACTGTGGTTGGTGCCGACGCCTCCTACCTGAAACCCTTCACCACCTCGGTGATCATGCTTGGGCCAGGCCAAACGACGGACGTATTGATCTCTGGAGACCAGCCCCCGGCTCGGTACTACATGGCGGCCGAACCCTACCAGAGCGCTCAGGGAGCGCCTTTTGACAACACCACGACCACCGCCATACTAGAGTACAAGTCCGCCCCGTGCCCCGCCAAGGGCATATCGAGCAAGCCAGTCATGCCAACCCTACCGGCTTTCAACGACACGGCTACCGTCACAGCCTTCACTCAGAGCTTCAGGAGCCCAAATAAGGTTGACGTCCCGACCGACATTGACGAAAACCTCTTGATCACGGTCGGCCTAGGACTCTTCAACTGCCCAAAGAATTTCCGTAGCAGTAGGTGCCAGGGGCCGAATGGGACCCGTTTCACGGCCAGCATGAACAACGCGTCCTTCGTGCTGCCGTCTAATGTCTCGATCCTGCAAGCCTACAAGCAGGGCGTGCCTGGAGTTTTTACCACCGATTTCCCTGCTAACCCCCCTGTCCAGTTCGATTACACGGGGAACGTGAGCCGCTCGCTGTGGCAGCCCGTTCCGGGGACCAAGGTGTACAAGTTGAAGTACGGTTCTAGAGTACAGATTGTCTTGCAAGGAACCAACATACAAACTGCCGAGAACCACCCGATCCACATTCACGGATACGATTTCTACATCCTCGCCACAGGTTTCGGGAACTTCAACCCCCAGAAAGATACAGCAAAGTTCAACCTTGTCGACCCGCCAATGAGGAACACAGTTGGCGTCCCTGTGAACGGGTGGGCTGTCATTAGATTTGTCGCCGACAATCCAGGTAAAGGCTAGGAAAGTTTCCATTCAATCCCTCGACAAGATAACTTGTTCTCTTTCTTATTATGACTGAGAACACATAATTTTTTGGACCTACAAAACAGGTGCTTGGTTGATGCACTGTCACTTGGATGTTCACATCACCTGGGGATTGGCCGTGGTTTTCCTTGTCGAGAATGGAGTTGGCGAATTGCAATCTCTACAGCCTCCTCCTGCAGATTTGCCTCCATGTTAAAAGATCTGCGGCTGACAGATAGTCCTCCACGAGAAATTCATAACGCCCACAACACGGGCCTATTCTAATCTTCTTCTTCTTCTTTCCCTTTTCGTTTTCGTTTCGCGGAGTTTCAGTTCAGTGATTGTTTCCCCTGAATTCAGGGAGCCACCAGTTGTTTGCTTGTCTCATACTTTTTTTTATAGATAAAATTGTCTTGCATACGTGAACTCCGGTTACCATCAGATACAGTTTCAAGGTTAAACTCGTAAATAATTCATCAATATAGATGTTCCTTTCTCTTTTTTCACAGACAGCCATCCATGATTCAGATCGTTTCGAGCCTCCAAGTTTCACATGTCTGTCTGTTCTTATTCAGAACAATGCCCGCCCTACTTTAGTCACACACCAAGAAATTATACAGGAAATGCTTCAAGATATCATAATCTGAACCAAAAGGTCAATCTAGCAGGACCAAAGATTGAATTAGTGGGTGTGTGACAGTTGACCCAGTTGACACCAACCTTCGTTGTTGAGAGCTAAGCCAAGGGTTAAGCTTTTCTTCATTACAAGGAAGTAGAATTCTAGTAGTTGGACACCTAACTCCGGACATTGGTCAAGTGTGGGTACAACAACAGGCACATCCATTAAGTTAAAGAAAGGAAACACGGAGAGCAGCCAAATCAAAAGTCAAGCGGAGGATCTTAGTCTTCTAGAGTAATTTTACAATACCCAAATCTTAACTTACCAAAAAATTCCATTGTACACCAAAAAAAAAAAAAAAAAAGCAAAGTTAGTGGCAAAACTGAACTTGATCGTGTGGAATTGGAGAAATAAAGCCTGCTTGATTGGGTCAAGCCTGCTTGGCCTGGAATAATTGACTTGTACATAATCTTTTTTCTTTATTATGGGCGAGTCTAGACAACAAGTTAAGCAACGACCCAGACCTAAAGACTCGGTCTAAGTTAAACCCTCCAATGAGTACCCCTACTACTTACTAGCCTCGGGATGAAGGGTCGAGACCGTGGCGCAGGCATTAGAGTATTGGACTTTCATTAGGGTAACATATTGGATTTGAATTGTTTTCTTAGGCTTTTCTCTATTCGGTTTTATTTCTCTATTCCTATTCTTTTCTTATCAGGCGATTTACTAAATATTATAAGTGCATTATTTTACTTGGAGTTTCCTTACGTTTATTTTCATAATTGAGAGTATGCTTAAATTGAAATTGATCGTGCCTAGAATCTCCTTGTCTATTGTATGTTTACTACACGAAGATTTCATGTTTATAAAGTTAATCTTTTCTTTTATATATTCACAATGTACTTGTATGAAGAAAGGTAGGAATTCAATGAAGCCAACAAAAAATTTATTCAGCATTTGAATGAATTTTAGCAGTTGTTTTTTACTAATCACTTGCATCAAAAAGGTTTATTCACTAGTTTTCGAAGAAGTATTTAGCAAAAATGGTACACCAACGTAATATTGACGATCTATTCTTCATTCCTTCTTTGGGAGCTCTCTCGATTGTCTGGAAAGCAAGGAAGGAATTAAAATCATAGCGTTTTTTTTTTCCTTTAGAGGGTTGGGAAAAATGCCTAGAAACATAGAACGGCGCATTTTTTATTTACACTATGATATGGTATAAGCAAGGATAGTATGTTCTAACTTTCACCTTGAAGACTTTATATATGAGTCGATATGACTTTCATCCTATGCAATTGGCCTTCTTTGTCAAGTAGGCATACCGTAACATCAAAGTCAAAAATTGAAAAAAAAAAAAAAGCAGTTCAACAGAAGAAGCAATTGGTCTTAAGGAGGAGTGCGTATTAACATCAGCTATGAACACAACCCCCCCCCCCCCCCCCCCCAAAAAAAAAAAAAAAAAAAAAAAAGAAGAAGAAGAAGAAGAGAAAAATAGAAAAGAGACTCGTGCTATAACCTCTTTTTTTTTTTTTTTTTTTCCTCAACACGGTGCTCTTCTGAGAAGATAACCTCCTTCGTGGACATTTAAATGATGGTGGAAGGAGCCCTTAGGATCCCTGTAATGGCGCAAAACCAACACCGAAGTCGTCTCTCCTCTGAAATCGGAAGACGCAACTAAATCGCCAATCACTCCTAGCTCTGGATTCTCGCTCCAGTTCAACATCGTTTCCTCGGAAAACACGCTCCGCGCGCTTCTCTTTTGTCCCACCATCACGAGATTGAACTTGTTCTTCAGACCTTGAATTTTGCCTATCGCTTGCTCGGAGTCTTTCACGTCGACCTCATGGTATGTGGAGCACAGATCGGCACCGGCCTTCACCCGAAATAGCTCAATCAGCCCATCGTCAAGCTTGTTCTCCATGATTTCGTCGATATCTTTGTAAACATCGTGGAAAATGATGCGAACCACCGTGACACTGACAGTGGGCCGTCCAATCATGCGAAGAGCCAACGCCAAGGCCTCGCGGTCGTCGGTCCCACCGACGAATATTACACCGACCTTACAAGAAAATGTCGTTAATTTCCTCAAGCAATGGCGCATGTTCGTGTCTACCAACGTTCCAATCGTGCAGGGAGCGTAGGCTTGTATCTTTTCAGCTAGATTCCGCAAGGCAATGACGTTCGGAACGTTGGACATTTCTTGGCTTCCGTGGAAGGGGAGGACAATGAGAGGCACGCTTTCATCTTGAGCGAGCCGGCAGATGTACTCGTGCATTGTCTTATATGATGCGGTCGCCGTGTAGGGTTTGACTTTCACTAAGTGATTCGAGTTGCCAAAGTAATTCTCGAAAGCACGCATTATGTGGTAAGATCTTTTGGATTTCGTTCTTTTCATCTGCTTGTTGTAGGGGAGGATGAATGGTGTCGCACGACCGACGAGCTCGTTCAGGTGGAGGGCATAGGCACAGATTGGGCTAGCGACTGTGGGGTTTGATGCTTGGAGAAGAGAAATAATGCCCGGGACATCATCTTCATTGTGAATGCAAAAAAGAATCCGCAACTCCCTGTCACTCGGGTGTGTCTGCATAGATCTTCTCGATTTTCTTAATGACCCACTCAGTCTTTTGTGAGGGTTATAGAAAAGGTCTATCAAAGGCGTCACAACGGCGGTAATTGCCACTTGGGATAACACTGTCACCGTATAAGTTTTCTTGTCTATGTCCTGCAATTCCAAGTAGATATAATTAAGGCATAGGCTTAACATAAACTAAGTTCAAGAAAATGATATGAATTGCTCCCATTTTCAAAGAATGAGCCTCACAATTAATAGATATCATATTGTAAGTCGCATAGAATAGAATGTCTATGATGGAATGCCTACAGGAAATGACACGAACCCTACACACAATTTCAAAGTGAAACAGTTTGTTTTGTTAAATAAAGTTAAATAGTTCTGCTCCCAACACCTCAATGATAGACAAGGAGTTGGCCTCATAATAATTATAGTAGTTTCATAAAATTGCTCTAAGATAATAAACATATGCTGATTAATAGGCATTGGCAGAGGTATATATATATGATATATGTGATCGCACCTGGAATAGATAGCGGTTGAGGAGATATGCGTCGAACGGACCCTTAATGTTCAACATGAGGCCAAGCAAAATTGAATGTTGAAGCCTTAGTTTGCAGCACAACGCAGCTACCAGAGATCCAACAATCTTCAGTAGAGTAGACAGTAGGATTAGGAGGAGGGTATCTCTGGAGACCTTCAAATCTACCGAACGAACATCTGTGTTGAATCCGACAACAACATAGAACATCGGCATCAAGATCTCCATGGTGATTAGCTCGACCTTTTCGCTTAAGGTCGTTCCTAGTGGCGGCCCGTTCGGTATCACTAGCCCGAACATTATAACTCCTAGGTTTATCGACCCTATCATGTCCGTGAGAGATGCCAGCACCAAAGCTATGACTAAGATGGATGAGATAAAAAACTCACTCACGGGTTTCCTTTCTGGCAGCTTCTGAATAATCGACATGATCACTGGCCGAATAATACCGAATATGAGCAAGAGGAAAGTCGCGGTTGATAAAACACAATAAAATAATATTCTTGGTGCTACGGCGTATGCCCCCACGAACATAAGCAGCCACACGATTGTTTCACAGACCATGCAACAGGACACCGCAAGCTGTCCTAAATCGGAAGTCATGATGTTGAGCTCATTGAAAGCATAGACGACATTAGCGAAGCGCGTAAAGCCCAATCCAGTGATGAAAAAAAATTGGGAGTGTCGGTGTTTCATTCCGGGGAGGCTTAGATTATGAGCCACGAGAAAGGTCAAGGCGAAAGGCAGAAACATGCTCAATGAGCCTATGATCAAGGCGTTTCTCATCGTAAGGTAGATAACAGCCGTGTCTGCTTTCACTGCGGTTAGAAATTGGAGGTAAGTTGTGCCAAGAGCGCCTAATGTCCTTGCCAATAGAAGTTCTTCTTTTGGGAGTGTTGCGAAGTACGTGGCATTCCCCCTGACCATGGCGTTTACCAGAATGCCCGCCTGAAAAAAGATATCCAACCACGTAAACAAGTCTATTACCGCATATAATCTAATAGCCACGATACTCATAATTAACTGCATCTTTCAAAGCTACCAATAATGTAAGAACATGATTGGTATTGTCTAAATATCACAAGTCATCAGCTCTCTTTCCTGATCTTCGTTACTTTTCTAATACATGCTCTTATGTTTCTCGAAGATCTTGACTTATAGTAATGATGAATTCGACACCACTCCAGGATTTAGAAATTAACTTCATTAGTTGAACTGTAATGACAGAAATATACGAGAAGCCAGAGGTTATGATGTATGCCTTCATTCAACGGTACTTGCTCCAACGTCATAAGCTAAAAGGAACACGGTTGCCCCAGAATGCATTCGTTCCACTGTCCTAAATGAAAATCACAGATCTTGATTGGCTTGCTTCTCAAATGATGCATAAGATATTATCATTTCTGAACCGTCCAACTTATTTTCGCCATGATTAATTATTGTTCAAATGGTCAGCAAGAATAGAGACTGGCATATGGCGAGATAGAGAAAAGGACTGAAGCGGCATGAACTTACTAAGGCACTGCAAACGAATCGAGGTTGCCTCAAAGGCCTAAGGATCAATCGAAGGATGAGATAGGCAAAGGTGATCCAGATGAACTGCCTTATTAACACCGTATAATTCCGCGCAAAATGGTCATCCATGGCCCCAATATGCAAGGAATGTGTAGTCATATTGGCGCAGATGATTGGTCCTTTTGGACGGTGATGCAGAAGATACCCCAGGAGCGACATCGTTGAAACTCAGAACAACGCCGAGCCTTTCAAGGTACCCTCTTTTATTTGTTCTTGGCAAACGGCATTCTATTCAATCACCATACCTGCATCCTCCTCTTTGGCATGTTGCCACCATTCGCAGCGCTTCCTTTGCCGAGACAAGCACGCGACCACATCACACGTGGAATTGAAACAAGTGGCGCTCTCGGCAACTGAGGATCCAGCGCTCATGCGTCGAACATAGGAAAGAAAGAGCATGAAGAATGGATTCTACTAATCAAGGAGATGGCGTGCCATCATTCCGACTAGGGAAGGGGCGGAGAAGCTTGCAGGTTTCTGAGGTTGACAAAAATATGAGAGGTCGAGGAGTGGTTGATCTTCGCAGTTAACAAGAGAAGGCGAGGCCGTGAACTGGGCATGCATGGGAGACGGACCGTTGCTTGAACTCAGGTGCTTGCTTGTATCCGTGAACTGTAAAGAAACAAGAAAATGCATGGCGACACGACAGGAGGTTCATTTTTGGATTTATGCGGTTAGATAATGGTTGAAAGTTGAAACTCCCGACATCTCAACCGGTCATTACCGGCTTCAACTGTCGTACAGGTAGACGCCCTTGTTGTCGTTATGGAAAAAAAAAAAGAAAAAAAAGATATCTGGGGATTATTCGGATGGGAAATGCTTGCCTGATGACCGTCCACGGTCAAATGACAGTGCAACGGTCAGGGGGGGCAGCACAAATTCATTTCGAGGAAACCGGTAGACTTCTTAAACCGGCTTTAATTTTAACTCTGTTTCCTTTTCTTCTTTTTTTCCTTTGACTTCTATATTTCCTTATTGGGAGCTTCAATTTAAAGACAAAAATCAGGACAGGGCCCAACAGAATCAATGCTTGCCCGAATTCATTTTATCATAGAACTAGATTAATTGCATTCATGTTAATTAAAAAAAATAAAAATAATGATCTCGCATGGTTGAATGATAGGGTTAATCTATGATTAGTCCTATTTATAAATAATAGAGAGAGAGAGAGAGAGAGAGAGAGAGATGAATATGGGAATGAGAAAACCAAATCTAAGAAAAGGTTACAATAAATTAGAAAAAATAAAGTCATCGGTCATTTTTTTACCGATAAAATAAAAAATTCGATACTTGCCATTACTTATTGAAATTTACTACAACTGAAAAAAAAAATCTATATTTTTCAAGCACTGGATAATAAAATTCTGCGAGCAAGACGCATATCAAATAGTTTGATTTATAAGCATACTTGATTTACATGAAATTAACTTAGTATGTCTATTTGATCGAAATATTTTTTTTGTGAATTAGTATTCTAGACTTTCACTTGTTTGGTTTGTTAAAAATGATCAGTTAACGAAAAATCATTTACAATAAAAAAAAAAAAATGTACATGTTTAAAGTTAGGAAAATAAATTCCTTAAAAGGGAAAAGATTTTTCTAAAAATTATTTCCTCAAAAGTATTAAATTTTTCCTAAAACAAACCCAATAACCAATGGAGTCTTTCCTTCTCTCTTGGTGAAAAACATCATTACAATTTACAGTGGAGGAATTGAACAAGGTGAGTCGTTCGCGGAGATGGGGTTTTTAATTCCACAAGACCTTGTGCTTTTCGATCAAGCGCCTATAACATACTAGACTAATTACCTGTAAGTATAATCTCAGATGAAATCGCTACAGAAATTCTTTAACATCATAAAGATTACATTTGCTCTCTAATGTTCTCATCTCGTTCGTGGCTTCCGCCACTCGCTCGACGCTCTGAAATGGCGTCTATTAGAAAGAACTCGCTTCTACTCTCTATCAATGCGTCATCAGTCTTCTCATCTAAAGCATCGTCGGCGTCCCTGATGATCGAATCGGGTCCTGCAAACATGAGTCCAAGATGGAGTTCGTCAAGGGCGTCACGATCTCCAGCGCTCCCCCTTCCAGTTCGAGCTATAGACTCCGCCACTAAATTGTATTTCAACAAACTGTTCTCCTAAGAAGATACTCCCTATCACGTTCATTTGAAGCTTTATGACGGAAGCAACTGGGGTCACCGTGATGTTTCATCACCAGCACAGACGTCACCTCGCCGCAGAAATCTGATGATGCCAAGAAGTCTCCGATCACTCCTAGCTCCGGATTCTCGCTCCAATTCAACATCGTGTTGTCCGAGAACAAACTCCCTGCCCTTCTCGTTTGGCCAACCATTATGAGATCAAACTTGTCCTTCAAAGCTCGAATATGACTCGTGGCTTGGTCAGAATCTTCTGCAGCTACCTCGTGGTACAAACAACCTTCAGTGATGTGGAGCTTTGCCCTATATACACCGATGAGCTCATCATTGAGCTTCTGGTCCACCTTTTCATCGAGGTCCCCGTCAACGCTGGGGAAGATGAACCGCAGCACCGCGACACCCACATTGGGCTGTCCGACCATCCGAATAGCCAATGCTAGCGCCTCACGGTCGTCTGTCCCACCGATGAATATCACGCCAACCGCACATGAGATTGACGATGCTTTACTTGGGTAACAGTGCGTGCCCTTGTCCACCAATGTCGCCACTGTGCACGGAGCGTAAATTCGTATATTTTGAATCAGATTCCGGAAGGCGACAAGCTCCATGACATTGGAGGTGTCTCGGCTTCCATGGAATGGGATGATGATAAGGGGGATCTGTTCTTCTTGAGCAATCCGACAAATGTACTCGTGCATGTTCTTGTACGCCGCAATCACCGTGTAGGGCTTTACTCTTACCAAGCGTTTCGAGTTGTTGGAGTAGTTCTCAAACGCACGCATTATAGGGTGCGATGACCTCTTGGATCGAACTCTTGTCATCTGCTTCTCGTAAGGGACCATGATCGGTATCGTGCGGCCAGTGAGCTCGTCTAAGTGGACAACGTAAGCACATATGGGGCTTTCGGGCATGGGGTTTGATGCTTCGAGAAGAGAAATGATGCCTGGGACATTATCTTCATTGTGAACGCAACAGAGAACCCGCATTTCTACATTCCTTGGGGCTGTTTGCATGGATCTTTTACATTTTGGGATTGACGCAATCAATCTTGTATGGGGGTTGTAGAAATGATCTATCAAAGGCGTCACGATTGCTGTAAGTGCTATATCTGATAAGATCGCCATTGTAAAAGTTTGCTTGTCTATATCCTGCAATTTGAAATGATAAGTCAACAATAGAATGCAACTTATTCGAATTTAGTGAATCCAGATAAAAAGAATGTATCCTTTTCCTCCTTCGGACAATGCGGAGGGCCAAACAGGGCTAAACCCTTCTTTCCTTTATGGCTTATTAGACTAATGTTAATGACATTTAAGAGCTCAAACAAGGCGAACCCTTCAAAAAATCAAGCCGTAATGTGTCGGTTTTATCATGCCAGTCAGAGAATAAGGTTTAATCAATTTCACATTTTGAATTCCTAACCACATAAAGATCCTCTTAATATTGGTGGAGCGATCAATCGGATCAAATTATTGGAAGGATCCAAAATATGTTATGTCACAAAACATTAGGATATGGTTCGACAGCTAGGAGTTACGAAATCTTGAGGACCTTACCTTCCTTACAAACCAGCGGTTGAGTAGATGTACGTCATACGGACCCCTGATGTTCAACATGAGGCCAAGCAAGAGACAATGTCGGAGCCTCACTTCGCAGAATAATGCCGCGGATAGAGCTCCGACGACCCTTGTTAGGGCACTAACAAGCGTTAAAAGGAAAATCTCTCTGGTGATCTTGAAGTCTATCAAAGTAAGGTCCATGTTGTACCCAATAGAGACATAAAATATTGGCATCAAAACCTCCGTGCAGACCGCCTCGATCTTCTCACTTATGGTTGACCCCAGTGGCGGTCCGTTCGGTATCACTAGTCCGAAAAGAAGCATTCCGAAATGCAGGGAGCCGATCATGTCGGTTAAAACTCCTACGAGTAAAGATCCAATGAAAATGGACATGATGTAAAATTCACGCACCGGTTTGCCTTCCGGCGTCCTCTGGATAATAAACATGATCATGGGTCGTACAATGAAGATAATACCCAATATCACACCTAAGGTGGCCAAAATGGACCAAATAAATTGCGCAGGGTATCGAAGGGATATGCCTATGAACAACCACGCCCATACAAGTAGTTCGCTGAAGATGGAAGAAGACATAGCGAGCTGGCCTAAATCAGAAGTCATAATGTTGAGCTCATTGAAAGCGTAGACAACATTTGGAAATCGCGTGAGCGATACAATCCCGGCAAATATGTAGCGGAAGAACCCCTTACGTATTCCAGGGAGGCTCAATGTTTGGATCATGAGCAAGAGGGCGGCGAAGGTCATGAGCATGGTTGATGAGCCAATGATAGAGGCGTTTCTCATCGACCGCTGGATGACAGTTACGTCCGTTTTCACCGCCAATAAGAATAGAAGGTATGTCAAGGCAAGAGTACCTATGGTTCTAACCAGTAGCAGTTCTTCGTGTGGGAAGGTACTCGCCGAGAAGATCTTGGTCCTCCCCAAGACGGAAGGGCTCACCAGAAAGCCGGCCTGAAAAATTCGAGATGACAAATGAAATTGCTCTGTTCTCTCGATCCCTAAGGCACATCATTAGCCATTGAAAGAAAATTGCAACATCGACGTTTGTCTACCTACCAGGACACTGCAAACGAATTGGGGTTGTCGAAGAGGCCTAAGAAGAATTCTGAGGACGACATAGAAAAGGGAGATCAACATGAACTGCATCAAGAACACAGGGTAGATGCCTTTTGTGTACCAGCCCAGATCGGAGCAGATGACCGGACCTTTTAGCTTCCCTTGCCAATATTCACGGGCCAGCAATGGAGCTTCCGCAAATGGCATCGTCTTGTAAGAGAAGTTAACCTTCCACTTTTTTCCCCTTCAATGTTATTGGGATTACCAGTTTGCAATGCAGCCTCAATCTCAGCGTGGGTTGATGCCCCATCGCGGGAGAGGAGAGAGAGAGAGAGAGACGGACTGGACAACGACTTCTGGTTTCCAGCTATTGTTGAACTAAATGTCCAAGCTGAGTTGTAAGGAGATGCACCACCCAAAAGAGTTGTGTTTTATCTTTGGGTTTATGTCGTTGGGTGACAGGTTCTGCGTACTTGAAAAGCAAGGAAAAACGTTAATCTCTTCCAGATTGAAGAAGGGCAATCATATTGTATATAATCTTAATTTGATATTAAACATAATGTAAAAGAGTAATGGGATCAGGCAGGTACACAAGATTATGTTGTATTGAGAGCACAAAATTCGAATTATTCAATGTAAAGATTGTTATTCTACATATAAATATCAAAATCGTCTTAGTTCCGTAAAAGTGTCTGATGTATATTAAATCAGACAATATTTAGGATATTATATATGAAGTCACAGGTGTAATACTCTCGTTTTACTGTGAGTTCCTATGTCTTCAATATAGTGATTTTTGGAAACTAAACCAACCAAAATTTCTAAAACTATACAAGTATAAAGTGCCCTCAAGTTTACTTTATTTTTGAACTTCTCATGAATTAAAGTATGGTACGTATTATCTCATTCGAGTGAGGCTTATAAACGTACATTCTTTTTGTTAAATCACTTATTTCTTTTGCCACGATTACCATAGTAGAGAGAGATTAGAGATGCTGATACTTATTATTTCCAAGCGGTGGAACGATTAATTCCATATAGAAGGGGAAAAAGCTACGACCTCTAGAGGGAGAGGGTCCTGATTACAAAGAAGAAACCAAAATTCAAGTCAAAATAAGGTTTCATCAACAATTTGTTCTTTCAAGAAGACACTGCTCGCCTTCTGGTTTTCTAGAGATACTATTATGGTACGAGCTGTTGGTGTCACCAGGATGTTTCATCACCAACACCGACGTCATCTGCCCACAGAACTCCGACGATGCGACTAAATCGCCGATCACTCCCAGTTCTGGGATTTCAGTCCAACCCAACATCGTTTCCTCCGAGAACAAACCCCTTACCCTTCTCTTCTGTCCTACCATTATGAGATCAAACTTGTCCTTTAGATTCCCAATTTGGCTAATCACTTGCTCGGAATCTCGCACTTCAACCTCACGGTATATGTTGCCTTCGTCGATGTCGACCTTTTTAGCCCTGAATTCGTTGATAAGCGCATCATCGATCTCCTTGTCCATGACTTCCTGTATGTCCATGTCGACTTCATGGAAGATGATCCGAAGCACTGTAATACTCACGTCCGGCCGTCCGACCATCCGGGTAGCCAATGCTAATGCCTCTCGGTCGTGCGGACCTGCGATGAATACCACGCCGATCTTACAAGAAAATGCGAGTCCTTTACCCATGCAACGGTGCATGCCCTTGTCTATAAATGTCCCAACTGTGCATGGAGCATAATCTCGAATGTTCTCTCTTAGATTCCGCAAGGCAATGGCCTCTAAGGCATTTTCCATCTCATGGCTTCCTTGGAGGGGAATGATGATGAGAGGAATGAATTTTTCTTGAGCAAATCGGCATACGTACTCATGCATCCCTTTGTATGCTGCGTTCACCGTGTAGGGTTCTACTCCTGCCAGGTGATTTGAGTTGTTGGAATAATTCTCGAAAGCACGCATTATATGGTAGGTCCCTCCGGATGTGACTCTTTTCATATGTCTTTTGTATGGGGCGATGACCGGTGTTGCGCGTCCGACGAGCTCCTTCAGGTGGACGACGTAGGCATATGTCGGACTGGCAACGGTTGAATTTGATGCTTCGAGAAGAGAAATGGTGCCGGGGACATCTTCTTGATTGTGAATGCAACAAAGAATCCGTACTTCGACATTCCTCGGGATTTTTTGAATGGATCTTGTGCATTTTCTGGAAGATGCGCTCAATCTCGAATGTGGATTATAGAAGATGTCGATCAAAGGTGTCACGACCGCGTTAATCGCCACTTCCGATAACACTACGATTGTATAAGTTTCCGAGTCTATGACCTGCATTTCAAAGTAACTCAATTTCAAGATACATTAATAAACGTATGCACGTCCCCGTATAAACGCTAAATTCAAGTAAAGCGTTAAAGGAGTGTAATTTTCTCCTTCTGTGGATTCTAGAACAAGCCTAATGATATGAACAAAGTAAAAACTTCAAAACGTTAGAGGCTATGCAGGGCGATTCCTTCAAAGTTTCAGCTTGCGATAGGTCGGCGCTACCACTTCAGCGATAGAATGAGCCTTTCGGCCCAACATTGGTCGCATATATGCCCGTCAGAGCTAATCGATAGCATAAGAATTGTGATATGGAACTTACCTTTGCTGCGGTCCAGCCATGGAAGAGAAATAAATCAAAAGGACCCCTAATGTTGAGCATGAGGCCAAGCAGGACACTATGACGGAGCCTTATTTTGCAGCATAGCGCAGCTAACGTAGCTCCAACAAGCTTTGCTAGAGCACCCGCTATCATCGCAAGGATGATTTTCCTCGAATTAGTCATCTTGATCGAAGCAAAATCAACACTATAGCCAACGCCAATATAAAACATTGGCATCAAAATTTCCATGGCGACCAGCTCAACCTTCTCAGTTAAAGCCGATCCTAAAGGAGGTCCGTGCGGTATCACCAACCCAAAAATGATCACCCCGAATGGCAGCGTGCCTATCATGTCCGCTACAAATGCTATCAACAAAGCTCCGATTAAGATAGAAACGATAAAAATATCATGCAGCGGTTTCCCTTCAGGCATCTTCCTGATAATCAACCTGATCAAACGTCCTACGACTCCAAATATGATCACCAACAAAGCTAAGGCAGCTGAAATTGCCCATAGTATTATTGAATCACTTTTGAGGTATACGTCCATCATCATCCTCACCCACACATATACTTCGCATAGCATAGAAGTTGACATGGCGAGCTGGCCTAGATCAGAAGTCGAGATGTTGAGTTCATCAAAAGCATAGACAACATTAGGGAATCGCACTAGGGATATTCCCCCTGCAAATAGGAATACGAAGAATCCTTTGTGTACTCCTGGAAGGTTCATTTTTCGAACCAATAAGAAGATGATGGCAGTGCTCATATTTATGCTGGCGAAGCCGATGAACAAGGCCTTTTTCAGTAATCTCTCGACGACTGTTACATCAGTCTTCACTGCCGTTAAGAATAGAATATACGTCGCACCAAGAGCACCTACTGTTCTTACCAAAAGGATTTCTTCTTGTGGGAAGGAGTTTTCTGGAAAGATTTTGGTGAGATCCATGACCTGGGGGCTCGCAACAATGCCTGCCTAAAAAAGCGATGGTAAGAGTCATCTGATTCCCCTTAATTGCCAACCAATTAACGTGTTCTTGCCTATTAGTTGTCATAACAAAAGGAGACAAGAAAAGCCAGAACACCAGAGTGCCAAATGTATTTAAGCTTACGTACGCTCCAGCAAAATGGTTCGCAATTAAATTCTTCTCTTGTGATGACGTCTTATTGTATATCCACTTGGTACTCATTTAGGCTTTCCTGTTCTGATACATTTTGTTCAGGTAAATCTGTTTCTCTGGCAAACTTTGTCAATCGCAAAGACCATTTCTGGTTTTAAATTATATATTTCAACTGCAAGTTTCCATGGAGTCGTGAAGAAATAAGTTGGCCTGATGAATCCTTACATGGTAATCTATTACAATCGTGCAGGGCTTTTCAAAGACATCTCCCCTTCCTGCCGGATCAGAAAAGGTTGTAAATCTAAATAGAATAAGAACAACTTTTGATTGACTATACGTACTAAACTTCTACAACTTGTGCAAGGAATAAGATGGACTCTGAAAAACCGCGAATTAAGCCCAAACCAATTCTGAAGTCATTTATGTGTCGCGAGTATGAGATTTATCCAAATTTTTCCTTAAAGAAAACGAGGGCCGGCATGCTATGACACCGTGGAAATAGCATAAGTATGTACATACCAGGACGCTGCAAACGAATTTAGGTTGTCTGAGAGGCTTGAGAAGAAATCGGAACATTACATAGGCCCCGGTGATGATCATGAACTGCGCTATGAACACGGAGAAGGCACGATCGACAGGACTTCTATGGTGCCAAAGACCTCTCTTGTCCCTCTTCGCGTCAACGCAATAGATCGGCTCTTGTAGGTTCTCCGCCCAATCTCCCAGGACAGGGACCGGTGGTGGACTTTCCATCGGTTCGAAAAAGAAAACCTGCGCCTTTTCGCTTCCTTATGTATCTTGATTCCACGCACCCAATTGTAATACGGCCTCAATCAAGTGCTGTGCGTTGAATCCATTCGTGGATTGTGATTGCAGATTGTCGTAGCACTACGGGAGAGAGAGAGAGAGAGGAGAGAGAGCACTGAAAGTTCGACGTTGTAGGGGAAGATAAAAGTGCAACCCTAACAGAAACAGCTCGTTGACAGTTAAGGAAAAGAAGTTCGTTAAGTCCTTGAACGGGCTAATTCCATTATAAAAAAAAAGCATCAACTTTCGATTGATGGACAAATTTGGCCAAAACCTTTTTTTGTCTCATGAAAAAGCACAAATTTTAGGTGAATGGACAAATCTGGCCCAAAGTTTTTTTTTTTGTCTCATAAAAAAGTACCGACCTTAAGTTAAGTGACAATTTTGCCCCATTTTTGTTTTGTCTCATAAAAAATAACGAACTTTCACTTCTATCCAAAATCTAACCCCTACCATTAACTTTCTATTCGAAGTTAACCTTATTTCATGAGAAAAGGTTCTAGCCGTGAGGCTGGTAGATCTCATCCATGGTTTCTCTTGACAGACGGTGATCTACAACTTCATATTATGGCAAAACAATAAAATCTAGCTAGAGAAATTCAATCGGGAGATTTTTTTACTTGCTAGTGAAGTATAGGAGACGGCACCGTTTCACAATTATTCTTCAAGTTGTGGCTCAAACAAGAAGACAATGAATGGTGTTAGCTAACAAGTGCACATGGATTTATTGGTAAGGACAATCAATGAATCTAAGTAAATGGGGGTTAGATTTAGGATTTAAGTGAAAGTTGATGATTTTTTTTTTAAACAAAAAAAAATGGGTCACAATTGTCACTTGACCTAAAGTTGGTGCTTTTTTATGAGATAAAAAAGAGTTTAGGCCAAATTTATCCATCGACCTAAAGTTTGTACTTTTTTACGAGACAAAAAAAAGTTTGGACCAGATTTGTCCATCGACCTAAAGTTGGTGCTTTTTTTTTTAATTAACCCTTCCTTGAACATTACAGGCATAGAAAGGATTTTGCTGATGATGTTGTTTAGCAGTCGAGCTTTGCTAGGTTAGCACCTGATCATGTGGTTTTTAATTTGAATATTCTGTCCGTAGGGCACTTGATCATCGAAAATACGTATTATGTTGTGTATAAATGTATAGGACATGCTAGAAAATGTTTAATGTTCATTTTTATTTTTATTTTTGTAACAAAGAAGGAGAAAGAACGAAGAACCTGTGAGGCGGCATGTAGCGGAGAACATACTCAACCCTAATGTTCAAAGCAAAAGGTCTATTGGCTTCGCTATACACACGAACAAAATGCAAACATGGAAAAAGATCAAATCAGACTGTGTGTTTGCGAAAGCAAATTATCATTCATTGTGCATCATAAATTGCTATTTGAATCTTCAAGTTCTCATTGAGATAATTACCAAACCCAAACTTGTTGTATGAATGCCAATTCAATTTTGAACCTGTCAATTATGCTGATTAAGTCAGAAATCTTTTGATGGTTTGCCAACTTAGTTATTCTAGTTAATTTTGACTAGAAATTACTTATGTGAACGCCATCAATTTTATGTGATAAGGTCAATGTTGACGTAGACTATTTTTGTAATTTTTTTATGCACTAGACTTAGTAGAGAGAAAAAGGAAAGAAAGAAGGAAAAAGGAAAAAGGGAAAAGGGAAAAGACGAAAAAAACTTATAAAAAATTGTAAAAATTATCCACGTAAATGTCGATCGTATCATGTAGGATGGTTAGCATTCATGTCAAAAATTGCTGGCCAAAATTTGCAGGAAGGATTACATTAGCAAATAGTAAAAAAAAAAATATGATTAAATTTGCCAAATTAAAAAGTTCATGACAGAACATACGATGATGATATTTTTGATAATTTTCCCAATTCTTATCAAATGGCCTTACAAAACTTGCTAACAACATTGAAGATCTTGTCTAGTTTTAGATAACAAAGATTCAAGTTTCAATTTGGAAAGTTTTAGATATTTAAAAGATCACGAGTAAAGTATTGCATATTTAGTATAATTTGAATTGCAACCTTATCCCATTTTTTTTTCCAATGTTGTGCTAATTATAATAGGATCAGCAATAACAACGGGGCTTCTCACGAAACTTGCTGGTAAAGCTATCTTTCGGGATCACGCAGCATTTGCAACTTGCCCTACGAAACTACGCGACCCTCTCTCTTACAGGATTTTTAGTATATCACTTTGGATCGCCGGTATTATAGCATCAGTGCCCTCGTCAATCCCTCTCGTGCGGCATTCGTGAAATTACAGCAAATGTTGTCGTGCTCAAGAGATTTAAAAAAGCGACAGAATCGGTGTTAAAGTTCGAGTTTTCCCCTCCAAGTTCATATATTTAACAGCAGCCCTGTCGCTTTCGATCCTCGTCGTTGCTTCGGCCAATCGCGACGCATGTAGAGCACGGTCAAACTCGCCGTGCCCCGTCTCGTGCGCTCTCCTCTCCTCTCCTCGCCTCGCCTCTCCGCCGAGAGCACGTCAGTCGTGACGTATTCCACCCCCACGTGTGGATGTCCTGGAGGCAGCATGCGCCGCCGTGGCACGCAAGCCAGATGGTCGACATGCAGAGGGTCGTCGTCACGAGACGAGCAGCGGCTTTATCCAGAGCAAAGCAGATACGGGCTTGAATTCGTTCGAAATTCGACTGAAACAGCCTAAATTTAGTTTTCATTCTTGGACATGTCGTGGGGCTTGTCCGTCCACGTCAAAAATAGTTTTCTACTGACAAAGAAAAGCCTTTTGAGCATGATTGTCATCTTTCTAGTTCCACTTTAATCAGAATGTTAAAATTTCACAAATCATATTCTAGCATATGCCAAGATGTAAATTTGAGAACCCTAATAATGCAAAACCCCACATTGGATAGAAGATGAAAGAATGAGGGAGTCATATTTCTAGTTTATCTATAATTTCCTGCATTAGATTTTTGAACGAATGGTCATCATATCTAAATTAATGATACAAAATCTTTGGTGATTTTAATAAGTTTGTCGATAATGGTTAAGAGTCGTGTTGACGAATCTCTTCTTAAACATATTTTCCTTTTTCTTTTTTTTTATGTGAGATAGATTTGAGGTTGGATATTTCGATTGTTAAAGCGCTGGACATTACGTAATACGATCGAAATAGTTCTAATAAAAGATTTTGAAATTGTTTTGGATGGATCTTTAAAGAAGGATCTAGGCGCACTTTTATCGACTAAAATATCGCCACCATCCATTTCCGTTCTATTTTATCTATCGAGTGAAACAATTTGCTAAGGTATCCTTTCTTTCTTTAATGTCTCGGAAAAATATCTACCAACACCTTTTGAGCTCCCCAATCGCGCGTCTTCACCACTGACAGCGTCGATCCAGCTGGCTCCGTGGCATAACAGTAAATAAGTCAAACTTGCGGGGAGCGAGACGACAGAGAGAAGAGAAGAGAGAGAGGGAAAAAAGTACTTAGGTAGTAAGAAAGCGATGTGTGGCTCGAGTGCTTCGGGAAGCTTCCTCGGCGACACGTGTGAGAACGTTCGGCTATCGAAACGCCACGGCTCGACTCAAAACCCGCCACGTCATCCCATATGTGTGTGCATGGTGTGTGAGCCGTAGTCGTTCCCATCTTCGTCGGCGATATTTAATTCATCTCGACTCGAGAGGAAAAGAAGAAAAGAAAAGAAAATCCAGAAATATCTAGAGATGCTATAAATATTCAGCGCAACCCCTAGAACTGGAAAATTCCGCGCTGTCTTTCTTTCCCTCACATAAAAAGGAGATTCTCGTTCTCTCTCTCAGTCTCAAGAACACCAGAAGCATCAGCTATCATCACACACCAACTCAGCGTATCGACCGATTCCACAAGAACTCGCCGGAAACCTATTTCCGTTTTTCTTTTCCCCATCAAGAAACAGAGGAAGAAGGAGAGAGGAGCCGCTCGAGTGGAGGCGGAAGTTCGATTCCGAGGAGGACCGGGAGCGGAAAAGGCGAAGGGGGGTTTCGATTCGGGAGGGTTTGCGGTGGCGCGCATGTCGCCGGAGATCGTCGAAAGGTTGGTTGGTTGGTTCAGTCTTTACTTCGTCTTCCGCGTGATGTTTCTTGTGAAACCTCTCTGTCTGTGCGTGCAAATCTTGAATTTGGGGTGCGTGAACGCGTGCCGCGGTATTCTCTTTCCTTTTTCGGCGTTTTGATGTTTTGGTGGCTGCTCGAAAAAAAACCCTAATCTTGGCTGCTCGCCGCGTAATTTCGCTTAGTTTGTCAGCTACTCTGTTCTTGCTTGCTCCGCAAGCAATGGTAAATCCCCTTGTCATTATAGCTGTTTATTCGCTGATAACCCAGAAAAGGGAATAAAATAATTTTCGCTTACATCGAAACTTGGGGACGAAGTCTTCGTGGGTCTATATAAAGTCATCTCGGTTTGTTTTTTTCTGTCTTGGTTTGGTCTGATTGCGGTAATCGTTCGAGTAGGTGGATATGGTTGTTTCGGCTTCGCGTACTGATGTTTTCTCCTTTGCTCTGTCTTCTCCCAGGAAGAGGTCACGGAGTAGAAAGGAAGGTTCTATGTCCGTGGCAGAGACATTGGCAAAATGGAAACAATACAACGACCAGCTCGATCCGCAGGCCAATGGAGACAAGCCTGCGCGTAGGGTGCCCGCCAAGGGTTCGAAAAAGGGGTGTATGAAAGGCAAAGGTGGTCCCGAGAATACGACCTTCAATTACAGAGGAGTGAGGCAGAGGACTTGGGGCAAATGGGTTGCTGAAATCCGAGAGCCGAACCGAGGGAGTCGGTTGTGGCTGGGCACGTTCCCGACTGCAATCGAAGCTGCTAAGGCTTATGATGAAGCTGCGACCGCAATGTACGGTCCATGTGCGAGGTTGAATTTCCCCACCGCGTCTCATCCCATGTCTTTTGGTGACTTGGATGCCAGAGCCACAACACCGGTTTGCACTACTGCTAACACGACTGGTACCCCAAGCACTGGTTATTCTGCCGGTACCCCGAGCACTGGTTATTCGGCGGGCACCCCAAGCGAGGCCACGACATTGTCCAGTCAGTCAGAATTGACTGGTGGCCCAGAGGTTAAGGACCGGGATCGCAAGGGTGAGTCGAATGCAGATGGTGGAGAGATGGAGCCGAAGAGCGAATCCATTGTTGATTTCGACTGGCTGAGTGACTATGCCGTGGATGACCTGTTCGATGTGGATGAATTGTTAAGGACTTTGGAGTCTGATCCGAAGTTCTCCTCAGATGTCAAGATGGAGCATTAGAACAATTTAGAACACAATAGATAGTTTTTGCCAGGGGGGGAGTGAGTTTGCTTATGAAGAAAGTATTAAATTTGTTCTTTCACTGACTGATGTTGATATAATCTTCTATTAGATCGGACAATTACGTTTTTAGGAGTGAATTGTCTGTGGGGCTTTCTGAGTATTGGTTTCATTTGTTTTTTGTATGCTGCACTCTGCAATGGTGAACTGTACAGTGGAATACTGAATAAAGGACTGGATATATTGATTTGTTCCTGGTTTGACATTGAGCTTCTCGCTTTTTTTTCTGAATTCATGCCCTTTTGATCCTATGACATTTTGCTGGATTTACCGGTCTGTCGACTTAGTGAAATAGAAAAAGCAGGATATGATTCTGGAAAGGGGATGTCCTGCTATCTGCTTATTAGCCTGTTCTCGATGAGCTTATTTAGCATTGATGTGGGAAAGAAATTCAAGAGAACAGTTTATATAGTAATAGCGTTTGATGTGATAAGAATCCCCGACGCTGGCCAAGAATCCGTCGCTAGAGCCCTCCAACCGTTGTAGCTACTACAAGTAAATGCGCAGGGCTTGATGCCAAACCGGAATCTGGTCTGTAAAAACTGCCGCCGTCACGTGGCCCGTTCCTTTAGGCGGACGGGCATCATAGCCATTTCCTTGATGTAGCTTTCAGCGCGAGTCCCTGTTTTGTTTTCCTGTCTGTTCAGACCACAAATTACATTCGGATTGCACCCGCACATGGTTTTGTTGGAGCAACGCTAGAGTTGCTCGGTCTGTATTTCTGGTTGAGAACTTGAGACGATATCCCATCTTAAAGAAAATTGAATCCCAGTCAAAGTTCGTCCAAGCTGTCACCGGCACAAGCAAAAACCGCTCAAGAAGCGTGACACTGTTCAGGGGGCTCGAATTCTGTGGGCTCAACGAAGTAGAGAAAGATCTTGGGTTTGGCCCTGTTGCATACTTCAGACGGGGCCCAGCAGCTTCTCGATCGATACGAGACGCGGGTGCCGGACGCGATATCTGAACAACCGCTGCAGGATATCATTTTTTTACATTTCGGTACGGTCCAGTAACTTTTTCCCCCCCCCTAAAGTTGGTGGTAAATTTCCCTCCAAGAATACCCGCAACTTGCTTTGGTCGGACAACCATCTCTCGAGAGGCCCAGTAGGGGATTACTAGCTCTTCGAATGACCTCATGCATGATGCAGACCAGCAGACAATAAAAACTCCAAGTTGCTAGCTAGTAAAACCCTTCAATCGGAAGCTTCTGTGGACCAAACCATTACAAAAATCGTCAAGTTGGGTTTTCTCTTTTCACGGAAATGAAGGGTGTCGCGACTTAAATTAAAAGCTTTTGCGGACGCATCCATCGTCCCACGAATCTTTTGCGTCTTTTGAATCGAGGTAAGGAATCTACATATGTTATAGAACAACAAAGCGAAACCCGTATTCTCTTGCTTGACTCGGGCGAGGCTGGTCTTGGATAATAGGTTTTGGGAGGGGGTCAACCCGCCCGTTGTATCGCGGTTTCCTCCTCAAGTGCCGGAAAGAAAACTCACAAGTTGCTTGTAGGAATCACTCATGACCCGATGCGTTGTACGTCGATCTCATTGGAACGGTCATCAGATCTTTTTAAAGTGCAAATATCCCTTTTTTTATGTATGAATATCCAAAACTTTGTACCCTTTGAGTACGCCAAGCGATATCAAGATATGGACAGGATTGAGGGTTCTTTCTATTTAAAGGGCAATTGGGCTTTGGAAACGAGCCTCCCACCAAAGACTTGTCACCTTCTAGATCAGTTTTGGGTAAGCGACACAAACAATTCTTGGTTTTTGGCTAATCGTACAATGTATCCTTGAACTTTAAATTTATTCATATTGAACATTTTCATATAACATACCAAACGTACAAGGACTATAATAGATAAATCAAAAGTTCATATATGATATTGTATATTGAGCTAAAATTCAGTGACCGCATTAAACAAAATTAAAGTTTATGAAACATGCTACACATATAGCCAAAATTCAGGAATTATTTGTGTCACTATCTCCTTCATTTTCTGATTATTATCAATGCGGTGGCTCTTTTTATATTTATAAAAATTACTTTCCGATGAAATGAATTATTTGGAAACTATTTTTCTTAAAATATGATCCCTCATATAGCTTGAATTAATTAGTCAATAAAAAAAAATACTTTCATTATTGACAAAAGTCTATGTCTAAACATTCATGTAGACAGTGAAAATATTTTTCATTAATTCATCTCTATACGTGATACAAGCATTTATTTTTAGGAAAATGTTTTTCTAAATCAACATTCATTTTTCCATGAAGCAAATTGAGCCATAGATGACAATCTTATAAGTAATTGATATCGAGAATCACCTTAAGGTCGGTGTTTAACTAATCTTTGAGCGTGTATGTGAATTAAGTTCTTAGACTCCTTGGTATCTAGGAATAGACTCCTTGCATGATGTAAATTCATAAAATTGTACTGTATGGATACTTTCACCAACAAGCTAGGGAGTAGGGAGAGACTCTCATCTGGCAGCAAATTATTTAATAAATAATGGCATATACTCTTAGGGTGGTGGCTTAGCTGCCAGTTGGGATTTGAGCGTAAGGTTTTATGGCAAACAGACGTATCTTAACCCTCCCTTATCTATAAAAAAAATAAAAATAAAAAAAGGGAAAAACAGAGAGATCATAAGCCAATAAATTTGTTTTCTTTTTTAAATGTCCGTAATCTTGTGAGATGTATCAATATATAGAGTCCATTTTCATTGATTTTCATAATTTAAATCATATTTTAAATTTTGACCGGAAAAAATAGATGATTTGCTTTTTGCTCAGAATAGACTAAACAAATTAAGAAGCCCTCTTAGTGAGGGATGGACTTTGATTTTTTGATAGATCAAAGCGGAATCAATTTATACTATGTTGGAGAAAATGACATATTACCCTCCGAATTTTTAAGATTGTCGCAAATTGGCCCTTGACGTTTTAATTTTTGCAATTTCTCCCATGAATTTTAGAAATTGGTTCCAATGTGTCCCCCTACCATAGATTCGACCAATTTTTGCGTGGATCTCGAACAACGTGACAGTGAATGGCATACGTATAAAACATAAAAGAACGATTCTAAACTATATAGCATGTGACAGTATGTTAAAGTTCCGATAAAGATTTGACAGCCAACTGCAAATGTACATCAACATAGAGTTTTGAAATGTGTTTTTGATTAGTCCCTCTAATTTTGTCTTGTGTATACAAATAATCCAGATCAACTTGTCTTCCATAATTAGTCAGGTACATGCATTCACGCAGCCGTTTGTATAAGAAAAATTTAGCTGGAGTCAACAATGAAAATACACCACCGCCAATTTCAATAGTTAAAGGGGTAGAGCGTAAAAATCGAAATATCAGAGAGTAACTTGGCACAATCCCAAAAATTCGTGGGACAAGCGATTATTCTCCCCACTTTATGTAATTTCTTTTTCCAGATATTGTCGCGAGAGAGTCGCAGGAGAGGATATTACGTTCGCTGACCAACATGATCTTTATGAGGAAGTCCTCAATCCGGATGGCGCTGCGTATTACTCTAACGCAATTTGACCATTTTTTTTTTAAATTTGACATGTGCCACATAATCAAAAGGGTGGGCATAAAATAAAAATAAAAAATAAAAAAAAGATCACGAAACGTACAAAACAAGGTGTCGAAGCAATCCCTTTGTTGGGGCTTGGGGGAGAAGGAAAAAAATGGAAAAAAAAAAAACGATTCACCTAAAACTCGGTCTAAAAGGAAGGGGAAGGAAAATTAAAATAAAATAAATAAATAAAGGAGAAAGAAGAAGGAAAAAGCGGAAAAATATAGGCAAGTTGACAACCCACTTGCATGTCCGGCCGCGTAAGCTGGGCTGTTTCTTTCTTTATCGCCCATTCCTTTCGTTCAAACACCAAAAGGCAAAGCCTTTCGCCCTTTTTTTCTCCGAGAAATTAGCCAAAATCCTAATGCAAGTGGATGGAAAAAACAACACTAAAACCTGCAGATGCATCTCTCTCTCCTTCCGGACTTATATATCCGCTTTCATCATTTCATGCTCAGACCTTTCTCTCACCAAGAAGCAACAAGAAGAAAATTAGAAGAAGAAGCACCGCAGAGATTGTTAGGGAGAGAAGTTGAGGTGGGGAGGGGGGAGAGAGAGAGAGAGAGAGAGAGATGACTTCCTCCGTGCAGCTCCAGCGGATCAACCCCGCCCACCAACCGTCCTCCGCCGCCTCCGCCGCCGCCGCCGCCGGCCTGGGGTGCCACAAGCAGAGCCAGCCGGCGGTGCTCGCCGGGCCGGTGTCGCCCGGCGCGGTGCCCGACTACGCGGCCCCGTACCACCGGCACCAGGTGGGGCCGAACCAGTGCTGCTCCGCGGTGGTCCGGTCCATCGACGCGCCGGTGCCGGTGGTGTGGTCGGTGGTGCGGCGGTTCGACGAGCCGCAGGCGTACAAGCACTTCCTGAAGAGCTGCCACGTGATCGACGGGGACGGGCACGTGGGGACGGTGAGGGAGGTGCGCGTCGTGTCCGGGCTGCCCGCGAACTGGAGCACGGAGCGGCTGGAGATCCTGGACGACGAGCGCCACGTGATGAGCTTCAGCGTGGTCGGCGGGGAGCACCGGCTGGCGAACTACCGGTCGGTGACGACGCTGCACGCGGCGAGGGGAGGGGCGGCGACGACGGTGGTGGAGTCGTACGCGGTGGACGTGCCGAGCGGGAACACCAAGGAGGAGACGTGCGTGTTCGTCGACACCATCGTCAACTGCAACCTCCAGTCCTTGGCTCAGATCGCCGAGAACATGGCCCGGAATTTGTGAAACCACCGCTTGGTTCCGCCGATCTCGAAAGACCGAAGAATTTCCCAGAAAACCCAAAAAAGAGAAATAGCTACATCGATCTTCTTTTATCTCTTTCTGTCTCTTTATTACGCCTGATGTTGAGCAGATCTCGAAAAGCCAGCGCTGGCAGTTCATCATTTTGATTAGCTTCTGTCGTCGCAGAGGAGCGACTGGGGAAGATGATGCTGTATATGGGTCATTTTGTTAGGCTTTTATTTATTTATTTTTTTTTGTGTTTTTTTCGTAGTTTTATTTTTACTGTGTCCAAATGTCTCTGTCCTTTTAGTGAATTTCTAAGTAACCTGATGAGCTGCCAATCAGCACGATTCATTTCCTTGTTTATTTCTTCCTTTTTTCGGTTATTTTTTCCCCTATTTTTCCCATTTGATGCGAAAACAATGATGACCTAGGAGACGTATATGTTCCGCATACATATGAATGGGGATATATGAACTCATTCTAATCCAAGACCGAGCTTAGGTTGTCGAAGTTGAAGATCATCCGCACTTCCCTTACCAGCTTGGGGAGAATTTACATGGTCGTATTCTCATCTCGTCATTTAAAAATGTCAACTCTGTCGCTCTCTCTCTCTCTCTCTCTCTCTCTCCTCTCTCTCCCATATTTGCCTTGCACGAAATTCATATGCGTATATCTCCACGCCAGATTTGAAGGATTCCTTGGTACGTAGCAGACCGTAGCTTCAAACTTGACATATATCCCACCAAAATCGATCTCTTTCGAAGGATGTATATCAAGCATCTCGACTTGAGTCGATCTGCTTCTCTCAAATTGAGTCGATCTAATAAACACGCACCACGAGTCTCATAAATAATTTATGCTTTAGCCTGATCTAGAAAGCGGAAAAAAGGAGGAAAACGGGTACTTGGACTTTTCTTCTCATGGGTTCACGCGCGGCGGGCTTGCGTATTTGAATATTCTTCTTGATAGATGCGATGATTTACTAAGTTTTTCTAAGGAATGGAATCAACTTAACCGCCGCTGCAAGTTGCGAATTTTTATAGCGGAACCGGTTTTGTCACAGCGAAAGTGGACAAACAAAAACTAGACAACTTGCTGTACCGAAACCGATGCACAAAAAAAAGGTGGTTGTTTTCCCCATCTGTTCTGGTTTCCTAAGTCCATTTTTTCTTCTCGTCGGGTGTCTCGCATGATGCGGTTGGAAAAAAGATGCTGGATTGCAAGCTAAGCGTGACACTGCAAGTGGGTCGACCAGGCGAGCATCTTAACGTTGCTTATTGGTTTGCATGATGAACTCAAAAGATGTGCTTTTCCCTTTTCCTTCTTTTCACCCCTCTTTTTTCCGTAGCTCTTGAGGGAAGCATGACCTTATCCTCTATACTTTTTACGCTTGCCATCCATTCCTGGGTAGCTCGTCGGTATCATGATTTTCCAGATACACGTGAATTGTGTTTGATTTTGTTTGCCCCGCTTGAGAAATTACGGAATCGAATTAGGATAATTTCTAATTAGGTCGCAGGTTTAAAATTTGATGGCATTCGTGGCTTATTTTGTCGGTTTAAGAGGTCCACGCTAACCAACTAAAAAAAAATCTACTAATTTCATTGATTTCAGCTTATAGAATTGCCGCTTCTACGAAGGTGAAGGGAGACCCCGGCAGGATTAGATAAGCATCATTCCGGGCCAGGCCTTAAGATCGGGCCCGACCATTTCAGGAATTTCGTGCATAATTATCTGAACTTGCCGGGCCGAGAATTCTAACCAAACGGCTCTGTCCTAGCCAGCCCGACAATGTCCTTCGAGTCCATTTGGTTCTTCCACGTCACCAGCGATTCAAGGTGAGAATTTATAGGACCCTTTCGGTTCCAGAGACTTTAACAATCACAGCATGGGCAAAACAACATATATTTTTGTATTAATTCACAAATTGAAATATCGCCACATCTCTAAACATTAGTTGCGAAAATTAACTAATGTTTTTCTCGGTTTCCTTGCGCGCTCCATTTTTCGTTTATCAAAAGAATCAAAGAAATGTTGCGGCGTCCAATTTTTTTACAGGTGTGGTTTCGATTGATTTAAGGATAAAATAGCTTGGCAAATAGAAGTTCGTTCCAAGTATCTTGAAGGCCAGGCAGGCACCAGTGCACGCAATCTGCATAGCTTACAGGGTTTGCTAGCTGCTCCGGAGTAAGCGGGTTCCATTGCTTCTTGTAGATCATCGTGTGCGCGTCCTTCCGATAGTTCGAGAGCTGAGTTATGTTCAGGAACGTGATGGGCACCTTCGACTTGCTGAACACTTCGCTTATCACCTTCATTATGCTTTTCCGAGAATCCGAGCCCCAGTAGTTTGGGTCTTCGATCGGCGTCGTTTGGTTGTAGCAGTTGCCTCTCGGTCCGCCACCCCATTCTTCGCTACTGCAAGAAGTTTCGCATGAACAGATCGATTTGAATTATATCCAGTTAGAAGTTAGAACAGATCGATATGAATTTTGTACGTTCAGAGAGAGAGGGGGAGAGAGAGAAGGAGAAAGACATTACATACTTTCCATGAGTAGGCGACATGCTAGTGAAGAAGACTCTGGTCTTCTTAGGGTCCGTATTCTTCTGCACCCATCTCACCAAGCTTTTCATTCCGATTCTATAAGCATCCTCGGTGCTCATCACCTCCACATCCTTGACCTCATCCTCAAAAGACCCTTTCCTGCAAAAAGGTTTCGATCAGAACTGTTTAAACCGATCTCACGTTTAAACCGATCTCACGCCGGCCAATCAGTAACCGCCCACGACTGAGAAGGATCAAGATGATCTCGGTTTTCATAGCGATGATATGAGGAGATTTACAGGATCTTCACGGTGACCCCGCTCATCCACCAAAGATAGGTGTTGAACACCAGTATGTCCACTCCTTTCCAGTGCTTCCCGTGCTTGTTGATCGAGCCCTTGCGTACCAGCCTTTCATTCACTCGGTGGATGACGGCATTGTCTGAGTTCGATTCGAGAAGAAACGGCGCCCAATAGAACTCGATCGTGGCATTGTAGTCCTGAAGTTTTTCAGAGAGAGAAAATGAGAATTACCGAAGCACATGGACGAGGATGATCTGTGCGGTGTAGTCGATGGGTTCGCAGGGGAACTACTGATTGAGAAAGTGAATTTCTTGGGTTACCTTGGCAGTAAAGACGGTGAGGGAGTCGGAGTTGAAGGTTTCCATGGATTTGGAACCTTCAGGGATGAGCGAATGGAGGAGGCAGATCATCGAAACATACTGCCCTCGGTTTAGGGAGTCGCCGACATACATCATCCTCTTCCCTCTCAACGTCTCTAACATCAGCGTCGCGTTGAATCTGCAAATAGATTGTCGGAAGAAACTTTAGAATTTCCTAAAGAAAAAAAAAAATCCAGCAAATTCTCACTGACCAGATACAAAAGACTGAGGGAACGTAATTAATTGATCGAGCAATTAATTGGCGGCTCTGCTACATAGTACTGTCGCGACTCGTGAGCCAATGGGATTGATCGATGAGTTCGAAGAGTTTCAATACTTCAAGGACTACATTTATGAAATAAATATCGACAAGCTAATTGCATTCGATGAAGTTTAATGCAGATGAACTTGTTCCGAACGTTGGATTGAGAAAAGATAAGAGGACCCTTCCAAGTGACTTCCTTTGGCCATGACCAGGTAAAAGTTCCAGTTATCTGGCTGCTTGACGCCATCCATGATGCGATTTCTCTCTATTAAACTATTCTGCGCTAATGACTTTTATACTGGGAAAGTTATTCACTGTAGCAGTTGAAAATTCGCAATTACATCCCGCGGTAAGTAATGACCGCGGAACCTAGAAGCAGGCGACGGAATCCACAATCAAGATCGGAAAAGAATACTAATTGATGCGAGCCATCTCGATCGATCTAGACATAGTCAAGATGATTCGATTCTGAGACTGGTGCATCGTCCTTTGTTTATCTTAAGAAATTACTCTCATGCCCTAAAAGTCAATGCCACCCCCATTGTCCTGATCCATTTGGTACATCTAACAGCGGAGTTGTTAGAATCATTAAGTAGCGTTCGTTTTCAAAGCGGACGCTGTGGCTGGCCGGCAGGCCGAGCCGCCGGCGCCGGACGGCAACTCCCATGGCGAAAAACAAGTACCTTCTAATCTCCCGAAACGGCGAGTCAACTTTCAAAACTGGGACCTTCCATATTTTCTTTGGGGCGTGAGGCGGACTTGCCAACTAATTCTAATTATATGGAACTTTTTTAATGTACCATCACGGAAAGCAAAGCTTTCTCACGAAACGACAGTAACCCCATTAATGGCAGTCGAGAGCTTCCATGACTCTCCGAAAAGCTTGAAACTTCCTCTATCTAATTCCACGAATTTAATTTCGTTTGACGATTCAAAAGGAAAATGATCCGGCTACAGTGTTTTTCAGATTAAGACAAACTCCATGTCGACCGACGTGCCGTTTCAGAGGTTGAAGCAACAGGGAAGGGGAGGAAGGCGAAGAAACAGAGACCTCGAAGTGAAAGACAGGACAAAAAGTCACCGACACGCGTGAAGAAAAGTTTAAAGCTTTTTGCTTCGGAATAAAAAGAACATGAAAAATTAAATCGGAACCTGGGCAGAGAACATGAATGAGGCTGCCAGCGCCAGTGCTGGTAGTCCCTGTCAGGCCTGCCGTGCTCTTGACACGTCAGCTGCGGCTGGATGTACGGGCACTCCGACTCCTCGTACATCGGCCGAGCCGACTCGTCCCTCACCCACCTCCCGCTGAACAGGTCGCACCCTTCCTCTCCCCTCCCTATCGCGAACGGGACCGGCTCGCCGCCGGCGCCGCTGCTCCTCCGCTGATCTGACGATCCAAGTACGCCGTTAATGACCTCCTCGTCGGTAGTGCCGCCGGCGGGAGGCGCGCCCGCGTCAGGGGATTCGTCTTTTGCGACGTGAGAGGAGGAAACGGAGGGGCCGGTCGGCTCACCGGTTCGCGGCCCGGGGCGAGCCGAGCTCTGGCGGACTTGGAGCTGTTGACCGAAGATGCAGGCCAGGTCCTCGCCGTAGAGGATGGAGACGAAGACGATGAACGACAGCAGGGCGAAGAGGAAAGGGGAGAGGCGCGTCTTCCTCAGAGGAGAAGACGACGGCGGCGGCGGCGGCGCCGACGCCGGAGAAGAGAGAGGTGATTTCATCGGGGTGGGTGGTGGCGTCTGAGCTTTCTGTCTCTACTCGGGGGGGGCGGTGACGAGTTTTATTTGAGGCTTTTTCATGGGTTTCTTTGGAATTTGCAAATGCGGCTTTTGATAAATAAATAAATAAATAATTTTTATTTTGTGTGTATGACTTCAAATTGAAAAAAAAAAAAGAATAAATATAATGTCAACGGGAAAAGATTGTGGAAATTGATGCGTGAATTTTGGTTTCTGACCGTCTGATTGGCTTATAGTTCGTTTGATCATCGTGATCAAGATGTGGTGAAGTGTCCCTTCCCTACAGTTATAGAAATCATGTGAGAATATAAATAACAAGATGGTTGTCGAGAATGTTAACCCATATTTTTTGGGGAAAAAAATTGCAACAAATAGCATAGTGAACCAATCTAGTTTATTAAAAAGAATTAGATCTCAAAAGATAGATGTAATCTCTCGATAATCTTGTAGTTCTAAAATTATATATATCTTTTTGGTTGGAGTTCTAAAAATCCATATGATCTTTCAAGGATTCATTTCTTTCTATTGTATCAATTTCCCTTGAACCTCTGAAAAAAAATATTACAATAGTGTGTGTTATGAAGAGTCGATCGACATTTTCAAAGTCACATTTGATAATAAGGTTTTTTTCTCGATTTTGTGTCAACCATCGGTGAAGTCAACTTATAAGATCATATATGCAAAGAGAAGTTGAATCTTATGATGAGTTTGGTAATGCTCCGAGAATAAGTGTTTTATTTTTTTGTTTTTGAAACAAAAAATAGAATAAACACGTTTAGTAATTTTTGTTTTTGTTTCCAATATGATTTGGAACAAAAAAAAAAAAAAAGTTTACTTTTGTTCCTGAGACTAACTCAAAAAATAAGCATTTTTTTTCTTTTCTTTTTTTTCTCTTCCTCTCTTCTTCTCTTAGCCGGTTCTTAGCCTCAATGATGGCCGGCAATTGGCCAAATGAGGCCCGACAACCTCATTGGAGCCTCGCCAGCCCCCGATGAGGTTGCCTCGAGCTTGTTGGCCATCAATAAGGCTTGACCTCACCTAGCCACCATGAGGTCAACCTTGCCCACCCAGATGATGTGGACCTCGAGTTGGTCGAGCAAGGTCAAACCCGTCCACATTTCTATTATGAGAATAAAAATTTTATATAGTTATCAAACATCTTAAAATATTTAAAAATTGTTTTCGATAATAGAAATTGTACTAAACATACCGTTAAAGTCTTGTATTTTTTTATGTTTATATTTGCATTACATAATTAACTTGATCCAACATGTTACCAATTTTATAATTTGTGAGAACATAATTGAGGCATCATGACCATCATTTTAGCCCTGGAAACAATCTTTCCTCTCATCATGTCAAACTTAGCAGCACAATGATGCCACGACGTGGATTTGGAAACTTCATCATTGGGCCTTCCTCATGCCAAAATTGTCCCAATTCTTTTAATACCATATTCTTGACACCATCTCCGTATTTCCATTTTTAAGTGGTATCCACAGTCCACGTAATGTGCGCACCACGTTTATGGTTTCCTTCTCTCCTTTTTAAAACCTGATGTTCGAAATTTGTCAATTATGATTCTGTAACATTGCTTGGTCTTGGAAATATGGAAAATAGCTCAGCTAGGTCTATGCAAAGGGTTGTGACACTAAAGCTCCATCTGTTTTATGGAAAATAATATTTTGGATAATATTTTCCTAAAAAAGATTGTTTATTGTAGCCTGAAATAATTATCAAATAATTTTTTTCCATTTATTAACAAATATTTATGTCTAAATATTTTTTTGATTGAATAATATAATTTTCTTAATTTTTTAAGAGAAATAAATGATTATTTAAGAAATACTTTTTAAATCATTAATTTTTCACAAAATAACCATAACTTAGGATTCAAATACAAAAGCTTGGTAGAAAAAGAGTCATTTAAGATGATATGACCATTGATGTGCGATTCAAAAGCTAACGAAGCTCTTGCACAATTTGAAAAGCATCTATGCTAGACGTTAGAAGACTAACATTGAAGAAATCAAAAAGCACGTGGTGTCCCAAACTAATGTCTAATCTCGAGGCCAAATATGCATAAATTGATAAGATAATATACTATAGATAGTGATTATTTTCGCTTTTGGGGTAAATGTTTTTGCGAGTACTATAAATGTAGCATCTTTTCACACAGCGAATGATTATTACTAAGAGAAAAACAGGAACGACACACGTTTGCAAGCATGACGTTCATGAAATCGGTGGCGCATCCGAAGCTCAATGAAGTCGGCGAGTTTATTTGCTGTTGAGGCACATGAAAGTACAAGTGTACTTCTAATATCCTTTGATTGCCTTGTTCGGCAATGGATGATGTCTTAACAAAACTATCGCTTATATTAGGCAAATACATTCGCTTCAAGTGCAAGCTGCGCCTGTTGTTTTGCAAACAGAGCTTTCTTTGATGTGTATGAACGGGACGGATGGCCTGGATATCTCGCGTGCATATGTAAAGATCAATAGAGCCAAATCAGATATTTTCCTCGCGTTATAGAAAAAAGAGAAGGGAAACGAAATGAAAATGACATTAAAGATCGAGGGTTGGATCCGGTCCAGACGATTTTCTGTTTCTTTTTATCTTGTGAAGGCTAGGAAGTGGGCGAGGCATGATGTGGCTTGACTTCAAATGCAAGGTTTGCCCCTGGATAAATGGAATTAAAAAGTATGCACGTCCTTGTCACTTCTACTAGGCGAAAGAACTCAATCATCGGAGACGGAAACGACAGGAGAAACAAGACATAGGGGGAGGAGGAGAGAGAGAGAGCAAGTGTGGACTTTTTTATTATGTTTTAGGGGGTTTAGGTAAAATGATTAACCAAACATTAGGTGACATTTCAGCTTCAGTTGGTGGCAGCATTTACCTAATTGCTTATTCTGGATTCCTCACCCGTTGGGGCAGCTTCTTATGTTAGAATAGATAGCTGGCAATCAGAACCATTTATATTCAATGGAAGCATGTGATGGATTGACCTCATATGCACATGCATGATTTGTCTAGAAGAAGGACGATCTGGGCATTGTCCATTTTAATTCATCATATGCAATGCGCTTGCGGCTGAAAGAACGCCGCACTACGTTTTTCAGTAAAGATTTCGGTGTGAGGTGGATTGTATTATTAGGTGATAAAAGGGAGGAGTTGTGGAGTGACGAAATTTGGTTTTTGTTCTGATCAGATTCGTCTATTGTTCAGCACATGTCAGTTGCAGCTCATTTCATTTGATCTTTTCCTGCTCAAGGGAAGAGGATTGTCCTTTTCTTGCTTTCTTCTAATTCTAGTTAAACACACGGATTTCACTGCCTTCAGCCCCTGGACACCCGCTGAAGTTCTTTCATCATAATTGAGCAGAAAGAAAGGTGATGCATTGCAGTTGCTTCTACGTGAGAGAGAGAGAGAGAGAGAGAGAGTAATTCTTCTGATGACTTGGTTTCAAGCAGATCAGACTACGTTTTCCTTGCTTCTGTTCTTCCTTATGTCTCCGAGGGCTAAGTTGTCAATACAGCAAATTTATATTTCCTTTTGGCCAAACAATAAATCAACATCATGCGGTACAGACTCCAACCTCTACCGTGCGTTCGGTGAGTCGTGACTTAGCCCAACCTACGGTCACGATTCTAAGATACTTCACACGGCAGTTCATCATTTCCAATGCCGCGTGAAACGATGTCAACCGCTGGATTTACACGGTTTCAAGACTACATTGCCTTACGTCTTGGGCCCAGTCCTTTCGTTCTCCCACTAACATCCATGCTTCACCGACCAAAAAAAAAAAAAAAACCATCCATGCTTCAGCGTCGGTTGAAGTTAAATGACCATGATCTCGCACAACCAAACAAACAAACAAAACAGAAAACTAAATGTGCGTTTGTTTGCGTTTCTGTTTAAAAATTATTTCAGAGAAAGGAAATAGAAAAAAGTGTTTTACGTTTAGAACAATTTTTGAACAAAAAAACGTGTTTAGTAAAAACATTAGGGAATAAAAAATAAACGAAACACGTTCGGTAAATTTATATAATTTTTTTATTTCTTTTATTTTTTCTATTTTTTTCTTATTTTTCCTTTTTTTTTTTTTTTTCTTCTTTTAGCCGGTCGCCGGCCTCGGCCATGGCCGGTGGCCCGCCAACGAGGGCCGGCGGCCTCGCCAGCCACGGCGAGGCTCGCCGCCCCCTCGCCATAGGCCGGGCGAGCTCGAGCTCGCCCAGATCCGGCGAGGCCGAGCTCGCCAGCGGCCGGCGAGGCGCGGCCTCGCCGGCCACCACCAGCGACGCCGACTCGCCCCAGATCCGTCATTAACGCCGAGCCTCGCCGGCCGTGGGGCGAGCTCGGCCCTCGCCCGGCCACCGCCAGCGACGCCGACTCGCCCAGATCCGGCGACACCGAGCCTCGCCGACCGGCGGGCGAGCTCGCCTCGTCGGATCCGGGCGAGATCGAGCTCGCCCAAGCCGGCACGAGGTCGACCTCGCCTTGGCTAGGCAAGCTCAAGCTCACCGGCCAAGGTGAGACCGGCCCCGCCCGGCTACGGCGAGCCTCGGCCTCACCGGGGACGCGAGGGGCCGGCGAGCCTCGCCATGGCCGGGCGAGGCCGCCGGCCCTCGTCGGCCATGGTCGAGGCGCGGCGGCCGAAAGAAAAAGAAGAAAATAAGAAGAAAAAGAAAGAAGAAAATAATAAGTGTTTTCAAATGTGTTTCGAAATAAGAAACACAAATTTTGTATTCTTATTTACGTTTTCTTTTTTTTGTTAACAAAAAAACAGAAAAAATGTTTAAAAACGGAAAAAAAAACATAAACAAACAGGCCTAAATGGGGTGTGCATGGAAACACTCCAAAAAAGTGTTTCCGAAACACTTCTGTACGGAAAGTGTTAAGAACAAAAAAAGAACGTAAACGCGTTTGGTTGTGTTTACGTTCTTTTTTTGTTTGCAGAACGAAATAAGAACAAAAAAAAAAACAACAATTTGTTGTTTCTTGCTCGAAAACATTTCTCTTCTCTCTCTTCTTCTCTTCTTCTTTTCTTCTTTTTTTCTTATTTTTCTTTCGCCGTCGCCGACCTCGGCCATGGCCGGCCGGGCCGACTCGGCCTCGCCGAGGCTTGGCTCGCCGTCGCGCGCGGGCGAGGCCGAGCCTCGCCTTGGCCGGGCGAGCTCGGCCTTGCCGGATCTGGGCGTGGGCTGGGCGAAATTTCTTCGCCCCGTCGGCCGGTCGCAGAGGCTGGGGACCGGCCGAAAAAAAAAGAAAAAATAAAAAAGAAATGAAAACATGAAAAATAAAATAAAAATATTTAAAAAATTAAAAGAAACAAAAAAAGAATAAAATTTATTAAACGTGTTTTGTTCATTTTTTATTTCCGGACCAAACATTACCAAACACGTTTTTTGTTCAAAAATTGTTCCCCGGAACAAAAATACTTTTTTTTGTTTCTGTTCCCAGGAACAGAAAAGGAACAGAAATAATTCCATGCGCAGCGCCCTAAATGACCTCATCTCAGCATACTTTTGAACTTGCAATAAACAAGAACATCCGCGTTATTCCAAGATCTGTTAACTTCCTCATCATGTCACAACACCATTTGTTCACACTAACCAAAACTCAATTGAATATAGCGAGAAACCAACTGGAAACCTCTGGAACACTGGCACTGAACGTTAAAAGCTCTTGATGAACTTTGTGATTTCTAAGTTTTGTCATCCAAATTGAAATTTGGATGCACATTAGCAATAAAGCATGAGTCAAAGCCTATAAAAAGTACCTAACACTAAAAAGATAACCGTAGATCAATTATATGACTAACTCATCAATCTAACTGAAGAATCAATTGAGCCTACTGACAATTTCTTAAAAGAGAAGAAAATTTCATACAAAGAGGTTAGCTTCTTTACTCGGCAAACATATAATGAACTTCGTTGGCAGAAGCAGTATAAGAATGTAGTCGTGATGAGATTCAAAAACAAAATATCCTCAACGGTTGAGAATTTGGAGCTTTCAAAAAAATGCAATAACAGAGAGAGAGAGAGAGAGAGTCCTCTCATGCCTTCGTATATAGGTGGTATTGATCCCAAAATCGAATCTTTGATGTCAAATTCTCAACTTCGAAGACCGCCTCTTATCTTTAGAATGTGCACCATAAGAAGCAGCCGGAGATTATTGCTCAATGAATCTTGAATGAAAATTGATAGCTTAAAAGCCAACAGAAGTATAGGAGCTTCGGTGACCTTCAGAAGGCCCTCGAAACTTTTGCACTAGAGACATGACTAAACCCTGCAAACAATAAAGCCGAATGTAAGTATAAGCCAACTTGTACAAAGATTGACAAATGATACAAATGCACATAGCCTCCAAAAGGCTAGCTGGCGCGGCACAGACTTCCATAAAAGTTGCAGGGAGACATATTTTAAGCTCCATTCTCTTGTACACAATTTTTCTTATACAAAAAAATTTTACTCGATTGAGAGTAGCAAAAGGAGTCCTGCGTTCGTACAATAATGCCAGTTCACTGTTTTCTGCAGTGTGCACCCATTGTTTTGGTCATCAATGAATACTTAATTGATTGATCTAAACAACGTTTTCAATAGAAAAAAAGGGCTAAGATTTTGCTATTCGTGTAGATCTAATCTGCTCAGCAATGGAAATTTTCAAGAGCACGTGAGTTGGACATCAAGAATGAGGAACTTCCATCTGTTCTTCTGATTGGAGGACAGGTAATGAGAT
The DNA here is from genome assembly GCA_017140615.1 of Eucalyptus cladocalyx. Lineage (NCBI taxonomy): Eukaryota > Viridiplantae > Streptophyta > Magnoliopsida > Myrtales > Myrtaceae > Eucalyptus > Eucalyptus cladocalyx. Next base: position 9,744,723 of record CM029519.1, read on the forward strand.
CTTGACAAACCAATATCTTTGAGAGAGATACATGTTAAACATAAAATATCCTGAAGTTCTAGTCCACCTGTGCACGTATAGGCCTACATCCTGCCTTAAGTTGTATCATTTCCAGTGTGAACCCAGTATTATTTCCCCAGCAGAACTTCTTAAGATCTAGTTCTCTTCATTTTCTGCGTTCAGATAAGTAAAGTCTAGTTCAATTAAGCAAAGGGAGAAAAAGATTCACAACCAAAGCATAGTTGACTAACATTCTAACTTATCCTGTTGTTAGCACATGATCATTTCAAAGTAACATCATGCATGAGTAGGGTACCTGTGTTCTATGTGGCAAGCTAGCCCAAAACTCTAGGTTTGGAATTGCCTGAAAAAGTAGTGGGAAAAACACCCATAATATTAGATAACCAGCAAATAATGAAGCAGCACTAACAGTAGATTTTGTCAATAGCACATTAAATAACAAAAGGAACACGTCTGCCTTTTTGTCAAAGTATATAGAGGTCCTAATTGAACCTTTGACATTCGAATTTCAACAAATGACATTAACCGAAAAAGATTAGAGAGGATTTATTCCCTAAACAGCAAGGCAAGACAATCCAGAACAAAATTAGCAGGTACCATAAAGTTCTCGAATTTACTCAACAGAAGGTGATGTGACAAATGAAAGATGTGAACAAAGAAAGGAACTAAAAAAATCACCTCTATTAGCAGGTACAAGAATGAGCTGCGCAATGAACAATTAAAATGCTGCACGTAGCAGCCATGCAAAAGAATTTTGCATTGTCTCGTTTGTAGGTGTACAAGAATCACTCGGTTCATTACGTGAAGTGTGAGAATATCAGGTAAGCCGTGTGAGGATTAGGATGATAATACCTTTAGAATTAAGAGTGTCTCATGTTAGTGTACTAAAAGTGAAATTCTGATAATGGAGGCATTTAGCGAAGACAGAAAAGTAATGACTGGGTTGGAAACGTACATCTATACCATGAACTCCAAGCATAAAGTATCTGTACACTGTACCGGCAAGTAGATACCCTCCAAAGAGACACAGGCTTCTGTAATTCAGATATACACGGTATCAGAAAATCAAGACAGCATCGTCAAAGTTAAATTACTTGGACAATATATATTTCACAAAAATTTAAAGGACCTAAGAAGGAAATAAGAACCTCACATTATCAGGAGGATACCAAACCAACCCCATCCATGTCCATGAACGTATATTATTTTAGCACAGCCAGAAGGATGCCTCAACGATGTAGCCTGAAATTAAGACATACGAAATGTTATTCCAGATTCTCCCAACCAAATCAATGCATCTAATTAACCTTCACCATCAACTTTCTTTTAACAGTCATATTAGCGAATAAAACATGCATCTTTAGCTGGTCTCCAATTAATGTCAATACACAGGAACAATGCCCGAGTTCTAATATCATTAAACTTCGGCATATATTGACTGACTCTTCACATCTCTAGCTAATACTGCACCAATGATCCTGCTATTTGATCATGACTTCACTATTATAGTTTCTGTCAAGTGCTCTGGATAAAGAAGAAACTATGAGAAACCACTTGATGCATCCCTGACAATGTATTAAAGCACCAGAAAACGGTCTCATCCTCTGAGCATTGTATTAACCACGGAACCAGAAAGAACTTCAGGACCATGGAAAGACAAAAAAGAACACGTGCTCATGTGATTTTGCTAGGATCACACATACATCCTCTCGTTCCATATCCTACAAACACATTGTTAACTGAGGGAGAATAAAAAAAAAGACTTCCAGTTTTTAGAGCACTCACATAGTCACAAGTCCCAGATTTCTCGAGTAAATTTGGTCCCTGTTGGAGTTGCCCAAATCAAAATCTCGTATAACAAAGAAAAAACAACAGAGAATATACAACCATGTTATAATATAACTATGGACTCCGAGCAACCAACTAGGTTATGGAAAATGATTTTAGTCAGATTCTTACTTGAACTCTACTTGGATCACATACGATGGATACAGAAAGTGAACAATTAGACTTGCCACCATCACTTATCATCTTGACAGTGACACCACTGTGTGGTTTCTTCTCATCTGCGAGAGTTGAGATGAAAAGAACATGAATTGATATCTCAAACAGATACTACATTTGCCAAGCATGGGCAGTAGCTATATGGTAAATTTTTCTTACAGCTGCATTAATACACATAAGCACATATTACATACAAATGTTTTTAACCATGCAAACATGCGACAGATTAAGAGGGGGACCAGCAGGGACCCTAGCAGCCCCAAGCATGTCCAATGTGCCTGGAAGTCCAAGAAATCAGGCCCAATAGGCCATAACCACCGGACCAAACCAGCTAGTTCAACCGGTTCAACTGGGTAAGAGCTGGTCGTTTGGTCCAGATTGAAAATATATCAAAAAACTAAATATCAAAGAAGAGATATTTATCTCACCTATGACATTAACATAAGTGCTAGTTGCACGCCCAATTGTCTTGCATACTGGATAGCCTGCATTTGTAAGTTCCAAACAAATTTTTATCCTATGAGACACTGTAGTTAATATTCAGAATATTACAGAACATTTTCAACAGCCAAGCATGTGAAAAAATCTCTCCTGCTCCCTCACGATGCAATGGAGTTCAGACCAACTGAATGCTACAAGATGGAATTTATTTGCAATCATAAGCCCTAGTAGAAACAACTTACAAGCTAATCAACAGGAGGAAAGGAAGCTGCTCTCTAAGTCTAAGTGCTACATGGTATTATGTGGAAGGTAGTGGCACATACAAAACTAACGAGAATATGAGGACTGTACAAAAACTATTGTTACTGGGTACTAGATAAAGCCCTTCAGACCAGCGATAGAAAGAAATTTGCCCAGCCACAACATATTGCAAATATTGATCCATTATGCATAAGGAAAACAGCAATCGCCTGTCCAAGCAGTAAAGCTACAAAGGTCTCATTGTATAAAAGATGGATGCACTGGAAAGCGGCAGATTTCATACCACCAACATCATCTGTCACAAGAGCACTACACTCCATGCCGCAGTGTGAAGGACCTCCACAATTCTGTAACACAAGTGCAGCAGTCAAGCTACAAGAGAATCCAGGAAATCCAATAAATAAATATAGGTCCAAGGAGAATTCCCAATTCAAAGGACTTGAGAATTTACCGAGCAGTCAACACATCTGGGTGGGTCATGATTGAATATCATAACGCCGCAGAGCTGGTCAAGAGAATAGCCGTTCAGAGCTACATCAGTGAATCAGCTAGAACTCATGTAAATTACCAACTCTCTACTTTAAAGCCTATTGAGAACTGTATCTTTTATAGACAGATATATGGGTCCCTATAGTGGAGTTTACATGCATCAAAGTGCAAAAAACTGAAGACTCGCATGGAGGAATTTTACGGAAAATAATGAAACAAATTGTGACCTGTTGGAGACAACCTGAAACCAGAGCACAGTATCATTTGCCGCCACTTTGTAAAACCTGCGCCACATATACAGAAGAGTTGTGATTGTTCTTCTGAGCCAAATTAATGTGATCGATGTCAATTCATACAGTTGTACAGGCACACCCAAAAAAAAAAAAAAATCGAAGGCGCCAAGTTACTAGTTGCATTCGAACACATCATGAACTATTATGTACACTTTGAGATTAGTTCAAATGTAGTTGAAGATGACCTAGCTTAGGATATGCCGAACAGCTAATTGATCTTCACACATACCAGAGCTCGGCTCATGATAGCGACCTCTATCACGACTCATTAGTTAACCTTTAAATGTTACAAACACGTCGATTCCAGCTAAGATTGGCCAACAAGGGGTCCACCTGAGTAAATTACGAATCCAACACAATGAACTGGCAGATCTAACGCCGACGCTCTCCGAGAGAAACCTACGACATCTACGCCCCAAACAACTGCAGTATCGCGATAGTATACTAGACGCGTTGCAATCGCGAACGAACTTCGATCGATACCGAAGGTGTGCTGAACTACGGCTAAACACGTCGCAATCGCGACGCTCGCTGGCGTTCGTCCGTATCTATAAGCTGAACATCCGACCGGACGAGCGACCTACTATTCGCAGACACCGCAGTGAATTTAAAGCTCGGCGGAAGCGGGAGACACGTTACCCGTCCTCGCTGAGCACGCCGTGCGGGAATTTCGGGATTGGGGAGGCCAAGCTGTAGTTGTAAAGCCGGTCGCGGTCGGCGAAGCTGAGCTCGCACGCCGCCGCGGGGGCCGAGCTCCCCAACCCCGCCGCCGCCGCCGCGACGCAGCTGAGGATCGCCGCGAGAAGGAGCAGCCGCGCCATCGCCTCGGGGCAGGAGATCTCCGGATGAGCTCAGCCGCACGATTCCCTCATGGGAACGCTGGGGAGTTGCAGAGGGATCGAGAGAAGCCTCTTTGACTGAGAAACCGAGATGAGAGTGACGTGGCGCGGAGTGAGGAACGGGAGGAACGGGATGTGACGACTGGCGAGTGCTTCCAAGGGGAATCGGCCCGAATGGGGGGAAAAGACCCGGAAACATTCGATTGTTTTTCCAGCGATATTTTAATGATCACGAGACGCCCGGGTTTAAGTTTGGTTTTTTCTAATCATTGATTGATAAGTTGTGGCAAAAAATAATGGACGCGATTACAATCGACTTGGAAGTCCAGCGCATCTGGGACCATCGATCGACGTCGGTCCCGCTATCAATGGTGAGGGTGGCGCGCACGAGCGATGCAACTAGTGATTTTTTTTACTATTTTCAAACCGATCCCCCAACTTCCGGAATTCTCCTCCTCCATGTAAGCCCCGTTTGGTTCAACCTTGGAAAAATGACTTTGCATTTCCTCAAGTATCATTGAGAAAATGAGCATTTTGGAAAGGGAAGTATGTTTGGAAACTAATTTATTGTGTATGTTTTGCAAAGCTATTTCAAAGTAAAAATAAAAAAAAAAAAAAGAAAAGGGAGGAGGAGATGCAGCTGGTGATCGTGGGGGTGTGGCTGGTGGCGGTGGCGGGAAGGCGGTGGCAGTGGCGGGAGCAACTCGCCTAAGGTCGCCTCGGCGACGCCCTGGGTGGCGCCAACCTCAAGCGACGCCGCCTGAGATCCAGCGACCCAGGGCCGCGAGGTCGTGCGGCCACAGCGGCGTCGGCGAGGTCGCGGCCTCGGGCGGCGTCGCGGGTTGCTCGACCTCGAGCACGACCCGGGCGTCGCCGAGGTCGCGCGGCCTCAAGCGGTGTTACGAGGTTGAGCGACCCAAGCGATGCCCGAGGTCGTCTAACCTCAAGCCACCTCGCCGAGGTTGCGCGACCTCGGCGAGGCATCCGGCGGCTTGCTTGCCGCGAGCCCGTCAACTACGAAAGTCGGCCGACTCTCAGGCGGGGAAGAAGAACCGAACGGGGAAGAAGATGGCGAGGAAGAAGAATGAACAGTGACTCTCGGGCATTTTAGAAATGCCAAAGCTGAAAGTAGCTCTACCCCGACATTGGATTTTCAGCTTGTGAAATGCCCACATTCCACCAAGGTGCATTCAAAAGTTTTGCCAAATACAAAAATTTTATCCCAATGGGCTTTCGGGACAAAGCCCTTTGAAAAAGTCCAACCAAATGGAGCCGTAGTCTTTTGCACTCCGGCTCCCAAGCTGCCATCCCCCACCGGGACTCACCGCGAGACATTGTCGCAGTTGCCTTTCTATCGTAACCGGTCGCCACCCACCACGAGAAGCTGAGACCGGTTTATCACGATTACTGATGCGGCCTTTTATCGTGCTTTACCTCACTCTCTCTCCTTTCAAATGTGAGCCAATGTATCAAAACATCATATCAAGTTGACCACACACCAAAACATTGACAACCTCGGATTTCAAGGGCATGTCCTCAAGTTCGAGGCACGCAGTCTTAGGTTTGAGGTGTCGTGGCCTCACACTTTAGGGAGAGAGAGAGAGATGGTGATGATGTTGATAAGGGCATTTTGTTGTTGCATGTTTTGATTGTAACGAGGCTAGTTTTTTGTCTTGGTTATGGTGGCCGCGCGAGTTTCGAGTTGGTGGGGGTGGTCGAGTTGGTGACAGCATATTCGAGCATGACAACAAAGGATTATAGCTGGGTTGAGCCAAGCTGTGGACATGCTAGAAATAGATCACATATAAGCTATGTCAGCGTCAAAATATACAAATGGCTCATACAGCATTACTAGCTATGTCAGCCAATGCCATTAGCATTTTAATAAAAGGGTTTGATTGAATCAAATTTTGAAAGTTCAAGAATACCATTAAACACTCAGTAAAAATTTATGAACTATATTCATGTCATTATATCTTATGTATAGAATAATGGGAGTTCGCCATTATTCTTTCTTTTTTGAAAAATATTTAATGATCGTCCTTTCTTTTTCAAGCAAAATTAGAATCATGCTTACAAAGTTATATTTTTAGTTAAAAGATGCGAAAATTTAACCCCTGAATAGTAATGCAAGAAATTATGATCAGTGCTATAAATATCAAGTTATCAACTGAGTTCGCCACACTTCACGCATCAATTCGTTGGCAAGATCTATGAGATTATTTCTTCCGTCGTTTCCGGCTAATTCAACGCATTTTTTTTTCTCATTTTTTATTCCCCTCGTGAAACCCCAAGCTGCTTTGTCTCGAGCGTGTTCGACTACGACTTTATTATTCCCCTAGATGGTAATTTGGATTTTCTTTTCGTCGGGATATAGTTAAGTGTATTATTATTTTTTATTTTTTTTTGTAAAAGGTAAGAATATATATTAAACTTTGAAGAAATGAACAAGAATTCGGCACCGTAACTCACACTTTAGCTGTGGGGGGGGGGAGAGTGTGAGGGTGCCGAAACAAAAAGATACAGAGAGAAGGAAACAAAGCAGCAACTACTCGGCCGAACTACAATTAAAAAAAACAAACTAATGACCCTCAGGCACCCCTCCAAAGATTGAAGAGATGGAGGAGAGCTAGGGAAGAGGATGCCGGGCTGAAGATGGATGGATCGAACCCCCAACTTCTCTAGAGTCGCTTGTTTCTTGGAGTAGGCGGGACATTAGAGAACAAAAGAGCCTTATCCTTCACAACATTGATCAAGTGATTCTTCATGGCCGGAATTGCCAAAGAATCACTTCGAAAGATGATAGAATTCCTTTTTTTCCATATGAAATGGCATAAAGCCCCAAAAGAGAAACGGGTAATATTGCGAAAAAAATCTTTGTCGGATAGGAATTTGATAGCCCAAGAGAGGTTGTCCTTCCAAATTCTGTTCTTCCAAGGTAAATTACATCTAGAAGCCCAAGGTAAATTACATCTAGAAGCCCAAAAGAACGCAAGACAGAAAAAGTGTATTATTATTGTTCTTACCCCAAAACAGAAAAGGTGTACTGTTGCTAATACGTGGCTATTGGGACAACAAAGCGAGAATAAAGTATAAAAACACGAATTAAATATTAAAACTTTACTCGATATACGGGAGCAGTGTAGTTTGTTTGTATATGAAAGAATTGATTAAGTTGAATATCCATACCCATTGCATATGAAGGCAAATACGAAAAAATAAAGAAAATACAGAGGAGAATTTCAAATATATTTTTTTTGGCAAAATGAACAACAATCACGAAAATCCATACGAATTGTAAAATAGCAAAAATCAAATTTAATTGTTTGCTTTTCTTCCTAAGTGTTGCTTATTCATGCCCAAGTTACGAGCTTTTATTCCATTCCTGTAATCTTTAATTATAATAGGAACTTTATCGCCTTTATTACCCAACAAAAATGGAACTCTAAAGGTAGAGAAAAATTATAGTATGCAGCAAATGTACATTAATTAACTAATCAAGTCCATTCGAGTATTAATTGAATTTCAACTTGTACTCATGCAAATCTTTATTCATTTGCAACCGTTTGCTTTCCTATCTGCATGGTTATTAATTGTTAATTGATAATGACCCATCTCATTTTTCTCGACTATATGATAGATTAATGAAATTAAGGTAGTAATATGTAATTTTGGAAACTTTGGGCCCTATTGTTTTGCAACAGCACCACAGTTCGTGGGGATTTTGGGCGTTAAGCCCATAAAACCGTCGAAATATTCTCGATCGAGGCCCGGCCCAAGGGCACGAACGCAATGGCGAACGACGCCGCGGCAATTATCGTAATTTAGCGGTAAATTGAAGTCCTCAACAGCTAGAACGGCGGAACCAAAGAGCCCCAACCAAAAACCCTGAGGCGAAGCAAAACGGCGCAGTGCCGCACCGCAGCCACCGAAGCCCGCCGAGATGGAGGACGAGCGCCGCGACGGCGACGGCGACCGCAACCGAGCTCTGACCGCCACGCGCTTCTCCGACCTCGAGCCGCCCCTCGCCGAGCCGGTCCTCGATGCCCTGAGCCAAGCCGGCTTCGAGTTCTGCACGCCGGTGCAGGCCGCCACGATCCCCCTGCTGTGCAGCTTCAAGGACGTCGCCGTCGACGCCGCCACCGGCTCCGGCAAGACCCTGGCTTTCGTCGTCCCTCTCGTGGAGATCCTCCGCCGCTCCTCGTCCGCGCCGCCCAAGCGCCACCAGGTAAGGCCGCCGCCGCTCGCTCAGTAGTTTCACCTCGCGTTGCCTGCGAGGAAACGAGTTGTTGCGGCGCTGACTCGAGACCGTTGCGATGCGAAGTGTGGTGATGTTTATCGCGTGAGGAAGTCGGGATGGATACGATAGAATATCTGCATATGGGTTGTCGTGGTCCGGCCGAATTATGGGTTGTCTCCATGAAAAAAATTCACTTCGACCTCCGGTGTATTTTAATGCTAGTGCAACGTGGTCGAGGAAAATGCGTGAATTTGCTATCTGTGCTTGATTTTGGGAAATCACTGCTACGCGGTTAGCTCTAATGCAATGCTCACGGGTCGTGTATCGTCTATTGCACGGTGTTCGGTCTCGGAGTCTTCGTGCGATGATTGTGTAGTTAGTTTAAAGGCAAGATGGGTTGCTCAAATAGGTTTTATTTGGATCATGGTTTGCACTGGTTTGCTGCCTAAGGGGATGCTCCCAAGCGGTGGCTCTTGTGAATATCTAGTGGATTTCAATAATTGGGTAACAGCTCTAGTTTCAAGTCTGATTTGTTCATTGAAAATTGGAATGCTTGTAGGTATTGGGGATTATTATTTCGCCTACCAGGGAACTATCATCTCAAATCTACCATGTGGCGCAACCTTTCATTTCTACACTGTCAAGTATCAGGTCCTTGCTTCTAGTTGGAGGAGCTGAGGTTAAAGCAGACATGAAGAAGATAGAGGAGGAAGGAGCGAACTTACTAATAGGTACACCTGGGAGGCTGTATGACATTATGGATAGGATGGATACCTTGGATTTTAAGAATCTCGAGGTGTGTATGCATGCATCATCTTGTGTTACTTTTGTGCTGTTAATTATGATAAGCTTGTTATAGAAATGGCTATCACGTGTACCGCACTACCTAGTAATTAACTGCTACAGCTTATTGGTACATCTAATCTTGTTAAATGTACCAGATTCTAATTTTGGACGAGGCAGATAGGCTCCTAGATATGGGATTCCAAAAGCAGATAACTTCCGTTGTATCTCGCTTACCCAAACTTCGTAGAACTGGCCTTTTTTCTGCTACTCAAACTGAGGCAGTTGAGGAGCTGGCTAAAGCTGGTTTGCGAAACCCGGTGAGGGTCGAAGTTCGAGCTGAAACAAAACAACAGGATGATTCAGCATCATCACGGGATGCAGCCCCTTCGAAAACACCTTCTGGCCTGTTCCTTGAGGTACTATGCTCCTTTTCAGTTTTAGTAAGAAAAATTTGTACTCCTTTTACTTCTCATTTTTACTAACCTGATAATAGAGATGGACAATTCTGGATGGTGTGTGTTGCTATGAATATGAAGTGAGGTAATAATTGATCGAGTACATCTGTGAAATCCGAGCCTCCAATACTTGGTCATGTAAATTTGTGCGTGGGGTCCAAGCAATCCTCCTATACTTCATTCCAATTCTTGTGTCCATGGATCTTGATTCATACTTAATTTGCAGTATTTGGAGTGTGAAGCAGACCAGAAACCGTCACAACTCGTTGATTTCCTCATTAAGAACAAGTCCAACAAAATTATTGTGTAAGTTAGTCATTGTTATAAAAATTGAGAAGCAATGGGTGCCTTGTTGTTGCGGGCCATCAAGTCATCTCATGCTGAAAAATGATGTGCAAACTTTGGCAGTTACTTCATGACTTGTGCCTGTGTTGATTACTGGGGAGCCGTTCTTCCTTGTCTTTCAGCTTTGAAAGGTCTTTCTTTGGTTCCTCTCCATGGGAAAATGAAACAGGTAAACGAATGCTATTTTATGCATTTAGTAGACTTATTTCGATTCTTTAACTTTTCTTTTTTGTGTTCTATAGATTGTAAGAGAAAAAGCATTGGCTTCATTTACGTCACTTTCAAGTGGCGTTCTCCTATGTACTGATGTCGCAGCTCGTGGTCTGGATATTCCGGGTGTTGATTGTATAGTGCAGGTCTGTTGGTCTTGTATTTACCAAAGTGTCATTGATTTTGTAATTGTTAGTTTTCATTTGGTTAATCGGCATGATTGTTGTTTCATCAAAAACTAAAATCTCGTCATTTTGTTTACTACTGAGATTATCTTCCACTTCCCAACTGTTAAGCATTTTGAATGGATTTTTGTATCCCACCTAGAATAATACACGGGATATTATTTTATAGAAGGATAATTCTCTTATAGACGTTTAACTTGATGGTAACATGATTATCTTCCCTGTTATTTTGTCAGTATGATCCTCCTCAAGATCCAAATGTTTTCGTACACAGAGTTGGCCGCACAGCTAGGCTGGGCAGACAAGGAACCGCAATTGTGTTTTTGTTGCCTAAGGTTTTAATTGATATTTTATATCTTCTCATCTGCAAAATTTTAAATTAACTTGTTCCCTAAAATGACTATGTATCTGTTCCTTGTATCTATTCAGGAGGAATCTTATGTTGAATTCTTGCGAATAAGAAGGGTTCCTCTCCAGCAAAGGGAGTGCAATGATAATGTGCTTGATGTTGTTCCCCTGGTAAGCATGGTTAAGATGATAATGGCTGCAAGAACATGGTTGTAAATCCTTATTGCCAGTTCGATGCATCTTTGCATTTTTTTTTTGGTGTTATTATCCTGATTTTCGTTTTCTGGTTAACTTTGCCTGTACATCTTTGTGTTGTGTGGATGTGAGTAAGAGTTGACAATTGTGCTTTCTTTTTCCTTTCAATGGTCCTACTGGAAGTGTAATATTTTTAAGCTTTCTTATTATGTCCACTACCAGTGTAAGAAACAAGTCACAGTCACACCATTAGAGAGTCAACAACTGGATGGACCCGGTTACATAACTATCTTTAAGCACAGATGTCATCCATCTAATGGTGAATGTGAAAGAAATTTCTTTACACTAGCAGTGGACCTAATAATAATCCTATTTTTATCACTATAAGATTATATATCACTTCTTCTGTAGTTTTCTTGCGGTTGATCTTAGCATAAAATATAATTTGGTGTCAGATGCGCTCTGCTGCGAAGAAGGACCGTGATGTTATGGAGAAAGGAGTTAGAGCATTTGTCTCATATATTCGAGCTTATAAGGAGCACCATTGCTCTTATATTTTCAGGTCAGTAAGAATTTTTAGATGTCTGAAATACGGACTTGGCCTAGTTGCAAAGCATGATCCAGTCACTTGGATTCAACTTTTTTCTTCTCTCCCATCTTATTAGGATAGAAAGATTAGGACCTCATTTGATGTTTATTTTCCCTCCTCTCCATATGTATGGTTTATGCTTTTCTTAGATGGAAAGAACTTGAGGTTGGGAAGTTGGCAATGGGATGTGGCTTGCTGCAGCTTCCTGGTATGCCCGAGGTGAAGCACCATTCACTTTCCACGGAAGGTTTCGCTCCAGTTGAAGACATTAACTTGGAGGAAATTAAGTACAAGTAAGATTTATGGCTAATCATGCTCTTTTCATTTTTTGCTTAGTCTGTCTTGATACTCATTGAGTTGGGGGAGTACTTGTAGATTATGCCCATATGTTAAGAGCATATATCTAAATCTTTGCACTCTGTTTCCTTTATACACTGCGACCCTCTTTCTTTTCATGTAAACAAATGATCTCTCTGTCCCAGCAAGTTTTCTGAAACTTTCTGTTGAAACTTTACATCTAAACATCACCTCTACTGGAACCATTGTTGACCATATTGATCTGAATTTTTCTAGTAAGAGCGAAAATTGACTGTTCTTTTGTCCAAATAATTCTAGATGGGCTTGCTTTCAAAATATTTTGATGATTAACCTCCTACCTTGTTTATTCAATGGGTAATAATGTTTTTGGATTGCTACTTTCCAGGGACAAATCTAGGGAGAAGCAGAGGCAGAAGAACTTGCAAGCTAAGAAAGAGGCACCGCAGAAAGATCCAAAAACTCATAAGCCGAACAAGAATGCAAATGCCGCATCCAGTGTCATGAGGAAGAAAACAGCAAAACAGAGACGTGCGGCTCAGACAATTGAAGATGAAGACGAGATGGCTCAAGAGTACCGCCTTTTGAAGAAGTTGAAGAAAGGAACTATTGATGAAGATGAATATGCCAAGTTAACAGGGACAGAAGATTTGCTTTGAATTGGTTGGCCGAGCCATCTCAATGCCGTGAAGATGTTGAGACTTGAGACAAGGTTCATCTTGAAACTTGCCCACTGTATGTATCTGCATGACAAGCAAATGATGGATGGAAGGTCAACTTTTTCCTAGAAAAGCTCAAAACTGACAACAGGAAGCCCCAAATATCGAGTCCGGAATCTCTGGACGACCATCGACTTCACCTGCAGCCATTGATGCGAATGACTAGGGGTTAAGCGTAGAGGGACCTCAGATTATTTGGCATCCCGAAAGGATACCCTTGTTCAGACAAATCCGGCAGCTGAAGAGTATGACTGGAACCAGAAAGAACCATGTTTCACTTTTATGCTTTAAGTCATAGATGTAAAGCCTCCAAGGAAAGCTGGGTGGCTCTTGGTACACAGTTTGATTGATCTATGTTGGTGATAGGTTTGCTTTCTACCTTGAGAAAGGGTAATTTAAACCTGTATATCTGTTCATCATAGTTTGAGAAATTGACGCAAGTGAATTGTTCCTTTTTCCTTTTATTCGAGTTGTTTCTGGGAGTTAGAAGGTGGTCGACCTGTGACTCTTCAATACACGGAAAAGCAAGCAATTGAAATTTGTTATTGTGATAGTACTTCTAGATTTTATTTTATTTTTACTTCTCTCTTCTATGTACATGTGTGCGCGATACTCACGTTCGCACACACGTGGATTGCACCCTGGATCTAGTACTTTCTGCCCCATCCGTCAAAGCCTTTACCATCAAGGTTGCATGCCTGTCGGCATAGTATTTCTAGATTAATTTTCAAGGATTGCATGCCTGTCGGCATAGTACTTCTAGGTTAATTTTCAAGGATGTAATCATGCTACTGATAATTGGGAACAGAGGAGGAACAGAGAAAGTTCCTTCTCCCCAACCGAACATCAGAGCACTGGGATGGTCATCGGATACTGCGTTGTGCAATTTGGACATTACCGCTACTCATTTCTTGCGGAACTTAAGGAGCCAAAGCGATATGGTTCGTGGAAGCTTTGAAAGCATTGGCAAGTGACTCTGACCTGGACGATAGCGTATTGCGCATTTCCACCGCCATTTCCCAACATATTGATGGAAAAGGAGGTTTTCAAAAAGTCAAATAAGGAAAGAAATTTTCTTTTTTGCCATATAATGGAGACAAATATGCTAAAATGTGATATGCATGTCACACATCTCAATGAAAACAGATTTGACTGTCTTAATTGAAGGAGCACCTTAAGTCTAACTTGTTAAACACTAGTCATAACCCAGATAAGTGGACTAGTCCATTCATGCAAAAACCGGTATAGACATCACCCGGCCACTAAATTAAATACTAGTTAGAGCCATAGTGACGTAGAATGTGCCGAGTGTGGCATTGAAGTGGATACCAAATGGACTAAATTTTGAAGTGATTCTCGGAAACCAAAAAGGAGAGCTTGTTTTGGAAGAAAAGAGGAGTGAGGTTTTGCCACCATATCTTTCTATCTTGTCCCCACATAGAAGCAGAAATGGGAGTTGATTAGATGAAAAGCAAGATGACTTTTTCTCTCTTCTCATGGTGCTTTTAGGTGAAGAAAGTAACTCTTTTCCCTAGAGTGTTAATTTCTCCTCAATTTCATCTCTCTCTCTTCAACTTCATTCGATTCTCTATAGAATCTCTCACTGCTCCCACTAAAGGAGGTTCTATGCACTGAGCCCCATTAGGTTCATTCATAGGAGCTAATTTCTGGCAAGTGGCCATCATCTTGACCTTTGAATTGGAATGCCTCGCGACTATTAATCATCAGGAGCTCCTCACCCGTGAAGTTGCACAGGAACGACTCTCGAACCCTCTCGCCCAAAATCAAACGCTTCTTTCGTTGACCCTCATTCATCATGCTGTCATCATTAATCATGGGACTTTTCCTAAATTTACATATGCCTCTTGTGACAACTAAATCATTAGCTACTTGACCTTAACCGTAAAGTGGGGGCAGCAAACGAGGATTGTACCGAAGATCATCTCCCACTTAGCATAGTACGAGAATCGCCTGCGAAATAGCGGCGAAAACTAATTATTAGATACAGTCGTGACAATTCATATGAATTTCTCTGTACATACAAGTGTATGACAACCATTTTTTTCTTCGTTGCAATAGTCAGATTGATTTAATGGCGATGGGGAGAAATACTTAGAAAATGTTGTCCTGTTTGACTTGAGAAACCCTTCCGTATTTATTAAAAACCAAAAAAAGAAAGAGCTAATCAGGAATCTTTAAGTCAGTTGTCGCTCTTGTCGTTTCTTACCTTCTATGACATAATGTTTGATTCGACACAATACAATATTTGGAGGTGGAATTCTTAAATAATAAAAACCAAGATAGAGTACATTGATAACATAGGCTATCAGAAATTTATTCGTCTTCTCGACGTCCTTTGCAATCCCACGAACACGCTGAGAGAATTCTCTTGCACTGGCATTCACGTGAACATACTTGAAAACTGTCTTGTTATATCTGCTGTCTCATCGAGCTCCTCTTAGTTGTAATTATAACCAGTTCTTGTTTTATTATATACCTTGCAAAAAATGGTGGAGTAGAGAATGAAGATGCTGAAGATCTTCATTCTCAATGTAAAGAAACCTTACTATCAAATTGGTGGAGGAGCTATCCAGAAACTTTAAATGATTTGAACTTACGTAATTTGAATTCTAGTGCTTGCAATATAAAGATAGATTTACAAGTGAAAGCTGAGGCATGGCATTCCAAGTTGATTATGTGATCATTTCAAGAGGGTTTGGTCTCAATTGACTATTTTTTTATTTATTTTATTTATTTTGTAAATTTGCGCATCTTGAGAGACTTGGTTATGAAGGTTTGTCGATATTCACATCTCTTGGACACGTACAAAACCAACTTTGCCGGGGCGAAAGTCCAGATGAAATTTCTTTTCTAAATATCACTGCCTAATAATCATTCTCCTTCACTCAGAGCTTTTACTACTGCAATGAAAAAAGCCCTAGATACATGGGTAGTTTGCAAAGCATTTGAGTGGCAAAGAGAATTCTATGTCTTCGAAGTTGTCCTGAGACTTCAATTTTCAAATCCACTGGCCGGCCACTGTCTTTCACATGTTCCCTTACTGATGATCTTAATACTTAATTAGTTGCTTGCCTTTATTATATAAATTAATAGCGTTACACAATATAAGGAACCTTGTTCATCAATTCCATCTCACATGCTAGCGTTGACCCATCAACTTACTCCTGTTCCAAACTCTAGCTCATTATTTTATAGTACTAAGTGGTGTAGCTCTTCAGCATAACTATAACATAAATTAGTTACAATCCCGTAGTTAAACTGCACTGTACCCGAGTAAGAACATCAAGAGAAAGATTCTCCGTTCGGCCTTTATCTCTCATATAGGACATATATATACTTATATATGTTGCTAGGCATTAATCGATGTATGTGTTGTGGCAATCTCAATTATGACTAAGTTAAAAAAGGGTAAAAAAGAAACAAGGAAACACAACTTTTATTCATTAAGAAACCATGTCATGTCCAAAGAAGCTCTCTCTCTTGAGAGACTCATGAGTCACATTGCTGGAGTTTGACGCCAAGTTAAAGTACTGAGGGAGGTTATTGTGGAGGAAGAACGACTTGTCGTCTGAGCTGTCCATCGGTACAACTGGAGACGGCATGGCCACGGGCTCTTGCTGGACTTGTATGCACAGGATCTCGGCCTGAGCCACAGCGAGCTGCATCTGTAGCTGAGCCACCTGGTTTTGGAGGTAGGAGATGGCGCCAACGCATCCGTACACGGGGTCTCGGACTCTTGCATTGGCTTCGTACACAAGGCTGCTCACAGCATCAGCTCTCTGATGCACTGGTAGCTCCTAAAAGAATTTCGGAAAAAGGATATCTGATCATTAAGTATGTGAATCATGATTGATCTGGGAGTATATATTCATCAAGATTAAAGTTTGAAACCAAGTTCTTCCCCATGGAAGTTTTCAAGTAGGAAAAATGTTTGTCCAATCGCAAAGACATAAAACAGTAAGGAAACTAGGTCAAAACATGGGATGTTTCAACAAGTAGCTAGGGCAAGATTGATCTCATTATGGACCTTTGAAGATGTTCTAGTTTTGATTCTGAACCGAAAGCTGAAATATTCAGGCGAAGGAGTTGATATAAGGTGTTGAGCTGTCCTTTTGAGCGAGATGAAAATTTTTGTGAATATGGGGTTGAACAAGATTGATCTATGCATGACTGGGAATGTTATAATATAGCCAGTAAACTATTACCATCGGTTCTTTATATACTCCTATATCATGTTTGAGTATCAATTCTAAATCTTAAACACATATAATACTAAATATGGATGATTTATTGTGCTTTCAAGATCATTTTACGGATCAGCAACCTCAAAGAACGGTGCAAACGCTTGAGAATTAAGAAGCGTTCCATTTACTTTCGGCTTCGTTTTGGGGGGAGAGAGAGAGAGAGAGAGAGAGAGAGAACCTGCAACATTTTGCTGATGTTGCTCGCACCAAAGACCTTGTGGACAATGGCGAAACGGTGAGGATCATCTGGAGGAAAATAAGGAGCGAATATGCAGCCTTTAGCGCATCGACGTCTCAGCAACTTGCAAGATGCGCAAGGCGAGTTTCCCCCCATTTCTTCTCCTCTGTGTTTTTCAGAAACAAATATGGCTTTCTAATCGAGAAGAGAGAGGAAGGAAGAGAGAGAGAGAGAAGTTGGACTTGTTGAGAATGAGGGTTGGCAGTGGATATTTATAATCGCGAACGACGTGTGTGATCTTTTTCCACTCAATCGAAAAAACCAACTTTTTCGAGAAGAACACTGTTTATGTTTATATTAAGCAAGTGACAAAGTGTGTGTGTCACTATTATTATTTTATGGCAGGCGTTGATGTTGTGTCTGAACTTTACCTAATAATATATCAAGCAAGGTTCAAGTTCTGAAGCAGCACATTTAATGCCCAAGAATCTTTAGCATCCGCCCATTTTCAAAATGGGTCCTATACTTCCAGTGGGTAAGAAGAGGAAGAAATCTCGATACATACATAGATATCCTTTCCATCCTGTTCAGCTTTGAGCTAGCGCTCTAAACCATTCTAATTAATGCTGCTGATTCATGATATTATTACTTATCCAAAGTCATTGAAACAAGTATTACATAGTGAAAGTATATGACTGTTGCTGAATTTTTGTAGTAAAATTAGATAAGTTAATGGTTAGGGAAATTAACTTTTTCCATGTACTGATCCATCTTTTAATTAGTGGCAAGCTCAAGTGACAAAATAAAAGTCGAAAGAAAAGAACTCGTAAGACATAATAGAAATGTTCATTTGATCGATTCATTATCTTTAACATCACTTGATTCTCAACAAAAATGAAGGTTTAAAATATCAAAATGAAGACATGACTTTTTATATTCAAATACTATAACACTATCTCACATGGCCGAAACTCGGATGTGCTCCCCATTGAAGACATTCCCTTTCGCCTAAAATAATTATGATAGGTAAAGTATTACACGAAATTCATTGTATCATTCCAAGTGAAGACGAACGCCGCCAACGAGAGTGATTAGGTGGCCTTTTACCCCAGATATATGGTCTCCGCACGTTTCTGCTCCTCTTCTGATTACTTTCTAGAAGAGAAGGAGAGAGAGGGGGAGGTTATTAGACCTGTTTCCTCGTTTAAGAGACCGAGTAAGTTAAAAAAACTTTTGAATGGTTGATAATCACCACGTCGTAAACTGCTCAAAAACCCTCTTCTTCAAGAAAATCAAAATCATCAAATGGAGGAGGATCGACTGAATGTTTGTTAGACAGACATTCACGTGGGTGGGCAATGCATCTCTTTCCTCTTCTGATTACTTTCTAGAAGAGAGAGAGGGGGAGGTTATTATATCAAGTTTAAGACACTAGGAGCGCCAAAACTTGGCATTGATGGATATTTAAGTGCCAAAAGTTAGAATAGTGATACTTAAGTGCTAGAATCGGAGAAAATGGATCACTTAAGTATCAAAATCGGAACAAAATAAATCACTTAAGTGCCAACAATGAAAAATCCTGCCAAAATACTCACATTGTAATTTTCCAGCAAGACAAGTCCAAAACAATATTGTTGTTGCTAACTTGACTAAACAAGTAATATAAAAATTAATTAAATTAAATCTAAAATCAATATATTTTTTATTTTTTTAAAAAAAAGGAAGAAGATGAATTGAGGGCTCAACCCTTGTCGTTGCCACCTCCTCGCCGTGCCGAGACCAGGGCTTGATGACCCTAGTCGACCATCCCCTCACCGTCGTTGACAACGGCGGGGGAGGCGGCGATGGCAAGGGTTGAGCCCTTAGCCGCCGCTTATCTTCTTCTTTTTTTTTTTAAATTTGATTTTAAATTTAAATTAATTAATTTTTAAATTCAAATTCAAATTGTCGCCAAAATGACATTATTTTTGCATTTCTTTGTTGAGTCAACTCTCCGGCAAATCATGTAGGCGAGCAATTAATAAAAAATTGTTACGTAAGATTTCTCGCAAGATTCAACAGAGGTAACACTCAAGTGTTCCACTTTTCAAAAAAAGTAATACTTCAATGTAACTTTCTTAACTTTTAGCACTTTTCAAAAAAAGTAATACTTCAGTTTAACCTTTTTAACTTTTAGCACTTTTCAAAAAAGTAATACTTCAGTGTAACTTTCTTTAACTTTTAGCACTTAAGTGTTTCATTGTGTTAAGTTTTGACATTAACTGTTTTTTTGCCTTATTAGACCTGTTTCCTTGTTTAAGACACCAAGTAAGGTTAAAAACTTTTGAAAAGTTGATAATCGCCGCGTCTTAAACTGCTCAAAAACCCTAATCTTCAAAAAAATCAAGATCATCGAATGGAGGAGGATCGACGTGAATGTTTGTTAGACAGACATTCACGTGGGTGAGCAATGCGTCTCTCCCTCTTTCCATGGATTTAGTCAATGCATGATGGTTTGACTATAGTAATCATTGATTAGATCAACTTGATGGTCACGAAGCCAAAAGACAGGAGACTGATCTGGTCTCGTGCTGCAACATCCATCGTACATAAAGTCTAGGATGGAGCCTACAAGCAGGTGTCGCGTTGCTCGACAATATTTTTCACGCGTAGTTGATATCTGCTGCAATATTGTAAACATGAAACCTCCACTTTGATGGATCTTATAAGTTTAACACATAAGTAGTCTACCAAATAGTCCGCACTATTCCATGACACAATCTCTTTTCTAATTGATATATATATTGAGACATGGGATATTATCAAGTCGAGATTTAATATTTTACATTGAATGCCAATGTAGAAACTAGAAACCCTAGTTTTTTTTTTTTTTTTTTGTTGGCGCTTGGCAATAGAAATCCTAGTTATTTTCACTTTTTTTGTATAGTCTTTGTTAAACAGTAACGTGTCAATATCAAAAACATGAAGCCTTCGTGCGTTGTCGTCAAATCGACCGATGCCATCCACTTCTTTTTAGCCCTTCAGCTGCACAATCAAAGTGGAAAACGAGGGTTTTACTTGAGCTTTTAGCAGTCGATGCATGTTGCACGTTATAATTTTATAAATGCCCCATCCACGTTATTGTTCATCTCCTTTTGGCTTCAAATTCGCACGGCCCTTCATTCGACTAATTAAAAGTACGAACAGTGATCATACATCATGTAATTCAACAGGAACCCTATGACTGTATCACATCATGTTTCACATCTGCATCGTTAAAATTTCCTCTACATTGCACAACTCCAAATGAAATTGCTACTTAATTTAGTTGATTTTAAGAAACTTGTTGGATGTTCAAACACCTAGCTCTACAAGGAAACCTACCAAAGGCAATTAATGAGATCCTGACATCAGACCAAGCTTTAGGAATTCTTTAAAGGAAACTTATTTCGAGAGAGGTCATTTTATATGTGTAAATATAGATTTCTCTCGCAGAATTTGAAGAACCCTAACTCTCATCGCTTTTTCAATTCCATCCGCATTAATTGCTCGTCACATGATTCCAAACTTTCTTTCTAGTCTTCCGAAATAAAACAAGCTTTCTTGCTCTTCTCACTGTCTGTCTGGAATCATACGAATCGATTTTTCTTTTGCTTCTTGCAACAACTTCAAGCACCAACACATTTAATGCGGATTCTCCTCTATCGTGCTGTGGCCCTTTTGTAATTATTCTCTCAATGAAATACGATGCCTCGCTGCACCATTTTTGAAGTAGCTTAACCCCAGATTTTCACAGAACCCGATCACCAGCAAAATGCGTGCTTCTATCTTCGGAGCTGTAGGGAGTGTTTGGTCGCATCCGTCCATCGGTTTACCCTATTTTTACCCTACCGTTTCGTGGAAAAATACCCTTCTCCAGACCCTTTTTTAGCATCGATTTGATATTATAAGGTTCATTTCGATCTTCCTATCTTATGATGTTTCCATTCTAGATTTTGAACAGAAATTTTCGATGGTGGGTAATTCATTTTCCAGTTTATAGTACTTGTTAGTAATTGAATAAGAAATTACTTGCCGACACGTGATGACAGAACTTAAATAATTAAGCATATCTCAAATAAGAAAATGAATTGTATTTTTGAACTAAGGTTAATTGGAAACCCGTCCCTATCTAGCGAGGTTGTCTCGCTGACAAGTAATGGGGAGCAGAGCCGCCATTAAAGGCCTTTGTCATATATTGTTTCCAAACCCTAGCTCTCGGAACATGAACGACGACCATCGTAACGTTAAGAATCTCTGCTTGGTTCCTGTGGTGGGAAGAAAACGAAAGAGAAATTTTGAACATGGCTTTAGTGAAATTAAATTTTAATTAATAAAATTTGTCATTTCTAAAATACTACTCTTCTCGTGTTATGCGTCACCAATGGATCGAAGACAACTAAGTACGGTAAGAAAAAAAGTACGATGACTCGATGTCTTGAAAGCACTCGTTAACAAGATCCTTAGTTAAATTAGATTATGAAGATAAAAACAGACATCTTCCACCACCTTAGAAGGAGGGAAAAAAAAAGAGAAACGAGACCTTCGATGCGTTGCATTAAATGATCATCAGCTTCGTTTTCTATGAAAGATTCATTTTCGAGATGCATGGTCTGTTCTCTATCACGGTGCCGGTCGTAATTAAGACTGTTTACATCGGTAATCTCGCTGCTAATTAAAAATATTATTGGAGTTGTCTTTCCTAAAAAAAAAAAAAAAGAAATTGCCCTTCTGGTTGAATTATTTAATTATTTCGGAAGGTAGATGAAACTTGGCGACGGGAAATCAATGAAGCGCATTGTTGTCACGAATGGTGCATTATTGTCATATTGACCGAAGGTTGAAGAAGCATAGTTCAAGCCCTGTCTTTTTTTTTGGGTACATATTTGATAATAACTTTACAAACTCCAAAGCCTTAAAGTTGCTTGCTTTAGTAAATATTATTAAAACCCCCAGTACGGGCAAGCTCGTGGCAGGAAGTGGACCGTCCGATGCGGAGCCCGTTAGGACTTCGTGTTTTTAGATCTTTTAGGTGATTTTGGGCTTTGATCGCTCGGCCTACAAAATAATTTGAGTGTTCCCAAAAGCCTAAATGTATACTAGGGTCGGGGCCCGAATGTAAATTTAGTATGTGTAAATACATTTATATATTTATATGTGTATGGTTATTTAAGGGCCTGTGCTATTCGCGGGCCTCCCTCCTTGCGATCTATGATCGGTCAAAACTATAATCGAGTATACTGATTTATAAAATTATTATGACGATATTGAATTTGATCTTTCTTTCTTGAATGCAATACAAGATTAGTGTTTCATTGTAACTAGGCCGTATAATATGCTCTTGACTTTATGATATTACAATTTTTTTTGACAAACTAGTGAGGAAAGTACATAAAGCACTAATGGCGTGTGTGGTTATTATGGACATGTAGACACGGTTTGACTAAATCATTTATTTAATGTGGCATTGCATTAGTTTGGAATTCAGTTATTTTGACATATTCAAAAAGAAAAAAAAGAACCTGATATTCATTTAAAGGGAGAATTACCAAAAAAGTCCTAAACCTATTGCAATTGTGTCAATTCAGTCTTAAAACTTTTTTTTTTGGCCAATTTAGTCCTAAACCTTTTACTTTTGTTCAAGTTTAGTCCATCCAGCCAAAATTGGTCGGCTGGTGCTGACGTGGCAGCCAGCCGGTGCCGACGTGATTTTTTTAATAATATTTTATTTTCAATATTTTTTATTAATTTTTTTTTTTTTTTTTTTTGCCTCCTCTTTCTTCCCCCTTCCTTGGGCTCCCGCGACCGGCCAGGCTGGCCGGTCACCGGGCTGAGGGGATCTGGTGGGGCAAGCCCTCGTCGGATCTGGCGAGGAGGCCTCGCCAAACGCGACGGCGAGCCCCCCTCGCCGGATCTAGCGAGGGCTCGCCTCGCCCAACGACCGCGAGTCGAGCCCTTGCCGGATCCGGCGAGGGGTTTCACCGTTGCCGGGGGCGAGCTCCTCGCCTCGCGTCGCCGGCGAGGCGAGCCCTCGCCAACGCGCGACGGCCGAGCCCCCTCGCCGGATCGGCGAGGGCTCGCCTCGCCTAGTGACCGCGAGTCGAGCCCTCGCCGGATCCGGCGAGGGGGCCTCGCCGTCGCCGCTAGGCACGAGCTCGCCTCGAGTTCGCCGGGCGAGGCGAGCCCTCGCGATCCGGTGAGGAGGCCTCGCCGGACGCGACGGCGAGCCCCCTCGCCGGATCGGCAAGGGCTCGCCTTGCCCGGCGACCGCGAGTCGAGCCCTCCTTGTCGGCGGGCGCGAGCTTGCCTCGTGATCGCCGGGTGAAGCGAGCCCTCGCCAAACACGACGGCGAGCCCCCCTCGCGCCCGGGCGACGGCGGGGTGAGGCAAGCCCTCACCCCACCGGAGCCCAAGGAAGGAGGAGGGAGGAGGGAAAAAAAAATTAATAAAAATAATAAAATATTAGTAAAAAAAGCTCGCTGGCATCGGCCAGCTGCCACGTCAGCACCGGCCGGCTAATTTTGGCTAGATGGACTGAACTGGAACAAAAGTAAAATGTTTAGGACTAAATTGGCAAAAAAAAAAAGTTTATGACTAAATTGTCATAATTGCAATAGGTTTAGGACTTTTTTGGTAATTCTCCATTCATTTAAACTCTATTTGTTGTGCAGAAAAAAGTGACATTTAAAAAAAAATGTCTTCCAATAAGTTATTTTTCAGACAAACGACAATATTTCTCGGTATTTGTCTAAAATAAATAAATAGAAAAATATATTACATCATTTGATAAGAAAATTTAATTTGATTTTCCTAAATAGTCATACACTATCTGGATGCCACTAACTTGCACATGGATAACTTGAAACGGGGTCAAGCACTAGGGTCTTGGATTCGGCCTTGATGGACCCTAACTCAGGCTTTGGGGACTTGAACAAAGGGCACAAGCATGAGCACCAATCCTGGGTTCACAAAGGCCACGCCCATGAACTTGGTGGTCATGCTCGACTCCTTACTACCCCAGCTCTAGTCCACAAAGGTCAGGCTTGAAGATCTAGTGCTTGTGCCCAAATCCTCAACGCTCAAGCTCAAGTCTATTGAGGCTAAGCTCGAGTCCACAAAGGTTAAGTGCGAGAATTTGATGTGAGCGCCTTGGTCCCCAACACTCAAGCTAGAGTCTTCGACACTCGAGCCTTGTCGATCTAATGTACCTTGGCCCAGCCTCAATGGACTTGGGTTTGGGTGCCAGGACCCGAGATCTTGAGCTCAGGCATAGGAGATTTGAGCACTAGCACTAGGGTCACAAATACAAGCATTAAGGAGCTGGGCACGGGCATCGAGGTCTCAAATATGAGCAATGAGTCCCTAAGCCTCGGCCTCAATAGACATTGGCTTGGGCATCGGGGTCTAAGCCCACGTTGAGGACTTGAGCAAAACCTTTGTGGACTTGGGCCTAAGTGCTTGGGCCCCAGTTTAAGCAATGTGGCCTTGAGCACAGCTTTTGTGGACCCAAGCCTAGGTGGGCATCGGGGCCTTGAGCTTGAGCTTGATGGATTCAAAGTGGCAATGGGGATCAATGTCAAAGGCCTAACCTCAATGGGCTTAGCCTTAGGCACTGAGGACTCGGTCCTGAATGCATGGATTTGAGCATGGACACTGGGGTTGTGGACCTAGCCTTGATGGACTTAGGCCTGGGTCAAAACCCCATGAATGAGTTTTAGGATTCCCGTTTCCAAGCACAAAGTTTCTAATTTAAGCATCGATATATAATTATATTTTGGAGATGATTTTGAATTTTTAAAAAGAAAATCATTTTCCTGAATTTAACTATAGATTTTCTATTTATTCATTTTACTAAGCAATCCATATATCAAAAAATGAAGAAAATATTTTTAACAAAACAAACAGAGTTATAGCTTTTGGTTTTGATGATATTTTGGTTCTTGGAATCTCATTCAAAATAATAGATGTTATTAGGACGAAGTTTTCATTGGAAGTTGAATGGATGAAGAAGCAAGCCTTCTAGGAGCACTTTTGTTAACTAGTCCTACTCCAAGGGGCATTTGTTGAGTAATGATATTTTAATGATGCCATGATTAATCAATAGTTTGAAAAGTAAATTATTTCTTATTATAAATCTCTAACAAGGCATTTGTTCAAAGATTGTTTCTCAAAGGGTATGTTTGTTTGAAGGAGAACTATTTCCAAAGCATTATGTTCTTACTTTTCGGTATTTGGATGACAACAAACTAATCGATTTATGGAAAATATTTTCCATGAACTGAAAACGACAACTTACCTCGGAGGGAAACGACTTTCTCTTTTGGTAAGAATGAAATTACTTTTCCTAAATCATTAAATAAGTGAAAGCTAATGATTTTTATGGAAAGTAAATTTTTTTTATCATGAAATTTGAAACAAAGACAAGATAAGCATTTTTATGCTTATAATGGCCCACTTTGATGGAAAATTCGCCTCCTAATCTTTCACAAATCCTTCTCCCAAACAAAGTTTTCTTAATTTTCTCTTCCACTATTATTCTCTTTATTCTTTCCCTAGCTTTTTCAAAATCATCTTATCAATCCAAGTGAGTGGTAAGATGCTCATTTAAATCTAACGCATGAGCCATGAATCTTCTTAGATTTAGGATATCAATCAATTTCATGATCAAGATACATTATTTACATGTTTGGCTAATTTAACACGAAATCATAAAAAAGGACCATCGATCTATAGCATGAGTGCCCTCAACCGATTCCTAACTCGAGAGCAGTCGATTTTAGAAATTCACACATTTATTTCATATACCAAAATATAACATCCTCAATAAAGAAGAGCGTTATTGGAGTCGATTTTAGAAATTCACACATTTATTTCATATGCCAAAATATAACATCCTCAATAAAGAACGTAGGTTTGGTTTAATACCATTAAAACCCCAAACTGGTATATTTATGACAAATTTCTAGTATATTTATGACAAATTTTTAAAGGCGATATATTTACGACAAATTTACTCTAAATTAATTTTTTCGATCATTAAAAACCTAAATTGGTACACGTGCGGCACATTTACCATCTTTCAATTTCCCAAATTTGACTGAGTTGTGATGTCCAATCAAATCTCTAAATCCATATCATTAATACTTGATTTTTTTATTGGAATCATTATTAGAAAATACAAATGTGCACTTCATTTTTGTGCGAGAGGATGCCCATTAACTAAAATATGGACAGATAGTAAAATGGGTCCTTAGTAATGATAATCACTAGAACCAAAATCACAGGTGTGCTTTGAGTGTGATTGTTTTGATCCGGATCACCCTTAATTCGGGTCTCCCGACCTTAATTTCCGTAATACCTTTCTCCTAGCCTAGGCTGGGTTCAGAAAAATGATAGGAACATCCTCAATAAAAAAAAACTTAGGTTTTTTAGAACTTTTCGCTTTGAAAAGTCTCAAGACTTTTAATTCAATGTACCTGAACAAGATTGAGGATATCTTTTCGGATCGGCCCCTGGGCGAGCATCTCGGGCATTACCAATGCGAGCATCCCCCGCACGCGATCTCACCGCTCATCAATCCGCGCACTGTCCAGGTGGAACCCGTCCAACGGCCCCACGTCATTCCACGTAACACCCTCCCGTCCGTTCCACCCGGGTACTTTTATCATTCCCGGAGCAAATATTGCATGCGCTCAGATGCACGTGAGTTCAATTTTTGCTCTGCGTCACTCTCGTACTCTCTCTCCCCCGTCAATTCTTCCTGTTTCAGGGTCTCCGAATTCACAGCAAATTCACCGTCTTGCTCTCGCTCTCTTCGCATCCAATTCAGTCGTTTTCGTTCGATACCATCTTCGTCCGCTCTCTTCCTTGACCCGATGTCGCTCGAGGCTTCTCGAATTTCGTCTCTCTTGAAGGGGGACAGCGGCGGCGCTCTGTTTCCCCGCCTTTCCCCTGCTTCCTCGCCGTTCTTGCCCTGTTCGGCTAAACCCTCGACCGTTCGACTCGCGCGTGGGAAGAATGGTCAGCTCCTGGTGGTCTGCGCCTCGAAAGGAGGGAGCAACCGGCAGTTGAGCGGCGTGGTGTTCGAGCCCTTTGAAGAGGTCAAGAAAGAGCTCGACCTCGTACCCGCTTCTCCGCACCTCTCGCTCGCTCGCCAGAAGTACTGTGACCCGTGCGAGTCTGCAGTTAACGAGCAAATCAAGTAAATGTTTGATTTTATAGTATTTTTTTCTTCTTCCTAATTATGGGTTCGTTTGGCTATCTGTTTCTTTGTATGCTTGGGATCGGTTTCACTGTTGTTCTTGTTCTTGTTCTTTAGATGGGTCGGATTGTTATCTTGCATGTTCTTTTTAATAGTCGGTTATTCTTGTATACGTTCATTGTATTGGATGTCGATGTGTGTGATTGGCTTCATTTCTCTGCAATGCTTGTTCGAATTCTGGCTAATTTCTTTGCTTGATCAATGGCAGTGTGGAGTACAATGTCTCATATGTGTATCACGCCATGTATGCCTACTTCGACAGAGATAACGTCGCGCTCAAGGGTCTTGCAAAGTAACTTTTGTCGAACACTTTATCTTTTCGTTGGTCGACAGCTTTTCGGTGCTTTTTCCTTATCTTCACACTGTTTGATTTTGACAGATTCTTCAAGGAATCAAGCGAAGAAGAGAGGGAACATGCAGAGATATTAATGGAGTATCAGGTATGCGTATGCTTTGTTAGTTCATCTGCTGTTTTGGACTTTTGTCTGTTGCGATGGAAGGATGATTCTCAACTGATGTATGACTGCAGAACAAAAGGGGTGGCAGGGTGAAGCTGCGGTCTATAGTGATGCCACTTTCGGAGTTCGATCACGAGGATAAGGGAGAGGCACTATATGGTGGGTGACCTTCTAAATTCCATGTGACATCCTTCATCTGACATTGCTTTTGAATGTTGGTTTTTCTGTGTTTCTGCATGGACTTAATGATCTGAAAATTGCAAAAGCATAATCTGTGCATATGTTTATTGCGATACAACTATGGTCTCCAAATGATTTGTATAAAATTTATGGCCTTTCATTGTCTGGCCGCTTGCTTGTTAGTGCATTCTGTGGAAACTAACTATGCTACATGTGCTGTGTGAATGTTGGATTTCTTTCGTAAAGGGTACTTATGCTAAGAGATTGTTTAAGATATAGCTTTGGCTGGCCAATGAAAATTAATGCTTTCTCATAAATAAATCAGCATCATGGATATATTAGGATGGTGACTATAGCTAGAGCCTCAATCTGATCCCTACTTTATTTGGTTCTTCAGAAACGCTTTAAATTTACAATGTAGTGTTGGAATTGAACATTAAATTATGTTTGGGGACATTGAAGCCGTTCCTGCTTATGATGCACCGGGACGATATGGACTGTCAGAAAATTTTGAAAAATAATTGGAGAACCTATATAGATGCTAGACTTCGACAGGATTGCTGATGCATTGTTCAAGACTCCAATAACTAAGTCTCACCATAGGAGTGCACCAATAACTAAGCCGTTCCTGCTTCCGTTCACATTTACATGAGGACATGAGGAACTTAATGTAAACTTGCAAGTTCTGTGTTGGCACATGCTTTTTCTCCCAAGCAGATGTGCCTCCCATTCTGCTTTTACCTCTTTCTATTACCAATGGCCCTTGCGGGAATTTAATAACTTGAATTCCTTGATCCAGCTATGGAGCTTGCATTATGTTTGGAAAAGCTGACAAATGAAAAGCTTTTGAACTTGCAAAAAGTGGCTGAGCAGAACCATGATGTGCAGTTGATGGATTTCATTGAGAGCAGATTCTTAGCCGAGCAGGTGAAGACTGAAGAGATTTCCATGACCATGCTTGCTGTTTCACATGCATTCGGAAGATGATATTGGATCTTGGATATTAGTATTAATATGATTTAGCCACTTCTGTCTTTCTTTCTTTTTTCCAGGTGGAAAGCATCAAGAAGATATCTGAATACGTAGCCCAGCTGAGAAGAGTGGGCAAAGGACATGGTAAGAATCCGACAGCAAATTTTTCGACAGTCCCTAATCCTAGCAGTTTTACACCTTACACCTAGTCAGGTTCTATTTCTTCTGCTATTCTTGATTCTTTCTTTCCTCTGTTCCAGGAGTCTGGCACTTCGATCAAATGCTACTCCATGAAGAAGCCACAGCATGATGGGAAGTGGCATCCTGCTTCTCAAAAGAGTTATGGAGATTGCTGTCCCAACAAGGTGTCGATACTAGCGATTGCTTACCCGATTGCTTACCCGAGTGGTGTGGTTTTGACTGTTGCCGAGAATCTGTGTTTGTAAATATAGGCAGGAACAACGGCAAACTGAATTTCCATTTCTTTTAGTGCTTTGTTTTCGGATTCTAAGTAGCGGCGAGTAACGGATTCGCCCATTAGTGGCTGTTTCCTTGACAAGGTAAATCTTCTTCTCTTTAAAGAGAGATCCCTCGACTTTCTTTGCATTGCATTGCATGCCATGCCTGATAATGTGAACCTGAGCGCTGGGGAGCGAGCGATCGCTATAAATTTGGGAAAATTTTCTGCTGTGGAATTGCTTCTTTCCACTGGCTGTTCCTTAAGCGATATGTTCTTTTTGAAATGCAGAGGAAACCATAGAACATGTTAGTTCTTTTTGAAGTGCAGAGGAAACCATAGAACATGTTAGGGCAGAACTTTAGGTGTTGTCCCAAATCTAGCCTGAACTTTATTTTGTCTAAAAAAAAAAAAAGCATCAATTTTCGCTTGTGTCCCAAATCTGGCCCTCCATTAACCCTCCACATCCGCGTGGCATTTCCACTCAAAGTCTATTTGAAGATGAATGAAGTAAGTCTATTATAAATAGGTTTCACATCTCTATTTGACTACAAGATACAAACGTTTTTAATATCTCGCTTTAAGGTAATATAATCTTTTGCTTCCAATTCAACTTTTTACCTGGAACACAGATTGTTAATTGATCTAATGGCCCTAGCTATGTGCCTTGTTCCCTAGAATTGAAACTACTGAATTATTTTTCTCATGAGAATCATTTGTAAAGTTGACCTCATTGGAGGGTAGACTTAAATTTAACACTTCCTATAAACATTGCAACATCGTTTTGCACCTCAACAAATTTGGACCTCTTCACAGTCGACCCATAGGGCAGATAGGAA
The DNA here is from genome assembly GCA_017140615.1 of Eucalyptus cladocalyx. Lineage (NCBI taxonomy): Eukaryota > Viridiplantae > Streptophyta > Magnoliopsida > Myrtales > Myrtaceae > Eucalyptus > Eucalyptus cladocalyx. Next base: position 9,775,086 of record CM029519.1, read on the forward strand.
GAGAAAGTCTAGGAACAATTTTGCCATTGTCTCCATGTTAGCTTGCTGTGTTGAATATTATTATTGAAAAGCCACGTCAGATAACTGTGAAATGAGGGTTAACGGGGGGGGTCAGATTTGAGACACGAGTGAAAATTTGTGCTTTTTTATAGAAAAAATAAAATTTTGGTCAGATTTGGGATAACACCTAAAGTTCGTGCTTTTTTTTATAGATAAAATAAAGTTTGGGCTAAATTTTGGACAACACCTAAAATTCGTGTTTTTTTAGGGAATTGGCCCGAACATGTTACGAGAAGCAGAATATTTTTTTTTCTCTGTATTGGGTTATGTTCAAACAAAAATATAAATTTTGCTACGCTAACATCTCTTTGGAAGGCTTAGATGGATCAATATAGAGATATTTCTTAATTATACGGTAAATCCACGGTAGTTATTGAATCGTTATTCTCACGTGAGATCTACCGCATCAATGGCCAAGGCTCGCTCGCATCATGTAATTGCCAATGTGAAGCTAGACAAGCGTTTCGAAGTCTCTCCTCTACCTCGTGTTTCTTTGATTTTATACGACAAAAAAATCAGAACGTCTCTGTCGATGCCCTTTTTCCTTGGCAGAGGTATAAGATAGTATTCAAATTTTACAATAATATGGAAAAAATTATATCTGGATCTACATGTGAAGAGTTGTATCTTGTGAGTGCTTCAAATGTTTTGAATATAAGGAAAAATCAAAATAAGTGAGCAATAATATTAGAATTAAGAAAAAAGTAGGACATAAAAGTCATAAAAATTGCATCTGAATCTACGTGTTAAGAGTTGTATCTGGTAAGATTTCTAGCATTTCCTTTCTTTTTTGGGTGTAAATTTCATAAATCTACCCAAATTTTTGCGTTATTTAAGCAGTGGATCACAACAAAATTTGCAAATTACTTGAAAGTTAAAAAGATGCATCACGACAAACAACCCCCCTATTTTAAAATTGTATTTAATTTACCGTATGAGTATCTGGATCTATCACTTTTATCAAATCAAGTGTAGTCGCTTAAAGACCAATGAGAAAGCATTTATTTGCTTGTTTGACATGCAAATCTCTTTACAACCTGAATATAAATATTAGTCCTTAGTATGGAAAGAGAAAATCATCTAAGGAAAATTAAATAACTGAAATCGATTATATGGATAGTTAAAATTGCATGCAAGGAAGGTATATAGTATATTAACCTATTTATCTTCTATATAAATCTTCAAAAATACAAAAAATTGCAATTGAGAGGGAAACTAAATAGTTATTTTATGTAATCATACTCACATGTGATTGAATTATATCGTATGATATTGTTTGTGGAGGGGAAAATTTATTCAAATTTGTGTTGAATACTTAGGATAGCTTTTAGAATTGAAACTTATTAGGTTAGTACATGTAAATATCATTCTAATCACTTGAAACCAAAGGAATACTTGAAATTAAATCATCCCCACTCTAGTGCTTAAGAAGGTAGAGATTTGAATCCCCCACTCTCCCTCTTCTTGTGTAGAAAATGTGGCCATTGAGGTAAATCCTAATGGCTATTTTTAAAGAGTTGATCCGCTCTTAGATGTTAAGTACCAATATTTTATTTAATTTGATAATATTAATAAATTTCGAATTAATATGAAAATGATTGGATGATTTTATAAATTGCAGCTGGAAATGATTTCTTTTTTGTAGATAATATACGAAATTTTTATCCCGTGAAAGTCCACACATTACAAAATTCATCGCAAGAATCACTCCTTGATCAAATATGGAGCGATTTCTTCTCCTTAAAGGTATGAACACTTCTTTGCTCTATGGTAATATGGAGATATATATATAAATTAACAGGAGAGATATCACTTTGACTGTTGAGTAGTTAATTTTACCGTAGTATATAACTAATATGAAATCAAATGCAGTTTATTCACATAATATATTAATGAAAATTTTTATTATTAGAATCGTAATTGTGATTTTATGTGGATAACTTGAATATGAGTTCTACCGATAATCCATCTTTTAATATACCATTTATACGCAAAGTTCAGCTTAAATTAACTAAATATACAGAATACAATTATCTCTAGAAAAATATACAAATGAACGACGTGGCGCGGGGCGGGGCGGGGCGGGGCGGGGCGAACCCATTACTAGCCCCGGCCCGCGAAAATCCCTTCCCCAGGGCCCCCCCGAAAAAGAGAGACAAATTGGCTTTCCGACTCGGACTCTGCACCCAACCAACCAATACGATACTGCCATAACCGAGCCGATCCGTACCGGTTCGAATCGATCGCGTCGCTCCCACCCAGAGAGAGAGAGAGAGAGAGAGAGAAATTCGTTTTTTCTTCGCTTGCGCGAAACCTTCGAAAGAGAGCGAAAAGAGAGAGAGAGGGAATGGCGAGGGGTATGGCGGTTGCGCTTCTGCTGATGCTGACTGCGATCGCCGGCGCTGGTTCCGCGGCCGAAGAAGCTTTCGATGTGCGGGAGCATATTTGCACTGTCACCAGGTAACTCCTTGTCCTTGATCTGAACCTCTACTGTTCGACGGTTTTCCCCCAACGAATACAGAACAATCGGATCGGTCTCCAACTCGCGTTTCCGCCTCGGTGGAACTGTCTGAGTACGATTCCCATCGAAGGAACTGTTTAAGTTCGGTCGTCGTGCGTCTTAAGCTGAATCTCTCCCCAACCTCCCCGTTCGTTTCAGTAGGAAAGCGCGCTAATTTTCGCTGCGGGAAAAGCGTGCGATCAGTTCTTTCCGAAGTCGGCTTGCGGTCTTCTGTGTTGCCCTATCTTGCTTTATTTATTTATTTATTTATTTTTCTGATGCAGGTATGGTGCGGTGAAAGACGTCGCGAGCAACGCCTACGTGCCGTCCAGTGTGCCCGATGGATGTACTCCTATTCACTTAAATCTCGTGGTAATCTCTGCTTTCTTTTGTGTCATATGGTTGCATTAGTGATTGGCGTTTGATTGCGAGACTGACCATCTTATCATTCTTGGTCGAAGTTTTAGTACTGACTGGTGTAGTTAAATCTTTAAGGAGTAACGTGTAGAGGCTTCTCTGTGAAGTTTGTGGAGTTTGCTGGTTTATTCCTATCTTAACTTGGTCCTGCCTTATTGCCTGCTGTAGATTTATTAGGTATTCTGCCTGCTTGCCGGGATTTGTATCCTCTGGGATCAACTAACTTAAATTTACCTGACTTGACTTATGAAAACTGTGAGGTTGATAAGGTTGCAAACTCAGCCTTTGAATAGCGTGGTGATCATCCACCAGGCACAATGTCCAGGAGTGGGAAGTTTTGGGAACACATTAAAATTTCTTTGCGATTCTCTAGCTTGCACTTGCATACATTAGATCGGCAGTTGTGTCGGTACTTTCAGTTGCTAGGAGTTGTTTCCAAATATGCTGAGTTATGATATCCTCATCATTTGTGTTTCTAACACCTGGTTCTTGTATACATAGGCTAGGCATGGAACTCGCAATCCAACCAAGAAGCGAATGAGAGAATTGGAAAATTTGGCTTCTCACATACAGGAACTCGTAAGAGATGCTGAAGAAAAGAATTTAGTGCATAATACTCCTGCTTGGTTGCGGGGATGGACATCTCCTTGGAAGGGGAAAGTGAAAGGTGGAGAGTTAATTAGCAAAGGAGAAGATGAGTTGTATGATCTTGGAATCAGGACCCGTGAAAGATTTCCAGAATTGTTCAGTCAAGACTACCACCCTGATATATATAGACTGAAAGCAACACAGGTAAGCAAATAAAGTTGGATAATCTAAATCGGTCTGTGGTTCTATTTTCGACAAATCATCATGAATTCTGAATTGCATTCAGCAAGGTCATATTGTCTGGGAATGTTTCTTTCTTTCTGTCCACCGTGAAGTTGTCCTAATTATTCTTCTTTTGAATGATACAAGGTCCCCCGGGCAGCAGCAAGTGCTGTGGCTTTTGGAATGGGGCTATTTAGTGGAAAAGGAACTCTTGGACCAGGGAAGCATCGAGCTTTTGCCGTCACCAGTGATGCAAGTGATATATTGCTCAGATTTTTTGATTCTTGTGCAAATTACAAGGTATTTTCCATGTGAGTCTATGGTGTTTTTTTGAATCTAAGAGCTCGCATGTATCTGTCTGCACAAAGCCTAATATTCAAGGCTCTTATTACGGCATTTAAAAAAAAAAAAAAAATTGTATTGGAGTATCGAAAGCCCATGTTGCTGCATAACTCTTGGACTTATGGGACAGATACATTAACGAAACAAAGGCATTCTGATTTTTGGTGCAGGATATTAGAAAAAAGCAGGAGCCTGCTGTTGGTAAGCTTAAGGAACCCATTTTGGACAAAATTACCGGGGCTATAGCAAGTCGCTATAAGTTGAATTTTACAAGGCAGGACACAGCTTCTCTCTGGTTTCTCTGCAAAGAGGTGACAATATCTGATTCTCCTTTTGATTGTTTTCCCCTCGAGAGACGTGCTTATCTTGTGCCAAATTCAAGATTAGTTATACTTTCTCCATTTAGAACTGACCATGTGGTTATTTATTTTTTCATTTCTCCCTTTACAGGAGGCATCACTGTTGGATATAACTAATCAAGCATGTGCTCTTTTCAACCCCAATGAGGTAAATTGCTTTCTACTGTTTTTTTTCCCCCTGGGCCTATTATTTACCAATCTCCATGCAGTTTGGTTGAGTAATGATGGTATCTCGTGGGTGCCCACTTTGAACTCGGGCCACAACTTTTAGTTTATTGAACCCTTTTTTTTTTGGTTGTTTCTGAACATCTATGTTGGTAACATGCTTAATATTAGGTACTTGATGTCGAATAATTAACCATTCACATAGTGAATTTTTGTGAATGTCTAAGGTTTATGGAACCGTGAATTTAGTGGTGTCAGTTGCAAATTGAATGCTTTATTTGTCAAACTTAAGTATTTTTTGAGGTTTGAGGAGCTTTTCTTCCCTGACGATTTTATGCTTTACTTCAATTGATTTATTTGATAAGATCGCTTTGCTGGAGTGGACCGATGATTTGGAGGTGTTTATGCTAAAAGGATATGGTAAAGCACTGAACTACAGAATGGGTGTACCTTTGCTGAAAGATGTCATTCAATCCATGGAGGAAGCTATTCAGGCGAATGAAGGTGACACAGATGTTTCAAGTCTCATCTTGTTTGACCTTTCTGTCTCATTTTACTATGGAAGTGTGTCAGTAAATAAGCTTAACCTTTTCTAGATGGAGCTTCTTTATGAATGCTTTGGTAGAGCTGAGTGAGGGATGATTTCATAGTGTTAGAAAGGAAAATTGGAATGATTCTTCTATTTTTTGTTTTTTTAATAAATTGTTGGCGGTATGTGCCTTTAAATAATAAACAAATAAATTCAGTTCCTAGGCATGCTATGTAGTATGTTGTTCTCTCAAAAATCAATCTTCAAAATTCAGTTTTCCTTTTATCTGTTTATTCTTGATTTGTATCTGGGTTTTCAATAATCAGGAGGATCCTGCTGGTCAGTTTCTTTCTACATTTGGGTAATTGGGTGAGTCTCTTATCGGATATTGACTTCTAATTCTAGAAAACCTTTGGAACTCCTGGATCTGGGCAGGGGCCGCTGCAGTATTAGACTTTGTCTGGTGTTACCAACTTTGGCTCAAAAGAATGACGGATTTTTGTTCATGCATAGAATGTAGAAAGGAACCACAGATCAAACTATTTGTCACATGTGTCACATTCAGGGCAGTTAATGTTTTCTTAGTTAATGTAGATTTCATTAATGTAGTCCTTATGATAGACTGTGATCTATCTCTAGTAATGGCATCTGTACTGAACTGATAGTTTCTTCATCATGGCTGGATAGGTTATTGATTGCATGCAATTATGATTTCTCTCTTGTTACTGTAATTTCTTCATCGTGGATTTGCCTTGTTATCTCTTTCTGGCTGTACCTGTTCCTAGTCCTAATTTAACTACTTTTGTTTTCTCTCTCTAGAAAAGCATCCTCCAGGAAGTTATGAGAAAGCTAGACTTCAATTTGCACATGCTGAAACTGTGGTTCCTTTTTCCTGTCTCCTAGGCCTTTTCCTTGAAGGATCTGGTAAGCTCATTCGAACTTCATTAGTTGGTTGTAGTTTGAGCAAATCATCTCTGGTTTTTTGGCCAAATGTTTTCTGTACTTAAATTTCTTTGAAAGCGTGTGATGAGGCTGAAGTTAACCACTTTCCAACATCTTCCATTGGTTTGTAATTATACTGCTCTTAATGGTTTTGTATCTTGATAATTTAGAGTTTGAGCAAATCCAGAGAGAGCAACCTTTGCCACATCCTTCAAGACCTCCTCATAACAGAAATTGGAGGGGGAGCATTGTGGCACCTTTTGGTGGGAATAATATGCTGGTACTTTATAGTTGTCCTGCGAATCTTTCAAGCAAATACTACGTGCAAGTACTACACAATGAACATCCCACTTCCATGCCGGTATGTTGTCTGATCATAAACATTGAACTCCTCGCTCATTTTATTTATTTATTTTTTTTTTTCTGTATTCATAGCATAATTTTCTTTGACTGTTCGTTTTAGACAAAGGAGACAGTCAGCCAGATTATGATAGTCATTATTGCGTTTGCCATTAACTGTCTTATTTTCTCTTTTCACCATATTTGAGTTCATTTTATGCCTTATTTGTATTCATATATATGTAAGACTGCCTCATTTATTTGCCTCCTACTATAGGGTTGCGGTGGTGCTGATTCTTGTCCATTTGAAGTTTTCAAGGTACTATTCGTGGTTTGAAGTTTCTCCCTGAGATAGAATATTCGCTCATATTTCATGAAAGTGTTATTTTTTTCTCAGGAAAAGATAGCAGCTCCCCATTTGAAGCATGATTATAATGCATTATGTAATGTGAAGGCCGCTCAGGTGGAGCAGAGTTCTGTGGATAGTAAGTTGTCAGCATTGTACCGTTGGCTTTTCCCGCCGGGAATCAATGAGCTAGGTGCCCACGGAAATGAGTTGTAATTTCACTTTTTCCAAAATGGTGATGAAAGGTCTTTCTTTTTGGCTGCTGACCCTCCCTTTAGTTTAGTTTCCAGGTTAGGAGGCACCTTGCAAACTGTACCTTTAACCATAGCCCGTACCGCTTCTTTCACCAAGCTGAAGAGTGCACAAGTCATGACTTTTAAATCGGATGCCAGTGCTTTTTCGGTCATTCATCTGATAGTGAGACTCTATCTATTGAGAAGTTCATAAAGAACTTGACATGTACCGGTTTGGATAATTTCATGAGCTGTAGAGGTTTCTATCTAATTGCTTAGCAGATTTGTTTAGAAAAATTTCTGTTTTTTCTTCTTGTCTTTGATCTGCTGATGCTGGAGTAACTAATGTATATTGAGTTTCCATAGATTAAGCATGCAAAGAAACTAATCCGTGTAAACACAGATTCATATTAATACAGCCTCTGCGCACAAAACGGTGTAGCAATGTAAAACAAAATGAAGGGCTGATAGTACTAGTTACCACTACTAGTCGACCGGTTTAAGGCTTCATGAATTGGTAAGGTGGAGGAATCATTTTCCTCCCCTGGCACCCTGCAAAGAACGGATTTGCAGTAAGTAGCAAGAGTGGCAGACGAGAAGGCTATATCTGGAAACACACATACCCTCAACGCCTCTCAGTTCAAGTTCACGCCATTCTTGAACCATTGCGCAGCAGCAGCACATCAGGTGCATTAGGAAGTCATCGCATAAGCTTCCCTACACAGCAAACCATGAGTTCGATGAGAGTTTTTCCTACTTCTTCCAAATGAATGTGGAAATCATTTGAGGAAACATAATGTCAGCAACGGATTAGTAAGGGAAAGCACCTGAATGTTGAAAAGCTGTCTCAGCCTTCTTCTCACGCAGCAAGTGTAGCAGCAGCAACTGCCAATGAGAGAGAATGCAAAAACGTTGTTTACGGCAACTTCACGAGCTGGCCATCAGATTCAAAACGAATTAGACGCTTTCTCCTCTCTCATATGGGCTGTCATTTTTGGCGTAAGGACTTACATATTTCTCCTCTGACACTGCGTTTGCAATCTTTGCAAACATTCCGCAGGGATACAGGCAGGTCTTGAAGCCTGTTACAAAGAACCTCCCATTTGAGCAACACCATTTCTTCATGGAATTAATCAAAGATAATGACGTTAATCGTAAGCTAAACCGCTGTCCAGTCATGGAGTGAATGGTAACGCGATAGGAATGGCTTGCAACCTAAATAAAGTGATCGAGCGCTATTAATCCTGGGTCAGAAAGCAACAAGAAGACATGCTGAGGCTGATTGGCTTTGCTTCTTATCACTTCGCTACGGAGCCAATTCATCTAGTAATTTCTGCCACTACATCAGAATGAATTACTAGGTAAATACGTTTATGGTAAACGGGACAGATAGAACCGATCACTCGTATCCAAATTACATATACTCCATGTGCATGATTGCCTTGATTTATTAGGATAAATCAATTACATAGTCGGTTTTAAGAGCACTTATAAGTGTTTTATGTAAGCAAAGACTCACTCAAGCAGGGCTCCATGCAGCAACCAAAAAGATCAGCCTGCCAGTCATCTTGTCCTTGATCCTGAAAGCTCTCTGTGATGGACTTTACATTGTTTATATACCTGGCCACATCAAAAGAATCCCACTAGCTAGTTTCTGCTAAATAGGATTGAAGCCAACCTAAGAGAATTAAAGTTCAGACTGATTACCTACCCCGACATGACGAATGCCGGCTGATTCACAAGCAGCTTCGTGACCCCTTGCTCGGCAATGTGTTGGACGCGTTCTCGGCGACGCTGATGAGATGCTCGATCACCCGACACTGCTTTGTCTCGTTCCTCGACCGCAACCACTGCAACTCGACATGCAGCTTCTCTCGCTCCTCTTGAAGAGCTTCGTCGAATCGCAGGTCGGGGTACGCCCGATACAGGAACTTCTCCAAAACGTCCGCATCTCTCTTGGTCCGGTCGGGTTTCAGGATCGCCTTCTGAGCTTCGATGTCCAGCTCGTCTAGCGTGTAATCTCTGTGGTCGTCTTCGATGGCTCGCAGGGCTTGCTTCAAATGCTGGAACGAGAAAATCCCAAGTAAGGATCAGAGCGTGATAAGAAGATGAGAACTTACTCGGTCGCATATAGCGCTTCGTGCGAACTCTACATGACGCGATTAAATAACAAGTTGACGTCATTGCTTGGTGGTCATATTGCTAATAACAATTATTTCCTGTGATTTATTTTTCACAAAAATGGAAAGGCAACAGGGCCATCCGTGGAGGCAACTTTATTTTTTAAAATCTTATAATAAGGAAGAATTGTTGGCCTCAAAAGCATTACTTAATTTAGAAACGTGCTGAATTTAATGATTTATTATCGAATTTTATCGCACGCGTTCAACTTTTCGTCCCACCGGTGCGACAGCAATTCGATGGACGTGGCAAAACAAGAGACGATGCATATGTGGACTGATTATGTTAAAAAATTTCAATCTGAAAATTGAAATTTATAAGCAAAGAAAGAGTATATAAATATATAAGGTACCTATAAATCTCATTAACAAATGATGTCAATACTTTGATATATTAACAATCATTTATCTAACAAATTTAGCAGACATTCTTTAATGTCGGATCTTGGCTAAACTCAAATTTGTAAGGCTGAATACTTGTCTCGAGCTTGACTTCTCGAATACTAACCCAACTGGACTATGTTTTCTGTAAGCTCGAGTTCAACTTAATTGACTTGATAATAAGGTCGAGCTGGTAAGCTGAAACATGTTTGAATTTAGGAAAATCACTATTAATTGATCATGTCGAAAAATAATGTTATTTATTCATTTATTCATCTTGATAAGCCTAAGATGATTAAAAATTTTAAGTGAGTATAGAATCGAGTTCGAGTAGCTTACTAGTAGTACTAGTAGGTCGACAAGATAGGGAGAAGAGTTCTCCCGTTAATTACCTCCATGCGAAACTCATGCACCAATGCTGTCAACGTCGGGATCTTCACCCGCCGATCGATCTCCGCCTCCACGCGGCGGAACTCGTACACCGCGTTCCACCCGGTGGCGACCATGTACATACAGCTCTTCCCTCTGCAGCTCTCCACCAGCTCGAGCGCCTCTCTCAGGACCTCCTCCAGCTCCCGCAAACCCTCCTCGATCTCCGGCACCCTCGCCAGGTCCGTGCCGTCCACCTTCTCCAGCAGGGCCCGCACCAGCTCCGCGTGCTCGGCGAGCTGCTGGCAGTTCCTCCGGTTCGTGAAGGCGTCCCTGGCCAACGACACGATCGCGCTCGCAAGAGCTAGGGCGTCCGATGAGCTCACCGTCACCGCCGCTGCGGAGGTCGCCATGAACGCGTTACGTGCCTCGGTGGGAATGGAGCGGGAAGGCTCTGGAGAGACGGAGAGCGAACTAAAGCGAAGGTCGGAGTAGTAGTGCGAGAGCGAGCGAGGAGTTTAAGGTGGCTTTTTGATTTTTTAGGTGTTGTTGCCTCTTGAAGTTGCCAGCTTCTTTGCTTAGTCGTTGCCTTGCTTTGCTTTGCTTTGCTTTTGGGGTTGGTGAACGTACGGCCATTTATTTTTCTTTCTTCTTCTACTTCTTTCTTTTGTCTTTGCTTTGGAACTAAGGAGATAAAAGGCCTGCATGGTAATGTTCTTTTTTCTTGTTTATGAACAAAAAATTTTTTTATTTATTCTCGGGAACAAAAATGCGTTTGTTGACGTTTTTGTTCAAAATCTATATTTTTTTTGTTCCTGGAACAAAATTGGAACGAAAATGTGAAACAAAAAAAAGTTATTTTTTTGTTCCAAAAATACTTTTGAAGAACATTTTTTTCTCTCTCTCTTCTCTTTTCTTCTTCTTTTTTCTTTGGCCGATCGCCGGCCTCGGCCATGGCCGACAACCGGCCCTCGACGAGGCCAAGCGTTGCCGGATCTGGGCAATGCCAAGCTCGCCCAGCCAAGGCGAGGCCGAGCCTCGCCGGCGCGGCGATGAGGCTCGGCCTCGCCTTGGCTAGGCGAGCTCAAACCTCGCCAGGGCCCGGCAACGCTCGGCCTCACCGGATCTGGGTGAGCCTAAGCTCGCCTAGCCAAGACAAGGTCAAGCCTGACTAGGAGCCGACGAGCCTCGCCATGGCTGGGTGAGGCTATCAGGCCCCATTGGCCGGGCCATCGGAGGTCGGCGATCGGCCAAAAAAAAGAAAAAAAGAAAAAAGAAAGGAAAAAAGGAAAAAATATTAAAAAATTAAAAGAAATTTTTTTTACTAAATGTGTTTCTATTCATTTTTTATTCCCATAGCAAGTTTACCAAACGCGTCTTTCTGATCAAAAATTGTTTCCTGGAACAGAAATAATTTTTTCTATTTCTGTTCCCTGAAACAATTTTTTAATAGAAACGTTAACCAAATGCGCCCAAAGCGCTCTTTGGTGGACTTCATGGGCCAAGGCCATGAATGATTGAGACAGAGACAATTGCTTGTGAGATTGGATTTGGGTCAGGTCCCCTTATTTTCTTTACGCTTGTTTTCTACGTCTGATCAAATGTTGCTCTGATCATGGCTATAAGTCAATAGAAAACACTGACCATTCTTTTCTAGTCTTTCCATTTTATATTTCTAAGTGTGTTTTTTATGCAGGAAAAAAAGGATTTAAAAAGCATTCTTCTAAATATGATCGCTTGTGTCGCTCACAAAAATAAATGAATCATAAAGTATTTTCACTATTCATGAATCATAAAGAATTTTCAGACATAACTTGTTGCCAATAATAAAAATATTATTGCATTGACGATATAATCGATTATTCTTATGAAAATACTTTCTTAATCATTCATTTTTCACAAAATAAACAGAGCTTATTCCAATTTTAATGGAAATTAGTAATCTAAAATTTCCTAAACATCCGACTGAGCCCACCCAATTCACTTCCTTAATTTCAACGACCCAAAATACAAAATTTAACTAAAATCACTTTTGGACAAAACACTCAAAACTTTCGCAATTTGTAAATATCAACATATATACAATTTATTCCTAAGTTATCTATATTTGGAAAACATTGTGAATTTGGAGAAATCACTATTTAACTTAATTCTTTTAAGTGCAAATAAGCATCAAACGGGCTTCGTGTCTCTCTGGTTCAACTAGGACCCTAGTTCCTGAATTTCTATGTGAATTAAGATGGGGAAAAGGAAGTAAGACCCGAAAATGCCCAAACAAAGTCAAACGGGCTTGGGCCAAGCGAGTGGGGCCTCATTCTTTTCCATTCCAGCCCAAAAAAGCCCGAACGAAGACAAACGGGCTTGGGCCAAGCAATGCGGGCCTGTCGCCCCCTCCTCAAATCGGACGCGGGTGAACCGAATGGCTCCCCCGACCCATTTTTCACCTCGCCTCGCGCGTCGCCCTCTCACCCCCTTCTTCGCGCAACGCCCTCCCTTCCGAAACTCCCCAAAACCCTAGAAGACTCTCCGCTCCCCGCTCCCCGCTCCCCGCTCCGATGGCGTCGCACGCTCCGAACCTCGAGTGCCGCATGTACGAGGCGCGGTACCCGGAGGTGGACATGGCGGTGATGATCCAGGTGAAGAACATCGCCGACATGGGGGCCTACGTCTCCCTCCTCGAGTACAACAACATCGAGGGGATGATCCTCTTCTCCGAGCTCTCCCGACGCCGGATCCGCTCCGTCAGCAGCCTCATCAAGGTCGGCCGCATCGAGCCCGTCATGGTGCTCCGCGTCGACAAGGAGAAGGGCTACATCGACCTCAGCAAGCGCCGCGTGTCCGAGGAGGACATCCAGGCCTGCGAGGAGCGGTACAACAAGAGCAAGCTCGTCCACTCCATCATGCGCCACGTGGCCGAGACCCTGGGCATCGATCTTGAGGTGCGCGTGATTCGATTCGAGTTCTGTTCTTAGTCGATTTTGTTTCGCCCGATGGTTGATTTGTCGGTATGATTGGGGAAGATTGTTCGGATGCTTACCTGCGAGTTGCCCTAGTACGATTGCTGGTTTTGTCTTCTTTTTTCCTCGTAAATTGTGGCGAAGAGTATCCTGTCTCGGAGGCAGTGATTTGAGTTTCTGATGTGAAATTGGGAACTCGCGGATGTTGCTCATGTGGTTCCGACGAAACATATTTGTTGAGGATTGTTTTAGGAATCGTGTTCTGTCATTGGTCTTGCTTGCTGCTTGGGAGGGCAGCAGTGTTCCTGCTGGAGCAGGTCAATTTCTCCACGCTTGGTAGTTACTAGTTAGGCTCTTAGTAGTAAAAAGTTTGATGGCTGTGAGTTTCTCGATCGAGAGAAGTTACTTGAATTGCTGCCGCTTTCAGTGGATTCACTTACCGGAAATAAAAGTCTCACGTGCTGGAAACTTTAATTTGGGAAGTTTTCTTTATTTTTCTTATTTGTTTTCTGTGATGATAAAGGGAATTTGCAATGATCTTTCACAGGAACTGTACGTCAGTATTGGCTGGCCTCTGTACAGGAAATACGGACATGCGTTTGAGGTGAGCCGTTCAGCCATTTATGGGGGTTTGCTTGCCTTGAGTTCTGCAGGTGCTTGACCTGGGGTCCCAAGTTTACTAACTACATCTTTGTGCAGGCATTTAAGATAATTGTGACAGATCCTGATACAGTTCTTGATTCGCTAACCCGTGAGATCAAAGAAGTTGGTCCTAATGGACAAGAGGTACACTATGCAATGACATGCTGATTGTGAGTGGTTCTTCTAGCTTATTGCTTAATTGAGCTTTAATTGGTATGTAGGTGACAAAAGTGGTCCCTGCTGTGACGGAGGAAGTGAAAGATGCGTTGGTAAAGAATATTAGGAGAAGAATGACCCCACAACCATTGAAGATACGAGCTGATATTGAAATGAAATGCTTCCAGCTCGATGGTGTTCTGCACATTAAGGTCCCTACTTAGTTTTTGGTTATGTTCACTCTGTCTAGAATACATCTGTTCAAGAGAGTAGTGATTTTATCTATTAGCTGTTCACTCGTTACTGTTCTAGTTTAATTGTTTTAGCAATCGACTCTGCAGGATGCTATGAGGAAAGCTGAAGCTGCTGGAAATGATGATTGTCCTGTGAAAATCAAGCTGGTTGCACCTCCACTTTATGTCCTCACTACTCAAACTCTGGACAAGGTCAGTACTTCTCTTGACCTCTTGTACAGTCGTCATTTCCACTTTGGTTCTTTTATGGGCTTCCAGAAGTGCCCTTTGTTCATACTTATTTTCTCAATTTTTAATAACCAGGTTTTGCCTCTTTGGAGGAAAATATAAACTATTGAGACTGCAAGCCTTTGGTAACTCTTGCATTGGGAGTTGGATTTTTGTGTGTACAGATGTGAAATATTAATGATGCCGTGAGAAATATACTTTTGTTCAACTGTACTTATCATCATCAACATTTCTCTCCACCTTTCTGAGTATTATCACTTTTATAGCTAGCCCATATGTGGATTTCTGTGGAGTCTGACCTAAGCTTTATGATGATAGGTTCCTGTCCTAATTTTTTTGGCCTTATAAGGATATGGTTTTGCTAACGTGTTATTCATCTGATCATCTGAAAACTCCTTTGATTTTTTTGTCTTGGCTTCTTTAACAGATCTTTTTCTCATGGCAAGTTTAGTCCAAAAAGTTGCAACGTAAAATTCATCCCCTGTTGATCTTTGATCTATTTTTGTGGGATCTAATTTTTGTTGATCGATGCTTTTGGATGCCAATATAGTTTTTGGATGTGTCTTTCTCCTCATCAATGGCATGGATAATTCTTAGAAGCTCTGAATTGTTCTTTAAAGAAACTGCTACTTAGATTGTTCAAACATGTTGATGTTTCTCAAGAGAAAAATTCATCATGGATTGTAAGTCGTCGGTGGCATGTCAGCTCATGAAACCTTGGTCACTTTTGTACTGCATTTGGCAGGAGCAAGGATTGGCAGTTCTTAATAGAGCTATTGCAGCCTGCAGTGAAGCTATTGAGAAGCAAAAGGGGAAACTTGTTATGAAGGAGGCCCCTAGAGCGGTGAGCAGTTTCTTCTATTTACTAGGGGCATTATCTTATGCACTTTTTATGCATCCTGAACTTGATGTGATCCTGCGAATTTTCTTCGCTTCCAAACTTTAAAGAGATCTTCATCTGCTTTAGCATTTCTGCGAACTTGAAAATTGCTTCTTTGAGACTGTAATAAGCTTGTATCTGAATAGGTGAGTGAACGGGATGACAAGTTACTTGCTGAGCACATGCTTCAGTTAAATCGCGCCAACGAAGAGGTTAGTGGAGATGAAGATAGTGAAGAGGAGGAAGATACAGGTATGGGAGAAGTTGATGTTGAAAATGCAGGTCCTGGAATAATGGAGTAAGAGAAGCAGCATTTTGTAACAAATATTGCCAAACCAATTTTTTCCCCCTGGAATTAGGTTTTTGCGGTTGTACAAAATGAGTTTCAGCTGATACGATTGAGCTTTTCTCCTTTTCCATGCCTGTTGGCTTCGATAATCCGAATTGATGATCTAGGGAGTCTACAAAAATCCAATGCACCTTTTCTTAATGTGAGGAGTGTAGAAGCTCGGGGAATGGTGATGATATGCATTTGAATCAATGTCTTTGTATCTGAAACTGGATGTTCGTACCGATTTGTCAAGTCGGAAGGGAAGTTTTTCTTTTCCACTATCTATTCTTGTTGTTTCAGTCCAATCGATTAGCTCTTCGTTATACGAACATTAGAATGTTGGAAAACAATTTTCTGAAAACAGTTTATCTTTAGACAACAGACCCAAAGAGAGTCAAGTAAGCTCGAGTTTAGCACCAAGTTCGTGAAATCTGATTTCCACACTTTGAATCTCCCGCAACCTAAGATTGGATAATCTTTAGAGCAATAGGGGGTGACTTGAAATGTTATTTTTGGAGGACCATGTTAAATAAAAATCCAGCCGAGCTAGCAGTGGCCATCCAGGAAGTTCGTGAGTGAATGCGCATGGTGCTTCTTTTTTCTTTTCTTCGGGGCTTTGTTGCATCAAATCCAGTCTCGAACAAAGAATTCATCCAGCACCGTGAATATGCAACTCGTACGCACCGTGTGCTGATTTAAACCATTTGATATTACAGTTTGCCAAAGAAAAAAACATTTTACCTTAGAAAGTGCTGTTTCTTAAAATCGAAGATAGCCCCTTCTCTAATTCGAACCGGGCAACCCCTTGATCGTGATATGATATCATCATTTTTTTCAGATGTGTCGGGGGATCTGAGTAGCGATTGGGAGATCGATGCTATCGCGTGTTTACCCTCGGTTAAGGGCCGACACTTGGCATAAAGGTAGTGTTGGCCTTTCACGTATCTAACTAATAAGCCTGGTACTACAACCCATTTTATATAAAGAAAGTATTAGCAGAACAGGAACATGAACTTTCTATTTTTTTCTTTCTGCTCTGTAGCCTCTGCGTCCACCTATATAATTTATTTTGATCAGTGTACGAATCATCCAGGTGTGTATTTAAGTGGAAGGATGTTCGATTTTTGTTTTGAGCGAAGGATTATTTTTATCTAGCAAAAGAAAAACGAACTTTTTTCCAATTAAATACGGATTTCACCTGACTCTAAACTAAAGAGTTTGATATAAATAAATAAAAAAAACGAAAGAGTTTGATAAATTTTTTGTAATTGTTATACTATTGTATCGTACTACTAGTGGATATATAACGACATTTCGAATCTCCCCAGTCGATTACCGCGTCCCACATCCTTTTTCTTCCTCGCGAGATCCCTCTCCCTCTCCTCTCTCTTGGATCTCTCTCGTCACATCCTCCGACCTCGACCGAGATCGAGGATGGCGCTAGCCGCGGTGCAGAACCTGTTCAAGGAGAGAAAATACCCCTTCATCCTCGCCTCCTCGATCTTGCTCCTGCTCTTCGTCACCGTCCTCATCCTCACCGCCGGCTCCCAATCCCCGCTCCTCTCCTTCTACTCCGCCTCCGATCTCCAGCGGATCTCTTCCCCCTCGCCTCCTCCGCCGGCTGCGGCGCCGGCGAACTCATCCGTTCCGGCCCCGATCGACAAAGGGCCGTCGCTTGATTTGAGCTTGAAGTGGAAGGCGTGCAAGGGGGCGACCGCGGTGGATTTCATACCGTGCTTGGATAATTTCAAGGCGATCAAGCAGCTGAAGTCGAGGCGGCACATGGAGCACCGGGAGCGGCATTGCCCGAACCCGAGCCCGCGATGTCTGCCGCCGCTTCCGAGTGGGTATAAGGTGCCTGTTCCGTGGCCTAAGAGCAGGGACATGGTGAGATTGATATGTTGATTTTGGTAAGATTTGTGGTTTTAGTTTAAAGTGCGTATCTTTATGGTTGATTGCTGATTCAAGAAACGAGTTTCTTTTTTGGGAGTGTTTTGGTACTGCCCTTTAAGCGTTCGGTTCGGTAAAAAGATTGCTTGGTTGTTGATTTCTTGAATCTCGATGCAAGAATGACTGCCAAATGGCCTGAATTTGGTGTGATCCATCACTATGGGCTATGATAATGTGATGCTTGTCTTAGTTCCTCGTTACTTGATTGACAGATTATTCGATGAGGTTGTGTGCTGCGAATCTGATGCTCTCATCCATTCATCAATTTCTGTTTAAAGGATTTCTTTTTCTGAATCCCTCTAGTTCGTGTTCTCACGAACGTTGCCTCTCATTGGTGAGTATTACTCGTATTGGCTCATAGAGGCGATTGCAGTCTTATTGGCATTGGAATTTCTGCCTTTTGTGAAATCAATTCTTCTGCTGATTCCATAAAAAATGGCGGACCAAGATGAGATCTCTTCATGTTAAGTGGTTTACCAACAAACTAATGCTGGCCGTTTTTCTTCTTTATGTCCTGGAGATCTGGTACAACAATGTTCCTCACCCAAAGCTTGTTGAATACAAGAAGGAACAAAACTGGGTGGAGAAATCTGGTGATTATTTTCATTTCCCAGGAGGAGGAACTCAATTTAAGGATGGAGTTGCTAATTATATTGAGTTTGTAGAAAAGGTACCAAATATATTACTATGCTTGGTCGTCTTTTGAGTTGCAAAAGGGTCAACAATTTCACATTGGTTTTGTTGGCAAGTCTGGCATCTGGCAGTGTGGATTTTTCTTAACTAATTTTTCCTACTTCACTCAGACTTTACCAGCCATAGAATGGGGAAAACACATCAGGGTTATTTTAGATGTGGTTGTGGAGTTGCCAGCTTTGGTGGTTATTTGCTGGACAAAGATGTAATTACCATGTCATTGGCCCCGAAAGATGAGCATGAAGCTCAGATACAATTTGCTCTAGAACGAGGAATTCCTGCCACTCTTTCCGTTATTGGGACACAGATGCTGACTTTTCCAGATAATGCATATGACTTGATTCATTGTGCAAGATGCAGGGTTCACTGGGACGCAAATGGTACTTCCTGTCAATCAATCATACATGTGCCATTTATAAAAGTTTTGTGAAGTCTTGAGTTCATCTTTATTTGGTTTTTGTGGAAATTGTAGGTGGGAAACCGCTATTGGAGCTCAACAGGATTCTTAGGCCTGGGGGTTTCTTTCTATGGTCGGCTACCCCAGTTTATCGCAATGATGAGAGGGATCAATCTGTGTGGAATGGTGTGTGAGCTGACATAATTTTTTTCCTTCCTCCTGTCTTTATGCCTCTTTGCCGAGTCTGCAAGTTTTATGTTATTATGTCTGTAGTAAATTTCAAATAAAATGCTTGGAGATGTCAAGAACTGGTGTTGATTTGATTGGGCCTTCATTATCCACTTGTTCTGCAGCTATGGTTGCTTTGACGAAGTCCATGTGCTGGAAGGTGGTGGCTAAAGCTATGGAATCATCTGGGATTGGCCTGGTGATATATCAAAAACCTGTTTCATCTTCCTGCTATCAGGAACGTGAACAAACTAGTCCCCCTTTATGTGAAAAGCAAGATCAGCGGCATCATTCTTGGTACTAATGTCACATTGCATTTGTTATTCAAACAATATCTTATGTTGTAGACGTGCTGTTGTGTCACTGTTGTGTCACTTCCATGAGGCTGGGATGTAGCATTACCTAATTGTACCCCAAAAATGCATACATGCCTGCATGACCATGCACATGTGCACACAGAGAGAGAAGGAAGGACAAAGGGGTGATAGATATGGGAAAGCATTTGGTTTAAGGCGGAGGAGTAATTGAAAGCTGTTGACTTTACTGAGCACTAGCTAAATGGATTAGCTCACAATGAGACAATGTCAATTGAGGGTGGTTGTGAATCAGGTTAAGTGTGTCCTGTTCGAAAGCTTTTGCCTCAGTCCAGTTTCTCAATTGCTCTGAAGTCAGAGAATTAATCTCACAAATGCGCCAACCTTTATGTCTTTTTGGCTATCCATCTGATAAACAAATTTGGGACCTCCAAAAGAACGGAATCTGCTTAGCTTGTAACTGTTCTAATTCAGTCCAAGATTGCTTCATCTTCAACCTCGTTTCGGTTCTTGTTTTTATCATCTTTGGCTCACATATTCTATTTGCCATGTTTGTATGTTCTTCTCATCTCTCTCATTATTGCGATCCAGGTATGTGCCTCTTGGTGGCTGTCTTAACAGGCTTCCAGACAATAGCAGTTGGCCTGCTCCCTGGCCTAAAAGGCTCAGGATTAAACCTTTAAGCTTGTCAAATGAAGTTGAAACTGAGCAAATGTTTTACGAAGATAGCAAACACTGGTCTGCCCTTGTTTCAGATGTTTATATGGAAGGCCTCGGTATAAACTGGTCAAGTTTGAGGAATGTAATGGATATGAATGCTGGTTATGGAGGGTAAGTTTCAAGATAATATAAACTACCAGCTAATTGGATATCACTTTCTCCTTTACTTATTATGGAAGGAATTTCTTTCCTAGCTGTGTGGCGATATATCTCTGCTGTAAGGTGTTATGTGTTGTGTCTCACTTGTCCGCTTAATCAGTGCTTTATCTAAGTGATTTCAGGTTAATAAATGTTTTTGGCTTATTCCTCTATTTATTTCCTTGATGGCTATTCAATTTTCTTCCAATATTCTCTATTGCACTGACGTGAGGACCTGTTCTGCTCTTAGATTTGCGGCAGCACTCATCGACATGCCACTCTGGGTTATGAATGTTGTCCCAGTTCATGTGCAAGATTCTCTCTCAGTTATATTTGACAGAGGGTTGATTGGAACCTATCATGACTGGTGCGAATCTTTCAATACCTACCCTCGAACATATGATCTGCTTCACTCCAGTTTTCTCTTCAAAGATCTCCCAGAGAGGTATTATTAATTTACTTGTTAATGTTTCGATTTTGATGATTGGAATGGAAATTGGATCCTCTATTATTGTCTTTACCATGATACACTTGGATGTGTCAATCTTTGTTTAATCGAAGTGACTTGATTGGTTTCTCATGACTTGATCTTCTGCAATTCATCAGATGTGAGGTTGTAGATATAGCTGTAGAGATGGATCGCATATTGAGACCGGGTGGATATGTTCTGGTTCAAGACAGCACAGAAGTTATAAACAAACTTGGTCCAGTTTTGCACTCACTTCACTGGTCAGTGACCCTTCACCAGGAACAGTTTCTTGTTGGTAAGAAAGGATTTTGGCGACCAGGAGATGCCAGCATCAGTACATGAGCACGCTCCCCATCTGTACTGGTATGATTTCCAGTTTTGTGGTACGATTCTTTTGAAATACAAGCATTTGAGCTCAAGCAGCGGAAAGTTGATTCTTTGAGCCAGCAGAAGAAAATCTTGAGTTGCAAAATCTCAATTCAAGCTCAACAGACTTAAAGCTTGATATTATACAGCAACAGAAACATCGAAATGTTCACTATTCTTTCCAATTGCTTGTAATTTGAAGCTGGAAATATCTTTCTTAGTTCACATGGAAAACACTGGCTTACACGGATGATTACAGCTTATATATAGTTCTATTCACAGCTTATACATAGTTCTATTCGAATGGTGCATTTCAAAAATTGCCACTGATGTTGAACTGGCAATTTTGGTAAAGCATGATGTGGCTTATTTTGCTTGGCCAACACGATGGGACATAGACATTATGTTCCTGAAGAATATCAAGTGTTTATTTACTGATAATTACTTCAAATGAGGCGGGGGAATGCCGGCCTCCGATTGTAGTGTTCGTTTGAAGATCGGGCTTCAATTATTAGCTTAAGCTCACTAATTAATAAAGGCTGTTCACAAGTTGCGGAACATGGAGAAACCGGTCCCAGTTTGATGACCGTGGTCGAGCAAGAGCCCATCCTCAGTCGCTTGCACTAAAGCCCATCCCCTTCGGATCGACCGTCCCGATCTGATATGAAGCACGCTGATCAAGCACGGTGAGCACATTTACCATGGCATAACCAATCAACATCGATGCTTCAAGTGTCGAAATGAGACGGACCGGTTTATGTATATCATTGAGGATCAAATGAGGTGCGCTTTTTAACATGTGCGAAGATTTTAAGATTGATCCGAAACAAAATTAATCGTTTGATCTTGGGGTTTATATCTTGAAACAGCTCATACACAACAAGTTGCCCAATGATACAAT
Organism: Eucalyptus cladocalyx; assembly: GCA_017140615.1. NCBI lineage: Eukaryota > Viridiplantae > Streptophyta > Magnoliopsida > Myrtales > Myrtaceae > Eucalyptus > Eucalyptus cladocalyx. The sequence goes on from CM029519.1 coordinate 9,796,682, forward strand.
GATATCTATTGCGGATTTTCTCACATGTATTTTGATGGCGCAAATATTATTCTCTCCTTACATGAGATCTAAGTAGCAAAGGGATGCATTTTACTACATGTAAAACGAAACTTACATCGGCCGATTCGTAATCCTCGGAATAAAATAAACGACGACTCAAATGAAAAAAAGAAAATGAAAATGATGCAACAAAATATCGGGAATTAATTGTATGATTTTTGGTCGCGAGGGTTCCTCACCTCACCTCACCTCACCTCACCTCTTCGTCCCCGTGATCGACAACGCAGCATGTTTTCATACACCCGCCGGTAACGTTTTAACACTCTCTCTCTCTCTTGGGGTCACGACATTCCATGCCTTTTTTTTCCGTTAGCCAATTTCTGTTACTGTCGCGGCGGGTGCACAAATCTGCAGGCCACACCGCCCTCAAATCCACTCTTCCGCACGCGCTCGTATGCGTTCACGTAAGAACGTTCTTCTCGTCTCATCCCCTCGCACTGATCATCTCGCTGCTACTCCGCTCGAACTCCATTGACGCCTCTCTCCATTCTTCAGTAACTTGCAGCTCAAGCTTCTTCTCTCTCTCTCTCTCTCTCTCTCTCTGCGAGTGATATTTCGAGGCGGTACGAGGAAGAAGGATGTTCTACTCTCACCAGCTTCTCGCCCGCAAAGCTCCCTCGGCCAGATATGGTGATCCTCCTTCTTTACTCCTTCCCTTTTGATTCGTTTGATTTCCGCCATTCTCGATCCCCCTTCGGTTTCGCAACCTCGCGAACGAGCTTCACGTCCCGTTCGACGTCAGCTCGGTTCATTCGCCTCCTCATGCGAACGTGAAACTGGTGTACATCTTCTTCGTTGCCTGGCTTAAACTCGCCGGGATAGCATCTGTGTGGCTAATCATCGGCTTGTAATACCGAGAAACACGTAATGGTTCTGTTCTTTTGAGTTGTCGAGTCTCCGTCGCTTGCTCTGCCATCAGGTAGCGACGATTTCAATTCCGGACGATGACTCTGCTCTTGTAGGCTTTGCTGAGAGTGCTAGCGTAACTTCTGCAGTGATCTTTGGATTTTTCTTTCTATTCAAAGGAGAGCAACGCGTGCGCGAACGCTGATTTCCGATGTTGCATTCTTTCTCTGTTTTACGTCAACTTCGATATACCTGATTCTCCCGCTTCATACAGAGTGTCCTGAAATAGCGGGATAACTCAGGCCGGTAAATGAATGACGTGATCATATAGTTTCAGTCTCTATGATTTTACTGAGAAAAAAGGCGTTCCGATTCTGTGATTTTGATGAATGTTTGGGTTGATGAAGGATGGCCGCGACTATGCATGCGAAAATCAACCGGAGGAAGCTTAACAAGCTCGACATCATCCAGATATGGTACGGACAGACATTTCTCATACTCTCGGCGTGTTGATATCGCATTGGTCGAGTCACTGAAGCGTCCGTTCTTCTTTTTACTCTTCAGCGAGGAGATCTTGAATCCATCCATCCCAATGGCGCTCAGACTTTCCGGAATTCTGATGGGTATTTGGTTCCGTCCGTTGTTTTCTGATTTCCTTCTTCATCCCGGTTCGCATGTTCCGTCGAATGGAACGCCTGATTCGTTATGTCTCTCACAGGTGGAGTGGTGATTGTCTATGAGCGGAAAGTGAAACTCCTCTATGGTAAGCTTGCAGTTTCTCTCTTGCTATGGATTTCTTCATAATTTGAGAAAAAGAGAAATGAGTAACGTCGTTTCTTGATGCTGGGAATGATTTGCAGACGACGTCACTCGTTTCCTGGTACGATCATGACTCGATCAAAAACCCACACCCACCTCCTCTTCACAAGCTTTTTTTCTATTTCTTATCCTTGTGTTCGTCTGTAGACCGACCGTGAATTTTTTGGTGGCATTAGGTTGAGATAAACGAAGCTTGGAAGGTTAAATCTGTTCCAGATCCAACGATCCTACCCAAAGGAAAAACTCAGGCCAAGTGAGTTGGGCTTGCTCCGCGTGATTTTTGTGCCGACCGGTTCCCTTCGATCTAGATTTGATTCATTTCATGTTTCGTAGGTGTAACCTAAAGAGTGTTTGTAGGATCGGCATTTAGTCCGAATCCGCATCTTTTGTGTCATTTTAGAAAGCTATAATTTCCCACAACGCCATTTTGATAGCCCAAAAAGAGATTAAGCAGAAACAGTGGGACGAGGGCAAGCTGGTCAAATTAGTTTTGTTGAAGAGAGAAGTTCATGGCGTTTCTACATGTGTAGGAAAGAAGCGGTTACTCTGCCAGATAACCAGGAGACAGAGATCGGTGGTATCGAGCAACCCCTCCATTTCTCCGATGCGACGGCCACCATGGGTTTCCAACACACGGCGTACTTTGCTATGGTAATTTGCGCAATTTGATGTTCTTTGATCCTGTTGTGATATGTTGAGAATGCCTTTTGTATGTAGAATGACTGCCGTTACTTCCGTTGATAGTACGATTTGGTGGTTCATTTTTATCTTTTTGTGGCCATCTCATCTGATGATGATCTCAGAAAACCGTTTGGCATTTCCACTTCTGTACCGTCCTCATGACATCGCTCTCTCCGTGATTCGTTTGTGGTTGTACTATGGATATCATCTACAAGAGGATTTGGAGCGTACCGGATTGAAATGAAAAACATTATTATGATAGGTAAATTTGGTTTTTGGTTAAAACATCAGCAGAACTAGAACAGGGAAGGCAATAATTCAGTCGACATCGAGGGTAGGCGTTCTTGCAATAGCAGATATAGATAAAAATAGCGAGACATGTGCGACTTATTGGTATTTGAGTACGATAATGAGCCTGAGAGATCCCCTTACAAATGGACTCTTCAACAGTCGTCAGTTTTGGAAATGCTAGCTAGTTGAGGCGATGATTCTAGAGAAAGGTAAATTCTTCACTAGCACAATTATCACATGCTTTATTGAAAAATTAGCAGGAAGATGAGTACGTTGAACAATGGGAATGCCATTTATTGAATAACTTCATTCTATGTTCAAGACTTGTCCAATGTTTGGATGATGATCTTTGTGAAAAGTAGCTTTAACTGTCATGTGCTTGAGTTTGACAGTGTTTGAGTTTCATATTTATAAATTAAGCAAGGATTCAAAGCTAGAGAAATACCTAAGCTAATGACAAATTCTTGAAGTTACCTGGCAACCTTAGGTATCGTTCACAAGACAAGTGCACAACTTATATGTGGAATGCTGAATATGCCCAATTTCTCATGGCCATGGCTCTTCTGCTTAATTTTCGGAATTGCAGCGACTAGATGATGTTGACGAGACCTGCATGAATGATAATGAAAGGAATGAGGACCAAAATCAGAACTATCATCAAGGTTTGTGATCAACCCCATCATCTTTATCCAGCTTTTCTTCTTTTATCTGTATCCGTCAGATTAACATCAGCATTTCTCCATTTTCACAGCTGACGCAGCAAATATAACCTTATTCGATCATTTTGATCCTTGTCAGGCTGATAGAGAACTATTTAATCACTTTGAAAGGTAATAAGAGCACTCTAACCTCAAAGGATGAGAACTCTAATATTAAATCTATATCTTTCTTCGGTCTACTTCTAAGAGAAAGGCTATCTTGTAATTGAGATGAAATATCTCGTTTCTAAACTTCACATTGTATTTGTGATGGGATATCCTGTTTGCTTAACACACCATCACAAGCATCTAGTTTTGCATTGCAATACCGTGTATCTTGTTGAATGGTCTGACAGGTTTGATATAGAGGGAGAGGACGAGACTCAGGCAAATTTTGCTTCAGGAGAGGATGCACACATGCCAAGTACTCTTGTACTCTCACCACCATTGCGTGATGATGCTCCGAGAGGTTTGCAGCACAATCACTTAAGTTTTCTGCTTACTGAATGGAGGCAAGTGTACATGAAGCTAGAACTGCTCGGCAATTATTTGATTTCTACTACCCAAGAACCAAATTTAGATCTATGTGAAAGAAACTTTACTTGACAGAGATCCTTCAGGGTGCACCACGTTGCCCATCCCCATATAGCAATTGATGAAGCAGTATATTCCTCTGAATTATTAAGTAGCTAATGGATTCATGATATGATCATATGAGTAGCTCTATGTTTTTATCCTCAAGCATTTGACACAGTGATACGAACAGATTCATATTCATTTCCTTTAATTTCTGAAGTCACGTCCGATAAAGCACTGAGCATGCATTGCAGATGGCCTTCGGTGATAGAGACATATATTAAGATGCACATGGTTCTACTTGGATTTCTTTTCGAAATTTAAGTATTGAATTTTTAGCGAAAACACCTTACATAAATTGACTATTGCGCTTCCTGGCACAGAGGAAGTTCAAAATCAACATCCAGAAAGCCAAATAAATCAGGAAACTGATGATATCAAGTTTCCTCATCAGGTCACTAGTTAACCTTTTCTCCTATAGAAGTAAAGACAATTTAGAGAGTTCACTGATAATGATAAAGGTGCGAATGAAGCAGGATAAGCAGAGACAGGGACAAGCCAAAAGGAAAGCTAGAAGAGCAGAACCTTTTGCCATGGACTACGAACAGACAATCATCCCTGGAAATATATACCAATTATGGCTGCAAAACTCTTCAAGCATTGTCTCAAAAAGAGGAAGAAAGAGAAAGGTTAGTGCTTCTCCTTTTGGGTCCAACGCAGGACTACATGGCCGAGTCAAGCCATTTTTGTGAACTAACCTGTCCCTTCCATTGGGTGCTTGGAGGCTTGGATTACTAAATTTGGAGGGACATCCATGTTAGGATGTTCAGCTTTCAGCCTTTTATGTTAAACAGTAACAATAAAAAAACTCTGATGAGACAATTCCGAGATGCATTTTCTTGCAGCGTACATGTGTGATGAACAGCATGAAGATTGCTCATCTCATGGAGCTACCACCGATAGTACTAGCATGTGGTTTACTGAATGAAAATAGAAGCATCTATTATCCTCCTCCTCTTATGGAGCTGTGGATGAGAAGTATCCAGCCTCCCCATGACTCACCTTCTGGTCAGCCTTTGGCAAGCCTCTTTTATAGCAATTTGTGGTGCTTGATAGAGTGCAACCCCAGTTCAAAATAATAACCGTTCTCCACAGGAAGAACATCCCCGCCCTTGCCACCAGAACCATCATCGTCATCCCCCCCAGAGAGAGCATATTATCAAGATTTAGGGGCACGGGTATGCCTCTCATCTTTTTACTGGAGCGCCTGATTGCAATGTGTGTGTCTGGACTCCGTCTGATGAAGTATTTGATTGTGAAGCCTTTCGAAGATCTACACGTGGAGGTCAACCCACATTCACAAGATGTCTCCATAGAGAAGCTGCGGAATAATTTTGAAAATCAGGAAATGCCCCCGGAAATTTTCATGGAAGGATTTAGAAACAATCTCATCCACAACAAGACAGCGGCAGCAGATCCAGACCCAATGGTAACCCCAGGAAATTCAGGTAATGCTTACGTGTTGGGATATATCACATACTGCGGAGAACTAGCAAAAATCTCTTTGCATATGGTATTACAGGGGATGATGTAAGATCCATACCAAGCTCAGCTTCTGGACACAACTTCATAGCACACAATGCGGAAGTCAACTCCGGACGGTTAGTGAGAATATGCATCTTTCGTAGAGTGCTTTGGATAGTGCACAAAGATTTACAGGCAGGAATCAAATTTTCTCATGAGAGCAAATTAATACCATCGTGGAACTAGTTGGTTCTATCTTGCATCTTATTATTTTGTTTCATTTATTGAACAAATAATTGATCATATGGATCGACATCATTGTACCTAATAGATCCAGCAAGAAGCGGCCCTTTTCTTCATCTAGAAACAGCAGTAGTGGCCTCGAACCTGTAGCTGAGGAAAATTCATGGTTAAACGGGGATCCCAACTTCAAGTTATCGAGGCTGCCCGAAGATGGCCAAACACCTGGTAGGTATCCCATTGATATCAAAGAGAGAGCAGAGTCATGTCATATTGTCGATTACTTAGAGACGCACAGCAAGTGGGCGACCTTCTTAAGTGTTCTCTTTATTGAGCGTCTCCTGCAGAACTGCTGGTGGAAACTGGACCAACACAAACCCAACGCCCAATCAGTAGTCCTCCTGTTGACAAGCTTACAGATACAATCCGCACGTATGTTGCAAAATCTTCTTAGTCTATCTGCTCAAAGTGTACTTTTCCTTCGCATAATCAAGGTCTACCGTAACCTGTCTTAATGGCTGCAGCCAGATGAAAGAGCATTTTGAGACTCCCGGGGCCCCCAAGGAAGAATCCCTGAACCACCTCGCCACTGGGATGAGCCGAAAAGGAGCAGCCACGCTCTTCTATCAGTCTTGCGGTAATTGTCCATGCAATGATCCAATCGCTTTCGGTCAATGAACCGCTCACGATTCACTGGCTTACAGCTTATTTCAAACCCGCAAGACCAAGATACCAAGATTAATCATCTGATTTGTTGATGCAGTTCTTGCGACTCGTGATATGCTCAGAGTTGAACAAAGGGTGCCTTATGGAGATATACTCATTTCTCGAGGAGCGAAAATGTGATTCCACTTAAGGTCCACATTTCCCGCGGTGAAAACTCTTTCTACTTTTCCTGCTCTTCTTGCCGTAACTTTATGCAAGAGCTGAACTGAGAAACCTTCTCCGTTTCCTACAGATTGAAACAAGGCGGACCTGAACATGTCCTTCTAAATTTTGCTTCGGGACGACGGCCTATTTTGATGACAGTGGGCAACTCTTAGACTGAGCTTCTCTTTCTTGAAGTGCGATATCTATTTGATATTTTTCCTGTCTTGAATTTAATCCTACTCTCTTCTGGGAGTTCTCATGTAGCTCCGGCTATTAATTGACATCACAAGATTTTTGGCTACGTCACTAATTTCAAATGCATTGATCGGCGCTAGCATCGGACCGTTTTCCTCAATGCGACCTTGCTGCAGAAAGGCAAAACAGCGGGGAAGCTGTCTGAATAGTATTTAACCAATCTCGGACCCCGACGAATGTCCGGGCTTGATCCCACATTTTCATCGTTTTCAGTCATAAAGAAATCGAAACGGAGGCATCACCCTCTGACAGGTTTCGAGCGCGGTTCCGAAATCCCAAATGCTGACAACCTCAAGGAGTAGAACAGGGTCAAACCCCAAATGAATTTGTCGGATAAAGCAAGAAATCATCGTCGCCTGGGGAAGTAAATGAATTGACAAAAAATTCACTTTGACAGAGGATGTCCCCAAATGCCCAAATAATTTATGCCTAAAAACAAGACACGAGCATTTATTATCATTGAAACCAAGCCCAACTCACCCTTTTTATCTCGCCTTTTTTTTTATTTTTCCTTTTTCTACATCCATTTACCCTTCTCTCCATCAAATTCGACCTTAGCCCTCAAAATTCTCTCTCTCTCTCTCTCTCTCTCTCTATCTCTGTGTCATGTGGCCACTCAGGAGGATCAACAGCTCACCATCATCAACCAGATCAAGGTCAAGGAACTTCTCTTGCTCGTCCTTCAAGGACATCCAGGACCTCTGCACCGAAGAGGCCAAGCCCGAAACTGGATCCGGACCCGAGCCCCCCGGGAACCCCTCCATTTTCCACCGGGTCCGGATCTCCAGCTGGGCCCACCCCAATTCCGCCCCGTCGTCGCCCACCACCCGCCACCACTACCTCTCCTCCCCTCCCTCGTCCCCCAAGCCCAAACACCGCCTCGGCTCCTCCGACAAGGAGAAGCCCGCCGTCGTAGTCTACTTCACCAGCCTCCGCGTGGTCCGCAATACCTTCGAGGACTGCCGCGCCGTCCGGTCCATCCTCCGCGGCCTCCGCGTCCCCGTGGACGAGCGCGACCTGTCGATGGACTCCAGGTTCGTGGCGGAGCTGCAGGGCATCCTGGGCCGCAGGAGGCTGTCCCTCCCCTGCGTCCTCGTCGGCGGACGGCTCCTGGGCGGGGCCGAGGAGGTCCGGAAGCTGCACGAGAGCGGGGAGCTGAGGGCGCTGGTCGCCGGCGGCGCGTCCCCGGCGGTGGGGCGCGGCGCGTGCGGCGCCTGCGGAGGGCTGAGGTACGTGGTGTGCGAGCGGTGCAGCGGGAGCCGCAAGATCTACTCGGACAAGCAGGGGTTCAAGAGCTGCAAGGCCTGCAACGTGAACGGCCTCATTAGATGCCCCTCTTGCTCCTCTTACTGATCAGTTCGCAACGCCTGAAATCGCGGATGGAGCCCGGGACTAGGATCGTGGATTATCCCCAGATTATCATACACAATTGTGAGTCAAAATTGAGTGACCGTGATGGTTTCTGTCGTTAGAATAGATGGAGGAGAAGGTTAGTGGTCGAATGTTTTGGTCGGTATTCTCTGCGCGACTCTCCAATTTGTTTCCTTCTAATTTGTACATACTCTAGGAGCTTATGTTACCGGTGGCTGTCGGGTCAAGTTTATGAACAACGGACACCTTGAATTCCGGATTTCGGAACCCATCCTTCGTGTTCAATCGGACCAAAAATGATTTCCGACGCCACTAACGATTCTCGACTCTTTGATTTGGGTTCGACCCCGGAACCCATCCCTCTCAAGTTCAATGGGACCAAAAATGCTATTATCGATTCTCAACTATTCGATTTGGTTTGACTCTGGAACCCATCACTCGAGTTTAATCGGACCGAAAAACGATTTCGACGCCACTGACAATTTTCGACTCTTCGATCTTGTTTGACTCCATCACTCCCAATGAGCAGATGATAGTCGTGTCAAGCAACAGGCAACAATCAACTTGAATTGGATACATGAGATTGGTATCGGCTGATACATAAAATGATTAATATTAAGAAAAACCCATAACTAATACACCAAGATAAATTTAGCTTAGAATATTTTTTTGATTATCAAAAACCTCAAACCAATATACAATGATAAATTTACTTCAAACTAATTTTTTTTACTATAAAAAACCCTAAACCAATACATTTTATCATCAACTAGTTTTCGTTAAATTAGATTAATATCACAAAAAATCACAAATTTATACATCTATGACAAACGGAAGGCGAAACCTCAAAAACCGTCCACTTATCAACCGTACATGTCATTTAATTTAGCAATTTAATGATAAAATTTGACAGAAATTAATTAATGATAAATTATTATAAATATACTAGTTTGAGATTTTTTTAGTCAAAAATTTAGTTTTTGGTAAATTTGTTACACATGTACTAATTTGAAAATTTTCATAATATTAGCCATACATAAAATTACTTCTATATGTGAGCTTGAAAATGAGAAAACTAAGATCTTGAAAGAAGACAATACTAAAATAGACCAGGCCATGGAATATTCTTGAATGGAAAGTGGACTTTGAATAGCATTCAAATCAGTTTCTACTCTTTTTTCTGCTAGAAAGATTAGTTTCTATTTTAGCACCAGATACTTAATATTTTCTCCATGTGAAACTTTTTATCAACGAGCTTTAATAGTCTCGATTATTATGTGCATTTTTGTGATCAGCATGATTCAGTTCTCTGAAGTCTAGAACATCACGTGCAACACATAACCTTTTTTAATATAACTCATTATTTATTTAGCATGTAAGAGCACAATAAAATTTTCACAATGTCCCCTATATGAAATCTTTTGTTCGCTTAAAATGGGATATTGTTGAATGGAAAGTAAACTTGATATAGCATTATTAGCTTTTACTTTTATTTCTGCTAGAAAGATTAGTTTCTACTTTAGCACTAGATAATTTTTTTTCTCCATTTGAAGCTTTTTACCAACGAGCTTTAATGGCCTCCCTTGATTAGCGCTTTTTTTTTTTTTATATGGTTTTTGTGATGAGCATGGTTCAGTTCTTCAACATCCAAATTATCACGCCCAACATATTTTCTTTCCGAATATAACTCAGTAATTATATTTAGCATGTGAGAGCACAATAAAATTTTCACAACACCTCTTATATGAAATCTTTGGTTCGTTCAATGTAGGATAATCTTAAATGGAAATTAAACTTCAAATAACATTATCAGTTTCTACTTCTTCTTTTTCCCTCTAGAAAGATTAGTTTCATTAGTTTTTACTTTAGCACAAGATACTTAATTTTTCTCCGTGTGAAGATTTTTACTAACAAGCTTTAATGGCCTCCCATTAGTAGGTGTATTTTTATAGTGAGCACGGTTCTAATATGTCACATCGTGACATATATTCTTTTTGAATATAACTTGTAATAATATTTAGGATGTAGGAGCACAATAAAATTTTCACCATGTCCTTTGTATGAAATCACACAAGTTTAGTTTTATATATTTGCTTCTTTATACTAACACCACTGGTTACCAACACATGCAATACCAAAAGTCATGCGAAGGTTTAAGTCGTCTAAAATCATCATGCCACTCCTCCACTAAAAACTTGCTTGTATGAAAGTAAAGTTATTCTCTATAAATTGACCACCTCGCCCATTGACAAACCTTCCTTTGAAACCAGGGGACCATCAAAACCCTTGACTGGTCAAACAAACTCCCCATTGATCCATGTGATGGAACTACACTTCATACATACTGCCACCAATTTGAGCATCATTGTATTCAAACTCAAAACACACACGAACTCCAAACCATAATAGTGGAGGGTGATCCAACCTATAAATCTGAAAAATTAAGGGATAAGGCAAAACCTAGTAAATGAAATTCTTAAGTCTAAGATGAGATCATCTTACCACTTAACCTAGTACATACAACATGACTTCAAAACAAAACAAAATAACCATTTATGACGAATACAAGAGTAAATGAATTATCTTTCTTATCATGAAATGCTGAGAAAATCATTAGCAACACTGCATAATGCAAGCAAATTTGCATAACATATTGTGTAGTATATTATTTTCACCAATTAATTCATTAATAGAAATATGTGAATATATGCATTTATATATACACATAAACATGCATCATATTCGTTATTAGCATATCATTTCATCTTGACGTACAAGACATCTCCACTCCGAGGCATCTTGAACACACCCTAGGCATCCCAACCCATGAATCATTTTAATTCCAAGGCATCATTGCCACTAATATGTAGGTAACTGAAATTACTTTTTATAATCATATAAAGTTCATCACATCAACAACGAAAGCAACATTCATTTCAAGAATCGACATTCAATACACAACATCTTTTCATGCAAATCACTTTCGAAATATACTTATGGTACCCTATCAGTAATCACACTAGCAAGTGAAGACATGCTTATGTTCTATCATTTCTCACACAAACAATAATAAGATATTTAAAAAATTAGCAAATGGATTCGACAAATAGATTCTCAACAAATGACAAGTAGATATATTCAGCAAGTGGGTATATTCAGACAAGCATATATACTTAGGCAAGTGTATATACTAAAGCAAATGGATATACTTACTAAATGAATATATTCAAGCAAATAGATATACTTAGCAAATCAACATGAGCGGTAAGTGATTATACTCAGCAAATAGATATGAATAGTAAATGGTTATATTCGACTAATGAATATAAGAGGTATGTGGCTATACTCAATAGGTGAATATAAGCCCAAGATCCTTTCCAAGTCCAGTTTTGCCATGCCCAGTTTAACACATAACATGCTATCACACTTTACGAAAATCAATCACACATATCTTTGGCATGTAAATACTCATCAACATAAGTCAAATCATCACAACATCTCAATATGCCATAGATGAGGCTGCTTACACCTAATGTCAAATACAAACTAAATTAATAAACATCAATCAAGTCAACAATGCTAAGTAAAAATTTAGCTTAGTCCCTAGAGTTAGCTTTAACTAACTTTAAAGCAAGATAAGCAAGAATAAAGGCTGACAACTTTTAATCTTTTTACAAAACTAGATTAAGAAAAGGATATAGTTCATCAAATCACCTTGCAATTCTTAAAAGATAGTATTTTGCAGCTTCAACAATATAAGTATGGATCCTTGCTTTAAAATGGAAAAATTGGAAAGTGAAAATAGAAGAGAAAAGTGATGGGAGGTCTCATCTTTCTTTCTTGGCAAGAACAAGTTGAAATTCTTGAAGACATAAAAAGAGTTATTTATAGGCCAAGGGAAATGAACTTAGAAGACCAAGGTTAGAAGTGATAATGACCTTAAGTTAAGAAGATAAATGGCAAGAATTGGTGGAGATGTGATAAAAATATCACATATGGCCACATTTGGTTTGTTTGGACAAATAACCGAGGTTAAAGTAATGACAACCTTGAGTAAAAATGTGAGATAGAAAGAGAGGAATGATGCTTCCCTCCAAAAGATATAAGTGAACTAATAAGAACGGCTAAAAATGAGATATTTTGAGAAAGTGCCCTTAGCTAGGCAAACTAAATGAGTCATCAAGAAATTAATGGACTAAAGTTGAAATATGTGATGTAATGTATGTTATCAGGGCTAGACTAAATTCAATGTCACTAAGATCACGTGTTTTGAAACTATTGATGGAAAATGAAGAGACGTGATATAAATTAAAGAGGGACAAATGACTCAGCTAGGTTTTCAAAATGGATTTTTGTTAAGTTACCAAAATATATAGTAAATTGGCAATAAACAAGGAACCGGTGCATGTTTCAAGCACTGATAAATCTGAAAAAAAAAATATTTTTAACTCAGTAAAATTATTAATGGAAAATATTGGATGCTTTAGTAAATCACGATTTGGTGAATTTAAAACTTGAAAGTTAATAAATATGTAATTCAAGCATACCAATCTCTTCTTACAACCACCATGACAATAAATCAATTAACCTCACTTTAGATTATTAACATACATTTATCAATTTAATCTCAAAGCATTACATTCTAGGCGACTACAATCTTGGAAAATTATTATAAATATTATTACCAAATATAGAAAATTCTAGATGTCACAAGTTTAATTCGAGTTGGATGAAACACCAAATCAAACTAAAATAGCACAAAAAAAAACATATGAAACCTGATTTGAACTAGAGAAGAGTTTGAAATTAAACAACCAGAAGCATAAATGCTACATTTGGTAGATAGGTTAGAAGTCGGGATAGAAGTCATTTTATTGTATCTCGTGTTTGATTCATAGCCAAGATAGCATTAAAGTCAAATATAAGAGGGATACAATATGGAAAACAATATCCTATGGGAGAGGTGGGAGATAGGTTAATAGGATTTATTATATTTGGGGCATAAAGTTATTTTTCTTAAATAACAAACTTCTTAAAATAATTAATATAAATAATATTTGAATAGTGATAAAAAAAAAAGAAAATTTCAAATAACAAAGAAATAACAACAATTTTCATTTTTATTATTCATTTTTGTATATATATTTGAATTTATTTGCACTCTATAATGTGTATTATATATTTAATTTTATTTCATATATTAGATATATTAGTATTTTAGGCATATTAGTATAGCTTATTATTTTATGAAATATTTATTAAGGAATGATGGAAAGGAATGAAAAAGAAACAGAAAAAACGGTACCAAAAAGGAGAGGATAAATAATTAAAAAAATAAGTAAATAGAAATGAAGTAAGCAAAAGAGTTCACGTATTATACAATTTAGAATTGTGGAAGTAAATAATTGACAATATAGGTTATATGACTATCTAATTTTATTATTGTGATTCTCCTAGCAAAATTTCTGAATTTTTATCCTATCTTATTAGTCATATTCTGACTAGTAATTTAGATGACCAAATGCAGCCAAAGAAATTATAAAAGTCAGAAAGAAACAAAAGTGATTCATAGTCTCGCTGTATTTTCTCTTTTTTGGCTATTCTATTCATCTCTTTTTTAAAGATTTTTTTATAACCCTTTGACTTCTTCCCTCCCTGTTTTTTTTTTTTTTTCAATTTTTCTCACCTACTCTTATCTCTCTCCTACTACTAATTCAAATACTACTATTATAAAATTAAAAAAAAAATTCGGTTAGGCGCTGATCAGTTTGGAAAAAAGTCAAACCGAACCAAACAGCCAAATTTTAATCCAGTTTGTTTTATGAAACGAGTTTTTATGACCCTTTCTCCAAACTGAACGGAACTGATTATTTCAGTTCGCTTCGGCGGTTTGAACTAAAGCATTGATGCACGGTTTACAGGAACGACTGGAGTGTTAAAGATTGTCAACGTTTTGGTAATGAGTTGCTGGACACTTGTTAACAAAAATTTCGTTTTGATTTGTGAGATTGCACTGATTAATAGGTGTCGCTGTGCTAAAATAAATGGGAGGACAAAAAATGTAATGTCTTTCATTTGGGCTTTGGTATTGGGCCAATTCTCCTGTCTTCTCATGTTGGAGGATCTAGGGCCATGGGTTTTTAAATGGCGAAACCCAAAAGGGGGAAAAATCATTCCGTGATCTTTTGCTATGCGTTAGACATATTTGTCTTCCCCCTTTTGGATGAGTAAAAGAGTGGGGACAGAAATAACACCCGAAACGTTATCTAGATCATGCCGCAATATCTCTCATTATTTTTGCGTGCCGGTATGTAAGTGATGCTATTATGGAACACGCCCTTATTTGTCTAATCTTGTATGTTCCAATAATGATTTGAATTCCTTCCTTTCCTTTCTTAATGCCTCTATCAAACACCGTAAAAAAAAAGAAGTCTAGCAATGAAAATACATAGGGTTAGTAAAATAAAAAAATCTTACACCGATACACCTATGATGAATTTATTAAAAATTAATTTTTTTACTATAAAAAACTCAAAACTTATACATCCATAACAAATTTATTCTTAAGTTAAGTTAGTTTTTATCAAATTTTATCGTTAAATTACTGAGTTGAATGACACGTGGCGATTATATTTTGGGTTATAGTATGTGATTTTTGATGACCTTAATCTAAATTAACGAAAACTAACGGACGGTAAAATTATCGCAATTTAGGTTTTTGATTATTCAAAAATTAATTTACGATAAATTCGTTATGTACGTAGCAATTTAAGGTTCTATAGGGATATTGGCCCAAATAGAACGTGGGCGACCATGAGCCACAACCCACGAAACATCCAATTGAAAGACCACGAGAAAACGTCAGAGATCAAGCGGCTAGCATCGAAACCGTGCAGGAAGGGGTCGGAATGGGTGGGTGGGCACGAGGACCTCGATTGACTCGCATTCTTTTTTGGTTCCATTCCACGGCCAAGAAGTCCTTGGGATTTGGGATTTGCATCGAACCTCACGTTCAAGCGACGCCAAAGACGTCTCACATGGGGGGGGGGGGGAGATGCGCATTCCATGGCACGCCAAAGTCGCCATAAAACTTCTCGAGGCCGCACGCCACGCGATGCAGAAAAGAGAGCGTGAATGCTGTGGAACACACGCATCCCCCCCGCCCTTATCCTACTCTATCAATACCGACGCCTGTTGCTGGCCGGCCAATCCAGAATCTCCACAATATGTGGAACACCGGCCGGCCCACCGACCAAAAATCAAAAATCAGAAGCCGACCGCCGATTTTGACGCCGTAACCATTTGATAAAAATTTAGAAAAATAGAAAAAACTAATTGATATTATCAAACGGAATCTTTTCTGAAAATAAAAGAATAGAAATGGAGGAAAATTGAAGTTTTACTAAGCAGGCCTTTTGTTTATTGAGTTAGCTTGCTGAATCCGGGCGTTAAAAGCCTTGGTCGCGAAAAAAAACTGCTGGTAGACGTCAGGTTATAATTTATCTCGATAAATAAATAATTAGGTCCCCTAATCTTTCCACCCCCGCATTGACTTGAATTTACAAATTGCGTATTCCAAAGAGGAGAACAAAAAAGAAACGAGAAGCTGACCGCGTCAAGGACGGGACATCGTCTCGATCCCGACACGTGAGACCGTGGATTGGCGACTGGCGCGCGCCTCTTGTTTTCTTTTTTTAGGACGTGTTTCTTCCACATAAGCCCCCGAAACCTTTTTTTGATCTCGTCAAAAGGTTGTCCTTTTCGGACCCAAGGGAAAAGGGAAACATAGAGATTTTTCTTTTCTCTTGAGTCTTTGCTTTTATCCAACTTTCCACTTGCGCGGGCGGCTCTTGTCTTTGTCTTAGCTTTATCTGCCCCGACTTTTTGTGATTCTACGATGTACAGTCGACGCCCTTTACCTGATAGATGATAGATTCTCGACCACGTGTTTACAGAAGGTTTCGTGGAGAGAGAGGGGGCTAAAAAAGAGTGACTTCGGCTTGAAGGAGTCGGGGCGGTTCGACGAGGCTACGTTCCGGCCGGACATTTTTGTCGGCACTATACAACGTCTATGTGCGGATCAAAAGTGAAGGTGAAGAAACGCTTTAGGTCCTTGTTAATGACTGTCCTAAAATATTCGTTAAACGCTTCAATTAAGGAAATTCTGTCATTCTCGATGCGTCATCTATTGCATTGAACAATGAAGATATCTTTTTAATGGGTGTAATTAATAAGGGCCAAGATACACTCGTTAATAGGATTCGATTATCTTTCACTTTCTCTTTTCTTCTTTTTTTTTTTTAAAAATATTTCTCGAGTGTTTGTGATGTGTTTGTTAAATGATAGAGTTCCGAAGAGGGGGCGAGTATTTCTAGAGCTAGAGAAAAAGTCTTTTGATGGCTCTTCAAACTTTTTTTTTTTTTTTTTGGTTGAAAATAGGAAAAGTCGTGAATTGTAAGAAGAAAGGGGCGAATTTTAAAAGGAAACCAAAGTGGGGAAATTCACAATAGCCGCGATCCCATCTTTATCCATTTTCAGGAGGTTGGTCAATTTCATTATAACCTTTAAAAGCTTCGTTAAATAAAAAATAAAAGCTTTTTTTTCCCTTCTAGATATCTGCTGGCTGGCTAGAAAATCTTTGAGTCATAGGGATTGGTAGTGTTGAGAAATAGATGACTACTCATATTATACTTTTCGTTCCATAGATGAAGTATGGAGATTTGAAAAAAGGGCAAAGATTGACGAGCCAAAAAAGAGCATGAGAATTTAAAATTTTACTACATCTTCCTCGGCCCTCCACTGATTTTAATTTTCTATATAGACTAGTTAATTTCTAGTCTCAGTATACCGCAAGTATTATGTATTAAATGGTGAATGAGACCTTTCAAAGTTATCCAAAGTAAGAAGCACTGCGAGTCTCACATCAACTCGAATTCATGATAGCATCCGCGAATTGTATAGATTTTCTTATGTCTTACTATCTTCTTCATCCTGCATTCTCATGGGAGGACTTGGGGATCAAATCACGAGCCTCGTCCTGGTCTTCTCGTCTCGATTCCTTCGGGATTTGATTAGGCCACGTGCATTGATTTTGTCGTCGCATTACTTTCGCCATCCCTTTCAAGGAAGACTTGCATGCTAGTCTTTCTTATATTTTCCCTTCATGTTCATCCACTCAATTTCCTTCTAGCGTCTGGCCAAAATCCTTTTTCGCTGCTAATTCCTAAATCAACGAGTGTGGTCACAAGAAAATTATCCAAAAATTTATAAATCTATTGTATGGTAATTAATTCAATTCCTAAACTTTTTAATTTGATCAATTTAGTTATAAGCTTTTTGACAATTTTCTTATGCAATCCTTTCACCCAATATTATTCGGAAATCATTGACGTGGACAATTTTCGAAATTTATTCTTCCTTTTTTTTCCCAACTTTCATTTTCTTGAAAGGGCCGGCTTGCAATATTTACCGGCATACAAATAGGTTTAGGATTTTCTGACAAATATCCTGTATACCTAATTACCATGTACAATTGCAAATTCAAGAGGGATCTAGCAAACTTACCCTCCTAATCAATTCCCCTCCTCGAGTGTACAGAACTGTTGCCATTTCATTTAACTCCATTTATTAGAAAACTAGCTAGAAAAAAGTACGTTTATTTTCACCGAAAATTAATGATTTGAAATTATTTTCAAACAAACAATTAGTTGAATTGCTTATAAAAATGAACGAATGGAAAATATTTTAATTATTCACGAAATTATTTAGACATAAATTACTATTGATAATAAAAAAAATTATTCATTAACTAATTATCCCAAACGACGCAAACAATTTACTTTTTTAAAAATATTTTTCAAATCATTTATTTTTAAAAAACGATAGATAAACGGGCACAGGAGTTCTAAGTACCCAATAACCACAAGTCACCACGAGGGTGGCCGATCTTTCAGCATCAATGAGCTGCTTGGTGCTAAGAAGTAGGTCCACAGACGAAGCAAGTTCTTGCGCATTGACTAGGATTTATCGGTGAAAGTTACACGCCCGCGTAACGACCAGGGTAGGATTCATCTGTTGCATTGGACGTAAGCTGGTGTCGAGCGATCTTGGACCTGTCTTTTGCTGGAAAATTCGATTCCTGCTAACGTCGTCAGGGTAAGAGCTATTCATACGTAGTTGGTTGGCACTTGGCCGGAATTCTCGATTGCGAAAGTTTGAATTGGTCCAACCAGCAGGACATCTCACGTGTTGTCATCGATCGCGTGAATCGAGAATCATGAAGCGCCAGCTCATCATGCCCTCCCCCTCTTTTTCTTCTTTTGTTGGTTTGCCCCGTGAGATAAGAAATGGAAATTCCACCGATTATGCAGAGCAACTTCGCAATTTGCTTCGTTTTCTTTTCCAATTTTTGTTCGAAGCGCGTACGGATTGCGAAATTGAGCATCTTGCATTATGGTCCCCGCTGTCAATAAGAGTTTGTATTATTATGAATTAAACATGATTCGACCCTCGAGGATCGAAATAATTCATTCGGCTTGCCAAGTCATGAAATATACACAACCCATTTCTTGCTATATATAGACATTTTGATATAACTATTTTAAGGAATATGTTATTTATGCATGGCCGACCAGCTTCCTAGCAATTTAATCTTTCACAGGAGGAAAAAGAAGAATTTTCTAATATAAAATCAAAGCATAGGATCATAACTTTTCACGAATTTAAAATACTCGGCATTCTCTTGCATCATTATATATATTGATTATTTTCATGTACTCCTAAAAAACACAAAAAAAAAAAAAAATATAAATATCATATAAGTATCAACACTGGTTATATACGTAGAATAGTAAATGTCCACATCAACGATTTTCGGTGAAAATTAATCGGTACATTATCAAAATGTTTAAGACCGAATTGATGTAATTGTGAAATTCAGACATGAGTTGACATGTATACAATACGTTTAGAATCTTTTTATTTGTAATTTCCCCTGCTACGTATAGGCAGATATTAACGTTGGTAAGTTAGCTTACCGCTTGAAATTGAAATTGAAATTGGGCAGAGGGGGGGAAGCGTCCTCTGCCAACAACCCCTACTGCTCATAATAGTACGATGTCTCATTCAAATGTTTGGTGGGGCCGAACTTGCAGAAAACGACGCGCCTTGTACCCCCCAAAGAAAGAAAGAAAGAAAGCATCATAGGCCCCGCCTTTTTAATGATTCCCCCGAAAATTTCACTGGCAGTTTTCCTTACAATTCCGGGATTCTCAATGGCCGTCCTTTTCCATTTCTATGAATTTCGAGGAAACTCCCCTCGCTACTCGAATTTGGTGCCTACGACAGCGACTTCAACGCAAAAATACGTAAATAAATAAATAAATAATTTCCCCACATAAATAAAACGCCAGAGAGAGAGAGAGAGAGAGAGAGGGTTGCGTGTCATTCAAATTGACGTCGTCTGCATCTGACGGAAACCAAACGGTGAATTCCACGGCATGACGCGAAGGACTGGTTTCTCTTCGACCTTTCGCCGAAATATCAAACGCACGTTACCTCGACCAGTCGTTAAAAATAAAGAATATTTATTATATCACCGGCTTCCTCACCTCTCTTTTAGACAGTGACAAAAATCATTTGCGTGGAAAAATCTATCAACGATGTCAAAATTCATTTCGCTTTCGAACTAATGAAAAAAGGGATAATGACTATAAATTACAAATGACGAAACACTTGAAATAATCGCATGTTAAGACTTTCATATCGGTTTCTAGATAAATTAAAACTAAACGTGCATCACTGATTATGATTCAACTCATATTGCTAAGATAATTTAGATTTGATGATTTCCGAGCTCCAACATCTTAATAAATTGGTCACTGGGATCAAAGTCATTAGATTGAGATTAATTATTATTGCCGGGTCGGATGAATAAGGGGGTGAAGTAAATTATCAGCAGGGCCTAAAGTCGGAAGAAAAGGTCTTTAATCTCTCTGTTTTTTGTTTTTTTTTTTAACTCTCTTAGCTTCCGGAACGTTGCCTTTTTACGACCCGATCAAGTCCAAACCAAAGGTGGGAAAGTTATTTTTATGCGATGCAAATTGCATTTTACTATGAAACGGTCGGGAACTATATAAGAAAAAGGAAAAACCAAAGGCCGTTGTAATAATAATAAATGCGAGTATTCAAGCGCACGCGTTTTCAAACGTATCTCAGTCTAAAATAGTCTGCAATCACGCGAACGCTCTCCTTATTTTATTTTTATTCTATTTTATTTTTGCCCTTTTACTCCTTCTCCTCCTGCTTCTTCTTCTTCTTCTGGTCAGCTTACCCAATTCCTTCCAAAAGTGTGTCTTTTTTCCTGCAAATTCCTGCTCAGCAAGGCTTTTCTCGAGCTGCATGCTGCAACCCAGATTCAATTTCGGTTCCTGATTGAGGCCACCTTGGTTTGAAGCGAGGATGAGGCACAGTCGGCAAGCGAATCGCTGGCAGGATCCGGCTGGAGTGGGATTCTTGTTGGTGGTTTTTACGCTTTGCCAGAGTCTTGGCGCCTGCCGGTGCTTAAACGAAGAAGGTATGTGTTTGGACCTCGCGTGGTGTTGGGTCCAGGTCCACCCTTTTCGTTTGTTTGTCAAGAAAGTGAGGGGAAGTGTTCATTGGTCTGGTTTGCTGGTTTTTGCAGGCTTGGCTCTGTTGAGGGTAAGAGATAAGGTAGTCAGTGACCCTTTTGGAGCTTTGAGAAATTGGAAGGAAGATGATGGAGAAATCGATCCATGCTCGTGGTTTGGCGTCGAGTGTTCTGATGGAAAAGTTGTGGCTTTGTAAGTCATCTTCTCTCTACTGAAGATCTTGCGGTTGGCTATGTAGTTTTGCTGGGCTCGAATTTTTTCTTGACTCGGGACATTTGGAATTGCTTTGATGATCGGTGTCAGTTGATTGCTCGTTGACTCTTGATCACCACGGGATTAGAGAGAGTTCGCTGCTCGGTTTTTTTCGGTTTATCCGGTGTTCTGGTCCGATCTATATCTGATAAAGATCCTCAAGTTTATGGGTGGAGTATCTATGCCGGAATATACTGCAAATGATGGATGTCGGTCTAGTTCTTGGAATTGCTTATGGAGTCTACGTTGATACCATCATTCATAATGAACTGCCCAATAAACAGCACAATGAATACAGATTTTGGCCATGGCAAGCGAGTAGTTTAAGGCATCCGTGTTGGTTAGCTTGATCAACCTAAGTGTGACATTAAGTTGTAAGAATTGTTGTGACACGAGTCAGTGTTGAAGAAAGAGGATTTCACTCGGTTGACTTTGCTTTAAGCATGAAGGCATATGTATATTGATTTAGTCTCTCACTTGGAAAATCAAACTATTCTTGTTCAGAGAGGCTTTATGTGTTTCCGCCGCCTATTTCATTGATGAGAAAACTCAACTAGTCCCCTATGATTATCTTTGATCATAAGAAATTACTTGGTTCTCTTTTGCTTTTTGGAGAAATTCTCTCATTAATTATGTGACACTTTGGAAGGTTTCGAACTGGTATACATGCCTGTCATTTCTGATGATTAATGCAATAAAACTTACAGGAACTTAAGAGATCTTTGTCTCGGAGGAACTCTGGCACCTGAGATTGGAAACCTGGTTCACATTAAAGCCATGTAAGTTAAAGCCGTGTAACGAGGTAGTTTTTGATCATCATTTCCTGCATTCGTCTCTCTTTAGTCTTTAGTGATGTCTTATCCTCTAATTCCATTGCAGAAATCTGCGTAACAACACTTTCTCTGGAGTCATTCCAGAAGAAGTTGGTGAGTTAAAGGAGCTGGAGGTGTTCGATTTGGGATACAACAACTTCAGTGGGCCACTCCCATATAAGCTTGGAAATAATTTTTCACTAGCAATCCTGTATGTTTTTCCCCCTAATAATTACAAATCTTGTTTATGCTAATGAAGTCGCTTTAGCTTAATTTTCTGTTTGGCTTGCAGCCTTGTGGACAACAATGAGCTTCTAACTGTATCCTCTCCTGAAATCCAAGAGCTCACATTAGCTTCTGAATCTCAAGTAGATGAGAACCTTCTGTCAATTGCTGCAAACAAATTAGCTTGCAAAATGAGATGCAATGCATGGTATGTAGTTCAAAATTTAGTTTCTTTGTATAAACTTCAGTTCAATTTCGGGTTAATCTGTGAGGCAAGAGTAGTTTCAAAATTTAGAGGACGTCTAGTTTGTGTCAATCTTAATCTTATTACACTTCCCAAAATAATAGATTTTACTTGGACCAGCCACACGAATGTGTTATAATAGCAAAGCCCTTCCAATGTCAAAAGCAACTTCTTCCAAAGGATGCAAAGTGTTAGGATTTTGAGAATTCTTCTACTCCCTGTGTTGCGGAAGGGAAAATGTGGTATGATTTTCCAGATATTTAACTGTATCTTGGAAGCCACTTGATAATTCAGAGATCCATAAGGAAAATGGGCTAATTGAAATCCCATCGCTTTAATTGATATATAATTAAAAAAATACTTCTTCTATATTGTACAGAACTTTAGGTGGTTCATGCAAAAATACTGAGGCTATGAGGAATATATAAACAGTGCTTCCATAAGTTTGATCATATAGGCTTTTGTGTTTTTGGCAGGAAAGTGGAACAAACAAGCAATGTCATTCACAGAATACTTCTTGCCCACTCCCCCAACCATTCAACTTTTTCTAGAACAGAAAACACTCCCACACCATACCCATCCCCATCCCCATCCCCATCACCATCCCCATCCCCGGCCCCAGCCCCATCCCCGGCCCCAGCTTCCAGCACACCCTCATCCCCAGCCCCCGCCATGACCTCACCTGCATCTCCACCTGCAAAGTTAAGTCGTCAAGCAATCATAGGTGGAGCGGTTGGAGGCTCAGTTTTTGTTTTGATTACCTTCCTTGTTGTGTATCTATGCAAAAGCAATAAGGTGGCCACCGTCAAACCTTGGGCCACAGGTTTAAGCGGACAGCTGCAGAAGGCATTTGTTACTGGTAATTATAAAATATTTTCACTGAAGATGTAATTATTTTGCATATTAAAATGCTGAGCACACTGTACATGTGCGGAGATCACTATTTAGTGTTGAATGATGCTAGACATGTTAAGACTCAATTGATACATTAATTTACTAAATGATCTGACTGATACCTGTTGGGTGTTTAAATGGCCCATTAATTTGAATAGTCACCTAAGAAGTACCACATCACTTGGCGGACCCACTGAGTAGATAAGTCTTATTATCTCTAGCTTGCTCTTTAGCGATAAGTAATCAATTGTTCTAGGGCTCGATGATGAACCAAATTTGTCACTTGTTTTCTTCGAAATGATTATACTTAGATGGCTTAGTTAAAAAAAGTAGTCTTTGATTTCTTTGAGCTGTTGTTTAAGCATGGGTAACCCACTGGGTCGAAAAGGTATTACAAACTCCTCAAGGGACTCTGCTTGGGCCAAAAGTGTCGTGCTCTGGTTTCACCTTTGAGTAAATTACAAAGTATTTTTCAGTCTCTTCGATTGTCGTAGTTGTCATTGATGTTACTGCTCTATTCATGTTGTTTACAGTCCTCTAGCTTACTCTACTGAATGTCAAGGGATATTGGTCTGAAACCCCTTTGATGAAAATGCCTGTACATTGTGTGCTTTCACAATATTCCATTGCTATGACTTGCAGAGTGAGCATAGATCTATAATGCCATGTGGAACTTTTACCCGACATGATGATATTCTCCCATAATAATATAAATTAAATATGAAAAGTAGCATTGGAAAATGTGAGCTACCTCGTCACTTAGTTCATTGTACATTGTTCCACCTCTTTTTTAAAGAAACGGGAGCAAAACTGAAATAATGGGTCTGTGAATACATCAAACTCATGACAAGGGGTATCAGAGCATGTTACCTTAGGTTACCAGCATCTGAGGACATCCTTCTTTTGCCTTCATATGTGGAATTTACTGTCAGGAAGCTCCTTCTAAGCTGAAAAGATGGCAGATCTTGACTGTTTTTCATCCCTAAATTTTATCCCTAGTTCTACTCCCCAGCTTTATGTATGCATAATGGTTTTCTCCTGGCCAGAACTAATTTCAGTGCTGTTTACTGAAGATTTTTACCTGCATTCCAGGTGTACCAAAGCTGAAGAGAGCAGAGGTTGAAGCAGCATGTGAAGATTTCAGCAATGTGGTCGGTTCTTCCTCCATTGGCACAATTTATAAAGGAACTTTATCAAGTGGTGTGGAAATTGCTGTGGCATCTGTTGGAGGAAAATCAGCGAAGGATTGGTCAAAGAATTTAGAAGCTCAGTTCAGAAATATGGTAATTAGAGGCACAGTTAAGAACTTGGGACTACAGTTTGCCTTTCCAGTTAAACAGATCAAATGACTTTTTCTTCTGATGATGCTTGTAGATTGGCACTCTATCAAAAGGAAATCACAAGAATTTCGTCAATCTTCTCGGATACTGCGAGGAAGAGGAACCATTTACCAGGATGATGGTTTTTGAATATGCTCCCAATGGGACTCTCTTTGAGCATTTACATAGTAAGTATTGACATATCATGTCATATCGTATCTATGGAATCATTCATTCACTCATGCTTCACAAGTGATGGTTTCGCAAAAGGACCATGTCTTTCATCTGGAAATGACAATATAACTAGTTGAAAGATGAAAAAATCTATTATGATTTGTGCATAATGTAGGCCCAACTGAATTTGCCCTCAAGCATCACTTCTGGCTGCTAATTATTGAGGGGGATGTTCATAAATGATAGCAACTTTTAGTCATTACTCAGTTTAATGTATCGGAGATTTCTATTCTTTAATATACTTGAAGACAATGACATGCAAATATTATACATAATAATGCATAAAATCCATCTCTTATACCTCTTTCTTCCTTTTTCTGCAGTTAAAGAATCTGAGCACCTAGACTGGGGAATGAGGCTGAGAATTGCAATGGGCATGGCATATTGCCTCGAGCGCATGCATTTAATGAACCCGCCGATGGTGCACAAGAATTTGAACTCTTCAGCTGTCACCCTTACCGAAGATTACGCCGCCAAGATCTGTGACTTCAATTTCTGGAACCAAATGGCTGCAGCCGAGATTGAAGGATCTGGAATAGACCTCTTAAACACTGCTTCTGCCTCACGAGGGCCAGAGAGCAATGTTTACAGCTTCGGCGTAATACTGTTTGAAATGGTAACTGGTAGGCTTCCATTTTCCGTAGATAATGGTTCCGTTGAAGATTGGGCTTCAGATTATTTGAAAGGAGAACAACCTCTAAGGGAAATGGTGGATCCAAGTCTCGATTCTTGTCAAGAGGAACAGGTGGATAGAATTGGACAAGTGATAAAATCGTGCGTCCACCCTGATCCAAGAAGTAGACCACCAATGAGAGAAGTGGCGGCAATGTTGTGGGACATAACTGGAATCACTCGCGATGGGGCAACCCCGAAAATTTCTCCTCTTTGGTGGGCAGAACTCGAGGTTCTATCTACTGATGCAAACTAAAACTGTAAGTACAAGCTCAAGCTTTTCTTGTTTGCTTTGTATCTGAAGAAAGGTGACGACGAAACACATGCCTTGTATATATGAGGTAGAAGAATTAGGTTTGTCGTCTCATCTTGTTGTTGTTCGTGCTCTTCGTGTGGCTGTGTTGAAGCACATACCAGAAGCACAAAGATCTAAAGAATTCTGAGTAAAGTTTGCCTTTTCTGAGCGTTGCTCTCTTTCTAGCCTTCACCTTTAGCTGCAAGTGCTGATTTTGTGAGGGCAGCGCTGGTGTTGATTCTTTCCTTTTTCTTGCATCCGGTTGGTGTTGTCTCAACTGGGGTTGGACCCAAAGGATGGAGGAACAACCAGTCACCATCACCGCATCAAAGCTATAAACCTTAGAAAGCAAAATCAAAGGAGAATCCAATGAACTTCGCAGCGCGGTGTCAATTAGTAATTTTTGTTATTTTGTTGATTTGGAATCACATTGTGCGATCATCGCCACCAAAAATGATCTCCGGCCTTTGAACTTGAGGTGGCCAAAACGGTAAATACTCGGACATTTGTACCCATTCCTGCATTTTTATTAGACAAGCGATTTCTAGGATTCCTCAAACCTCCTTGTCACATGCAAGGAGACTCTTTCTTGGCCACCCCATGAAGGACTCCTTGTAACTAGTAAGCACGTATTCTTAAACTGAAAGCAAAAGGCATCGTTTGTTGCATTACACTAGCCTTACTCCCTGCAGTAATATCTCAAACGGTTCTGAGCTTTTAGCACGTGGAGGAACCGAATTTTTCTTACACTGAACTTGATAGGAAAAACAAGCAGTTCCCATTTCATACTGTGGATGCTTCAATGCCATCTTGATCCAGGCAATCAGGGATGCTCTTAGTCAAACCCAAATAGATAGATCAAGCTGTGAGATGCTTAAACCTACAGGTGCAGTCCAGCAATTATATCACAGTACGCTCAATATGTGGACTTTTTCCCTTTTGCTGTCCTGGATGGGTGTCGCATTCTGGGTTGGCAAGTTTATTTGGCAAATCCGATAGTGAAACAAGTTTACCCAAATTTAATTTATATTACACGACTGACAAAATTATAGTGCTCTTCAATGACACGACTTTATAGGATTACGAAATCCAAATATCACATGTGAATATGAATTACCAACCCACGTTTCGTGTTTAATTAGTCAGGACTAGGCTAAATCATCAAATGTTAGAACCTACACATCATATACGAGGCATGTGCGAGAAAAACCTGATATCCAGCCGAAGACGTACCATAGAGATGACCGAAACCCTGACGAGCAAACCATACCCATTACAGCAAAAACTATCGTTGATAGTGGGCTGCATGTAATGGCTTAAAAAAATTCAAATGCTTCCCATGTAATGTGACATAGTTGCTCCCACGACTTCCCAAGACCCCGCCAAATCAACCGTCTAGCCAACTATATAAATCTCTCCAATTTCCTTAAGACTTGCAACATATCTTCTTATTTAACACAAACAAGAAACTCCTCTCCAGCAGGGAAGGATGGCTTACACCAAGCTCACCATCATGCTGTCCTCCCTCATCCTCTTCCAACTAGCTTCGATACCCTCCTCGTCGGCGACCTACGAGAATGTCCCCAAAAAGACCGTCCCCAAGCCCGTGGAGGTCGTCGTGGAGGGCATGGTCTACTGCCAGAGCTGCAAGTACTTCGGCACGTGGTCCCTGGACGAGGCGAAGCCCGTCGGCTCGGCCAAGGTCAGCGTCGTTTGCAAGAACTACAAGAACCGCGTCACCTACTACAAGACCTTCCAGACCGAGGCGAGCGGCTACTTCTACGCCGAGCTCAAGGGCTACGAGATGAGCCACCCCGTCCTGGACCACCCGCTCCACGCTTGCCGCGTCAAGCTCGTCTCGTCGCCCCTCGAGGGATGCAACCTCTTGTCCAACATCAACTACGGGATGTACGGGGCTCCGCTCCGCTACGAGGACAAAACGCTGTACAGGAAGGAGTACGAGGCGGTCGTCTACGCCGCGGGGCCGTTGGCTTTCCGCCCCTCGTATTGCCCTCCGGAAGAGACGCACGCTTGAGTTTGATCTTTAGCAATTCTCTACGTCTTCTCATCACCACTTTCTTTCAATTTAGCCTCTGTACTGTACTTATGGTGAAGATGCAAGTGTGTTCTGACATGCGTCCCAGGGCGTTTTGTTTTGTTCTGTTTTGGCTGCTGTATTACTGAACGAATCATACACATGTTTCTTTATAGACACATGGAAGAAAATTTATCTATCCTTACATATGTGCTCCCCTTAACTTCTTCATCTTTCTTTAATATGGAAAAAGTACCAAAAAATGTACTAAATCTAGTACATTGATACTAATTCAGTTCTAAATATTTTAATTGAATTAATTTAGTCCTAATCATCGCCAAGGCCCAGCGGTGGTCGAAGGAGGGAAAAAGGGAAAAAGAAAATAAAGAAAAGAAGAGAAAAGGGGCAAAAAGAAAAAAATAAGGAAATATAAATAGTGGTTGGTAATTTGAGGGTCCATTTGTTTTGCGAAAAATATTTTCCTCATTTCTGGCATTTGGTTCGCTTAGGAAAATGAATTAGCTGAATTTTTTTTTTTGTACCAAAGCTTTAATTTAGGAAAATAAATTCCTCTTTGAAACAATGGGAAAACTTTTTTCAAAATATGACTATTGGTTTTTCAACCTAAAACTCTATGCTTAGGCTGGAAACCCCAACATTGGTTCTTGGATTCAGCATTCAGAACCAGGTCTCTGATAGTCGTGCCTAGGTCCATTGAGGCCAAGCTCGAGACCCTAGCGCCCGCTAGGCCCATCAAGGCCGAGGTCCAAAACCCTAGTGCCCATACTCAATGCTCCGGCATTCATGCATGGATCCATAAAAGCCACGCTCGGGTCCCTGTCGCTCAAGCTCTTGTCCTGTCAAACCCAGGTCCACAAAGGCCATGCACGGGTCTTGGGCACTCTAGCTCGGGTCCTTAGTTAATGAAATGCTTGTTCTACAAAAATATTCAAAAAATTCATATTTTTATTATTATGATTTTTTTAAAATACAGATTTTTAGTTTTTGTTGTCCTTTCTCCCTTGTCCACTTTGCTAATTACTCGGTCGGCAATCAGCCCCAAGCAAGCTTGAGCCTCGTGTAGGGTTGCCAAGCCGAGTTTGCTTGAGGCATCACCAGAGTTCGGCAAGTCGCAATGAGCTTGACCTCGTCGACCTCTGGCAAGGCTCGAGCTTGTCGTGACTCGTGACTCGCAAGGCCTCAAGCCTTGTCGGCCAATGGCAAGGCTCAACCTCACCAAATCTAGGGAGGTGGAGCCTTTCCCGAGAAATCTAGTGAGCTCGAGCTCACTTGTGGCCTATCTCCGATTGTCGCCATGGCCAACAACTAGTCAAGGAAGAAGCAATAAAAAAATAAATAAATAATTCTAAAAAATATACATTTTTTTGATAATTTTTCCCATCAAATTTCCTTACCAAATGATGAAAAATACTTTTTGGGTCTTTTTCGGGTTTCAATCAAACACCGAAAAAGAAAAATAAAGTCATTTTCCTCAACAAAAAAAAAAATCAGAAATGATACATTTTTTTCGAGACACACAAACCCCAAAAGTGCGTAGAAAAGCAACTTAGATTTTAATCATATTGAAAAAATCACACTTCGCAAGGACTTTTGCTATTTAAAAATAAAAAGATTAACTCAAATCTTTTGCTGGATGATGACCAAGGCCTCAAACTGCTAGCGAGCTAGATTCGGCACTAGCAACTATCGCTTAAGGTCGCTTAAACTCAATCAAGGTCACTTCGGGTCGTGACCTCGGCAAGAGGTAACTAGCAATTAGATTTGGGGTCATCGGTGGACAATGGAAAGGGCAATTTTAGAATTTTGAAAATTTAATGAGAGCAAAATTAAAAGAAAAAAAAAATGTATTAGCATTGCGAAAATGCTAAAGTCCAAAAATCCTACGAACTTGTCCTGATCTAAGAGACTTTGGATATATAATGCATTTCCCCAAAACTTTCGATTTTTTTTTCGGTCCGTAGGTATTTGGCTAAGGGCGTTTTGGCAAAGTGGTTGCCATTAAACCCTAGCCTTGCAGTCCAACAATTATGTGGCAGTTCATTCTATTTGTGTGAAGTTTCTTTCAGCTGACCAGAATGAATGTCAGTGGATTTGAATTATAAAAAGCAAAAGATCACCTTTCCAAAGTAGTTTTTGAAAGAGAAAATGACATTCTTGTTTAGCGATTTCTGATATTATCGAACGAGATTATTCGGCAAATCAAAAACCGACACAAAATCAAACATATTGAATAAATAAACCTAAGTTTTAATACAATTAAAAATCTCTAATATTACACGTGAACACAAGTTGCCAATCCATGTTTAGCATTTGATTAGTCGAGGATCTGGCTAAATGATCAAATATCGACCCTACATATAAATATGATAGACGAATCATTTGCGAGAAAACTACTTGGATCAAATGTTTAAAGAATAAGGTTCCAGGTGTCAACGACCGAAACTTCGACATGCAAATCATATCCATAAAAGCAAACGCTATCATTGAGAGTGGGCTTCATGTAATGCATTAAAAAAATCCGAGTGCTTCCCATGTAACACGACAACGTGGTTGGCACGACCCCCTCAGTCAGCCAACTAGCAAAAACCATATAAAGCTCTCCAATTTCCTTGACAATAAACTCACCTGGACAACTTCTCTTCTTGTCTAACGCAAACAAGAAACTCCTCTCCAACAGAGAAGGATGGCCTACACCAAGCTCACCGTCATGCTGTCGTCCCTCATCATCCTCCACCTAGTGTCGATCTCCTCGGCATCGGCGACTAACAAGACCGTCCCCAAGGCCGTGGAGGTCGTCGTGGAGGGCATGGTCTACTGCCAGAGCTGCAAGTACTTCGGCACGTGGTCCCTGGACGAGGCGAAGCCCGTTGGCTCCGCCAAGGTCAGCGTCGTCTGCAAGAACTACAAGAACCGTGTCACCTACTACAAGACCTTCCAGACCGAGGCGAGCGGCTACTTCTACGCCGAGCTCAAGGGCTACGAGATGAGCAACCCCATCCTGGACCACCCGCTCCACGCATGCCGCGTCAAGCTCGTCTCGTCGCCCCTCGAGGGATGCAACCTCTTGTCCAACATCAACTACGGGATGTACGGGGCCCCGCTCCGCTTTGAGGACAAGACGCTGTACAGGAAGGAGTACGAGGTGGTCGTCTATGCCGCGGGGCCATTGGCTTTCCGCCCCTCGTATTGCCCTCCGGAAGAGACGCACGCTTGATCAATTAACGAGTTGGTTCTTCTCAAGAGAGAGTTTCTACGACTTCTCGTCATCACTTTCTTTCAATTTAGCCTCTGTACTCATGGTGAAGATGCGAGTGTGTTCCGACATGCGTCCCAAGGCGTTTTGTTTTGTTCTGTTTTGGCTGCTGTATTGCTGAACTAATCGTGCACATGTTTCTTTCTAGACATACGGAAGAAAAATTTATCTTACATACGTCCTTCCTTTAATTTCTCCATTCTTCTTCAACTTCTTGCCCATTAGAGTGCTCAAATTACTGAGAAAAGTGTCATCCAGTAAACATGATGGCACTGTTTAAATATATATCGGCGAAATAAAAGAACTTAGATGCATACAAACTAAGTGAATGGTCCATTGCAAATGCTTGAAAAGGTAAGAGTAAGCGGCTTCAGGTCGGATGTACAGAGTCTCGAAAAGAGGAAACCGGAAGCATCGGGGCATGTCGGTGAACCGGGTCCGCAGAGACAACCGGACTCCAGTGGCCCCGCGCCGCAGCATCTTTGTAGCGTAGCATCAGATCCTTCACACCATACACGGAAATCTCGAGTAGCGGTACCTTCATAGCCACCTGCGGTTCGACATGATTTCTGCAACCGCAAAGTTTTGATTAATGGCAGATTCAGACAAAAGACCATAAAAGTGCCAACTGACCACATGTCCATGATTGGGGGTGCAGACATCCAAGCTGGAGATGCGGGGGTCGCGGAGAGTGGATAGACGAGGGACGTAGAGGTTGTGGTGGTAGGCCGCCGCAGAGCCGCCCCAGCATGTGCCGGCTTGGCAATATGATTACCCTCCGTCACTTGCGCCGGCGAGTCACCGGCAGCAGTCCTCCTCCCACCACCATCCTACGCACCCTCGCCTCATTAATCCTCTGTGGTACACACCTGGCATGAGTCAAGAGACATTCTTATTGGGATAATAACATAAATGACCATGAATTTTGACTTCACGTGCAATGTGTTCAATGAATTTGTAATTTGTACAATATAGTCATTGAACTTAACTCAATGTGTAATATGGTACTTGAACTTTTAATATATATAATGTAGTCCATATACTTTTCCTACATATTCAACTTAATTCCTGAATTATATGAAAACATTTAATATTGTTATTCTATTAATTCAAGTTTATGGACAAGATTGAACATTTTCATATTGTTTAAAAACTAAACTAGACATGTATCAAAAGTTTAGGAATTAGAATGAATAAATTGAAAGTTCCGGAACCACATTATACATTGAACTATAAAGTTCAAAGATCACATTGTATATTAGGCTAAAACTTAGGAACAATTTGTGTCATTTTCTCAAATTTATCCACAAAATTGATTTATAAAGTGAGGAGAATGGATACTTAAAGAGTCTGCTTATAAGTGGTCGTTATTTCTCTAGTCAGTGCTTCAAGTATTACAAGTATATATCTATGTTGCGATGTCTCATGAGCTCAGTTTTGGAATACGCATAGTAAAAGTTCACAAACCAAATTACTTCCTAGCATGCATTCGGAATAGTGTGTTAACATGATATCACGTCTAAATCACTAATAACATGAATGTATCATCGAAGCCTCCACAATAGAGCGTCATGGCAATTGGAGATGGAATACTCCAATCCCTTCATCGTCGGCAACAACTGATAGAAGTTTAAGAAAACACGTCCCTCGTCCCTGTGTTCATTGTGAACAACGCGTCCCGACGCTATCTCCCTTGTAGCCTTCATCTCAATCCTCGTCACTGCCTAGTCGAAGTTGTCCAACTGCGTCCCCATCGACGACATGCTTGAAATCACAAACATCATGTCATCGAGCCCCGAACCCACTGTCACGAACATAGCGCCGCCCACTAGGTCCTCTACCCTCGAGGTGGAACTGGGGTAGGGAAAGAGGTCATCCTCAATTCTAAGTGACGATAACAAAGTCGATCATGCATTATTATTATTATTATTTTCCCTTCTAAATTGTTCTTACTTTTGGAAAGAATGAGGAAAAAAGTAAAATCACCAGGACTCTCTCTCTCTCTCACTATCTTTCTCTCAATCTCTCACTAAAGGAAGTGACAAGTGAGATGACGGAACGTGCTAATAGCTTTCTT
The DNA here is from genome assembly GCA_017140615.1 of Eucalyptus cladocalyx. Classification (NCBI taxonomy): domain Eukaryota; kingdom Viridiplantae; phylum Streptophyta; class Magnoliopsida; order Myrtales; family Myrtaceae; genus Eucalyptus; species Eucalyptus cladocalyx. The sequence goes on from CM029519.1 coordinate 9,829,875, forward strand.
TTCAGGCCTTCTCAAGTTGGATGAACAGTGGGAACCCTCATTTGTCAAGCTACAGCGCATCATAACTCCACCCACCCCCAATGCTTAAACCCCCCTCCTTTGTGATTTCTAATCATGCCATATTGGGCCGGCCCATTTATCTCCCATGACGGGACACTCCCACTAGCTCTCCCGCGGCGCGTGTCCCCCACGGCCCAATCAGGTGCACCCCCCATCAGGCGGGCGGGTCCCGCGCTTAGTTCGGTTCTCGCGCGGGCCCCCGCCCGGCGCGTCGGAAAGTGTTGCCCTCAGTTGATTTCGTTTTGGAAAACGACAGGCAAAAATGCAAGTGGGTTATTGGGCCAAACCCCTTCTTTTTTTTTTTTCCTTTTTTTTTTTTTGGAGGAATGAGAGGGTTTTATTCATCATTTCAGCCACATTTTCCCTTTCCACTTAATTGTTGAAGTGACGATTTTCTTTCTTTTCCTCTTTTTTTCTCGAATCATGCTTACATAATACTTCCGCTTTCTCCAAATTAAATTAATTTCACCTACTCATTTATAGAATGCCATATAAATTCTTTTCCTTTTCAATCGGATACTTTTAATGTAACCGTTAGGTTAACATCATATGTTAATATTGAACAAGAGTTAATAATTAGTTTATATTAATAATCTCATAGAGACAAAAAGATAGGAGGAATTGAATTTTCTCTAAAAAGCAAGGAGCTATTTGTGAATCTGGAATTTCCTCTAATAATTTTTTCATATCATTCTTCTTCGTTGACTTATATAATATATTATTGGCATTCCGTACCCTGATATAAATGGTTTACTAATTTCTTCCACCGCATTAATTGGAGAGAATTACTGACCAAAAAAAAAAAAAAATTGGAGAGAAGTAGCTTTTGAGCTACTGCATGAGCACAATAATTGACAATCTTTAGTCCCTAATCCCATTAAATTCAACTCATGACTTATTATCTAGCAATCCCAATCCCATTAGAATTCATTGAAAAATTTCCAGCATTTATCCAAAGGAAAAAAAAAAACCATAAATTCTATTAGATTGAGTCAATTGCATATTAAAATTTTATAGATTCACATTCGGCTCATATAAGGACCAGTGTATGTACAAGTTTTGCCTGATGGTCATAATGTTTACATACGTGTATTCAAATTGCAGACAGAAAATGCTCATACCACAGAGCATATATAAGCACAAAAGATGTCACCTCACTTTTGGCTCCATTTACAGGGGAGCAGAATCTCATTTGATCATTGCTCCCTCCCAAGTATCCCTCTAAAAGATAAATCCAACTTTAATAACAAAATACACTAATTTTGCTTTTTCTGGTGAAGAAAGGGAAAAGAAGAAAAAGGAAGAAAAAGAAATGATAAAAAAATATCTTGACTTTGGTTGATGAACTATCATATCTTGTCCAACTTATCAGTACACATATGATGTTACTATGCTCAATTATTTGGACCCATCCTGCTTCCTACCAATAAAAACACTTAGTCCTTTTTTAATCTCTCTTTCCAGGAGAGGTCCTCTTCAAACCGCAACCCCGATCTTCAAAAGGTCGCAGATAGAAAATTAAAATTGCAGTTAATGTTTCTGCAGGTTTTGATTAGTCTTGTCAGCGCTTAAAAGGTCCAAAATCGATAAGTCGCTTGTCAAGAGGACAATTTAAACATGGCCCATGAAGGCATGGAGCCTGCGATGTTCGCGACGATGTAATCCAACTAACGATACGCAAGTAAGTAAAAAAAAAAAAAGGAACAGTTACTGATCAAAATACTCTCAAGTAATTGGTGTAATGTATATGTGTCTCTGTCTCTCTGTCTAACTGATTTGAGGGGCTATTTAAGTGATGCCCTACTGAAAGCACGAGGGCATATTAAGGCCAGTGGATGCGAATGAAGCAAGCAATGAAGGGTCATGAGCCTCGTTCCAGCTCTTCCTGTGCAGCCTGCAAGCTGTTGAAGAGGAAGTGCACGTCGACGTGCATCTTTGCGCCCTACTTCAGGTCCGACGAGCCGAAGAAGTTCGCCAAGGTGCACAAGGTGTTTGGGGCGAGCAATGTGAGCAAGATCCTGGTTGAGGTTCCCGAGGAGCAGCGGGAGGACACGGTGAACTCACTCGCTTATGAGGCCGAGGCGAGGCTGCGGGATCCGGTCTACGGGTGCATCGGGGCGATAGCGCTGCTCCAGAGGAAGATGGTTGAGCTGCAACATGATCTAGCCATTGCTCGGGCCCGTCTCGCTCGATATACCGTGCCTGCAGTGAGCACGAGTTCTCCGAGCGTCTTGATGGATGAGAACGTTGGCATGGTGTCTTTCTATGACATGCCTTGCTGCAGTGGAGCGAATGAGAGTTTCGGCCAGAGTTCATCACAATTGACCCAAGTCCAACCCATGAATGATTTTGGCCAGTTCCCTTACATCTTTTGACTCTTGTCGCAAGAGAGGTTGGTTGGTCTGTTCCATTTCTGCAAGCCCAGAATAACCTCTCTCTCTCTCTCCCTTTCTCTCTCTCTGATTTTCTGTGTAATGGCCTGAATTCTGAACAATCATAGCTACTTACAATTTGGGTCCTGCTATGAAAGACAGCACCTGCACATGTGCAATTAAGCAGATTTTTCTTGCTTGGTGATTTGGGATGTTTTTACAGGTGGCACTTCCGTAGATAAAATAAGTTTTGTGGGATTGGAGGTGTTTCAGACATTAGTACAAGGTTAAAAAGGCAAAGCAATTGATGGAACTGGAAGAGGGGACTTCCTGTAAAGGTTCATCAATCAAGCTGAAGTTGCTTAAAGCTTTGTTAATGACCAGGTTAAAGTTAGAGAGAGAGAGAGAGAGAGAGAGAGAGAGAGAGACGGTTCGATGCTTCATGTGTATAGGACCGCGATTCCTCTGATAATACATGATCAAGCGCGACAGCATAACAAAATTCATATAATCGATCAGATTTAGGTGGATAATGCTTGTTCGTTGGTGGTGTTCTCGTTATAGCTATGTCTTGCAGTTCAAGATTAACTCTGTGAACGGCCAAACCATCTAGGGCAAATTGAGTTAGTGCAAAACTAGGAGCTAGTTCAATAGGATAATAGAGACAGAAAAGTATATATATTGGATGGCTGAAGTAAGGGACACCTCTTATTTTTGGATTATATTCTTCCCATGAATGACACTTTCCTTTCTGCTCTGAATTGGGAACAAAAAATCTGCCTTTTCATAAGCATTTTTAGTACTTTGCACTATCAGTCTAGTGCAAAAAACTTGCGAGAGACCTAAAACTAAAGGCCAGACATGGAGAGGAAGTAGTAGCTAAGTAAGGTAGGATGAGGATGTTGATGATGATGATCAAAGGACAGGAAGCTATGGTGCAATGGCCATCATGTGACAACCCCACAGCGTACCGAAATTTCTCACTTTGCTTTATTTGATGCAATGTGGATCCAAAGATCAAAAGTCTCAGAAGGGAAAGCTCTCCTGTGGCCTGGGGTTGTCAAATCTGAACACCCAAAAAAAAAAAAAGAGAAATTTGCTCAGCATAATTTTTTCCACCACAACTTCAATGGGACATTAGAAAGAAAGGACCAACAAAACAAGATGCTCCATCATTTCCCCCTGCACTTTGGTTGCCATGATAATACACCCCGAAAAGAAAAGGATGAGCGCACGGGCAGGATTAAGACGGTGGCGCACATTCGGGCTTTTATCTTTAGTGCCCGTATTTTCTTCATTAGTGGGATTTCCGCCGGTGGAGTTTAAGATGCCGGGTTATGTCAGGGCGCATCAATCATGCAATCAATGTGCAGAGCTTTGTCGAAACCCATCTCACTTTTCCCAGCATATGACCTGCTACTACAAGTAGAAATGCAGAGCTTTGTCAGGACGTCCTGAGCGATCGAACATCTCGAATTTGCTAAGTTTTGTAGATCCAAAAATGCTAACGCGACAGTCTTACGAGTAGAGATGTTACGCCAAAAGATCTGAATTGGGGTGGATGAATGTTTCCCATCATCACCAGTTATCCCTCTAGCTCTGAAGGCCAAACGCAATTGGACACAAGTCACTGAAACTGTACAAAAGGCCCAGGGCCAGATTAGCCACACATGGGCCGGTCTTGGGCCCAAATGAGGAACCCGCAAGCCCAGGAAGCAATCCGCTAGGGTTTGCTTATAAATACCAATCACGTCGCATCAGGCGCTCTCATATCGACCTCGGGGTACTTGCACGGTGGCCACCGAGAGAAAGCTAGGGTTTTTGACGGCCTAGGAGCGGAGGAGCACACCGCCTTTTCACCATGAGAGCTAAGGTAAGATGGGATGCGATTTAGGGTGTCGAGAATTTCGATTTTCTTTGCTGTTTCTGCGGTTGGAAAGGTGGGGTTTTGGTGATTGATTGGTTTTTTTTCTTTGTCGACGTTTTTCGTTTTGCTTGGTGGGTGTGACAGTGGAAGAAGAAGCGCATGAGGAGGTTGAAGAGGAAGCGCCGAAAGATGAGACAGAGATCCAAGTAAAATCCTCGTTGGGCGGCGATAGGAACGTTGGAGATTCTGGTTTCGTTGTTGGGTTTTTTGTATTTGGTTTTTTCTTGCATTAAAGTTGAGTACTTTTAAGAATTAGCGTCGGATGTTGAATCTAAATATTTGCTACTATTCTCTGAATCGAATTCCTACTTTGAATCTCACCGCGCCCTTTGGTTTGATTCTCCCTGTCGATGCGTGATATGAAGTGGGTTGTTCATGAGCGTGCCATTGCAAGTATCTGAATGCTAGGGACTTTGTTATTGGTCGGTAGAAATGGAAGGTTTTGAATATGGTGTCTGCAAAGGGCAAGCTGATTGAGGATTGAGGATTGTGCGTTGTAGATTACTGTTCTTTTGTTAATTGGGATTGTGGGTTGGAAACGCCCGGAATGTATTTGCGACTTGACATCGATGCTTGGGCACTTTCAGTAAACGGGACGACGGTTTCGTCGAATTTCAGATGATTGAACTTACCTTTAGATGTTTAGCTTGCTGAGGCAATCCATATTGTCTTCTTTTCGTGCTGATACTTGCCATGGACAATCCATCAAGTGAAGTGGTAATATGTTCTGAATCCCTAGAGAAGTCGACTAAATCTCTTATTTTGTTTTGCTTTTGTTGTGACATTGCTAGATCGAGGCATTGATTGACATTGCAAATGTCAGCAGTGATGGACCATTTTTTGTCTTGCTTCTACCATTTCTGACTTGTCCATGTTGTGTTGCTGCTGTTTTACTCTTATGGTGGTGACCTATTAATAGTCGATTTCTTCAATCAAAAAAAAAAAAAAAATAGTGGATTTCGTAAGGTAAAGACGTGCCATCAGCGTGTGTTGCTGCTGTTTTAGGATTTTCAGTAGTCCTTAGCAATGGATAGACAATGCTCAAGCAATAGCCAAATGACAAGGGAAAGCACTTATCTTTGCCCAAGTTTGTATGAAACTCGCGTTAGCACCATCGCCGGCCGTTAGTCTGACATAGGAGGTTATCCACCAAATACTCGTCGCTCATTCTGTAAATTTCGCATTTGTTGACCTCCGAAAGCCAAATATTCAGCATCCCTAGCTTTAGTACTTATCGGTAGGTTGATTGGAATGAGCCCGTGTCTGTAAATTTTGCATTTGTTGACCTCCGAAAGCCAAATACTCAGCATCCCTAGCTTAAGTACTTACCGGTAAGTTGATTGGAATGAGCATTCGCGGGTTTATACTTAGTGAGCGCAACAAATGCTAGGAGCGACATTTGAATTCTGAATGAATATGCCATATCATCACATGAGTCGACAAAGTTGATGCAGAAAAAGAAGCGACACGTTATGTACTTCGTCAAGAGCATGTCTTCGTCCAAAAAAAAAAGAGCATGTATGTTTTCGCCATTGTGGTCATATGCAAATAGCTACTCTGGTCGTTGCAGTCGCCACTGTATTTGAAGGAGGATGTGGATGTGTTTCAGTAGTCTCGACAAAACCCTTAAAACTCGAGATATGCCAAAAACACAGTTTCCGTCATCGACCAAATTTATCAACCGCCACGGAGCGGCAACCCGCATTCACATGTCGTATTCATGTTCACTATTCATATCTTCTCATATTATTATAAAATGTATTGATGTAATTATAAAGTCATACTAGATTCTACCTTGACATTTACTGGGGCGAGCCAAGTGATTTATTCAATGTTTCTCCTTGAGATAATGCATGTAATTAGCGATGATTTTAGTGAATTTAATTCGCACATGCATTTAAAAACAAGCTAAATGCGTGTGAGATTGCGCAAGGCAGTAACCCGTGCCTCGCATTTCGAAGCAGGCCTCAGTGAAAATATCTGTTCAAGAATCTTATTTCAAATGCAAAATAAAAAAGTCTCCATTCTGTTTTTAGAAAGAATACCTGCTTTGCTACTAAATAATAATCATCAATCCAATTTTCCTGCTTACCAATTTGAATCTCTCATAGCTTATGACCACCAATTGAACGTATTGCTCCTCTTACAGTGAGACCGGGGTACGAAGAGTGCGGCGCGGGTGTCTGTCACTCCTTTCCGCGTGCCCCTCATCATTGTCAATCTAACTTACTTTACATCATCAAAACTTTTGCCTACCGGCCGCCACCTGCCAGAAGAGATGCAGATTTCAATATCACAATGAGAGTGAGAATAATCATGTGGAAGCACATACAGAGCTTGTGATAAGTCAAGCGACAGGGTGATACTAATTTAGCCATTCTTTAAGTAATTCTTTCAAATGGTGAACTTCGAAGTTAGATTCCAATGTTCTCGAGAGTAGGGGGTTGACCATATCATCTGTAGTAGGGAGTTTATTTTTGCCTCAAAATTACTTAACAATAGTGAATGTAATGTGGCATCATCCCACGTCCCCTCTCAGCCAACGATAATTTTGAAAAGCTGAATGATAGATGTCTTTGATGTCTGACCCAAGGAGGCAAAAACCTCATGTCATCGTGTACATGTCTGTAATTCATGCCATTTTCAGGTTATTGCTTGCTAGTTAACACGTAATCTAATAATATGATAAACACCTGCCTTTTCTCTTTAAACTGTGTTAGTGTCCAGTCCAGTATATCATGCTCATCTCTTGCCAGAATTCATATCTTCGCCAGTAACTTTTCTTGTTTTTGCATTGTAGGGTGTTGTTTTGCCAAAAATGTTGAACAATGCAAGCATTACATTACTTTGTTTACCTAGCATGTCCTTTCTTGCAAGTGCAACACGATCACTCTTTTGTTTTTTCATTTGCTGAAATAAACTATTAAAACAACCATGAACTTGTTTGCCTAAGAAAACATGAGCGCACCTGGTTGAGGATTTGGATGACTTCTGGTATATCAATCATCATGGTCACGAAAGCGGATAATTCTTCTCACAAAAGCCTTCTCACGGGCATAACTGATGGAGCAGAAAATCATTAATAGCTTAGCATAAATGCATTAACACACTCAAACAGTAAAAAGCCATGGTAAATAGTTGATAAAAGGAAATAAGAGAAAAGCTTGTCACTTACATGACAAAGGCTGATGTGCAGAAGCAAGTCAACCCAACAAAAAAATGAACTAAAAATGAGGGCCCAAAGTTTTCCTTGTCCAAGAAAAATTTCTCTGAGGTAAGTGTAGCTAAACCAGAAAGCAGCAAAACTGCCGACCCTGAAGGGAAGCATCCATGAAATGAAAAGGATGAAGAATCCTGTGCAAACCGCCAAATCACACATTAAAATTAGGATAGTACTTGCCAAGGAAAACAAGCAAAAGATCCAAATTCAATGTCATACCTGGAAATACTTTCTTATGAATCTTGCAGAGTAGATTATCCTCAAAAGCATGTCTTAACCCAATCAAGGAAGTCAAAAATCGAGAACCTCATCTACTTAATCTCTAAGAATCTCAACTCCTGATCTTAAGAAATAACAGTGTTCTCAAGTAACAGCAGTCCTTAATAAACATCAACAAAAATGGATTAGAACATAGGGGGAAGGAAGGGCTGAAAACAAAGGTAGGGTTTCCTATAAATTTGAAGACAAAGGAAGCATAGGTCGATGTTTGACTTCACAGTTGTCAGATTTTATCTACGATTTGCTTCTTTATCCAAGCAATCTGGCTAAACTATGGAAGACTGACCCAAAAAAAAAAAAAAAATCCAGATGAGAGGGGGAAAAAGGATACTCAAAGAATTTGCCATAAGTAAGCCAACTGCGCCTGCTGATTTTATTAACATGATATTTAGCAGCACATATATGGATGAGAACACAAGCAACATATCATTTGAGCGTTTGAGCTCTTTTTCATCCGCAACTGCATGCAGAAATGCCTCCGAAGTTCCTGATTCATAACCAGAAGAAACATGATGTAAGCATCCCCATGATGGCTGAGCCAGACAGTTTGCTTTTCTACAAACTTCAGTTTGCCACAGGAACAAATGACACATTTCAATCACTAGTCGAAAATCACACTGCACCATATGACATGACCTTATATAGTCAACAAACATATAGTACGATATCTCTTTCTGCTCTGATACAAGCTGACCAAATATTTCAGGATAATGAAGCATCCTAATCTATACGGTGACTTGCGGGGTACCACATATAGAATGATTAAGTAGTAGGAACGTCAATCAGTTGGTCCTCTTTGTGGCAACATGACCTGTTCAATTAAGCTAGCAATAAAATACCTAAAGGGAGAGGAGAGAGGTGGATGAGCACAATGGGATTATCCTAAATGCTGTCTCATATTATTTTCACTTGCTTTTCACAATGATTATAGATGCAAAAGCAGCAAATCTTAGATCCATATTTAAAGGAAAACTATCACTAACCATTCATAGCCAAGAAAAAAATGTAGATGCAGTAGTAGCGGAGGACTGTTGGTGCTTCTCCATCGCTCCATTTTCGACCATATAACAACCTTATCAGGGAGTAAGAGTAACTTGGGCCAAAAGCAATAAATATGAGACCTACAAGGCATATAATCATATATAATATCAGAGAGAGAGAGAGAGAGAGAGAGAGCAAATTCAAGCAGGATATTGCCACAGGCTTTAACAGCATAAACGGTTTTAGTATTCCATTTACGATCTGTCTACTGAGGAACATGAGAAGCATATTATAAAACCTGTATCGTCATTACTATCTTATTCAGACATTCCTTTTTTTTTTTTTTTTTTTTTTTTTTTTTTTTGGTAAAGATTATTCAGACATTCTTAGAACGCATTTAGTAATTTGTTTCCAAGAACAATTTTTGATCATAAATGGTTTTTTCTTATTCTGTTTCCGGGAATAATTTCTAAACAAAAGAGCACGTTTAGTAACTGCGTCTATTATCGGGATAGAAATGTGTTTGGTAGAATTCTTAAATTTTTTATTTCTTTTAATTTGTAATACTTTTACTATATTTTTCTCTTTTTTCTTTTTATTTTTTTATTTTTTCTTTTCCCTTTTTTCTTCTTCTTCCTCCTCCTTTGTGGGCGACGACTGACTAGGCGAGGGCCAGCAAACTTGCCGGAGCCTTGCCTGGCCAAGGCAAGGCTTTGACGAGCTCGCGAGCCTTGCCGGGCCAAGGCAGGGCTTCGGCGAGCTTGCCAAAGGCTCGCCCAGCCATGGGGAGCCTCGGCCTCGTTAGTGACTAGGCAAGGCTCGACCTCACGCCACCTGGGTGAGGCCAATTCTCGCCGATGGCCAAGTGAGTTAGAGTCTCACCGGACCTCGCCCCATCGGTCGTCGGCCACAGCTGGCAACGGTGGCGGTGGCCAGTAGTGCCCGGTGACCAGCTAGGACTGGAAGGAAGAAAAAGAAGAAGAGAAAAGGAGAAAATAAAGAAAAAAATAAAGTTAGGCTTGATTCTTGAAATTGTTCCCGAGAACGAGAAGCAACTTTTTTCTATTTCTTGATTTTGTCCTAAATTTATTCCCAAGAACAAAAAAATAGATTTTTGTTCCTAGGAACAAAAATTTTACCAAACGGATTTCTGTTCTTTTTTTTGTTCCGAGGAACAAAATAATATAAATAACTGTTCCAGGGATAGTTAGCAAACAGGGCTTTATAAAGTCAGAAAAATGTATGATAGTACAGCAAATCACATCGTTTGAGTTTCATGTCAATGACCTATCATTGGCAACAGAAAAAATAGCAAGGCACGAGACAACTAGGTTGTAACATATACTGGAAATCATGTAAAATACATACCAAAAGTGTACCTTACTCATCAAGGGGAATAAAGCAATATAATTGGTTTGATCAATAGAAAAGCAACATTGCTTTAATTAAAGTCTAATGTTTAATAAAGGAAAATTGCAGATAACAACAAAGCTAAGAGGTGTATAACTGTAGATAGACACCATTGTGCATCTATTCAATGGGCCAACAGGTAGGTCAAGTAAAAGATTCAACCACTGAGAATAAGGACAGTGGCATTATGCAAGTCTTATTACAACGTCTGCTTTGATGCACATAGATCAGATAATAAAGCAATAACAAATTCTTGATCATGTCTGAGAACATACAGATAAATGGAATGAAGTAACTTTTTAACAGCTTCACTCTTTAATAAGCACAATCTGGCCATGAAAGTACATGCCAATCATAAAGGGAAATAGAAATCATAGCTGCGAAGACATTGATAAGAAATTATATTCAGAATGCTAAGTGATTGTATGTTTCTGGCGTTCCTCAGCCTTGCACATAAGTATTACATGGGAGCCTTTATTGAGAGTCTTAATTTATATGTGGAAACAGAGGGTTGAGAATAAGAAATTCCCAAATAGAACAAATTAAACTAAGTGAAACATACCTATCAACATGACAAGTTTAAGGGCCTCTGTAAGACTTCTTCCTATCTTCCGACTTCTGTCTGGACTTTGTCCTATAAGGACATAAAACAATAAAATAAAAATAAGATGTTGAAAATAAAGTAGATGATGGCATATAAACATGACATCAAGATATAGCATATGACTGGAATGCAAGTTGTGCCTCTTGCTCCAAGAATAAACATATTAGAAAACTTCAGAACCATATCAGTAACCATCCCTCATGATACAGAAAAGATTAAAAAAAGAAAAAGAAAAAAATATGTAGTTCTACCACCATACTATGCATGACTTGCTTGAAAGAGCCTTCCACAAAGCCTAAAGCAATCTAACATGCACGCATGCACATGCAGACAGTACTGTAGTATTCATGCCTCCAAGGAAGATGCCTTCAGACAAAGCTTAAAATACATCTCTCTGAGTTTGCCAAAAGCATGCAAGGTCACATACGTCACCACTTCCATGGATTTCCAATAACCAGCCCTAAGTAGTTCCTGTTAACTTGTATCCACCCAATTCTTGCTATATCTTGAAGGAAAAACTTCCCTCCATGGTCATGCCACATCTCAATACACAAACCAGATAATACAGTGGAAATGTGGGAAAAGATCCATGTTGCAATAAGAGGGAAAGCCTTGGTTATGGTTGTTAGGTGGTTGGTCATGTTTGAATGTAACGGACGCAAAAGACCTCCCAGTAATAGCAACATCAATATCCTTTAATCTCATCAATATGAAGTGTTAATCAACACAAGGTGAAATTGCAACAGATGCAACAATATCGATTTACAGGAAAGATAGCCAGATAAATCTGTGGTCATGCTTTTTTTCTGCATGGCATGACAAATTCTATTCACCCAGAGGCAGTGTTTCTTCATAGTCTCACCAAAATACAAAACTCCTATGGAATTTAAAAGACCATTTCAGTCACACTCTATGGAAACGAATTGCTATTCAACTAGTCAGCTAGAGCAAAACCAAAAGGTGTCATGGCTATACAGAGAAAAATGGAACCAACATAAGATAGATATCTTTACATCTAATGAAAAAGGACAAACGACGTGAAAAGAGAAATAAACCTGATGCGGACCTTGCAAATGCTGTATACGAACTTTCTTCAAAGGGAAGGAACACCAGCCTCACCACAAGGCTCCCTGGTAGTCATTCAAATCAACAACTAAAGTATTCTCAAATATAAAGCACAGGAAAAAGCAAGTTCAATGACCGATTCATGCAATTAGAGAATGACCATATACATAACATCCAAGTGCATAGAAAGGTTACTAACTATACACAAGAACATTGTACTAAAGGCCTTACCTAGTTTGTCTACTAGCCCATATACAGCTTGATTATATGGTGTATCAAACCATACAAGAACCATCTTTTCTCCTTCTTGAAGAATCAACTTGCGGAAGGACTGAAAAGTGAATATCATGGACATATTGGCAAGCTGGCCATCAAGGTGTGCCTTACCGCCTACTCTGCATAAGCATAACTACCAGCTAAATCATCCTCACAGCATAAGAAGACAGAAGAGGAGCAAAGCAGGATATATGAAGGCAAAAAGTTGCATCTGATATGAGAGTAACATGGACAGAAATAGATTGATACCTGAAAGGAAAAAGATCAGAACTCTTGAATGAACTTGAGAAGAGGTAAAAACCCCAGTAACCAAAGAAGAAGCAAGCTCCATATGCAACTTGTGACAATGCAAACACAATCCCCTTTTCCTGCAGAATCAATTAAAAGAGCTCCTTTGAGTAAAGGACAAGCAACAATTATTGTGATATACTGAGAATCCACAGTTATGTTCATATTCTGAAATCCACATTACCATTTGCTAAACCCAAGGGAAAAAGACAACTTAAATTTGGATCAACCTCCCTATTTGATTTCTATATTGCAGAGTTGATCAAACCAGAATGTGATACATAAATAACTGCTCATTAAAGTTATTGATCAGATGAAGTATTTCGACAGCAAAGCATCTCAAAATTTAAAGGTTTGGACCAACTATCCCCATTGAAGATGTAGGATAGGCAGAAGACACGAATTCACAAACTGAAGTATACTAAATAGCATAACAAGCAGAAGCAACCAGCCCAACAGCAAGTTAGATATCTTTTATTTGCACAAGAGTTTTCATAACCAGTAGCCAAAAAATTTACCATGTTAGTTTGCTTAACAATGAGTATATACATTGTTAAGCAACGTAAGAATGTTGCTGCTGTCTCCACCAATAACCGTAATTTAAGCAGAAGCAGGTTCTGGGAGAGAATATAGAAAGGCTCAGCCAAGAGTTCCAACATACATCCAAGACCTGCATGGCAATGCTATTGTCATGGCAAGAATTGTTTAATGCGTCAGAAAAGTACATAAGACGAAAAGAAAACTGAAGATTAGAACAAATACTTCTGAAAAAGCATCTCGCTGATATGATCTGATTGGAACAAATCATGTGGAGCCAAAAGTCTGATAAGGACAGCAAATTACCATTTATAAGAATAGCGTGTGCATATGGGTCAGAAAAACTTAGTTCCTGCCACCAGAAGATAATAGAACAGGCTGCAGCAGTCATGGCTAGTCCAAGTGGTATAGTCATCCAAGCAACTTTCAATAGCTTTGTAACATTTTCTCCCTCTGAAGCTCCATTGCTATAGCATCACAAGACATTATATGTCAGTATTTATCTATAACTTGAAAAACTATTGAGTCGGAAACAGAACTGCGAAGCACAAACTCCAAAATGTAATGCAGATAAACATCAGGGTCTACACTTTTTGACTTGTAACCTACATAAATTCCACATATCATTTCATTTGTACTACTACCACACACCTACAGATGACTTGTTTTACTTTGGATATATAGAGGATTAGATTCGGGCAACAATCGTCCAGGAGCAACAATCGTCCAGAAGAAAGCTATAGAGGTTTTGATGGAGCACAGACTTAAGAAAACACAGGTAGCAAAGACAAACTAAACAGCAGCCTCCAGAAGTCCAACAAGAGATGAGACTATATAAAACTAGCTCCAGTCACTAGGCCAGCGAACCAGAGAAAACTCAATTGACAATTGTAAATGGACATTAAATATGCAAATCTGAAATGAGAATTTTTTGAAGGATATAACAGTAGATAGCACTAGGTGGCATTATTTATTTTTTTCGATAGATCCAAAACACCTACCAATTCCTTCAAGCATGTTTGTCAAGTAGTATATACACAACGTCAAAATGATAGAAAGTCTAACAACACAACTATCACCAATACGCATACATGAAAGAGCAAGAAGAAGCACCATTGAATGTCAGCTCGCATGCATGCTCGACGAAATCCCTCCCGACTAAGGAACAGCACACAGGTGACAAAAAGATGAAATTTTACTGCGTAGAGCTGCATTTATAACGACAAAGAAATTTCAGTCCAATCTACAAAGACACAGAGCAGAAGATCATAACATGACATAATATAACATATTGAAAGATCTCATCTATGTAAAGTCAAAATAAGTCTAGATAGTACAGGATGTGAGATGAGAGAGACCCAGCATCAGGGGATGAGGATTAACTGCTAAAATTCCATTAAGCACTTAAAAGCAGCATCCGACCTTCATACTTCATAAGAGGGTCTCGTGCTTATATGCAAACTCAGACATTCTAGAAGAATGAAGAATAGTTAGCTACCAAGAAACTCCGGCAAACACTAATTTCCCATTCCATGATGCCAGAAGGCAAACTAAAGTGTGCATATACTAAACTATTTCAAGTCTAAAGTTTTACCAGCTAATAAACAACAACTGAGAATGCAGCATCAATCAACATTTCAACAATTAAGAAAGGAAAAAATAAGAGGCCAGAACCATGAAAAGAGAAAACAGCAGTCGAGTACCGCGTAATCGTCTTCGGTGAGATGCCGCACTATCCACGTATTGAACAGAAAAGGGATTCCCCTGGCCAAAAACTGCGTAGCTGATGCCCACCATTATTTTCCGGAAAACCAAGAGAAAAGAAACCAACTTTCTCAGCAAAAGATAACACGCCACTACCAAAATCCTATGAAACAATACACCAAAAGGCTACCAAATTGAGAAGAGATCGCAAGAGGAAATATTAAAGGATCCGGCACTAACCCAATAAGTACTTGAAAGTATGAGAGAGACTACTACTCCGATCGTCAGCCATCTCAAAAGCCTGAATTGCAGCGAACTCGGGAGGATTAACGTCGCATCGGTCGCATCATTGTAAAGCCCTATTCGGTACGTGAAAAACGTTCAAGTTTCTATTTTGATTTCCATAATTCGCATTGAAGCTATGCGACAAGGATTTTCAAGCGGGCGCACGGCGTCACGAATCGAGCAGCAACTTCCAGACGGATCGGACGGGACGGGGGGATCTTTTAGCCGCGGAGCAACGGCCTCGGCGCGTCGCTGTCCACTGCCAAGCCCGTCGACCAACGCAAGACTCCGCTCAATTTCCCCCTCCGGAGCTTCGCGGCCGATTAGAGGAGCTGCGAATGGCTGAGAATCGCGGCCTCACTGGGGACGGGGTGAGCTCGTCGGCGTTCCCTGCGGAGTCGGAGTCGGAGTCGTCGCTCGTCGGAGGCGTCTGCGGTGAGGCTTGAGTGGGAGCGCCGACTTGGCGGCGATAGGAGCTGATCTCGTGATCACGAAACGTAATTTTTTTTTTTTTTATCACGAAATGTATTTCACTTTTTAAAATGGAAAAATGATACAAATAAGACCTAAATTTTGACCCAGAATAAAATTTACACTGAATTTTTAATTTTAATTATGATTTATGAATTATTGATAAATATTCAAGGTAATCATTAGATTATTATATACTAAGTTGAATTTTTAAAAATAATCAATTAACGTAATTTTTTTTATTTTAGATACAAAAATTAAGCAACAATATATCCATCGTTAGGTGATAATGTTGATTATTTCATCCCAATTTGAAATGAATACTTTACATGAATAAGCCACGTATAATTTTTCTTTTATCCACAATTCAAACTTAAAAAATTGAAAATCATATCAGTTGATTTTGTTAACTTGAATTAACCGAATGATAACATTATACGTTTCATATAGTTTTAGTGCTGACTTGAACATTTTGTTAATAATTCAAAGATCATTATAAACATATTAAAAATTTAAGTATCACACCATATGTTGCATCAGAATTTAGAAATTATTTATCCCTGTTTTTCTCATTTCTAATTTTTTTTTTTAACATTCTCATTTCTAATTGAATCACCTCTTCTTTTTATGTTTTGGGCCCGTTCCATTTTATACTCGAAACCCGAATCAAACCACTAAAAATTACGGTTTTCTTAACCACCAATTAAAAAATGAGGATCATTAGTTGGAGATGTCAGGGCTAGGTAACCCCTTGACAATTCAAGCATTAAAGACCCTAGTGGCCAGTGAAAGGCCCGATGTTATTTTTTTGATGGAAATAAAAAATCAAGAAATGGTTATCTAGAATCTGAGGAGGAAGCTGAAGTTTTCAAGTAGTTTTGTGGTGAATCCTATGGGTTTGGCCGGAGGGTTGGTAATTTTTTGGAATAATCAGGAGGTGTCTTTAGCTGTGGAGCATAATACCAGCCACTTTATTAACACGATTTGTACAGATAATCACAGTGCTACAACAATGAGACTCGCCTGTCTTCACGCTCCCTCGACATATCACCAAAGACAGCAAGTATATCACCAAAGACAGCAAGTATGGGCAGATGCAAGACAAATTAGTTCATCAAATACTCTATCATGGGTGTGTTTAGGTGATTTTAATGAGATATTATATCATTGGGAAAAGGCGAGCAAAAGAAAGCAGAGCCATACATGTTACATTTCTTCAAAGAATTTGTGAATGATTACAGACTTATGGATATCGAAAGTGAGGGTTACTTTTATACATGGGTGAACAACAGAGATGGTGACGAAGCTATTAAGGAAAGACTCGATAGGCCCTGTGCACAATTGATTGGAGATTAACTTACCCGGAAGCGGAAGCTTTCGCTTATCCTGCTTTGACCTCAGATCACAGTCCCCTTCTTTTACTTACTTCTTTTACTTACTGAACCTAACCCTTTAAGATGGAAGAAATTTTTCATCTTTGAAGCTTTCTGGCTTGAAGATAAGGCCTGTCGATCGGTTGTCAGCAATGCTTGGGACTCATCATCGATGCCAGCTCGGTCTCTAACCAGCAAGCTTCGACATACTTCCTTTGCACTCGCCAAGTGGAGTGAATCAAATTTCAGCAATGGACAGGAACAAATTAACCTGTTACAACAACGCCCGAACCAAAACCCGGCCGGCTTGAATTGGTCAGCAAATTCCGGGTTGGTTTTTGCGCCCAACGGGTAATTTGGAAATCCGTTCTACCGGGCAATCGGTTGGGCCAAAAGTCTAACAGAATCGAGCTCTAAAGCTGAATGAAATTGAAGTTCACCTAAAATTGAATTTGGAATGTGCTTGACTAATGAATCAGGAAAAAACCAAAAAAAACAAAAGGTCATCTTCGGAAATTATCATTCTTTCCTATTGATGATTGGTTATTGATTCTAGCCTACTTTCTGATTGGAAAGAAGAGGTCAGAATCATAAGCAGAACTTTTGACTTAATCGTCTAAAATCAAATTAAATGAAACCGTGTGGTGTCGAAAATTGACAGCCCCGACTAGAATTAAGGAGCAGTTTAGTCATCTCAACAAGGCAATGCCATAGTTAACCTCAACCTCGAGACATAAAATGAAGAGAAAAACACATAAAAAGAAGTCTCCCGTACCATTCATCAACCATGGAGCCGCATCAAATAGGAACCGCATCAAATTGGAACATGAACTCGATACATCAAAACTATACATGGCATTTCACTTTCCATTAGCATGAGAGAACGTCAGACACTCCTAAAGAAGCGTCGTGTGGTCCCTTGGAGCATCACAGACGGGAGATCAACGAATGATTGTGTAAAAGAAATGACAACTTTGTTGTGTCCTTGTCAAAGATAGTCGCCTTTACTCTATTCCTTAGATCAGCTGCCATGCTGTCAGACTTAGGAGCACCCGTCTTCTGGCGAACATAAAAAGGGAAAATCCAACGGCTCCTTTGTACCTAAAGCTACAACTGAGCCTCTTGATCACGGTTACAAGATAACGTGTTAAGATGATGAAGTACCGATTACTGGCCGAATTGCAGTCTTGAAGTCTTCATAAAATCTTTGCTCAGAAAACTTGCTCGCTCGCTTCCTCGCCGCTGCAGCCATATTGACTCTCTCAGATTCTGGCATCCTTATGATTTTCAGGATGGCATCAGCATATTCTTCAACATTTTG
Source organism: Eucalyptus cladocalyx (assembly GCA_017140615.1). Taxonomy (NCBI): domain Eukaryota; kingdom Viridiplantae; phylum Streptophyta; class Magnoliopsida; order Myrtales; family Myrtaceae; genus Eucalyptus; species Eucalyptus cladocalyx. The sequence goes on from CM029519.1 coordinate 9,848,048, forward strand.
TGCAAGAAATCCAGTTTGCTGTCCATCTTCTTCCAAAACAATGTCCATCTTTGGGCCAGCAGACTTATGAGCTGGACAAAAAGCAGACATTCAATTTGCATGAAGACAGGCCAGGGAATTCGTTTCTAGTCTAAGGTGATTAAATTTATACCAATCGGGATGGCTCCAGCAGCCATATACTCTACCACGCTTATTCCAAAATGCTCATCCGTCATAGAATGCAGTCCTGCAGTTGCACCTGCTAAAAGTTTTACCAAATCCCTGCCAAGTAAGGAAGCTGTCAAAACCAAAGTCTAGTGGATGGTTCATACTTATCGACAGTGACATAAGACATGAGCAAAATCAATACTTACATATATGGAGGACATGATCAATTGAACCCAAATAAAGAAATATTCAGATGAAAACCAACTTAGCTTTTTAACTTTTTTCCAGTGATATTAGCACTGCTGTTTAGCAAAATGCCCATCAGTCAAGTATCAGAAAATATATTCCTCACCATCACAGAGAAACCGAGTTATATTAAGAGAATCTCGTTGTATGTTGCGTGGACATTCCTCTTAACATCACTTAATGCAAGAAGTTCTGGGGTATGCCTCCCAATCTTACCCTTTCTATTTCCAAGTGAAACATACACATCTAAATTGAGCCATAGTAAAGAACTGATTCATACAAGAACAAAAGTAATTTTGAACTCTGGTTCACAAATATAAAAGAGATTGGTGAGAGTGGGCTCTATAAGCTCTTGGCCCATCTAGTGTGCTCAAGTGGGCTTCCGCCAGTAAGCCCACTTACACTTTTGTCCTCTCTCATCTTCACTTTACTTATTGCTAAGAGCCAATGGTTAAATCAAATCCATCAAAGTTCGTGCATTTCTCTTACATCATAGCTTCTTACTGAGAGCTCGAAACAACATACTGCTCCGCATGAAAAGGTCTAAGCGAGAAGCTCATAGCAGTCTTCATTAGATAATCATTATGTGGAGATACCCCCAAAATATTGGTTATATCATCCAGACGTTGTTTGTGGTCTAAATAAACAACTCACCAAATGGCAAAGTCAATCAATTCTCCAGAATAAAGCAATGAAAAAATCAGGCCTAATTGGGTTCTTAGTGGCACAGACCTGTACATTACGTTCTTGTGGAACTCCACATCCCTTTCAACTTTTAGTTCAACTGCTCTGATTTTCAAACTCTCTAGCCTATCTTCATCTGACTTATTCCGACAACTTCCCACAAATTGGAGCTTAGGCCTTGGCATGTCTGCATCTAATTTTCTGATAGCAAGCTCGAATGCCTCGAGTTGAAGAACATGTGCCTGAGATACGACAATCAAGCTTAAAGCATATGCACTAAGTTAGCAAAGGCCCATGTGAGCCACTGAAATGATGGCTACCTCGTCATTATAAGGTTGGTATAAATGTTCCCACCTTCTCTGGACGAAACTGGGCTACAGAAATGAAAGTTGGTGCAGTAACTGGTCTTTCCAAGGGAAGTGCCTGCTTCGACGAAAATGATTTAGGAAATGAAATATCCACTACAACATGTTACGCAAATTGAAATGGTGAAAACTTAACAACAGAAAAACCAAAGCAGATTATCAATAATAGAAAATGTACATAGATCATAAGTAGAACACACAAAACAAGAATTAGCTAGCTAGAGAAATGAATACACAGACTACCATACAAATTAAAATGCAAAATTACACTGTTAACTGGTCAAGTGAGTAGTTACAAAAGCAGCACGAATAAAATGGGTAAATCATTTCCCAATTTGATAAGGGGAGGAGGACATGACATGCTGACACTAAAAGCAGGAAAAAAAGGAGCAGGAGGGCACAACAGCCGGATGTTGATATTTGCAGTTTGTCCATTTGTAGCAAGACCATGCTAACTTTCTCCTATAATTCATTTCCATTGGCATTACATTGGCATGTCTATGTCAACGTATCAGGTGTACAGTTAATGTGTGCATACATGAGTCCATGCTAGTCTGACCTGCACACTTGAGAGAGAGAGAGAGAGGTCCCAGAAATTTGGTAAAGAACAATATCAGCACAACAAACCTGCAGTCCTGATGTGTCGCATGGAGGATAAACTCGCTTAGTTCGATCGGGAATTCTCCAAAGCTTCTCAATATGCGACTTTGTCCATGAAGAATTAACCATTGCAAGATGTGTGCAGGACCCAACAAACCCGTACAACCAGCTAAAAATTGTGTAATATATGATTTTACATCTGGATAGCCAAAAACTGTCCAAAAGGAAAGATTTACATCAGAATTGAATAAAACAGATAACATAGAAAACCACACATATATTTCTATGCATGAATTACACCAATGTTCAGATATCAGAAATCTCACACTAGACCACCACATGACTGTCAGATTTTAAAAGGAAAGGTGCCAATGATACAACAAGCAAGTGCACATAATTGAGGGAGACAAGGTAGTGATATGGAGTTTCGGACAAAGGGACAAGGGGAGAACCATCAGGTTTAAGAAGTTCTACAGAACATCTAGAACAGAAGCGCACACAGATAAATAAAAAAACCATCTGATTAGATCCTTTACCTCTGAGCTATCGAATTTTTGTTATTATAGGTAGAAGCCCGCTGGCGAACACGAGATAGCATGTCCGTGCTGATAGTAGGGTAATGAGTGTAGCACAAAACTTTGCATCCAAAAATTCGTGCAACAGGATATGTAAAAGCATATCCACTGGTGTCAAAATAGAACAGTGGAGTATACTTGCACAACGCTTCCCATGAAAGATACACGGAACCAAGACTTTGGCCGATCATAGTAAAACGTGGGTAAGTAGTTTCCTCGACCCACTTCCTCTTCCACAGATGGACAGCCTGAGGATTTGAGCATAAGTAACAAGAGCATACTGTCAGAGCTTACCAATTTCAAAAATCCCTAGTAGAATCCCAGCAGGCACTCATGACCAAAAAAGATGAAAATTTGCCAGCACTACAGGCTAGCATCATCACCTCTTCAAGATATGTGTTCATCTCTCACGCAAATGATGTCCTATGCAAAATTCCCCATCCATTTCACGCCATTGCTTATCACAAGGTAAGTTAGAGACACAGTCCTCAAGTAACACTATAAGCTTTTTTCCATTCGAAGACCGAAGGGAACTCATTATGTCTACAGTCTACGATCCTTAGCCGTATAAAGAACATGGTGAATGCACCATCTGACATTCAACTCCAGCCTCGCATGCTTACATCGGCAACAAAGCACAGCTCCTTAATCGAACCGTCAATTGAGATTCTCCACTCACTGATTTAAAGCACATGATACTAATTAAAACTCCTCCTATTGACGTGCGACGTGATTCGAACAAAATAGGAATAGCTCAAACAATAAGCTCAGCAACTGCAAAAAACAAAAAAAAACAAAAAAATACAAAAAAAGAATTGAACCTTAGGAGGACGAAGCAGCTTGACTCCAAACCGATCGACCGCACGGGCCGTCAAGCTATCGGGAGACGCGTCGTGATCGCCGGTGTAGACGACGCAGTCGAGATCGGGGCGCTCCTCCTGCACGGCCTTGACGGCGCACCACAGCACCCTCTCCCCTCCGCCGCCGTCGTTGGTGTACGGGTGGAAGAACCCGACGGCTCGCTTCCGGCTCGCGCGGCAGAAGGCGACGCGCGAAGCGAAGAGGAGAGCGAGGGACGGGAGGAGGCCGGCGATCAGAGCCCAGACGAGGACGGCGATCGCCATCGGGGAGGAGATGGCGGACCGACTCTCTGTTCGGGGGAGGCGGAGGTGCGCGAGGGGGGCGACGGTCGAGTGACGAAGTCAAGGGAGATGGAGAAGGAGAGTATATGCCTTTTGGCGGAGGAAACGCCGGGCAAGGATTGAACCTCGATCGCGAAATTTGATTACAGACTTTCTCCGCGACGACGATACGAAGACCAAGACCAAGACCAAGACCAAGAGGAAGAAGAAGATGATGATGATGATCTGAATGTAAGCATTGAGGAGGTAGTCCCCAATCCTTGCGTGCGATTGTCGAGTGCCAAATTCCCGAAAAGGGAAACCCTCCAATTTTATACCCACTCCTCCGATCCTGGCCCAAACAATTTCTTACCTAAAAACAATCATCGGCTTTATCCTAATTCAAAATCTGTCCCGCTTTAAAAAAACGCCATGATTTCTTCAAAATTATCAACATCAAGAGACTGATGCTCGATAACAAACTGATGAAAGTTTGCAACTACTTTTAAACCAAAAAAAGTACAAGATTGAACTTAAAGATGAGACTTTTTTTTAAAATTAAGTCTGAATATTTCATGCCGTATGATTGTCATGTGCCAAATAACCACTTAATAATAGATTCATCAACTATTTCATGTAGCAATCACACAACCGTTAGAGATGTACATAGTAATATCTTCATTTACCAAATGTGATTCAAGTAGTAATTAAAATGCACTTAGAAAAAGGACTTAAAAATTTACAGCATAATGCAAAAATAGACAAATGGAGAAGCCAACGAAATGGGCATATACAATCCTTTCATATCGAACGCACAAAAAAGAAAAAAAGATATAATTAAATTGAGCCAAAATCATCCCATGACATGAAATCACAACTTTAAGGACATTGTAACTTGTACATTCAATTTCAAACGTGGTTAAAACAAGAACCAAAGCTTTGAGGGTATGTCTTTTGGTGAAAAATAAATAATTTATAAGATACTTTTCTAAATTAAATCGTTTGCATCACTTACAAAAATATATATATATATATATATATATATAAAAAAAAAATTGTCAAGATGTTTAGACACAGATTATTATCATTAACGAATATACTTTTTATTGACTAAATGTTTCAAACAATACATACTATTATTTTTTTTAAAAATGATTTCTTCTACGTAATAAACTGAGCACAACAAACAGAGCATAAGGCATGAACCGCTTTCAAGTCCTCAAACGATCGTCAGAACAGAAGTCCCATATAAATACACCAAAAGCAGCTCCTTTTGCGGCCAAATACCGAAACCACCTCGAGTGAAGAAGCACTTGAATTCCAATAAAAGCAGAATCGACAAAGTAAGAAACAAGCATGCTAACATATATCTTCCCGCACTGGGATTCAGTCTATATATCTTCATGTATTTTACTATTGTTTCCTCAATAGACACCGATAAGATCACTAGAATACAAGCAAATCCTCTTCCCCTGACACTCTACAACAGCAAAAGAATGCCGCTTCCTATCCAAAAACAATTGAGTGTTATAACAATTACCCAACAGGCCTATGAAAGATACAAAAACTCGAGACAGTTATTGCGCAGCACCCCAGCTACGTCCACCCAAAGCAATAACGAAAACTTCGAGTCCACAAAGTCTTGTGACGCTACCGCTATCAAAGAAACGAATAGCAAGGTCCATCTTCCCTGAATTTAGTAGCTTCCCATAGGCGGCATGCCAAACGGTGGCATAGGAGGCATCCCCATCCCACCCATTGGTGGGGGAGCAAAACCTGCTCCCATCCCCCCCATCCCCGGTCCTCCCATACCAGGCATTGGGGGTGCAGGCAAAGCTAAAGGCAGCAACTGAGCATACATGTTCTGCCAAGGGAAAAATGCAGTCGAATGAGTAATTTGTTTGTCATATACTCAAGTAACAAACAAAAAACAAGGTTTTGGGCAATAACTATTGTAGTCTTAAAAGTAACAACCGAGTGGTTAAACAAAGAGCCGGTTGCTATAAGCAAAGCTCACACTAGCATTTCAACATGTAGCTAGTGAACTACACAAAACGGCATACGCCAAGTACTTTTTAACTTGATAGAGTGCGAAGACCGAAGACTAATTACCTGCTGTGCAATGACATCCTTCTCTTCCTTCTCTTTTGTCTTTACTTCATTTTGAGCTTCAATCTTGTCCTTCACAAGCTCATCAACTTTGCTAGTGTACTCACGGATGAACTGTGAGAAGATTAAATTTACATATCAATAGTGAGCTACATTCATTCATGCATTTTCAGAGAAACTATAACAGTACAACAATGTTATCACCTGAAGCAGATATGGGAAAGCAAAATCAATCATATTGTTCATCCAAGCGAGTTCAAGCACAATGTCTGCCCTGATTAAATCGTAACAGACAAAGAGGCACGAAGCAAAGCATTCCTTCTTTCCCTGCACAGATCAAGGAGAAAAAATCAATATTGCACCAGGACTGGATAAACACATGCACACATTTCCGAACATTAAGGGAGGAGACGGGGACTAAAAACAAAATAATGCAAAACAAAGAGAATCCAGTTGGATACATGTTGATCATCTTCCTATCCAAAGAGACACCTTGTTCAACCATGTCTGTCTCAGATCCACGAAGCCATCACACCACCAGTGCTAAAGTGTTACCAATAAACAACTGTATATGAATGCAAATGTACAAATGACAACCACATATTCTTCTGCTGCAGACTCCAAAAAGAGACAGCACTTAAAAGACATCTCCATGCATTACTACAAGCAAAGAATTTCAACTTAACATAGTTTCACATAAATTGGCAAATTAATCTCAGCCAGCTAGGAACCTCTAGACAGTTAATTCCTATCTGCAGAAAGCACTCCCACTCAGACAACAGAGGATTTATTTGCAAAAGAAGTACCTTTTCAATGAAATAAACAAGCAACTCTTCTGCTAGTTCACGGTCACCAGACTGAGATGCTGTTTCCATAGCATCTTTGTAAAGGTTATCTTTTTTGGACAATGCGATTGATTGCTTCCATCTACCAGCCTTCTTGTAGATATAAGCAGCAACACGTCTCATCTCAAGAAGCTCATGTTTCTCAATCTGCTCAAGGTAAAACAGCACTTGTAAATAAATAAGAATATACCCAAATGTAAAAGCCCACGGCAAAGGAATGTTGTATAACCTTCTGCGCAAGGCCTATCTGATCAAAGTTATCATGCAAATCAATAGATTCACGCAATCTGTCATAATCTTCCTCTTCTACATAGATCTCATTCAGAGCTTCATTAACAGCAGAAACATTGTTGCTCTGTACTGCAACCATGTAAGGCTTGACAAGCCGCAGATGACCAGCCTGAAATTAAGAGTACACAATCATTTACCCACAAAGTTAGAACAAGCAAAACAAAGGCGAGGCCAAGATACAGCTTCAAAGTTGCATGTAAAACCTTTCGCATAATGTCAACAACACGTGTATGCTCCACACGAAGTGCAAGCACATTGAGAACATCGTTGATTAAATCAGGATGTTCTTGCAAATAGAAGTGCACGGCCTTGTAGTAGAGTTCAACATTGGCAACTTTGACGACCACATCTTTAAACTGCATGTGATCCCATGCTTCAGGAGAATGGTTCATTATGGTCGTTGCTGCATTGTCGAACTCGTCATATTGGATGTATAAGTAAGTGAGCTCTTTCCAATGCTGCTGCTCATCACAAGCTCGTATAAGCTTGGGAATATTGAGCCGAGTGGCGAACAGCTTAATGTGCTCCATGAGCTTCTCCGGACGGTATCTTGCATAAAGGACACCTAACTCGGTAAAAATACCCATATGTGCACGTTCCAAACCCAGACCACTCTCCATGAGAGAGATAAGCTCGTTAAAGTATCCTCTGTTCTGGTAATATTCACTGACTTCTTCCAAATCATCCACCTGCAGCATTCACATAGGCAAATTCGAGTGAATATGGGCTGGGAGATGCGAATGATGCAGTCAACTGAAGTAGCAAGAAGCATGCTATATGTCCATCCGGAAAGCATGTAAAGAGGCAACCCAAGTGCAAATTTCCAGTTTACCAGCTCTCATAGTTTCTTCCTGTCAAAAGTGTTCTATGCGGAGAGCTAGATAAAGAAGAAAGAAAGATGACTAAGTTGTCTATGAATGAACACGGAATCGATAAATCACCTGTATGATGATGTTGAGACCACACATTTGCGCCAAGCGGAACTCCTCGGCATCAACACAGGCAAAGCAAACTTCCTTCCATGTCTTTGCACTATTGGCCTTTCGAGCTGCATCAACAGCTCCCTGGAATTGTCCAAGCTTCACAAGTGTGCTGGCCAACTTGGCCCAGTTAGAAATAAAGGCAAAAATGATTTTGGCAGCTTCATATAAGCCTTCATCATACAAGCGATCACCAACATTTTGAAGATTGGCAACATTTGGCATCAGGATGAATTCCTCAATCTCACCCAATCTATCAATCTTGGCATATGCAAATATGAGCTCACCATCCACCTTGGGTTCTTTCGTCTTTTGCCTCACCATCAGAAGGTACTTCACTAAGTCATGATAGACATTAGCATTCTCAGCGGCACGAATAACATCCAAAAACTGAGTGGCATCATCTGCACGGATAAATGACTCAATAGCATCACTGACAAGACCCTCCCTTAGTTGGGCCTTTGCTACCTGACTCCAAACAGCCTCTTCCTCAACCCTAAATGCAAACTCAACCGCTCGCTCGATGCTTTGAATATTATCCAGTAAGACATTTACAGCCTGGACATTCAAATTGAACTTCTTGAAAATTGCAAAAGCTTCCTCATAAAGTTGGGCTTCCACAGCTACTTCCCCAACCGCTGGTCCATCAAAGTTATCCAGTCTATTTACATAATCCATAACTCGAGATGGATCTGCCTTGATGGCCGTCAAGATAAGCAAGTTCTGCAAGTTGAAGTTCCCACTAAAAGCAGAATTCTGAAGCACAATCTTCTCAAGAAGCTCAATCAGTTCATGAGGAAGATCAGCCGTCATGAAAGCTTTAACGGCTGCAGAAACTTGTTCTGGGCTCTTGCTCTCAGGCAAAGCCGTAGAGACAACCTGATCAATTAGCTGTCTCCTATAAGAGTTCTCAGGGTCCAGAACTTTCTCCCATAGATCACCATCCATCCTTTCAACTACATACCTATGATAATGAGATGAAGTTAACAAAGAAACAGATGATTCTATCAATGATAATCAAATTTGTGACATGAAGCATGTGTCAAACCTGGCTTGTAATTTGAACAGGGAATTTTTATTGGTCACATTGATAAGTTCTTCATCACATTGGCCCCTCCTGTAAGCCACCACCGCAAGAGTAGGATCGCGTTTCTCACAATATTTACCCACAACACGTGAATCATAGTATGGGTTGGTTGTGAGAAAATGCTCCGGATTGTTGTTACTTTCAATGATGATTTTACCCAAAGCATTGTGGACATGTACATCTTGGCTTCCCTCACTCACGAGATGCTCCAAAAACTGAGTGAGCAAACGGAGTCGATTCCTGCAAACCAGATCCCACACATGAGAACACTAATTTGATCAGAAGCTCGTAAAGATGATAAACCATCACAGAACTGGAGCATCAGAGAGCCGGAGCAAGAAAGAGGCAAATCCACACCTCTTTTCACATTCATCAACAAGAGGCTCCACTGGTAGCAAAGATCGAACAGAAAGAATTAAGCCTTTTATGAAATCTTCTGGGCATTCATCATCTATCAGCTGCCCCACTACCAAAGGAGCATTTCCAGGGTTGACCTACCAAGAGTGGAAAACAATCTTAGAAACTATACAAAAAGTGAATGCAGAAAGTTGATGCTGGAAGTCATAAGACCTCGTACCTTCTGGACATAGCCCTCGATATATCGAAGCATGTTATTTGTGTAAAGATAATGTGTGAGATCAGGCACAAAGCCAAAACGATCACAAACATTAATTAGTGGACGTGCATCAGGAAGCTTGGCCTCCATCAGGAAATTTTTAGTCTTCTCAGGGTCATAGAAATTTGACTCTCTAGTCACACGTTCCACCTCTTTAATTTGTCCAGTTTTAGCAGCAGCCTCAATGTACTTGAAGTGAATGTCAGGATCCTCACTGGCACAATTGACAAGAAAGGAGAGAGCTTCATCCAAAATACCAACACAGCAGTTTTAAGTGAACTATGAACAAATAACAGGGAAATATATCCCTCACTAACCTGGAGCTCAAGTACGAGCCTAGGAAAAAATACAACCCCTCATACGACTTGAATTGTTCAAAAATCTTTATGCATGCATCAACACCCAACTGCTCACAATATTCCTTGGCAACCTGTACACATATCTTTCATGTAGTTACTGAAAATGGGAGAGGAGAAACTTAAGAAGAAAAGGAAAGATACAACACCTGTACAATAATCTGAAGATTGCCCCTCAGATTGACCAACAAAAGGTCCTTCATGCACTCCAAAGCCCACTCTCGCGATAGTGTACCAAAAAACTCAACAAGTGACTGCAGGTAATCCCAAAATATTAGGTCCAATTTCAGAGTACCCACCATAAAAAAAGGAAACAAAAAAAAAAAAAAAAAAAAAAAAATGCAAACCTGTGGCTCAATAGCATGTGTGTTCACAATGACACGTTTGATATCTGGCAGCTCAGTATAGTGCTGTAAGATAATAGATAGTCAACATCAGAATAACCGAATTTCACATTACACATGAGATTAACACAGAAATCTCAGGATATATACCTGAAGGGCCCTAACAAAGAGACCTGCTTTTTCACAAAGTTGGGCAATTCGAGGACGATCATAGTGACTGAACATGCCATTAGCCAAGATGGCATCAGCTACATTTGGAAAAGTGACCAGATTGATTTCAAGAACCTATGATATTGAAGCCTTGTTAGTGACAAAAGTCACAAATATATTCATATAAAACTACAGAGTATCCTTGGTGCTGATATTATCAATTACCTTTGTCTGAAGAAAAGCATGTTCTGGCAAATTTGGTTTTAGTACATCTAACAAGAATGCAGTCGCTTCTCGGATCAAATTCCTCTGCACGTGCCAGATGGAATCAGACATATTACATGCTTATGCACAAAAATGAATATGACTATTTACTAGCAACCTTAGATAAGCCCTTGTAGCATCATGCGTACGTTGCTACAAAGAGCAACAAATTAAAATACAGAGAGCGGCCTAAAAAATTGAAAACCGTAACAGATTAACTGAAACAATGTTATAGCCAAACCTGAAGAAAGAGATCTGTTATAGTGTTGTAATCCACTGGACAGCCTCCCTCCATTTGGGACATCATTAATGCAAAGTTGACAGCTCCCTGAAGTAAAGAAATCAGAAAACTTTCTATGTTTAGATGGTGTGAGAAAAATGTTAAAACATAATATATTCAATGATCACACAAGCATGTGTGCGGCCCACAGCGCACACCAACAGGGATGCAATCCACATAAGTTTATATGATTTTTCTTGGCCAAAAAAGGGGTTTTTATAAAAATGTCCAAGCTGTCATCCTCCCCTTCCACCTCCCTCTTCACGAAAAAACCACCTGAACCTAGCTATTTCTTTCTTCTTTTTTTTTTTTTTTTTTTTGTGGGTCAAAGGACACTAGCTATTTCATGCACCGGTTTTTTATGGACTATGCATGCATCTGAAACAAAATCTACCCAACATTACGCTAACTTGCTGCAAAACCAAATATTATGCTATTCCAAGGTCAACTTTTCAGTGAAAAATGCAGGGTAGGGGATTCACTGAACTAAGGCCATCAATGCCCTTCAGTAGTCCAAATAGGAGTAAGGACAGAAAGGTAAATTACCCACAAGGCAAAAATTACAGTAAGAACAACAATTTTACATTTTAATCCAAGTAGGTTAATAAGAATTATAGTGAGCTGAAAGAGCAAACAAGAACCATAGTCACATGACTCATACACCGCACCGGTTATACCACCCTTTCCCATGCCACATAACAAATTTTGGTGAAAATATGTCTGCGCATGTGATCAGTTGCTCATGTGCATAGCCATGGGGGTATTAGTAGCTATACTGCAGTTGCTTTTCTTTGCCTAGGACAGAGACACGGCAAGAGAGGTAATATGAGATATGACTGCAGAGAGCAAACCTGAGGATCTGTTCGCAGAATCGTCTGCAAAAGGAAGAGATAGTCTGGCGTGTACCCAACCTAGAAGACAAAAGGCAGCAATAAGATTCAAAAAACTGAAGTGACGAAATAGCAACAAGAGGACTGTAAAAATGTATAGAGCATTCAAAACCCTACATAAAGAAAAGGATAGGAAAGTTCTGCTGACCTGCTTTGAGTATATCAGAATTTTGTCAAACTCTCGCCGCTCAGCAAAAGCTGCAACTACCTTTGGAGTTGCTCTGGCTTTGATATATATTTTCAATGCGAGGTCATTATCAACGGTCTGCAATGAAAAGACCAAGTATATAAGCAGAAAAACACCTACATATACAGACTAACCTATTCTTATATCCAGGAACTATTCAAGATCATGTAGATCTTAGAACTAAAGAAGTTGAAAGAAAGAAAGAACATTAATAAAAACCCCACCTTCACAAGATCCCCAAGTTCCTCACTGCATTCCAGCTTATCCTCAGCCAACCAGTTCTCAAGAAGGTTTTTCTTGTTTTGATTCACGACCAGGCGTGATAGCTCCAATGACTCAAATGCATTAAGCTTTCCCCTGGTTAAAAGGGTCCCAAAGTATTGCAATAGAGGTGGTGTTTGCCCAGATTGCACTGGGACACTCTGCAGTATTGGCAAGGATGAAAAGTTCATATCTTCTGTCAAATAATATTCCAGGAGAGCTGTTACAAATTCTATTATTGCAGAAAAGAAGCCATAGATATAATCAGTCCCTGATAGAAACTCTTCTTACCATACTAAGCAATTTTATCGATAAGACAGTCTCCATTAGTCAGGTAATTCTTCAAACCATGGATTAATTTCCGAATAAGGAGAAGAAAGCTACAACAGAATCTGAAAACTGAATCATCTAATAAAAAATACGTATACCCAGATTTTTCATACTATGACGGTAATGAACAACTTCAGTCAGGACCATGGAACGGGGTTGTATTTGTACAAGAAAAAGATGTACCAATATGATCACCAAAAAACCTATTCTAAATGTCAGAAAGACAAGCACCTGAAATTTAGCAACTGTGTCCGGGGTGCGAAGTATTCCTTGCGGAGACTCAGCAGCAAGCTCAGCAGCTTCTTTGTATTTAGTTTGAGCAAAGAGTTCTTGGAAACGTTGCACAACCTGATAAATTTGGAAACGTATTCTGATCTCATTATGCAAGTTATATCTGCTCTGAGGTATTTAAAAATTTACAAGAGCACATTTGACATGCTCTCAGAGTGACCATATCAAGCAGAACTAAAAGTACGGTTATATTAAGAAAACTATAACTGCTTCAAGGCATATTTGTCAATCACATCTCAAAGTTGGGGAACAAAAAAAATACCAAGATAAAACCTCCAGATCAACCAAACAAAGAATCAAATTTGATTAGTCTACTTCATTATAGGAGAACTGAACTCACTAGGTTCTAGATTGTGCAACTGTTCCATTTGCCTTGATTACACAACTGAAGTTCAATGATAGGCCTATGGGAGCACGAGTATGTGCCAAGATAGACAGAACAGAGATGAACATAGAGGAGATTCTTTGATTGATAGAAAAGAGATAACAAAGGGCACAGAATGGCCACGTGCATATGTAGATAAATTCTAATATACCCAAACCAATCAGTTTTGCCCTCATTTGGTCACAAGTTATGCCATACTTACTCATACACCATCAATCATCCAGTATGTAGACAAATTACTAAGAATTATGAGTATAATGCATTACCAGCTGCTCTGCACCAGGAAGATTTCCTCTCTTTGCAAGATTCACAGCAAGCTCCAAGTTGTTCAGCTGCAGAATCACCAAATTATTGTTAACACGATAAATGAGCATCCAAGGTGAAATTTGAGGACTATGAAGATACACAAATCCGATGCACTTACTTGGCCACTAACAAAAGGCACAATCGTTGCCTCATTTACAGTAGCCAATAAGACCTGGCCACGCCTGTTTACGGCATAAAAACCACCAACTGATGAAGCTTCTGCAGTTAGAAATACTGGATCTGGACTGATTCTGTTTCTGTATACAGCAGTAGCTGTCTCCAAATCATAGACAAATAGCAGCCCAAGTTTGGTGATCACATATATCAAACTGTATTTGTGGGATATCTGCACCAAATAAATCCAAAATCTAATTCATATGCAGCAATTTTCTAACATTTTCAGGAGAATCAAACATCACCACCAAATACCTGCATTGCCACTGGAAAATCATCACCAAAATCAGGAGGAAAAAAAAGATCCGCTTGTTTCTTCGTAAAAGACAGCTTCCCTGCTAATATAAGTGCATTGTTAGAAGAAGCAAGCAATAGATAAGATCCAGATGGAATCTTGAGATCCGTGAATGAATGAAAGGAAGAGACTAGAATCATATGACACAATGTAACGACACCTGGTTGGGCACCCAGCTCGATAACATGTAACTTTGATGCAATTTGACCAGCATTAACAGTCTTCGTTGCAAAGGAGATGAGAGTTGAAGGATTCTCATTCCCAGGAACCTGTACATGAGGAGGAGAGAGATTAACAGGTTCACAACCGAAGCACGTGATCCAAAAGATTAAAAAGATAGGTGAAGTGCCCGCACTTTATAAGTTGCAAATGATGCAGCATGTGCTTCGAGGGCTTGACTACGCTGCTGCTCCACAGAGAAAAGTTGCATATTCCCCTTCACCAGTTGTGGCCGCTAGAAGAGAGATTTGGACATCAAAATTACTTGACCATCAAAGGTGACTAGAAATTTTAGAAACACGAAAACTATTGACACCACACATGCTTTATAGAAAGTCTGAATAATGATGCACCGACCACAAACTTCACACTTCCATAGAGAAAAAGTTTCAGAAAGAATTAGAAACATGATGACAGATAAAGAATGAACCCCAAGAGTGCAGACCCATGGCATTCACAGACACATTTCATGGACAACTGAGATTTGAGAAACCATCTCCACTAGAATTAGAGCAGTGTAAATTTAAAAAAGAGTCAAGTCAAATCATACTGTCACACGACTCGCGTGCCCCTACAACAGACATACTTCTCTTTTTTTTCCATAATTAGCAATTGGAAGGGAGAAAGTCCTTTTTCATATTCACCTACAGCTACAGGTGGCCACTCAAGAGACTTTTTTCTCTTATTCTTCTTCATGTGAATTTTTCTCCAACACAGAGCAAGTTCTTTCAAATACCTTTATTCAGATAAACAACAGAATACATTCTACGTACCTCAGGCGAACCAGGAGCAATTCCAATCAAAACCAACCATTTTTCGGAAGGGTCACATCGATAATTTATTATCTGGTTGTTGATGAGATTAGCTGTTCTGTCAAACATCTTTACAGGCTCAGCATCACCTGAAGATAGGTTATCTTTTAGAAACATACGATGGATAACATTCTGAAGTAGAAGACATGATAGCACACACATTAGTACGCCTACAATACACATCAGACAAGATGGTGACAAAAACTAAAGTAAAGCACCATCGACTGTAACTAATTGTAGCATAAAAAAGCCAGGTACCTTCAATTGTCCAATGATATACCGTGGTTTGGGTGACAAGACCCAACAATTTGGGAGTAATCCACTTCCAAAAGACAACCTATACATGGAAGAACCTGAATTAGGTCAACCTCCAACCCTTTCGGGAAAAAGATAACATCAGATCAAGGGGGAAGCAAGTGGACAGCACCTGCTCTGGCATCTGATAAGACTTCATTTTTGCTTTCATCTCAATGTTGAATATTTGCAAGTGATCTTGAGTGGTTCCGGAAAGTTGGGCTTCACAAAGGATGTAACAGCTAATTAACAAGGAGCACATAACAACGTAAAAAGAAAAATGAAGAAGATATGTCACTAAAGTGCATTCAACTCCATGCTTGGAGAGAAATTCACCACACTGATGCTGCACCACAAACTGTCGTTTCAAGATTTTGGCAGAAGTACACATTCATGGCTTTGACAAGTTACCAACTTCCAGAGAAACACTGTCTAACCCAATACTTTTTATGCAATCTATCTCAACTGACCAGACATCAAGAGGCAAAAAACCCAGATTGGCGTAGAAACGTGATTCATCTAATGTTTCATCCATCACATATTGGCCTGATATACTAACCATAAACATCCACTATCGAGTTACTCTCAATTAGGGGACCCATCTGCTAAGATTTGTCAGTTTGACCAAACTTGAGAAACCATAAGAAATTGAGAAATATGAAGAGATGTGTAGAAACATTCTTTCACTGTACAATAACATCTCGGAACTTACACTCCCTAAACGTCCTGCTGTGGCTAATTATATGAGCAATTGACAGGTAACAAGAATCCCAACATTGTGCAAATTTATCACGATAAACAGTAAGAAAGGACAGGTCCATTACGCCTGGCTACCAAATCGCTATCTCCCACAAAAGAAGGTAAAAAGTGCACAGTAATTGAGCGATCAAAGCAATACGAACTATGGATACAGCAGTTCACGCATATTCTACAGTAAAAGGGCAGCGACATATGAATTTAGTAGAAAGCTAAACTGAGTATCAAATGGTTCTCAGAAACAAGTCCACCACACCTTTCAAAGCGAGAATTCTAGAATTCGGGTTCATCAGTGCTGAGTCCGCAGTAATAGGCCTCCTCAAAGGTTGCATAGGCATGCTCATGTCGATGATGACCACGCTATTCTGAGGTGCCGTTTCGCGCACGCAGATGTACTTCTCGGATTCCATCGTGACATGCGTAAAGGTGATGAACTGTGGACTGATGCCAAGGCTCGGAAGCTGCAAGCAAAAAAAGATCAGACCAGTAGACACCTCAATTACTCGCTAAAAGCAGAGAAAGAAGCTAAACCCCATCTCTAACTTCCCAAGCCCTCCAGTCACGCGACCAATTTCAAACCGCTCGACTACCGAGTCAAATCACCAGCGTCGTCTCCGCTGATCTGAACTGAAATCGAAGTCGCCCTATCCAAACTAGGGCACCAAATCATCGCGCCTAGCCTAGCGCAAACAGTAGCTACGATACGAATTCACCCAAACTGTACGACTGTCAGTGATCTAAGACCACTCGAAAAAAGCCATCGACGATCTCAAAACCACGACGACGCGTCTCAAAATCCCGCCCGCGCGCGCTCTTCGCGTCCGCAGCTGGAAATTGAGCTTCGCTTCGACACGCTCCGATCAAGCGGCGAGACGACGCTTCGGTGACGAAGGACGGGGAAGGTGAACTGACCGTCAAGGCCTCCTTCATGGTGATCGGAGCGTTGGCGGCCGCCATGCTCGGTCGGATCGGCGGGCGGCCGGTACGGTTCGGGTCGGGCCGGGGCGGATGGATCGGATCCCCGCGGCCGGGAAATGGATCGCTGCGAGATCTCGCGGCAGTGAAGCTCCGCCAGAACCCTCAGCGCAGCGCAGAAAGAAAGAGGAGAGAGAGAGAGAGGGAGAGAGAAAGAGGAGACCAATATATCGTGGGATTCTTTTATAAAAGGGACGTGAAATGATGGAACTCCGGAGGAGACCTGACTGTTGCCTGACGCGATGTGGAAAAGTAAGAAAATTCAATGATGCCCTTTAAGCTTCTTTATTGCTCTTTCTTTCTCGGTTAATTGCACTGAAAATTCTACGCTTGACATTTGTGATATAAAATACTTTAGATTTTTTTTAATCATGAAAAATCACAAATTTATACTAGTGTGACAGGTATATTTTTTATGGAACTGAATCAAAGGAATCTATTTCGCATTCAAAATTTTGTATTCTTTTTGTCTTTCAATTTGCAATCGTTTCTCCCAATTTGTTTGCAATGGGTTTTTCTTTCTTTGTTGGGATAAATAGACTGTTATGAAAGAATAATTGAGTTCTAATCTTTTAAAAAATACAATTAAATCCTAAAATTTGTCAAATTTGTGTTATTAAATCATTATACTAAGTCCGTTCAGCTTAGCTAGTCAAAAATGATGACGTAGTTTTTTTATTAATTTAACTATCATGTGTGACGATTATGATATCTTGAAATTTAACCTCTTTCGAAATATATGAAATGGTTATTTCATCGATGCACTGATAATTTAGGTCATATTAAAGTTGCACTTGATCGATTTCAACCATGGATTTTAATTCAATTTCGGGTATCGACTTTTAAGGATTCAAAGATCAACCTATCAGACATCGCCTCGTTTATCTATCAATTTATCGATAAGCCTTAATCTTTGGACAAGGATTAGTAGGTCGAGAATTGGAAGTTGGAAAGGGAGCCAGGCCAAGCGAAGGCCCAATGGACCTCACGCCCAAATTAAGGTTCCAAATTGGATGAGTTAAGCCTAAACCCAAACCCTAATGAATAGTGTGCGTGAATAGTAACTTAGCATTTGGAAGCCTAATTTTAGGCTTGCCTTCAAAGTCTTAATTCATTAATATTCCTTGACTTGAAGTCCTAACTTGGGAAGCAAGAGCACATCTTGACCCTCCATTCCAACTTGGGGAGTAAGGGTAGATTTCAACCACACAGTTGTCTAAACCTTTTCCTCAAGTTTTCATCTTTTTCCCTCATTTCTCTCACTTTCTCTCTCTACCCATCCCTTTGGACGAATTTTCCTTCATCCCTCTCTCTCATCTCATACCCATTCCTCTCTCTTTCTCTCTCGGTTTGCTGCTTTACCTCATCGTACCATGTCGCCTTACCATTCACCATCCCTCGAAGCCATGAGCCACCATCGCCACCGTCACCACCAAGCTTCCTTGGCCGTGAGCTCAAGCTATTGCCACTGCTGAGGTGTCGTCGTTCGAACTGTGAGCTCCACATTCTCATCATCGTCGCGCCACGATTGTCGTAAAACCATGATTAACTTCCTAACCTTTTATTAGGATGTTAAATTAAGGCTAATGGTAGTTAATATGGTTTAGTTTATAGGTTGTCACGATAGGTGATAAGTAGCATCGATAGGTTATTGTTATAGGTGATAAGTGAACTCGATAGGTTATCGAGATAGCTGATAAGCGGACTCGATAGGTTATCAAAAATAGGTGATAAGTTATCACCGAATGAATGATAAGTTATCGAGAAATTGGAGATAAGCTATCACCAAACGATGATAAGCTATCGGAAAATAGACAATAAGCTATTGTTTAATAGACGATAAGCTATCACAGTAGTGATAAGAGGTGATTTTTATGTGTTTTATACTTGATTTATGGGATTAATCTATGCATGTATTATGTTGGTTTAATTTTGTGATGCCATGAAAATTTATTGCCCAAGTTAGAAACCTTGTATACTATTTTAAAATAAGGTTTTACTTATAAGAAAATGGCAAATTTGAGGTGTCCTGTTTGGACACCATGTTTTATGTGTTAAATCGGGCAACTGAGGCTTTAAAACAAAAGTATGCAAAATTTGATGGGTTGATTTTAAGTACATGACCACATGTGATTATTTTACTGGAATTTTAAGTGTAAATATTTTCCAAGATATATTATTTAAACACAAACTTTTTTACATTAGTCTAATTGATGGTGGATAAAAATTGGCTTGAGTGTTAACATGTTTGAGTGGTCACTTAATTGAACCCGTCACCCAACGGGAGTTTGGGATGACGTTTGATGTTTATCGCATGCCCAGTGGGGGTTTAAGCAAGGCACATCAAACAACTCGCCAATATAATTAAATTTGATAATTGAGAAAAGAAATTGATTGAAAAATACTTAGCAAATCAGAGTATTTAATTTGCATAACAATTCAAAAATTGCACAAATTAGAGGATCAATGTGGACTTATTCCAAACCGATATGTACAATTATATAATTTTTTCAAAAACATGAATTTCAATTTGGATGGCACGATTTCTATCTATATCCAATTAAATCCACGACATTAAAGTGATTACCCTATACGTTCTTTTTACTATATTTTCTATTTTAATTAAGGATCCGGTTGTCATAGTTATGCACTTCGTGTGATTTTCTTTTAATGAATTAAAGTTTTTTATTGTATTTTTATATATTATTGTAGCATTTTACATGCTCCACACAAAAGCCATTAGTAAGAAAAGAAGACAAATTATTCGATAGATTTAAAAAACTCAAAAGTCTCCTTTTTATCATTGCTCCTGTAAAAACTTATTTATTATTTGTCTGTCAAAAGCTCGCTTTCTTTATGATTTTTTATTTATTTTTTATTTCATTAATCTAAAACATGTATATCCCAAATCTCTTTATTTAAAATATTAAAGAACATATCTTTTTCCCTTGCTATTGGTGAGATATTTTTACAAATTTGTAAGATGCTATATAATATCTAGGAATACACTAAAAACATTTGCACACCGAGGCATCTTGATATTTTATGGTATTCATGGATGATAATTTATGTCAATTCAATAATGAGAGATCATCAGCATTTTTAAATTTTTTATTATTTTATGCAATTTTTTTTATAATTAAATTAAAAATTTTGAAAGTATTTCATAGGAGAATGTAATTGCGATTCGGTTTTCATTTTTTCCTCATCCGATAATCCAATCATATGACATAGAAGAAAACTAATAAGAAGGGGTTCGATGTTGATATCAATAACAAAAGTGAAAATATTTAAACAAGTGATTACATCAAAAAATTGTCCATATAATTTTTTTGTTAGATTCTACTTAACAATTTATTCTTAAATTTGCTTGACAATGTCGAAAGGAATTAGAGGTTTCTTGGAAATTTATTTTTATGACAAAACTAAATTTCACGGAAGTAAAAATTAACAATGAAAAAAAACATATTGCCTTTAATATATCTATGATACCTATAATAAAGAAAAATTAAATATGTGAAATTCTTTATTATGGTAACTAAATCCATTAGAGAAATAGGAAAGCTAAAAAAAAAAAAGAAAAAAAGAAAGCTAATAAATTTGAGGCCGTCGGTTAAATTGCAATTGAATGATTAATGACATTTTTATTCTTTTTGATGAAAACCAGGTAGATTTTTTTTTTTTTTTTTGGCAAGCAAGCGAGCAAAAACCGAAAATTACATCATTACTTTCCTAATAAAATATGATCCAATCTCATCCTCTCACAATAATAAAAAAAAAGGAAACAATAGCCTATCCAATACATAATTATCTGGATGGATGAATTATGGTAACTAAATCCCATAGAAAAACTCAAAAAATGAAAAGTTAATAAATTCAGGAACAGCACTTAAATTGCAATTAAATAACCGAGGATAAATTGTATCTTTCTGATGAAAATTGAGTGGATATTTTCGTTAAGTAGAGGGGCAGAAATGGAAAATTATATCACTGCTTTCCTAATAAAATAATATCCAATTTGATCCCCTAACAATAAAGAACGGACTGCTATTCTTCCAGTGAATTATAGACTGTAATCCGATTATTTCTGATTTATTATTTAGGACTGGAAATAGCACCGCCATGCCGAAAGTCACTCCAAATCGAAATCCATACAAATTGAAAAACAGGATTTCCCGGGAAGAGCAATGAAGCTCTCGTCACTAGCTTCCTGTCTCTCTCCCGGCACTCCTTCCCGTCTCAGAACGAGCAGCAAACCACGCGCCATGGTGGACGGAGACGAAGCACCGAAAATGGCGGTCCAGTATGAACTGAGGCCGGGGCAGACTCGTCTCTTCCACGAGCTCCCCTCCGGTCTGTCCATAGAGGTCATCGCACAAGAAAGCGATAACAAAAGCGGTGGAGACCTCAACCCACCGCTAGTGTTTGTGCACGGGAGCTACCACGCCGCCTGGTGCTGGGCCGAGCATTGGCTGCCTTTCTTCTCCAGCCATGGGTTCGACTGCTACGCCGTCAGCTTGCTCGGTCAGGTAACAAAGACGCGTGCAGTTTGAAACTTCGAGTTTAAAATGGTGCAGCTCGTCACGTCTAATATGACCCCAGCTTACTTCTCCAAGAACCTCCAAATTCTAAACCAAATTAGCATTCGTTTCTAATCTCTGTTCTTGGTCTGGAAATAAGACGTGAACCCCACCTTCCCTTTTCTTGTCAGGGTGAAAGTGATGCACCATCTGCTCCTGTTGCTGGTTCCCTCCAGGTATCTTGACTCTTTGACCTGAGAATCACTTCAAAGGGCTAATGCCATTTTTTTTTCTCCCTTTTTCCCTTTAGACTATTTAGACATATGGAGAGAGTGGCACTGTCCTTATTTATGCTCATCTCGTGTTGTACTATAGACACATGCGGCAGATATTGCGGACTTCATTGGCAAAAAACTTAGCTCGCCTCCGGTTCTGATTGGACATTCATTCGGAGGGCTTTTTGTCCAACACTACATAGCAAACATGAGAAATAAGCAAAGTACAGGTTAGCTTCTAGCTGGTTTAAGTCTGCATTCTGAGATACCTGCATCGATGCGTAGTAGCTTTAAGCCTTTGAGGTTCTTGTGAAGCTCTTGCTTCCTAGCAGCAAAGGATTTGAAAGCAGATATTCACGTGTTGAGTGGAGAAATGCTTCCACAGTCTTGGTTCCCAATAACATGTTATTCATATGCATCAAGATGGTCTTTGTACGATATGGGCATCTCTTTTAGCATATTTGAACGGGAGACGTGTATCTCGAATATTTTATCTGAGCCCTGGGGCAGAAATCACACTGCGTGCACCTCATAAGGCTTGAATCTTCTGAGCTTTCTACTAGTGTTAATGCGTATTTAATGCATGGATCCATTCCTGATCGCTACTTGGATGTGCTTATTCTTTTGTGGAAGTCTCTTAGATTCATCTGTATTCGACATTTTAGTCATATAATCATTTCACGTTCATCCTGTTATGTGTTTTTTCTTTTTATTTAGAGAGGGATGGTTTGTTCCCAGACGTCGAAGGAGCTGTGCTTCTTTGCTCCGTACCTCCTTCCGGCAATAGGTGATTTCAGATCCCATAAGAAATACATGCCCTTTACTGATTATTAAGGGCTCCACTAATGCTTTCCCCTTTTTGTTCAGGGGCATGGCGTGGCGGTTTCTCTTTACCAAACCTATAGCAATTTATAAGGTAGTTTCTTATCGTCAAGAGAAACTATTCTCCTTGTCTCATTTCCAGTGTGACGTGATTTGATACTGAAGTGCCTTTGAACTTGATAGGCCATTCGCAGCATGGCTTTTAAAGGCTTTCAAACTTCTCTTCCGCTTTGTAAGGAGACATTCTTTTCTGCTGCAATGGAGGATCATCTGGTGCAACAGTAGGTTCCCATGCTTGTACTTTCGTATGAGAATCTTCTTCGGTATTCATTCTGTCAAATGTCAAGTTAGACATCCGTTAAATAATTATGTCTAAATGAAGAAATTTTTTTCACCTCAATGCATTTCTGACAATCTTGGGGGCCTAAGACTTTCCCTTTTTCCTGTAGTTACCAGGAACTACTGAAGGGTAGTTCAAGGATGCGGGTAATTGATGTATGGCAGATGAATGCTTCTCTTCCAGCTCCATTGCCGAAATCTTCCGTTCATATTCTCGTAGTGGGCGCAAATGATGATTTCTTACTGGTAAATTACTAAATTCTAAAGCGTCTGCTGCTTTCATCATCTGTGCCGGTAACACAAGGGTAGCCTAGGAATGAGCATTCGTCTCTAAATCCTTCTCAAGGATAAGTATGCGAAATGGTACACTCTGCTCGGAGCCTTCGATGGCCTATGTCTGCATAGACCATCTGTTTTTTTTTTTTTTTCTCTTTATAAACCATCAATGACTTTGCATTAGCTGTTTCTCTAAGGTCGGGACTCCCGCTCACGTTTCTCCTCCGTTTTGTACTTAGGATGCTCAAGCCATACGAGAAACGGCTGAATACTATGGTGTGCCGCCGATTTGCGTGGAAGGGGTGGCTCATGACATGATGCTAGATTGCTCGTGGGAGAAAGGCGCGGACGTTATCTTGTCATGGCTCAAGGGTTTGCGAAAGGACCATAGATGAATCGCGTTTCTTTTCGGTCCAGTCTCCGTTTCGGTCTAGAGCACAGACCGTGCTCGAAGCTCGCTTCCTCAAACAGATGATCCAATTCAGTTGTGATTTCAAGAAAAGCGCCGAGCAACATGTCTGCCGGTCCATCATTTAGTGTCGGTTTTTTGCCATATGCTGCAGAAGTTATTTGTACTTTATAGAGATTTTATGATTGCATTATTCATTCGTGAGTTTGGCTTTCGAGGATGTTGTAAGGGTTTCTCTCCATCTGCTTAATGAGAATTGTCGTGCAATAACACCGTCGGAAATCCGGCAACCGATGCCACAACCATCCGAAGAGGATCTCCTCTTGGTTCTGGGTATGGTTCCCACATATACACCGACGATGATTAGTGAATTTCAGGATAGGAAGTTGAACCGACCGCCGTTAAGGCCTCCTTCATGGTGGTCAGAGTAGTGGCAGCCGCCAGCGGCCGGTCGAGTCGGACGAATCAGATCCCATGGCCGGAAATGAATCGCCGCAAGATCTTGCGGCAATGAAGCTCGCCAGAACCCTCAGTGCAGAGAGAGAGAGAGGAGAGGGAAGAGAAAGAAGCGAGGGAGAGGGTGGGTCCGGGGGGACCAATTTATCGTGGATTCTTTCAAATAAAAACAAAAAACATACGGAAAATGACAATAAGAGAATTTGGCCAATTATATAATGTCATGTTGAACTTTTTATTTAGTCGTAGGCTATATGAAAATATTTAATAGTGTCTCTCATTTTGAATTAATGGAAGTACTTCATTGAACTGAATCGGACTGATCAGTTCTATTTGATCCCTATTCTTGAAAATTAAGAATCAATCCTCTTAATTTAATTCTCCATTCATAAGTGAGATTAGCTCAGATTAGGAATTAATCATCTCTATAATTTGGCACGACGTGGAAAAGTAAGAAAATTCAATAATGTCCTAAACCTTGCTATTTATTTCTTTGTCTTTTGACTAGAAACTTTTTTCATATGTTATTTAGCCTTCACAATCTTTTTAAAACATTAATGGAGTAATGAATATTGATTTGACTTGTCTAAACATGGTGTATATATTATTTTGCTGATGCTACGTGTAAATAAGGCAATAATTATGTTTCGATTTTGCTAAATCGTAATCACAAAAATAATACGATCTTGAATTATTGAGTGAGATATAGTAGTAATGTGATCATAAATGATTATTATATTGCTTTGACGCGTAGATTTTGAATCATAGATGTAAGTCCCTTTCCCAATTAACACACATAATTATTTTAAAGCAATTATTTGATGTGACAATTGTTTTCTCCATTACACTAAATTTTAGAATTTTGATAGTCTTTTTTCTACCATTTTTTTTGTAATATCAAAAGAAGGGAAAATTAAACAACTCGTCAATATCATTAAATTTGACAATTGAAAAAAGAAATTGATTGGGGAAAAAAAAAGAGCAAGTTTAGAGGATTCGATTTGCACCAAAAGAAGTTGAGGACTCAATTGAAAAGTTGCACGAGCTGGAGGGCGAATTTGGACTTATACCAAAAGGACATGCACAATTCTATAATTTAAAAAAAAAAAAAAACTCGAATATCATTTTTCATTAAAGACGAGAAGCTGGCTCCCAATCGAAATCAGTACGAACTGAAGACCAGGACTTCCCGGGAAGAGGAATGAAGCTCTCGTCGATGGCCGCTCCCCTCTCCCTCTGCGCTTATCCTCTGCCGACGCGCGCTCTTCCTTTCCGTCTCAGAGCGAGCAGCAGCATGCCGCGCGCCGCGGTCGACGGAGCCGGAGAGCCGAAAATGGCGGTCCGGTACGAGCTGCGGCCGGGGCAGAACCGCCTCCGCCACGAGCTCCCCTCCGGCCTGTCCATGGAGGTCATCGCGCAAGGGAGCGCCGACGAGAGCGGCGGGGACCTCAATCCGCCGCTGGTGTTCGTGCACGGGAGCTACCACGCCGCCTGGTGCTGGGCCGAGCACTGGTTGCCTTTCTTCTCCGGCCGCGGGTTCGACTGCTTCGCCGTCAGCTTGCTTGGCCAGGTAACGAAGGAAATAGGACCGTTATATGCATCTATCGCTGACGGATGGTCTCGGCCGATGCTTGTGTCTGTAGCTGGAATTCTAGAGTTTCGTGCGAAAATTAAGAAGATAGCTGCTGGTTTTTCAATTCTTTGCTACATTTACTGAGCGAGAGGCATCTTGGAGATGGAGGCAGGGGAATGCACGTCTATTCTACGTAATCGGAATGATCATCTGCGTGGAATTCGGGAAATTTCAGAATTACGAAGTTTTATGATGGTTCATTCGCTGTTGATGAACTTGGTCCTTGAAATGATCTAAAATGAAATGAGAGGGTTGGATTGAAAGATATGGTTCTTATGAGTGCGGGCATTTGGTATTAAAAAGTCAACGCCTTTGTCAAATGAGAGACACCTGGAGAAGTTATGCGAGGTTGCAAAAGAAAGAAGGGTGTCTGCCTTCCCGCAAAAGCTCTTGACACGATCAGTAGAGATTTAATGCGAGCTGCTTTTAGGGTTGCAGGATGCATTATCTTATTCCTGACAATGTAATGCGTTAATAATGCTTGGCAAAGCACTTTCTTGACAAGTGATTTCTTCTTGCAGTTTCAAACTTTGGATTTAAATTGTTCGGCAAAGATTTTGTTCTCTCCTGTCTACTCTGACTCCAGCTTAGGGCCTTTGTATTCAAAACATAAAGTAGTATTCGTTTGTAGTCTCTGTTCTTGGTTTGGAATAATGATGCTGAACTGCACTCTCCCTTTTCTTCTCAGGGTGAAAGTGATGCACCCTCCGCTTCTGTTGCCGGTTCACTCCAGGTATCTTAGCTCTTTGACCTGAGATCTCTTCAAGGGGCTAATGCATTTTTTTCTCCCCTTTTTAACGTTAAACTATTCAGATATATAGAGTGAGTGGTGCTGTCACTATTTATGCTCATCTGATGTCACACAGTAGACACATACAGCTGATGTTGCCGACTTCATCAACAAAAAACTTAGCTCGCCTCCAGTTCTGCTTGGACATTCATTCGGAGGGCTTATTGTCCAATACTACATTGCAAACATAAGAGATGAGCAATATACAGGTTAGCTAGTCTTTGTACATTTTGGATCTGGACATCTCTTTTTGCATATTTGAACACCATAAATTCCCGTGGTCCATATTCAGTGAGATGTATATCTCAAATTTTTTAATCTGAGCCACTGACAGAAATCACAATGCATGCACCTCATAAGGCTTGAATCTTTTGAGCTTTCTACTTGTGCTAATGGCTACTTAATGCTAGGATCTCATCCTCATTGCTACTTGGATGTGCTCATTCTTTCATGGGAATCTCTTGGGTTGATCTGTATTCAATCTTTTACTCATATAATCTTTGCACGCTTAATTGGCATGCATCCTCTTATGTGTTTGTTTTTTTTTTTTAGAGAGAAATGGTTTGTTCCCGAATTTGGCAGGATCTGTGCTTGTTTGCTCTGTACCTCCTTCTGGTAATAGGTGACTTCAGATCCCATAAGAAATATATGCCCTCCATCTACTTTAGTGATTAGTCCAATGACTCTATTGATATTCCCTTCCTCTTGTTCAGTGGCATAGTGTGGCGATATCTCTTTACCAAACCTATAGCAGCTTATAAGGTAGTTTCTTATCATTAAGAGAAGCTATCCTCCTTGTTTCAATTCCAGTGTGATGTAATTTGATAATAAAGTGCCTTCAAATTTTAATAGGTCACTCGCAGTTTGGCTGCTAAAGGCTTTCAAACTTCTCTTCCCCTTTGTAAGGAAACATTCTTCTCTGCTGCAATGGAGGATCATCTGGTGCAACGGTAGGTTCCTCTGATTCTACTTTTGGATGAGAATCTTCTTCAATATTCATTTTGTCATATGTTAAACATTTGTTACAATTATGTCTGCATAAGGAAATCTTTGATAACCTTGATGCGTTTCGAGACAAGAAAGGAAATGGAAATTAATGCAGATGGCTGATGAATGCTTATTAAAGAAAGCAATCCAGATCGCACTTACCAATATAATCACTGATGTGACGTTCTTCATGATTCTTGCTTATTAATTTGTTGTTCTTACCATATTTCTTACCTAACCAGAGTGGTAATAGAGACATTGTCAATCTTGGTGTTGCTTACACCCAAACACTTCAAATGCAAGTGTTCAATTTCCACTTTCTTCAGCATACATTTTATATTTGAAGACAATTATTTTGTTGGGTGAGAAATTATCTAATTTATTAGAGTATGTATTGTAATCCTCGAAGGTATTTGACAATATGGGGGCCTAAATTTTTTCCTTTCTTATAGTTATCAGGAACTTATGAAGAATAGTTCGCAGATGCCATTGTTTGATCTAAGGCAGCTGAATGCTTCTCTTCCAGTTCCCTCTGTGCCCAAATCTTCCATTCAACTTCTCGTGGTGGGTGCAAATGATGATTTCATAGTGGTAAATTACTAAATTCTGGAGCTTTTGTTACTTTCATCATCTGCGCCGGTCATTCTATTCCATAGAAACTGTTGCAACATAACCCGAGGGTAGCCTAGAAATGAGCACGTATCTTTCAATCCTTCTCATAGGTAAGTATGTGGAATGGTACACTCTGCTCGGAGCTATTGAAGGCCTATGTCTGCATGGACCATATCCTTTTACTGTACACGATCAATGGCATTGCATTAGCTGTTTCTGGCTGTGTTTGGTTCAGTATTTGCAATGGGCTTTGAGTCCAATGCAAATGCTGAAAGCCCAAAATTACTTTGGAAAATACAATTGTGTTTAGTAAATAATTTCAACATTTGGTAGAATGCTGAAAGCTCAAAGCTAGTCCCTACCAGCTTTGGGCTTTCAGCATTTTGAAAGCAAGTTGAAAGTTGAAAGCCGACTTCAAAGTTGAACCAAACAGTCTAGTATTTCTCCAAGAGGCTTTCAGGCCTGAAAGCCCCTTGGAAATGCTGAACCAAACGCAGCCTGGACTCCTTCTTACACTTCTCCTCTGTTTTATAATTAGGATGCTCAAGCGATACGAGAAACAGGCGAATACTATGATGTACCACCGATTTTTGTTGAAGGGGTGGCTCATGACATGATGCTAGATTGCTCGTGGGAGAAAGGTGCTGGCGTTATCTTGTCATGGCTGAAGGGTTTAAGAAGGGACCAGAGATGAATGGTGTTTCTTTTCGCTCTGGTCTCCATTTGATCTAGAATGCAGACTGCGTCTGAGCTCACTTCCTCAAAACAGACGATCCAACTCAAATGTAATTTCAAGAAAAGAGCCGTGCAACATGTTTGCTGGTCCATTGTTAGGTTGGGTTTCTGCTATGCGCTGCAACAGCGACTTGTAATTTAGTAAACTCAGCTGTGTATTGAATTTGGAGAGATTTTATGATTGCATTATTCATTCGTGAGTTTCGCTTTTGAGGATGTAGAAGGAGTTCTCTCCATCCACTTAAATGAGTATTATCGTGCAAAAACACCGTCGGCAATCCAGCAACCGATGCCACAACCATCCAAAGAGGATTTTGGTTCTTTGTATGGTTCCCAAAAATACACCGACGTTTACTTGAAAGCTGGCCGAACGCTGACGACCCGTTCAAGTCGAGTGAATAAAGGTTAGCGTTTGGTTGTTGGCCTTGCTTTAAAAATTGTTGCGAAGCGAGAAATAGAAAAAAGTATTTATCCGGAACATTTTTTGAACAAAAATACGCGTTTTTTAATAAAAAATAAACAGAAACATGTTTGGTAAATTTGGATAATTTTTTTATTTCTTTTATTTTTTCACTAATGTACTTGACGCATGCCGGTGTCCGTTGTCATGAATCTGGACGCATATCAACAAAGTTTGACCTGGCCTTGCTCATGTGAAAATGATTGTAAGAACCCTAGCTGCCAAAGAAGACCAACTAGTTCTCGATCGGGGTCAACGGAAAGCAAGGCAACAAATGAGGAGGACCACGAGGATGCTTTTCTATTCCATAGAATAAGTTCTTTTTAGTCCCTGAAATAATTTTTGAGTAAAAAAATGCATTTAGTAATAACATAAAATTTCTATTCTCAAAATAGAAAAAAATATAAATGTGTTTGATATGACCCATAAATTTTTATGTAACATAAAATTTCTTTTAATTTTTTAATAATTTTTTTAGATTTTTCTTTTTTTCTCTATCTTCTGTTAGCTATATGCTTTAAAGCAATCATATAATAGTTACATGTTAGGAATTATTTAATGGCAAATAAATATTCACTCATTATCCTATTTATATAAATGAGTCCATAAGATGAATTACAACTAAACCTATTCTTAGAATATTTGTGATGGGTTTACAATTATGCCGAATCTTCAAACAGTTCCCGATTGATAGATTATTAAGATGATATTGATAATCCTATTAAGATTAGTGTGTTTTTAAGTTTCACTATTTAGTATTTGATACTCAATGGGATGATGGGTCATAAATTATTAGGTATAGTGATAACCAAGTTAGAATATAGGTGCTTGTCTTGGACAAGTTTACTGAATGTGACAATCATATAACAATTGGCAACATGAAAGCTTTTAGTGGGATTAATGTATGATCGTTCATGCTTTGGTTGAACTTGAGGCACAATGCTAACTTGTATGTTAAATGATTATGGTACATAAGTGCACATATTGACACTTCGTCGAACCATCTCTATATTTGATGGTCATAATTTGTTTACATACGAAGGCACATGCGTGCGCAATATGGAATATGTTTTAAGATTGATGTCCTATGCGATCTAATCGTGACATTTTATTGAAATCCTTGATCAAGATTATAATTGAAAATGAATGATTCATGTCTTGTAGAATATATGTCAATTAAATTTGGGTATATGATTGAATTGGTGACTTGACCAATAATTCCATGGCCTTTGTTCGATTGGGATGTGATAAAACAAAATGATCGAATTACACGGTTGTTAAAGCTGATAGGTTCATTATGTTCTTGAAACATTTTGGCCATGATATATTGCTAGATGTTACTCATAGTTTATAGGAATATGATATTGATTTGGACAATTAGTTTTCTTGATTGTGCTAATGCATTAGTACAGGTCTTATTGCTAGCTCAATGATTAACCTAGGAATGTCACACGTTATAACTAATTAGAATGATATTTGAAAGAGAGATGATCTTGCAAATGCGTTTGTAGCTGAGTCAATCAGATTGAGTTAGACAAAAAATACAATATTTGAAAGGGGAGTGACTTTATGGCCAAAAAATACAATATTTGAAAGAAGGGTTCGAACCTCGTGGACTTTACAAAGTCTTACCCGTGCTTGGAAGCAAGTTTTAGGCTTTATGGCCAAATCAAAAAACTGAAGTTTGTTCAAATTCAATGATCAAATTAATAATCTTAAGTGAGTTTAGAATCAGTGGCGTGATTAATGAATTGAAGTGAGTTCAAAACCAATAACTAAATTAATGATCTAAAACGATTTTAGACTTAATGACTAAATTAAAGATTGTGTTTCAAATTTAACGATCAATTAATGTTTTGAAACGGTTTGAGATTAAATAGCCATATCAATGATCTGAAACGATTTCAGATTTAATGGCCACATTAATAATCTAAAATGGTTTCAGAATCAATGGACAGTTTAATGATCTAGAAGAGAAAGAAGTGAGAAATCCTCTTTTTGACTCTGACTCTCCCACTCCAGTCGTTGCTTTTCTTTCCATTACTTCGAAAGTAGCTGCTTTAGCTTCAGCCACTCGAATTTTCAATATTACTTTTTATTTCTCATTAAACTAATGGCATCTTCTTCTAGAAATCCTAGCTATTCTTAGCATGATATTGGGAATCTCATTGCTATTACTCAAACATAAACGGTTTGAGATCAAATAGCCACATCAATGATCTGAAACGATTTCAAATTTATCGGTCACATTAATAATCTAAAATGGTTTTAGAATCAATGGACAATTTAATGATTTGGAACAATTTCATATTTAAATGACCAATTTGTTTTGAAGCGGTTTTAGATGTAATGGTCAAATTAAATATTTGTAACGGTTACAAAGTTAATGCCCACAATGAAGATTTGTAACGATTTCAAATTAATGCCTAGAATAATGTTTTGTAATGGTTACACAGTTAATACTTGAATTAGTGTTTAAAACAGTATCAAAACTTATGTCCATTAAACGTTACGAATTAATTCTCTCAAACGGTTTTAGAGTTAATGAATTGATTTAAATGTGATTTGGGACGAATTATAAAAGGCGGTTGAGACAACAAATCATAGGGTGATTGATGATCAACAATCAACAATTGAAAGTGTTGATAGTGATCAACTAAATCATTCATAACGAGAGCAATTGCTAGCATAATTGTAATTGTGAGATCTCTCAATTTCTCATTTATTTTCAATATGAGATTGGCGATGTGTTTAAACTAGAGGCTTGACACTTCTGGAGCTGGATCTGAAATACATCAGAACCTACGTTACGAAGAGATAAAATGTTTTGGATTTGAAGAACGTCAGAATTGGTATTATCAAAAGACATCAAATGTTCGTGATCAAAATTCTAAGAACATCAGAATTGGTGTTACTAGAAGATCAAATGTTCATAATCATAATTCAAAGAATGTCAAAACTAACGCTGCGAAGATATCAGACTTTCGTGGTTAGAATCCAAAAATCGTTAGAACTAAAATCTTTTAGCAAGGACCAAGGGTAATGTGATTAACCTATTTCTCATTTCTATATGATTTTATTAAAATGCACGAATAATGCTTTATAAATATGTGTATAAATGTTTTTACTTCCACCATAATCGGACTTTGATCTTGATTTACCAATGCACGTATTCTTGTTTATCGAAACAATTACAAACATCTTATTTTTACTGCTCCTCTAGTCAGTGATGGCAGGCTGTAGTAGACGGCAGGGGGTGCGACGGTGAGGAAGAAGAAAAAAGAAAGAAGGAAAATAAAATAACTCATTTCTAAAAATTATTTATAGGAATAAAAAACTATTTTTTTCTACTTCTTATTTTTATTTCAAATCTATTATATGATTACTTTTTTATTCCGGAAAATAAAAAAATTAATTAACATTATCAAATGGATTTTTTTTTTTTTGGTTCCGGTAAACAAAAGAGTAGTGAAATTGGCAAATTACCATGCGCACCCCAATCCTCCTTGAATCGTTCTTCCCAGGGTACTCATCGCTCATGGAGAGTCGTGGTCAAACTATGTAGAAAGTACCACGGAATTCACGAGCTCGGTGCTTTTGTTTTTCTTCCTTGGTTGGTAGCAAGTGGACTTTCTACATGTCCGGATGGTGAAAGATTCTCACGCTTCGATATAAAATAGTGGGGAATTTATAAATCGATTATGAGTCGATTCAATGACTGTATAATCCAACAGAAAAAATAAATAAATAAAAAGCTAGAGCCGTCCTAGATAAACGTAATACCTTTGTATCCGTCAATCCGAACATTCAACATTACTATAATAGCAGCGTGTTTACATGCATTGTCCACCTCGCTGCCTCAGCAGTGTTTCTAGAATATTTATTGTTAATCAAGCAACATGTAACATGCTCGATGAATTAATTGAGGTTCATAATAAACAAGATCCTATATCTCAATCTTGTAAGAATTACAACTAGGAGAAGTAACTTCCATGGTTAATCGAATCGTGAGCATTTTTCATCATCAATCATCTTCAAACCCCTTCCTTTTAATTCCATTATTGAGGACAATTTTATCTTTTTGATAAAAATTGGGTGGATATTTTATGGTAAGTAAAGGGGCATAAGTTGAAAATTATATTATTGCTTTCCTATTTAAACAAGATCCAATTTTATCCCCTAACAATGAAGAACAGATTAATATTTTTCTAGTAGATTAAAGATTATGACGTAATCATTTCTAATTTATTATTTAGGATTACAAATAGCACCGCCACGCAGAAAGTCACTCCAAATCAAAATCCATACAAATTGAAAACCAGGGTCTCCCCGGAAGAGCAATGAAGCTTTCGTCGCTAGCTCCCTGTCTTCTCTTCCCGTCTCATCTCAGAACGAGCAGCAAACCACGCGCCATGGTGGACGGAGACGGAGCACCGAAAATGGCGGTCCAGTATGAACTGAGGCCGGGGCAGACTCGTCTCTTCCACGAGCTCCCCTCCGGTCTGTCCATAGAGGTCATCGCACAAGAAAGCGACAACAAAAGCGGTGGAGACCTCAACCCACCGCTAGTGTTTGTGCACGGGAGCTACCACGCCGCCTGGTGCTGGGCCGAGCACTGGCTGCCTTTCTTCTCCAGCCATGGGTTCGACTGCTACGCCGTCAGCTTGCTCGGTCAGGTAACAAAGATGCGTGCAGTTTGAAACTTCGGGTTTAAAATGGTGCAGCTCGTCACGTCTAATATGACCCCAGCTTACTTCTCCAAGAACCTCCAAATTCTAAACCAAATTAGCATTCGTTTCTAATCTCTGTTCTTGGTCTGGAAATAAGACGTGAACCCCACCTTCCCTTTTCTTGTCAGGGTGAAAGTGATGCACCATCCACTCCTGTTGCTGGTTCCCTCCAGGTATCTTGGTTCTTTGACCTGAGAATCTCTTCAAGGGGCTAATGCCATTTTTTTTCTCCCATTTTCCCTTTAGACTATTTAGACATATAGAGAGAGTGGCACTGTCCTTATTTATGCTCATCTCGTGTTGTGCTATAGACACATGCGACTGATATTGCGGACTTCATTGACAAAAAACTTAGCTCACCTCACGGTTCTGATTGGACATTCATTCGGAGGGCTTTTTGTCCAGCACTACATAGCAAACATGAGAAATGAGCAAGGTACAGGTTAGCTTCCAGCTGGTTCAAGACAGCATTCTGAGATACCTGCATCGATGTGGTAGTAACTTTGAGCCTTTGAGGTTCTTGTGAAGCTCTTGCTTCCTAGCAGCAAAGGATTTGAAAGCAGACATTCACGTGTTGAGTGGAGAAATGCTTCCACAATCTTGGTTCCCAATAACATGTTATTCATATGCATCAAGATGGTCTTTGTAGTATGTACGATATAAAATTGGGCATCTCTTTTAGCATATTTGAACGGGAGATGTGTATCTCGAATTTTTTATCTGAGCCCTGGGGCAGAAATCACACCGCGTGCACCTCATAAGGCTTGAATCTTTTGAGCTTTCTACTAGTGTTAATGCGTATTTAATGCATGGATCCATTCCTGATCGCTACTTGGATGTGCTTATTCTTTCGTGGAAGTCTCTTAGATTCATCTGTATTCGACATTTTAGTCATATAATCATTTGACGTTCATCCTGTTATGTGTTTTTTCTTTCTATTTAGAGAGGGATGGTTTGTTCCCAGACGTCGAAGGAGCTGTGCTGCTTTGCTCCGTACCTCCTTCCGGCAATAGGTGATTTCAGATCCCATAAGAAGTACATGCCCTTTACTGATTATTAAGGGCTCCACTAATGCTTTCTCCTTTTTGTTCAGGGGCATGGCGTGGCGGTTTCTCTTTACCAAACCTATAGCAATTTATAAGGTAGTTTCTTATCGTCGAGAGAAACTATTCTCCTTGTCTCATTTCCAGTGTGACGTGATTTGATACTGAAGTGCCTTTGAACTTGATAGGCCATTCGCAGCATGGCTTTTAAAGGCTTTCAAACTTCTCTTCCGCTTTGTAAGGAGACATTCTTTTCTGCTGCAATTGAGGATCATCTGGTGCAACGGTAGGTTCCCATGCTTGTACTTTCGTATGAGAATCTTGTTCGATATTCATTCTGTCAAATGTCAAGTTAGACATCCGTTAAATAATTATGTCTAAATGAAGAAATTTTTTTATCACCTCAATGCATTTCTGACAATCTTGGGGGGCCTAAGACTTTCCCTTTTTCCTGTAGTTACCAGGAACTACTGAAGGGTAGTTCAAGGATGCGGGTAATTGATGTATGGCAGATGAATGCTTCTCTTCCAGCTCCATTGCCGAAATCTTCCGTTCATATTCTCGTAGTGGGCGCAAATGATGATTTCTTACTGGTAAATTACTAAATTCTAAAGCGTCTGCTGCTTTCATCATCTGTGCCGGTAACACAAGGGTAGCCTAGGAATGAGCATTCGTCTCTAAATCCTTCTCAAGGATAAGTATGCGAAATGGTACACTCTTCTCGGAGCCTTCGAAGGCCTATATGTCTGCATAGACCATATGTTTTTTTTTTTCTCTATAAACCATCAATGACTTTGCATCAGCTGTTTCTCTAAGGTCGGGACTCCCGCTCACGTTTCTCCTCCGTTTTGTACTTAGGATGCTCAAGCCATACGAGAAACGGCTGAATACTATGGTGTGCCGCCGATTTGCGCGGAAGGGGTGGCTCATGACATGATGCTAGATTGCTCGTGGGAGAAAGGCGCAGACGTTATCTTGTCGTGGCTGAAGGGTTTGGGAAAGGACCAGAGATGAGTCGGGCAGATTAGATCCCACGGTCGGGAATGAATCGCGGCGAGATCTTGCGACAATGAAGCTCGCCACGCCAGAACCCTCAGTGCAGAGAGAGAGAGAGAGAGAGAGAGAGAGAGAGAGACGTGGATTCTTTTAAATAAAAATAAAATTGAAATGGAAAGTGACGGTTCATAAACTTTGGTCCAATGTATGTGATTCTCGAATTTTTAATTTATTCAATATAATCTCTAAATTTTAGCTCAATATGCAATGTGGTCCCTAAATTTTTAATTTATTCAAAATATTTAATTTAGTCCTAGATTACATGAAAATGTTTAATAATGGCTCTGATTGTGAATTAATGGAAGTACTACATTAAACATATTTACATGGTTCAAGGACTATATAAAATGTATCAAAATTTTATGGACCACTTTGCACATTAAATCAAGTTTAAGGATTAGTTGTGCCATTATCTCAAAACAAAATGATGGAGCTCCGAAGTAGACTGGACATAAGTGGAGGTCTGGTCTAGTGCAACATAGAAAAGTAAGAAAATTCAATAATACCTTAAACCTTCTTTATTTCTATTTATTTCTTTTTCTTTTGACCAGGAACTTTTTCCATATTTTATTTAATTTTCACAATCTTTTTAAAACATTAATGGAGTATCGAATAATTGAACAAATTTATCTAAGTGTGGCCCGTTATCATGCTGATGTTGCATGTAAACAATATAAATTAATTGCCTATAATCACTAAAATGAGATGATCTCCAATTATTGAGTAAGATATAGTACTAATGTGATAATAAATGGTTATTAGATTGCTTGACGCGTAGTTTTGAATGGTAGATCTAAGTCCTTTTTCCGATCAATACAC
Source organism: Eucalyptus cladocalyx (assembly GCA_017140615.1). NCBI lineage: Eukaryota > Viridiplantae > Streptophyta > Magnoliopsida > Myrtales > Myrtaceae > Eucalyptus > Eucalyptus cladocalyx. The sequence goes on from CM029519.1 coordinate 9,885,245, forward strand.
TTAATTATTTTAATGCGATTGTTTGATATGCCTATTGTTTTTCTTCATCATCCTAAATTTTAAAATTTTGAAAGTCATTTTCTCCTTTTTTTTAATAATATTAAAAGAAGGTACATCAAACAACTTGTCGGAGGATTTAATTTGCACCAAGAGAAGTTGAGGACTCAATTGAAAAATTGCACGAGTTGGAGGGCAAATTTGGACTTATCTCAAAATGACATGCACAATTATATAAGTTTTTTTTTTAAAAACTTGAATATCATTTTTCATTAGGAAATTTCCAAATAAGCGGCCAAAATGCACTTATTTTATCAAATAAGGGCACGAAATAGATTATGTTTCAAATAAAGACTTGAAGTGACTATTATGACTATTTCAAATAAGGGCCTAGTCTCGGTTGGCTGGTTAAATATTTCAGCCGATTAAGTATATTTTCGTCTCGAACATAAGTTAAATTTAAATTAAATTAGATTAAACAATTTAAAAAAAAGAAGAGGAAAAACACAAGCCCCTCCCCGTCTATGGCCGTCACCCTCTTACTAGTGGGGCGGCAATGAAAGTCGGTAGGGTCGTCGACGCCTAGGCAAGGGTCAATGACCTTTGCCGACTAGAGTTGAGGGCCTATTGGGAGAGAGCGACGACCCTCTCCTAGATCTAGGTTAGGGTCGCTTGCCCTCACCTTGACCTAAGCGAGGGTTGATGTCCAAAGGCGTTGGGTGAGGGTCGCATGCTTGCGTGAGGGTGGACGAGCATCGTCCTCTCTTGCTTCAATGAGGGCCTGTTGGCCCTTGCTTAGGCACCGGTGACCATGCCAACCTCCGTTGCTGCTCCACCGGTGATGGGGCGTTGGTGGAGTAGTGGCCAACCCTCTTGCCCTTTTTTCTTTAAAGGTTTTTTTGTTTTTATGAAAAAAAAAATAGAAAAGGGGAAAATTTAAAAATTAAAAATTTTGAAAAACGAAATTGTCTTTCACGGTTAATAAGTTCAAGCCATTATTGAAGATTGATACAAGCATTTCAAAACTATTATATGAAAATTATTTGAGAAAATGAGGGTAGATCATATCTTGATTTGAAATTTTCCTGTTTCATCTATCGAAATCCGTACGAATTGAAGACTAGGACTTCCCGGGAAGAGGAATGAAGCTATCGTCAATGGCGGCTCCTCTCTCCCTCTGCGCTTATCCTCTTCCAATGCGCGCTCTTCCTTTCCGTCTCAGAGTGAGCAGCAGCAAGCCGCGTGCCACAGCCCATAGAGCCGGAGCGCTGAAAATGGCAGTCCGATACGAGCTGCGGCCAGGGCAGAACCGCCTCCGCCACGAGCTCCCCGCCCACATCACAAGCTTCCCTCTGGCCTGTCCATGGAGGTCATCGCGCAAGGAAGCGCTGGCGACAGCGGCGGAGACCTCAATCCGCATTATTCGTCCACAACCATCCAAAGAGAAATTTGGTTCTTTGTATGGTTCCCACAAGTACTGGAAGCATGCCGTTTGTCTCTTTCATTGGTGATTTGTCAACAAAGTTTGACTCGGTCTTTGCTCTTGTGAAAATGATGCAAAACCCTAGCTGCCAAAGAAGACCGACGAGAACCAAGTAAAAGAGCACGTGAATATCTATACCGGGCGACCTTGTGATTAGCGGATAAAATGGTTTGTCGATTGGGGTCAACAGAGAGCCAGGCAACAAACGAGGGCCACCAATCCTACTTGAATCGTTCTTCCCAGCGCACTCATCGCTCCTGGCGAGTCGCGGTCAAACCATGCAGAAGGCACCACGGAATTCACGAGCTCAGTGCTTTTGTTTTTTCTTCCTCGGTTCGAAGCAAAATTGATATTCTACAGGTCCGGATGGCGAGGATTCTCGCGCTTCGATATAAAATTGTGGGGAATTTATAAATCGATTATTAGTCGATTCAATGACTATATAATCCTTCAGGGAAAAAAAGAAGAAGCTCAGAGCCGCCCTAGATAAACATAATACTTTGCGTCCGTCAATCCGATCATTCAACATCACTATAATGGCAGTGTGTCTAGTGTCAAAATGCGTTGTCCACCTTGCCGGTCTTCCTCAGCTGTGTTTGGAGAATATTTCTTACTATTCAAGCAACATGTAACATGCCGGCTCAAAAAAAAAAAACGCAACATGTAACATGCTCGATGAATTATTTGAGATTCATTATCAACAACATCCATGTCTCAGTCTTGTAAGAATTGCAACCAGGAGAAGTAACTTCCATGGTTAATCGACTTGTGAGCATTTCTTGTCATCAGTCATCATCAAAACCCCTTCACCGTAATGCTACAGAAGTTCTTAACCTTAAAACAATGTTCTCATTCTTTTCACATACGATCGATGCCGTCACTTACTGTTCAGAATAAAGAGAATGCTTGTTAGCTTTGAAGGTTTTCCCTGAACAAATTGGTTGATCAGCGGCGAGTCCAATGGAGACGTGCGAATCCAAAGTATGAGAATTCTTAGCAGGGAAAAGGTTACAATTTACAATTACAGTCAAGAGATCGACTAATCATCTGGGAGGGGAATCAGCTAGTTCCAACATCATCAGTAACACTTGCATAGCAGTTGAACAGACTCCGAACTATTCTATTTCTCTGGTTCTATCTGATTGTCAGATCCATTTACATAATAAGAGATGGCTAGAATGAGTAAGTAATCAAGAGCTTGGTTTCGATGGTGGATGTCCCCAGAGGTGTAGCTGTCTAACTTCGCGCCGGAGGGTCTTCTTTCTCTGGGTGCATTCTCTACAGGCTACAGCTCACGAGATAAAACGGCGCAGATCGATTACTAGTACAGTTATATCATCGGTGGATCCTCTCCTCATCGACAACTCAGCGAGCTTTTTACAGGCCGAGGAGGGATCATGCAAATTGGCATCGAAGTTTGTAGCACGAACTAAATTGACAGCCTCCTGATTTGTGACCTGGTCAGGAAACAAAGTAGAAACCAATATCAGTATCGGAATACACGAAACTGCATAAACAATATTATTTACTCGGTTAGAAAGACATTTACCTTGTCCCAAAGGCCATCAGAAGCTAGGACTATAAATTCACAATCTGGCGTAATTTGTAGGGTTTTCGTTTCTGGTTCTGCTATTACCCAACGTTTAAGATGCTGATCTCCGATGCTTCTCGATACGGCAAGTGAACCTTGTATTCTCCAGACGCTGCGACAGCAATCTACATAGGCACCCTGCAAGAGATTTCCATCGCCATAAGCTTACTGAAAAGTTCTAGCAATACAAATCAGTGATCGTTCTTCCTTAACTTAAACTTCTCCCCTTGCTTACCAGGGCCTCAATTCTCTCCCTTTCGCTTTCCAGCGAAGGACGGTGATCGGTAGTAAGGGCCTCTGCAGTTCCTCCTCTGCTCATAACAGCACGACAGTCGCCAGCATTCGACACGACGAGTTGACCTTTCCGGATCCATGCAGAGACACAGCAAGTGCCGCCGCTAGCATTTTCGAGCATGAAATCCGCATCCGTTTTGAGGTAAGCAGCTCTGACAGCCTCGTCGATACTCGAATTGCCTTTTTCAGCCATATGTTGCAGGATGTTCTTGTCCATGTTTTTCGCTGCAAATTCAGCCGCGTTCGCTCCTCCGTGACCATCAAATACACCAAAGAAGGCCTGCAATAGCATCGTTCCAATCAACCCAGGAAGGAACATCTTTAATGGGATATATAGTTAACAAGTACGCAACTACTTATTCAGAAATGAAAATCATATCTACGAGAATTTCTTCCCAGTTCCCATAATGAAACACTACCTGCTTGGAATCCCCTTGAATTCCAGCAACGGCGGAGAACCGATCCTGCAGGTGGCCCCTCCTCCCTCTCTTGGAATACACCCCATACGCATCTTCCCGCACCTCCACCTCCTCCACCCCGACCTTGCACGCCTTGACCTCGCCAAAGCCCGCCAATCCTAACGTCGGAATCGAGAGCCTGGCGGGCCTCTTCTTGCCCAGCGCCGAGCTCTCTTTCTCCTCTGCCGCCGGTTCTACGCATGACGGCACGGGCAATGGTGGCGACAAGGGAGGAGGCGTGATGCTCAGAGGAGGGTAGAAGGAGGGTGCCTTGGGGAACGTCGACGGCGAGAACGCCGGGGATTTGATTCCCATCGCCACAATAGCCATTGAAGATCCTCTAGAGAGAGAGAGAGAGAGAGGAGACGACGACGACGATGATGATGATGATTCTCTGTCTATATGGAAGGCCTGGATGGAGACATGGGTTGGTATATAAAGGACGTTTTCAGCGCCCGAGGGAAACGGCAGTTGTTTTGGGCGCTCGACGACCTCTTCCAACGATGCCTTGCCGACTCAGTTTTGACTCGGGGAGAGTTGACCCGCACCCTGTTTCAATGCAGGGCCATGCATTGTCGTTTCCTTGTGGGTACGACGAATGAAAAATCTCCGCATGCATGCACCAGACGTAAGAGAGAGAGAGAGAAAAAGAAAACACGGAATTTATTTGGCTCGCACAGCAGTAGCCGACATCATGGAATTACCAAAAAAAAAAAAAAAGAAGAAAAGAAAACCATACACCGAAAAATTATGGATTAAAACTACGCATTAAAGTATAAATAGACTCGTACATAAAGCACTGGTCAGACTTATTCAAAATTAACTTTGTAACAATCGTGTTATTTTTGTAATTTCCGGGTCGAGTTACATATTGGGTTGATGAATGGGTGAAAATGTCGTTTTAGATGTGCAGGGCTTTCTTTATCTTGAATGATAGAAAAATAATAATAATAATAAAATATCCATGTGGGAGATAACGTGGTGATTAAGAAAGAAGGTTATGGAAGTATCTGCAACTAAGTCAAAAAGAGAACATGGTCAACGGTCAAGCCGGTGGATTTAGGCGAGACTCGTTCTATTATCCCCCTCCCTCCCTAATCTCTTCCGGTGGTTTTTCTGTTTGTCGCGATTCTCACGATCCACCGGTGATTCGGACATTCTGGACTTTGCCACGTGTCGCGCGGACGACGCGACTGCTGGGCTTATTGTAGCCTTTTCCTCATCTAGAAAATACGACGCGATAGATTATTATAATTAGTCCCTAGCCCATATTAGACCTGATCATGGACCGATCAAGGGATTGACCGGGCTCGCTCGAGCTCGAATAATGGCATTTAATAAGAAAGCCGAGCCATCCAGCGGGGTTTGATCCGAGCTTGACCGACTTAGGGTTTGTCTGGGCTCGCTCGAGCCGTTACAGCATAAAGGTTTTTGGGCAGGCATGGAAGATGATATTTAGTAAGAAAACCTGGCTAGCTAGTGGGGTTTGAGTTGAGCTAAGCTTGCCCGGACCTCGAAATTTATGTGCAAAAAATTTCACGAAAACGGACTTGGATAAATATTTGAGCCTGACATTGAGACCCCAACTCATTTAGTGATTAACTCTAATCCAATTTTATTTGATGTACAAATAATACAATTTTTTTTTTCAATGTGGCGAATAGAATAAATAATTGTTAAGAAATTACACGAGAACGTGCGTTTTCTTTTAGTGAGATATAGTATTGGGTCCTATGTGTTTTTAAATTATGGTTTAGTTGATCTATTAATAGATTTAGATTATGCAATACCCGCTCCTTCCTCAACTATCGAAATTATAATAGTCATAAATATTAAGGCATACATAATAAAATTTTTGAAACATAAATCAATTTTCTACAGAAATTGATTACTTGATTTCTGTTCCCTGAAGGAATTTCTTAGGAAAGAAACAAGTTTGATAATAACTCAAATTTTTGTTTTTGGAAAACAAAAAATTATTTGATAACAGAATAAAATTTCTATTTCTAAGGGTGGCGGCAATTGGTATCCGGCGTGAGTAGCCAGCGTCCGACAACAAGCATCTAGCATCCCATAGGTCGTGGGTGGGCAACAGGCAGTAACGGGTGCGTTTGGGAGTGGCATTTGGAAGCCACTTTGAACCCCAAAACTCCTTGGGCTAATTTTTGGGCTAATTTTTGGGTGTTTGGTAAAAATTTCCAAACCCCATTTGGGGAATGCCAAGCATTCCCAAGGCTGAAAGCTTAGCCTTCTCGACATGCTGAGAGCTGAGCTTAAATTAAAAAATTCCTTCCCAAATTGTCTCCGTTGATTTTTTTGTTTTTCCCTTTTTACCCTGACTGTTCATCATCTTCTTCTTTCTTCTTTGTGAGCGGTTGCCGACAAAGGGCACGCAATCACCGGCGACCGTCACGCTCACCATGCCGACCCACCATGCCACGACCTCCGCCACGGCCGCGCGACCCTTCGGCAAGGGTTCCGTGACCCCGCTCGAGAGGTTGCCGCGGAGGTCGCGACCGCGACCCATTTGGTCGCAGATCTGGTCGCCAATCGCGACCTTCGTGTTGTGACCAGATGGGTTGCTGGCCGCGACCTTCAGGCGACCTTCGCTAAGGTTGCGATGTAGATCTGCGTCGCCAGCCGTGCTTCAGGCGACCTCCGCGAAGGTTGCGACCTTCGCACTGCGACCAAATGGGTCGTCGACTGCGACCTTCGCGGAGGTCGCAATGCAGATCTGGTAGCGACCAAATCTGCGTCGCCAGCCATGCTTCAGGCGACCTTCGCACGACTCATTTGGTCACAGACCTAGTCGCGACCACGCCGGCCGCAACCTTCGCGCGCGACCAAATGGGTCGCTGGCAACCTCCGCGGCACGGCGGGTTGCACGACGGCGTGGCGAGGGTCGCGGCAACCCTCGCCGGATCGCCTACCCTTGGCCGGCGGTGACCGGTGAAGCCCTTGGCCGGCGATAACTGGCGAAGCCTTGGCCGGCCAACGTTTTTTTTTTTTTTTTTTTTTAATAATAAAAGTCTTTTACAAATTTAATTTACCCAAACACTATTTTGCACAAAGATATTTCACAATGGACTTTCACAAATAAATTTACCAAACACACTTTGCATTTTGAAAAACACCCTTAACTCAAAGGCCTTTACATTTTATCAATGACTTTTCCCAAAAGTCTTCACAAACGCACCCAACGAGAGTGAACGATGCAAAGAGTTTTCATTTCTCATTTTTGTTCTAGAAATAAAAAAGTTAAAAATTTTAATTTTTGATTTATGCTCTAAATCTATTTCTGAAATAGAAATTTGTTAAAAAAAAAAATGAAATTGCATTATCAAAATGGATTTATGTTCAAAATCCGTTTTGAGGAATAGAAAAACAAAAAAAATAGGGAAACGGAAATTTTGTCATAGACGCTCTAAAAGAGTGATGGATGTGCTCATTTGGCCATATCTTCCTCCATTTCTAGTTAGATAAAATTTCTCCCAAACAGATCTCTAATTACTAATAGCAAAGATGGATATTCACTTCATTTTTTTTAATTGAAATCAAACAAAGAGCATTGACTTTCATTATATTATTGTCGATTCCATTATGACTTTATGAGGTTTAAAAACCTTCGTGTAAAGCATAATATTATTCGAAACTCGATTTTATGCATTAGTTTTAGTATCGTTACATTGATAAAATTGAATATCCTAAGTAACTGACAAAAATTGTACCTACACCAAACCAGTGTAGTTTGATCGTTAAGAGATTAAGGCCTTGTTTGGTAACACTTTAAGAAACAATCAATTATATTCTTTTATTCAATATTCTTTTGTTCCATATTCTTTTGTTTTTTTAGAACAAAAAAAAGAACATAAATCCGTTTAGTAAATTTTTTATTCCTAGAAACAAAAATCCTTTTTTTCTTTTGCTTGCGAAAATAGATTTAGAACAAAATCAAGAAGTAGAAAAAATTTGTTTTTTATTTCCAAAAACAATTCCTATAATCAAGTTTAATTTTTCTTTTCTTTTCTCTTATTCTCTTTCCTTTTCTTCTTCTTCTTCTTCTTCCTTTTGGTCGATCGCCAGCCTTGGACCTTGGCCAAACGAGGGCTAACAACTTTGCTGGAGCGTCGTTGGGGACTAACTACGCCTAACCATATGAGGCTTGTTAGTCGGGCGAGACTCATTGACTTGAGCCTCGCTAGCTAGTGCGAGATTGGGCCTCCCTAGGCTAGGGCAAGGCTGACCTCACGCCACCTAGGCAAAGTTAAGTCTCATCGATGGCCAGGTAGGTTTGTGGCGAGCTCGTCAAACCTCTTCGGTGGCCATCGCCGTGGCTGACAATTGGCCACAAAGAAGGAGAAAGAAGAAGAGAAAAGGAAAAAAAAAAAAAATAAAAAATATTAAAAAATTAAAAATTGCACCAAACACATTTTTATCCCGGAAATATAAATTTTGAACAATTATCAAGCCCTTCAAAAACTCAAATATTGTTCATGGGTACATAATAAATCATTTATGAGCAAAAATTGTTTCCGGAAATAAAACAATTACAAAATCCGTCCTAAGACTACGAGATAAAGCAAATTGTATGGATATTTATTTAGATGAGGATTAAAATTTTGACGTGTCATATTGTATTTACATTTAGCAGCCTCCAAAATCACACAATAAAATGACTTAGACAGAGCAAAAAATTAGAGGATGTCGAAACATATTAAGGGTGACCATATCATAATTGCGCTCACCCATTCGACACGATTAACGAAACACTGATCCTATCCGGTTACATTTGTGCAAAGGGAAATTAATCCATCTCTTTCATTTAACTAACTTGATTAATTTCCTGACCTCTATTCACCTACTTAAATTAAATTACCTTGTCCACTTTTATTACTAATTAATTTGTATATCTTCAGATGGTGGTAAAAAGATAATGATTTTCTTGATTAAGTGGAATCGACATGGAACTGTTCCATAAATTAAAAAACTGTTATTCTTTCTAAAATACATTGCCTGCATTTAAATAATTACTCTAGCCACGAAGAAAGACTTTAAAAAATTGCTCCACCGGCTGAAGAAGTAGAACGTGTCGAACAACCAGCGACGCCCTCGCCTTGCCGGCGAAGCCACACGACTCGTGTCGTTCCCTTCGCACACGACGTTCCTGCGAATCGGAATTGTCACCCGTCCCCCAAAGCCATGCCCGCCGCGTCACCCTCCACGTGTCGGCGCCGCTCCGAGGCCACAGCGGCGGTTCGGCGGCGTTCGGTCCGCTCGCCGCTTCGGCCTCTCTATAAATCCACCACCACGGCGAACTGGATGGCCATCGTCAACCGTTGCGATCCGACTTTGCATGTACAGAACATACGTAACGCCGACCGCGAGAGCTTGCAGAGAGTTCAACAGGAGAGGTATTAGGAAGATGTCGTCCAAGCAGGACAGGCAGGAGCTCGACCGCCGTGCACAGCAGGGCGAGACGGTGGTCCCTGGCGGCACCGGCGGCAAGAGCCTCGAGGCCCAGGAGCACCTCGCCGAGGGTAAAAGCGTTTGACCCGTTGTCACCGCGAATGATCCTTATATGGAAGATGTTTGATTTTCTTTTCTTTTGTATATCTGTCAAACATACCCCAAAAGAGAAGAAAAACTATAGCATCGCAAAAAAAAAAAAACTCAAAACGTACCACGTCTGTTATTTAGTTCTATAGAAATTGAAATCACACTTCTTTGAATGGATTTATTTAGGTTTTTTTCCCTCATTTTGTTTTTGTCGACTGGAATACATATTTGTAGGAAGGCAAAAAGGAGGGGAAACGAGGAAGCAGCAGCTGGGGCAGGAAGGGTACCAAGAGATGGGCCGCAAGGGCGGGCTGAGCACCACCGACGAGTCGGGCGGAGAGAGGGCAGCTCGTGAGGGCATCCCGATCGACGAGTCCAAGTTCAGGAACAGGAGCTAAGTTAAAATCAAGGGACAAGATAGGGCGATGTCTAGGGTTTGCAACGTGTCTGGGTTTTTTTTTTTTGTCTTTGCCAGTTCAAGGAGCGCAGCGTTTTTGGTTCTTGTGTATTTGCGCTTCTTGATCACGTAGGGCAACCGCCGTAGGTACTCGTGTACTTTCCTTTTCCGCCTTGTTTGCTGCAGTGATGTTACGAAGGTTCTTGCCTTCGAACTTGTCAAGAGTTGTCTCGTTCTTCACTACTCACCTGCCTGCGTTGCCTAATTCGTGCATGCCAACGTAGAAAACGAACAACGGCGGCCAAGCCAGCGGTACCCAAAAGGATCTTTTACAAGGAAGAAAGGGTCCTCGATCTTTCTACAGATCGCTTTGACCGACTATTTGGTACCGACCATTTCGTTTCGAAATGATGATGACGCTCGGTTAAAAACAGTTGCGACGGGAATACCAAAGAGATGGGACACTGGAAAGCGAAAACTTGAAATCGTCGACCGAGGTTCGGGTTAGCTGTCCTTTTTGTTTAATCTCCTTCGTCTAACGCAAGGTTTCGCGCGGCAAAAAAAAAAGGAATTGGATAATGTCTTCGTTGATGTGTGTTTGTTCTATCTGGTTGTCTTCAAGTCCGCGAGTTGAGCAAATGAGTTCTCTTTTTATGGTTCCAACTTTATTGCTTCGCAAAATGAGTATGGCCATCTGACCAAAAAAATGGTATAGCCAGGATACGCTTCTACCGATAAAACCTACATCATGTTCCCCCTCCTTTTTATGGAACATTGAACATGAAATGGGGTGGGATCGGCTCGCAGCCATCGTGCTTGACACCGTGGAAGCCTGGTCATCGAACAATTGGTGCTTGGCACTGAGCCCAGGCTAAAGGGGAAGATCTTGTTGGGAGTTTGTAAATTAAAATAAGTGTGTGTTTCCTTATCTCATGGGAATAGTGGGAGGAAGTACGTCGGTTAATAATTGTTGGGAGTTTGTAAATTAAAATAAGTGTGTGTTTCCTTATCTCACATGGGAATAGTGGGAGCAAGTAGGTCGGTTAATAAGTGTGAGCATTCTCCTCTAATATGTTTAAAAAGAAGAAGTGAGTGTGGGCTAAACTTCACAATACCCGCGCGTGTGAGACTGCGAATAATTGCAGAATTTTGAGAATTATTTGAGCAATTATTAGGTGCACTTAGCACTTTACATGCCCGCTATTTAATTAACACTAACCCCTTTATTTTTATTTTATTTCGTATGATTATTTTACTAATCTTTATTATTTCAAAAGCTGTTTTTGTTTATTAAGTATTTTTAGAAATTATGAAAATTTGGAATTTTATTTATTAACAAATATTATTTTTTATTATTTTGAACTCTTTATATGTGTCTTTTCAATATAGCCTTTGGAGATTACACTTGTTTAATTTGCAATAATTCTCGAATAGTTGCATTTGTTTATTTTGCAACTCCTTCGGAACAAATGTGGATATCTTTGTTCAATTTAAATTTTTCGTGAAGAATTATCTATGTTCTTTAAGACCAATATATATATGTGTGTGTGTCATTTTTTTGGATGAACGAGCATGATATTATTTTTGAGTTTTCTTTTTAAAATTACAACAATTTTTTCAATTGTTTCTTAGATAGACCTTGGAGAAATACTAAAATTACTACTTAATAATTTAATTTGAGATTGTGTTGTATCCCGGAGGATATTTGGCAGTTATCATTAGCAACTTTGTGGGACAAATAAATCATTAAAGAAAGTGATATCACACCTCAAAGTTTCACTTGATTGTTCTATTGATTCGAAACCATATTCTTCCAACAAACCCACCAAATACGAGCCTTGTTTCAACCCGGCCCGTTTCACTAAAGTAGTACAATCCTATGGATCGACATACTCAAATTGGTTTGAATGGATGTGAAGTACCGAAGATTGTTCTCATTTACTGTATGAGAAAATATTAGGTAGAGCTGACGTAGCCAGCTGTAGAAATCCCACTCCATTCATTTGGTGACATGCTTTCCTCTCTCTCGATTTCAATTTCCCCCTTTCCTCTCACTCTCACCCCTCTCTCTCTCCCGTTCACACTTCTCTCTTGTGCGCTTTGCTCGTTCTCCCTCCCACTCATGTGACTGTTCTAACTCACAACAAAGCCCGTTGTCCAACAAAGCCCGTTGTCCAACGAACTGCACCGTTTCCTCTGCATCCACTTCGTTAGCTGCCTCTGCCGTTCAACGAAACCATGTGGCATGATGTCGTGTGTTGTCTTCGTCTTGCCCTCTCCGCCACAGCCACTCTGCCCTTGGTACAACAACAAACCCAAGCCCCCCGTTGTCCATGACTCGGAGCCCACCCTTAGGCCCTGCATCCGTGAGGTCTCTTGTGACTCCAATGTCATGGCCTCTCGAACTCTTGTCAAATCCAGTAAGGATGACCCTCTCTAGCCATTACGGTCTCAGCTCTTGTCAAATAGACCCTCACTCTTGCTAATGTCGTCGTCTCCCAAACCTTGTTAGATCCGCTAAGGGCGACCCCTCACTGGCCATAGGCGAGGGCCACAACACTCTTGCTGGCCATAGGCCAAAGGGAAAAAAAGAAAAAAAAGGAAAAAAAGATAGAAATGGTGAAGAAGAGAGAGAAATGAACGAGAGAGAGAGAGAGAGAGAGAGGGAGTTGTAGGTTTTCTGAAAAGATGAGCCTATGAACGACACGCGTCACTCGTGAAATGGACTTGTGCATTGCTGAGCTGGTTACCTAGCTCGACCTTACATTTTCGCCTTCCGCGTAATCACGGTTTACGAGCTCCGGCCCATAAATGGCAAGTTGACACGACGGTTACCGAACAGTTGCAAGCGGCAACCACGACTGGGCATGGCGCGGCCCGAATAATGACGGGCCCAGACCTAGGCCCAGAAACGGTCCACGCGAAAAATGGGCCGACCCTGAACAGCCCACCACAGCGGCCCGCCCGTTTGTCATCCCTGCCAAACGGCAACTTTCAGTAGGGTTTCAATCTCGAATTCCCCAAAAATTGGCGGGACACAGCAAGGTCGCGAGAAGCTTTTCCACTTTCACAGTCGCTTCCGGCGCAATCATCCGGCAGCATCTCATTTCCTTCCGGGGAACCCGAGTCGAGACGGCCGGGGGCCTTGCCGATCCAGCTCCGCCGTGCGAGATGTCCCCCGGGGCTCGCCACTTGAATGTGCTGGGCGAGTTCAAGCCCTTCGGCCTGGTGGCCGAGGCGCTCGACGGCAAGCCCCAGGACGACTCCGCCGCCGCCGCCGACAAGTACGATTACTTCCTCTTCGACTCCAGCGTCGCTCGAGAGGCCAGCTCCGGTGCCGCCGCGACGAGCGGCTCCGGCGATCACGAGATTTTCATAAGAGGGAACAGGTAGACGGTAGTTCGTTCGCTGGATCATCTTTTGCTTTTTGGCATCTCGGCGATGCTATTGAGATCGAATGTTTGAATTTTGCTACAGTAATGCACCGGGTACTAAATGAGGCAAAATACAGATGAGTATTTGTATATCATCATGCTTAGAAAAATGCGCGACAAAAATGATGTTACCTCGAGTTTACTCAATTGAATTATAATTAAAAAAAAAAATACTTGCATAGAACATAATAATGATCAAGTAAGGTATAGGTTTAAATGATGACTCGCTTGAGCTTTGCAAATTTATCTCAGGAAATATGTTATAGGCTAAGAAAGGTATGCTCATTTTGTGATATTCGGTTTAAAACGTTTTTACAGGAATCTGGAATAATATTACACTTTTCAGCACAATCAAAGGTTAAACCCCGCGTGTCATTAATGTTTAGGGCAGTACTACGTTTTATTTTGGTCTTTTTAAATGCTTAGAACAGGGTGACTTTTCGGCTGTAATGCTGGTGCAATTTTGTGATTTTACTGAATCAAATGCTAAAAGGGAATCGGACTCCTTTGATTTTTGCCACCACTAGTATGTAGAGCAGCACTAATCTTACTTCGTCTTCATTTTCTAACTTGCTGTGAGCAGAATCATATGGACTGCAGGTTCACGAGTTTATAAAAGATTCACGGTAGCCTCTCCAGTCATCATGGTACGTCATCTGTCCAAGCAATCCATGTCATCAATCCACTTTCTTATGTGCCCATGACATCAACTGTATGACTTTGCTGGACCCTTTTCATGTACTGCATAGTTTGTAGAACCCTCAAAAGAAATTAGTATGGTTTTGGAACTAGAAATGTGGAGCACATAATAGTTCAGCTAGGATTTTGCTTTGTGCTGTTAGGTCTTGAAATGGATAGCACTGGTACTCTTTCAGCATGGCAGAGATGGATGCAAAGTGGTATTGGGGCCAAATATGAGGAGGGTGTTTGTTATTTCCTCATTTTATTACATAAAGGCCAGACTGTTTGGACTAATATACATGGATGACATCATTACTAATGTGCAATAAGGTGTCTTGTGACGACCAAGGCTCTCTAGATAGTAAATTCATAGGTTTTAGATAGTCTTGAACTTGAACAACAATCTACTTTTATTTTGACCCACGAGCTAGTTAAGTCAACCCTTTTAATTAGGTATAGTAGGGCGCTCATTCTTGTTATCATAATAAAATGAATATTCTTCTATTATTTTAATTAGAAATTATTTACCGAGGCTAGACCTTTTATTTGCTCCATTAGCTGTTTTAACTTTCCATCCATTCTTAAAGTTTATGGCCAGAGACACACAAAATCAATCCTGTACAAGTTGCCACAATTATAAATTATGCGTTCTTTAAGTCCTGAATCAGAGGTCTGACGCGACAAAGTCCTACTCGACTCTGAAAAGATCTTTGTATTAAGGCAACTCAGGAGAAGTCTCCATTGCACTAAGTTTGCACTTAATGAAAATGATTGATCATGTATTCTCAGTCTAGTCTGTGCTTCGGAAGGATAACTATTGTTTCCCTTATTTTGCTTTACCTCCTGCTAACTTCTCTGTATAGGCGTTTTGAGTTTATATGAGTCAGATCAAAGGTTGAAAACATATGAGCGGGTAATGTATTATTCAGATGCCCTGTCTTGATCTTTCTCATGAACTCTCATGCACTTTCTATTGCTCAATTTGGCTTTATATTTTACAGAGTCCATTGTTTTTTGTTTAGATCTTTATTGAATCTGCAGAATTGATGTGATTTGACAGTTTATTCCTATTATCTTTCTGTTGCTATGAGAACTAGCTTTTTATCGCTAAGCATTTCTTGCGATTGTTGGTATTTTTCAATTCTAGGCATGTTGGTGTCACTTGGGTGATACGGGTGAGGCGTTCCTTTGTGTCTTGCAAGCCGATTCTTTGACAGTCTATAATGCTTCAGGTTAGTAGGAAACACTGTTCACTAAATGTACTTCCTGGGGTCTGTTTGTTTCGCAGACATTTAATATTGCTTTCCAATGAAAATATCTTTGAGGGAAATGGTATAACTTTGGGAATCTTCAAATGAACTAGAACTCATTTTCCTATATTGTTACAGCCTACAGGAAGACCTTGAAACATGTTTTTGACAAATAGATATGGGTTCATGCACAACCTAGGACCCTCGGGGTTTGATACACCAAGCCTTGGAGTTGGGACCTAGTTGTCCAGATTAGGACCAATTGGGGACTGTTCCAGGAACCCCACCTCTAGGACCTAGGAACCCGATGCCTGGTCGCAGGCTCCTAGGGGCTGAGTTAGGGGCCTCAGCCCCCAGACCCAGGACACTGGATTCAGCCCAGGGTGCTCAGTCAGCCTGCTCATGCTTTAATGTGGGCTCTTGAGTGTGGTCCTAGGGCCCTTAATTCCGAGGGTTGGGGTCCCAGATCCTAGTTTGTATGGCCTAGGGTCTCGGATCCCGAAACTGGGTTCTTGGATTTAGCCCTTTGAGTATTGGGTCTAGGTGCCAGGGTCTTGGGCGCAGCCCTTGGATGCTAGATGCAGGGTACTACTGGCTTTGGCTGTGGGGATTCTGGGTCCAAGTGCTGGGGACTCGGTTCAGTGGTCTGGCACCGGATCGTGGGGTCATTGGTCAGGTCCTGTATCTGGCATTCAGGCATTGAGATCCCAAGTCCGCCTCAGGGGTCTCCAGTCCGAGATTTAGGTTTGTGGTCTGGAAATTCTGGTTTTATAGCATAAAATATTTTTAGGACCTCAAGTATAGACTATTGTTGATAACGAAAGTATTTTCCACTCACTAATTTTTCCTAGCAATTCCATAGTATATCAGGTTCTCCATGGGATTGACTGCCAACATAAAAAGCAACTTCTTTAGAGGGTATTGTGATAGTACATTTAAGATCCATGTGGCCTGGTTTGAAATGGCAATAAATGATGTTGCTCAATCATGGACAAATAGAAGTTTTAATTTTAATTTTGCAGACGTCCTTCACATACGAAGCCATTATGAGATTCATTGATGGCGGCTAAGCCCATTTTTGAAAGCTTTACAAACTTTGTTTTCCCTACTTTTAATATGCATGATTGCATCCAATGGATCTTAAAGACTTGTTTCATTTTAAGATCCACTGTGGGTTCTTTTGGATAGGTGAAGTTGTGATGATCCCCCTTCCTCAGTCCATCTCTTCAATTTGGCCTCTTCCGTTTGGTTTACTGCTAGAGCAAGCTGCAGAAGGAGACTTCCCACGCAACATTCATTTCTCATCATCAATCCTTGCATCTGGTGCTAGTGACACTTCGCACCCTAGAAGAGAAATTGGACATAGTCCACAAAGTAATTTTAGTTGCATGAGTCCATATGATAATGTACTGAAGGGAGATACAGCTTTGTTGTCTTCACATTTGATTCTCAAGGATCCAATGGAAGATCCACAGGTATGCCAGTGCTTTTATTTTGTCAATCACTTCATTTTTTTTGGATCTTCAAGACACGTGTTGTGAATTTCTCCTCTTGAAAATTTTTATTGTGGAAAACTTTGTTTCCTTTATTTGATTATTTTCAGTTTGCTGAACAATAGCTGTATTGTACTTCTTTCTGTTGCTAATTACCCTCTACTTCCATCATCTAGTTTGTGTACGTTGAAGACAGAGGAAAACTTAACATAATGAATGATTATAATGAAAGAACGATATGGACCAGTGAGCAAGTACCCTTGATGGCATCATATAATAAAGGTTTCAACACTAGTTTCTTTAACATCTGTCTCTTTGTTGATATAGGAAGATCATAGCCACTTGCGCTAATCATAATCAACTACTGTGCAGGAAAAGCTCAACATTCTTTATGGGTGGCAGAAGTTGTTAATCCTACTGCAGATGAGGTGATGTCTAATTTGCCGGATATAAATCCTCTGGGTGTTCGGATGAAACAATTCTCCTTCCACAGAATTTGGCAGGGAAAAGGTGCTCATGCACCTGCTTGTAAGGTGCCAATTTTCTTTCCTTATCTTTTTCCAGAACAAATGATTGGTGAGGTAGTTTGGTGTGTCAAGCAATATTTTTCCTTGACCAACTCATAAAATAAAAATTGGAGGATAGACTTTAAAAAGTATAGTAAATCAGTTAAAGAAGTCATTTATCAATGACTTACTTTGGTTCAGTATGCAGGTTACCCAAAAATATCTAAACTTCTCTGTAGAGAATTTTTGGCACCCTTGTTTCTTGGTCAATATGTTTGGCTTATATAGTAACGTGGGAATGCTTTCAAGACCATGCGGTACCTTGCCTTAGCTGCCTTTTTAGCTTCCTTGCTTGGTATTGGTCCCTGTCTGAGATCAACATGTTGCAAGAATACGTAGGCACACGTAAAATAGCTAAAAATTGAGTCAAGGCATATTGATATTTGTCTTAAATGTAGATTTATCCAAACCCCCCCCCCCCCCCCCCCAAAAATAAAATAAAATAAAATAATATAATATATTGATATCTGATATGCCTTTAATTCTTCATTTCTATGACTCGATCAAGTTGCCCATCCATGTATTTTGGTTCCAAGTTTCACCCCAAATGATCTACTGTTCACTCCATTCTCGTGTGGTCTTAGTGCTTGAAATTGTACTTTTTGAGTTCATGTGCAACGGAATATTCATTGAATCAAACATATTCTCCAGCTGCTTTTCTGTTATGTTCTCCGAGCATCCTATAAGCTATTGACAAAAGTTCTGGTCCCTTCACAATTTTCAAGTTATAATCTGAACATACCTATAAATCTATGGTGCTTTTTATTGAACTGTGCTGCCTCCATGTTACAGGTTTTTATGGCAATTGATGATGACACAACTCCAATAGTTTGTTTTCTTCTACAAGGACAGAAGAAGTTGTTATCCTTAAGGCTTCAAATTTATGAAACAAGCAGTGATGTCCTTTTTGATGTCAAGCCTGACATGAGCTGGAGCATACCTGCTGTATCAGCTGCCCCGGTGGTTGTGACACGGCCAGGGTAGAGCTCTCTCTCTCTCTGTGAGCGGAAATGTCACATGTGTATATGTTGGGGGAAGGGAGGGGAGGGGAGTGTACTGCGAGCGTGTGCATGCATGTGTGAGTAGATCTTGAAACTTATATATTCTACAATATCATAACTCATTTTGAGTTATCTCTCGCAGAGTAAAATTGGGACTGCTTCCTCATACGGACATCATTGTGTTGACACCAGAAAACACCCTTCTGCTTTATGTAAGCTTCCTGCATAAAAGTTTATCTGAATTCTAACGCCTGCGTATTTTGTAATTGACATGCTCGGTGCATGGGAGTCTTCTCAAGAGCTGAAGGATATGGTCATAAATGAAATGGGCTTCTGCGTAAATCAATCAGTATGAATACTTTTGCCTGATAGGTTTTGGTTCTTGGTTGTGATTTCTTTCTTAGCTCTGGAGGACAGTAGTCTGTTCATAATTTTAGATTATTGAAGTAGGTAGTGTGGAGAGCAGGATAGCTAACTTCTTAATTAGCAGAGAAAAGTAGTTGCGTGGCAAACTTGTTTATGGTTGCTGATATATAAATATTAATGTAAGAAATCATGCACACTTAATTGATTTGTATGGAGATTTCTTGTTTCGTTGTTATGCTGCAGTTTTTACCCTGGCTTTAAATTGTCTATGGCTTATATGCTCTCTGCACTTAAGTGTTGCTTTTGGGAGAATTTATTTGAGTCTTATGAAATTCTATGCCTGCATCATGGAACTGTTGTATGTCCCGGAGTTTGATGTTGCATGTTCTATGTGATACAGTGAGATTCCTAACTTGAACTTATGGTTTGTGCAGTCAGGGAAGCTATGCCTATGTAGGTATTTGTTGCCTTCTTGTCTGAGTAGGTGTCGGCATCTGCATAACATGGAGTTCTCAGGAAATGTAGCAGTGTCCCATGATGTAAAAATCGTTGGATTAGCAGATGCTGTTGAAGGGCGTGTTAATATAGTTATCAGCAACGGGCAGGTATATCAACATGCACAGAAAAATATCTTATTCCCAACCTGTAGGTCCTTGAGTTGTAAGTTGACTACGTGTATTCCAAACAACTGTGCTTGCTGGATACTTGTGACTTTGGGGTGGATGGGGTTGGGGTCCCCCCTTTTTTTAAAGTTTTCCTTTGGGTTTTTTTTTTTTTTTTTGGGGGGGGAGCTTTTCGCTGATAGTGGGTTGGAGATAGCGTCTCTAAGTGTGCCTCCTATTGTGGGACAAGGCAAGCATGGATGGGCGATGGGGTCCTATGCCCAACCCTCCTTGTGCACAACCGACACAAGATTCAGCCACGCACATGTTATGTCATTTCTTATATTATTACAATTATTTTTTGAAATTGCTATATGTGACTAAGCTGGGAAGAGTTGAGGATCTGGTCAAACATCTTTTTGTAAAAGTTTGTCAAATTTGTGCATTGGCAATGAAAACATTTCCTTAGTATGGTTACAAGTTCCTTGGGGGCATGGTTACAAGACTCTAGATAAGAGGACTATAGAAGTTTGATTTCTTGTTTTTATAAATAATGCTGTACACATACTAATTCTATAGACCTATGTAAATGGGAATAAGTGCAATCTCTCATCACATATATTATTAGTAAGCTTTCAAGGTGCTTTATGATTTTATATTCATTTTATGCCCAAAATTTAGATTTTTTTATTTAATAGTAATATTATTGAATGATGTGCATGTTGCAGGTGCTTGATTAGGTAAATGACAGACCCTTTTATTTATTTTTCTTTTGTTAGGTTCATCCTTTTTTCCACAAATTATTACTTCTACTTTTTGCATTATGTCTATAAGAAAAAGAAACTCTTAGGTTGAAAAAGCCATTGTGGATTAAATGGAAAGGGTAACTTGTCCCCTGCGCCAAAACCTGGTTCCGGATGGGTGCAGAAATGGGTTAAAGAGTCAAATAGCTACCCAGGCTCTGGGTCAGGGCAGATACAGGGAATGGGGATGGGATGGGGGGAGGCTACCTGTTCCATCCAGAGGCTATTCCTGTTAGGAGTTCCTTTTGTAAGAGATGTTACACTGCACATGTGCAAGTGCTTTTTCATGTTCATTATATTTTCTGCTTTTGCCAACAGTTTATTAAATAACTTTGAGCACTAGCACTTCAAAGTCTTATGTGGGGACTGCATTTATCATGTTATCTGTTACAGTTCTAGGACTTCTTGATGCATCACTGATGATCAATGTCTTTCTGTTCTTTAGATGTTTCGTTGTGCATTACATCAAAGTCCTTCATCTTCACTGGTAAAAGATTGCATGGAAGCAATGGCTGAGGGGATGATTTCTAGCCTCTATAATCATTTTCTCACACTTCTTTGGGGGGATAATGACATAACTTATTTATCAAAGGCTGATTCAAGCGTTGATTCAGAATGGGTCTCGTTTAGCAGCTTAATGTTGCAAATGTGCAGAAGATCCACATACATTTCAGAGAAATTTCCAGTTTCAACTTGTCAGTCATCCTGGGATTTCCTTGTGAATAGCCAATTCCATCAAAATTACTGCAAGCTGAGCTCTTTTACTGGAGCTTCCTCTCAAGCTGTACTAGAGAGTCAGGCAGTAGATTGCAGTAGATCTGTTACAGAAGCTAAGCCCACTGGAGATAGCACATTTTACTCTGAGCTACTGGTGAAGAGTTTAGATTCTTTACATGCAGTATATGAAAGCCTTAAACTTGATAATCTGCGGAAGCTGTAAGTTCAGTCCTCAATAAACACATGGTGTGTACTTGGAACGACCTGATTTCAGCTTTTTGCTTATGTTTTTCCTTTTGGCATTTGACATTTGACATTTGTTAAGTAGTGAACTGAACGCCTTAAATATTCGATCATTTGAAGTCATATGAGATATTTTCATTATTATATAATTTTTAATATGTTTTTTCTTTGCTTCTGCGGGAAGGCCAATACAGTATCTTCCGACATTTTATGAGCCTTATCTTTGTCAGATGGTTATTCATAAGCTGAGCCAAATGGCACCCATCGTTGCTCATGTATTTTTCGTTCTAGACCAATAGTTCCAGTGCTGCTTCCTTTTTATGCAGCCTTCTTAATTCTTTGCAGCTACACATGCTGCATCTAATCTGATGTGGTTAAGTGGTAAATTGTGTTTTGGGTGGCTTGTTAACAAGTGAAGCCTGCTATGTGATGAAACTAGGGCATTAGGGCATTTCTCGAACTGATGCTCTTTTCAATATGATGTGGTTGTAACTTTGAAAAATTCTAGCATTTTTAGGGTCTATCAGGGTCTTGCAAGAGCGTTTGAGCTGTCAAAAATTATGACAAAGGCCATTTTCTCCTAATGATTTCAGCTTTCGAGTTGTTTAAAATGCTGTGTCCCACAAAATGCACTAAACTCAGAATTTACAGCTCACTTAGAAGGTTTGCCTAATGCTAACAGTTTTGTTCCATTGGGTGTTTGTAGGTCTTAGTACCAAATATGTTAAAAAAACAAATTTTTGGCAACTAGAAGTTCTTATGAAGCTATTCTGCTTTTATCTGTTAATTCTTAAAGTACCAACAGCTTCTGTAGAAATCTCTGTTGTGCGTGCATTAGTGGTAGGTGTAGCCAGTCTATGTTATTGCCAAGCACCAGTGGCATTCAACTCTATGTTCAACAACGGTTGGATATACATCTTTTGATTATTAAAAATTTTGTGCGCATGTTGCCTGAACTGTGATGTTTAATGCCCAGAATATGGATCACAGTCTTGACCTTTTTGCTAATGTTTTAAGTATTATCAACTCCAAACTTTCTATGTTGAGGTTTCTCACCTGCTGCTTCTTCAGTAAATGAATTCCACTTTTGGGGTCTGAATGTTATTTTCTTCAATTTATTTATCTCTGCAATCTTGATTCCGATGTTCCTTGCAGGGATTTGGAGCTTTTAGCAGTTCTTTTATGCAATATTGCCAAGTTTTTGGGTGAGGAGTGCTATATAGATCACTATGTTCGTGATTTCCCTATCTGTTCAATAATCTTGGGACGCATAACACTTCGTTGTCCAGAAGATCTCCACCCAATCTGTTCAGATGGCTTGAAAACTGCTTGCTACATGGTTTTAGCTCTGCTGATACCAATGATCTTCCACCTTTAATTCGTAAAGAGGGAAGTTTTGCTGCAAGCCGAGCTAAAAAAATAGTATCTTTTTATAGTTTACTATTCAGTGCCCAGAAGACAGGAGATAATCTTCCTTGTGGAGTTTGCTGTAATGTTGCTACGGGATCTTATTCTACTGCTGAGGAGCATACCGTCTTGGCAATGGTTGGTGAAAAATTTGGACTGCAACAGCTAGATAGCCTACCTCCCGGCGTGTCTCTTCCTTTACGACATGTGAGCTATTCATCAGGACTTCCCACTTCTCCATTATTAAGTGCATCTTCCATGGTATCTCGTAACACAAACATTCTTGCAAAACCCTGTGCGGAAAATAGTGTAGTTATTCATCAGGCAAGCGTCCTCTAATGTCCCGGTGCTAAGCTGCAATGAAGAACATCAGAAATTTTAATGATGTTCTTCCCTATGGGCAATTGCCACTAGTTTCTGCATTTAATCGTGAGATGGAAGTAGAGTTTTTTGGTTTATTGTTTGCTTGTAACAAGTCTTCATCCTTCTTTTGGGGCTGTATAGTGGTGTCCTTATTGACATCCCTTGAACTTCTACTGATCATATTCACTGGACATGTATCATTCCTGATTCCTGACCTTTAATTTGTGCTCTTCAGGCTTTGGACAAGTGTCGAGAATCTCCTCCTACTGACTGGCCTGCAGCTGCTTATGTTCTTCTTGGTCGGGAAGATCTCGCTCTTACTCGTTTAGAGCAGCCTTGCAAAACGAGTGTACAAGAAGCACAGGCAAACGAGAATTTGATTGAAATGTCCACTCCCTACATGCTTCATTTGCATCCCGTGACAATTCCAAGTGTCGTTTTTGATTCATTTGGTTCGGAAAATGCTAAGTTTGAGGATGCAGATTCAACTGATGGATCTGTCACAGATGGTATGGAGCATATCTTTACTTCTTGCACTCAGTTGCGGTATGGCCGAGATTTGCGACTGAATGAGGTTAGTTTTTTGTTTAGTGGTTGAGCCAATGTTGCTGTGAATTCACTGATTTGAATGTCATCATTTTTATACATGGTAGTGACTGCTCTTTCCCTTTTGTTGGGGGGGGGGGGTGCGTTGGTTAATTTGTATTGCGTACCCCGACTCTTGTATGAATTGTCATTAATAGCTTTGATTACTTGAATATTGTGAAGCACATCACCTAGCTAGGTTGAATCGTATGTCTGTCTTTTTTCTCCTTCGAGTTGAAGGCAAAGGGGTTAGTCATTTCTACAGTTAAGTCACAAATAGTGGGACATAGTTTCTCTAACTCAAATACGTTCCTCTAGTCTTATAGGCAATGCTCATTTGTTGGACGGTTTAGTTTCCTTCCATTTGCAATTTATGTATATATTTATATAATTTGTGTTTTTGTAGTTTCCTGCTTGGCTACATTCAACAACAGAAGAAAAAAAATCCTTTGGTTTTTTTTTTTGTGTGATATATCCCAAGTACTTTCTGTTAGTAACCATAAGAGCACCTCATATGTTTCTTCATGTGATAAGTACATAAGCTCATTAAATAGGAACATCATGAGCTAATGTGAGAACAGAGATATAAGATTTCAACCAAGGCTAGTGCCAGATAAGCTGTCACTGCATATCTAAAAAGATTAAAAGAATGAAAGGAAAGCAGAGGTGCCCCAGCTCATATCTGGAATTTTCATTTCATCTTTTGCCTTGCAGTCCTCCATCTAGAATATAGGAAGAGGGGCATGGCAGCACATGACATGGCTCCTGACAGCTATGTTTCCATTAATCACACCTTTGCTCTCGCAGTGTTTGTTGGCAATTCTTTGTTTTAATTGTTTTTGCGAGGATGGCATTTCCATTGTAGATGTGGTGGAACTTAGATTTGATTGGATCTTGATATTTCTTCTATTCCCATCAGGTTAGACGTCTTCTCAGCTCTGCAAGACCTGTGGCAATTCAAACATCTGTCAACCCTAGTGCTTCTGATCAGGACCTCCAACAGGTATTGTTTCTTCTTTGGAAATATTTCTGCATTGTATATGTCTTATGAATTATTACTATCAATTAGAGATTTAATCGGAACAAAAGATATAGCTAGTTGCTTGAATGCTCAGAACTCAATTTCATCTTGATTGAGATTCATTTTCAGAATACGAACTAGACTTGAAAGGGTGGCCAATATACTTTAAAGACCAAATTGGCTTGAGTCAAGTCACTGGCCATTCAAATGCGAGCAAAATTCCTCTGTAAAAATAACACATGTTTTTCCTGAACTATCCAGATAATGATCCAAATGGTTTTGACTCAAAATCTAAAGATACACGGGCTGCAGCTTTAAGGCTACTTGAGTGCAAATCTAGCAACCTTTCATATGCAAGCTCATCTAGGAAGCAGTGGCTATCTGATCTGGGCAGTAAACATGCCATTAGAGAGCAATAGAAGGGCATCATGAGGCTCCCACATATTGTCGGGTATGGGAAGGATTAGATGTATGTGCCTTTTCCCTACTTTGCACAGGCATTTCCCTGAATTGAACCTGTGACCTTTGCAGAGAGAGCGACAATGTGAGGAAAATGATCCAGCGTCGAAAATAAGTTTAGAACTAAAGGAATTCAACCAAACTCAATCTTGTTGCCAAAGTAAAGAAGTAACCCCTGTCTTGGATCCACCGACCTGTTCAAATATCCACAAGACAAGCAAAAATATTGTTAGAAAGTCCAACCCAAAAGCTTAAGCTGATAGGTGGAGGGAGACCACATGAATATACTGAGCATTTAGGACCCCAAGTGATGTGGGGATAATACTTCAACAAATATTCTCCGAAATTACTTGTAAATCAGCATCTTAATAATGAAAGGGATTTGAGTGGTTAATAATTTGTTCATCTACTGTGTGCTTGTTTCTGAGAAGTGAGGAGAGAGGGAGGGGAAGGGGGCGTATAAAGGAGAGATTGCTTACTACATTGATGTTTGGATAAAGTATATTCTAAACCTACCTGCTTGCTTAGGCTCATGACTTGCTTGAGTTGGGAATTTAATTGGGCTAAGGGCTAAACAGCTTGTTAATCTATTGTAGTTTAGTTTGAACTTGAAAGCCAAGTAAACAACAAATGGACCCTAATAGCTGATTGGTTGTTTGGCTTGTTTGCACCAGTGTTCGATCTTGAGTGATCTGAATGTCGGTGCTAGGATACCCCTAGCAGTCATTTTTACATGTTATATGCTTTCCTGTATCATTACCATTAAATTGTGCTATACATATGTCACCATGTCTTGGTCTGGGGAACTTTCATAATGTGGTTATCTATGTTCTCCTAAAATCATAAATTACAGATAGTCTGATATATTGCTTATATTCTGCTCTTTTTCCCCATTGAAGGTTCAGTTATGGCAGTTTGCTCAGAGGACCACTGCTCTTCCCATTGGTCGTGGCGCATTCACTCTTGCCACTATATATACACTCTTGACTGAGGTGCAGCACATTTCTTCTGGCGACTATATGTTCCATTTTTTTCAGCTTCAGTTGAAGTTTATGAATGTTTCAATTTCTGGGCCTCAGAGAAGTTTATACCATTTTTGTAGGCCTTTACAGTGCCAAAGCTTGTTTTAGCTGGTCGATTACCTGCCCAGCAGAATGCAACTGTATGTACTTGTTATACTCTTATGATGAGATGTGCTTTAAAGTCTTTTCCTTCCTACCAGAGGAAAAAATCTTTGGCAGGATGTATCTAGTTAAAATTTTGACAACTTCTGATTGGTTTCCTTGCCACGTGTCTGAATTTCTGGCCCCTGCTGTCTCTTCTTGCATGTTTTTATATTTTGTAGGTGAATCTAGATCCAAATACGAGAAACATGCAAGAACTTAAATCTTGGCCTGATTTTCATAATGCCGTTGCCGCTGGTCTAAGGCTGGCGCCGCTTCAGGTATCCATCTCTGAATTTGATTTGCTTATATATGTTATGAAGCATCAGCTAGTAGTTCTTTTTATGTTTTATAATTTAAAATAGCTTACGAGGCATCTCTAAATTACTAAGGTTGCTTTTTGGTCCTGCAATGCTATGCAATCATTGACCCTTTTCTTTTACAAATATGCTGTCTATGTTTCTACTGCATCTGATATGGGGTATTCTATTTCTAATAGGGAAAAGTGTCAAGAACATGGATAATATATAACAAGCCTGAAGAGCCAAATGCTGTACATGCAGGCCTCCTTCTTGCTTTGGGACTGCATGGGTATCTACGTGTTTTAAGTATCACTGACATATACCAGTATTTTTCACAGGTTCATTCTCCTTGAGATTTATTCACTCTTCTGCTTGTTACCTATTTTGCTTTGGATTGGAGCACTTGACTATTTTTAAATGGTTGTTCTTTTTTTAGTATGGAAGATCCATGTAGCATCTATTGTTTCTTTTCCTAGGTAAACAATCTTTGTTAAGAAATTGTTTTTATAGACAAAAATTAGTCATCAAACTGATTAATCATCATACATAATCAGTTCCTTGCTGCTGTGTTGCCATTCACTGCTTCTACTTTCACGTTAGTCTTTGTGAGCATCTCCATTTTATATTCTGCATCCTTCATTATGATCCACTGTAATTTCAATTTTGAGGGTTTAGTCTTCTGCTACTGTGTCTTTGATAACAATTCATCTTTCTGTATCAATTTGAGTCATGTACTTGCATGCTCATCGGGGCTTGGCTTATAGATGCTTATGCTGATGCAGTTAGATTTGTTGGTTTTTTTTTTTCTCCCTGATGCCTAGTGTGCACACCTTTTAAGCTTAACAACATTTTACACATGTTGATCACCATTTAGTGCCTTCAGAACCAACTAGAGGCTGATGGTGCCACTTCTGGCCGAGTTAAATTCCTGGAGCCAATTTGACCTTGAGACTTGTGAGATTTTGTGGGACCACTGCCAACTATTCTAAAAGCTTAAGCTGTTAGATGAAGGCGTGGTTTATTATTTAAATATTCTAACACTCCCCCTCACGCTTAGTCTGGTCTTTTTCCCTAGTACTAAGCGTGGAAATTTAATTGGGAAGGCAAATAGGGGCCTGAAAGATTCGAACTCATGACCTCATAGCTCTGATACCATGTGAGATTTTGTGGGACCACTGCCAACTATTCTAAAAGCTTAAGCTGTTAGATGAAGGCTTGGTTTATTATTTAAATATTCTAACAAGACTCACATTTTTCTGGCCAATCAACAGATAGACCAGTGGAGTTCTTCTTTCCCCATGATAGAAGGTTGTCCAGGCTGCCACATGATTAGGCATCACGGGCTCCGAGATGGATCACCCTGTCAATGACGGTCTTGACAAGCCTTTCTAGCATAAATCAGTTGTCAATTTAGGCATCCTGCTTGAAGTCATAGCTGCCTTAATCATTCGCCTCCATTGTTGATTTGCTGGTCTAGTTGTTGATCCAGATCCATTGCTTTTTGACTTATAGAGGTTTCCATGTGCAGTTCATAGGAGCTCATTGTAGGAACTTGAAGTTCATAGGAGCTCATTGTAGGAACTTATTGCATGGTTGAGGTGGAATGTTTCCTGTGGCTATTTTGGGCACACTGCAGAGTGCAGACTAGTAATTTGTAAAATTAATGGAAACTAATGGTTTCATTTTGAAGGGTTTGGACTTAACAAAATGAAACTTTGGGAAAGTTTTAGTGGCCAAATTGAACAATGTAGGGGGGTTTATCTAGTTCCTCCAATCTGTTTGATAATTGGTTAGAAAACAGAACCATCTTTCTCCAATTTTGCTGATCATTTAATGTTCTATTATGGAGTATAGAGAGTATAAAGTGCTTATGGTTGCATTTCAACCATCTAATCACATAGGACGTCTCTCCTTTAACTTATGATAGTGACCTTGTCAACTCTTTTTTTATGAAATTCTTGGATTGGCAGTATCTGGCCTAGGATTCCTCCATTATATAGGGCACTTAATTGTATATGTCACCTAAGTTGCTCGTGCTTACAAAGGTTTCGGATTTTTTGTTTACTTTCTCTTGAAATTCCTCTAGTTTTTCTATAATTCAAAAGTTTGATCTCTTTCTTGTTCCACCTACTATGGATTAATTGATTTTCTTCAGGATTGATATTGGTATAGGTGTCTTGTATTTTCAACTTTTCTGATGTTGTCATCTTTGGTCCTTGTCATCTGTCTATTTGTAGTTGTGTGGTTATGTATTCCACTAAGTTCTCTTCTGTTGTGATGCTTCATGCATGTAGGAACATGAAAGCACAACTGTGGGATTAATGATAGGCTTGGCAGCTTCTTATAGAGGGACAATGCATCCAGCAATTTCAAAGGTGAAATCTTCTTCCTTACACCATTTTACCACTGCTCACTTATTTCATCACTCATATCGATGTCTATCGGAGTCATTGAAGTGCATCTTCATCTTGGATTTATAATCTAAGTATTCAATCAACCTTGGGAGTTATTGTTGCCAGTAGCTGCATGGTGGTTCTGAGGTCTTTCTCCCATCCCCATATTTTGAGATTTTAGAGCAGTTTGAGCTTTTAATACTTGGAAAAAGTCAAAGTGATGTTGGGAAAGCCCTAACAGGGGCTCTGATACTGTAGTAGGAAAAGTAAAAGATAGCAAAAAGAACATTAGAAAGCTGGAACAGAGAAATCTTATTCTGGGGTTCATAAGAACCAATCATATATATTGAACATGGAAATGTAATGACAGTGAAATAAATGCCTATTTAAGGGTTGCAGATGTAAGACAATCTCCACCCTTGATCTGACATAATTTACTTTTGATATTGACCATTGGAGCTCATTAAATTTCACATGACTACCATGTGACCACTTATTAACCCTAATAGTCCATGTAAAGACAAAATAAGAAAAAAAACACTATAAATACTAGAAAATAGGATTATGCTCCTGCATCACAAAGTTACACTGTTTACAATGAAAGAAGTCTGTTAAGCCTATATTTACAGTTCAATCATTTGTTAGGTCACAAATTTCTTTCTGTTAAGTACATTCTCTATATGACTGGCATTCTGTGTTGCAGGTTCTTTATGTTCATATACCTGCTCGGCATCCATCAACTTTTCCTGAGTTAGAGTTGCCCACACTTTTGCAGGTTTGCACCTTGATGCAGTTACTATCAGATAATTTATCACCACGGGTGTAACCTGGCATTTTGTGACTTAAAGTTATGAGTGTGCCTTCATGCTCTGGAAGCTGTGTGTATTGTGCCCCTTGTAATTACTAATTTTATCATGAGGGTGTTAAAGATCCATCTTAAGGTTTTTTCTACATAATGAGGCACTTGCTAGCAAACTGTTTCAGATTTTGATACTCAAAAGAATTATTTCAAATGCTAATTGGAACTTCATACTCTCTTCAATTGACTCTGAAGTCAGCGGCGCTTGTGTCAGTGGGGCTTCTTTATGAAGGTTCAGCACATCCACAAACAATGCAAATTCTTTTGGTATGTTGTTTTGTTTTGTTTTAGTACTGATACATCTATATAATCTAGCTAGCCTATTTTGAAGTTGATAGATTGCCTATCTGCAAGTGTGAAATTGGACTGGTTTTTCTACAATAAATCATGCATGGTCTTTACTAAAATTTTTACTGCTTCTTGCTATTGCATGTTGTGACAGAGTGATTTTGTCCTCTGATCACTATAGCTAGATAGTTATGAACTTATGATGGCATTGTGTTTTCAGCCTGTGTGGCTTGATGCCAACCAAGCATACTGCTCAAGTGTTGTGTATATAACTGAGTTAAAGTTAATTATGGATACAATGCTGATTGTCTTTATTTGATGCTGAATGTCTACATATAAAAAGTATGTCACCTAAGATTATGTTAAACCGATATCTTCGACTATGATTGCAAGAGCATTCTCCACCACGTTTTCTAGACCCCCGCTAGGTTGATGCCCCTCAGTATGTCAAATTCCCATTGTTTGCTTGACCTCTGGCTGTAAATGTTGGTAGACAGTTGCATATTCTTGCTATGTGCTATCAGAAACTAGTACATTGCTACCTGTGAAATGGTTAATCTTTGCTTTGATCTGTCATTTCAAAATGCAGCCTAGCTTTGTCATATGATGCTAGTGACCAAAAGATAATCCTTTCAAAGCATCTGCTATCATTGCATGACCTGGTTGTTATAAATTATGCAGAGTGAAATAGGTCGAAGAAGTGGTGGAGATAATGTGCTTGAAAGAGAGGGTTATGCTGTCTCTGCAGGTTTTTCACTGGGTCTTGTTGCACTTGGTACGTGGTGTCTCAGTCTCCTGTCAAAATTAGCAAGTTACTTTTTTCTTTGCAACATCAGTCATATGATGGTTTCACCATGCACCTAACATTCTATTATTGAATTCAAGGGCGTGGCTTGGACATGCTTGGATTTGTGGAAACTTTGCTTGATAGGCTGTTTGACTATATTGGTGGCAAAGAACTTCAGAGTGTATGTACATACTTTTGTCCTATGTTATTACTTATTGTTGCGGTAGACTGGTCAGATAAAATTATGGATATAAAGATCTTCAGTGAATTTGATCCTTGTATTTCACAAGATATTTCTCCATGATTTAGCCAATAAGTAGTTGAATGTTTTGCTTATTTCAGGAAAGATCTTATTTGTTGACACCCTCAACAGAGGAACACAATCGGGGATTTGGGCAGGTTACTTCAGCTGTTAACGCTCTAGATTAGAGTCTGCCTTCATGATACAATTATGTAGGCTCAAAGTGGTGTCGTAAGATAACTAATGCTGTTATCACTTCCTCTTAGCTATTTTTTCTTTTTGTTTCCTAATGTTTTCATAGATGATGGATACGGCGGCTTTCAATGTTGATGTGACTGCACCTGGGGCTATTGTTGCCCTTGCTCTAATGTTTTTAAAGGTACTTTCTGTTAAGTTGTAGAAGCAGTCCTAGTTGCTAGGATGTGGCAACATGACATCTTTATTTTTCTCTTGTATCTTCTAAGGGGTTCTTGCATTTCTGTAACAGACTGAATCCGAGGTGATTTTATCTAGGCTTTCAATTCCTTGCACACAGTTTGATTTGCAATATGTGAGGCCTGACTTCATAATGCTTCGAGTTATTGCTCGGAACATGATCATGTGGAGCAGGTAACATTATTCAGATAAGCAATTCTGGAGTTGAAGTTGCAATTGTTCTTCTCTAGATATAATCATGGTGATATATATCTATCATGTAGGGTTCATCCTTCCAAAAACTGGATCGAGAGTCAGGTGCCTGAAATAGTGAAAATCGGTGTTGAAGGCCTTAGAGAGGATGTTGAGAATCTCATGGAGACTGATGTAGAAGCACTTGTTCAGGCATACATAAATATAGTAGCTGGAGCATGTATTTCTCTTGGTAATAATCTTCTCTGGATATGTAGTTTTGTATTTTTGTTACTGGAATAAATTAAAATCAGCTGTCAGATCTTTAAGCAGTATATAAGCATAATGAACTTTGACCTAGAGATTCGACAAAGAAAGAAAAAAACTTCGACCTAGAGAGTCTAAACCAGCCAAAGGACGCCGAATTAGATTATTGATTCATTAGGAATATATTAAAATCAGCTCTCAGGTTTTGTCCAGTATCTCTGTTTTCAGTTTCTTTATGCTGTATATCTTGTAAAGTAGATCTCTAAAATGTCTTGCTTGACTGGCTTGTACTCCTTGTCTGCATTTTCCATTTTACTTGCTTTCTTATAGCACTGTTCTTTGAATGCTTTTTAAGTTGGGGTCTACAGCAGTAATTAATTCACATCAGCTTCCAAGATTAAAAAAATGAGAGAGAGAGAGAGAGAGAGATAAAGTACATCTTCTTTTCAGTGACTTCTTTTAGCGTTTGCTTTGGACAGGTCTCAAGTTTGCGGGTACTATGGATGGAAATGCACAGGAGTTACTGTATGAATATGCAGTCTACTTCCTAAATGAGGTTTGAAATCGTGCTTGGCTGTACTTGAATGAGAACTATATTTATGATTGTGTATAACATATATTTAATTCTACAGATGAAGCCTGTTGCTCCTGTTAGTGGAAGCAACTTTCCCAAGGGGCTGGCCAATTATGTTGATAGGGGCACACTGGAGATTTGTCTTCATCTCATCGTGCTCTCTCTTTCTGTGGTATTTTGCTTACTGTTCTGTACCCACTACCTTCTGTTCCTGAATTTTGCCATTTCCTTCTTACTGATGTGGTGGAAGACCAGGTGATGGCAGGTTCTGGACATTTACAAACATTACGCTTATTGAAATTTCTCCGAGGACGAAATTCAGCTGATGGTCATTCTAATTATGGAACACAAATGACGGTAAGTTTGTATCAATTGTTAGTTGTAATTTATAATTCAGATTCGTGTATCCTCAAAGCATTATTGTTTTCATATTGCTATATGTTGAATCAGACATCCTAAGTGAAAATATCATATGATGATGTATCAGTGGATTACCTTGTCTATAAATCAGTAAATTAGGAGGCAGAACAGAAAAGGAAGAAGTTTGCACGGTTCTGAAATTTTCTGCTAAGCTTCCATCTCTTTTTTAGTTTGCTGATGGAGATTTTGTGCTCAATGTTTCTATATGGTGGTCGGTGCCCTTTTGATGAGCAAATTTCCCATTTATTTGGCAAAAAGCCTCAAGAATCTCTGCAATACCTTTTCAGAAGCCTCAAGTATTTGATCTTTCTCCCTGGTTGGAGTTGGATCGGGTATCTGTTTCTTCCAAATCTGTTTGCCATAGATTTATCCTTATAATGTCAAAATGGTCCTCCGAGAAAGTCAAGGGGGAGAAATTTTTCTGATTGATATTGTTGCACTCTAGATTTTACCTTATTGCTTTGACCAATTTCATCCTGATTTTAGATAAGCTTGGCCATTGGCTTCTTGTTTCTTGGGGGAGGTATGCGCACATTTTCTACTAGCAACAGCTCAATTGCTGCTTTGCTGATTACCCTCTATCCACGTTTGCCTGCTGGACCAAATGATAATCGTTGCCATCTTCAGGTAATCAGAGTAGTTTATTACTGAAGTTGTGGAGTTTTCTCCTATTAATGTTATGTCCCCCCCCCCAAGAAAAGCTGACTTGAAGACCTGTGCACATTAAATTACATTTTGTTACACTTGAAGACCTGTATGTGTTAAATTGCATTTTGTATCAAAAGCTTTCGGGTCCAACTTTTGCGTATGCTTGCAAATTTCCATCTGTAGTATTATTTTTAGCGTTGTTCATTAAACACAGTTTTCTGGCTGTTCTGACTGAAAAGTGTGAATTTTACTGGTTGTCACAATATCAAGTGATTTGTAATGAAGTGATGGTCTTCTCCAGGCATTCAGACATTTGTATGTTCTAGCCACAGAAGCTCGCTGGATTCAGACAATTGATGTTGACACTGGTTTGCCTGTTTATGCTCCTCTTGAGGTCACAATCAAGGAGAGTGAAAATTACTCGGAAACTAGTTTTTGTGAAATTACCCCTTGCATTCTACCAGAGCGTTCTATTGTAAGTAGTTCTAAAACTTGACCTCTTCAGTAAAGGCTACTGTTTTTTTTTTTTCACTCCCTCATCAGACATGAAATTAGGGCTTAACACGCCACTCTTCGAGCTTTTCAATTGCTGCAATTGTTATAGTGGATATTATTGTGGCAGTATCTGCAGAGCAGGTTTGTAGTCCCTAAGCACCATTGGAAAACCTTGAAATGATTGGTGATTCCTGTCTGTTTCTTCAAATCCCCCCCCAAAAAAAAAAAACAGGGATAGAAAAATCGGTGATTTCTGTCTGATCCTCCATGCTCATTCCTATGTGGCAAATTTGTAGCTTATCAGTCTGTTTAACTTTTTTCATTGCAGTTGAAATCCGTCCGTGTTTGTGGCCCTCGATATTGGACTCAAGTCATAAACCTTGTACCTGAAGGTGGCCAGATACTGCTTTGTAATTTCTTGTTTGGTTTCTCTAGTAAATTCTTGTGTCTCATGATTTATTCTCTATTAACTTATAGAGAAACCGTGGTGGACTGATGGTGCGAAGAATGACCCATTCAATTCGGGGACCCTCTACATTAAACGAAAGGTTGGAGCCTGTTCATATGTGGATGATCCCATAGGGTGTCAGTCGCTGCTATCTCAAGCAATGCACAAGGTCATTAAATCATTTTCTGCCCTTCCATTCCCTCCACGTGCATTGAGCTACATTTGGCATCAAGCTGCCTTTCTCTGATGTAGGTTTTCAGTATGACCAATTTGAGAGCTAGTAGTGGGAATACTGCTGGAAATTATATCTCTGTCGATCAGTTAGTCAGTACATTCTCGTCAGTGCCCAGTTTGATTGCTTTTGCACAGCTCTGCCGTGACCCATCTTGGAATAGCAGGTAAGTGTGCGGTTTTCCATTCAGATGATCCTAAATTTTAAAAACAAAGAAGAAAAAAGAGAAAAACAGTTACATGACTTTGGTGTTACAGTGGAAACAGTAAACTGTGGATCAGTATTGCTCGCCCAAAAGTCCATTCTGCTTTGGGTCCCTAAGCCATGTGCCATACTTGTCTTATCTATCCTAATCGATTGCAATATCTTCTGCAGACCAGATGTTGATTTCCAAGAGTTCTGTGTGCAAGTTCTATTTGAATGTGTAAGCAAGGACAGACCAGCCCTTTTGCAGGTAGCAAATTAACCCGGAAAATTCACCTTAAAAAAGAGTTACCTCAGAAAGAAAAAGTTGATTGCGTAATACATTCATATATGGTTAATTTCATGGCTAGGTTAAATGTAGCACCACAGAGGGCAAATGTAGCTTGCCTTCGATAGTTGCACTTTCAAAGCAATGTTTAGAGCTTATTGGAAATCATATGTATGATATTTGAGGTGGACATACCTTCGCTCTGGTGGAACAGTGGTTGCTTTTGCATTATTCTTTCAGTGTCAGAACTCTTGTATTACTTGTACTACTGCTGCTTTCAATGATTTTCATCTCTTAATTACCTTTCAACATTGTGCAGGTCTATTTGTCATTGTACACAACTATGGAATTAATGGCTGATCTGGTTAAGAACAATAACGATGTTTTGTGTGACTCGGTCTCTGTCTCAAGTTTAAAGGTATGGCACTTAATTCCTGATCATTGTTCAGATTCAACTCTGGAAGGACAAAAGACAAATTAATTGGGCAGGAAGCATATATAATTCAAGAATTCACCGATGATCATGTGCACGTGTTAGCTCTAGGTATCATGTGATGCATGAACTTGTTTGCTCGTATCATTGTGCAAAGATGGGACTGCCCAGTAGTAAATGAGAACAAATCAGGGGCATGGACCATCATCCTCTGTATAACCAAAAACTGAAGTATGTCAAGCTAAAATCCCTATTCTGAAACAAAATTTTGATTTCTGGTATGGGCAGTAGGCCTATTGGTGTAATCTATCTACCATTCTCTCCTGCACAATCGTGATGTGCACTTCAAATGTTTCTCACTGGCCTTCTCCACACAGCTTGCTCTTGCCTACACTCAAGCATCATTAGGTGGAAAGCTCACCAATGCAAGAGGCAGTGTTGTTCAGTCCATTTTTATAGGTTCACTTCGGAAACGGTTGGAAGATCTCTTCCAATTTTCTCGGCATTTTAGTGATGATTTGCGCAGTTACTTGAAATTGGGAAGGTGGCCCGCTGATGGATCTGATGGAAAGAGAAGGTCGATAATCCTTTCCTGGTATCTCCAGTGGTTTGGAGTACCTTCTCCATCTGTTGTGGAAAAAGCAGTGAAGAAAGTGAATGCAAAGTCGGTATCATCGTCTTCTTCGGTTCCATTACTGCGGCTGCTATTGCCAACTACTCACATCAGCGCTCTCAGTGAGATAGGGAGGCTTCTGTGCTCCTCGTGATGAGTGGTTGAAGCATTTCTCATCGAGCTTAAGGGGTTCTCATCATGAGTTGCCGTTCTTTCATTGTGTGGTTTAGCACATTGGTGCAGCATTCCACAATCATCTTCATACTCAGGCAAGCAAATGGCAGTCTGTCATTTGTGCATACGTGGAAAGCAAAGTTGCGAGGCAGCGGAGGAGGCCCAGGTGTTCCCAACGCGCCGGAGTAGATCGGGCAATCCATGTCACACCTGTTGTAAGATACTGGCTTTATTTATAGCTAGCAGATGCTTGTATAGGAACGTGAAGGAAGATCTCACGGTTCTTTTCCGGTTTCTTATGTATAACTCATTTTAGCTACATAGATGTAATTTGACAGATTTCAGTTAAGCAAAGTCTTGGATACATTCAGTTCCTATGATTGTATCGCCCAAAAAAAAGGTTCCTAAGGCATTTACTCAAACACTAAGCCAGCTTTATTGCTTTCAATTATTACTAATTGTAGAATCTGAACTGTATTTTACACTCTGGAGATTAATTTAGCGATGGCAGTATCGGCAGCATTTCATTCAAATTGGGTGATGAAAATATGACAATTATTGGGCCAAAATACAAAGGGAAAAAACCCAAGACTAACGCTGTGCATTTGCATGTCCATGAAAAATGTGGCAAACTTCGTGAAATTTCCGAAAGTACAACATGAAATTTCCTTGTAAATGTTACTCAGTTTTATTACCTACTTTTAGATGATAAATTAGTAAGTCAAACTCCAATTTTTTTTTCGAAAACTATATTCTTATAGATGTTATGCGCCATTAATAATGTATTAGTTGTAAAATATCTTTTCTCAACAGAGTACTGGGCCATTGGCCCAAAAAGTGGGAAAGAAATAACTATTAAGCCATGAATCTTTGGATGATACATTTTGTAAAGTATATCCTTCTTGTGATAATCCAATTTGTAAATTTTATTTTTACTAAATAATCCATTTTCTGAAGTTGATCAATCAGAATCAAGATTTAGAGTGCGTTTTGTTTTAAGAAAAGTAATTTCCATGAAATGACTTTTCAAACTTCATGTGTTTTGTTCACCAAAAGTAAATAATTAATGGATAAGATTTTACAGTTAAAAAAAACAGCTGCGGTTAAAATTGAAAAAAATTATTTCTTCATTCTAAAAAAAGAAAAAACGAACGCCTTTTTCCACTCAAACTCTCACATAGAATGGAGAATTTTTTATGACTGCTAGGATATAAAGTTTGTCGATTATGTGCATTTTCTATTATTTTGGCATCTTTTTTGAGTTTACTTTATTTTTTTAACTAGAAAATATAAACTCCACACTTGACATGTCAGTAACATTGATTTCGACATCACCTTAATATCTAATTTTAGGAACAAAATATTGTTATAATCATAATGGAGTAAATAATTTCTAGTAATAAGATTTTCTGTAAACTACAAAATAAACTGAAAACTATTTCGATTTTTGTCGAAAATAATTTTACGGAATATATTTTCCAAGAAACGAACTTTCAAAAGCGCATTCATGGGCAACGCCTCGGCCTTCTTCTCGAAAATTCTAACGTCCTCATCGCCTGCCGCAGCTCCGCCGTCCGCCGTCCGCCGTCCGCCGTCTTCCTTCTCAATTCAAGCAGGTCCCTCTCTCTCTCTCTGCGCGCGCGCGTCTGTCTACGATGGTGGAGTAGGGTTTTTTACGTGTCCCCGTTGAAATCCATGCGTTTTTGTGCACTCCCTTCATCTACGGGGTCGTCGATTTCGTGGCGAGCTCGTGTCGATTGATGGGTCGCCGCGTTTCTTCCGAAAGTCGATGAATTTGGAGCGTAGCTGAAATGGGTTGGTTTTGGATGAGACGTTGATCGTAGTCCTGTAGCTATTGACGTGGCTTTTCCTTCATCGTTTTTCTTATTTTAGGGTTTTCACTTTCGGTGTCATTTTTCCTGTTCGAGTTGAAGGTCGGTATTTGATGGTGGATTGAGGAAAGGGCAAAGATTGAATCGGGGGTTTTTTTGGGTTGCGGTCTCCTTAGATTTCCGTGGATTTGCGATTCTTTGATTTGAGAAGTGCATTGAGTTTTGAGCTGCTCTGTGTCGTTGAATTTGGAATTGGTTTTAGTTTGTTTGATGTCGAGTGTTGAATTTGTGTCGCGCAGGTTATTGTGTTTGCTGTCTGCTTTGAAAAACTGAGGAGATTAAGCGCAAGGAAATGGCAGGAGGAAACTTTTTGCACAGGGTTATCTCCTATGTAGCTAATGAGATCGTTGTGAACGGTCTGGCTAATAGGTACTCATTGTTCTGTACCATCCTTTTGCCCCTCTTCTTTCTTGCTGTTGATGCTCAGACACAAAATTGTGTTGCCTTGTTAATTTGAGTTCCAGGGACTTATTATATTATCATTTATAGAGCATGCCTTACAGCTGTAGTATTTTGTTGATTGCAACTTACCTCAATTTTTTTTTTCAATGTACTCATTGTTTGCTGCATCTTTGCTTATTGTTATGGTCTCCATGCTGTCTTCATATATCTATTCATAGCATGAATAATGTTCATTTGATATAATTAGTTTATGTGTAATACATAGAAGTTGTTAGTGTGTTGCAGCAAAGCTGAATTTTTCCACCCAGTGCAATTTGATTTTGATATGAGTGTGATCTTTGCTGCAAGACCTCAACATTAATTCTCTTTTCATGGTGTGCACATCCTATGTGAGCGAGTTATCTCATTGCTTGTGTATGCTAATGTGATAATTGGGCTCCAACGCTGGCTTCTTGCTACGATAATCTCTGTTGATGTGCTTTCTGGTTTAACAGTATGGTTACAAAAATAATGACTTCATCTCATTTCTTTACTATCACCTATTGTCTTTGCAAAGCCCTGCTTTTCAAAGATTTGCAGTGAGGACATCAAAGAGATTGGAGGAGGTGTCTAATATGGGTATGTTTATGGCTCCCTGCTTTAGCAGGATTTGCAATATGATTATGTTAATTTTAATTAATCAGAAACAATGCTTACTGTAGCTTGTTTGCTTTTCCTATATGATAGCTGCACAAAAAAGACGAGAGATTGCAGACAAGGTGAAGGATCTATCTGAGGAAATAGAGGTATGGTCCTTGATGAAACAAAGAAATGCATTATCGTGATTTTTTATGCTTTCAGTTCCCACTCTCATGTTGTATTCTCTTTTTGCAGTCACGGAGAAACCACTAAAAGGTTTGCGTTAGTGAGAAGCTGATTGGCATGGATGGGATGCCCTCATCTCCTCCCTCTCTGAATAGTTAGAATAAGATGCTTGATGTGGAGTTGGGGGAACTTATATGTTTTATAGATATCAAATCTAGAGCCATCTTACCAAAAAAATCTAGAGCCACATTGTGGGCTGAGTATTTAAAGATTGCAGTCGTTTTTCTTTTATGTTAACCTGGATTATCTAGCTGTTGGTTCTGTGGTCACAAAAGGTCATGACTCTGAATCTTTGATTATAGAGAACCTGACTGTGGGAACTGCATTTTGATCTCATTTGTACCCTGTTAAAATTCAACAATGGCTTGGTGGATCAAATGTGGTACCTAATGTTATATTTATTGATGCCAGTTCATTGTATAAGAAGTTAGGTAGATAGATGGCGCTTTTCCCTAATTGCAATTTAGGTCTACCAAAATCAATAGGTCTTGCTTTAGCGCAGAAGAAAGCTAAATTCTCACAGCAAGATATTGGCATAAGGATGCCTTAGAAGTACTAAAAGTTCTAAAAATTATGTACGGTGCTCAGTTTAATGTCAAAAGTAGAAAAAGCAATCATTAAATGTTTTTGGTAAAAATTTTGGCCAAAATAAGTACATGGCATTTATAATTAAAAGTTTGATATTTAAAAATAAAAAAATTAATCCACATGGATAGATGGCATTGCACAATACCTATATGACTCGATGAATTAAAACGACGACTTTCACTTCGATTAGCCCTTTCTGCAAACTCGATCGTCTTCTCCTCTCTTTACCCACAGACCTTAGAACGGATGTCCTTAAGCAAGAACTACTGAAGAAACGATAACTCTTGTCAAAGAAATCGGTGGTGGGCGCATCTTGAAGTGCTTTGAGATCAAGCAAAAGCAAATCTGGAAGCTTTGCGAGCAAGAGAAGCACGAGCTCGAGGCTAAATTCCACTGCCAATCCTCCACTATGATGCTGCCTCCAAGCCCAATCCCTCCTCCTAATTGACTAGGGTTTTCGATATGGGAAATTTATCGTAAGTGGCAATTTAGGGTTTTTAATTTGGGGCAAACCTTCTACTCAATTAGGAGTGAGTATGGTCCGGATTGGGCCGATCCACCCCTTAATCCTAGAACCAACATGTATCAGTGCTGGTCCTCAATTCTTGGGACCGAGGACCGATTCTATTGAGCTTAGGATCGAGAACCGGACCGATTCAATAGGT
The DNA here is from genome assembly GCA_017140615.1 of Eucalyptus cladocalyx. NCBI lineage: Eukaryota > Viridiplantae > Streptophyta > Magnoliopsida > Myrtales > Myrtaceae > Eucalyptus > Eucalyptus cladocalyx. Next base: position 9,925,838 of record CM029519.1, read on the forward strand.
TTGGTTGGTTCGTCTGTGGTCAACCCGGAACCAATCGATAATTTATTTATTTCATTTTTTATATTATCTAAAAAAGCAATCGATGATCGAATTGACCAAATGGGTTTGGTCCAATTTTAGGGTCAACTTAGAACCAATTGATAATTTTTTGTTTCATTTTTTGTATTTGCTGAAAAGGTGAGCGATGAGGGTTCAGTGATGAGCGATGTTAGCTAAAAGAGGCGAGCGACGAGTGTCGAGTGGAGTGATCATCGAGCATCAAGCAAGGAGCAACAAGCTAGGTGAGCATTGAATAGCGAGCGGCATGAGTGACCCAAAGCAAGTGAGGCGAGTGTCAAGTAGCAAGCAAAGAAGTTATTTCTTTTGATTTTGTTAAATTAAAGACTAAAGAGGATAAATAAGACAGAAGAAAATGAATATTAGAGGAGAATGACGTAATGAGCTATTTATGCCATTTTGAATGCCGTGAGGACTCCTCACAAAAATATATTTCTCATTTGTAAATTATGGCTTTTGATCCTGTAAAAGACATTAAAAGATTTGTTAAAAGATTTAAGTTATCCTTTTGGCTTTTGGTTTAAAATATGACACTCTAGATTGGAACTTCCTTGAGCTTACCCTTTTGGCTTTTGGTTTTCCGCCTTGTTTATTCATCTTATTATGATTTGCATTCAAACGCCAAAATACTCCATTTCCATTAATGGTGAGCTCCATGGTTTCTTCCCGGGAAGTCGGGGCTTACATGGCAAGGGGACCCAATGTCTGTTATAGATGAAATCAAATATTTGTTTTAAGGGGTATTTTTGTCTTTTCTATCAGATTTCTTTTTAGGTTAAAAGTGATATCTTTATATTAATGATGTCAAAACCCTAGCCGTCAAGCGCTGAAAAAAAGAAAATAGAGAGGCAAGAAAAAATGAGAAGAAAAAAAGTGAGTTTTTTCTTGATGAGGGTTCTCAATCTCTTTGTGCCATGATCTTGAGAGAAGATTGTCGTTATTCCAACTTTTCTAAAGTCTAGTGGATTCGCAAAGTCTCCGCGAAAACGTAGCCCAGGTTTGGGTGAACTTTGATAACAAATTTTCTAGCATATTCATTTGATTATGTTATTTTATTACTATATTTTTTGGTGAATTGTTTGAGAGCGTTATTTTTCTGGAATCGACGTGCGATTTCGTAACAATTGGTATCAAAGCCCGAGTTGGCTAATCGAGAACATCAAGTTTTTGGTGACATTCGATTGAAAGCAAATAGGATGGTAGAAGATAAAATCAAAATCGATAAATTCAATGGAGATGATTTCGGATGGTGGAAACTACAAATAGATGATTATCTTTATCAAAAAGATATTTATGCACTACTTGAGGGTTGGAAACTTGAGATGGTAGAAGTGGATTCAACAGCAAAATTGGGATGGAAAATTCTGGATCGAAAGGCATTAGGTGCGATTCGTCTAAAGTTGACGAAAGAGACAGGGTACCACATCGCGAAAGCAAAAACTGCAAAAGAAGCTATGGATATTCTAACGAATACTTATAAAAAGCCGTCTACATCAAATCAGGTATTTTTGCTGAAGAAACTGGTTAATATGAATTTATCTGATAGAGGTTCTATGACAGAGCATGTTAATAGTTTCACGCAGGTCCGCACGCATAAATTTAGGTATGAAGTTTCAAGCTTTATTATTTTTATGTTCTCTTCTAGAAAGCTACAATACCGCAGTGCAGGGAATTTCGAGCACCATGAAGGATGATTTAACTCTTGATGATGCTATGAATGGTATCATGAATGAAGAGATACGAAGGAAAATTTCAAGTGGAGATAATTTTTCTGCATCTACATCTCCAACGGCACTTGCAGTGGAGAACCGTGGAAGAAGTAAAAGTAGATGAAATTTCAGCGATCGTGACATATCACAATTAAGGGGTAAGAGACAGGTTGCAAAAGATGAGTGTTGGTTTTGTCACAAAATCGGACACCGGAGGTTTCAGTGTAAAGCTTACAAAAAGAAGCAGCAAGATGAGAATCAAGGTGCTAATGTAGTTAGCAATGAATTTTTGCTAGATAACTTGTGTTTGTCTATAGGTTTGACTTGACAACATATAAATTGTTTATTGATTATGGCGCTTCTTTTCATTGCACCTCGCAAAGAGACATATTTGATAATTATGCCAGTGGAGATTTTGGACAAGTGGTTGTGGGAAACGACCACATGTATCCAATTGTTGGGAAAGGAATCGTGACTGTGAACATCTCAGGTGGAGGACATCTAGTTTTGCATGAAACTAAGCATATTCCGGAATTAAAGAAAAATCTGATTTCAACCAGTAAACTTGACCAAGAAGGTTTGGTAATAACCTTTGGTTGTGGAGAGTGGAAGATAACCTCAGGGGTAAGAGTAGTAGTAAAGGGAAAGCGTACGGGTACACTTTACCTTCTCCAAGGAGACAATATCAGTGCTATGATTGCAACTACAATGGTTACAAATAATTTATCTATTCTTTGGCATTATCGTTTGGGACATCTTGATGAAAAATGTGTAAAGTAGTTACACTCAAGAAAATTACTCCAAGATTTGCAAAAAGTTGAATTAGATTTTTGTGAGAGTTGCATTTATGGAAAACAGAAGGCTGTTAGTTTTCAATTGAATGGGCGACAAAATAAAGTTCAGAAGCTAGAGTTGGTTCATACTGATGTATGGGGACCTGCTCAGGAACTCTCTTATGGTGGTAAGAGATATTTTGTCATATTCATTGATGATGCAACAAGGAAGACTTGGGTCTATGCTCTTAAAGAAAAATCATAAGTATTTGGGATGTTCAAAATGTAGAAGACCATGGTAGAAAAAGAAACAGGTTATCAGATTAAAGCTCTGAAGTCTGATAATGGTGGTGAATACATAAGTAAAGAATTTGCAGATTATCTGAGTCGAAAAGGCATACACGGGTTAAAGACTGTTCCTGGAACTCCTCAAGAGAATGGTGTAGCTGAAAGAATGAACAAGACTATTTTAGAACGTGCAAGATGCATGAGACTACACGCGGGTCTCCTGCTACACTTATGGGCTGCCACAATTGATGCAACTGTTTATCTTATCAACAAAAATCCATCTAGTGCATTGGATGGAGAAATACCACAAGAGCGGTAGTCAAATAAAAAGATTAATTATTTACATTTAAAGATGTTTGGTTGTATTGCATATGCTTTAATTGACAGGGAGGGTAGGAAAAAGCTTGATGCTAAGTCCCAAAAGTGCGTCTTTATCGGATACGGTGGCGACGAGTATGGTTATAGGTTTTGGGATTATGAGAATAACAAAGTCATCCACAGTCGCAATGTGGTATTCCATGAAGAAAAGATGTACAGGGATCGTCAGACAGAAACAGAGCATGAGAATGTAGTACAACTAGAATATGTTGAATTAGACATAATGCCCATGAAGATGTTTCTAGTAGATTAAAATTCACCTGAAAGAGAGGTTCAATATGAGCCTATTATCAGTGAAGAGGTAGTTCAAGAAGAACGCAATGATTCGGAGCAAATGAATGACCCTGAAGTACTTGTCTTAAGAAGGTCTACACGTGTAAGAAAGCCAAAGATAATTTTTGATCCATCAGCTAATACTGTTATGAGCCATGTCTTATATACAGATTCAGGAGAATCGGAGACTTACGATGAGGCAAAGGCAGACACGTCTCACTTGCAGTGAGAAGGTGCTATGAAAGACGAGATGAGCTCGTTACTTCAGAACAAAACTTGGGAGTTGACCAAGTTGCCCATAGGTAGTATTAGATACAAGGCGAGACTTATAGTCAAGGGCTTTTCTCAAAAAGAAGGGATTGACTACTCCGAGATATTTTCACCTGTAGTGAAAATAATCAATTAGAGTTCTGCTGAGTATAGTTGCAGTGAAGGATCTTTATCTTGAATAGTTAGACGTAAAAATAGTGTTTTTACACGATGACTTAGATGAAGAACTATACATGGCATAACCTAAAAGTTTTGAAATCAAAGGTAAGGAGCACATGGTATGTCGCTTTAAGAAAAGCTTGTATGACTTGAAACAAGCTCCGCAGCAATGGTACCTAAAATTTGATGATTTCATGCAAGAAAAAGGATTTGCACACTATGAGTCTGATCACTGTGTTTATTTTCGCAAATATGATGATGGTAACATTGTGTATCTATCTTTATATGTGGATGAAATGCTGGTGGCTAGTTCGAATATGAAGAGAATCATAGAAGTGAAAAAGATGTTATCATCACAGTTTGCTATGAAAGACTTGGAAAATGCCAAGAATATTTTAGGCATGAAAATCATCAGGGACAAGAAAAATAAGAAATTATGGTTGTCGTAGGAAGACTATGTGAACAATGTGTTAAAGAGATTTAACATGAATAATGCAAAACCGGTTGCAACTCCTCTAGCAAGTCACTTCAAATTTTTCAAGGATATGTGTCCAAGCACTCAGGCTTTGAAAGATAAGATGGCAGTAATTCCATATGCATCAGCAGTGGGGAGTTTGATGTATGTCATGGTGAGCACGAGACCAAACATTGCACATGCAGTGAGAGTTGTGAGTCGATATATGCAAAACCCAGGTAGAGAGTATTGGAATGTAGTTAAATGGATATTGAGATATCTAGCAGGTATTTCTAATTACTCACTTTGTTATGGTGGTACATATCTAGAGTTGCAAGATTATGTAAATGCATATCATTCGGGTGATCGAGATAGTGGTAAGAGTACCACTGGATATGTCTTTACAGTTGCAGGTACAGTAGTGAGTTAGGTATCTCAACTACAAAAAGTAATGACTTTGTCAACGACAGAGGCAAAATACGTGGCGATCACATAAGCCTCCAAGGAAATCATGTGATTACAAGATTATATTGAGAAATTATATCGAAAATAACCAATCAATACATTATGGAGTGATAGTCAAAGTGTAATTCACTTAGCAAAGAATGCAGCTTATCACTCAAAGACTAGACATATCAAGAAGCGTTATCACTTTATCAGGTCAGCATTGAAAGATAATGAGTTAAAGCTACAGAAGATTGATGGCTCGAAAAATCTAGCTGACATGATAACTAAGGTAGTAGACAGAGAGAAGCATATTTTCTGTACTACTACCATTGGTATTACTCCATATTGATTGATGAGGAGTAACGCAGAGGCATGGGTTTTTTTCAACTACTATTTCTTGAAGAAGATGGATGCAAAGTTGCTCGGTGCTTAGGTATATTTGTCTTCAAGTGGAAGATTATTATAGATGAAATCAAATATTTGTTTTGAAGGGCTTTTTTATCTTTTCTATTTCTTTTAGGTTAAAAGTGATATCTTTTAGATTAGCGATGGCAAGACCCTAGTTGTCAAGACGCTGAAAAAGAAAATAGAGAGGCAAGAAAAAGAGAGAAGAAAAAAGTGAGTTTTTTCTTGATGAGGGTTTTTAATCTCTTTATGCCATGATCTTGAGAAAAGATCGTCGTTATATTCTAATTTTTTCTAAAGTATATGGATTGCGAGTGCCTCTGCGCGGAGACGTAACCCAATTTTGGGTGAACTTTGATAACAAATTTTTGGCGTGTTCATTTGATTATGTTCTTTTATTACTATATTATGTTTAATGAATTGTTTGCGAGCGTTATTTTTCTGGAATTGACATGCGATTTCGTAACAATGTCTCCCTACCTTTTCACTTTGGTGATGGAAGTGTTCTCGGGGATTCTAACTAATCGGACTTCGGCAAAGAGCTTCAAATATTATTGGAGGTGCAAATCAGTTAAGCTCTCTCACATTTTTTTTCTTTGCTGATGATGTTTTTCTCCTTTGTCAAGCTGATTGGGCCTCGGTGGCTTTACTTAAGAGAGGACTGGATATTTTTTCTTCCTGGAGTGGATTGTTGCTTAACAAAAACAAGAGTGAGATATTTCTTTCCGGTGGGTCTCTATCTCTTTGTAACAACATTTTATTGGCTTTTGGCTTTAATGAAGGCAAGGTTCCGGTTCGGTATTTAGGTATTCTCATTATATCTTCCAGACTTGGCAAAGCGGATTGTATTGCTTTGATAGATTGTATCACAGCTAGGGTCCAGTCTTGGGCTCACCGGTTTCTTTCTTTTGCTGGAAGACTCCAACTCATAAGGTCAGTCTTACATTTTATTCAAGCCTTTTGAGCTAGTGTGTTTACATTGCTTGCCTCGGTCTTGATAGACATTGAGCGCATTTTGAGACAATTTTTTTGGAAGAGTTCTTCTCTTAGCCGTGGTGGGGCTAAGGTCTCGTGGGACGACGTTTGTTTCTCAAAAGCTTAAGATGGTCTAGGCCTTTGTAAATTGAAAGATTGTAATATAGCGGCAATGCTTAAATATATTTGGATTCTCTTCATGGATAAAGAATCCTTGTGGTGCCGTTAGATCCATTCAAACTTTAAAAAAAAAGATAACTTTTGGTGTTCTTCCTGTCCTACTATATGCTTTTGGGCATGGGAGAAAATTTTGCTTTTAGAAGGGAAGGGAAATCAGAAATGGTCTCTTAGTTTCTTATGGCATGATCATTCGTAGGGGTGATCTTTCGATTCCAAGGTCCGGAACCGGGGAAATCGGTTCCCAATTTTAAATGGTCTCTCATTGGTCTTAGGACCGAGGACCGGACCATCGGTTCCGGTCCGGTCCAAAAGAATTGGCACTTTATTTTTTCACTAAAGAATGACCATTCACTAAAGAATAATCATGCTTGAACCGATCAATCAAATTCGGTTTCCGAGCAATCTAATAAAACTACTCACATATGTTTCCACGTGCAAAATATTCAAACTTTACTTGTGTGAATATCAATCATAGTTTATGTATTTCATGCTTAATTTTAAGCATAAAACCCATGAACAACGTGATTAAAGGTTGTGCTTGGCTTAGGTTTTATAGCCAATCTCTCTTCTATACTTTGAATGTTTAGTCGATATGAGATTTTTTAAGGCTTGAAGTGCCTTGTCGTTTGCAAGTGAGGGGAGCAAGAGAGAGAGTGTGAGCATGAGGAGAGTTTTTTCTATAAATAAAGAGTAACAACAAGAGTTTTGGTGGTGTCTTGGCCACATAAGAAGTTGTTACCTAAATTGCAATTCCGATTACAATAAGTTTCATAAATAATATTAATATATTATATGTGTTTATATATTATATGAATATAAATTATATATAAAAAAATTTGGTCCGGTCCGGTCGGCAGTCGATCCGGTTCCCACCTTGGAACCGGACTGCCGACCATGGGATCCACCTAAAACCGGCCGGTCCAGTCCAGTTCGGGTGGTTTCCGTTGCACACCCCTAATCATTGGCTTCTTCGTGGCCCCTTGGACTCTTTCGTACTAGCTTCTCTTATGGACAGTTTGGAGCTTCCGAGCTTTGCGGTGGTCACCGATCTTTTTACCCTGAGGGGCAATGTTCTTAGATCCATTTTGGAAGATTGGGGACTCATCCTCCCGACCCTCTCCCGATCCGTGATAGGTTCTCTTAGCGGGGTGATTCCTCCGACTCCTTCTCCGTCGCTTCAGCTTGGAATATTATCATAACAAAGAAGCACCGCGTTCCTTGGGCGACCTTCATTTGGGACAATACCATTGCACCTAGATTCCAATTCAACCTGTGGTTAATCTCTAGGAATTTTCTTCCTACTCAAATGCTTCTCTTATCCTATCATAGGATTGATTATGAAGTTTGCGCTTTCTGTGGGGTCTTGCCAGACTCAATTGACCATTTGTTCTTCGATTGCCCCATTTTTGCAACTCTTAGCTTTTTCTTGAGTGGCTAGGTGTAATCTTCCTTGGTGTAATGGATCATGGAAAGATAACCTCTCTTGGGCCTTGAAATTCTTGAAATGTAAGACTTATACCATTTGATTGCTTGGTTCTCGTTTGGTGCCTTGTGTTACCTTATTTGGAAAAAAAGAGGAATAATATCATCTTCAGAGGGGAAGCTTTTGTTGTCTCGGCAATGAAGAATCACCTAATCAAGCTAGTTAAGGACAAAGCTTTTAACTTTTTCTAATGTTCCAGTCTCTCCAAGGAACAGAAGGATTCAGCGAGGATGGGGCCTAGACCCCTTGGTTTTCATTGATCGTCACTCTCCCTCCTAGGTCTACTCGTGCTTGCTATCTTTAGCTTCTGCCCAACTACTTCGGCTCTCTGTGGTGTGCTGGGTTTTGTAGTTGTGGGTTTTATACAATGTTTGGCTGTTGTAGTCTATTTGGTGTGTTTCTTGTACCTTTTATCGACTCCCTCTCACTCTTCTTGCTTTTAGCTTCTAGAGTGTAAGTTTTTGGCGTCGATCTTTTGTACTTTTGTCCTAAGCTTAATATTATCTTACTCTTACAAAAAAAAAAAAAGATTTAAGTTATTACAAAATAGTGTAAAATTATTTGAACTCTTTACTATTGAGTTATTTAATGTTGTTAATCTTTGTTTATTTTAGGGTTTTCTCTATATAAAAAATTATAAAAATATATTATATATATATATATATATATAATCGGGATTGGTCTAGGTTGATTAACTATAAATTCTTAAAACCGATGACCAACTTGTATGGTGCTGATTTAGGAATCTCAGGATCAAGAACCGACCCGATCTCCCTGAAAATTGAACTAGGACTGGCAAAGTTAGGCCGATTCAGGATTGGTAAACCAAGATGACTCTAAACCGATGCTCAACATAAGGTTTATATATGTCGGTGAGTCACATTAGACTTAGAAATAAATTAATAATGTCTATATTGGATTTTCAAAGATTTTGATAGAACTTAACACTCAAATGATTGTTTTTTTCCAAAAAAAACTTAAATGATTCGAAAAAAAAAGTATTAAAATGAGTGTTGTACATAAGACTTTTGGTACTAAAAATAACACTTCTAGGGTCTTTTTGTCGCCATATATCTAATAGCTACTCACCTTAAGTGCCTTTTTGCCACAAGATATCTAATAGCTACTCACCTTAAGGTGGTGTTTTTGAGTAACTTGGAAGTTTGCTATAGTCCTTTGTAAAGATAATCTTGCCGTTTATGGAATTTTTTGGACACCTGACAGTCCCCTTGACACCATGACGTTCTAAAACCGGTTTTGTTGCGCAACTACTTAGATGTCATGATAACATGAAAATTTGTAGCACAAGTTGCATATCAACTAGCGTAGATAATGCATCATGATACAAAAAAACGAAACACCTGATCAAATTAAAAAACTTGATGCTTTATATTATAAAGCCATTTCTTTCAACAAAGAGACGTTACATAAGGGAAAGATATAGTACATCCTGCCCAGGCTCTCACTAAAAGACTTGGTGAGAAACCTACTATGAGGAAGAGAAAGAATTGGAAAAGAATATCATATTTTTTAACATTTGGCTATAACCATTGTTCCCAAGTCTATTCTACCCGATAACAGACTATGTGCATCCTATTCCTTGCCAAGACACCACCTGTTTGCTTGGCCTTTTCTCGTATCTAATGGCTACCAAATGCCTCAAAACAAATGCAAAGAATATCAATTAGTCAGCATAATAAGGCATCCGACTTGCAGTGGCAATCTTACATCGCCATCCGTGGCACTTCTCTGTACAGCTGCTCCACCCATGGGGTAATCCTTTCGCGGATGTCTTTCCCATAAGTGCGCTGTCCTTTCTCTGCAGCGAACATCGCTTCCTCCGCAGAAGGCACGTCCTTAACCAATGAATTGACCCAAGAAATATCTGGCTCACCAGCCATGGCTGCTGCCGAGACAGTATTAGCACCTGCTCCGGTGCTGCTTCTCATCTTAAAGGAAGCAGCTTTCCTCAGCTTATTCAACTCATCTCCTTGGACGCCCCAATCCAATTTCCCATCAGGTGAGCTCCAGCTCGACATAGCTGAAGACATCATAGGGGAAGAATTGGCAATTCCAGGGCTTACCATTCCCCTGTCGATAAAACTCTGACTCCGCTTCGCAAAAGCGGCTGACCTCGAATTCATCACCGCTGCTGCAACTGCACTAGATGAGTCAAACCCATAAGAAGGTGCCTGCTTCATTGCTGGAGATGACAATGCATTTGCATTGCTCTGGTACGCCCCACGAAACTGGGTTGCATTCTGGCGCATCTGAAGCCCAGTTGGAGATTGCAACTGGCTTGGTGTTGAAGGTCTTGACAGCCCCTGCAATTGAGGCAGCAAAGCAGGATCCGGAGACCCAAAAACGTCATCAAGGTTAGTGGGTTTCACTTCCCCAATCCTACTACTAAAGCAGGATGATGGTGAGGAGAGACGAGATATCTCTTCCATCAACTGATGCTGTTGAGTGGCCATCTGACTCTCTAGACCACGCAATTCCATCTCCAGGTCCAAATCCCTAGCACTCAAAGCAGTCTTCAGCCTACTACCTGGGAGCTGCAGCATTGGCGGGGAGAGTTTGTTAGCCTTGCTCTGCCACATGTTCACAGACATCGGAGATGATGAGGCTGCAAGAGGAGACATGGGTGCTGTTGAAGTAACAGGCAATGATGCTGATGGAGAACTGAGTGAGAGAGGACTCAATGTGGACATGTCCAGCCCATTTGATGAGTAGGATTTTGGGGAAGGCACAGCTGATCCCGTCGAAGCATAGACAGGCCTTAATTCTTCGGGCTTGTGAGCAAAGAAACAAACTTTGCGAGCACATCCAGTCTCGTCCTTGCACAGTCTTGTTCTATACTGTGCAGGATGAAGCCACGACTCAAACACGCCGTGTGCGTACTCACAGGAGTCACCCTTTTGGCAAGATCCCTTCCGAAATTCAGGGCAGGGGACGCAGCTGTAGGGGTACTTGCGAGGGTCCCGCCTCCTCGCATTCTCGCCGGGATGAACAAATGGGCACTCTGTCCAGTCATGGGAGTATGCCCGCGAGCAAGGCTTTACTTTGAAAGCATACATTCTGAACTCATCAGTACTGTAAATCCCAACATTTATGTCAGGCAGAGAGATATCAACAGGAAATTGATACTCTTTCTTTTCGCTTCCCTCTTTGGATGCTTGCGGTGCGGCAATCGGCTTCTCCTCGTGGGATTCAAATTCCCCATCAGAATTATCGCCTTTCAGCAACAGCTCCATCAGCTTCCTCCTTGAATCGCCGCGTGACTTTAATGGAAGGGCTATCACATCAATTGGCTTCTTTCCATTGCCATCAATGCAATTAGCATCGGCAGATGCGTGAAGCAAGAGCTTGACAACCTCCACCGCAGAAGCGGAGCCACTGGCAACAGCACAGTGAAGGGCAGTGACCTTGTCCGAACCACAAGCCCTATTTACGTCGACTTTGCCAGATTCGAGAATGTACTTCACAACGCTAGAGCTTCCAAACAAGGAAGCCACCATGAGAGGAGTCCTCTCTTCAAGACCCATCTTCCTTGAGCCAATTCTTCGACCGTACCAGAAGCTAGCACCATCAATGTTACAGCCCTTCGCTTCCCTTTCAAAAGCTGGGAGATTGTCCGAAGCAGATAATTCGAGCAAGATTGAGCAATTAGAATGTTTTTCATCTTTCTTGAAGTAAGATTCCCTCTCCATGGGAAAATTGGCAGAGCTGAGTTTACGTTTTGTACGAGTAATCCTGCATATCATAACAACAGCAATTTAATGTGCCACTCACTTAATGGAAAAAAAGTAACAAGACAAAGCTAGTAGGTGATTACGGTTGCACTTTTATGACAAGTAGAAAAACTACGTCCCACTTCCCCAACTATATACGAGAGGAACCCTCGATCAAACATCAGATGTTACAAGATATTAGAAAAATCCAAGGCCAATCATTCTTTCTTTCCTCGTTAGATTCTATTTTGCAGGAACTCACAAAAGGGTTTGTCAGCCAAAAACAAAGAGAAAGACACACGAACTCTCCAGAGAGTAGAAGCCAAGTCAAGGACTAGGTCTCAAAAAGTCACTTTCAACCCCAAAGAACCACGACCAAGAATTCATCAGGAGAACCGGTCAGCTCCGAAGAAGCAGAAACAACCGGCCTTCGACCACGCAATACTGAAAAATCCATCCGAAAGAGATAATCTTGAGCACCACCCACCCCGTAAACAGAACCGTAACCCCAAAAGAAACCGACTTTTCAACCGAATACCCCCGACCCACGACCCAGAAAGCGGCGACGAACGATCTAACGATCTAATGCAACAAGAACCATCAAAAATTAAAGACACGCGGAAACGTTTCTTGGAAAAGGACGTACCTTTAGCGACCGCTCCACGCTCCACGCTGGTCAGCGAGCTAAACGAAAGACGGAGTAAACAAAGCTACACAAACAACAACAGACTCGGGAGCGAAATCTAGTGAGAAAGAAACTCGAAAGAGAAGAGGTGGGGGGTGAAGTGAAGAAGGGGGAATGCCGGGGGGTCTTTTATGTAGCCCTTTGAGGCGGTAGGAGAGGAAGGAGAGAGGAAAGGAGGAAACTTTCTTTCTTTTCGTCCCCCCCTCCCCTCCGTGGTCTTCGTCTTCTTCCTTTTCGGTGCGTGTGGTCAAAGTCAAAGCTTCAAAGCGAGGGTTTTCGTTGGTCTTAGCTAAGCTTTACCCTGTCAACAATGGATTCTTGCGGCCTTCCTCCCCCTCGTAATGAAATGAAACTCAAATGAAACGCAAATTGCGCTCTGCTCGCATTCAAACCCCCCGCATCACTTCCGCTCCCGTCCATTACCGGCTTGACGGGTACCCGGTCGCCCCCCACGAATCCATCCCGACGCTCGTCCCCACGCGCGAGGCACGCGTTTCTCCTGGTTTCCTTCTCCAAAAAATATTTTTTTCTTTTTTGTCGAACAAAAATTAATCTGTGAAACGATGTGATATTCTTAAATAATCATTTAAATTAGAAGGCTCATTTAAGCATTCAATATTAACAAATTCAGATGATGGAATTCATCCTCCGTTATTTTTCAAATTAGAATGGGATTATAATGATAACAATTTCTACTGTGTTTGATATTTTGAAATGAATACTAAAAAGAAGAGTTCTAGATCATTATAACACTCTTGATGGATCTCCCTTATCATGAGAAATCCCGACCGGCCATGTTTATAATGCGGCTGGAGTTCCTTTTTTTCTTTATTTTTGGCCGAACGAAGTCGAAGTTAGCTTTTGGCGATTCCTACGGAAACAGAGAGAAGGTTTTATCTTGATGAAAAGGAGAAGGTGAAGTGCACGCGCTCCAGGTGAGAGTGGAGAAGAAAAGGCAAGATGCAAGGCTAAGCTAAATGCGCGTTGGCTTTAGCGATAGGTGGGGGACAGAACCTGCACGTTTTTGCCTGACTCAGCCTTCCACTTATATTCCCCTCTCTCTCTCTCTCTCTCTCTCTATATATATATATATATATATATATATATCGTTAGTTTATGTTTTTTTTTCTTGCATGCCCAATTATTTTTTATTTCGCAACGTGAAAAAGACGCGGCATCTCCTTTTTCAAGACAAATACTTGAAAAGATTTATCGGAATTTTATATCAATGAGTACTTTTAAGATACTGAATGAATCATTATAAAGAAAAATCACGACTTTTAATGATAGAATTATGTAATTTGATGAAGTCGCCTATATTAAATGCGCGCGCCCTCTAATAAATTTTGAATTTTCTAGTAATAAAAACGAGTGGAGAGCAAGGAAAAGCAGATGTCTCGGGAGGATCGATCGATCGAAACGAAGGAACCTTTTGCTGATGGACTTTTTAAAGAAAGAAGGAAGCAGGAATTTTCATGGGGGCCTGCCCAGGAATTCAATGGCCTCCCAAGATGGTCGTGGGTTGACTGAACGGACTACATGGCCACGGAAAGTTCGAAGGAGCTCCATCTCCAAAAGTCTCCAAATGCTGAACGTAAATGCGAAATATAAATTAGGGTGGGGGGGCAAAGAAATTCACGTACCCTCGTTTTCAAAAGAAGTTATTGGGAAGCACCCTCGATGTAAATTTCGACATGCGTGCTCCAAGTTAGATCTGCATAAACTAAACATTAAAGTCAGTTTAGAAATTTCTCTACATATGAAATCATATGATTATATAATTTGTTATCTATGAGTATCAATCAATTTAAAATTTCTTTTCATATTACGAATAAAGACACTTTGCATGCTTTATGCTTGTGTCACGGGCCGATCGTTTGAGATAGAAACCATGCGGCGACTTAGGCTCTCTTGGATCATTTAGGATCGTTGGAGCATTTAAGCCAAGCCATTTTTGGATCGATTGCTCACTTCACTCATCCGAATCATAGAGAAAAAAAGGTCTAGAGAGAGAAACTTTGGAAGAAAAAAGGTACTTAGATTATTGAAATGGTCTTCACATGATTATAGTGAGGGGAATGTCACATTTCTTATACTCGTGGCCCTCTAATTACAACTATTGATCAAGATTATGTTCGATGGATGAGATCACGCCTCTCAATCGACTAGTCACCTTGCACCACTTAGTCGGCCAATTCTCGGCACACTAGCGCAATTATCATCTTGCCCGTCCCTAAGAACATTCCAAAAGCTCTGGGAACACCCTAGGTGAGTTGGAGCGATCTTCTTCAATTATGCACTGTCCCTTAGTCACCGGAACCTCGAAACCGTGACACTTGCATGAAATATAAACTTGTTTTATTATCAAAAGATAAAAATAAAAAAAAGTGGAGAAAAAAATATGAACTTGTTTCTTCCCATCGAGTAAGTAAGGACTTGTTAGTAACATTTTTGTTCCTCAATATTTTTGTTCTCTTGTTCTTAAAACTAAAAATGAATATAAATCCGTTTGATAATGTTAGCTAATTTTTCTATTTTCCGAAATAGATAAGTGGTTAGAAAATTGATTATGAACATAATTAAAAGTAGAAAAAAGTTATTTCTTTGATATTAGAAATAATTTATGAAAATAAGTCATTTTTCTTTTATTTATTTTATTCTTTCTCTTCCTTTAGCTAGTTAGTGGGTCTCGAGTGATGGTCGGTGAATGGCCAAAGATGAGGTTCGGCAACCTCGCCAAATTTGGGCGAGGTCGACTCTCCCCGGTTGGGTGAAGTCAACCTCATGGTGGCTGGGCAAGTTAGCCTTGTCAACCGTAAGGTTGGCTTTGTCGAGCCATGGCAAGGTCGACCTTTTGTGCCACCAACGAGGTTGGGTAAGGTCGCCAGCTCTTGTCTCGACCACTCGCCAATCATTGCCGAGGCTCAACAACTCACTAGAGGAGGAAGAATAAGGGAAGAAAAAAGAAAAAAAAAGTTCATAAAAATGAGAAAGTTCTTAGAAAATTATTTTAAAAACTAAAAAAAATTACATTACAAAAAAATACAAGTCATATGAAACGCATTTCTGTTCTTATTCTATTATGAGAATATAAATTTTGTGCAATTATTAAATGCGTTTAAATGTTCAGAAATTCATCAAAGGAATAGAAATGGGAAAAATATTTGTGAATATAAATTATTTCTAGAAACAATAATGTTATTAAACGTGCCACCCTTAATTAATTTATTTATTTTTGTTATAAGCCATAAACTAAAGAATATTTCTAAGGTATGGACGAGACAAAGTCATAGATATGAGGAACATGGGCGAAATGCCATGAAATCCCAATGTGTGGCCAAAATAGAAAGCTTAAATGGTCTCACATTCCACGGATCAAAACAGATAGGCAGCACCGCTTTTTACTAAACAACGCGAGACTTCATCTCTACTTGGACCCTTTTTTTTTTTATTAAAAAACTGGTGAGTTATAAATAAATTTTAAATAATCATCAAGACTAGTTTATAAACTCGAAGGACAGACATGAAGTGCAAAATAAATAACAATAAGAGCCCAAGGCGTGCCAAAAGGGATTCTAGGTTTTTTTAATAAAGGCTTCTTTCCTACTGATTGAGAGAAGAAAGTACCATGAGATTCAGCTTCGCCTTCTTGGCATTTTCCAATTATTATTATTATTATTACTAGTTATCCGGACCCCAAGACTTTCGTCATCATTTACGTTGTCGGTTGGAATAAAAATTATTGTATAAATGCTCACGTCAATTTATGGATGTCACATTTCTTGGACTTGGTCTTGCGCCTATCCATACTTATCATCTTTTTATATTTATTATGAGAATATTTCTTCTACTTCCCTTTTTTTTTCTTTTGTCGCTTGCCCACGAACGACCTTTATCATTATTACATCCTCTTTTCATTTAGTCAATTAGTTCCTGCGATTTTCCTCACTGCCGTGCCTTGCCCCGCTCGATAATTATTGAAGGAATTCAAAGAGGGTCAGGTGGTCAGCATTTCCGGCTGATGAGACGAGTCAAACATAACATCAGAGCCAAAAAAATAAAATAAAAAGAAATATAAGACATATTACCTAAATTCCTTTTTCGCCTTTTTTTTTTCATGTCCTGTGACGTTGTCCTGAAATTACAGTTAAATACGTGTCTAGGACGGCCGACGTTGACAATTATCCTATTTTTGTTTATTCCGTTAGATTCAGTCTCTGTTTTTTTCTTTTTCGCTTAGCTGATTTGAAAATTTAGGAAAAAAATGAACAATAATTAGGTTCTCTCCATGGAGGCATAAGAGAAGATAATTAGCTTATTGGATGCATTTGTGCGGATCCTAAACCGGGAGGTGCGAATTTCTTGAGCACGCTTGATGCAGCATGAGTCAAGAGTCGACAAGTTCGTGTCGACGATAAGAATTCCCTCATCCCGATCACGTCATGCAACTACAAAAATCACAAATTCCCAGGTGTCGTAGCAACATAAGAGAAAAGGTGATTAATTAGTTTAACCCAACCTGTTTGATAAAAATAGGAGGAGAAAAATAAAAAGGAGGAGGAGAACCTAGGACGAAGGGATTGGGCTACTTTCCGTCCAGAACTTCTTATTGGGCCTCAGTTCGCTCACAGACATGATGAGGCATCGGGCTATACTGGGCCTGGCCCACGATTCTTCGAGGACTTCTTAGCCAGAAAAGCCCATCATATCTTGGAACCGCGTCTGAAATGGGTTTTATTTTTGGGCCAAAAGTAGAGAGAGAAAGAAGGAAAGGGAAAAGGGAAAATCTTACTTGCTGCGTTGGAGTGCACGTTGGCCTATTTCACGTGCACCGTCTGACGAGGATGCCCCCACCTGATTAGACAATACAGGCGAGTTGGGAGAAAATATTGGGTGGTCCGGGACCGCCACGTCAGCGTGGTCCCGGACCACTCACACGGCGCCACGTGTATGGGGAGCGCAGACAAAGGATTGAAACCAGACCCGCTTCTCTGATACTCTCTCTCTTCTTTCTCTCTTTTGTCCCCTCCCCTCACATGTGGCGCCATATGAGTGGTCCGGGACCACGCTAACGTAGCGGTCCCGAATCACCCAATATTTTCTCGGCGAGTTGGGCTCACATGCACTCCAATTAGGCATGACCTACTTCTACTACATAGGATGTTCAAACTTTTTCAATATGAATCTCTACTAAGGGCGCGTTTGGTAACGTTTCTATTTAAAAATTGTTTCGGGGAACAAAAATAGAAAAAAGTATTTCTGTTCTAGGGAACAATTTTTGAATAAAAAAACGTGTTTGGTAAACTTGTTAAAGGGAATAAAAAATGAATAAACACGTTTGGTAAATTTTATTATTTTCTTGTTTCTTTTAATTTTTTAATATTTTTATTTTATTTTTTATTGTTTCTTCTTTCGGCCGGTCGCCAACCTCCGATGACCGGCCGACGGGGCCGGCAGCCTCGCCCGGCCATGGCGAGGCCTCGCCGGGGGCCGGCGACACTCCGGCAAGGTCGCCGACCCTCGACGGCGTCGCCAGCCCTCGACGGCCGGTCGCCGGCCATGGCCGAGGCCGGCAACCAGCCAAAGGAAAAAGAAGAAGAAAAGAGAAGAGAGAGAAGAAGAAGCGTTTCTTCAAAATCGTTTCGGAACAAGAAACAACTTTTTTTTTTTTCTCATTTTCATTTCTTTTTTTGTGTTCCGGAACAAAAAAAAAAAAAAATGTTCCAAGAACAGATTTCAGAAGTGAAAACATGCAGGGCCTAAATATTATGGCCTCCTCTTCGATGTAGACCTTCTCATCCTAAATCATCCGAGAACACTAGTTCATACCTTCTGGAGGCGCCTTCCATAGAATGTCCAAACGTGATAATCAAAACTGAGATCTTGGGAGAGAAAAGTGGACAAGTAATTTACCACTCAAACAATACTCATGTCTGGCAGCTTTTAGGTAAAGGAGGAAGATGTATATAAGCAAGCGTGAAAAAGAGTAAAAATCACAAAAAAATCTTAAATTTTCTTTTGCGACACAAAAAGTATCAAACTTGTACGTATATGGCATATTTCCCTCCAATCAAAATTCTATCGATGAAAATTGTTAAAAATCTGCCAAAATGGATGCTAAAAAGCAAATAGTGTTAACATGGCATCCATGCAACTTAAGTGCAACACTAATGATGTTTGGCTGAAAAATTATCTGACGGAACTTTTAAAGAGGGTAAATGTATCACATAAACACAAGTTTTGTCACAAGAAAACAAATAGGATAAATAGATTACAATGGAAATAATTTGTGGTTTTTAATGTCACAAAAAAGTTCAAGATAAATGTATCACCGTGGGTATAGTTTGGGATTTTTTGTGACTTTTTCCTTATGAAAAATAAAAAAAGATTTGAAATTTGTGTGGGAACAAGCTAGGAGAAAATTGTTAAAATTTGATCTAAATTGTAATTGAATCATCGAATTTGGCGAAGGCCATTATTTATGACACTCCAAATTTGGTACAATACATACAATATTACTAGTGTAATAATTTCTCCACATTGATGAAGAGGAGCATAGTCAGTATACAATCATGGGGAAAATTGTCTAAAAAGTCTTAAATTTATTGCACTTGTTGCCAATTTAGTCTTAAACATTTTAATTATACTATTGGAATCCCAAATCTTCTCATGTTTTGTCAATTGAATTTATCATGCAAAATTTGGCTAGAAATTACTATTGTAAATACTAGTTGTCCTACGTGACACATCGGTACAATGAGAATAATTTACGATAATATTTTATTATTATTTTTTTGCATTTTCTATTAATTTTTCATTTTTTTTCTTTTCTTTCTCTTTTTCTTCTTTACTTTTTATCTTACTATGGTTAGCAAGGGCCCTTGCCAACCCAGATTTGGGTGAGGCCATTGTGTGGCTATAGCTTAGGCTTGCCTCTCCTACCTCACCTAGATCTAGACAAGGCTACCTCGCCCATGCCCAGACTATTGTGGTTGCAATCTAGGCAAGATTGGGTGAGGGCTTCATTGCCCTCACCCAATGGTTGGCGAGGAGCTGCAACTCGCATCGACCTCAACAAAAAGAAAGAAAAAAGAAAAAAAATTAAATCAAAATTTGAAAAAACATTAAAAAAATTCACGTTAGCAATGGTTGTATTATGCAAGATAGTTAATGTTCATGTGAATGATTTTTTTTTTTATCAAAATTGGCTGCATGGGCTCAACTGAAAAAACGTAAAAAGTTTTATGACTTAATTGATATAATTAAAAGATTTATGATTGAATTAACGGAAGTGTAATAAGTTAAGGATTTTCGGGATAATTTTTCCGATAATCACGGGACTAATAGGAAGGTAGTGACAAATTTTTGTGCATACATAATCATGGGTAAGGTCCCTAAAATATTCGAAATAAAGAATGACCGTCGACGGCCAGAAGATATCATATTTTAACTTGACCATTTACTTAGGGAAAACAAAAAGAATGGCTGCTCGATAGCACGAGGACGAAATGTACAGAAAAAACAAACGTCAGAAAGAGGAAGAGAGCATCCTCATCTTGGCTTTCCACTCCCACATGCTGTCAAAAGGAGCAGAACAGGCTCCTTTTCTTGACACTAACATCCAGAAAACCAAAAAGTAATAATTTTCTAGGGCAATGTGTCGCACGAGTCGGATAAAAAAACGTAGAGGGAAAGAGCTAAAAAACAGTGGTGGAAAGCAAGAAAGGAAGGAGGGGGAGACGGACAAAAAGGCAGCTGAGTAAGCTCTCAAGTCAAGAAGATTGTACAGAGAAACGACAGCCACCGATCGGAAGAGCTCTATCGTCTAAGGCTTTTTTCTTTTTTTTCTTTTTTTAGAGCAAGGACATGGGTTTCCAACAACCCCATGATTTAATATTGGTCGGAAAAAGCGTCACGTGTTTCTAATGTTGTTTTGTGCATGTCGGCATGCATGAGCCCGTTCACATTGAAATGGGGCCGGCAAACGCTCGTCTGCGTTCACACCTTAGCATGTTCATGGGGTCTCTGTCCTACAGCTTTCCTGCTAAGGGTATGTCGAAGCTGGGGCATGCGTCTGGCTATCAACCCATGATGGCAACTTGCAATTTGAGATTTTTAGGCAGCGCTCCTTTCCACGCAAAAGATCTCCATGAAGTGATTTCCCGAACGTGTGAATTGGCAGGGATGGATGATTGACAGAAAAGACATTCCGATCGACGACATCATTCACTGTTGAAACTTCAGCAAGAGTGATTCTTCTTTTGGATCTCCCAAGTTTCTTTTCCACAAGCACACAGATCTCTCTCTCTCTCTCTACTGATCTTCAGTCCCCTTTAGCCCCTTCTGTATCTTTTCTTCTCTTCAAATTGATTCCTAACATTAGCTTCGAGTTTCACATATAAGCGCTCGATCTATTCGTAATTGGATTAAATCATCATTTGGTTGTTACATCTCGAAAAAAGTGATAGAGATTTTGAGTTCATTTATATCGCAAATCGGGCATTGAAATCGGGAATTAAATACTTGTTTTTATGATTCTTACCCCGTAATTTCCGATCAACTCCTGATGTAAAATCTTAAGTCTAAAAAGTATTTGCACATGTCCAAACAATTTATATGTGCATGTATAAATTATTATGAAGCAGAACTATGTAATTTAAATAAAAGGAATAGCATAAGGCATGCTTATTTTTCTTTTGTATTATGCTGTGCATCTTGTATAGGTCTTGAAACTAGAAGATTCAATAACTGAGAGGAAAATGGAGATCGTATATCCTATTTTTTTTTATAGAGAAATGATTTAGTGACAATCTTTAAATTACTATGACAATATAAATTACAAAAGATCAAATAACAATTAATTATCAATTATCGTGGGGTCTACTTTTTGAAGAATTTGTGACTCACGAGAAGTTGTTATTCTTACAATAGTCAAAAAACTGTTATATTAACAATTTTTTTTGTTATCATAAATTATGTTATTCGCTCAATTATAAACCATAATTCCAATTCGCATAGATTTGGCAAATGCTGCTAGTTCTTTTCTTTTTAACAATGATTGGAGGAGAAGATAATGATAAATAGTACGTTCGATAGGGATTGACTTAACTTTTAAGTCTTACACTAGTGAAATTCTCTCGCCATGTACGGTTCTGAAAAACAAAATTATTTAAAACACTTTTGGAAAATTATTATATACAAGATAAAATCTCTAAAAATAAATAAACAGTGCATTCGTATGAATTTTTCTTAAAAAATATTTGTATACTCTCCGATTAGATTAGGAGATGACAAATGAGTGAAATTAAAATTATGCAGATCAACGTCACAATATCTTTGTAGGAACTCAAATGTAAAAGTGGTAGTTGATATTAATATAAATGGGGAAATTATCCAATACAATCTAAATTTATTATACATATGTCAATTCAATCATGAACTTTTTAATTTTATAAATTTAATTCTAAACCTTTATACAAAATTTTAATATAGTCTTTTAAGCCAATTTTCATTAAAAATTGCGGATGATATGCCATGCAAGACAGCTATCGATGATTGGACTAATACACCAAAACCGATAAAAATGATTACGTTAGAATTTCATAGAAAGGTTTATGACTAAATTAACAAAATTGAAAAACTTATGACCAAATTTTGTATAATTATATAATGTTTAGAATTGATTAAGTAATTTTCCATAACGTACGGATTGCGAGGAAGGATCATTAATCACGAAACACCCTGCAAACCTGTCGGTTAAGACCATGCCAGATTGTTAGCGGAAAAAATGACAGAAAATTGGAAAAAAAAAATGGATATATCCATACGTTAAGATAATCATGAATTTATTATCGCGGACATCGAGAGAAACGGTCTCAAAATGAGGATATATAAAAACGTGAATCGCACCGGTGCGGCGGTGCCCATGCAATTAGCCATCTGGACCTTAAATTTTGCAATTTTTGCAATGTGGCAATAGCGAAAACAGAACGACAGACTTATTTGCCCTTATAAAAAGGCGAAGATCAGCCCTCTGAACTCGCTACTTCCAGTCAAATTACTCTTCTCCGTCTCTCATACCATCCAAATTGCCTGAGTGAAGAACCCGGTGGTAAGGTAAGTAGCTCGTCACCATCTCCTTACGGTCGTTCAAGAAATCGAGTCGATCAAACTCTTGTTTTACGTTTCGATAATCTATGGCGATGATGCTAAGCACAATGAGAAAAGGGTCGGATCCGAGAAGATTTGCAGTTCATTTCGTCGCGAAGGAAATGAATAAATCGATGTTTTTCATTATCGGATCAAGAAATGCTGTCGCGTCGAAATCTCTATTCTCTTTTCAGAAAAAAAGAAGAAGAAAAAACATCAACTCAGACCATGAGCTAGGAATTTCATTAATTTTTATTTTTTTCTAATTAACTGTCGGGCCAACGCTCAGGAGACCAAGCTTCTATCTGTATAATCTCTCTCTTTTTTTTTTTTTTTTATTTGATTATCTGAGATATTATGCATGTAAAGATTATTTGGGAGAACTGGCCCACTTCAATCTGTTGCATTCAGAAACTTTGTTTTTTATTATTAGGAAGTTTCTAGGATACACATGCTAACTCAATCATTATTAGATTTATATGTTGGATTGTTTGTCGTATATATATGTGTATGTGTGTGTATATATATATTTATATCCTCTCAAAGAAAGAAGGCTTTAATTTATTTTAGTTTATGGCATCTAATTATAAAACTATTCTTAAGTGTTAATATATTTGATTTTATCTACGTAATGTCTGTTCACATATTCAAAATTAACAGTAGAAGAATCTATTTAGTATATTAGACCCACCATATCAACAGAGAACATTTGAACTTCAAACATTTAACCAAGTGTTCTCCATCAATTTTCGCTTGACGCCAAAGAAGAAGAAGAAGAAGAAGGGGGTTGGTAAGATAAGATTAGCGGCCTATTTGGTAACCCAATTAAGTGCTGGAAATTAAAATTTCCATATTTAATGAGATTCACCTTGTCCGATACCTCAGATAGATTTAATATTCAATTAGGTAAAAAAATCCCCTTAATATGGTAAGTAAGAAGCAGGTTACTTAATTCTTTCTATAGAGGAAAAAAATTGATGGTAGATAGAATCTCGTGAACTTTATTGGTAAAGTCTATCAGTGATGGTTTTTTTCTATGTTTGGTATGGTCATTATGATTTCGCTAAATATGTTGATACAACTTCCCATTTCTTTCTTCTTCCCTTGGAAAATTTGTATATATAAAATAAGGTCTTAATAAACACGTGTTGTCTATCTCTTGTCTCTTCCCAGGCGAGGTCTCTAAGTCGGAAACGACGAAGTACGTGGCGACAGACAGGTGTGCCTTTGCCATTTTCCTCTTCGCTTCTTAATTCTTTTTCTATTATGACTTGTGATGTATATGCAAATCTCGAGCACAACCAAGCTTCCACTTCGAAGGCTAACCCTAAAAAAATCTACTTGTCACTATTCCTACGAGCTTGAGAAATGAAAATCTCCATTATCTTTTTAATGTCCGGGGGAAAACAATAACCTAAATTTGCTTTGGATAGTGCTTCACAACTTAATTGAAGGTTCTCTTTTATTAATAAATTTTTAATTTCCCTTGTTGTTACCTCTAGAAAGGACCTCAGAACTATATTAAATGAATGCTCTAGATTTACCTAGCTAAATAAAATCTCGTATCTATGCCGAAAATGATTGGAGAAATATAGTGGAATTTTTTGAAAGGCTTCATTTGCTAGCCTATATAAACCCAATGAGCCACTAATAATCCTATCATACAAGAACCAAGCAATTCGAATAGTTCACTAATCCTATCATACTGGGAAAGTAAAAAATTGAAAAAACTCGTATTAATGGTATGCATGATTTCATTGTCTTTCCTTTTCAACATCTCTTTCTATTATAATTTGTCTCTCGAACCTTATCTTACAAAAGGTCACGATCATATGACGTATAATGGTCATGTCAGTTGGAAATTCTATTTACAGGAAATTATTACACGATTTGAAAAAGTACATTCCATTTTTCCACTTAATTATGAATCACAGGATTCTATATGAATAAGACTTATATCGCACGTGAGGGTGATCAATCGTGCTTTTCAAATATTTAATGATTTTTCCTACCTACATGGTAGGAAGGCTGAGTCATTCTGGTATCCCTCGGATCTAACCACAGCGGTGTTTCCTTAAATCAAGGAAAACTTTAAACGAGGAGTGCATGGCATGGTCCAAATTTGCTCTACCGCCTTTTCTTCTTTTCCCCTTTGGCTTTTGTGTGTGGGGGCGTGCCGAATTCTTTTCTGTGGGCTTTGCCCTTATGCCATTTTCTGCTTCCTCCTCATCTTCTTTACTCTCTCCTTTTTATTCTGCATGTGGGTGAGAAGGATCCACGATCCCTCTTTATTTCCTGCCCGATTACTGTCTTTTTCCCATTAGTTTACGCTCAATCACCTTCCCAGCCCCACTCTCGTCTGTTCATCTTTTGCGGAGGTTCAATAATCTTTTCAGAAACGACCTCGCTATTCACCTCAATTCACTAGTGTTGACTCGCACGGGTCTCGCACTTGCAAAAGTGATAAGGTTTGTAATTGGGAAAATTTTGAGGAGCGTCTTATCTGCTTGTCGGGCGCCATAAAAAAAATTATCAACTTTCCATTTGAAGCACGTTTTTTTGGAACACATTCCTTTTCGATTTTCCAAGATATAAAATTTGTTGGGTT
Organism: Eucalyptus cladocalyx; assembly: GCA_017140615.1. NCBI lineage: Eukaryota > Viridiplantae > Streptophyta > Magnoliopsida > Myrtales > Myrtaceae > Eucalyptus > Eucalyptus cladocalyx. Next base: position 9,950,862 of record CM029519.1, read on the forward strand.
ATAATAATGATACTCCCTAATAGTGATATGATTTTATTATGAGTGAATTTTGATTGCTGGCGATGATTTATGATAATAAAGATTGACTTGCGTATCACATTGAATCTAATCAGTCAGTTTCTTTTAACTTTTGAGGATGGTACTCATGCAACTCATTTCTTGTTAGAGAGGGAGATACAAAGTTGCAGACTGTTGAGGAGTGAAGTACCCTGCGAGTTAATTTCTCAGGACCTACGCACTCCAGGTCAGTGGGATGGAGTTTTATATATAGCAGACTTGCCTTTTGTTATGTTTTTTTTCTTCATTTTCATAGTAGATAAATAGAGACTCGACGCTTATTTCCCTTTCAGTTATGTCAGAGATAAGAGTCTTCTTGCTGGTTCATATCATCGACTGATAGTTCTCCACCTAGTTCTGGCTAAACTCTGGTTTTAGGTCCTGTTGTCGATTTCATTTAGAACGAAAAAGGAAAAAAAAAACAAAAGATCAGACTGCAGGGACCATATATAGTGGGTTAAAACCAAGATCAGGACAAGGCTTTTCCTTTTCTCTAATGATTCATATGGAAGAAAGTAATCAAGGTACGGCTTGTTCTTGCTGTTAGCCTTCCCCCGCCCGACCCCCCCCCCCCCTTCATCGCTTTCAAGGGTCAATGGCCAGAAAAGGAAAGAAGATCTCGCCCTGATATTGCAGCTCGTGTTCTGTTATCCCATCCCATGCTTTTACACTGCAAAAGAACCGAGTTAAGAGATAGGGTCGTGAGCAATAGCATGATCTCATTCCTATCTGTGAAGGAGAGGGCAGACCAAGTCGATCACGGCGCCGAAATATTCACGCTATCCCTATCAAGAACGCTAAACCACACCCGTAGAGTCATCATACATGTCTAAATATGATTGAGTTTGAAGTGGTCGTGGCTTGCTTTTTCTTTGTATGCTGATATGTCGGCTGTCATGTTCACCGGAGAGCCTTCCACAACCATACAGAGACTCGAGCGAAAACGAAGTACCAACAAAAAGGCGCTCCACTTTTATAAAATCAGACTCCTCTTTACTTTTAGCACACTAGATTCACGTGCTCCTCTTCTTGTCGCCATCTTTGCCCCTCGTTGTCCCCACCTCGTCTCTCCCCCTTTAAACTTCAATTGGCATTCTCAGCCCACAAGTACCCCCTCGACTCTCTCTCTCTCTCTCTCTCTCTCTCTCTCTCTGTGCGAGGTTTGAAGTTAAGTAAAGGAACTTTTGTTTAGTTTGATTCGTTGTACTGAAGTTTTGATATCAACTTCGGTAACATAGCCTAACCGGGAAGACACACAGGATGAGTTCCATCCAACAAGACTGGCCTGAACCAATAGTCCGGGTCCAATCGCTCTCGGATGGCGGGCTCAGTGTGATCCCGGAACGTTATGTGAAGCCCCCGGGCGACAGGCCGTCCATGGTCTCCTCCGTTGCTGACGTTGACATTCCAATCATCAACCTCAGAGAGCTATACAGTGACGACGACAGTGTTCGCGCCAATACAATAAGCCAAATTAACCATGCTTGCCGAGACTGGGGATTTTTCCAAGTCGTGAACCATGGGGTGAGCCCAGAGCTCATGGACCGGGCACGAGAAGCCTGGCGCGAGTTCTTCCACTCGCCAATGGACGTCAAGCAAAAGCATGCCAACTCGCCGAAGACTTACGAAGGATATGGAAGCAGATTGGGCGTCGAGAAAGGCGCCATTCTCGATTGGAGCGATTACTATTTCCTCCATTACCTTCCCTGCTCATTGAAGGACCATAACAAGTGGCCTCTTCTTCCATCTGACTGCAGGTAAAAAAATGATCTAATTCCTACCGACTAGTTTAGCAAGATAATTCTTCATGAAAATTGCTCTTTTTTAACTTAGTTGTTGGAATCAGGACTTTCTGTTGGTTACTAGTCAACTAGTTTAATTACTATAAAACGTTGCAAACTACATAATTGATACACATTTGACCGATTCAGCGATTTGTTATTAATGCTAAATTAATTTTGTCTAGGAATCTTACGCTACTCTTCTATGCACCATATCTAACTATGGGACCGACGCGGTTTTGCGCAGGGAAGTGATCGATGAGTATGGGAAGCAGCTGGTGATACTGGCAAAGAAGCTGATGAAAGTGCTATCTGTGAACCTCGGACTAAGCGAGGAGTATCTTCAGAATGCGTTTGGCGGCGAGAATATCGGGGCTTGCTTAAGAGTGAACTTCTACCCAAAATGCCCTCAGCCGGATTTGACTCTCGGCCTGTCCTCCCACTCAGACCCGGGAGGCATGACTTTGCTGCTGCCGGATAATCATGTTCCGGGCCTTCAAGTCCGCAAGGACGGGAATTGGATCACTGTGAAGCCCGCCCGGCACGCTTTCATAGTCAACATCGGAGATCAAATTCAGGTGCTTTTATCTTTTCCTTTTTACCAACCCCCCCGTCAGCTCTTGATAATAGTTATCCTGTTACAAGACATGCTTGGCTGAGAATTGTGAGCATGGTCATCTCAGCCAGTCAGGGTCAACGTGCATTACCAAAAGACGTCTGTTAGAAGTTCACTTTCACTCATTTCATTTAAAAAAAAGTTACTTTCTCTTGGTCATTGTTTTTGTCAAAGTTCATATATAGTGCATGAACAGATAGTGTCCTAGATTTTTTCTGCACAGCTAATGGACAAGAAAACTTCTCTCCTCTTCTCTTGAGACAAATTACAGCAACCACGATGCTAAGATGAATATCTAAGAAACCTTGTATAGGTGTTTTGTCTGATCTACTTGACGTGTCTCCACGAGTAGGTGGCAATACATTTAAATTCCTGATGTGAGCTCATCCTTTGCTAAAATATTGACAATCTCCTGCATAATTTGATTTCTTGATGCTGTCTGTTTTGTTTGTCCAGTAATCAAATCTTAGCTCATGGGAGCAGAGTCTATGAAATGTATGCAAAGATTTTATTTTAACTATCTGTCTTTATGTGAACCTCTTAAGTTTTAAGGGAAAAAAAAATCCTCCTTTCAACTGACGTAATCTGCTTTATTAATCATATTGGATAAACTAGACTAGGATTATGAGATAAGGTCTGTGGATGACACGGAACAACATTCATTAGATGGTTAATTGTCAAGTTCTCTAGTAGGGTGACTTTGTCGGTCCTCTGCGCAACGTTGATGTCCTAGAAAAATATTGGATAACTGTGAGCAGTAATCTTTCCAATTCTAATCCCTCGTGGGTCACAAAATTATTTCTTTTGCTAAGAAGCCATCTAGCTGACATGTAGAAATTTCTTCAAACACGACAGATACGTACTTTGCCTTGTCCTGTAACTTGGTCGATTATGCCTTGTGGACTAATCCGGTCATTTGATTCAAATAGGTACTGAGCAATGCAATCTACAAAAGCGTGGAGCACCGTGTCATTGTCAATCCCTCAGAAGAGCGCGTCTCGCTAGCCTTCTTCTACAATCCGAAAAGCGACATACCAATCGAGCCAGCAAAGGACCTCGTGACCACGGAAGGAGCCTCGCTGTACCAACCAATGACGTTCGATGAATACAGACTCTTCATAAGATTGAGGGGTCCGCGTGGAAAATCCCAAGTTGAATCTTTAAAATCTCCGAGATGATGGTGACTGAAGAGCGGGCATGCGTTGATTTGGTCGCTAATTGAAATCACATATAAACAATTACTTTGTTGGCTAGCAGCTCTCTAACTGTACTGTACAGTTTGCTCTTATCATGAGGGGACTGAACATAAAAAAAACAAGACCAGAGAGAAAGTGAATAAAGGAAAAACCAAGTTGTGGATTCGTGTCATATCCATCCGATTGGTTTTCTCTGGAATGTTTCAAGGGCCTATACTTTTTATAAATCGCATCTCAATGTTATAATATTATCCGATTCCGACCCGGCACCATTGATTGAGGCATCTAGTGGCTCGGACAATCAAGATTCCTAAATTTCAGGATTAAAGTAGGCACATGGGATATGAATCAGATTTCACTCAGAGTTAGATTCATCTGTATCCTCGACGATCAACAGTAGCTCTCGAACCTTCCACACTGCCATCATAAATGCCAATGGCGGAAGCAGATCTTGACACACACTTTCAACGATTCGCCTCGATTGATTTTCCCAGTGTTTGCACGTCTTCTTGCCAGAGAAAAACCCTAAATTATTCACAGCACATGTGCATCGCTCCTATATAAAAATGATGGGGGTAAGTCATCAACTTATAAGAGAACACATCGCTTTGGATGGTCCTCTCCTTTCTTGCAGAACAGCATCTGCTTAGCTTTTTCCAATCTGCAATCGAATGCTGTGGTCCTCCGTTTTTCTATACACCGATATGCTGCGGCACAAAGTGGAAAACCCTAGATCTTATTCTCCACTGCAAAAGAGCTTGTGATCATCATAATATAGTTGTCCTTTTTTTTTCTTTTTTTTTAAAAATAGATTCTTACATTATGCGAAAATTAAAACGACACGTCCTGAGGGTGGTTGATCCGGTGCAAAAGTCAACATGTCGACTATTCAAGTTCTGGGAAAAACTACAAATAAAATTTAAAAAAATAGGGTAATGCGTCACATGCGGGTTACTGTTTCTCACCTTTGTATTATAATTGGAATATGTTTAATATATATATTCCCCGAAATGGAAATAACGCCACCGGATTTTTCTAAAAATGAAGTAGAACCGGTTGAACAAAACCGGTTGTCCTACGTCAGGGGGTAGTTTTGTTGGTTTGAATTTCTGGAACTCTCTTGAATGGTTGTTCCACATCGGTCTCACTGTTTATAATTTCGGATGAGACAATAATTGATAGGTTGAGGCTGAGATTCGGGTGCGTTGTAGAAAATAAAAAATAACAAAAAGAAAAATTCGTTCGGACAAGTATACAGAGGCCAATATGTACTTGGTCACTTTTATTTTATATTTTATTTATTCTATTTTATTTTTGCGTGATTTAGTCGACCACTTGTGGTGCCTATGTTGGTGGTGGTCCAGAGAGCTATTTGCATTTTGATACTGATGGAAAATGATGGGACAGATGTATTTGCATATCAATCATGTTATACAAAAACTACAAGTTTACTTTTCTTTATTTGCATCATCTGTGGAGTCGATCACTCCGAGACCCGAGATTAAAATTTGAAAGGGATGGATCATCTTCCAAGAAAACTTCTTATTTAAAATTTTTGCTAAGCAATTCAACACGTGGATCTTATAAGCGTTCAATAATGAGCTGTTCGTTTAGAAATAATTGAGGCAAAATTTAAAATACAAAGGAACCTTGATGAACTTAGATAAAATAAAAATATAAAATAAAATGCATAGAATATGGCCAACTGACAAGTTTATTTTCACGAATTATTGGGGGGATTATCCAAAAGTTCCCTGTACAAGAGATCAGGCTTCCTCTAATTCGTCTTTTGATTATTTCACTTACTCAGTAGCAAGGATAATTAGAGCCAGAAGAACCTTCAAATATGCAAGACATTTTATGGATTGATCCATTTGTTTCATGGAAAAAGAATAATTTGGAAAATATTTTCCTAATATTAATCGATTGTATCATTTGAAATAATTAATCAATGGAAAATACTTCCACATCGACAATAATTTAAGTCTAAACACTTTCGAAAACGATGAAAATGTTTTTTTTTTTTTTTTTTGGTAGATGATACAAGTGATTATTTTTAGTAAAATGTTCTCTAAATCATTCATTCTCCAAGAACAAACACTTATTCATGTCGTGCTATGAAATTACCAAACACTAAGGAACTTTATGAGTAACAATAGACTACAATTAATATGAAAAAATTTGCTGATTATATGCCATATTAATTACTAATAACCAAATAAAGAAACTTACATTCGTAATTGAAAAAAAAAAAACAAATGAATGTGAAAAGAATTACTCGTGCATTCCGATTACTTAGGATGTTCATAGGTTTACTAACTAATTTTGGAAAGATTTAAATTACTTCTGGGTCATGAAATTACTACAAAGCCTAGGAAAATTACAGTGCTATAGGAAGGAATTTACTTTCATATTCTTATGTGTCGAAATAGCTTTTGATATTTCTCTGTTAACTTTGATGTAGGAAATCGTGTCGTGGAGTCACAGGCTCGAGCCCGTCCTTTATCCAGCGGTCATCGCTAGATATTTATTATACATGCCGGGCAATTGTCTTTCGAGCAAGGGGTTCCAACGTGAATCACGCCATTGATTGACCTAATCGAGCCGTAACGGGCCGTGCAAAAGCGACCCTATCCTTATCAGGCTAACCTGGACCGAGAACTTGCGATTCGTGATTTCCCTTTCCCATGCGTACTTCTGAATGGATGATGGCGATATCCGTTCGTTTCGGTGACGACTACGGCGAGAGACCGAGGAGGAGAGGGAGGGTGATGATGATGGATACCGTCTTTCTTCCGGACGAGAGGCGGGCGAAGGACAAGTTATTCAAAACGAAGAAAATAATTCCGGCAGGTAGGGGCCCGACACGGCGGGATTGACCGTGCGAGATTTAGACAGGCGAGTGTCTGAGGAAATGACCACGTGATCTCAAACATCAAGGCACGTTTTCGTTTGATCTTTGGCTACCCCTGTGCTCATGCATCTCTCAGCCAGTATGTCATCGCAGATTTTTTCAATCCCTCTACTTTTTTTCCTGTTCATCCGCATGCCTTATTGCGTCATGATCTCTTTACATCTTGACGGAGCAATCAAATTCTCTCCGGAATAACTGAGAAGGGGAGCAACTTGCCCGAACCCGATCATTTGAACAAACTCCGAGCTACCGGGATCAACTCAAAACTCAAGGATGCAAAACTCAAAGAGAAGACCGCACTCCCAACCCAAGAAGGCTTTGCCATGGAAGCACACATGGATTTGAAAGAATAAACCTTAGCCTGGCCTACTTCAGGTAGAGCTTTGCAGTGTCTGATTCTCGCCTACGGTATCAGGAGGCTAATGGGCCTCCTGCTTTTCTACAAGGTCAGTCCCAGGAACAGTTCGACTAAAGAATAAAAAATCCCAAGAACGGAAATGCAAAATATGAACTCGAGACAGAGATTGGTAGTGTTGTTTGTCATTCGCAGGCCCTACGCACTTGAGTCCAGGAATGAATCGCAAGTGTCTAGACGAGACCATATGTTCCAGCCTTAGAAATGAGAGAACAGACATAGATATAGATATCAAGTTTTAACTGAACAATCAGCTCATATATTGTAAACTACTATTAGGGTAAAACATTTCTTACAGTACAAACATCCATAGAGAGACTGATTTGTGCAGAAAGCAGCCGAAATCTTGTCCAAGGACAAAGTACTGACTTTTCTACGGCTAAAACTTCAAACATAACTTAGCAGAAAAGCAAAAAGAATTGTAGTATTAATTAGAGGACTAACTTCAGATTTGATGCTTTTGGATGATATTAATTACCATGAGATGCTGTAGTTAAACCGCCAAAGTTGTCATGCTTGCAAGCAAACCCCTCCACATGCTATTAGCCTCCGGAGCTACTACTGCCTGCTCCTTTTTGAGCTACAAGAAGGGCATTTGTACTGCTTGATGTTCTCGGCCTTGGCTGGCGTTATCTTCACGCATTTCCCATGGAACCACCTTTCGCAGATGTCACAGCAGATCCAAAACTCATCGGCACTGTAGTTACCGCCGCAGCTTCCACAGAGTGTTTCACTATGTTCATCTTCCTCTTCGCCATAGTTTTCTTCATATGGCTTCGGGGTGCTTCTAGTTGGTCCATCAATGGATCTCTGCTACACAAAATTAAGGTTGTGCTTAAGGTGGGGGACAGAGAGAGAGAGAGAGATGTTTTATCATAAGACGCTTGAGTTTAAGAGATGTTTTATCATGAGACACTAGAGTCTACTATGAGAAATATGGACCTCCACCATGTTGATCAGCATTGCCGCTCTAACTGGAACTACAGTTCAAATTTGCTAAATCTCAGATTGTTAATTAGGTGCATCAGTACTGGGAAAGCTCAATGCCAGTAATCTTCTATATTCAAGTAGGTGTCATCGGAAAGAAGCAGCAAGAAAATAAGCATGGATTTAGGAATTTTGACATGAAAGTTGGAAGTTTCAACACATAATTCTGACACATGCGAGTTAATTTTAAAAAATTTTAAGAAAATAAAAAATAATAAAAATAATGAATGGAAAAAGAAGAAAAACCTAACCTTCTCTTTTCTTCTAACTCTTACTTCTCATGATACACAATTCACATCCCAAATTTATTTTTTTGCTTCTCTTCCAACACGTTCCAACTCTTACTTTTCACGATACACAATTCACATCCCAAATTCATTTTTTTTCTTCTCTTTCAACACGCTCTGACATGCATGTTAAGAATGTGAATTGCTTTTTTTGTTCCTCCAAGTTTTATGAATTATAAGAGAGGAGTTGAATTAGTCAAATTAAACGATGAATGATATTAACAAATGATGAATTAATGTTTTTAATGTAAAAATTTATTATGGGCTCTTTTTTTATTATTTATTTCTTTATGAATTTGAATTAAGTTAATTTGATTAAAATACTCATAAAAATAATAATTTATCATATAATATACAACATATCCCAATATGTCAAAATTCTCTATCTTTTGAGAAACAACATGCCGTCGTGTCATGTCGTTACAATGTGTTGCCATCTTGTGTCGCGTGTCGGTGCTCCTTAAATTCAAAGTACAGTCCCAATTTGCTAAATCTCAGATTGATAATTAGGTGCATCAATAATACGATGAGGGACGAAGGGGTAGCTAAATGCCAGTACTCTTCTTCTATAATCGAGTGGGTGTCATCAGAAAGAAGCGGCAAGAAAATAAGCTTGGATTGAAAATGCAAAGGTTAGGTCGTGCATATAAGAGATGGGAGGGGGGGTGATGTTTCATCATAACACACTTGAGTTTACTATGAGAAATATGGACCTCCACGACGTTGATCAACATTTGGAACTACGGTCCCAATCAGCAATACGATGAGGGACAAAGGAGTAGTTCAATGGCAGCAATCTTCTATAATTGAGTGGGTGTCATCAGAAAGAAGCAGCAAGAAAATAAGCTTGGATTGAAAATGCAAAGGTTAGGTCGTGCATTTAAGAGAGCAGAGAGGAAAAAAAAAAGGAAAAGGGAGGAGGGTTGGTTGGGTTTGGGGAAAGGTGTTTTATCATGAGACACTTGAGTTTACTATGAGAAATATAGACCTCCACTGTGTCGATCAACATTGCCACTCTAATTGGAACTACAGTCCCAATTTGCTAAATCTCAGATTGTTAACTAGGTGCATGCATCAGAAATACGATGAGGGACAAAGGGTAGCTCAATGCCAGTAATCCCCTATAATCCAGCGGGTGTCATCAGAAAGACCAGCAAGAAAATATGCTTGGATTGAAAATGCAAAGGTTAGGTTGTGCATATGAGAGAGGAAGAGAGAAAGAAGAGGGGGGGGGGGGGGGGGGGGGGGGGGGTGGTTGAGGCAGAGTGGGGGAGAGAGAGAGTGAGCAACCTTAGTGCTGTTTTTCGACTTGCTCCCACTGTCCATGTTAGGCTTGTCTTTTATAGGCTTTCTCTCCGTCACAACTTCAAAAAGGGTTGGCAGATCATTTATCAGGCTAAATAAACGCTTCCTGCAAAATTTGGAATATTCAAGTTCTCATTCCTTGTATCAGGACAAGATATAACCCCATACAGGCAAAAGTAGAGCAAGCATGAGGAGCTTAAAAATATATAACTCTGGCATGATAATACACTTGCACGAGCAGATAATAGTGCAATCATTGTAGTTGTTTGACAGCACATATGAGAGTCAATGACTCGTGTGACACAGTGATAAATGTGAATCTAAGTGAGTGCATGAGTAGGTGGATTCATGCCTCTGTGCACGTGTGCTTGCATGAGAGAGTGACAGAGAGTGAACTCAATGAAGGCTCGATCAAGAGCCTAAGGTCCTAAATATAAGGTTCACTGGGATTTTCTTATATCCAGCTTTTGACCATTCTAGTACCAACTTGTCTAGTAACCTCGATGAAGTACCAACTAACATATTCAAATTCTCATTCCTTGCATCAGGACAAGATATAACCCCATACAGGCAGAAGTATAGCAAGCATGAGGAGCTTAAAAATAAATAACTCTGGCATGATAATACACTTGCACAAGCAGAGGATAGTGCAATCATTGTAGTTGTTTGACAGCACATATGAGAGTCAATGACTCGTGTGACACGGTGATAAATGTAAATCTAAGTGAGCGAATGAGTAGGTGGATTCATGCCTCTGTGCATGTGTGCTTGCATGAGAGAGAGACAGAGAGTGAACTCAATGAAGGCTCGATCAAGAGCCGAAGGTCCTAAATATAAGGTTCACTGGGATTTTCTTATATCCTGCTTTTGACCATTCTAGTACCAACTTGTCTAGTAACCTCGATGAAGTACCAACTAAAATCTATATGCACAGTGGAGAAAGAGCATGCATTCGCTCGTAATGTTTCTTTGAATGTCAGTAATTTTATCATCAAGAGTTCCATCCACCATTTTCTCGTGAAATATCATTAAGGACTTCATTTTACTTCATATCATCGATCTTTTTAACTATGAAATGTTCAGAGCATGATAGTAGTGAAAGTCAACTGGTCAATTCTATAAGGTTGTCATGTCAAGAACAAGCAGGATTTCCATAATGCTGGTGGTGCAAGTCAACCACATGCAAAAATCTTCACTAAATACTTATTTCAATTCCTCAGAATTCACATCTTGATATCTCCTATGACAGAGCTGCGTTCTTTCTCATATTTCCATCCTTCACAACAAGACAAAAATGCCATTTGAATTAAACTTTGCCTAAAGATCAACTTAGAAAAAGATACTCAAGGACATAGCACACTGGCATGTAAAGAAGGAAAACTAGAGAAAACCCAAGACTCTAATTCTTGTAATTGTTGGAATGCGTAAATGGCTCCCAACTCCATTTAATTAGTTCTGTATATTTACAAACATTTAGTTGAAAGATATTCATGACCTAAAACACCATTTTCCTCCGAGTCAAGAGAATATTGGAAATAAAAGTAACTGACCAAGAAGTTAAAAATCTTTTCATCCCCTTCCATAACGTGCATTAACTCCACCCATTGTAATTTCTTTTTTCCATTTTATCTTCACAAGGAGAGTCATTTTTGGTCTATATGTTCAATGGTGACCTTGTGTACTATCTTCACTTATAATTGGGTTGCTCGTCTTTGCTTTTCTATAGTAGATGCCTTGCATATTATTTATTTATTTTTTGGTAAAAATGCCTTGCATATTATTGCACATCCCATGGTGCAAAAAAAGAAAATAATAATAATAAATAATTAATACGTGATTGTACACGACACTTCAATATGGAAGGTCAGAAAGGACATAAAATTCCAAAAACCATTGCCAACTTTTACCTCAACTACTCTATGCATCCTCTAGTTTCAGACCACTTTGCACCCTCTAGTTAAAAATTATTGCAATTAACATAATGATTAGTATAATACAGAATTTTTTGTAACCACCCAAAGTATATGATAAGAGAAAGGCAGGATGGTTTGTGTTGCTTTCCCCAATTTCTTCTCAAGCATGTTTCAAGATTACATGTGGTTGAAGGAACCCTTTGAGAGCAGAAGAAATAAACCACAAGAAAAGATTGGGTAAAAGTCTCTCATTCTCGTAACTTTAATGCTTGGTAGTATAGCTACAAACAGACATCTCTAATGTAAAACCAGCTTCTGAGAACTTGAGTTATATGTGTTATAGAACAAATATCCCATTCTGACAATTTGACCTAATTAACACACTACACTCGAGGAACTAGCAACTCAACATGTCATTGTCACATTACATGCATCATATACCCTATATGTTCAATCAAACACAAGCTTCGCAAAAGCATTGTTGAGGAAAAAAATACATGCAAGAAAGACAAATATTCATAACACGCATGACCATCAAGTGAAAATCTTGAGATACTCAGTAAGAGAACTTGTAATGTATACGAAAGAAAAGGACCCAATTACCATTTCCACAAGAAGGGTTAGGGTCAATTAGTACATACATGCAAGAAGCTAGAGGAAAATATAATTTAAAATTCTTTGAAAGAAGTCAGAATAACGGGACAAAACAAAAAGACAATATTGTAAAAGTAGACATGAAAACCATTGTCGAGTAAATGACGGAGGACCCAATTACCCCTTCCAAAATAAGGCTTAGTGTCAATCAGTACATACGTGCAAGAAGTTAGATGAAAATTTAATTTCGAAATCTTTCATACAAGTCAGAATAAGGGAAGAAAACAAAAAGACAGTATGGTAAAAGTAGTCATGAAAAACATTGTCAATTAAATGATAAAACCAATATCAAAGAGGTAATAACATAATTTTCCATAACGAAATGTCATTCCCATAAAGCCATCAAGCAAATTAAGAAATTTTAATATGTTGGCACATCAGTTCCTCACCATTAATATCAATTTCCGAACCAACAAGGAGTCACTATACGTCTTTAAATACAGGTTTTCTGAGTATTTCTGCTATGATCCGGAGGGTGTTCCCACATATTCCCATGTTGTAGGGAAAGCACTCCTCAACAATAGTTAATTAAATCAAAGTACCCATAAAAGTATTAAGTTTAACACAGACCACTTGTCAAGAATGCAATTAATGACAAAAAGCTTAACAAATTTAACTGCAATTCAGCCAGGTTGATTTGAGTCAAAATACAGTCTCAAGCATTCACTTCGGAGTCCTTCATTGTAATGGAACCAAAATTATTTTCAGTGGCGTTTACTGAAACCATGAACGATAGTGCAACTTCAACTATAACAATCTGATGGTGTAAAACACTTCAAGTTGCTGTACCTAATTCAAAATCCAAACTTGAGTGAAAGATTGCAGAATGGCTTTTTACTAGAATAAGCTAGCACCATTAGATTTATGTAGGTATATCTTAATTGCGTTAGCTGCCTTGCTGAATTGGGACGTAGGGCACCCAGAATCACAATATTGACCTCAACAGACCCATTAGGTATGCGCGCAAATGCAATGACAATCTCCAACAAGTGAAGGCAAAAGGAAAGTACCTTTCATTGCGGTTAAGTCGAGCACCAAAGTAGAAGGCCACAGAAAGCAACCAACAGTCACTATGCACAGCCACCAAAGACAGCCAGTCCTTGCGTTTCATTCCATCTCTAGCAAAGTTAATGCCCAAGGCTGGTTCAGGAAGCTCTGGAGGTACTTCCTCGGCGGGCAGAGCCACCTCCCATGTTTCGGTTGCATGACCATACAGACACAAATTCTCCTTTTCTTGAAATGCAAAATATCCATCCACAGACAAAACATTTTAAGTCACTCGTAGTCTCGTATCAAACAGAGAAAACCTTAAATTTCTCCCCAGCAACCCCCCCCCCCCCACCCCCAAAAAAAAAAAAAAAAACGAAGGAGCTTTAAAATTTGGAGTCCCTAATCACAACTGAAATACCCATTAAGAAATCAAAGCAAAAATAAGAATTTCCTTCAGATCATGAATGAAAAGAACCAAGAAGAACCTATATCCCACTTACCCCCTTTCTCATCAACCCACTACAGCCACTTCCCCAAGCAAATTGACCGCGGTTTCATACAAAAATCGCCTAATATCAGTTACCCATTTCCCGCACACACCATATCCCGCTTCCCCAAATTTGCAGCATAAGCTCAAGTCAAAACCTTTTCCCTTCAAAAAGCGTAAAGCAGCAATCTTGCATTCGCCCTATAATTCGAAGAAAAAAGCAAGAACGAACAACAAAACCTAGAACACCGAGCTCACCTGGATCGCAGAGCGAGTAGAATTCATCCACATCTGAAACAAAATTGACCACAAAATCAACGACGGCGTCAACCCAAAACAAAACCAACACAAAAGAAGACGAAACATCGAAGGCGCACGCATTCAAGCTCGGACCCATCAAAAGAAAACGCATGCATGCGAAGATCCAGGGGGGGCGACGGCACGGGGATCGATACCGTAAGTGAGAGCGCGGACGAGGGCGGTGCGCCGAGCGTTGTAGTCCTTGAAGATCTCTTCTACAGTGCGGGGACTCGATGAGGAGATCGAAGAAGCCATCATACCATGGAAAAGATCGCTCCTTTTTCTTGCAGATGCCCGCCGGAGTCCGAGAGATGAAGGCAGATCTCTCTCTTCAGGCCCTGCGGTCGCGTACGTTTATCGAACCACTGCGATCTTGGATGTGGGAGCTACAGAGTATCGAGAGGCAGAAAGAGAGAGAGAGAGACAGAGAAAGAGAAAGAGGAAATGGAGACAAGTTGTGCTTTATACAGTTCCAGGTGTTTTTGAGTTTGTGGCTTTTTCTTTTTTTTTCGGTTTTCTTTTCCTGCAGTCTCAAATTGCAATTAACCCATTTTGACTTTTTGAGACCCTTGTAATTAAATAGAAGAGAAAGAAAAGAAATTAGATAGCAAAAATGAAATGATACAAACGGTCTTAATATGTAACGTGATCCTTAAATTTTAAAGTTAATCAATATGGTCCCGAACTTTTATTTAATATGCAATATCATCTCTAAATTTTTAATTTATTTAATATATTTAATGAATTTTTTATATATATTCAATTTTATTCCCGGAGTGTGTGAAAATATCACCCTTATACTTGAATTATTAGAAGAATAATATTGGGCATTTTCATATGATGTGGGGACTATATCAAATAAATTAAAAATTCAAGGATAACATTGCATATTGAATTAAAGTTTATGGACTACATTAAACAAATTTAAAGTTCATGTATATTTTGGTCAAAATTCAAAAATTATTTGTGTTGTTTACCTTTTATAAATGGACAAACTCAAGCGCCAAATTTTGAAATGATTGTTATTTTTTAGTATTTTGGGGTTAAACTGGAAATTCATTGCTGACCACTACCGCTCGGAGAAGACATCCTTCAAAAAGCTTTTTTCTTTTCTTTTCCATTTATATTGGAAAATTTATTAATTTGAAAATTTATTTTTATTGAAAAGTGAAATGGGGTGTCGGAATATTCGAGAAATGAAAATGAAGAGGTTGTCCAATTAATTGTTAATTGTGATGATAAGAAGTTAAGAAGGTAGCCAATCCATAAATTTCTATAATATCCTTGAGAAGAGCATGATATTTTTATAAATTTCCATTCACTTATTCTTCCAATCAAACGATTTTTCAAGAATCGTATCTGAAAGATAAATTTCACCAATTATTTGCATAAATCCCTTTATTCAAGTTTGATAGATGGCATTTGCGAAAATTTTATAAAAGTATTTTGATAATTGTTTTGTTTTTTCATTGCATCTGTGAGGGTGAGAAGAAGTATCAAAACAACTATTCTTTTTTTTGCGATCATTTTTCTTTTTTGTCTAACTACTTGCGGCTGGGAAAAAAATAATATTTATTCTAACAGCAGAAAATGGAAAATGAACATTCAAATGGGATATTTGTTTTTGTTGGATTGTCAAACAGGGCGAGTTTTTCCTTTTTTTTTTTTTTTTTTTTTTTTTTTTTTGGCCGAGGAATGAAATTGATGAAGCTTTGATAATATGGTCCAAAAATAAAAGTTTGAGTTAATACCATTAAAGTCCAAAACCAATATTCATGCACTTTACTAATTTTTCGTCTTACAAAAAATCTTTTATTGATACTTCTCTATCCTTCATCAATAGCTTGAGCAATATCTCCATTAAAATGCACATGTGACGGATAACGTCTCGACCAATTTGCCATGAAGAATGACATGGAAAATCGAGCATAAATTCTTCCTCTTTTTTTTTTGAACAGAGCATAAATTCTTCCTTAAACAACATCATTTTGGGATTGAAAATGGGAGAAAACCTTGGGCATCAAGTTGGTTGAATTAAGAGGAAATTGGACAAACTTTGAGAATTTAGTAGATTTTCGAATGGAAACCTAAAAATCACCAAGTATTGCTTCACCGTGGCCGATAAGGCCGACGTCTTTAAGGAGATGGGCCTTAAAGGGTTTTGAGGTTTAATTTGACTTACATATTAAGCTTCTCTTGTAAATGATGACAAGTTTGTAATTGATCTAAATGAGAAGAGGTGCTTCCAAATTGGAAGACACCATGTAGTCATGCTCTCTCGTGCATCAATTAATTAAGTGTAACCAAAATAAATGATTATGTAACCGACTCTTTCAATAAAATTGCACATGAGCGTTGCCATCTAACATGGAATTACCTACCTCAAATGAGAAGAAGCATGGCTAGTGACCAGTGAAGAGTTTTTACTTCCTCCACCATTTAGAAAGCTTCGAGGAGACCCAAAAAAAAGATAGGAAGATACCCAATGGTGATGAGAAAAAAATGTTAAGAGAGGGAAAAGAATAAGGAAGCCAAGAGTCACTAACGTCAATCCAAATAAAATGCTAAAAGTTGGTACTATCATGTCATGCTCCAACTATCATGCTAATGGACCCAACAAGAGACCATGCTCTTAATCTCCAGCACAGACTCCCAGAGGAAATTCAAGCAAACTTTGCCTTTAAATTGCCTTTAAATTGCCTTTATTGTATATGTCCTTTATTTGCAGGCTAAAAGAAGTAGGCCAAGGAAGCATGCCAAGCAACCAGCCGTTGAAATGGAGACATCTAATAGACTAAGTGAAGATACCGTGACTGGATCTGTAAGGTCACAATAAATTGTTGTGAGATCTGAGAAGAGGAGGGTAAGCAATCCACTTGTGCAGTACTTCATCTGGCTTTGAATTTGCCCCCGTAAAATGTTGATATGGCCTTTATGGATCTAAAACCACCGGAAACTCATACTTTAGTTATATATTTTATTTTCTCAAGGAGTTTTTATTCCACCACGGTTAGCAAAATAGCATTTTGTCTTTTCTTCCCATGTAACTTAATGCCTGGCAATAACACAGTACAAGAAATTCGTCATAGTGGTGCAAACCCTGCTAGCAATATTTGAAGCCGAGTCTTTGGACATCCACGACTCTAAGAATCTCAAAATGAAGCAAGACAATGAATCCGCACTGAGAGTTGAATGTGTTGGACTTAAATAGTGACTGGATTTGAATGTATAGGAGTTGACTGTGACATTAAGGATGGTGTTCATAAAGCTTGTATTGCTGCTGTTTGAAATATGCTTGAATGTCTTTTGTATTGCTACTGTATCACTGCTATTAAAGATGGTGTTCGTGAAGTTCGTTTCCACATTTCCTTTTCTCTTTTCATGGTCAGACATGGAGTTCTCAACTGCTGTCAAAGAAAGAATTCACTATCTACTTTTAGAACAAGCTCACAAGCACAAGCAAAATATCATCTCAATAAACGATTGTTCGAGGTTCAAAAAACACAAAGCAAGATTTCTTCATGAGAATTATCAGCAAAAGGACTTTGCACCGTGGATCATGAAGCATTATCATCACTAAAAAAGTTATTTTTCGAACGAGCTTAAAGCCTCCGGATCAAACACAAACTGGGAAGCGAAAGGAGCGAAAAGGAAAAATATAAATACCCAACACAAATTGGGAAATCACGTCATTTCGAAGCTCTCAAAGCAAGCACAGATCAGGAAGCAAAAAGTGGAAAAATAAATATCTAGGGTGACCTGAGAATTTGCACAAGCTTGAAGCTCTCAAATCAAGCATAGAATGGAAACTCATTAATTAATCGATACATTTCTATAAATGTCCTTTTAAGCGTGTTGACGTATTTGCAAATTGGCATTCATTTAATATTCCAATTCAATTGCTTTTTAAGATAAGACTAAAGGTAACGTTGACCAACTATTTACTATCCCTCTTTTCTCCGTATGAATTCGTAATATAGCGTTCAAGATAATTTCATAGAAAGCATTTCAGAAATTAAATGCCTTACCGTTTTGCAGGCAAACTAGATTATCATTATACATGAGACGGTTGAAAGAAATATGTCGAAACAATAATTTTTATTACCCCAATCATTCTATTTCTTTATCTGATTACTTGCGGCGGGGAAAAGGCAATATTTAATCTACCAAAAAAAAATGTGAAAAGAACATCAAATGTGAAATTTTCCCCTTTTTTCTTTCCATTGCTAAGGAAATAAAATTGGTGAAGCTTTGAAAAGATAGTCGACAATGAAAATCGGAATGAAGGCGGAACCAAATTGAAAACCTGGGCAATTGGGCCCACCGTTTCTGCAGATCAATTCCACCAGCAATCTCTGCAATTTGCTGGATCTCAATTAAAATCTGTTTTCGACCCAAAAAAAAAAACTGTTAGGCCCCATAGATGGGCGGGCTTGAGCCTGGCCCAATACAAGAGTGGATCGGGCCTAATAAACGATTAGTTCTTCTTTATGAGAAGTTTGATCATGGGCCGTGTCTCGGTTATTTATTAACAATCCAGATTCCGATTACGGAGACTTTTTCTCTCTCTCTAGGTGGGTTAAAGCCTTAAAGGTCAAAAAGGACATCGTCGTTCCGCTTCCTAATAATTCAAGCCCTTGGGAGAAACGGATCACGTAAAAAAAAGCCTTAAACTTATTGCACTTCTACTAATCTGGTCATAAACTATTCAATTGTACCAATTGAATTCTAAACGTTTTCATGTTTTGCTAATCGAGTCTATCTAAGGACACTAGCAGTGTCAAGTAAGACAATCGGCATTAACGTTGATAATTTTTTATGTATTTTTTAAAATTTTGATTTTTTTTTCTCTATCTTGCTTTCCTTTCCTTTTTTTTTTCCCTACCAAGTCTAGCAAGGATAGCCAATTGGTTCTCACCCAGCGACTGACGAGGGTTCATCGACTCTCGCGTGTGACCGGCAAGGGTTGGCAAAGCCACACCTGTGATTTTTACCAAAATATTATGCAACACCCAATAATAAGGTAAGATATAATATCAAATCAAGAGCAGGAATCACACATGATAAAGGGTGAAAAATGTTAGAAATGATCTTGAATTAAGAGTGGGATTTGTAAGGGTTAATATAGTCAATTTAATGTGATAGGAGATGATAGAAGCCAACAGATAATAAAAATAGGATGAGCCTAAGTTTGTGACTTGTTTTGTAATTTCACCATTTAAGAACGCATCAACACACAGGTCGTCATTCAAATGTCGACACTTCCTCGTGTTATTATTTTGCATGTATATCCTCGTCATCGTGCACCCTTTCGTGTCTTCACTCGGTCCA
Source organism: Eucalyptus cladocalyx (assembly GCA_017140615.1). NCBI lineage: Eukaryota > Viridiplantae > Streptophyta > Magnoliopsida > Myrtales > Myrtaceae > Eucalyptus > Eucalyptus cladocalyx. The sequence goes on from CM029519.1 coordinate 9,970,095, forward strand.
TTCAAGATGGCCGCGTCTACATCCCATGTTTCAAGTCCAAGGCTCGACTTGCGGGCAACAACAACGTGCATCGTCAATCATCTTTTTTGACCATTTGGGTTTTTTCCGAAGAGGGTCCATTGCTTGCTTCTTCGTTGGTTTTTATTTTCCTTCTTGTTTTAATGCTCAAATCTATGGTCTACAAAGTCGCAAACTGTTCTAGAATGATGGATTAGTCACCTCAACTTTGAGTAGAGAATAATCAGCTGGCCTCGTTTCTTCCACCGGCACCTAAAGATATTCCCTTCGCATTTATTCCGATTTTAATCGTCCATTCATAAAGAGACATAGATGCTCCTTTTACACGATCTTTTTATATTGAAGAAAACACTAATTTACTTGCTCTTAAACTATACAAAAGCTTACCACTTTGAATTCAAACGAAAGAACTTCGAAGGCACACTTGGCGGAAAAACTTTGCCTTCGACTCCATGGAAGGCGAAATCGGAAATTAATGTGGTCGTTCTTTCTCTTCCGAGAACAAGTAAAAAATCCCTTTTTCCCTTTTGCAAACGATGGCCTCGGATTTGGTGGGGGAGTTCCCGACCTGCATGCATGTCGAAAACTACCGGATCCGCTAAACTCGCGCGCCGTCGACACGTGACCCGAGGCTCCATCCCGTGTTATCATTGCACGTGCGTGCACTGGTAAGAAGAAAAGTGAAAAATCAAGAGCCCTAAGGCACGCGGCGATTCGAACTTCGAGAGAGGACGACGACTCCGGAGGGGGTGGGAAAGTAACGAAAAAACCCGGATGAAATTAGCAAGATGGAAAGTGATTGTCACTTTTGTTTTTTTTTTTTTTTTTTTTTTTTTTTTTTTTTTTGGTAATCTAGGTCACATGAAAAAAGGAAGGCCTAAAGCTGTTTTTTGGGTGTCACGCAATTTAGGAGGAGGACATGATGAGCATCGGTGGGTGGCATTGCCCCTTCACGAACCGCACGAAAAGGTGGTTGTACCCATAAAACGAACCATCATGCCCCCCCCCCCCTCCCACCCCTTTGCCTTCATCATTTCTAAAACCCACAATCATCTCCGTGACCCCACGGGACCAATTCCCCTTTTTTTTTTCTAATCACTTTATGTCCTTTTCAATTCGATTTTTAAATTCGCTCAATCAGTTAGTCCTGAATCTATTTATTAGCCCTGAGATAATCTCGGTATTTATCTATTAAGCTCGAGGTTTTCCTAAATTATATTTTAATTGCAATCCATTGACTGTTCTTGTCAGTGGAGATGCTTGAGTTGATCTTAATAAACTAGAAGGAAGAAAGTTTGGAATTTAGTTCGAAAGCTTGTCTTTATTTAAGAGGGGCTAATTGGATTAGCCCATGAGTTTCGAACATTTATAACACCTGTCTTTTATAAAGAAAAAAGAAAATTCTCTCGGGACATATTCCATACGAGTTGAATTGAAAATTTTCGAAGCATTGGAGGGTTTTCCACGAAAGCATATTCCTCGGAACAAAATCAAATTCCATTCTTTTCGAGGGGGGTGTGATTTGCTTGCTAGTTGTTTAGTTAACAAAACCGAATTCTTGCCGGCGGCATCATCTTTGAATGGTAAAATCATACGGCATCAACGTATTGGAGAATTGAAATCATTTCCCTCCACTCACCAAAGGAATACAAAAAGCCAAAAAAAAAGAAGAGTAAAAATAATCGCCACCGTTGGATTGGAAAGTAGCAATCGAAAAGATTAAAGAGGATAGCAAAAAATAAAATAAAAAAAAGGGGGGGAGAGAGCCGTGGGAACACGAAATGGTCCAGCAGCAAGGGGCTCGCCTTTGAAAAGTCAACAAAAGAAAAGGAAATATTCCGCTATATTTTAGCTTGTCTATATATACACGTAGGATATCAAAACGACAAAATGCGTGACGCGTAAGGAAAACACATTTAATAGTTCGACCAAAAAAACAAAAACGCATTTAATAGATAGGAGAGTACGAGGACAAATACGAAAATTCGGACACGAGGATCGGTTTTCAAATCGGACAACAGCCGATCTCAACGTGAACGGTGGGACATTTTTCCTCCGCCGTCGGATCCCACGTCGATCAAGGCCAGGATGCGCCACGTGTCGGACGATTAGGGAGTCTGTGGGGGTGGGCCCACGCGAAGCGAAAACCTCCACCCCCTAAACCCCACGCTTTTCAAAGTTGGTGAGACGAGAGAGAGAGAGAGAGAGAGCAGTCTCGCAGGTCGACCCGCTAAGCTTCAGTTTCACAGTAGAAGACTCTCTGCTTTCTCTCTCTGCTTTCTCTCTCTACCTCTAATTTCTCTCTCTATCTCCATCTCTCTCAGGACTAAGCATGCAAGCGCTTGCGCACCAACCTCCCCGCTTTTCCACTTTTGACCCTCCCACGTCGCCATATTCACATGCCCCTGCCCCTCCTCCTCCTTCACCTCTCGCTGCAGCGCCCCCGGCTTTTCCGCACCGCGAGAGGACAGCAGCGGCAGCGGCAGCGGCAGCGGCGGCAGCAGCATGGCCGTGTCCGACGTGGAGGCGGTGCTCGAGTTCCTGAGGAAGAACGGGTTCGCGGATGCCGAGTCCGCCCTCCGGGAGGACCTCCTCGAGAAGCGCGGCCTGGGCTCCTCCGACTTCGAGAAGTTCCTCTTCCCCATGGCCCCCCCGCCGCCGCCGGTCCGGGTCCCCTCGGGCTCCCGCCGGCCGGGGCTCGTCGGCGTCGGCGTCGGCGGCGGCGGCGGCGGCGGGGGTCCGTGAGATCGAGCGGCGCGTCTTCCGACGACCGGTTCGTGAGCGTGGGGTCATCCACCAGCGACGTGTGCTCTTCAGGTTCTAATCCTTATCGCAATTTTTGAAGACTGAATTTTTATTTAGTTATGTATTTCTGGGTGGCGCGTGAGTGCGTCGATTTTCTTTGGTGGTTGTGTTTTTTTTTTTCTTACACCGAAAAAGTCACCGTGCGTCATTTATCTGACGCCGGCGGTGTCGGTTCTGATGCAAAGTAATATTTAATTTGTGAAGAATTGTCGCCAAGCGGTAGTTTTTTCTTTCCTGGTAAATGAAAAGAAAAAATCCATCCTAAATTTCGAAATCTTGATCCCAATGCGAGTGATGCTTAATGAAGTAATGCTTTCTCTATGCTTTTTTATGCTTTGATGTGTGCTGGAACTAGAAGAAGTGTTCTCTCTTTACTCCTTTCTTTTGGTAAAACTGAATCCTTGTTTGAAGATAAGCTTTAAGGGTGATGATCATCGACCTTGTTTGTATTGCCGTGTAAACTTGGCATTGGAATTGGGAATTTTGATCTCCCCCATTGATTCCCGCCAATTTCTTTTGAGTCATCATCGATATAGTTTAGGGGGTGACTGAGTATAGCAGCCGCATTTCTGCCCATTTTCGCTGAATTTTCGTCTGCAGTATGCATTTGCCAGAGAAAGTCCTTGATGCTATTAACTGGACGACTATATTGGTGAACCCGAGATTGCTGCGACTTGGAAAGACTAGTTGCTCACCAAGCACCTATCTTTTTCTTTGAATCATCTCTTTCTGGGTTTTGGCTGATGCAAATGTTGGTGTTGTGACATCTTGCGCGTCGCCTCCTGCTGTGTTTGCAGAGTTCGTCAATCCGTATGGAGTTCGATCTGTGTCTAGAGCCAATTCTGATGCTTCTTCTGATAGACTGTCTCAGTTCGGCACAGCACGCGAATACAACGATTATGATCTGCAAAATGACATGTACTGGTACGACGACAAGGATGAAGGACACTTCCTGACTCCATCCTTTCATGGATCAGGGCCCTTTGGCTGCCCAACTCAGGATAAGTTCATTACAAATTCAGAGTCGCAGAAATATCTCGATAATTCACTGGATTTTAATGGCACTCTTGACGTGTTTCAATCGGATTCAAATGCCAATTACTCAAATAAGCCTGGTCTGTATGACATGGCCTTCACAAATGAAGGACAAAAGCTTCATCTGTTTGAAAGTCGTCATTTTGATGAAGAGAATCGATACGAACTCTTCAAACGTAAGGAAGAGGATTCCATGCCATATGGGGGAGGTATCATGTACGAAAGCTATTTGAACCTTCACAACAATAATACAATCGGCTTCGCTTTGAAGGATGTAGAAGGTGTGTGCCCTGAAGATGATTCTGGCACCAAACATATAGCAAATGGGAGTTCTAACAGATACGCAACAAAGCACACTTCTGATGATTCTGTTGATCAGCCTCTAAGTAGCTCTGATTTACACAAAAGGGATCGTGGGGAAGAGTTTATATTTGAAAATATCGTAAAAAACGAAGATGTTGACGATCCAATAGATAATGGAGATATCAGCAATCCTGAAGCTGTTGGAGGCCAAGAGGAGGAGGGTGTTTTTGCTGATGAGATTTTAATGCAAGAAAATCCGGAAGATGAATATGAAATCTTTGACTTGAGGATCATACACCGGAGAAACAGGTATATCCACATGTTTTACCAGTGATATTGATTTTCATGAAGATATTTTAGGAGCAGAAGGATTAACCTATTAAAAGCCATATATGTATTAATAACGAATGGGGATTCACATTTTTTTTTTTTTTTTTTTTTTTTTTGGTAGAAACGAATGGGGATTCACGTTTTGTAACTCTGTGATCCATTTTAGCAAATTTCTACTCAGTAAAAGAGCCTCTATTGATATTGTTCATTTTCTTGATCACAAGAAGAATATAGATAGTGGTTTATCTTTCCATGTTGTATTCCATAATCATATTTGCCCTTGACTTCAGATTCTACTAAATCAAGGTTTAAAGCTCGCTAGTACAATTTTGATTTGTAGGGACACTTGCACTCATATGTTATGCCATTTACAGGACTGGATTCGAAGAAAACAAGGATCTGCCCATCGTGCTAAATACTGTAATCGCAGGGAGATATTATGTTACAGAGTACCTTGGCTCTGCTGCTTTCAGTAAGGTTGTTCAAGCACATGATTTGTATACGGGCGTGGATGTCTGTCTGAAGATCATAAAAAATGATAAAGATTTCTTCGATCAGAGTTTGGATGAAATTAAACTTTTGAAGCTGGTAAATAAGCATGATCCTGCCGATGAATGCCACATACTGCGCCTCTACGACTATTTTTATCATCAGGTAGGGCATTGGTGGATATGTTGAATGTCTCTTGCAAAATATGCCAATTGTTACTAGAGAAATTAATTATTATCGTGTGCAGTTGGTGTACATCTGCACCCATGTGAACTTCAATTGGTACAAGAAATAAAAAATCCTTTTTGTCATTTACCGGATGTTTCTCCTGTCATGCTTTGAATAGGTATTACAAAGGATATCTAGCTTGAACAGTATCATTCACTATCCATGGGCTTCTGCAAACGAAATAAATGCCTTCAGACCTGTTAATACATAGTGTGCTTATTGCTATATTGAACGAAATGAGTCAATAAAGTTGATACACAGTGGGCACTGTATTACAAATGGTTTTTCATTAGATAGGGATTCTCCTTATCATATCCATCTCTAGATTGAAACGTGATTACTCACGAGGACGAGGCACAAACTGGACTACCATGGGATAGAACTAATGCATTTAGCATTACCCAATTAGTAGGAGTTCGATCTTTCACCCCCCCTGTGTCTGGACACGGGCACTTGTGGTTGATATCGCTTATTTTTCCCTCTTGATTTGCCCTAACCTGTTGATGCAACCGTGCAGGAGCATCTCTTCATTGTTTGTGAACTGCTTCGAGCAAATCTATATGAATTTCAGAAGTTTAATCAAGAATCTGGCGGAGAAGCTTATTTCACGCCAAACAGATTGCAGGTCGATTTCAATATAGCTTGACTCAGTAGTTCTCTCCAATCAATGATGATCCTTTGTTTTTTCCGTCTGATTGTTTGCTGCTGAATATGAGTACTTTTATGGGCCAAAAGACTTCATTTGTAAAATCGGATTTTTTTAATTCTATACAGCCTTTGTCCATAGAAGTGGAATTGTGGAAAATGTAACTAGGTGGTTTAATCTTTGTCCCTACAGGTCATAACTCGTCAGTGTTTAGAGGCACTGGACTACTTGCATCGACTGGGGATTATACACTGCGACCTAAAGCCCGAGAACATTCTCATCAAAAGTTATAGAAGATCTGAGATTAAAGTCATTGATCTGGGAAGCAGTTGCTTTAAATCAGACAACCTGTGCCTCTACGTCCAGTCTCGTTCCTATAGAGCTCCCGAAGTCATCCTGGGCCTTCCTTATGACCAAAAGATCGACATTTGGTCACTTGGCTGCATCTTGGCAGAACTTTGCTCTGGCGAGGTATGTATGACTTTCTCCCTTCACGGTCATACTCAGTCCAGACGTTGGATTTAACTTTTATGGTGGACTATGCTTTTATGACTAATGACTGCGATTGACTTCTAAGCCATCTTCTGTGCATTCAGTTGCTACCCCTTTCTTGGATATGTATTTGAAGCAAACGAGTTCATGATCCATTGCTGTTTCTCTGATTTTTTTGCAGGTGTTATTTCCAAATGATGCAATTGTGATGATTCTAGCACGCATGATCGGCATGCTCGGTCCCATTGATCAGGAGATGCTGGAACAAGGACAGGAGACACCTAAGTATTTCACAGAGGAATATGATCTCTACTACATTAACGAGGTGAGTTGCATGTACCTCGACTGTTTAACCTCATTTTCGGGTTTATGTTTCAGTGAAGTGCATGTATTCTCTTAAAAGTGTCAACTCATGGAGCTGAAAATCTAAATGAAGACTGTGATTTATAATTCTTGTCTCACTCTTTTCTATTTTTCTTATTTTTTCGCCAGGACACTAACCAATTGGAGTACATAATTCCCGAAGAGTCGTCGTTGGAAGGACATGTACAGGTTTCTGATATTGGGTTTCTTCACTTCTTGAGGAACTTGCTGGAGATTGACCCTAAGAGGCGTCCTACCGCAAGCGAGGCACTGGAGCATCCATGGCTCTCGCACAAGTACTCTTTCTCTTGCTGATATACAAGTCATGCTAATAAGTTTTGAAATGTATTGATTGGTCAGTGCTATTATTTGAGCACTGAAAAATTAGAACAGCCTTAGTGTACATGCAGCTTACGGAGCAATGTTGATTTTTTGGCTTGTTCACATAATTTTTTTTTTTTTTTAATCTGTACAAAGCTTTCGATATAGAGCCTTCCGTCTCTGGGCGGTCCGAGCTTGGAAAGATTAAGAGTTGTTGTAAACATGCTTGAGGTTACATCATGTTGGTTGAGATTGTTCAATATACGAGATGAAAGAAAATTTTCTTGTACCGTATCCCAATTAACATCTCCTGCTAACAATACTACTACGAAATGAGTGAGCAATTGCCTGAATTGGGTTGAAGAAATCAAGCTGAAAATCCTAAACCAGATCAGTCTCAGTTTTAAAATTGGTGTCCATCATTGACTGAATAACGTGGCTTTTGGGTCGCTCAGTTTCTCCACTTTGATATATATCAAATGAATCTCCTGTCAAGATAATTTCTGAAAGACGTGTGGTGTGACTACTGAAAATCTCTTTGCAAAAGAGGACTGCAAAAGTTGGTTAGAATCTACACTGTAGCTTCCATCACTTGATATGATCAGCACAAAAATGAATTGACAGAGGAAGGTCATCGTTTTTTCTTGCAAAAGTGATCTCCTGATTCCAAGAATCAGCTCTTGTTTAATATAAACAAGAAAACAGAGAGATAAAGGAAGCATCTTCTACCCACAATGCTTCCAAAACTATTAATCTATCCACGATCACTGTTCAACCTTGGACCGTTTCTTATGATCTAATCCGGTCGAGGGGTTAGTTCTCTGTTTGGCAAACCTCATCGAATTGACATGAATGTTTATCTCCTTTTGGTTGTGGATTCCTAGGAAAGTGGGCATATGCCTATTCGGAAAAGAGATGGATCATGACTTTCGGAATGTTTTATTAGGTAATGACATGGGAATGTCTTCTTATCACCACCAACGTGTTTCCTACGTTGGAAAATTTGATCAACTGGTTCCTGGAATGAATCGGGATGGTGAGGATGGACAATGATGCTTCAAGAGACATAGGGGTTTCGTGATTATCAGGATGACAACATCGTGGGTTCATCTTTTGATTATGAACTTTATATGCCCGATTAAAAGGCTTTTTTTTTTTTTAATCTATATATTTTTCAAATTCCGCTCATTTATATTCACTGACACCTAACCCCACTCTAAAACTAATTTTTCCTCGATATTTGTTTTTAAAATGAGTATTAGAACTCATCGGGAAAACAAAAACAAATGAATGACGACACCTACCGTGCATGTGGCAGAGAGAAGATGCTGGCTTGCTAGTTTGTGAGCGTTGGAACTTGGAAGAGTGGGTAATATCTCTTCTAGTACAATTACCTTAATTACTTGGAATTTAATTGACGCGAAAAGGCTAATGATTTTCTACAATGGTCACGAAAAGAAATTTCACGGAGGAATCTAATAAGCAGTGATCGTCATCAATTAATTTGAAAGACATTTCTCTGCAATAAACGACAAATCTTTTCAGAATATGCCACACTATTGTTACTTTTCTAAGGAAAAAAGGATATGTTAAAATATGCATGGTCTTTTGCGGGTTTCTAAGTTGTCTATTAATTAACCTCTCTGTTTTGAGAAAAAAAAAAAAAAAAAAAACCCAAGACTTCTCAATACGACCTGCTAGACTTTCCACGCCCGATTAAATGAGACCATTGCATCTCTAAATATTGATATTGAGTTTGAGTTTGGTAAGGGTTTCATGTAAAATTAAATGCTCGAGTCGATTCCATTGATTGGAGATTCGAAACATAAACTACTTCCTAATCCCTACCCAAAGCAACGACTTCTATGACCCTCAGCCCAAGATCAACATTGCCCGAACCAGGGTTTTATTAGGGATCTTCTCTCTCCATTTGTTTTTTTGGTTTTAAAGTCGACAAGTCTAGTCGCCGAACTAACCACCCCCGTTTTTGGACATGTATTTTAAAGATTACTTTCGCATACAAAATAGGCAGATATTTTAGTTGCGTGTCCACTTCATTCATGCATGTATAGGCATCCCTTTCACCTTTCCCACCAATTTGCAAGTATCATAATCTGGTCCTCAGAGCCCCCCGCCTTGGATTGGTGCGTGATGACAATTTCCAGAAGATATTATCATTTACTTCCGCTCCATTATTCTAACAAGATCCATCTTCCCATTTTGGTGCGGAAGCTTCAAGAGCATAGGTTGACGAGGAGCTGATACGGCGCTTTGCTCTTTTTCCTTTTCGGAGTAGGAAAGTTTGTGTCTCTACTCACCACGGCCTGCAATTTCTTATTGCATCGAGAATTACTACGTTAATCGCGTCTGACCCACGACGCCCGGACAAAATATAAACCGGTTGTCTTCTTCAGTCGCCATGTTGGCGCGTCTCTCTCTCTCTCTCTCTCTCTCTCTCATGCCCGTTCTTGATTTTTTGTCTGTCTTGGAGGTCGACGAACGAAGAGATTGGGCTCCTCCTGTGACTTTCTGACACAACCCATTAACGAACCGCGCGCGCTCGCAGATACCCACTTTCTCGTTCGTCCATCTTCCTCAGAATCAGAGAAATGTCTGCCGAGTTGACCCAGTCGCCCGGGACGACGACCCAGCTGTGGAGGTCGTTCTGGGACTTGCTCTCCTTCTTCTTCCAGTTCTTGTTGCGCATCGCCACGGCCCTCGGGACTCGCCACTTCCTCCTCTCCCGCTTCACCTCCTTCAGGCCCCTGCCCCTCGCTGAGCTGCCCGTCCAGGACCCACCCGCCGGCGTCGCCGCCGAAGAAGGCGCTGAGTCTCCCGAAGGCCTGGAAAGGCTCACGGTAACAAAATTTGTTTTTCTCTGCTAGCTGCTTGATTAAAGCTTGGGACTTTCTTTATGCCGGGACCGTTAATCAATTTATAATCATGTTCGAAGGGAGGAACTGTGGGATGAGAATGATTTAAATCGGTTTTGTTGGTGTCTTTTCAATGGTATTGATTGGGCTTTATTGAAGTTGCTGGATACTCTTTTATACAGCTAAATATGGAATTATTTTCAGGATGTCATCTTTTAGTTTGATTAGGATTTGTGTTTTTCTCCTGAACGCCTGGAAAGGCTTACTGTAACGAAATTTGTTTTTCTCTGCAAGCTGCTTGATTAAAGCTTGGAACTTTCTTTAGGCCAGGACTCATAATTTATGTATAATTATGTGGAGGAAATTGCGGGATGAAAATAATTTAAATCGGTTTTGTTGATGTAGTTTCAATGGTGTTGATTAGGCTTGATTGACGTTGCTGGATACTCTTTTATTCAGCTAAATATGGAATCATTTTCAGGATGCCATCTTTTTGTTTGATTGAGATTTGTGTTTTTCTTTTGAAAATCTATTGATGCTTTCTGTATTCAAGAGTGTGTGTGTGTGTGTGTGTATGAGAGAGAGAGAGATGAATTGAATAGTCATGTTATTTTTTTGGGTCAATAATATTTAAGCTTTACTCATTTGTTGACATTTTCACATGTGTATTAACTGTGGTAACTAAAGATTTTAGTGAATTTATATCTACAAGCAGGCAGAGAAAAGAATGAAATCAATTGAAAAAAAGTGAAAATGAATCTGTTCTGTCTCTTTCAGGTATACAACTTGGGTGGGATTGAATGTGTTCTGTTTCTTTCAGGGTTACACATTAGTCTTTTAGCATCCTATGTGAGATTCAATACTATTTAAACGCATGCAATGCAGGTGGTGCTCGATTTAGATGAAACTCTAGTATGTGCATATGAGATGGCGAGTCTGCCTGCTGCTACACGTGACCGAGCAGTGGAATCTGGATTGGAGTGGTTTGACCTGGAATGCATTTCTTCAGAGAAGGTGTTTTACATTCTAGACATAATGGGTTTTGATTTGACTGATATTGTCTTGGTATCTTCTCGGATGAGTTATCTTGATTATTGTTTCCTTGAGTATATATTACTCTTCAAAAGGACTCTGAAGGAAAGCCTAAGGTCAATCTTGTGACGGTGTTTGAGCGCCCGGGCCTGCGAGAATTCTTAGAACAGCTCCATGAGTTTGCGGATCTCGTGCTGTTTACTGCTGGACTTGAAGGTTGCTATCTGTCTGTGATATTTCCAGTTTCTTTATTGCCAATTGGTATTGAGATTCAATAAGTCAAATGTTCATGGCTACAGGTTATGCAAAACCACTCGTTGACACAATAGATGTTGAGAATAGATTTAGTCTGCGACTTTATCGACCTTCAACAACTAGCACGTAAGCTTACTTTACACCTTGTCCTATTTACTTTCTCTGTGATAATTGACTTTTCCACTGAGAATGGGAACATAAATCCATGTCTATCCTCTCTGAGATTGCACTGATTTCTTGAGGTTTTCATCTCTGAATCTGAAAAATGAAATATCAATACGTTGAATAAAAAAAACGAGAGGACTGAGTTTTAGGATGATCTGATGGATGTGTCATCATTTGAACGAATACATCTCGGATGAGTGATTTGAGAGAAAGCATCATATAGAATACATAGAATGAAACTTTTTAAGGTGGTTTAGAATGTATGTCTTAAGTAATGGACACAGAAAGAGCTTGAAATGTCCATAGCAGTCTCAACTAATGGGTTCCCCATTATTCCAAAGATATTTGTGGGGCTTGAATTAAATAAATTGTTATCGACAATGCCTTCTCCTTATCCTCCTCAGCTGGAAGCATGAAAGGTCATTTGTCACTGATTTTTATGTCCTAATAGCAAGATGAGATGGTTGGTTATTAATTTAGATTTTGGTGTCTTTGGGTGTTTCCTAAGCCATCGCTTGATGCGATGCTAAGTAATATAACCTAGAGTAATTAATCCTAATCAATCTGGGATCTGATGAATCTCTGGAATTGGCACATGACTCACCTATATATGGACTTACCTAAGTTGCTGGTATCCTGATCCTAACATGCAGGGAGTATAGGGAACACGTGAAGGATCTTTCTTGCCTCTCAAAGGATCTCAGTCGTATAGTCATTGTCGACAACAACCCGTTCAGTTTCTTGCTGCAGCCAGTTAATGGGATTCCCTGCATTCCTTTTACTGCTGGACAGCCGCATGATAATCAGGTAGTTGGACCATTCTTGGTATAACTTTTAACTGTAAATTCTCCAATCACTTTGCTCAACATTGTTCATCTGCTTCAGCTTCTGGAGGTCCTGGTTCCACTCCTGAAGCACCTTTCCATGCAGAGAGATGTGAGGCCCGTGCTCTATGAACGGTTTCGCATGCCGGAATGGTTTCAGAAGTATGGGATCCCTGCTTTGGGCTTGCCGTCGTAGCATCTCTTGAAGTTTCCATTCTTTTTTAATGAATCTGAAGAAGTGGCATCTTGCATGAGGTTGATGTTGGCCCAATTGTCTCGCTGGTGTGGAATCAGGTGGTCCAAAGGTGTCTATCCTTTCCGTATTTGCAGAGTATCTAGCATGGTTCTGACTTCTACATCTTTGCTGATAGAAAGAAGTCCTTGTATGCAATGTAGATAGAATCTAAAGTACTATTCCTTGTAACATTATTTATGTGCTTGCAGTCCTGTAGCATGTCCAAATTGCATCTTTAGATTGCTGAACACTATCTCTTGATCAAATAAAAATGAAGGGTTTTCACAGGTTGCTGGAATGTTTTACACATAGCGATGATCAATTACTTTTCTGTTCCTTCTCTAAACCACCATATATATAGTCATAATTTAAGATGGCATGGCTCGCTAATGTGTACTCAAACGACAACCTACGAGTAGGAAATCTGGCTGTCTGGTTTTCCTGTCATATTGGACATCTTGGTCTGCTTGTTAGTTATCACTGGTAAAATTTAGCACCTTGATGCCTCAGAAATCTTGGCTGCTTCTCCTGAAAAATATAAGAAACATTGCCCACTTACTATAGCAGACCCAGACAGCTGTGCGCTGCATGCAGGAACTCGAGAAAATTAGTCTCTTTTAGTATCGATGCCTCACTGAATTCCAACCGCACGCTAGATATACATTTGGGATGTCCTGCCTTGGCAATGCTGCCTCAATTTTATCCTATTAATGGTACAGGTCACATGATGAAGTACGAACTCTTGTCTGTTTAGAAATTTCTTGAACTTCTGGAACATGATTGAACTTCACAAGCGAAATAAGTTCACCAATATCACGAGTCGTCTTTTTTCGCCTCTCCTGCCCACTCACTAGCTTAGAAAACCTACTTCGCAGTCCTCCAGGTGTCGGCAGAGTTCGAGAGGTCTTTTGCCATGACGGCAGAGGATTTCACCAACCGAGTTCCTTCTCTTCTTCTCTTTTGGTATTATATTTCTGGTACTTGTGCTGTAATCATAGTTACAGGTAGTTAGCAGACACCCTCTGCGAAAGAAATTGGTTTTTTAAATCTTATTGTCGGCAACAAACTTCCATGTGCAGATAAGAAAAGCGAGATCATCAGTAGCTGGATCTCTCACTTTGCCTCCTTCCTGTTCTCCTCGTGTTGTCTCACTTTCTTGCTCCTTTTAGTTTGTCCAATGACCAGTTCTTTGGATGCATCTCTTCTTAAAAACAAAAGAAGAAAACCACTTGGCTGTCCGAAACCTGTTCGCCCTTTTGTGTGCCTGCAAGCCTGGTTCAGAATCAATAATGTCGGTTCCCGTATCGCGTGTTCATCCGAGTTCAGATTTTCTTGCGCTGCAAAACTCGTGTTTCGTGATTAAATTATATCCTGTGAAGAGGGCAAACTTGCAGCGAGCGCTTCTTTTTCTCTTTTCATGTTCTTCTGTCGAGTTTGGACGAGTCGTGAAAGTCGTCTAGCTCCAAACAAGAAGAGTGCGACAGGTCCTAGAGCTCGCAAAAGCAATGAATTCGGGTATGACCTACCCAAAAGGACTTGTCATACCATTCCATGAAAAACTTTCCGATAGGATATCAGAGCACATGCCCCACCGTTGTGAAAACTGTGTCATTGAGATTGAAATGTAAACATGCCAACGACTTGCCTCCTTTTCCCTGGCCCAACGTGTTGCTACACGTCGAGGAAAGGCAATAAAGATCGAGAATGCAAACGAGAGTGATTCCACGAGGACGCGACTTTCATTTTCGTTCGAACGTCGTCGACCGAAACCATCACGTCATTTCCTCTGCTTTCATGAACGTATAGAAAGGTCGGAAACGAAACGGTCGGGCACGAAAAAGAAGAATCTTGAAGCGGTCTCGCCATAAAGACGATGCGCTCAGGGTCGTCGGTAGCGAAAGCTTTGGAAGGCCGCGAGACAAGGATCGAGCGGAGAGACTCGGTCAACAGTCAAACCTCCACTCAAGCTAGTGGGGACGGCGACGTTAAAAGTTAAAACATCGCTTCAAATGCCAAAAGTTACGAAAGCGATACTAAGTGCCAAAATCAAAGCAAAATGGATTACTTAAGTGCCAATCCGGCCAAAATATTGACGTGCGCAATTTCCAGCGAACTAAGACAAAATGGCCTCGTTTTGCACACCGATGTGATAAAAAAAATTAATTTAAAATTAATCAAATTAAATTTAAATTTATTTAAAACATTTTAAAATACAAATACAAATATTAAAATATATATAGGAGGCGGCTGAGGGCTGAGCCCTTGCTGCCGCCGCCGGTCCCCGGCTAGGGGCCAGTGACCCGGCCGATCGATGATGAGAGCCCGTAAGCCCTCACCCCGATGCGACCCTTGCCTAGATCCAGCGAGGGTCGACAACCCTCGCCCGACCGAGCCAAGGACTGCCACCCACTAGGGGTCACCTCAGCGAGCAGTGGCCTTTGGCTCGGCCGACGAGGGTTACTGACCCTCGCCGGATCTGAGTGAGAGCGCGACCCTTGCAAGCCCTTGCGCCGGTTGGCCAGGGTTGCTAGCCCCTGGCCGCGCTTGGCGACCCCGGCCCGACCCTCCCCCTCCATTGCCGGCCCTTCTCGGTTGCGGCGGCAAGGGTTTAGCCCTCGTCGCCTCCCTCCTTTAAAAAAATAAAAAATCTTTTTTTTTTATATAAATTTTTGTATTTAAATGTTTTAAATAAATTTAGTTTTAAATTTCATTTAATTGATTTTCATATTAATTTTTTACCACGTCAGCACCAAAACGATGCTGTTTTGCACTTATTTCACCGAAAAATCGCAACATCAGCATTTTGGCTGGATTGACACTTAAGTGATCCATTTTGCTCCGATTTTAACATTTGAGTGTCACTTTCGTAACTTTTAGCACTTTGTCGTTTTGTGCCAACTTTTGGTACTCTAGGGGTCCGGGTGTTGTATCTATGCAGATCGGGTGAAGAGTGAATGATTTTGTGCCTCACCCAAGAAAATGTACCTAAAAAACCGCATCAACTTATTGTATTTATATTATTTTAGTCTTGAAACTCTTCAATTTGATCAATATAATCTAAATTATTTTTACGTTTTGTCGATATATGCTTGAAATTACAAATATGGACGCTAGCCATATTATGTGACACAAATAACAATAGACTATTTTTTAATTTTTTTAATTATTGTTTTTCTTGTTCATTTTCTTTTTTTCTTCTCTCTCTATTTGTATTTTTTAAAAATTTTGTCTAATGGCTAGCGGGCTCCGACGACCGTTACAGGATATATTAGAAAAAAAGAAAAAAAAAAGAAAAGAATAAATAAAAAAATCGAAAAAATTAAGGATACTTCGTTTTCACGTCAGCAATTTTCAATTTAAAGTGGCAAAATAGGCTCAGTTGTTAAACATGAAAAAAGATATAATTAAATTAACCTAATCAAAAGATTTGGGGGTGGAATTGAGATCGATGGATGCAACCGGTATGAGACTTTTATTTGGTATTTTCCCCCTTCGCCAAACGTCGAGGACTCAAGGCCATGCCTATCAAGGTCCAGTAGAAAGCACTCCCACCCCTGGCCCGCCATTAGCCTTTTTGCCAATTCCCATTAATGGCTGGACACGTCCTGCTAAATCAAATCCTGAGAAAAGTCAAGCACGTTTAACTACGTCCATCACAGACCCAAAAAAAACTACGTCCATCACGTTGAACGAGTCCGGGGACATCGAGAACGCATCGAAAATAATTAAAAAAACAGGGGAGAACCAAAGAAGAGATGGGCACTTAAATCGACAGTTGAAGAAAACATAATTACGGGGATTCTTCTCCTGATTCTTCGCATTCTAGAAATTCCCCTGATAGCCATTATATATTTTTTTTTGTCAGAATTGCTCTTCTATTCCTAAAAACAAAATTAAAATTAAAATTTATTTAATAACGCAATTTCTTTTTCTTCAAATTTTAGGTCAAGAAATCGGTTTGTAATATAAATGAAACACAAAAATTTTCTCGCTTCTCTATTTTTGGAATAGATATAAGAAGTGAAAACTTTATTCATCGTTTGTCCTCGCTATTAGTTGGCCACGTACCTACTGTCGCTTGCAATGCACCACCATCGATTGCCGTCTGCCATCCATCGTTCCACATTTGCCAATGGCTAGTCACCGGTTGCCTATCCGTGTCTGCCATCCGCCAATCGTCGGTCTCCGTCTGCTGTTTGATGTTTGTTGGTTGCTGACCGCCATTCGCCGGACGATGCCATCACGCGAGAGGGAAAAAATTTGTGTTTTTATTAAACGAATTTTAATTTCGGGAACAAAAATTTTATATTGTTATTAAACGTGTATTTTTGCTTAAAAGCTCATTCGAAAGAATAGAAATTGAATTCTCGAATAGAATAATTATTGTTTGCGCTTAAATGGATTCAAACCACCTTCTTGACCGTCCCTAAAACGGTGCTTGACCGTCAACAGAAGACAGAACCGGCACGTTATTACAGACGATCGGGCATGGAAATCGTGCCGTTTGACCCCTTTTATCATTACAAGATCGCTCAACGAGATGACTGCCATGGCGTTTAGATGTCTCTGACCGCTTTCACGAGGGACACACCAACCGCTTTGACATTTGTCAAAAAAAAAATAAAGGAAGAGATTTGACCATTTGCTCTCGATTTGTGTATTGGGTTCATTTTGGCGTGGCGTGGCGGCGCCCTTCGAGAGTCAATTTTTGCGGTCATTGAGATGATTTGATTATCATTTTAGTTTTGTTTATTTACGTATGCACCAATTATTATGTCCTAAAGAGAATCGCAAACTAAACGAGATTTGGCAATCAAAAACCGGTTGGTAACATATGGGAGAAAAACCAATAAGTCATGCCACATGCCCACAATGGTAAGCAAGTTCACATAGGAGTTGGTGAAGTTAAAACATCGACAAAAAGACGGATCAAAATTTTGTATTATAAAAGTTACCGACAAATTACTAACAAGTTGTGGGTAAGTAAGGTGAATGATGACTTTTTCCACTAATAAATTTTCTGTTACAGTAATTAAATCTCTCGTCATGTCGTGGGTGATGATGTCCGGTTAATTCCCTAGAACAAGTCATCGGCGGTTTTGTTCAAACATCGAATGACCTTTGTAATGATGTTCGAATTTGGGTAAAGCCATATTATATTGCCAAGTGTAAGATATGAACTCAAACGATGAAGATAGTGAAAATCCAAAAAGGGATGTCTTAGCCAATATTTGGGTCCATCGAGGCCTGCCTAATTTCTAGCTAAAGAAATAAATGCTTTATGAGCTTCAATTCATCTCAATTTCGTAGCTGTAAAGTGGGACAACCTCGAACCTAATTCTAAACCCTTGCATAAACTCACACCCTAAAAAACATGATCATTACTTGTCGTGTGAAGCAAAAAGAGTATACAAAAACAAGGATACTAATTACGGATTGTCTCAAGGACCGCCCTTTACACATGAGAAGGGAGAGATGGAGAATTCGATTCTCTACTTTTTTTAGAGAGTCGGGGTTGGAGATAGTCGGTATCAAGTATGAAATTCGACTCCCGTGTTCTGGGTGAAGCGGCATGATAAAAATTTGAGAAAGAAAGATATATTTCTGCATCGGGGGCCTGAGCGAATAAGGGATTAAATCCTTTATTGCCGAATCCCGCAGCGGAATCGTAAATTCCCCACGTCCCAGAAAAAGGTAAGTGGCCCCCACATCGAAACGTCCGTTGAATTTCAGAAGACAACCAATGTCAAAAAATGACATCCTTAACCAGAAACGCAGCAAAGCCCCCCCCTCCTTCTCGTAGCCAACGCTGTTTCGCCGCCCGCCACGCTTCCCTTCGAACTGCGCATCCCAAGTTCCCAGCACCGCGAAAGCAACCCCCCGAGAAGGAAACCGAAGAAACATACCGCATCTCTTTCTCTCTCTAGAACTCCAACCTTCCTTTCTCTCTCTTCCTCTCGAACTGGGTCTTCTCCGCCAATGAAGCAGCGGCCCACCAACCCATCAGATTCATCCCCCGCCGCCGCCGCCGCCGAAGGGCCCCTCGTATGACGACGCGGTTCTTCCCCGCCGCGGCGTTCTTCCTCGCCGTCGCCGTCGCCGTCGCGTTGCCCGCCGCCGTCCATGGGCTCGGCGCCGGCGCCACCGTCGCCGCCGCCTACGGCTCCGGCACCGTGTGCGGGGTCGTCGCCTCGCAGCCCACCCGCGCCGTCCGGTGCTACCGCGGGGGCGTGCTCCTCGGCGTCCTCCCCAACGTTTCCTTCTCCGAGGTCTCCGGCGGCCGGGGCTACTTCTGCGGCCTCGTGTCGGACGGGTCCAGCTTCCTCTGCTGGGACGCTCTCAGCCCCAATACGACCCTCCTCCCCCGGCGGGTCTACCTCAACGAGCCGGCCCCGTTGAAGAACCTCGCCGTGGGTGACGACCAGGTCTGTGCATTGGTGAGTGCCACGGGAGAGGTGAAATGCCGGAGGATCGATGACTCTTTTCAGGTACCGTCCGGGGCTGATCGATTCTCGTCGATTTCATCTGGGTTTGGGTTTACTTGCGGAATTTCGATGAATACGAGTCGTGTCCAGTGCTGGGGTAGCAATCAAATCTCGAATGATATTCAAGCGATTCAAGATGGGTTTGGGAGCATGCAAATGTCGAGTATCGTCGCAGGTGGTTCACATGCTTGCGGCATTAATTCTACTGGTTCTGTAGTTTGCAGCGGGAACAATCTTTCTGGGCAGCTTGATGTTCCTTCCCATTCATCCTTTGAGTTCTCTCTGTTGTCTCTAGGTGCTACTCACAGCTGTGCAATGAGGCAAGCGAATAACAGTGTCACCTGTTGGGGTGGCAATGGACAGTATTCAGTCTATGGAACTGATTCGATTTCATTTCAATTGATCGTTTCGGGTTCGAATTTCACTTGTGGATTGATATCGAGTAATTATTCGATCGTGTGTTGGGGTCCTGGTTGGCCTAGCGAGTCGGCTGAGGGGCTCCAGGTGCTTCCATTGACAGGAATCCTTCCAGGGCCTTGTGTTCTGTCAGTTTGTGAATGTGGAATATTCGATCTGTCACAGCTTCTATGCAGTGCCTCTGGTGTGATTTGCAAGCGGTGTCTTATCCAAGCACCAATCCCTCCGCCTCCTTCACAAGCAATGCCACCGCTGCCGCCGTCGCAAGCGCCACCGGCGCTGGTCTCCCCTCCATCCTCCC
Source organism: Eucalyptus cladocalyx (assembly GCA_017140615.1). Classification (NCBI taxonomy): domain Eukaryota; kingdom Viridiplantae; phylum Streptophyta; class Magnoliopsida; order Myrtales; family Myrtaceae; genus Eucalyptus; species Eucalyptus cladocalyx. The sequence goes on from CM029519.1 coordinate 9,989,712, forward strand.
CATCACGAGCTCTTAGAAGGGGCTTGTTGGCCTTTGCGATTGTTGGATCAGTCGGAGCATTAGCGGGAATTTGTACGTTGATTTACTGCTTGTGGAGCGGGATGTGTTTTGGGAAAAAGAAGGTGCATAATTCAGTTCAACCTACAATTACTAGGGGCAATTCGAGTGGCGGGACGACGTCGAACACTAGTCATTCGAGATCATCCACCATAAGGCGCCAGAGCTCAAGAGCGATGAGGCGCCAGAGAAGCGGGACCTCTTCGAAGCACCCAGATAAGGCAGAGGAATTTTCTTTTGCAGAGCTAGCAGGGGCCACTGGCAACTTCTCCCTCGAGAACAAAATCGGAGCTGGCAGCTTCGGTGTTGTTTACAGAGGGAAATTACATGATGGTCGTGAAGTTGCTATAAAAAGGAGTGAAACCGGTCCAAGGATGAAGAAGTTCCAGGAGAAAGAAAGTGCTTTCGAATCCGAACTTGCATTCTTGTCCCGGCTTCACCACAAACACTTGGTTAGGCTAGTTGGGTACTGTGAAGAAAAAGATGAGAGGCTCCTAGTGTATGAGTACATGAAGAACGGAGCTCTTTACGATCACTTGCATAATAAAGATAATGTCAAGAGAAGTAGTAGTCCTGTGAATTCGTGGAAGATGCGGATCAAGATTGCGTTAGATGCTGCCAGAGGGATTGAATATCTACACAACTATGCAGTGCCTCCCATTATACACAGAGACATCAAATCTTCTAACATATTGCTGGATGCCAACTGGACGGCCCGAGTGTCCGATTTTGGATTATCATTGATGGGTCCTGGGTCTGATCATGATCTGAGGCCATCCAAGGCTGCAGGAACAGTCGGGTACATTGATCCCGAGTACTACAGTCTGAATGTGTTGACTGCGAAGAGCGATGTGTATGGCTTTGGGGTGGTATTGTTGGAATTACTGACGGGGAAGCGCGCGATATTTAAGAACAGTGAGGATGGAGGGACGCTGATCAGCATTGTGGATTTTGCCGTTCCGGTGATAAAGGTGGGGGAACTGGCAAAGATCTTGGACTCGAGGGTGGGGTCGCCAGAGTTGAACGAGGCGGATGCGGTCGAGCTGGTGGGTTACACGGCGATGCACTGCGTGAATTTGGAAGGGAAGGACAGGCCAACCCTGACCGACATTGTAGCTAATTTAGAGAGGGCATTAGCTCTATGTCAAGATAGCCACGGGAGCATCTCCAGCGACATAATCTCCATTGCTTCACAATGAAGTGGAGGAACAAATAAACCGAAAAAGAAAAAGAAAAAACCGACACGAGACCTCTCTCTTCTTTCACCATGGTCATTTTTGTTTTCACGTTTGGGAGGGATGATGATCCAGATGGATTTCAGGGGATTCTTGATTGTAAAGCGGGGTAGGCATTTTCCATTTTCCATCTAACTTTGAGCTGTAGTGTCGTTACGATTCTGTGAACAGCAGTGAGAGAGGCCCCGAGAGGGGGAATTCAGATGTCATTTTTGATTATTTCATTGAAGCAAAGAAAATCAACTTCACGGTCTCTTTTTCCTCCATCCCTTTTTGAGTTATGTATCACGTCGGCGTGTGAAACAAGTTGCAGCAAGCTGCACGAGCTCTTGAAAGTGCGCAGAAAGTTTCAAAGTGGTGCCCCCCAAAAAAAGATTACAGCACCAATCAGAAAGGCCTTCTCTTTCAAAGATTTGCGTCTGCATGGACTCCGCGGTCCATATGAAAAGAACTTAGACAGATCAGGAACCGGTCCTACCATGCGAAAAAGAACAAGTGTTCGACTTCACACGTGGAGAGGGGCAGGTAACACGGTGTCTTTGACTTTGAAAATTCTAAAGGTTGGGGGGAGAAGGCAGTCAACGATCAGTGCCTCCGAAGTGGGGCCATGCTCGGCAAGCGTCACATCACACGTGTAGGGCCAGCCCTAGCCCCAGATGCTGATGATCTTTTTGTTTTCAAAAACTCGAGACCACACCGAACATCGAGGGGGCAAGGACTGTTATGGGATTTTCATTAATGTGATGTAGTAGTCTTTATCACACCCCTGTAATTGATTAGAGAAACCGACGGGGCCTGACCGCAAAATTGAATACCATGGTGTGAATTGGTCGCCGTTGGATTAATGTCGATGTTGGCGGACCGTCCGCGGTGGCCGGTGACCACCACCCACCACCACCACGACCGCCATCACCACACCTTCGCCCTCATGAATCTTGCTGAGAGCTATATATATATCCATGAATTTAATATGTATTCCGTTCTCTTACATTCCTACGTGGATTCAAACTTTGGTTTCCCACTTTCCTTTCAGACCATAAATGCCCCCTTTTTATTGCACTGAATGGAATAGTACCCTTTTTTTTTTTTAAGTACTGCAATGAAGAAATAAATGAAAAGGGACGAGAAATTGCCCTTCAAAATGCTCCCTTAAATGCAAGGTTTTCGCCGTTTTGATGCATTCCGTGTTCTTGCGTACGATTTGGTAATGTGAACTTTCTGATTTGGAACCGACCGAAAAAAAAAAACATTATGATTTGGAGAGTGGCGGTGTGTAATGTGAAAGATAGCATTGTGATGTGCGCTTTTTCATTCTTCAAAAGAGTCAAGTTGATAAATGTCTAATTAACATAGTAAAAAGGAAGACATTGATCGCACAAAAAGAGAAGCATACGCGTCTAGCACATCAAATTTTCTCTCTTTGGTTATCTAACAAGTGCTCATGGAGCACTTATTAACAAAAACCTTTTTATATTATTTTAGTAAGTGATTGGGTTTTCTTTTACTATTTTCGTCATCTTAGTATGCCCTGCAAATTTGTATTAGTAGGCCCTTTCTGAAAACATCTCAATGTATTATGGAATCAAGATGAACACAATTATAACCAAATTAGATGATTTGGAAGTTCTAAAAACCACAAGATCAAGCATTTGAGCCAAAAAGAGCCAAATACTGATAGAATCAAATTAAACACAACTATAAGTAAATTAAATAATTTGAAACCTAAAAAAATCACAAGAGCAAGCATTTGAGCCAAAAGGAGCCAAGCATCCTTGAAAGTGAAAGTTCTTCCTTTAAAACGAACCGTAGCCCTTACATATATATTTCCTAAAAGAAAAGGAAAAACAAAATATCTCCATACTTGTTCTCGCCATTTTTATGTAAATTAACTAGTATCTATCATAGGATAAATTTTTTTAAAAAAAAAGTCCAAAACCTATTTATAAAGATATCAATTCAATTATAAACTTTTTAATTTGACTAATTTAATTTTAAACATTTTGACGATTTGCCAATGTGATTATTTCGACTAATATTATTAAATATTGCTAACATAGACACTGGCCGTCGTTCTATGCAGCATAGTTAATATAGGATGGTTGGCGTTGATGTGAATAATTTTTACATTTTTTATAAAAAATTTCTGAATTTTTAATTTTTTATAATTGGTTTATTCTTTTCTTTTATTTCCTTTATTTTTTTTCGATGTTGGCTAATGGTGAAAGGAAAAGAAAAAAGAAAAAGGAAAGGAAAAAGAAGATTTTATAAAATATTCAATTTGTTTTAACAGAATTCAAAAAAGTTTATAAATAGCAGAAATTGTCTAAGTCAGTACTAATTGTGCTATGGATGACGACAAAATAAGCAAGATTTTCTCAATTTTCAAGATGTTTCTTAAGTTTCCTTCCAAGGGCATGCAGAGGGCAACAATTAACAATATTCTCTCGATTTTCAAGATACTTATTAATTAAAGAAGGAAGAACAAACAAAATCTTCAATAAATATATCTGCCCTGTTTATGTACCTTATATAGTAAGGGTATCGGTGAACAAAACAGGAAAAAAGATGAATTAAAATATGGAGAAAGGGTAAAACGGGAAAGAAAAAAAAATAGAGAAACCTGGGAGCTGACTCTGTGGAAACAACTAGAATGACGAGGATGGCTTAATGACTACTCACGAAAGTCATGAATTGAATCATCAGAAGTGGTTTACCGAGAATAATTGAATGATTGGAAGTGGGATTAGATAGAATTAAATATAAGGGTTGCTAACTTGCTACAAGTTTTACAGCCTAAAAGCACACTTTTTCAAGCGGCTGTTTGCCGGAGTTGACTGAGTGGAAAGCAAGGCAAGGCAGTGTATTTTATTTTACTTTAGTCCACCTAATAATAAGCTTATTAAACAATTAAGCAGGGATTAACCAGCTTATAACATGTCCAATTAAGCGGGAATAACATAAATCAGTTCACTTTAGTATTTTACAACTGGACCATTGTACCAAAAAGAAAGCCAAGGAACGACACAAAGGTCGGGATCTATCGAGGGACAGGATGGGAGCGGAGTACATGGCTGAGCGGGCTCATTTGTTGAAGGTGGCGACGAAGGCGATCGGGCCTTTGCCGGTGTAGGCGGCCTGGATGCCGAATATGAGGAATGCGATCATGGCGAGGCGGGCATGCTTGATCTCGGCCAGCTGGAGATTCTCCTTCTTCTCAGGGTCCGAGGCGAGGCCGAGCGGGTCGAAGTATCCGCCCGGGTAGAGCCGCTTCTCCGGGTCGAGCTCTGCGTTCCTCTGGAACTCGATGTACCCGATCACTATCACCTCGATCCATATCAACGTCGTCAGCGAGAACGGCAGCGGTTGGCCTAGGTAGGAAGATCCCTCCACGAGCTCCACCTGAGAGTAAGTTCCAATTTTGTTAATTGAGCAAGTGTCGTATGCAAGTAAGAACATATGTCAATAGAATATTTTCCAATCGACAATGAAGTTACTATTGTCGAGTCAATTCGTCGTCACTTTGTTCATTGGTATCTTTTGGTGCTTGTGATGTCAGTTAAATTTGGAACGGAGGGTTATTTCATCGATTCTTGATTTTCTTCTCAATTTAGATATGAAAAAGGTATTGATCGTTCTTGTTTTTAGGTTAATTAATGAATTTTCCTCTAGTTGGGAAAAGTGATAGGACCTTGCTATACAATTTGTCCCTGTAAAACTTTGTGGACTGCCAGCATTTTAAAATTTAAACCGTTAAATTAAGCCGAGGCGTAATTATTTAAATATTCAAACACTTGTTTCAAACCCTCTAGAAGTATACACTAAAAAGGAATAGAGAAAAAGCCAGAAGGGTGGTTTGTTGGGATGTTTCCTCTCTTGTAGAAGAACTAATTTCATGCAACTTTTGCACCTTATAATAATTAGGAAGAAGCAGTGTGTTGCAATAAACAATCAATCTTCCTTTTAACCTTGTTCTAATAGACAACACGCGTTCGCTATTAATTCCTTGCCCCCGCCACCACCATCATCATCACCAAAAGCTAGGCATTGTCTTGGTAAAGAAGTAGCCACGATGAAGCGAAGGATACAACACACGCATTTTTCCAGCGTTAATGTCGAACAGGAGGACCACAAAAACTACCGAAAAATAAGAGGACATAAAGTATGGACAAACGGTGGAAACCCGTACTTTTCAAACGTGTGGTTACTTCCGAAGGGGAGTTAAAACGTACCAAAATATCTTCCCGACAACCATAGGGAAGCCGAGGAATTTCGATCATCTCAACCAGCCGAATTAGATTTCAAGAACAATCCACTGAATAATAATCATCTCTACACGGGATTCTATCATCTTGTGCCGTGATTATTGATAGATTTTTTTCGTCAATAAGTCACTGTACAGTAGAGAGAACTGATGCGTACCTTGCCAGCATCTTGCCAGGCGACCCCGGTGAGCGCCTCGACGGCGAGCGCGCCGAGCGTGCCCAGCATCGCCCACCGCCCGTGGATGAGCTCGCACTCCCGGAAGCGCTGCAGCCCGAACACCTCGCTGTACGGCTGGAACGGGGTCGGCTTCACTTCGGTCTGCTCGACCCGCACCCCGATCACATCCCCGGCCAGGTTCTTGGCCAGGTTCTGGTCCAGCGAGTCCAGCTCGAACTGCAGGTACTCCGCCGGCTTGCCCAGCCCGAACGGGTCGAAGCCCCGGTCCCCGACCATGGTCCCGTCGAGCCACTCCGGCGGCTCGGCCCCCGGGAACCAGACCAGCCGCTCCCCATCCAGCTTCCTTGGGGCGGGCTTCGGGGGAGGCGATTTCTTGCCTCCTAAGCCGAATTTCTTGCCTCCGAAGCCGAATTTCTTGCCTCCGAAGCCGAACCGGGCCTGGAACCGCCCGACGCTCGGCTTCGGGTCGGCAATGCGGGTGCCGAAGAAGTAGGAGGAGCTCGCGGCGGAGGCCATGGTGTTCGGGGGCACGCGAGTGGGTACTATATCTTAATAAATAATATTGCGTGGAGAAATGGTCTTTTGTTGTGTTCTTTGCGGGTTATTTAGAGTTACGATTCCTTCATTTTTTTCCTTTTAATTTGGTTTGGGTTGAAATGGGATTGGTGGAAACAGAGGAACGAAAGGAAATCAATGGAGGGGAGTGGGTCGGGCCTTATCTCAGCCTTATCCGGAGGTGGGGTGGGGTGGGGTGGGGTGGGGATGGTTTGGATGGTTGGTGGGCGATTCGCCTTATTCAGTGGGGCCCCCGTTTGATTCCGGTATACTACAGGAGGCCGTCGCTTTCTGGTAGGTATTCAGCAAGCCTCGCCCCCGCATGGAGGCCGGGGAACGTAGCAGGCGAGAGAAGACGACCGTACATTGAACATTCTCCGGATGTTGCTGTGCTGTGGCCAGCTATTCTGGCCGCAGCGTTCCACTTCCAGGACGCTAATGGAGTTTTAAATCGCATTTGCGGACAGCTACTCGACTCCGTCTCTGTAGTTTATGTTCTTGATTGATGGAATGATGATAAGGGACCAGTCGGTAATCAGCTTGGACGTATGGTCCAAACATGAAATGGACCAGGGCCGACCTTATAAGAGTTTCTATGTCCCAGTGGCTGGGCCATGGTTACATTGGTTTGGACCGATAGGACTTGTCATTCTGGACCTTGTGCTACTGCTCCCAGGTCTAGCCCAAGAACGCGAGGCGCCTCTTGTTCAAACCAAAACACATCATGATGCCCGTGAATTTTGTCTGCGAGTGTGTCCGAGACATTTGTCAGACAGTAAAACAGGACTGCTCCCGTGTCATGTGTAATCAAATATTCTGAAGATTGAACTATTTTTAATCAAGGAGTGTCTGATACATGTCAAGCGTACATGGAAACATGAACTCTTTTGACACACAATATAAATGTGACGTACACACACTAGTGTAAGGGTGTGCTTGGAAGAGATTTGAGGAAGTGCGAAGTGATTTTATAAAAGATCTCTGACTCAATGTGTATTTACCAAAAGTACATAGCATTTGGATAATTGAATTATCGGTGTATTTTTTTGTATAGTAACCTTGAAATAAAAAGAAAAAAGTAAAAAGGAGAGAGGGCCAACAAAGAAACAACAAGATCTTGAAGCTTCAGGTGAGCGTCGCCGCTTGCCAAGACAAGGTCTCTAATGTCGTCACCACCATCAAGTCTCGAATTTGGCCACACTCGACTCGAGTCCTAGAATCTAGGGCTCACTACTAGATCGTGGTTGATGGGTCGGCAATGACTACTAGTGGCTTGTTGGCACGGCAATTGATCTAAGGGGGCTTGTTGGTGGAGGGGCTAGTTGGTGTAATTCGTTAGTTGAGCACAACACCCCGTTGCAAGTGGCTCATTGGCATGGTGGTGATGCAATCAAGCGGTAGAGATGGGCGTGTTCAAGGACTCGCCAGAGATGGCGGAGTCGAGCTGTGGTGTGGTGGAGAAGAGAGGAGGAGGAAAGATTGCATGTAACAAGAAGGTAGAAGTGGATTTTAGATAATCCAATGAGGGCAAGATGGGAAGAAAAAAAGCCTTTAATCCTTGGAGATGTCTTTTCAAAAATGATGAAACCAATATAGCTTTCAACTTTATCAATATTGACATTCTGAAAAAGCTTTTTTTTATCGACGACCAAACTTTCATTTAATGGACTTTAGAGGCTCAAAGTTTCTCGGAAAAACCGAATCAAATACAGCCTGAGTACCTTTGACCTACCTCGCGACAATGACACAAGGATAGAAGTAGAACATACATTTTCTTATGTCATCATAGGACTCTCCTTAAGTAAAGAGAAGTTTCTTTGTCGAGGGGGGCGATAATGGCTAGGCTGTAAAGAGAGAAGAGCCGGGTGGGTGAATCGGGCAAGGGACAAACTGTACGACCCCAACAGAGAGAAGAAAAGAAAGAAGAAGGAAGAAGAAAAATGGGGCTCAGTTGCGTTACGTGAGGAATTATGAATCGTGGGAAACCATGATTCCAAACGTGTAAATGTCGGAGCATGTCGCTCAAAAGGCAAGAAAGCGATGGCCACACACGGTCGCGAGCGACACGCCCAAGTGGACGACAACCTTTGCCCTCGCCATCATCACCATCATCCTCCGTCCATCACAGACACCAGAGCTTTCCAATCTTTCGTTTCTTTTGTTTATTTTCCGGTTTCTAAAGGAAAAACCTATTGACTTTTAACCACAGTTCGTACCCTCAACCAGCTGCTCCCATTTGGCATCCACTCCTCTCGAAGTTGAGCGATCTTTGATAATTATATGTTTTCGGTCGAATCTTGATAATTATATGTTGAATAATTGCATTTTTTTGGAGTTAATGAGCCTCTTGAAGTGATTGGAATATTGCTTCCCCAAAAGCTCTGATGCACTTGAGCTCTTTACTTTGTTCGTCTGCTTTTTCATTTATTTTGTTGATGTGCACTTTCATTGTCATCACTCATGTATGGGGATCGATTTTGCTTTTCCTTTTACGGCGAGAAAGCTTACCGGACATCGTAAGTCGGGCACCCTCATGAAATCCTGTGAGATGTGAGTCAAAATTCGAAAATGGATAACCCGAATATGAAATTATATGTGCCTGACAGTGTGAATCCTATGCTCAAGTCATATAAACATGGCCTTTTTACTCGTTAAATCAAGCCGATATATCTTAAGTGGGTTCAGTTGCATCCGTAGACGAAAGAGAAAATGCGAAGGTGCTGACCATTGCCCTTTGTTTTTCACGAATTTATTAGCAAGGGTTTCCAAAATCTTGATTAACAGTATTTATCAAAGAAAAGTTTTCAATTTTCTAATGCATTGATTATACATAAGACAAGAAAAATAGTAGATTGCACTCGTTAACAAAATCTTTTATTTTTTCTATTTATAAATAACTCATTTCACCCCCTCGTTGAATTAGCTGTCCTCTCTTTCCAAAACATATTGTATTTTTCTTAATCGCACAAATGTAATTATTAGTGAAGCACGCAGAAAATTCAATTGTAGAGAACTATGTGATAGACCGCTTCAAAAATTCTATGAACACACCTCAATTCAATCTCTAAAGTAATCTTCAGATTCATGTTATATGCTTTCCTAGCTACCTATCCAAAGACATTGCTAATTACTATTTAGAAAATCAACAGAACATTTCCATGTGATATAGGGATTGAACAAATTAAAAGTTTAGAGATAACATTGCGCATTAAACTACCAAAAACTTGTTCGTAAAATTCTAAACGCAAGTGCACGTATCGAACAAGTAATATAATGATGAGATAAAGTATCGTCCCACGGAGATCGATGATTAATAAACCAATTAAATACTAAAATAGACTAATTCTAAAATTTATCTAACAAATCAAAATATAATTAAGAATGAATTAAAAACGAAATTTGTAGACTAAATGTAGTAAAATCAATCAGAAAAATATGTTAGAGCATCCGATTTCACAATAACCACTAGATATGAATTTCATATTGTTATAAATACAAGAAACGATATCAAACACGTGATAGCGGAATTTCCTAATCTATTTACTATCCTATCTCTAGGTATAGCAAACCTACTCAGCTTATTAATCCACTATATCTCTATGTGAATTAAAATAAACATGAGTGCATTAAAAACTATGAATATTCCCGGTTTACAATGAGTCTTTTGGATCACCTTATCACCGAAAGCTACACAAATAACGCAAAGTATATTTCTATCCACGTTTAATTCATGGTTATATATTATAATGAGCAATTGCATATTATCACCTCTCAGTCTCAAACATGCACATCAGATCATTCAAGTGGTAGCCAGATCGTTTTCCATTGTTCTGAGAGTCTTTTGAAGTATTTTGAAGAGAAGACAAAAGTGGTGGTGATTAATTGCTTGCGTTTTTCTTTGATTCAAGATCTTTGGGTTTGATTTATATTTATATTTATATTTCTTATTCTACTATGTTCTAATTTTCTTTTGTTAGAGCTACGATGTAGCCTAACCATGATGATGTGAATTTCATGATTTTTATGTTCAATTTCCTTTGGAAAAACCACCTTTTTATTAAGTGTTATATTATACATGACATGAGAAGAAAAATAGAGCAATGTTCCCCTTTAGCAAGCAAGAAAGCAACGCCTCTCAACAAAAAAGTTAAAACCGCAGTGCACAGTGACCTTTGGGTGACACCTGAACCTCTCTTTTACTTCTTCTTCTCCTTTTCTTTTTTTTTTTTTTTACTGTGGCTACCGCTTTGTCAACATGAAAAGGGGGTGATTGAGTTGATTAATTGGGGCGGTTGTATACTCAATGGCAAACCGGTCCAATGGGGGGAGTGAAAAGTAATAGAAGCGAAGAGGGGGATGAATCTGAAAGAGACACTATACTTGGCCAAGAACTTAAGTCCTAATGCCACTTGATTAGAGACAAAGCAGCAAAAAGAGGCTATCGTGTCAACGAAGCTCATCTTTCACCACCCCCCCTCTGAGAAGGGCAAAAGCTGGGGGTTGAGATGCTTAATGGACCACTCGGGATTTTAGGGTCACTTCGAAAAAATCTCAAATCTTCCCATTTTCGCTCAACATCATTAAGCATAATAGGTTGTGGAAATTCACACGTGCCAGACTGATATTCCATTGGGTGATGATGATATATATTCCCTATTCATTTCTGCTTTCATAATCTGATGGAGAGAGCCATTTTCTCCTTTTTTTTGAAGAAAAAAAAGTTCTGAAAAGGCACGATCTTATAATTAGAGAATGATCTTTTCGCGTGACTTTATAAATATTCAAGAAAATAGTTGTTCCGTTTAAATATGGGTATCCCAATTTTCAAATTTGATTCATTCCTCTTGATATGCGTAATCACCCTCAGCACATATTGATTAAAATTTCATGGGCCAAGAATTTGGCTCCTCGGGCATTTTGCCTTGATATTTAACACACACGATGTATATAGGTGGCTGGTGGTTTGGTTTGTTCTTCTATGACTATGGCATAAGATGATTTCTAGATAAAGAGAGATTAAATGCCATAAATGATGAAATAACTCATCTCATGCATTCAATGTATAGTGCGCATCGTCTCATTCATAATCAAGCTGTTTAAATATTGTCTTCATTTTTAGTATTTCACTTGTTTTCTGAAACTAAGTTTAGGGGAACAGATGAATTTGATAGCTGGACCCACAAGCCGAAAATATAGGGTTTTTTTTATTTGTCTTCTTCTCTCCCAAAGCAACTTAAGTGCTTATGTCATGGAGGATGTCAAAAGTGTCTTTAAAGCGGAAAGTTTGATTTAATGTCGATAATGGGGGTTAATAATATTTTTTAAGTCTTATATATCTCTTGAATACATATTATAATATATATTTCCTGTTCTACTACTTGAATGAACGAGGTTTGTGCGGGTGGGCACAACACCATGATGATATTGATATGATTAGGATTAATCAATCGAGAGGAAAGGAAAAAAAAAGCTTCCTTAAAGACGAATTACATGATAAAACGTATGGGAGATACTTCCTAATTTCTTATTAGGGATCACTAATTTAAGTGTTGCCTAGTGGGCAGAAAGCTAAATAACATCCTTCGTTCATGGGACCCGTGTGGTTTGATATGGCTCCATCATCTTATGATAACCCAAACAAAATAAAATTCAAAAAATCATATGTCTTATTAACGAATGCCAGTACACATTTGTTAGACGTGCTTAGTATAATTATACGTTATACAAGAAAAAAATAACATGAAAAATTGCAAATTCACTTTAAACAATTTCTTAACAAATACCTAGCGGGCACTATTTAATAAAATTCTTAAAAAGAAGCGTATTAACTATATCATGCTAACTCATGATTATGGGACATGTAGAGATTAATATAGCCGCTACTCTTCACTTTACTATCAAAGGTGGGCTCACCCACGGTGGCATAAAAGCATTTGATGGATTAGTTTTTGCATGAGCTGATGATGATTTGCCAATTAATCACAAATTAATCGGTAAGCGTACTTTCTTCCCTCCTTTTTTCCCTCTCTCACCCCAGGTGTAGGTCAAAATTCAATGGATTTAACATTAAAAATTATTTTCCTCAAGCACTTTAGATAAATTCAAGGTAAAATGACAATCATCGTAATAAAGCATAAATAATGTTATTTTCTATCAATTTAAACTTTTAGAATTAATTCATAGTAAAATCAACTTCAACGAAACAATGATTTCCCAAGGTTTGTAATGAGAGAAAAAGGAAAAAAATATCTGTAAATTGGATGTGTTTGGCAAGAGGCCATTTCAACAGTGATATAGAAGCAGAAAGAACAGTGATAGCCTCCCTCATTCTATCTAATTGATGGGAAGTTTATTAGCTAATTATAAATGATTTATTCACTTTTTTCCCAAGAACAAATAAAATAAAAATTTCCCTCTTTCCTCTGCCTCTCTTTCAATGGCCTTTGGGTATCAAAAAAAAGTTTTGCAAATTATTTTCCAAGTGTGGAGAAAAAAAAAAGTGCTCATGATTCCTTCTAGAATGGAGTGGACCCAACGTGAGAATATTGCTTCGCAGGATAGAAAGAGAAGCCGAAAAAGGAGGCAAAAGAGAAATGGAAAGTGCGAAAAGAAATTGCTGCTCATTATTACACGCGGTTCAAAAAAAATTATACAAAAATAAACGAATAAATAAATCCCTCTTCATTTATTTTCTCTAAAAATTCTATTGTTCTGTTTTATTTCACCAACTTCACCACGTGATCAATCCAAATTAAGAAAAAGGAAAGAAGAAGAAGAAGAAGAAGAATAAATGTGATCATGAAATTTGGAATACTTAGTAGCTAGATCAGCATCTCTTATACCTAATCGTTGTTTAGTGTTGCTTGAACCTAATTAATTGATTAGTGCTGTTTGAACCTCCCACATTAGATTACAATAAAAATATAACATAAAAATAAGCACGAATGTGAACATACGCCGTGTAATATAAACAAACATATGCTTCTTTCTTAGGAAGATCAGAAAAATTATATATTTGACTAGTTCCGATTAACTTAATTATTTGATTAGTGTTGCTTGTACTCCTCCCATCACTTGCACTCCCATCAGGATTTTAAATATAAAAAGGGTAGTATGCCCTTCCATATTATGCAAAATAATGAATTTGAACATATACCATGCAATATGAACAAACATGCCTATTTTTTGGCGAGATAAAAAAAAAAAATCATATATGTGACATGTGACACTCAAAATAATATCACCAAAATATTTGGCCACAATGCATTAGGCAATCTAGTCCTCAAATTTAGGCATTGCATTGCCGCAATTCAGATCATGGGGGTTTCGCAACTAATATAAATTTCAACATTTGAAGTAGAGAAAAATGTGTTTTCATGTCTCTCTCTTCTTATAAGGTCATAAATAGGATGCGACTGATGAAATAAACACAGAGGACAGCGTCCAAATGTTTTTGTTATTATAAAAGAAATAAAAAAATAAATACATAATATAATGCTATTGCAAATTGAAATGTCTCTAATTAATATGGTTGACAAGTATCTAAGAGCATTCGTTACCAAGACTTTTCATTTAGACTGAGTGTAGCAAGAGATAGAAATATTGACCATTAAAAATTTTGTCCAAACATGTTTACGTGACGCATGACGCGACTAAGATGGCGTTGTACAAAAATAAATTGGTAAAGAATGAAACTACGGTGATCTCCTGAAGTGTACATGAAATAGATTAGTCCTAATTAAGAAAAATCAGAAACAATATCATATTAGAGAAATTCCTGCTCTGGCTTTTGCTAACGTGTCTGCAATGTCTTTTGACTCTTGCTAGCGTGTCTTTTCGTACGTTAGTGCCGTTAGTTACGATCTAATTCTGTCAAAATGGACAATCCATTTCTTAATCCATATTTGATGAGTTGAGTCATTGTATAGATTAATTATGTTCAGTAAATAGGTTGTAAATGGATTTAGAGTGATAAAGTTGAAAAAAAATGAGTGTTAAATGTATTTACAATTTGCTCAAACCCAATTTATTTTTTTAACTCTTTCTTCACGCTCCATGAGAAAAAAATAACCTTTTTGAATTGTTCCAAATTTAGAGAAGTCTTGGTGGGTTCGTAAAATGGGCTCGACTTCACCCTTATTAACAATATCAAGACAACTTCTTTTTTTGCTCATTATTATTGCAAGTTTTTTCGATTAGTAATTGGAGTATATTTTTCCTTGGTTTGTATTTGACATTGTTATTTTTACGTAATATTCTAATCTTAGTTCTTATCATTACAATCCATGGTCAGCATAAATAATTTTCTTCAATGTCCTACATTCCATATAATTAAATTTTCAATTTCTTGATGTTATTTGTTGTTGTCATTTTATAGATTCACTACCGAGTACTTTCTCTCATTCTTCATTATAAATAAATATAAAAATTGAAAATTATATGCAATGTTGAAAGCTAATTCTTCAACATCTTATAATTGAAATAATGATTCTAGTCAAATAACTTATATACATTAAGAGCTTAAAGTGGTTTAACATAGGTTAGATTAGATATGAAACTCCTTTAGTAAATAGGTCAGGGTCGATACGAGTTCCTAATTTATGTTGCATATAAATGAGTTAATTTAAGTTGGATCACCACTCACACATTTAACAGAGCAAGAATCATGGAATGCCAACTCATCTATAGTTGGCATGCTTATAAAGAGAATATCTTTGACAAAGCAAGAAATTCAAAAAATAATATGAAATTCAAAAAGATAAAAAATATTTCATATTCAAAAAATAATATCAAAAAAGATTTCATATCCTAACACATTGGACGAAAACATCGATAATAGTGGAACATTATCATCCTAAGTTAGTGAAAATTTTCTTTTGGGATTAGTTTGAAAAGTTTTGAGTATTTTCGTTCACGAGTGACTGTGGATTTTCTTTCCTTCTTTCTTTCTTTCTTTCTTTCTTTCTTTGGTGGGGGGGTGGGTTCCAAAAAAAAAAAAGGGAAATACGAAAGTTAGAGGAGGCTGGCGTCCTCTCTCCCTTTCATATATCTGGCCCAGAAAAGAAAAAGAGAATTTTCATTATGCAACCCCCTAAAGGAATATTTTCGTGTTAGTTTCCAGTTTACACGTAGTCTTGTCTCGAGAGAGAGAGAGAGATGATAAAATCATAAGAATCCGCCATTAATGACCTGTCTGTCCTCCTCTATTCCCTTTTTTTCTCCTTCTGCCAGATACACTCGTGTGCTCCCTCTCCTTCCCTGCTATAACTCCATCTCTCTCTCTCTCTCTATCAATTCACATATAAGAGCAACAGCTACACAATCCGTATACACAACAGGCACTTATATGTATCTCTCTCATAAGCTATATATCATCATACTCTTCACTTTTGCATTGTGATCGTTTCCTTTTCTCCACTCCATGGCTTTCTCCATCACCATTGCCCTCCTCTCCTTATCTCTCGCCGCCCTCCTCCTCCTCCTCCTCCTCCTCCTCCGTGCCTCCCGCCGGCGGCGCATCCCCCTCCCGCCCGGGACCCTCGGGCTGCCCCTCGTCGGCGAGACCCTCCAGCTCATCTCCGCCTACAAGACCGAGAACCCCGAGCCCTTCATCGACGAGCGGGTGGGCCGGTTCGGGACCCTCTTCACGACCCACGTCTTCGGCGAGCCCACGGTCTTCTCCGCCGACCCGGAGACGAACCGGTTCATCCTGCAGAACGAAGGGCGGCTGTTCGAGTGCAGCTACCCCGGCTCCATCGCGAACCTGCTCGGCAAGCACTCGCTGCTGCTCATGACCGGCGGCCTCCACAAGCGGATGCACTCCCTCACCATGAGCTTCGCCAACTCCTCCATCATCAGGGACCACCTGCTGGTCGACATCGACCGGCTGGTCCGGCTCAACCTCGACTCGTGGTCGGACCGGATCTTGCTCATGGAGGAGGCCAAGAAGGTCTTTTTGCTTTCATCTTCCTCCCTCGTTTCAACGATATATTAGTATTTTATTCACTTCGAAAATCAGATGATAATTCAGTTCATCCAAACCTCTAAGAATCCTCTTTTCTTCATATGATTAATCCTCTTTCGCGGTTCACCTAACGCATTAATTGAAATGATCTTTTGGGGAGAAGCGAATAATCTCATTAAAATATCGTTTGCATGATGATTGTGTTGGGCAGATCACGTTCGAGCTGACGGTGAAGCAGCTGATGAGCTATGATCCGGGGGACTGGACGGAAAGCCTGAGAAAGGAGTACGTCCTCGTCATCGAAGGCTTTTTCACCCTCCCCTTTCCCCTCTTCTCCGCCACCTACCGCCGCGCCATCAAGGTATCTTATCGCTACTATTGTCAGACACGATCATCAACAGTTGACATTCTTTTCAGAATCGATCTCTCGAAAAAAAAAAAAAAAAATCATACCAACTGACAATCATGGATTTATAAAGTCGATTTTGTCACGCATGTTCTATTTTCTTTTCTCGAATTATCATGTCACACGTCTAATAACCGTCCATTCACATGTTAATCGAATAATCCCTTTTGACCTTTCTTTCTTTCATAAATTTCTTTCATCGAGATTTTCACTTGGAGCAACATAAGCCCTGTCTCTTTTCCATCCAATCAGCACAGGAATTCGAGGGATAATGAAGAGAAAAATCAAGCGCACCCGAAGGGCTGGCGCACTTGTGAAAACGACACTTGGTTCCTAATTCTTAAGGGAATGAGAGTGGTGCGATCTGCTAAGATTTTTGCACCGAATCAAAGCAGACCTCATCGCTTAAGCGTCAGATATCTTCATAATGAACAATAAAAATCTCATGTCACATCCCCCTCAAACTGACAAAGATGACCAAAGCCCATCAAGCAAGCAGCCAACCAGACAATTTTCCATTTAGTGGCGTGCTTAGTTTTGTCATTTGTCAGTCGTGGATTCTTGAACTCGACCGCCACCAGGAAATTGTGCTTGTTGGGTTGCTGAATCTGTCGTTTTTCTCGGGATCTTTTTTCTCAGGCACGGACAAAAGTGGCGGAGGCATTGACTTTGGTGGTGAGGCGGAGGAGGAAAGAGAGCGAGATGGGCGCCAAGAAGGAGGACATGCTGGGGGCCCTGCTGGCCGGGGGCGGCGGCGGCTTCTCCGACGAGGAGATCGTGGACTTCCTGGTGGCGCTGCTCGTCGCCGGCTACGAGACCACCTCGACGATCATGACGCTCGCCGTCAAGTTCCTCACCGAGACGCCTCTCGCCTTGGCCCAACTCAAGGTAATTTTTAGATTAATCACTGACCCGAATATCGCTTTCGATGGGCCGTCCACGCGTCGGCTTCTTTCGCAATGATTCATGTGCATGTCCAAGGACGGCCCCGAAAGTGGAGGTTGCCGAAAAAAGGTCCCCCATTAAAGAATCAAAACCCTTGTTTTAATGCACATGGGCACGACATCTATCGATCGAAGTTTAGTAATTTAAGATTATGCACAGAAAGGGCCATGAAAAGTATCATAACTCGTATTGAATAGTAGGAAAAAGTATAGAGCGTGTCATCATGAAAGTAGAAACTGATGTTCCCGATCCATCATGGCTTGGGACTTGGGGAGTACCACCGGGACTAATGATGGCCCCTGGAACCGCACGCCCCCTGGCTTTTTTGAGAAGTGAAAAGAGAGGAAAGGGCGAGCGGTGTCGACAACCTCCCTTGTCGTCCCCATGAGACAAGGCTTTTGCATACTTATTTGGGCTTTCAAAATCACGGAGGTCCCCCTCAGACAAGGGCCGTTGAATTGAGGCCTTGTCGGTCGCGATATTTAAAAAATTATCGCATGAACTCGATGCACGTAACTATGAAAGCCTAGTGCAAGAGAGGTTTTCTCCATTGAGTGGGGTTTCGACCTTGTGAATTTACGGCTTCGGCACTGATCCATGATTATGAATGATTATGGAGTGGGGTAGCGTTCTTTGTAAAAATTGGACGAGAATGATTGCACTGAAATCGCATCGGAATTAATATGGTTGTTTTGAGCTTAGTGAGAGAAATTGATGATGTTATAGTTTGTGCACTTTTGCCTCCCTTTTCCATGTCTAAGAGAAAAGAAAACACACAGATGCTCTTCTCATGACAAGTTACAGTCCATTGCCCAACACTAAGCATGATCAATGTCCCTAACCTGCTCTCTCTCGTGTTTGATTGATAGTTAAGTGCCGATTCATATGTTTCTCCATTGCCCAACACTAAAGCATGATCAATTGTCTCTATCTGTCATTTGGCAGGAAGAGCATGAGAAAATCAGGGCAAACAAGAATCGATCGGAGGGGTTGCAGTGGAATGATTACAAGTCCATGCCTTTCACACAATGTGTATGTAAAAGAAAGGGCAAATACATTGCCATGGAGTTTGGTTTGTGTATATATGTTTTTTTTTTCTGGTCGACATTCTGATACTTCTGATCCTAACCCTGGCCTCTCTTTCGCGTTCAGGTGATCAATGAGACACTGCGAGTCGCAAACATTATAAGTGGGGTATTCCGACGAACGATGACAGATGTCCAGATAAAAGGTAGTCGATTTCGTTAGGCAAAAATTGCTACTTTCTTTTGATGATCTACAGCATAGTTTGCATCAGAGTTCTGATTAGCTGAAGACCTTGACTTGCGATTCGATTCAAGCAGGTTATATGATTCCAAAAGGATGGAAGGTCTTTGCTTCGTTTAGGGCTGTTCATCTAGACCACGAGTACTTCAAAGAAGCTCGTACTTTCAATCCTTGGCGGTGGCAGGTAGGTGAAATCTTTCTTCTGATGCGTCTACAGGAACTTTCGACCTTGTATGTTGGAAAAGGTGACGTGAATTTTGTGTATACGATGAACAGAGTAACGGGGCATCAAGCAGTGCAGTTAATGTCTACACACCGTTCGGAGGGGGGCCAAGGCTGTGCCCGGGATATGAACTCGCGAGAGTAGAAATTGCTGTCTTCCTTCACCACCTCGTCACCAGTTTCAGGTGCCAAAATAACTACCACGAAATGTTCAGAACCTTTTATGAGTTGGTGTTTTATGAATGTTATATCAACATAGCTTCAAAATTTTTGCAGCTGGGCTCCAGCTGAGGAAGATAAGCTGGTGTTCTTCCCGACCACCCGGATGCAGAAGCGATATCCCATCAATCTCCAGAGGCGGAACATATCCTCGTAAAATATAAGAATTGGCGAACTACTGCAGAGGTTGAATCAATTTATTAATATGGCACGGTTTTGGCTAAATAAACTAGGGTTGTACATCCGGGAGGGGATATGGGATCATCTGTTAAAAGTATGTACATACATATGCAGCAAAAAACAATGTTTTGCATCCTTGTGCAAGCCTCTCCTGCTTGCGCGTCCTTGCATTTTCAGAGTCTGGCAATTCATTTGCACATATAGAATTCGAATGCTCTACTAAAGCATCACTAATTGCACTCCTCAGTTCTGGCTCTTTGCAATTTCTTGCTACTGCCAAAAAAATGTTCCTCGCGATCTTTCCCATCTCTGAGTGTTCATGCATGTGAATGAATGTCGTGACATTAATTCAGGAGCCTGAAGATAGGGAAAATTATTTAAAAAAAAAAAGAAAGGACTTGAAGTGAGGTCATTTTCTCAAAAAATGGTTTAAAGTGGATTTGGTTTCAAATAAGGACTTGACCACGCCAAACATTTTATTCCCTTATTTTTCTTTCTACCTGTTCATCTTCTTCTTTGTCCAAGCGGCCAAGCCATCCCAAAACTGCTTAACATAATTGAAGATCAAGCGGGACTTCCAGTTCCCGATCTCCGGCCATGGCGACAGCCTAAAACTAGGGAACTCTCGGTTTGGGTCCGCCGGAAACGACGCTGGCGATACCGGTGCTATTGCAGTGGTTTCTGGGGGTGGCAGATGGTCGTCATGAGCGAGCAATAGCGAAAGGTCGAGGACCATGAGCCCGTGTTTTTCTCTCTGCCCTCAGTCCTTCATTTCTTTTTTGCAGAGAGAGTCCGTCCATGAGTATGTGCATGTCCTTTTGTTGATATCGATCAAGATGGAGAGGAAATAATAGGTGCAATGATGCCCAAAACAGAGCCGGGTCTCTCTATTCACCTTTGCCCGAGCCGAATTTGACTGGTTTCAGAAGATTATGCATGAAAGTTTTTCCAATTTGGGCATATGCTTCTGCAGAAATTCAAGAAGTAAGCCCATGTACAAAGAAAGGAAAGAGAAGCAAAAAAAACTATGCGAATATCAACTGCTTTATTTTGCGAATTCGATCAATTGGATGGACCTTCGGAGCATTGAGGGAAGGAAGAAGAAACAAAGCAATTTGGGAGTCAGATGACGTCGGATCTCAGATTTTTTTTTAAAATTAATTTTAAACTTTATTGAGAATTTGCTCTGGACAATAATGCCCTTATTTCAATTGTCAACAAAATCAAGTGCTCACTAGTCGGCCAAATCTCCAACGAGCGAACTTAGGCCTTAATTGAATACTTCAAATTAGGAGTGAGCAGTTCCAATTTTCGTCTAAACAGGTTTCCTAATTTTTGGAATCTCAAACCTACTTTATCATAAGTTCTAGGGTCGGTTCAGTGATCTATCCAAGTTCCAACCCTTAATTTTTATTTTTATTTTATCAGTCCTACTCTATTCCTACTCTACACTCATGCGCATCTAATGACCATCATTAGTGAATTACAAGTCACATCTAGACACACGGAAATTATAAAATGTGAACAAAATAAAAGTCTTATCATAAATATCGCCGAAAATGAAAGCTCAAATGACAGTGAGAAGACATAGAATAAGAAGAACATAAAAACTTGTTATAAGTTATCAATTCCACCTAAAATCTGGCATTTATCCTTTGGAACAGGTTCTCTAAGAACTATAATCTACCATATATATCATAAAACTAAAAAACAAAAATGTTTTCATTAGTTTGTTTCTTAAGTTATCGATTTTATCCTAAAATTGTACTCACTTTTACTTCAAATCTTTTTTTTTTTATGACCATGGAACCGCCGCGCTACGCATAAACCATGGGGGTATTAGCACAGGGACCCACCTCTCACGGCTCCTCGCTATAGTCGTGCATTATAACGAGTTGGGAAATTGAACCCTGGCCTTGCGTGTGTTCAACGTACGATTCCACCAACTCGGCCATCACGGGATGGGTTACTTCAAATCTTTATTCGAGACAAAATCCACTTAAGCTCATCTTTTGAGATAATGATCTCATGCCATACCTTAATTTGGAATCTTCATCGGAAGATACGAATTAACACGTTAGAAAAGGTCCAAGTCACCCGTAAAAGTGTTTTTTCATCCTTGTCTGCTGAATTCAACTGATGTTCATGTCGAGGCAAATTGACTTCTACTGCACAAATTCCAACGAAAAAACAAAAATTTTAGGACTGATATTTTGAGCCCTTCCACCTTTAAGCAAATATACAGACTTTACATTTGATAGGACCGAGAAAAATTAAAGAAAAAAAAATCTATGAACTCTAACAATGACTGACGAAACCCTATGTGCAGTGCAGAGCACGTGGTTCGTCCGAGTCATTTTCGCGAATGTGTCTAAAGCCGCCTCGTCGCCTGTTAGATTTGACTCCCAAGGGTCAGAATCCGACTTCCCTCTTCTTGGATTCGTCTGCGGTGCGCACCAAAATCAATGGCCGCCCCCGTGAGAAACCCCTTCCCCATCCGTAGTCGTCCACCATTCATTACGATGTTTAATATATGTCGCTCTGCGGACCTAATTGTCAACGTTCGTTTGGATGGAGCAGTTGCCTGAAACCCGATCCTGTCCGAACGTGACAGAGCTAAATGGGAAGAAAAATCAGAAGTTGGGTGTGTGTTAGTCTCCTCCTCCTCCTCCTCCTCCTCCTCCTGTCAAATGCCCCACCAACCCTTTGTTTTTTTTAACTTTCATTTCTCTCTCTCTTCCTGGAGAATCTTCTGATATCTGGGGAACCCATTCTTGCAAGCGGAGACCTGCAGGCATGACACGAATAGATTAATAATTTCCCCAACTTTCAAACTTCCTGGTGGCAGTGATGTGCGTACACGGCTCTTGACTATCTGCTAAGTGGAAATATTCAAATTTCGGCGCTCTATAAAGTCGAGAATTATTCCCGTTGAAAAGATCAAGACAAGAACTGTGGCCAGCTAGGAAATGGGGTTTCCATCAGTTGGCACGCCCTCCACACAGCTTAAAGATACAGCTGAAGAGGGGGCCATTCGTGGGTCACAGTCACTAAGCAAGAATCTGAATTCTCAAATGAATGTGAATATCGTGAATAACATGGAGCATGTGTTAGGAAAGCAGGGAAGACATCAATTGTCGCATTTAGGCTAAGGACCGCATGGCTTTTCAGCAAGGTAGCCTATTATTGTAGAAACCAGAAGCCAAAAATAGCTTCCTAATGTTCAGAATTGGGCATGGAGCAGTGGTCCAGCACTATGTTTAATCAAATACGAACTGTGTCCATCTTACAAATTAGGTGAGGAACAAACAAAATCCGGTGAATAATAATGTTATCCCTCTGACCTAAAGAAACAGAGGAATATTATTGAGAAAGAGAGTGCACATGCAGTAGCAAAGATGCGCTGGATCTACATGTATACAGAGCATGAGTAGGCATATATTCTAGTTAATAAGTTGTGGCTGTCAGTTGCAAAAATTTTGCGAATGGCGACCACACATAGTCCAATCCAGAGCAACATATTCTCTCTCTCTCATTCATTATGAAGGGTGGCTGACCTGCTCTGTCCCGCCCATCCCCAGTTGTATGAGATTCTTGAGTTACTACATGAATTTGGTTAGTAATAGGGGGACCAGAGCTCAGATTTTGAAGATTACCTACAATTTTTTGGGCCAGAACAAGATAAGCTAAGCTTCACCAACCCTCTTTTTATGCGGATGCATATGACTTTACCTACAGGACTCATAAGGACTCATAAGCCAT
The DNA here is from genome assembly GCA_017140615.1 of Eucalyptus cladocalyx. Classification (NCBI taxonomy): domain Eukaryota; kingdom Viridiplantae; phylum Streptophyta; class Magnoliopsida; order Myrtales; family Myrtaceae; genus Eucalyptus; species Eucalyptus cladocalyx. The sequence goes on from CM029519.1 coordinate 10,012,963, forward strand.
GAGTACTGTTTCTTCTTTTTTATATATGAACTTTCGGGACAGATGGACATGGGTAATCTCCAAACACGCGCAAGGCTTCCTTCACATGCACTAGCCACTACCCGGGATTTAGGATTCCAATGAGATTTTTACTTTACTTTAGAATATATACAATTGTTTTTTTTTTTTTGTTCTTCACAACCGATGCTGAGTCCATTAACATGTGATGAGGAGTTTTTACTTAGAAAAGGACAAGCAGGGATCATGACAGGCATACGGAACAGACAAAGACGTTTACAAGACTCGGCAACGTTAGCCGTGACTGCTCGGCAGTTTTGACCTTCTAGATGAACTCATTTGAATTCTTCAACCCTAAGCAAAAAGATGGGATTTGTTTATTTCCTTTCCAACTCCCATTTTTTCCATTAATGGCGTCAGAAGTTTGCTCGCCTTTGCAGTCTGATCTACCAAAGAATTCTCAATCCAGAATGCGAAGTTCGAATGTTAATGTTCCAGCTAATAAAAGATATGCTTCATTTTTTCTAAGTGCAAAAAAGGAAAAGAAATTAAAGAGATGCTTACAGCTTCAATGTCAATCTTGTAAACGAGAAGCTTTCTTCTTTCCCGGCAACTGATCTTATACGCCACAACGACATGGCCAATGGCCAGAAGCCAAGAAGACATGAACAGAGCCATCTCCAAAGCTCTGGCATATCCTCCTCTGCTTGTATTCGGTACACTGAGCACGTAGGAAGCCTTCAGCGAGACAAACACCAGGGACAGCAACGAGCAGACGGTCGTTATCCCCAAGTACGGCCCTCTTGAAAGCCTCGGTCCATCACACAAGCTGTACACACCTGCAGTAACCCCACAAAACTGAAAAAACATCAGAAACCCGAATATTTCTCACTAGATTCGAGGCACCCAATTCACAGGACGGCACAAAACGATGGCAAAAATGCGTCTTTCTTTTGTTTGTTAAGGAAAAAGCAAAGCTTTTCCGGCTTTTTCCGCAAACAGATGGCCTGCGTGCCGACCCACATAACAATTCGCGGTCCGAGAATGAGGATTGGGGCGCACTTACAGATGATGATAGCCGATCTGACGATCGACACGAGGGGGATATCGATGAGGGAGTAGCGGAAGTCGTAGTCGGCGAAGTGGGCGGAGAGCCCGTCCTGCAGGGACGGGGAGGAGGGGGAGAGCGAGGCGGAGAGCAGGGCCGAGGGCAAGAGCGCGTCGGCGATGACGAGGAGGATCGGGGCGGAGAAGAGGAGGAGGGAGATGAGCATGGTGATGAGGAAGAAGACGGTCTTCACCCCCCGCAGCACCCGCCTCGACCGCTCCTCCTTGGACCACAACCCCATCATGTCTTGCCCCAACAAAAAAACAGGACCTGCCCACTTGAATTTCTTTGGAAATTCTTCTTCTTCGCTGCTGCTGCTGCTGCTGCTGCTGCGGTGTGGGAGCGCCTCGCGTCGGGAAGAGGGAAGTTGAGGAGGGGACGCGAAGCGAAGGGAGGCTTAAAAGGGAAGAGAAGGAAGGTGGAGGAGGAGCTGAAAGGTGCGATCTTTTGACTGGACTGGTCGTCCTCTGCGGGGGGCGAGCCGCGGAGTGACGACAATTATAAAGGGAGTGGCGTTGCACCCGCCCGCAAGTTACCGGTCAAACGAATAGTCCCTACCCCTTTCTCTCTCTCTCTAGAGATTAACGACAATAACGATTACGTTTCTAAGGAACAGGGATGAGACATGTGAGAATCTCAAACAAAATTTTAGGAGATTGTCCACTTGCCCTTTCTCTCTCTTGCGTCCTTTTTTTTCCTTTTTAAATTACCGGCGCAGCAAAAAAAAAGGGTATTTTTCTTTTAATGTGAACATGGGTTTATTCTGACCAAAAAAAAAAACATGGTTTATACAATTAAAAAAGTCAAAAGACAAAAAGGGTACAGATGCAAAGATGGTTTTGACTTGAATATTGAAGCTCTTTTCTCCGTTTTCCCACATTTTGGCGGGGAATTCCAGATTTTCACACACTCGGCGGGGGAATTCCCAGATGCGAAAGGCCAAAAAAAAAGAAAAATCAAGGGACTCGTTCTAAGAAAAGGTAACCTTTCGGAGACGAAATCACCGCGTCGAAAATTCGAGGGGAAGGAACAAGAAAGTTCTTTCACACCGCGTGCGATGTTTAATTGTCGTGAGGAGGATGTGATTCTTCGTCCATTTCTGGAAGCCTAGGGAGAAGCCAATAGAAATCCTTAGCATTTAAGGGATTAGATTAGAATGACTGGGGTTGATGCAATTACACAGTGCGTTAGTTCTTGAGGGACTTATTAATGATGTGGGAAAATTACCCAATAAAAAAAAAGTCCTAAGCCTGTTGCTCGGAACTTATGAAGAAACCAAGGTGTTATTAGTGCTTAAGGAACTAGATTAGAATGACAGGGATGCATGCAATCATGTACTACGTTAGCTCTTGGGGACTCATTAAAATTTAATGATGGGAAAATTATCAAAAAAAAAGTTTTAAAATTATTATATTTGTACCAATTTAGTTTTCAACTTTTCAATTTAGTCATTTAATTTTAAATCTCTTTTTACCCATTTTAGCCAAAAATCACTTATGTAAACGTTGGTCGCATACATGGCATGGTCAGTGCTAATATTAATTTTTTTAATTTTTTTTAAATCCAAATTATATATATTTACTTATTTTCATTTACCTTTCCTTTTTCTTATCATTTTTATGTTTAGGATATTTTTTTGGCAATCTTCGATGTTAGTGATTGATGATGATCTTAACCACTCCTTGGAGTATCGATGTGGTCGAAGAAAGTTATATGAATGGTTTGTTCATCATGTTTATATCCAACTTTGTTGTAATTGGGGAATTTATAGTTACGTGATTTGATCTGTACCGGGGTTTGTAAGCAAGCTTGGTCCACCTATGCACACAATTATGACTCGATGGACATCGACATGCATATAAGAAACATCAGGAATCTATAGCTATGTAGTCGAAAAGTAAATTTGTCGTTGATGGCAAAAATAGAGTCCCAAAAACCATTGGCATGACGGCCCTACAGTTTCATTTGACAATTTTCGCCCCGCGTGTAGTACGTGTTGATTCTAGTTATGTTCGTAATAATTGGAGGATGAAAGAAGGGTTTTAGCTCCAATCCCTTCATCTTGCTTTTCCCACACTCTCTCCCTCGATTTTTCTAAAACACGACAAGAGACTCTCCAATATTTTGATTGCTTCTTCTCTCCAGCGACCATCACAAATGAATCTTCTGCTTTCTTCGTTGGTCAAAACGGAGAACAAAAGTTGGTGTTCAACGTTTCGTCGTCTTTCTATTCGGCTACTTCGTCATTGATTAGGTGTGGCCTAACGCTACATAAACAAAGCACGCTTTGGAGCCACGCGATGCATTTCTATGTTCCACATATCACTACGAACGATGCATGAACCCAAGCGATCGAGAATGCATAAAAATAAGCAAGAGTCAATCCAACCGGGGATGGCGGAACCGACGGATTCGAATCATGTGATCACATGCACCTTTGTCTCGTCGTATCATTCCCATCCATGTCTTAATTTTCCCGTCAACATTTTCTTTTCCCTCCCCATTGTTTTTTTCAGTTAGGTTCAACTGCAAATTTGCCGAATTTCTCCAATAAAGAAGAATAGCATGTGCAGGACGATGGTCAGGTTCGTTGTTAGTTACTCAAAAAGGAGAGAGATTCGTGGCAGTTAACATCGGGTGTCGAGAAACTGAATTGGAATGAGTGAGATGGGAAGAAGATGGCGCCAACATTAACGGGTCCAGATTCAATTGAAGGGGCAAATTGAAACGGATCGCCAGTTTTGCAGGACGATAGGGGGTATTATAATCAGGCGCAAATCATGCTTATGCGAGAACGCTAGAGTTTTGCTTTTGTTTTTTGGGGTCTAGATTTTACAAATTCAGACTGCTTTTGGGTGCAATATAAGTTGTACTTAAGTTAATGTAGGATCGCTTTGGTGTGTCCCTTTCAAACTATTAATATGTAAGATCGTTTTGCCAATGTTGTGTACAACGGCCCGGAGGATTAGGGTTTCAAAAGGGAATTCCATTTTCGATACCAACGAGTCAAATCCAAAAATAAATACGAGCAGTCTCTATCAAACATTCTGGAATAATATCGGCATTCCGTCGGTCACCGGAATATGAGGGTTTGCCTTTCGTGATTAATCTAGTTTTTACCTTATAGACCGCTTCTACAACGATCTAGAGTTTATGTGCTTTAAAGTTGATATAAGATGGCTTCCGTATCCCCTTATACATTCAATTCGTGAGAAAACACTTCACAAATTATCTTTTAGTTCCATTTGTTTTGTAGAAAATTAATGATTTAGAATATATTTTCTTAAAAATAATTATTTGTATCGCTTACAAAAAACGGGTGAATGAGATATATTTCCATTGTTCATGAAAGCATATAAGCATTAATTGTTGCTAGCAATGATAGCATTTTCAAATTGACTAACTATTTCAAATGGTACAAACGATCATTATCAAAAAAATATTTTTAAAATTATTTACTTTTTCTCAAAAAAAAAAAAAAAAGAGAAAAGGAGACCTTTGGCTTCTATGCTCTTAATTTGTTAATTAGGGAAGTTCAAATACCGTGCGGTCCGTGAGATACTAGGGTTTGCCTTTTGTGATTTCTCTAGTTTTAACCTTATAGACTGCTTCTACAATGATCTAGTTGACATAAGATGGCTTTTGTGTCCCATTGCGATGAGATTTGATAAAACTATCTTTCAGACTCCATTTCTTTTGCAGGAAATTAATAATTCGAAAATTATTTTACAAATTGACTAACTATTTCAAATACAAAGATGAAAAATATTTTTAAAATTATTTACTTTTTCTCAAAAAAAAGAAAAAAGAAAAAAAGGAGACCTTTGACTTCTATGCTCTTAATTTGTTAATTAGGGAAGTTCAAATTCCGTGCGGTCCATGAGATACTAGGGTTTGCCTTTTGTGATTTCTCTAGTTTTAACCTTATAGATTTGCTTCTACGATGATCTAGAGCTTTTGTGCTTTAAAGTTGACATAAGATGACTTGTGTATCCCCTTGCGGTGAGATTTGATAAAATATGTCCAAGATCATGTGAAACACTAGATAAAACTATCTTTTAGACTCCATTTCTTTTGTAGGAAATTAATAATTCGAAAATTATTTTACAAATTATTTATCTTTCGTGAAACAAACGGAATCTTAACTTCTGCGCTCTAGATTTATTAATTAGAGAAGCTAAAATTCAAGTGGAGCTCCTCCTCTCTTGCCAAAAGTCTCCACTTGTCAACCTCCTTATGAGATCATACGCAGGAGTGGTTAAGAAACAAAGGATTAGGCAAAGGAAATGGTTCCTGGGGTTTAACTTTTTGTATGTATTCGGGCGTAAGTAAAGCATCTTTTATTCTAATGGGGTTGCATGCTTTTTCTTTAAACCAAGGCCTTATCTGTTTTCCTTGCCGACGATGGAAAGATAAAAGGGACAAACCCGGACCTTGACACCGCGGCGAAAAAGGGTTTCACCGAAAGACCCCAAACCGAAACAACGGCCATCCCTTGTCATCCGAACGCATCTTTTTATCTTATCCCGATCTCCCGTCTTTTGCAAAAGTGATCAACCCTCTAAAAAGTGATTAACACCACCTTTGAATAATACCCAGAGTTACAAAGTCGACATATTCCCTTTGTTTGGTACAAACGGCATAATGCTAGTTTCGTATTCCGTCGCTTTTTCTTTACAGGATTCACGGAAGTATCGTAAATTATGTCGATTCATACTTGGTGTTGACGTATACTGCGTCCCAATCCATCATTTTTCTTTAATCAGTGGAAGAGCAGTTGAAATGATGATATTGATGAGGGGATTTGAAATTCAGAGGTCGGACGAATACCGCCATCGGCCATGTTGTGTGGACCAAAGATAATGATGCAGGAGATGAAAAATCTCATGTCATGCCTAGTGGGAATTATATTAGAAAGGGAAGAAAAATCAAACGGGTTGCGTCATAGCTAGCGTCTGCTTTAGGAAGGCAGGCGAAAAAGATCGGCAAGCACAAAGCTTGAGTAGAGATTAAATTAAAAGAGGCACTAATCTAAATAATCATTTGACTAAACTTCCTTAATTCCTATTTAATCCGTTCCGGCGTTTGCTTGGGCAATAAGATCAACACGGATTGCATCACGTCAGCAACTACCCCCTTACGATTTAATCCGTTGTGATGTAAAATTGCTTGGAGATCAGAATAGGCAAGACCTAATCGGGGGGCAAAGGATTGCGTCATTGATAATGAAACCTGCTCATTGACTACTCGGGAAATTCGAGTTTAAGATGCGATTTGGAAGCTTAATTATGGAGGAAATTTCTTACACTTGGAAAGGAATTTCTGGAGCAGAGGGGAATGGTGACTATCCGTCCGTGAACATCTTTCTTGCGGAAGTTGCTAAACGTGTTGAATTTGGTTTGAGGGCTTGTCAATTTGTTGATGTCTAGGTGTGAAAAAAAGGTATGTTCAAAAAAAAAAAAAGAAGGTATGTTCTTGAATCTCTATTTCGAAGAATTATAACCTCAAATAATCTCAAATTAATTGGACGAACCTCGTTTTAATTTATTAATTTAATTTTAAATCTTTTGATGATTTATGGCTAAACATTAATCAATTTTATGTTATCTAACCAGTACTAACATTGACGATAACAGTTTTTATTTTTTATATACTTTTTTTATAGAAAATTTCCCGTGATTTTTTCTGGTCCTTTTAAGTAGGCCGAGCCAAGCCGCCAAATAAAGAGACGCGTGGCCTTGATGGGTGTCTGCTCTGCTGAGCCGCCGTGTTGGGCCGACGTTGGAATCGAATGTGACGGCCGCTGTCATGGCTGGCTGTGGTGCAGCCACCGCACGTGCCTAGTCCTTGGGTAGCTATAGTGCCAAACTGCGAAATTTCAATTAATTTTTTTTTCTCTTGTGCTAATTTTTAGGTAAAGGAAGATTCTCCACTTGGATTTGGCAAGCAAAGCTAAGCCAAGAGTCGGCAATTCCCATTTTTCAGACAAACAAAATATGGGATCTCAACAACAACAAGAGGACGAGAAAAGGCGACAAAATCCATTTTCGGATCGAAAAATAGTCCACTTTCAACCACATCTTACATAATACAAATTGGCGTAAGAAAAAAAGGTAGTCAATCTTGAATCGAATGCATACTTAATAAGAATATATTTTCACTTTTTATGCACAAATTACATCTAATGCGAGAACAATAATTCATTAAAATTGACAAAAAACTTTTTTATCGGGATGTTTAACATATACTACTAATGTGATTGTTAAAAAAAATTCTATAAAAATAATTAGTCAATAAGACAAGCATCGGACCAATATCACGTTTCGAGTCGATTTTTGACAATATTTAATTAAACGTTTCAATTTTTCTGGAATCTATTAGTTCAAACTCTCGATACAAATATTTTTACTCTAAAGGGATTGAAATAGTGGATTTGGTCTAGCTCGCCAAAAGCTAGCTAGAGACAGCCCACACATCCTACTCGAACGGAGGATCAGATGTATGTCATGCATCCAATCGCACATGTACTCGTGATTATCAACTAGGCAACTACTAAGACTTTTCCTTGTACATGGGTTCCTTTAGACAAGACCCCCCATCATCGAACCAATATTACGTTTCAAATTGATTTTTGATAATATTTCATTAAACATTCCAATTTTTTCTGGAATTTATTAGTTCAAACTCTCGATACTAATGTTTTTACTCTAGAGGGATCGAAATAGTGGATTTGGTCTAGCCCGCCACAAGCTAGCTCGAGACAGCCCTACAAATCGTACTTGGACGGACGATCGGATACGTGTCGTGCATCCAATCGCACATGTACTCGCGATTATCGACCAGCCAACCGCTAAGACTTTTCCTTGTACACGGGTTCCTTCAGACGAGACCCCCCGCCCCCCATCATATCAACCGACCGGGGAATCCCATGTCACCCCGCTCTGATTAATGGATGTACACATGGACGGCAACTTTCTCTATCTTCGATCTAGTGCAGGACATCGATCTGTCCCGTGTAGGGCCTGAAAATATCCGAAACGTCGAATCCTAAATCGACATCGAAACTGTAGAGAAACTGTGTACGTGTGCATCGCGTGGTTGGAGATAGAGATTGGGGACGCCTTCCGGGGGAAGTTTGAGTGGGGTTCTTTTGTTCGTTCTTTGAATGTCGCCCACGCGCGTCGTACGCGGGCTTCGTCTCGATAAGAAACCAATCCACGGTTCCAATGGGCCCGAAATCTTTAGTTTATAAAAAAAAAAAAAAAATAAAGGAAGAAGGATTCTAGAAAGAATCGAATTGAAGGTACGTGAGCAACTTGTCCGAGAAGGCTCCATGTGTCTTCCTTCCCGGAGTTGGGCAAATGAACGGGTCACGCCTAAACGCCAACACGAACGTTACTCGTTTCGGAGGACGGCTCCCGTCGATGACGTGATGGAATTTGCGTATCCTAGAAACAAACGAAGCATGCATGGAGGATTTCGTGCTATTCCTGTTCATCGTTCTAAAAATTTAAAAATTATTAAATGAATGTATGATTTAATATTTAATTATTTTAAATTCTAATACTCCCTTTATACGTAGAGTGGACTTCGACCTTAACCCGAACCGTGCAAATATGTAATTATTGAGTAAATAGGAGTTTGGAAAATTTGAGCTCGAACCTTTCTACTGTATTATTATGAAAGATTTTGTGGATATAACATATGGTATTAGGTAGGAAGTCTTGAGTTTGAATATTTCCCATCCCTGATTTGGTTCTCAAATTGCATACTAAAGTCCATTTTATACACGATGGGGAGTGTTGGATATTTAAATAATAAATCACACATTTATTTAACGGTTTAAACTTTCAGAGCAGTTGATAATGTTATTACAAAATTCCGCAATGTGAAATTCAAATTGCCCTCGATGATATGTTTAGAGTCTCCCGATTACGAAACACTCTCCATAAAAGAAAAGAAAAGAAAAAGAAAGCGCGTAATTTTGTAAGACTTATGCCACGGCATGCGACGATGAAGCGACATTAAAGAAAAATGCGCAATTTCGTAATACGTATGCCACGCCATGTGTTGAATCCACATCAATATCTTATGGAGAACCTGCTTGGGTCCATTAAAATCGGCCGACGACTAATGCGCGTACCGTGCAAGGGGGACTAATACTAATACTAAACTGGTTCTATGGTACCGCGTCTGGGGACGATGCGGAGATCTCAAGAGCCCTGGAACATCCCATCCTAGGGGCTCGTTTTGGGCTCCATTTGAATACAATGGGCCCTTTGGCCCAGGAAAGTTTTTCTCTGGGTTCCATTTTAAGATGATGGGCCTTTTTTTTCGGGCCGAAGAGATGACGGGCCCTTCGGCCCACGAAAGTTTCCTCGATCGGCCCGCGGAGACTTCCCGAGTCTCGCGCGGCGCGAATTTTTCGATTTTCCCTCCATTTTTTCCTTGCCTCCCCTGCTTCCCTCCCTCACTCGAATTCTCGCCGAACGCGGCTCCGCTCCGAAGGTAGAGAGAGAAGCTCGGGCGACAGGTTCTTTCCCTTTTCTCTCTCTCTAGACCCTCTTCTTCTACCCGCGATTTGATCTCGGTCGCCTTGAATTGGGAGTTTTTAGTCGGTTCGTGTTGTTGTAATCCCAACCCCAATGCGCGATTTCTGCCTAAATGTTGAAATGGGTGTTGTTCCGGTCTCGCGTCGGATGCCCGTTTCGAACTTTCGTGGTCTCCTGCTTATTAAAAATCCGATCTTTCGTCGTCCATCGGTGCAATTCGGGACGAGCTGCCAATTTTTGCTCTTCTTTTTCAGTGGGTTGGTGGGTTGGGGGTGGAGGAGCGTGGAACTTTCAGTGAAGACTGCTAATTTTGCTTTTTTTTTTCAATGGGTTGTGGGGAGGGGAAGGGGGAGGAGGAGTGTGGAACTTTTGGGGACTCGCGGTTGCTTACTGGTCGAGGAATTCGCAAAGTAACGGCTGTCGATAAAGTTTTATGGTTGCTTTTGCTGTTGCTGATGGTCACTTTTGTTGTGGCAGTCTTCCTAGTCGGGATTGTATGGAAGCGGGCTCTGTGTAGATTAATTTGCTGGTCTCGCTGTCTTGACCAGCTGATCTGAAGGATGGGAAGTTATTATGACGTCGATGATATCATTGCCGAAGAAGAGGTCTACACTGGCTTTATTTGTTCTCTTCTCTTTGTTGGTTCTTTGGTCAGTTTCTAGGCTTCTCGAAGACTCTAATTATGGGTTTCTGATGTCCTCGATGACAGCCGGTTTCAGTTGTATTCCAAAAGCCGGCAAATGGAGTTGGGATTGATCCTAGTGCAGAGAAAAATTGCGTAGGTTTTCGAATGTTCTGGAGCTTTATCTAGGTGGCTGTTCGGAGTATATTAGCTTATCGTGTCTCTTTCCCTTCTTTTCTCTCGCCAGGTTGATCAAGGATCAAAAGTAGAGCTGCCCTTCTGGCTTGCTAATGAGTTGTGCCAGAGAAATGCAGCGTCAGTACTTGTTCCGGCGTGTTTTGATGAAAAGTAAGACACTGATCACTGTTTCTTATATGCATTGCCTTGGAAGATAATTCAAACTACATATGGGGTACCAGTGATCTCCATGGAGAAGTAGCATGTCTACCCTTTCCTCATACGACTGCAACATCATCATACACATTAGAGTTGTGGAGTCCTTGTTTATGGACTTCTTGTTGAGTCTATTGTGACACTCTAATCGTTTTATATTGTATTTGGGATGATGTCAGAACTAGACTGGAAATCCAGGCTGATCCTGCATGTGTGGATTTGAGATCTCGAAGTCCATATTTTTATGAATTTGGCTGCAAGATGGTGCCGATGTGAGTATTTTTTGCAACACCTTTCCCCTCCACAACCCAGAATATTGGTGTTTCTTCTGTTGCGTTCACTGAATACTTCCATCCGATTTCTAATTTGTACCTGGCACTGTCAGGGTCCTGCACATAAGCTTTGGTCAGAAGAAAAGGTTTTGAACATATTTAATTACTTCAACTTGGAGAAGTATAGGGAATTAGTGAGCTTTTACATGGGTGAATTGCGTGGAGCAAACTAAATCTTCCCCATAGCTCAGTGGACATGCTCCCTGTATTGTTTTGGTGATAACCCAATAGACTAAGACTTCATATCATTTTTCAAAGAGGTGTAGTCATTTCGACTGGGTGTTTCATGTCCTTGAATATCTATCAGTTTCTGCTCCCTTAGCTTCTTTTCCGGTTTATTTTCAAGAAAAATCCATTTCCCAGTGGAGAATTGTTAGGAATATTATATTCGAGAGGCAAGTTGTTAGTTTACGGCCTCTCTTTTCCTTCCTCATTTTCACGGTAAAGAGTACTGCAGTTAATTCACTCAACACAGCAAGAAACCTGATGATAGTGCATGCTGGTGAAAGTTTAAGATCTTCTAGTGATACTTCAGATGAGATGGGCTTCATCTAACGAAGCACTATTATATGATTGAGTGGTTTCAAGTCACAACTCAAAGATTTGCTAGTTAATGTTATAGTTCTCCCATTTGCTGAAGAGGTGGCGTCTTTCTGGTTTAACTTGTTCAAATATATACATCTGTCACAATCGTTAATAATTCCAGTTCCTTCTTAATTTGAGACCTTCTTTTATGTAAACTTACGATTTCTCCTTGTTCCTTTTCATGAACAGTGTTGGTGATAGGACCCTTGGATTTCTGCTCTTCTCTGCATTTAGAAGTAGATATAAAGATGTACTGACTAAGGCACACACTGCATCGCATGTGGCAGCTCCAAAGATTCTTTCCCGACTTCACTAAAGAAGAAGTCAATTGTAAGAGACTAATTGGACAATCATGTCTGCTTTCTTTTCTTATCCTTTATGACGTGAGATGCTGATACTGTAGTTTCCCATGTAGTGTATGAGGCAGCTCAATCGTCTGTGGCTGCCTTTAAGAAATGGCGTATAGGTGGCCGGAGATTTCAGCCTGCATCTGTCCTAGGGAGGAAGAGGAGATCAGAGGAATAAATGGTGTGATATCTCATTCAATTCGCGCCACATTTCGACTTTAATAAAAGCTCCGACCTTGACTTGAATTTGATTATGGAGGAGCATTGCCGTATAGGAGAGCATCACGTCCTAGCCTGGCAGCAAGTCATCTGTCAGAGCAATTGAGATTTTATGACCCGAGGAGGTTGGTTCCTCTCCTCTTGATATAAAGTTCCGCAAAGCAACAGTTTCAGTTTTTAAGCTCTTGTCAAGTTAGCTGTACTTTTGTCGTTCAAACTAATTCCAGCAAAGAGTAGTCATTGATGTGATTTCCGGACCAAGTAAGCATTCTACTTAATTTTTTTCTTGGTCTAAAGTTGAGTATCTATATGGGACCGCCTTACTTCATTGAAGTGCAAGACCGGGGCTTGTTTTGGAGTTTCTGCAGTTTTTTCTTGTAGAAGAGTAGTCGTATACCGTGTGTTGTAGCCATGAATGTGACTCACAAATCAAACATGTTCCCACAAGCCCTACAACAGTGCCAGGCGTGCACTGAGCTTGTTCAAAGCAATAATGAGTGCGGACAACATCTTTGCACTTTCCTTTTGGTCTCCCGGAATTTAGATTTAGTTGATCATCTGTTGCGATTTCTGCAGAGGCGAGTATCGGGGCTTATAAAAAGCATCTTCATCTCTGTACTCATTGTAGCTCCCCTTGTCTCTGCGGTCTTGGACTGAAAAAGTAAGACCATCCAAATTCTTGGACCGATCGTTTTCCAAATTCAGTCAGATTGAGAATTGGTTTGGCGTTCATTTGCTTTCCTGCTTATAAGGCATTTAGACAAATTGATTTGCTATGGATTTCTTCAAAATGCATTTGACTGGGGAGTTCTCTGTCCCTTTTTGGCGAGACATTGCCTTCATGAATATGATCGCAATTCCGATGGAATGACTTGAGATCCTCCACGCCCTCCACAAATTAAAGCTGAAACTTCTTTCTTACCATATAAAATCACACCTATCATGACTAAGAATCCTTGTTAACAAAGAAAAGTCAGCATGATAATGCTGCAATCTAAAGCTTAATCTGTAATCTAATGCTTAAGCTAAGGTTGATAATTCGTTACATTACTTACTTCCATCGCCTGTCTCTTACCAAAGGAGTACTCATTCACTTTGGAAATGGCAAAACTTGGGATTCAATAAATATCTAGCATTGATAGATTTTATTTGCATACCATGCTGCTCGACTAAACTGGGAGAGAAACATAGAGAAGAGGGATAAGTGTACTAAAAGCCCTAAAACTCATTACAAAAGTCTATTAAATTAGAAAACTTGTTAAGTCGGTAAAATTAAATCTTAAAATCTATCAAGTTGAGGCAATCACGTTCAAAAATTTATTAGTATTTCTCATTTAATAAAATGATTTAATTACATCAACTTGACAGAATTTATAATTTAATTATACTTTTCTTAAAATTTTAGAATTTAATTATAGTTTTGGTGACATGTTTATCCTTACCAAAAGAAGGTGCCACGTCTCCCTATCCCGCTGAGACAAAATCTAGAAAAGGGAGAAAAATGGACGTCACGTGGTAGGGACGCGAAAGCCAACGCGCATTATCCAGGGGAAGAAAGAATGATACGCGCCTTTTCTCGTATTATCTTCTTTTAATTTTTGTTCGGCCGACAACCTCGCGAAGCGGACACAACTCCCGCATCGATTCGCATTCGCCCCCTGACTGGTTGCTTCCACTTCGTTCGGATTGGGCGAAGAGGAGAGGAGAGTGGGACCCCATAGGTTGGATGGCGGGGCCCACCCCCAATCCTTTATTAACCTTTGCCTTTGCATCTTTTCTCGAACGGGAAAGTAATCCGTCTCCCTCGTCAACTGTAAATTCTAATGCGACCTATCTCTCTCTCTCTTCCTAACTTTCTTGCTTCCTTCTCTCGATTCTTGACTTGTCCCCCCCAACCATCCCCGTCCCGTCCGACAAACCCGCCTCACCTGGTTCTTGAAGGTCCTTGCTTTCGCCTTTTCGAGAGGTCGCGCGTTGTTCGTTCGTGTTTCTTGGTTCGTTTGTCGTGTGGTGCGTGGGCGAACCCATGTCGAGACAGACGTACAGAGTGTGCTTCTGCTGCCGCCGGAGTTTCAAGGTCACGGCGCCTCCTGTGCCCGGGGATGTCAAGGACCTCTTCCAGCGGTACTCCGAGAACGGGGTCATGTCCGTGGACCAGCTGCAGCGGTTCTTGATCGAGGTCCAGAAGGAGGGCGGGGCCACCAGGGAGGACGCGCAGGGCATCGTCGATAGGCTCCGGGAGCAGGGGCGTTTCCACATTTTCCACAGGAAGGGCCTCACCCTCGAGGACTTCTTTTCCTACTTGTTTGGCGAGATCAATCCTCCCCTGTCGCCGAATCTTGGGGTACGGCCGCGATCTCTTCAATGCTGCGTGTTTGATTGAATTTCGATTGGATTTCTTATATGTTTTCCATTGAGTCTTGACGATCGGGATGAACTTTGCGATTCTGCACCGGCTGAGATATGGGGAGTGGATGGAGAGGCGCGAGACGACATCCTGGAACAGAGTAAATAGAATTTCGTTCCGATGCCTAGGTTCTATCTCGTAGCATCATCGAGTATCTCCTAGTTAGACAGAGCGATGTTATCGATTCTTTTTCGTAAATTCATTTCGTCGTTTCATCTAGAAAACATGGTCTTGACATTAGCGGCTGTGGCAGAAGCGACTTGATGTAGAAGTTTGTCTAAAGTAGAATTGGCTGAATATTTCCTCACAAGACACAGAAGAAAGATCTAACTTTTTGCCTTTTGTACTGAGTCCATCATTCAATTCATTTAATATCCGAGTACTTTTTTCTTGTTTGGTGTCAGTTCTGATCAGCAGATGGACAATGGCATTCTATGGGAAAGATTACTAATTTCTTTACTTGACATTTGGTAGAAAATTTGAGTCATTGGACTGCACTACTAGTGTAATCTTGACAAAATAGGGACGCTTAGAATAATTGATATCCTTGTGATTTGATATGGTCCAGCTGTTCGTGTATATATTTTCTCGTGTTCCTGTATTAAGCTTTGCCTTTAATTGTTCATAGGCCTATTCCCTCTTATAAGCACGGAAACAATATCCTAAGAACTGCATCAAAGCTGCTATACGAGAACCAATAAAACGCTAGGAATTCCTGCAATGGGAACAGAAGTTCTTTTCTTCAAGTGTTGTGTCAGAATTGCAGAGCCTGGTGTTGCTATCCTTCGTCTCTTTAAGCCTTTGACTACATGAAAAAGAGGGAAACTCTTATAGGAAGGATGAACATTGCGTTTGTAGATTAAAATATTACTTTATAATTTTTCCTAATAACCTCCTCCTTTTTTTTTTTTCATCTCTCTTGTTCAGGTGCATCATGATATGAAAGCTCCTCTCTCTCATTATTACATATATACTGGCCACAATTCCTACCTAACCGGCAATCAACTGAGCAGCGACTGCAGTGATAAACCTATTATTGATGCCCTGAAGAAAGGGGTTAGAGTAATCGAATTGGATATATGGCCAAATTCCAACAAGGATGATGTGCATGTTCTTCATGGAAGGTATGGTGCAAAGTGCAAGTTGAGTTTGGCTACAATGATATTGTTTCTTGAGTGCAATGTAAGAGGAACGATGAGTATAGTGTCTAACATCGTGCATTTTTTCTCCCGTTCTCATATTTAACTTGTTAGAAGGATGCAGATTAATTGATAACACATATGTATGCGGACATGAACCAACGACTTCTGAGTCCAGCTCATCATGTCTGCTATTTGTGCAGGACCTTGACTACTCCGGTGGAACTTATCAAATGTTTAAAATCTATTAAAGAGCATGCCTTTGTTGCATCTGACTACCCTGTTGTAATCACTTTGGAAGATCACCTTACTGCTGATCTTCAAGCTAAAGTTGCTGAGGTGAGGTTTTGCAATCTTATGAAATTTTAAATCTTCTGTGTCCTGCTTATTTAGTTATCTTATTAATGTCTAGATGGTCACTCAAACATTTGGAGATGTGCTGTTTTCACCCGGTCCAGAATGCTTGAAGGAATTCCCCTCCCCTGAGTCACTGAAGAAAAGGGTTATTATATCCACTAAACCGCCAAAGGAGTACCTTCAGGCAAAAAAAACAACAGAGAAGGAAGTTGATTCACAGAGAGGGAAGGCAGGAGATGAAGAGGCTTGGGGAAAAGAAGTCCCAGACCTGAGAGAAGATATTTTAAATGCCGACAAGGTTGGAACTCTTGTGTATGAAAGAATAAAGACGGTTTAATTTTCATTTTCTTGGATCTTTATATTGATTGTTGCTGTGTCACTTTTTCTGTATAGGATGATGATGGTGATGAAGATGATGAGGTTGATCATGACGAGGATGATAGTATAGGTGGAAATAAGCCACAGCAAAAAGCAGCTCCAGAGTACAAGCGGCTGATCGCTATTCATGCTGGAAAGCCTAAAGGGGGATTAGATGAATGTTTGAAGGTCGATCCCGACAAAGTTAGACGTCTGAGCTTAAGTGAGCAACAGCTTGAGAAAGCTGTTGTCACACATGCAAAAGAAATTGTCAGGTATTATTTTGTACTCTCTACCGTGGATTTTGTGTTGGGCCTGTTATTTGCTGCACAAGATTGACGAATAAATCTTGCATGGTGTTAGAATGTAGAATGGCTAGTTACCGATCATGCAGAACTTTCCGCACTTGACATAATATGCTTACAAGTGCTCAGCTTTAAACATGTTAATGTCATGAACTATGAAAGTGGAAGCACACTGTGCCAAGTGATAAATGTGCAAAATGATTGATCAATATTTCAAAACTTAATTATCACTCAGACAATTTGGTTTTGTTATGTACTGGATTGGTCAAGTACTCGAAAAAAATGATGACCCTTAGTCTTTGTCAGAAAGGTCCCTATTGGCATACGTCATGACAGGTTTTGCTGCCATTAATCTTGTTTTGCCATTTATCCTTTTTCCCTCCAAACTTCCGTGCAACGCTGTAACAAGATGCTGTTTGTTGAAACCAAAGCATCGGTTGTCATAAGATATCAACTTACTGCGAGATGTTTCTCCATCAATTTCATGAATCAAGCATCGCTTCATGTGCCTGATTAATGGCCCACTACAGGTTCACCCAACGGAATATGCTGAGAATTTATCCAAAGGGCACGCGTATCACTTCTTCAAATTACAACCCACTTATTGGGTGGTCACATGGAGCTCAGATGGTTGCATTTAATATGCAGGTAGTGTTTTTGTCTGTCGATCTTCAGATGTTTTCTGTTTACTTATAAGTGAGATCATTTAGATTTGGACAAAGTACTATGTTCCCCGATCAGGGTTCCTCCTGCCCAAATGTTTGATGAGGAAATGCTCATAAATTCTCGTATGACAATTATTCGAGAGTTAGTAAGTTGTGCTTTGCACATGGTTTGGAGAAGGAGAAGTATTTGGACATGCCGTCATTGTGGAAGCAAGATAGATACTAAGCAAGCTGATTATACAAGGCTTATTTACATCGTTTATAATTTGCAACTTATATCTAAGAGGATTTAGATAGGCCAATTTGATGCTCTGTAAACTTGATGCAGGGATATGGAAGATCACTTTGGTTGATGCAAGGGATGTTCAGAGCCAATGGTGGATGCGGCTATATTAAAAAACCAGATTTTTTGCTGAAGTCTGGTCCACTGAATGACCTCTTTGATCCAAAAGCTCCCTTACCCGTGAAAACAAAATTGAAGGTCAGATCTTTTTTATTTTTGGCCTCTGCTATCACTTGCAACCAATCTGTTCAGGCTCATTCTCTCAGTGTGATTCTATTGATGGCTGACCGTACGTTCAATTTTTTCTTCTTCTCTAGGTGACTGTATATATGGGTGAGGGCTGGCATCATGAGTTCGATTCCACCCATTTCGATTTATATTCCCCTCCAGATTTTTATGCTAGGGTAAGTTAAGAGGGTCTTCATTACTCTTTTGTTGGTAAAGTGCTACAAAAACTCAACCGGGACAAATGGTGCATGGTCCAACCTTCATTTATGTTTTTACCAATTGATCCGTGTATAGATAGTGTGGTTAAGAAACAGAAAATCCTATTTGCAGGTTGGAATTGCTGGAGTTCGTGCTGATAGAGTAATGAAGAAGACAAAGACGCTTGAAGATAACTGGATCCCTGTTTGGAATGAGTATTTCGTGTTCCCGCTTACTGTCCCGGAACTGGCTTTACTCAGAATTGAAGTTCATGAGTACGACATGTCCGAGAAGGATGACTTTGGAGGTCAAACATGCCTACCCGTCTCAGAACTAAGGAGCGGCATGAGAATGGTATCGCTCCATGATCTTAAAGGAGAAAAGTACAAATTTGTAAAGCTGCTAATGCGCTTTGAGTTTCTCGATCCATCGACTGAGGAATAATGAGGGCGCTGTGACTTTTATGTAAAGCGTCACTATCTGCGTGTTGGTATTCTTGTGCAAGATTGTATGTAGTCTAGTCATGCTTCCATGGGGAATCCGAGTTCACTATCAGTGTTTTAGTATTCTTGTGCGAGATTGTATGTAGTCTAGTCATGCTTTCATGGGGAATCCGAGTTGTAAGATGTGTTTGAAAGCCATAAACCATCTGTTGATATATATAAATTTTTGACTTTGCATTATGGTTGAGCTCTTATACCTGTCCTCTTCCCCTATTCGATGGTGCCATTAGGACTTCTGTACTGCAAGAGATCAGTCATTTTATTGGTATATTTGTAACTCACGGTTTCTAGTTATAGATCATGTGATGAACCAGCAAAGCAAGTATCGGCAAAATTTGGTCTATGCTATTTCTACTTTGCAGGTAATGTCTTATCGGTGCACACTGATCTCAGGGTTAAGTGCTGTCGATACAATCATGTGACGCATCTAAAGATCGCAGGCTTTCTCTGATCTAAGAACATTCAAGAAAGTGGATCTTAATCAAAGTTAAGACAGCAGAGGAAGACTAACCGTTCGCCCCTATCTGCCTTTCGAATTACTCCATCGTGGTTTCGATGAAAAGGCCAGGTCGCATTCATGTCTGATAGGCCTTCCTTAACTGTTGCTGGGTCACCATGCTGCAACAAGAAGCAAAAAGCCATGCACATGATTGATGCGTTGCTGCAGGATGCAGCATCCACATCCTTAACTAGTTCTGGAGCCTCGAGCGTTACTGTCTGCAGAAAGTCAACTGGAGTTCTTGCCAGTAATGTCCCTGTATTGAATTGAGACGTTTGACTAGGAAAACAGGACCATGAAAGGGGGAATCTTTTTCTCTCACAACACCAATGAGGATTTTCCAACCACCCTGACTCGATCCAATGAACTACGCGGCCATGTGGGTTGTTGAGCTTGTCTTTGTCATTGGCTCTCTGCAGCAGGTTATGAACAAACACATGAATGATGCTCTAAAGTGCTCTGGACAAGTATTTGCTAGCAGTTCTTGGGATTGAATGAAAATTACTTAATGACACATACATTTGTACTAATCTTTCTACATAAAAAAACTATTACCACAGAGAAAATCATTAATTATTTATGGGTTTGAACTTACATTTATTGTGCACTTAATCGAGTAACTCAGATACCATCATACATATGACTTTTCACTAATTTGGATCAGTCGCTCTTGAATAATGTCAACTTTATCTATAAATCAATCATAGACGGTCCGTATCCAAGGCCGAGAGTCTTGCTAGATTCCTTTGATTACAAATGTATATTTTCTTTCTCTGTCCTGACCTAGTATATCTGGGTTTTATTGTCAAATGGCAGGGGAATATGTTTTTGTTTTTCCTTATAAATTATAATATCCCATTTCAAAAATTATTCGATTTTCGATTCACCGCATTGAAGTTTGAAGCCCCTTTCTGGTCCTGGACGGCTCACCGGAGCCCGAGACGGCCCCCTCAAAATTTGAAAATTCAAAAAGGAAAAAGGGAACAGAGGACCCGCGAGGGGCATCGTCGTAATTGCAGCCCCGCCAAAAGGCAAGCCACGGAGACCAGACGACGGCGTAACCTTCAAGTGAGGAGTCGGGGCAAGGGCGGGGTCGCGATTCCCTGCGCCCGCCGCCACACAAAAGATCCGATCTCAACCGTCCGATTCCCTCCACATCACCGGCGCCCGGGGTCGATCTCCCCGATCGACGGCGCGGATCGTCTCGTCCGTGGGACCCAACGCGAATGGGGTGAACTCGAGGCGCGATGTGATTGTCGCGTCGCAGAAGGAACCCGAAAACCCGTTTCCAACTTTACCCCTCCGACGATCGCCTAATTACGTTGACCGCCACTTCTCCTCCATTTCTCCCCTCTTCTCCCCCCGTTGCGATCTCCATATTTTTCTGATCCGTGCTGCTTTCTCTCTCTCTCTCTCTCTCTCTCTCTCTCTAGATTCTATCCTCCGCCTTTCTCTCTCTAGGTCGGAGCTCCGCTCGGCGGGAGTGGCGCGTCGACCGAACTGAGCTCGAACCTCTCCGCCTTCCTCGCGGTCCGCTCGCTAGGGTCTTCCTCCAGCTCGTCAGGGCTCGCTCCGAGCTCGGGAGGGGACGTTCTCGATTTGAGCCGGAGAGAGAGGAAAAGCGCTCGCGAAGTGCCGCGCCGTGGTCCGCCGGTCCGCCGGTTCGCCGCCGGAGTATCGGCGGCATCCGAGCTTGGTCGCAGATCTACAGTTGGTGGTGCTGTCGTCGTTGTCGTCGTGGCCTGTCGACTTTCTGGAGACGTCGGGGTCACGTGTTTGGTGGAGAAATTATTGATAATGGTTGGAGGCGTGGGGGCGAAGCTAAATTAGATTCTTATCTATCGATAGGACTGGGAAGTCAAGCTTAGGTTTTTTTTTTTTTTTTTTTTTTCTGAGGTTTGTTCGTTTGGCTGCGAGTCGGGATTTTTTTTTTTCGGTTGGTTTTGTTGTGGAGGCTGGATTTGGCGATGAATCGTAGCTTTAGGGCTCAGGAGTCCCATATGCTGGGGCACCGGCAGCAGCAGATGATGAGGGAGAAAGAGGAGGATCTCGCGTTGTTCCTCGAGATGCGGAAGCGCGAGAAGGAGCGCAACGATCTCCTCCTCAACAATGCCGAAGAATTCGATGCTCCGTTAGGTAAGATTTTCTTCCAAAGGGCTAAGATGGAGTTACCGGACTCAGTGTCGTTAATGCAGTGTAAAGCTATGTGTTTGTATCTTTTCTTGGTTAGATGTTTAGTTATTTTTACAGATGCGATTCTGTGAGTTGTGCACTCAAGTCTAGCGAAGAGGAAAGCTTACTACTGGTTCATTGCTCTGCTGTTAGTGGTCTATGGGCAGGGCCCTTTTGGCTCATTTGTTATTTAGTTAAGTTGGGTATCTCGAATTCTCAATTAAGGATTGAACTTGCAGGATCGAAGCCTGGTACTTCTCCCATATTCAACATTGCCCCTTCGGCGGCTCCGCGTAAAACTGCCACTGATGACTTTCTTAACTCTGACAGTGATAAAAATGATTATGATTGGTAAGCTGGTGATACCCTTCGCTTCCATTTTTATTTGCTTCTCAACACGACAGAAGATATATGCTACTGTTGATAAATTTTGACATTCTGTTTGGGCCCTTTTTAGCTCCACTGAATTCTCTTTCTGTAGAATGATTGACACTTTTTTTAACCTATTTGATTGATTTCAACTGCACTAAAAATTCTCAATGCATGTCCATCTTCTCAGTCCACATTTACTTTGGTAATAGATAAAGCAAAAGATGCTATAAGCTTCTCATAGTCACTTTGGCGGAGTGACTGAGAATTATGCTGTAGTGAGTGGAGAACTGTTGAGTTTGCATTGGTGTACATGAGTACCTCCTCATGACTTTCTCAGAAAATGACTTGTTAATATGAAAAAGGTAAGAAGTTTTCAAAGCAATTGTTGAATGGGGATCCTTTTCTTAAGTTAGAGGAAATATGTTATGGCAGTGTTGGGGATTCTTGGAGCTCTACAGTGACCTTTTCAGTGATTACGGATTAAAGAAAAGGTTTGGTTTTAAAAGATATTTGATAGGTGTTGAATGAAGCAACTTCAACTTTAGACTCTGGAATTGGGGGAAAAAGATCAAATCCGGGACAATTAATTATTTAGACTTCTCGCTCTTATCTCACATGCTTTCATGATTTGCATATTAGAACCTTGCTCACTTCATACTGAATACCGCACATTTTAGTGAATTGTTCTTGAGCATGCTTTGAAACTGTTTGAGACATTTTCAGTTTTAGTAGGTAGTTGGAAAGTAGATCTCATAGTTTGATTTCTTTTTCCTTAAATCAAATGGTGTTTCCTCAATGTTATCCCATTTTTAACACAAGTATATCATAGTATAAGAATGGCCATTTTGCATAGTTATTGTAATCTTTTCCACAAATCTATGTATCGATTTCGTTCAAAACACCTGAATTTCGGGATTTTTATACTCTGATATGTGGCCAATAAGAAAGCATCTTGGAGCTATTTAGGATGGCTTTCAATTGGCTGGTGGAATTGCTTTGTCCTTCGCTTTTCTTGTGAAAGATTAAATGATGCGAAACTTGTATGTCATGACATGCCTACACTTTTTTTCTTATTTGGAGTCCCGGAAAGAAAAATTTTGCTGGCTTTTGACGACACACATTTTAAAACATCTAATAGGTAAAGTAAAAATTACAATTTACAGTTGAAAGTTAACAAGAGGGCAAGATCTTTGATGTTCATTAGCCAGTGAAAAAGATGCAATCTGCTTGTTTATTAGAATAATCATTCATTACTCTGATTACTTGAATGTGGTTCTAATTTTATTGACAATGTAATGTTTCATGAAAATGCTGAGGCATTAGGTTTGGCTTCTTAGATTTTTATTGGTTTTCTCTGTATCATTTCTAGGCTTCTGACACCACCTGGTACGCCTCTTTTCCCTTCTCTGGAGATGGAATCACAAAAGACTGTTATGAGTCAGCTTGGTACTCCAAAAGCTCGCCCCACGGTGCTTAAATCACGAGTAAGAGCATTTCTTGTTGTTGCATCTGAGATAGTACTCGCTTGCATGGTAAATTTCTGTCATATTAGGCTGCACTTGCTTGGTGCTTAATACCAAAAGAAAAGTTGGAACTGTAAGAATGACCGGCTTGTGTTAATTTCATTCAATGCAAATCTGCCTGCATATTATGAAGTCCCAATACTGTCTCTCTTAACAACCAGTGGCCCTGAAGCATTTTGCCTTTTGTGTCTAATGATTGATGGTGATGCCTTTTGGACTTAGTTATACATATTTGTTATGTTTGCATATCGAGTTTTTGTATTGTGAATAATTCTTTGATATTTTTGCTTGTAAGCATAGTGCAATTGTATTCTCTATTTTCTTTTACAGCATATTGCATAGATGGAACTTCTAAAGGTATTAGCTTAGGGATGTTCTTAGTTGGTTGTAGATTCCCATTGTGTGTGGGGTACATCCATGCTCTTAGATTTTCACCTTTCCTTACCACAAGATATGTTTCTTAGATGGTCTGCTAATTGTTAATTAGAAGAAATTCTATTCTTAATTCTTTTCATTCTTGAGGGTTAAAAATTGTGCTTGGATTGCTTATTTGGTCATTTGGCCATTTCTTTAGTTGGCGAATTCCATGGTGGAGCCACCTGCAAGAACCAATGTGACATCTAGACAACAAGCTTCCTCTCCTGGGTCAACTGCTTCGGGGGCAGGAATTCGCCGGCCCTCATCTTCAGGGGGTCCGGGATCGAGACCGGCAACACCAACTAGTCGGCCTACGCTTACAATGTCCTCTAGAGCCTCAAGACCTTCAACACCAACCTCTCGCCCAACCTTGTCTTCAAGTAAATCAACAGTGCCTGCCAAGTCCTCTGTTGCTGCTACTAGGCCTGCAGGTACTTTGACCAAGCCTGCAGTTTCAGCTGCAAAGCAATCAGCTCCTGCCAGATCATCGACTCCATCAAGGTCAACAGCGAGATCTTCAACACCAACCGCCCGTCCCACTGTTAACCCACCAAAACCGGCATCAAGGGCAGCAACACCAACTCGCCGACCATCCACAACATCAACTGGTTCCACTGTATCTGCACCTCCTGCAAAAGCCGTGTCCTCTACCATTGCAAAATCTGCTTCAACAACGTCAAGAAATCCAGTGCCTTCACGTGGAACTTCCCCTACAACGAAATCGAGACCATGGAAACCTTCAGAGATGCCGGGTTTCTCTCTTGATGCTCCTCCAAACTTGCGAACAACTCTCCCTGAAAGGCCGCTTTCAGCTACTAGGGGTAGGCCTGGGGCACCCAGTTCTCGATCGTCATCTATTGAGCCTGGTCCAACTACAAGACCAAGAAGACAATCATGCTCACCATCAAGAGGGCGCCCTGCCAATGGTGTCCTTCATACAAGTGGAGGCTCTGTTCCTGCAGTGAGTCGTGGGCATCCTAAAATAAATGACAATGTGAGCCCTGTATTAATTGGAACGAAAATGGTGGAAAGGGTAATGAACATGCGGAGACTAGCACCACCCAAGCAAGATGATAAACATTCTCCTCACAGTAACATGTCTGGGAGGTCGGCTTCTTCACCAGATAGCTCAGGCTTTGGCCGAACACTATCCAAGAAATCCTTGGATATGGCTATAAGGCACATGGTATGTTCCTTTTTTACTTTTGCATAACACTGTTAACTAGTTTATTGCTTATACTGCTTGACATGGTTACTCTTTTCAGGCTTGAAGATCATTTCTCTCTTTCCATATCTAATGTTTGACTACTCAGGGCAATGTTTAAATTAAATTGATGTTATTTTGTGATGTGATTGTACTTAAACTTAATCCAGGACATAAGGCGGAGCATTCCCGGGAATTTGCGACCATTGATGACAAATATACCTGCTTCATCCATGTATAGCGTGAGATCTGGGCCTACAAGAAGTAGGACAGTTAGCGTGTCAGACTCTCCACTTGCGACAAGCAGCAATGCCAGCTCTGAAGTGAGTGTGAACAACAACGGTCTGTGCGTGGAGGGGAACGGACTGGATGATGATATTACCAGTGATCGGGATGGTCATTCGCCCATGCGTGGCAGGCGATTGTAGGTAGGTGCAGTGATGAATTGGAGTCATCCATTGTTTTGAATCGGGATCTGCAGGATTGATGAAGAGATGTTCCCGGAAAGGACTTCAGGGGGCTTCACGTTGATGGTATAAATTGTACGAGCTGGTTAGGAAGGCTGGCTGTTGAGGGCCTCTTATTGAGGTCCGTGTATTAGTTAATGTCGGCGAATCTAGCTAAACTCTCCTTATTTTTATGAACGGGAGTTATGGTGAACAAGCTTTAGAAAGTTGTACCCATCTTGTCGACTTGTTCGTTATTCTCGTGATCATGTAGTTTCCATTGTTTAGAGCGCGTTTTGACATCTACTCACTACTTAGCGCGATGTAAGCTTAGAGAATCTTGATTATGTAAATCGCAAATGGTCTCCTCAATCGGGCCTTACTCATCTATTCACTTTTATTTTCATCTTCTTCAAGCCAGAGTTTATTGGTTGGTGGAAGAAGGTAGAGCGAGAGAAAATACTTGGTTTTCTCCGTTCTTTTGCATTACAAAAGCTAGTTTGCGGATGGAAATTACTCTTAATTCCTTAAGATAGCTAGAGATGCGTCGATATTATTTTCTCTCGGAAGAATTTATGACGACCAATTCGAACGGGCAGTTGTAGATATCCTTCATTAACATTCGGTGCCTACGTGGAGAACAATTTCCAAATTCTAAGTGCTTGGTAAAAATTCTCAGAAATTACTTGCAAAAGGAAACATAAGGCAGCAGGAGATGACTCAAGTCAATCCGCCACTGATTACGCAAGTCAATCTGCTACTAATCTGTCTATTTTATACAAATCATGGCACGCTCTTTTCCTATTAATTCTCATTTGCTTGTTGTGAAAAGTCGATTTCAGCCGATGTCTGTCTTCATTAATTCTGCCCTAGAGAGACCGCTAGGAGGAATGTCACATTTTTCTTGTTTTTTAGCAGCCAACTTGTTCACTCACTTATGCCAAGTTGATGCAGATAAATGGCTTGTGTGAGACCAAAAGAGGAGGCTCTCTCCTAGATCCTCCCCCACTATATATCTCTTCTCAACGTGGTGGCTGAACCACAGCTAAATTACACATCCCATCTCTCATCCCTTCTTAATCTCCCACTACATCACTTCAGCTCACTTCTGCTTTGAGTTATGCAGATCTTGGGCTTTAGTTCTGCAAACTTACATTTCATAGCTTCATTTTTGTGATTGCTATTGCATCGTGCTTTGTACGAGTCTTCTCATCATCAAATGAAACCGACAAATCCGCATTGCTTGCATTCAAGGCTGGGATAACTGAGGACCCCTTTGGGGTGCTTAGCTCCCTGGAATAATACCGTCAACCTTTGCCAATGGTATGGCGTCACATGCAGTCGCCGGCACCCCAACAAAGTCACCATGTTGGTCTTGTATTCCCAGAAACTCTCAGGGTCTATATCCCCTCATATTGGGAACCTTAGCTTCTTAAGGGTATTGTGGCTCTATAATAATAGCTTTTACCATGAAATTCCTCCGCAAATCGGGCGGTTGCACCAAGTACACAACTTGTCGCTAGCCACTAATTCTCTCATGGGCGAAATCCCCAAGAACATATCAGGTTGCTTTGACCTGCTTGCTGTCGACTTGTATGGAAACCAATTGATTGGAGAAGTGCCTCCAGAGATAGGTTCTTTGGTGAAGCTTCATGTGCTTGATGGATTAGCAAATAATCTAAGAGGAAGTATCCCTTCTTCAATTGGCAACTTGTCATCATTGGAGGAGGTTCATCTTTGCAATAATTACCTAGGCGGGAGTCTTCCTCCGACTCTAGGCCAACTGACCAAACTATTAGAACTTGATTTGCTACATAACAGGTTGTTTGGTACGGTTCCACCTTCCCTCTTCAATTTATCTTCATTGGAAGAACTTGACGTAGGTTTTAACCAAATACATGGAAGTCTTCCCACTATAATAGGCTTTGGTCTTCCCAACTTACAATTTTTCAGCATCTCCTCAGACCAAATTGTTGGCTCAATCCCCCCATGGATACCTAATAATGCCACAAAGCTAGAGGTCTTTCAACTTGAAAGCAACAAACTCTCTGGGAAAGTACCATCTTTTGAAAGTTTGCATAACTTTCGAAGGTTGAACATTCAATGGAATCACCTAGGAAGTGGGGGATCTGGTGACTTGAAATTCCTTTGCTCATTAACCAATATCACTAGCTTCATCTCCTTAAGTGTTGTTGGTAATAGACTCGGTGGGCTGTTGCCGAGATGCATTGGTAATTTCTCCATTACTATCAAATGATTATTTTTCGGAGCAAATCTTATCATTGGTGAGATTTCTAGAGAAATCAGCAATCTTGTGAACTTGGAGATCTTGGCAATGGAATACAACAGTTTTTTAGGTGCTATCCCAATTGATTTGGGAAATCTTCAAAATCTGGTAATTTTGAATCTCTCCTATAACAATCTATCTGGGGGTAATTCCATCCTTTTTGCAGAAGATGAAGCGATTGATTAAATTATATCTTCCCGGGAATCAATTTCACGGATACATACCTTCACATCTAGATAACTGTAGTCTAACAGAGCTCGATCTTTCTAACAACAATCTCAGTGGCTCCATATTCTCAGCGGTTAAAACTCTCATTTATTTAGACTTGTCTAACACCCATTTGAGTGGGGCTCTTCCGGTGGAAGTGGGGCAAATTAACCATTTAAATACTTTGAACATCTCAAGCAATATGTTTAGTGGTGAAATTCCAAGCACTCTAGGCGATTGTAATGCATTGGTAGTATTAGTAATGAAGGATAACCACTTCCAAGGATCCATCCCTCAATCAATTAGCTCATTAAGAAGTATTGAGGAATTGGATCTTTCGAATAACAATCTCTCGGGTGAGATTCCGAAGTTCTTAGCGGCATTTGATTTTTTGGAATTTCTGAATTTATCCTATAACAATTTTGAAGGCATGTTACCAACCGAAGGAGTCTTCAAGAATGCAAGTGCCACTTTTATTGCTGGAAACAACAAGATATGTGGAGGAATCCCGGAATTTCGGCTACCTAAATGTGTCTCCAGACACTCCGAGAGCAAAGGAGTAGTTCATAAATTGAAACTCTTGCTCTCTATTATTTG
The DNA here is from genome assembly GCA_017140615.1 of Eucalyptus cladocalyx. Lineage (NCBI taxonomy): Eukaryota > Viridiplantae > Streptophyta > Magnoliopsida > Myrtales > Myrtaceae > Eucalyptus > Eucalyptus cladocalyx. The sequence goes on from CM029519.1 coordinate 10,041,284, forward strand.
TGGGCTTCTAGGGGTGGTTCTTGTTGTCGTTTTTGTGTATGTATGTTGGTTAAAGAAGAAGAAAGCACAAGAACCAACTTCGAGTTCCATAGCTGAAAGCTGGCAAAACTTATCTTATGGAACTCTTCTCAAAGCAACTAATGGTTTTTCTTCAGCTAATTTGATTAGTGTTGGTAGTTTTGGATCTGTTTACAGGGGAATACTCCAGGAGAATGGGACTGATGTTGCCGTGAAGGTGCTTAATTTGACGCACCATGGCGCTCTCAAGAGCTTCAAAGCCGAGTGTGAGGCCCTAAAGTGTATCAAACACCGAAATCTTTTGAAGATAGTAACAATATGCTCAAGTATTGATTATAACGGAAATGACTTTAAGGCTTTAGTCTATGAGTTCATGGTCAATGGTAGCCTCGAAGAGTGGTTGCACCCATGTCCAATACCAGCTGATGTGGATGGGCCCTCAAAATTTTTGAATCTCATCCAAAGGATAAAGATTACCATCGACATTGCTTTTGCATTGGAATATCTTCATAACCAATGCCACAACACCATAGTTCATTGTGATCTAAAGTTAAGCAATGTGCTTTTAGATGCAGAAATGGTTGGACATGTTGGTGACTTTGGATTGGCAAAGTTCATCCTTGAATCCACTTCTTACATGAACACAAATATAAGCTCAGCTGGTTTGAGAGGAACAATTGGTTATGCTGCTCCAGGTATGTCCCCTTGTGTCCCTAGCTCCCTCAAATGAAGAATTTGTTTATCACAAAATTGATGATGCATCTTTTCACAAAACTTTGGACTTCAAAATGAGATTGTGCACATGCTATTTTCTCATAACTCAACCATTTGTGGTTCTTGATAAGTGCAGAATATGGAATGGGAAGTGGGGTTTCTATTGAAGGGGATGTGTATAGTTATGGCATCCTCATGCTAGAGGTGTTCACAGGAATGAGTCCGACAACTGAGATATTCAAAGAAAATTTCAACCTTCATAATTTTGTCGAGGAAGCTTTGCCTAAACAAGTCCTAGAGATTACCGATCCCATTCTAGTTCAAGAAGTAGAGAGCAATGCAGGCCAAAGCAGAAAGAGTACAATCCAAAATTGTCTGCTAATGATCTACAAAATTGGGATTGCCTGCTCAGTTGGAGTCCCAAGAGATCGAATGAGCATCGCAGATGTAAATGCTCGCAGATGTAACAGCTCAACTATGTTCGATTAGGGACATATCTTGTTTTTTTTAGTACATCCTGCAAATCATGCCAAACTGAACCAGTTACGCATTGACAAGCACCTGACATTACGCATTTTTTTCTTTTTTCATATCTAGATAAACTCAATTGTCTGATAATGCGAAGATGGAGCCATGGAAGTAATAAGATCATCATGCAGAACCAAAGTGGCTTGGAAAAATAGTGAAGCCATCCGATGAACCAAAGTGGCTTGGAACCCCTATGGCATATGGGAACCTTTAGTTAACTCGAATTCAATGACAATGTCTTCGTCCTCCGGGAGATAGGGAGACGTGGCAGAAGGTCTTCATCTCTGATGCAAATGTGGGACAACTGCTTCTCTAACGTGTTGTGAGGTTGGTGAATCGAGTTCTGATGTAGACTATGAATAGTTTAGACCGTGAAGAACAAAGCTGTGTTGGGAATGATGCTGTCATCTAGACAGCTGTACTGTATTTCCGGATTTTTGAAAAGAAAAGGCTTACAGGCAAGCCAGTATATGTCTCTTAAAGTTATCTGAACGATACATTTATCCTTTTCTATCTTTTATGCTAGTTAAATAGTTCAATTATCTATTAATAAGAGTAGACATTATGCTGGCACATCCCGCGTGATGTATGTCTAGAGAGAAAGACTAATACGTGAGTTTTTCTGGATACTTTCATGTACGATGCAAACTCGAGTCCTACATTACCTAAATCCTCCACTTGGGATAGCAATTATGTACGAAGCGGGAATGACTTTCATTGGCAGAAATCTAGTTTTAAGTGAAACATGCATCCAACACAAATAACTTGGAAGCAAAGGTAATAGTCATTATCAAATTTATGATAATCAAGTTCATCATGATAATCAAGTTCATCAAATGGATTAAATGAACAAATTTTCTCTCATTAATAGGAATTTCAAGACATTTTAGTCCACTGCACAGACAAAATAGAAAAGTCGACTAATCGGAGAGTACTCCTCACTTTGACCAACGCTTTTTTTTTTCCTTCCTTCTTTAGAGCATACAAGAATAAAATAAAACAGAAAAATGGGGAGAATAGATATTACAGGTAAATGTGTATAATATATGTCTACATATAACATTCCCCACCCTACTGAATGTTTGAGAAGCTCGACGTTAGTACGTTACTGTGCCCTGGTCGCTGAATGAGGGACTGTCATTATTTTTCCATGAAAAAGAGGCATTAGTGTGTGTGTGTGTGTGTGTTTTGGTACTTGACGGGTCTCGCAAGTTGAATGCTCTAATCCCGCGGACAAACGGAACTTTTTCTTCCAGACATTTGTTGGTCGCTAGTTTCTGTCTGCCGCAATGTGCTCTGATTCCACAAGGAGTAGACCGTGCAAAGCACGGGAAGCATCCATGACCCAGAAATCTGGAATTAGACGTTGACCGAAAAATCATGAAATAATTGCTCCCGAGTAAAACTCTCTCGATGCGGATGGATCCGATGGGTAGGTGTGGGAAAGTACTCCTGTGCCCTTTTACTTTATTTTTTTTTTTTTTGTTGTGGCCTTAAAGCAATTAGTTCAGAAAATTCTATGGTTAAACAAAAATCATAAAAATCCTAAATTGTGCCCACCATTGACACATTGACCTAGAATTTTTTTTGTGACATCAAAAATATCAAAATATGTCTATTGTGACACATTCACTCTAAACTTCTTTTTTTTATAATATAAAAAACTGACAGAAGTCGACTGGGAAAATGGAGAAAAAGGTTTTCTGTTCTGTATTGTTTCATTTACATTTACATTGTATACATTTATAATGTAAGAAAGAACGAAAGTGAAAAAGGAAATGATATACAATGAATAATAAATTTCCTATTTACTGAATAGATCCCACAAATTACTCTATCAACAGATCTGGATCTCGGAATCTTCGATATCTTCGATATTATTTCCAACACTCCCCCTCAAGCTGGTGGCCTGTATATATCAAGGACACCTAGCTTGCTCAATAAATATTTGTGTTGTCTTTGACATAGCGGTTTAGTGAAGATATCTGCTGGTTGATCCATGGTCCCAATTCCTTTGGTGACAAGGATCCCTTCTCTGATCTTATCTCGGGTAAAGTGGCAATCAACTTCTATATGTTTTGTTCTTTCATGAAAGGCTGGATTTGCTGCCAATTTGAGTGCAGCATCATTATCACAAAACAAATAAGTTGGTCCACTGACCTGTAATCCAAGATCCGAAAGTAATCCTCGTATCCAGATCACTTCGCACGTAGTCTTTGCCATGGCTCGATACTCTGATTCGGCTGATGACAATGACACAGTTGACTGTTTCTTTGTTTTCCATGAGATTAACGACTCTCCCAATTTAACGCAAAATCCAGTAATAGATCTTCTAGTCATTGGGCAAGTAGCATAATCTGTGTCGCAAAAGGCTGTCATCTTCATGTTGCAATCACGAGATAGAAATATTCCAAGCCCCGGACATCCCTTCAAATATTTTACAACCTTCAAGGCCGCATTCATATGTGGCTTGCTTTGGATTATGCATGAATTGACCGAGTGTCTGTACGCATAACATATATCGAGCCTTGTCATGGTAAGGTATATTAATTTTCCAACAAGTCGCTGATATCCAGATGGATCCTTGAGCAAAGAATCTTCAACAGACAAAGAGGAAGTCAAGTCATATTCATGAGAGGTTAGCTTGGTATTCTGTTCAATTGGGATGACAGCTGGTTTACATCCAGATAATTCTGCTTCAGAAACGATTTCTAGGATAAACTTCCTTTGGCTAAGGTTGATACCTTTCTCGGATCGTGCAATCTCAATACCAAGAAAGTATTTGGGAGGTCCCAAATCCTTGATGTGAAAAGAAGAATGCAGGTATTCCTTGAATTTCGCAACATGAAGGTCGTTTTTTCCCATAACAAGTATATCATCAACATATATCAGCAAATAGATTGATGAATTACCTGAATTCCATGTAAACAGGGCATAGTCATGCTTGGAATGACGAAATCCCACACTAGTTAATGCAGCAGTGAATTTAGCATACCATTGCCTAGATGCTGTTTCAATCCATACAGGGATTTGCGTAGACGACACACCCGAGACTCCCCCTGTCTGCGTAATCCCTGTGGAAGTTCCATATAAATTTCTTCATCAAGATCACCATGAAGGAAAGCGTTGTGAACATCCATCTGATGTAGGGACCAGTTTCGAATAGCTGCAATGGAAAAGAATGAACGAACAGTGACTTCTTTAGCAACGGGAGAAAATGTCTCATGATAGTCGAAGCCTTCTCGTTGCGTGAATCCTTTAGCCACTAGTCGAGCTTTATAGCGTTCAACCGAACCGTCTGCCTTAAATTTGATCTTATAGACCCATTTGCATCCGATTGGTTTCCGATGTGGAGGAAGCTGCACAATATCCCAAGTATGATTCTCCATCAATGCCTTGAGTTCTGATTCCATTGCGCGTTGCCATCGGGGATCACGTGATGCTTCATGAAATGAGGATGGTTCCTGCTCTTCTGAGAGACGACTGATGCAACACATATGTCCCGGCGATAATTTAGTAAAGGAGACATATGAAGAGATAGGATACCGAGTACCTGGATAACTGGATGCATAACAAATATAGTCCTTGGTCCATGTAGGTGGGCGAGTTTGCCGTTTAGGACGTCGAGGTGGCTTAGCCACTATTTCTGTAGGCACTGAGAAAGATTCTGATGTATTCAAGGTTGTAGAATCTTCATGTAATTCTGGAGATAATTCTGGTGGCTGTCCTTCATAAGTTGTTGTTTCCTGTGGAACAGTTGCACATGGTTCTGGAACAACGACTAGATACTGTGAAGGCATAGATAAGTCTTCTTCACAAAGAAAAGGCCGGTCGCCTTTTGATGAAGTTGATGCAGATATCATATCCTTGAATGGAAAGACATCTTCATGAAAGGTGACATCCCTGCTTATAAAGAAATGCCCTGTAGAAAGCTCCATAACTCGATATCCTTTCTGGGCTGTAGGATAACCCATGAAAACACATTGCGTGGCACGAGGACCCATTTTATCCAAAGGACCAACATTTGTTGCATAACATAAACAACCAAACACTCGAAGGTGATTATTCTCTGGTCGCTTCTTGTATAGCATTTCAAAAGGAGTTTTGCCATCTATTATCCGACTAGGCATGCGGTTAATCAAATAAGCAGCTGTGACAACACAATCTCCCCAAAAAGCTTCAGGGATGTAAGCTTGATATTTCAATGCACGAGCTACTTCCAAAAGATGTCTATGCTTGCGCTCAACAATTCCATTCTATTGTGGAGTGTAAACGCAAGAAATTTCATGAATTATCCCATGAGAAGACAGGAATTCTGTGCAATCATAAGTGAAAAATTCCCGCCCATTATCTGTACGAATTCATTGCACAGATTTTTCAAATTGATTCTCAATCAGAGAGATAAAATTGGAAAGATGAGTGAATGTTTGACTTTTGGATTGCATAAGATAAACCCAAGTTCCCCGTGTAAAATCATCAACAATTGTTAGAAAAAATCTGGACCCATCACGATGAGGAGTAAGGAAAAAGCTCTATGTGCTCAAGATGTACTTGTTGGGAAGGACATTCGAGACTGCTTAGCCAGAGGACATATTGGACACTTAGAATGAGGGAAACATGCACTATGACCCAATCTTTGATGGAAAAGGAGATTTTTATTTCGACTAATAGCATTACAAGAAACGCCTTTATTTAATGATTCTAAATCTCCTGGGGAATCAATCCAGAAATACAGTCCTTGTGCAACATTACCCAAGCCCATCGGTTTCCGGTCAAATGGTCTGAAAGAAACAATTGTTGGAATTGAATATGGCACGACAAGAATTATCTACGTAGGCTTTGGAGACAGAGATTAGATTGAATTCAAAATTGGGAATGCACAGGACATTTCGAAGCACAAAAGTTGGGCTAAGATGCACAGTTCCAATCTTTGTAACATGGGTGACATTTCCGTTTGGAAGTCGCACTGTCAAGGGGGATCGTGATCCTTTGTCGATATGAGAAAATAAATGCTCATTGCATATTATATGATCACTAGCTCCTGAGTCGACTATCCATGTATTTACTGGGAAATTATTCTCCTTGTAAAGAAAAGTACCTGAAAATCCTGCACTTTTGTCTTCAATTTTCAGTTGATTCAGAATTTTCACAATATTCTGGTACTGATCCTGAGTAATTGCCTGTTGTGCTCCGTCGATCCTTTGTGCGGATACCGATAAGCGATGATTCTTTTCTCTTTTAATTTGGTCAGTGGGTTTCCCATGCAATTTCCAGCAGGTATCAACAGTATGATGTGGACGTTTGCAAAAATCACAGTATTTATTTTTAAATTTACCATTTTGCCCATTGCCCCTCCCTGATGACGTGGCGCCTCGTGGGCCGTTAGATCCTCTGTGAACCGGAGCTGTCGTGGCTTGATATGAGCCGTCCGATCCAACGGAAAAGATGGGCATTCGACAGCCGTTCGATTCGCCGCGAAGATCCCGGTCGCTCGATTTTTCCAGCAAATCCCGCCATCCGATTTCGCGGTGATCCTGTCCGTCCAAGCCAAAATAGCTAGGGTTCCCTTCACTCTTTCTTGCCGCAGCAGCAACACGACGTAAGCTTCGAGGATTCCGCTTCTTCCAATCGCGGCTCCATCGCGCCGATCGTCATCTTCCCGGAGCCGCCACCAGTTGGAAAAGCGGCAAGACTCAAACCCTCTCCTATTCGAGCGTGTCCTGCGGAGCCAAGTCGCTGATTTTCTTCTTGGACGGCTAACTGATATATTCGGTCGAGAGACGGTGGAGGTTCCATGGCAAGAATTTGGGATCGAAACGTCGAGTAAGACTCGTTGAGGATGAGTAGAAATCTTGTAGCTTTCTCTCTCTCCTTAATTTCTTTATATTGTCTTAGAGTGCTTTCGGGTCCCTCTAACCGTTCTTCTGCTGATTCGAGTTCATTCCACAGGGATGAGAGACGGTTGAAGCAAGCGGTAACTGAGAGATTCCCTTGCTTCAACTTAGTCAGATTTTGGGTTATGTTGAAGAGCCGCGCTCGATCGAGCCGGCCATACATCTCTCGGATGCTGTCCCAAATTTGTTTAGAGTCTTCGGTCGGCGGCAGTCCAGCGGCGACCTCCGGGGCGAGTGTGTTCCCGATCCAAGTGCGAACCAGCTGGTTGCACTTCCGCCAGAGGCGCTGGAGACGCTCATCGGTCGGGAAGGGGACGGTTTCGTCAAGGAAGCCGTCCTTGTCCTTCGTCACAAGAGCCCGCCAGAGATTTTGAGTCCACGAAGAATAATTTTCCGGTCCGGTAAGCTGGATGCTAATGAGACGCAATTCCGGACCATCCGCCTGTGATGTGTATAAAGGATCGCCGGGCTGCCGGGCCGCCGCCGCCGGCAAGGAAAACAAAGGGCATGTATCCGGGGGTAATGCGGGTAGGGATTTGTCCCTTGACCCGGCATAGATCCGGATTCTTGACCCGGAATCGTGTATCCGGGTTGGAGTCCCGGGTAGGGATTCGCTCCCTGACCCGGGACAGATCCGGGTCCTTGACCCAGATTCGATTGCCCCGATGCTTCAGCTGATCCCGCTGCAGACGGTGCAAAACCAGACGGGTATTGAGTCCACATTTGATACCAGTTAGCTGGAGCAAGATTCAGAGGCCACTGGATTTGGTCGGAAGTCTGATCAAAGGTAGGAGCTGGTTGCTGAACAGGGGTTCGTTCTCCCCCAGAAGGAACAACCGGATCTGAGGTAAGTGTCTCCTCTGTTGATGAGCTTTCATTGTTCTTGGCCATGATAAAAAAAAATGTGAGTGGAATTCCTAACGATTTGTTGATCTGTTTCGCAGGTGAAAGTTGTGCGATAATAGCTCAGAAAGAATACGATGGCAATTCCAAATGTGCGGAAGCTAGGCCAGGAGCATACGCTCTGATACCATGACAGAAGTCGACTAGGAAAATGGAGAAAAAGGTTTTCTGTTCTGTATTGTTTCATTTACATTTACATTGTATACATTTATAATGTAAGAAAGAACGAAAGTGAAAAAGGAAATGATATACAATGAATAATAAATTTCCTATTTACTGAATAGATCCCACAAATTACTCTTTCTCCAATTCAATCAATCCTTGATTAGGATTACCAGCAGATCTGGATCTCGGAATCTTTGATATCTTCGATATTATTTCCAACAAAAACTCTAAGCTTATACCTATGTGACATATTTACCATCCGTCAAGGTTCAGATGATTTTTCAGCCAAAATAACATTATTTTTTTTATTTTTTGTTTCATAATATTCTTGAATTAAATTAGCAGGGCTATTTGATCTATTGCATTCCCAATAATTTGGGTTGAAGCATTCACTCAATATGCATAAATAAAGCTACAATGAAAATGTATACTTCGATGTTATTCAGATGGAAAGAACATAAAGTGCTAAGATAAGTTGGAACTAGTAGATTTCTAACATTTCATTTGCAAAAAATTGAAATTCATTCATGAATGGAAATTTTGAATAAGTGATGGCAAATTTGAGATATTGCCTATAATTTTTTACTTATAAGGAACTTATCAGTCTAGTCAACTATTAGTGAGTGATGAATGAAATAGTAATTTTACAATCCTAAATTCTAAGGGTAAATTACCACTTGTTCTTAAATTCGATAAGTGGTCCTCTTCATTAGTTAATAAGTTCTTTTTTTTTGCTAAAACAAACCTTCCATTGCATCAAAATAGTTCAAATATTACAAGGAGAAACTACAGAGTAAATCAAGATGATATTGTTGATTTTCCGTGTTCACTTTCCAAAATTGATGTGTTTGGTATTCTCAGAAGAATTGTTTTATTTGAATCCACTGGAAAGTGTCCTCTCATTTTTAGCCTTTAGCCTTGACTTTTTGATAACTTTGGAAACAAGTTTCTAGTTGCTTTCAAACCAAAAGACGGGGTAGAAAGTTATTCCCAAACCTAAACCCGGGGCAACGATGGTGGACTCAAAGTCAGTCTGCCCCTTTTGATGTGAAATGGTATGTGAAATTCATGCAAAATAAAGAACATGCTCACTTTACAAGGAGAAATTACTGCGTAAATCAAGATGATATTGTTGATTTTCCATGTTCACTTTCCAAAATTGATATGTTTGGTATTCTCAAAAAAATTGTTTTATTTGAATTCACTGGAAAGTGTTCTCTTATTTGTAGCCTTTACCCTTGACTTTTTAAAACTTTGGAAACAAGTTTTTAGTTGTTTTATGGGGAAGAAAGTTGTTCCCAAACCTAAACCCAGGGCAAAGATGGTGGACTCAAAGTTAGTCTCCCCCTTTTGATGTGAAATGATACGTGAAATTCATGCAAAATAAAGAAAATTTTCACTTTACAAGGGGAAATTACTGCGTAAATCAAGATGATATTGTTGATTTTCCATGTTCACTTTCCAAAATTGATGTGTTTGGTATTCTCAGAAAATTGTTTTATTTGAATCCACTGGAAAGTGTTCTCTTATTTTTAGCTTTTAGCCTTGACTTTTGAAAACTTGAAAAAAATAATATATGCAACTTTTTAAATATAGATTTTGACAATAATACTAAAAAAATCAAATACATATATATTAAAAAAAAAGACAAAATCCTTCATTAAAATTTTTTTATTTTTATTTTTTAAGATTTGAAAAAATTATGTACGCAATTTTTAAATATAAATTTGAAAATAATGCATATAGAAATCAAATACATATATATAATTTTTAAAAAAGAAGACCAAACCCTTCGTCGGAATTTTTTATAACTTTTATTTGTTTAAAATTGAAAAAAATAATGAATGCAACTTTTTAAATATAAATTTTGACAATAAAACTAAAATAATCAAATATATAAATAATTAAAAAAAGACCAAAATATATTTAACTTTTTTAGCATTTATAAATATTTGATTTTTTTAGCATTATTTTGGCATTTTAAAAAAATAATAAAGAGGGCAAAATCAAAAATTTGAAGAATGAGTAATGATAGTTTTGGAAGAAAGAAAAATAAGTTTAAGCATTGAGCCAAATGCTGAAAGCTCAAATCTAGTTACTACTAGCATTGGGCTTTTAGCATTCCCAAATACTTCAGCATTTCCCTAAGGGGCTTTTGGAAGCTGAAAGCCCATTGGGAATGCTGAACCAAATGTACCTAAAAACTGCACCTTGTCCAATTCCTCTCACCTCAACGATGATTCCAACTATTTGTACCACAATCTCATGCTCCAGCTACACTCACGTTTACGGAGCAAATTGGTCAGTGTATTCAACCTTTTCAATAGCTTTAACTGAGATGGAACGTCGGTGTAGCTCCATGTAGGTTCTTGTGGAGTTAGGGTTGAATATTTTCATTGAGAAATCAATGTGAGGGACAGGGAATCATGGGCTTATAAATAGATGAGAGTAAGCACCACCTCTTGCCAAAGAAAAGCCACCAACCCAAGAGCATTTTTCAAAGTCTCCCACAATGCTTCTAATCCTTTCTTCTCTCCTCGTGCTCGTGCAGATTTCGAGGAGAAGTTCAAAGCTAAAGTATCTTCCACCAGGGCCCGAAAAGTTACCCCTCATTGGAAATTCGCACCATTTGATTGGCTCACTGCCCCACCATCGTTTGAGAGACCTAGCCAAAACATATGGACCCGTTTTCCATCTCCAACTTGGTTGATGAGAAGCCAACGATGATGATCTGTTTTGGACATTGACTACAAAAAGTTGGTGTTGTGAATTCGTATTATTGGACAGTAGTGTTTTGCTGGTGAAAGAACTTGTGAAAACAAATTCAAGCTTCAGCTACTTGAATATATTCCAATTGTCCCCAGCCATAAAATCCAGACTATCTGCACTTGAACCTGGAACGAGCATTTTTTAATGCTTTCACCACCTAGACGACAAAACTACGCTTTAAAGATGACTTTATATATATATATTGTTGAAGCTATATTGTTGAAGCTTGTCGTCGAAACTTAGCCACCAAAGAGATAAATGGCTACCGGCAAGCTAAATGGACAGAGATAAATGGCTACCGGCAAGCTAAATGGACAATCTCATGTAAGGGTGGTGGTCGCTCATCAACCGCACGCTCATGGCTCACCAAGCGCACGCTCATGTCGAGATGCAGATTTACCAATTTGACACAACAATCGGAAACATAACTTTTGAGTAAAATAAGAATATCATCTCTTGTACCAATGGCATAGAGAAGAGTTTTAGTGTACTTAAAACCTCAGAATTCGCCTTGTACTGCAGATGAAAGAAGAACAACGTGAACCTCTATGGATCATAATCTCAAGTACCTTTTAGCAAAGGTTAGTTTAGGAGAATCCTATCCAAAAAAGCAAGGCTACCATTAGTTAATGCATTGTCAATGCAATCCAAGTTATTACTAGCGTAGAGTGACCTTAATATACATATTAGATTTTAGGCCGAATGTTACTTTTAAAAAAAAAAAAGAAACAAACAAAGAGTAAATGATCATATAGCGAGGGAAAATTGAAGATTGAGAGACCAAATGTCTATATTGTCATTACTACTAACTTGATAGTAGAAAGAGAGAATTAGTTAGCCTAAACCACTTGTATATCATTATTATTTGCCTATGTGCACATGCAAACTATCACAAGCGTTTTCCAGAATGTTTGTTGGATGCAGGCTGGATATAGCACCTTGTCCTAGCCATTTATCTCCAGATAAATTAACTTCTAAACCTCTTCCCAATAAATTAAGCCTCTCATCATCATGCGTCAATTCTTTCATTTCTCTCTTCTTAGTTGAGCATTTTTTAATACTTTCACCACCTAGATGACAAAACTATGCTTTGTAAATGATTTTTGCAATTTAAAAAAAGGAAAAAAGAAAATTCCCGAAGCTTTCCCACGAAACATAGCCACTGGAGAGCCAAATAGGCAGCCGGTAAGCTAAATGGGTGACCTATGCAAAGGTGGCACTTGGTTGTCAGCTGCACGCTAGTGGCTCGCCAGGCAAACGCTTTTGCTTTCCTACTGCACTTTAGTGGTTGAGGCCTTCATTGATAATGTTAGGGTTTTCGAGAACATTTCCATATTTATGGAAATATAATGTGGCTAAAATTGGAAGAAATACAAAATCTATTTGCATTCCAAAAACGTAATATTCCAAAGTACCTCCGAATTTGGCTTGTTAAGATATCTGGAAATGTAATTGCATTTTCTCAAAGCTTTCAAAAAATTTATCAAATTTCATTTTGCATTTGCCTAAGGGACTTTGAGATCCCAAAGAGCTTTGACAAAATCAAACCAAATGCGAGTTCAAAAATTCCAAGTGAAACTAAAAGTCAAGACTCTGGAGTAAGAAAAGCAAAAAACAGATGAAGGCGACGTTCCGGAGGTGGCTCTCGATGTGACCGACGGGGCTCTTGGTAGCGAGAGAGGGAGAGAGTAAATTGAAGAAAAGAGGTCGCCCTTGTTCTTTTTCTGAAAGATTCAGAGAGAGGAGGGAGGGAGAGGGGAGATGTGCGGGTTCGAACGGAGAGAGAAGTGGGTCCTAGACCACATGATGATCGCTGAGTAGGTTAGTCACGCGGTGATGTGGAGGGGCCGGCCCACCTAACATTATCCACCTCTGGAGAGCATAATTTGCTAGGAAGGAGCTTCAAAAGCTGAGGATGGCAAGGTTCAAGCTTTTGTTATATCTACATCAAAAACTAAACTAGTGTTCCAATCTATTAAGGTTCAAAAATGATTCTGTGAGATGGGTCTCGATTTTCCTTGACATAGATTTGTGCTTGTCACGTATGAATTCATGATTAGATCATTGCCAGGATTTTATGAGATCCAGTTGGGATATATCTCGCTATTTCCAGTACCCGTAATTAGTGGAGACAATATGGCTACCAACTTGTATAGAAGTTTTATCAAAGTTAAAAATTTTCTTTTTATTTTTCTTTAAAAGAACTCAATATGAAAAAACTTACCAAACATTGACGTGTCTAACAGCTCTTGATAACATTTTCTTAAATATGAGTATTGGCAAATTAAATGAATCAAAATAGCCTATTATCAAATAAAAGTTGTTATTCAAAAAGATAATAACCATGTCGCCAAAACTCCAATAACCTTTGCATTAAATTAAAACAAATTTTCCCATTCACCAAACGGTTTAGATTCATATCTTAAAATGATCCAAATTTATTTATCTTTACGCCGTTTTTGCTAATGTATATTAAGTGACATTAGTAACCTATCTTAGAAGAGCAAAATTAGCTAGAAAGGAGTTTAGAAAGCTAAGGATGGTAAGGTTCAAGCTTTTATCATATCTACTTCAAAAACTAAACTAGTGTTCCAATATGTAATTAAGAGGCTTCTAATGCAGGCTGCCAGAGAAACAGGCGCACTTAAGGAAGCTAAGGACAAGCTCGACAGGCAAGTAGAAGATTTAACGTGGTGGTTAGAATTTGAAAAGCAATTGAGGATACGGTATATTGAATTGTTTTGGATGAAGCTTTGAGACAAACTCGGATCATGTAACATATGCAAGATGGGGGCAGCCACATCCCAATAGTTAGATAATCTTATTTGTTATTATAGTTTTCTTTTTTCTTCTTTTTTCTTAGTTGGTCATACTATATTCTTATTTTAACTTTGATCGGTTCTACTCTACTCCTACTTTAACTTTCACTCTTAAAATTTTGTCCCGCCTCCTTACATGCCATAAGAGTTGAAACGTACCTGATACTAAATCGTCATCATCTCAGCCCTCTTGAAAAAGTGGGAATGATAGTCACTGAGGTAAACCTCAGTGGTTTTGTTATTAAAGTTCATGGCATAACAAATAGAGATCTCAAAATCTAGTAATCTCTCATCAGTTTAGTTAGATTAGCTTTGCCAGGATTTCCTTCTGGTGTAGAGCAGACAAGGGAAGGAAATCCTTTTGTTTGTTTGTTTTTTTTTTTTTTTTTTTTGGGTCAGAGAAATCCGTTTGTTCATTTCTATGTTGCTGGAGATGCCAAATTTACAGCAAACGTGTCGCCTGAAACGATGTGTAGCACAAGGGAGGAATGTTTGATTAGTTCACGGGCACATAGGACCCACAAGTATATTTTCTTTTTAGTACCGAGGAGCATGGGTTTTGGTAAATTATTTTGTACACATAGAGCTACTCTACAAGGGGTACAGATTCATTTTTCTGGAGCTGCAAGCATAAAGGGCATGTTGAAGGGACACACCATCGCTGAGATTATCGAAGAGCTAAGATAATATGATCAGTGAAGGCGATTATTTTGCACTCTCTTTCATTAGGGGTTGATGATACCATCATCACAACTTAGGACTGGGACTGAAAATGTGACTATTGACTACATATTGCCTAGAAATCTTTAGGAGTTAGGCTTGAGGGATATTACGTTGTCATATAATATGAATTTATTTTATTGATTAGATGAGTCACCGAGGGTACGTTGTTCACTAAGGGATAAGACAAATTATAAATGATGCTTTACCGTTTTAAATTTTTTCCCTTTTTTTTTTTTCTCTTTTTTCTTTCTTTTTCGCTGATGACTAGTGTCAAGCAATGGTTGACCACTGACATGCTCAGACAGAGCTAGGCAAGGGTCACCCTCACTTGATCTGGCAGGGGCTTGGAGGCCCTCACCCAATGGCAGTGAGGGTCGTCGAGCTCTCATTAGAAAAAAAAATTAAAATTAAAACTGTCTTTAGATGAAAATGCTCTTGACCGGCCGATGACTCGCCAGGCCCGGCCCTTATTTGAAATGCCAGGACCACTTTATGTCCTATTGTCAATTGGTCTCAGTCAGCATCAACTGGACTTGAGTAGCTTTCAATCAGTCATTAGGTTGACAACGGTTCATCCTCAACCGGAGCCAATGCGTCATAAGTAATAGTCGACTGTCCCATAACGCCTATCCTTAATCCCTCGACAGGCGTCAAACAGTTGGATGTCGTTGCAGATTCTAATTTTTAAAAAAATTACAATTTACATATTTGTCGATTGAAAAAATATGAAAGGTTATCACATACGTGTCATGGGCCTAGGAAATCTCATTTTGGATCGAAGCTTTGGATCGAAGCTTCAAGTATGGAAGGCCCGTTGAAATTTTTTCATCTTCAAATTCTAACTTCTAAATTTCTAATAATACGACACATTAAGGTGCTTCGGCTATCTCTTTTTTATTTTAATTATTTATGTTGAGGGGTAAATTAACCCCCAACATAGATAATTAAATGGAATTGATATATGCAAAGTAGCCACTTTTGCTTTGCAGATAGCATTGCACACTTTCTCCCAGAATTCGACTTACAAGAACTTTGTTTATGAAACAAACAGACCGAAAGTTGCCAGATGAGCAATCATTTGAATCGTATGCATCAGCCGAGTTTAATTCATTAACGTGTCAAAAAAGAGGGGGAGTTTGCTTATACCGTTGAATCAATTTATTCGCTTCCATCCGCCGATGTAAATCTCCAGTACAAGAGTGATCTTGCTCCAATCTAGAGTGCGTGCAGCGAAAGCTCTAATACCAATCGATGAAAAAGACTCAAAAGTCACTGAAAGAAAGTACACGCCTTTTTATTAGAGGCACTCCTTACAATATTGACCGAGACGACTCCTTACACACATTTACATAATCACATGGATATTTCTAGAAAAGATATCTTTCGAGAAAAATATCTTTCTAGATATTTCTAGAGTGGCCAATCTATTGGATACATTTCTATGCTCTTCTTATGGAAAAAAAAAATATCTTGCAAGAAAATATCTAAATATTTACATATTTATTCACAATCATCTTCTTCTTCAACATCGGTTCTCCTGCTCAATTCCCCCGCAATTAGTTATACACAGCTCTGTCAATGAGGGAATGCGGCGAACGCCATCTGGTAAAGAGGACAATCCAGGACAGTCTTTAATCTCCAGTATTCTCAGAGAAGAACAATTTTGCAGCCACTCGGGCAATTCCCTCAACTTGGGACAATTCACAATTTTAATCCTTTGCAGTGTCCTTGCAGAACCTTCGAGCCACATGGGGAAAGAAACTAGTTCCGGTAATCCCTCGAATATGAAGGATTGAAGGCTCAACATCGAGCGTGGTTCATTACTTTCATCTTCCGGTAGCTTCAAGTTCCGACAATAGCGAATCCAGAGATCCTCCAATGCATTCAAATTCTTGATGCCTTGGGGTAAGGAGGCTAACTTCGGACAATGTATAATGAACAACTTACGGAGCAACGTGAGCGATTGGATATCATCAAACAAGGCCTCCAAATTCTCGCACGATGCAATCAATAGCCACCGCAAAGAGGTCAAGCATCCTATTCCTTTCTTTGGGAAATACTGTTGTTTCGTGGTTATATATAAAACACGAAGACTGATCATATTCTTGATGTTTGCAGGCAATTCCTCGAGTTCCATGCACAAGCCAAGATCTAAGCACTGCAGATTGCGAAGCTTGCAGACCGATTTGGGGAGTTTCTTGATGTCCCAGTTGCCCCATAAACTAAGAAACCTTAAATGCTTTAAACTGCCAATGGAACTAAGCAGTAGGTCAAAGCTAGAGTAATCTAGCCATAGCACTCGCAATTGCTTGAATCGCGAAATGCTCATCTCCAGAAGGAGGTCCCCAGAGGAACCATCCTCAAACATGATGGTACGAATGCAGCTGAGTTTGCTCAAGCAGCCGCGCAGTTCATCTTTTGGTATATGAGACGGGTTGGGAAATGATACATGCCGAGTCTTTGGGGAAATATCCTGCGCATGCGCTTTCATGTTGGATGATTCGGTTTGTGCCACCAAAATGGCAAGTTCGTGAATGAGGTCATGCATTCGGAAGAATAGAAATGGATAGTCTACCCGAACAAAATCAAAGAAGGATCTCGACCACAGCTCCTCCAAGTACTGCCGTCCAATCTCTTCTAGCTCTTGATTATTTCTGCTGGATTGGATAAGCCCGTTCGAGATCCACAGTTGGATCAGATCCAAGTTGTTGAACTCGTAGTTCTTTGGGAATATCGAGCAATAAGCGAAACATCGTTTCAAGTAAGACGGCATTAGATCATAGCTTATTCTCAGTGAAGGTAAAATATCGGTTCGTAATTGCCACATCTCGCTATCTCTTACATATTCCCAGTCACTAGGGTTCTTTTTTGAAAACAACAAGCTTCCCAATGTCTTCACCGCCAAAGGATTTCCCCCGCACTTGCTCACGATTTCCTCACCAATTACCATAAGGTCTGGGTGATTCTTCTCTTGCCCTTGATCGAACGCGCAATTCGCGAACAAAGTCAAAGAATCCTCCCTCGAAAGGTTGGCCAAATTAAGTGGGGGGACGGTGCCCATGATTGAGGCAATCGATTGATTCCGCGAAGTCACAATGACTTTACTCCCTTCGGAAACGCCTACTAACAAATCTCTCAATCCCACCCAATCCTCCCGCATCACTTCCCAAACATCATCCATTATGAACAAACACCTTTTGTCCTCCACGAGGTTTCTTAGGTGATTTTGCAGCATTTCAAGATCCAGCTGTCACATTTTTCTTCCTCACCAAGAGACTTGATGATGTCTCTTATTATCTTCTCAACTTCAAATTTTACTGGCATGGATAACCAAACTTTGCGATCAAAATGGTTTTTTACCTTATCATCATTGTATACCAATTTAGCGAGAGTCGTCTTTCCAGTACCTCCCATTCCAATAATTGGAATGACTGCTATTGTTCTAGCTCCACCATCACATGATCTTATCAACAACTCTATCATGTTTTCCGTTTCTTTGTTTCTTCCAACCACATTCGAAGGGGCCACAAAAGAATGAGTTTCCCTCCGCGGAACTATAGTCTTGTTATCGATATCACTCGACAAATTGAACTTAGTTCTCTCTTTATTGATCCCATCAAGTCTCTTTCTCAACTTTTTCATCTTATGTGCCATCTTAAATTGGAAACTGAAGTTAGATAGCCATGGGGACAAGTAGCATACCTTCCTTTTGAGGGTCAAGTGCTCGGTCAACCTTGCCTGCCTCCCCAAAGCCCTAGCTTCAAATTCGTCTAGCACATCCTCGGCATCATAGCAGAAGTCTTTAAGTTTCGACAACCAAAGCCTCATAGCTTCCTCTTTTGTTTGCTTCTGCTCAGCATCGGCAAGCACCTTCTCGATCATCTCTAGCTTGTTCTTGAGCTTTTCTCGGTCATCCTTGACAAGCCCTACTAGTTGAATTTCTTCAATAGCCGATGAAGCCAATTTCTCCATAAGAGATCCGAGGATGCTCGAGACAATCTCAGACATGATTGTGATTGGTGTTATTGGTTTTGTTTAGGAGGTTTAGCGTAACTGCTATGCAGGGACTAAACTACTCATCAGGAGAAGGATAGCAAAGAAGCATGATTTTGCCAGGTTGTATAAGCACAGACATAGGAATACACATGGTGCAAAGTAATATGCGCAACGTTATTCCAAGCTATCGCAGAGTTTACTCAATTCTTGATGAAAATCTGCAAGGAATTCGATGACATTCCAATTAGATTTAGAATACTTTCGTTTACTTAAAAGTAAAGCAAAATTGGCCTTAATTCTACCTTTCTTTTTAATCTTTACTACCTTCCTTTCTTTGTTACTCTCTTTCTAATAAAATAAATATGTGCACAGAGAAGAATAAGCACCGATTCCTCGTTTCATCCTCGTACTAGATTTCCACTTTTTTCGCCCTTCTACTGTCGAGACCACATTAAGGTCCAATTGGGCTCCAAGGACGTGGGCTAAAATTCCAGGCCCGGTCCACTTGTTATATCAACATTGGAGCAACGCAAGGACATGCCGCAAGTGGGCCTATCAACCTAGCCCTCTTCGGCTAAAACTACAAACCCAATTTTAAATGTAATGAAAACTTAGCCCAAACCTATCTAAGTCATGACTTAAAACTCCTTAAAAGTGAAACAAGTTCAGACTCACTGAACTCATTGACGCCCTCCACGTCGTCTTCTTCGTGCTCTTCCTGTTATAGACCGATGAAGGCTCGACACAGAACAAAAATTCCTGGACAATGAAGGCTTAATCAATGGATAACACCTTCGACCTCTAATCCGAGCGCAACCAAGACACCACCATGAGTTATATCAGTCCACTACCGCCGGAATAATCATTGACTATCGCCCTTCATCGACTGCCGTCAGTGGTCACAAATTAACCATTGTCGACCATCGCAGACAGCCCCCCCAGCCACCGAAATTTCTCATCACCAAGCCGACGGTGGGAGTCGCAGATCACCATCAACCGCCCATGTTCACTGCAAGACCCACACCAATAACCAGCGTTAGACCTCCCTCATCGGCCAGTAAATTCGCCCCACCGACCCTCTCTTTCTACCACTCCATGAGCAAAACAAATGAAGAGCAGAGACTGACCAGCAAACCTATGCCAATGCTTGTAACAATCATCATTTAGGCCTTGGATCTAGGATCATCATCTCAACGATAGCCCCCATTAGTAACCTAAGTAGCACTGACACGGAAACACGACACGTGCGACACAACACGATACGCCGACACTTTTTTTTAATCACAAAATAGATAATTAAACACGCTGGAATAAGCATTGTATATTAAATATATATTTTTTATTTATAGGATAAATTATCATTTTAATGATTATTTTAATCAAATTAATTTGATTCAAATTCATAAATAAATAAATAAATAAAGAACTTAGAATGAATTTACATTAAAAATATTAATCCATCATTTATTAATATAATTCATTGCTTCAATTTGACAAATTCAATTCAATTCCAATAATCTATAAGACTTGGAGGAAATAAAAAAAAACAAGCAATCCACATTCTTGAACATGCTTGTTTGGAATAGAAGAAAACTAGATTTTTCTTGTACGTGAATTGTGTATCACAGAAAGTGAAAGTTGGAAGAGAAGAGAAAACTAGATTTTTCTTCTTTCTTCATTTATTATTTTTATTTTTATTTTACATATTTACATTTTGACTCTTCATTTATTGAAAATTTTAAATTGATTACGTGTTGGAATTTCGAACTTGCACGTCATAATTTTAGACTAAAGTGTCAAAGAGACCAGGTGTCGGATTTTTCGACACATGTTGACCGAGTAAAAGAGTGTCGGATACATATTGGAGTGTCCGATATAACACGAAAGCTTCCGGATAATATTGGTACTTCATAGTCAATAACCCCGGGCATAGAACATAAGATAAAGAAAACGGTGACTCAGAAAAAGCATATTTGATCACTGAAAAAGCTTTGAAAACCAATTAACATGACTTAATCTGGACCAATATGCTTTCTGTTTAGACAAAGACGAGACTGACTTGCGCTGGGTTCTTATAAGCATTTCGTCAAACATGTTGTGTGCGTGAAATGACAAGAAGGCATTGACCATTTCAAGACTCGGACTCACGACTCGCATCCGGACTCGAGGGAAATCACTCAGAAATGTTTGAACTTAACAAAAACCAACTCATTCAAATCCGACACAAGCAAGAACTAAAGAAACCGAGTCTCAGCTCCCACCTTGCTCAAGACAGGGCAGATCAGGACTTGACGTTACCTGGTCAGCTGAGCATGAAGAGGCTGCAAGGGGCTAGTGGGTCGTCAGGAAAGAAGAGTGCGCTTGCATTTTCCTTAGGCATCACATGTTTTTTAAAGTCCCAGGACAACCATTTTTATTTACAATTTTTTTTATTTTGGTTTTTGTTATCATTTTTATTCAACATACCCCCTAACGCACGGGCCATCAACCAGTAATAAGCAAGCTTATCAATTTTCCCCCGTCAAGTACGCCATTCTTCCTTGTTCCTGCCAATTCAAAATTATTTACTTTTTTTTTTTTTTTATGACCTAGGGAAGCCCCGTACGCGGCGGGCGGTTGGAGTAAACCCTGGGGCCCCACGGGAGGACTCACCACCCTCGTGGAATGGGTAAGACGCCAAGCGTCTCCGTGGTGAGTCGAACTCTCGCCCTCCAAGAAGGGGTCAATGGGTCCCCCCATGATGGGGAAGACTTTGCTAGCGGAATCTCCGCGGCCGGTGGTTGAAATTATTTACTTTTCGTCCCTCTACTTTCATGTTTTTCTAAGCCAAGTCAACTACTTCGATGGGCTGAATGGTTTTCAAAGTACTTCTTTGAAACCAAACACATTCCTGCAAAAAAGAAACGCAAAGTTAGTTGAAAAATTATATGAACTTATCTAGTCAGTTCTAACTTAGGATAATCATATAAATAATCCCAGCATTTTGACTCAATGTGCAATGTCATCCATAAATATTTAATTTGTTAAATGTGGCCTATAAATTTTATCCTAATGTACAATGTCATCTTTGAAAATTTAAAGTATTGAAATGAGTGTCATGGGGATCTATGCTTGTTGTGAGGACCCTATTTGTTAGTCAATATTTTAAACGAAGAAAAGATATCAAAGTGTTGAAAATGGATGTCGTGAGGACCTATGCTGTCATGGGAGACATCCTGTCATTTCTTTTGACTAAATGAGCGGTGCATCTCTTCCATTCTCTTTAATAAAGTCTATGAAAGTATGGGGACCTCCATGTGCAATTGTTTGTTGTCATTTATTAATGTGGTTCCAAAAGTTAATTATTATTTTTTCCTTTATTGTAGAAATGGTTTATAATAAGGATTATATTGCTGTCATTATTTGCTACGTTGGGGACTTTGCGATTCAGAAGGATGAATGGGAGTATCATGGGAAAATGAGAGCACTATCTTTGTTGATATAAAAAATGCATTTTATATTAGATTTGTTAGGGATATAGTTAACTATTTGCCATGGAAAGTACATAAGTTGCTATATTGTATTCCTAGGAAGAGCTTAAGAGATGGTTTGAGAAGCTTATAAGATGATAATGGTTTTAGAGATATCATGTACCATTATCTTCATGGCGAAGAAGTGAAAGTGTACGTTGAGTACAATAGTGATACTGAGGACAGAGATAATGATGAGTGAGCACCCAAGTAGGAGAAGGAGAAGATGGTATTCAAGCTAATATTGAGGTTAGGGATGAAAGACAGCATAATAGATAGGATGGGGAGGAGAGAAATGCAGATGCAGTTCACCAAAGTGATGATGACATACTTGATGTCACAATCATTGGATTAGATTGAGAAGTAGCTGAATCCAATGATGATAACGATGAAAGGTTGACTTTTGAAAATTTCTTAAGCGGTGACGATGACGATGAGCTTGCACAGTCAAAGAGAAAGCCAAGAGAGTTTTTGTCAAATAAATTTGCAAGTTTGCAACTAATTGATAAAGTTCCAAGCAAGACTGAAAGAGCTACAGATGCTGGTGTTGCTGGTGATGAGATTAATTATGAAGAAAGCATCAAGAATGTTACTTCCCAAGATGAACTTGAAGAAGATCAATGAGATATGCCTAGAAGGGAAAGTAAGTTTCCTTCCTATAATCCATCCATTACCTCTCCTATTTTGTCAGTAAATATAAAATTTCAAAATGTGAAACAATTTAAGGAAGTTATACTGAAGAACTCCATTGTTGCACAAAAGAATGTTGGCTTCATTAGAAATACTAAGGCATTTGTAAGATTTAGGTGTTCGAGGCAAAATTGTCTGTGAAAGATGTACGGTGCATTCATTAGGAGGAGTGGGTCATTCCAAATTATGGCCTACTAAGAAGAACAAACTTGTTCCATCAATTTTAAAAATAAAAGGGTAACAAGTGTATGGTTGTCAAAACACTTCTTTGATCTAATCAAGTTGATGCCCGAGATGAAAAGTACTAAGTTCGAGATGTTAGTGAAGGAGCATGTAAGCATTGATGTGTCCAGAAATCGGTGCAAAAGAAAAAAGCAAAATGTAATGAGGATACTCATTGGTCAATACAACAAGGAATATGGGCAATGTGAGATTATGCTTAAAAATGTAAACTTCAAAACCCTTCAAGTAGAGTGTATGTAGAAGTCATTAAGAAATCACTTCCTAATAGTAGGACCAAGTTCGATAAGTTTTATATGTACTTCGATACATGCATAAATAGGTTCTTATCTGGTTATAGACGGATTATAAGATTGGATGGCTGTTTTTTGAAAAGCTTGTATAAAGGAGAATTGCTGGCCATAATTAGAATAAATGCGAACAATCAAATGTTTAGGCTTGGGCTATTGTAAAGATAGAGAACATGGATAATTGGTCCTACTTCCTGAAAAATCTAATAACGACTTAAAGATAACAAATGGGGTAGGGTGGGCATTCATGAACGACCAACAAAAGATGATGTTATGGTCAATTGTTTGCTTTTTTAAATCAACAATATGTTATTTGCTTACATTTCTTGGTTTAAATTATTGCAATGATGGTTCCAGCATTAGTCGAGTTGATGCCCTATGTCGAACATCAAATGTATGCATAGCACATATACGCAAATTGAGCAAAGACTTATAAAAGGGATAAACTGCAGTCGTAATTTTGGCAAGTAGCAAAGAGCACGAACATGGTTGCTAACTTTAAGATAGTGTCGCGATCAAAATTTCGAGTGCACCACCTAAAATTAGGCTAATGGACTACTAAGTCTAACTTAGCTTAAGCTCTCCCAAGCCCATATCAATTCGCGACTTAGGTTCAAATATTTAGCATGTAAAAGGGAGTCGCCACTAATCAGTTTACGGTAGGTCGATTAGATAGCTAAAAAATAACAAGAGAATTAATTTACTTCTACGAATTAGAGACTTTACGTACAAGGACTTGGTTACACTAAACTTTTCTAATGCTCTTTCGGTACATTTTCTCTTTTTATTTCGAAAAAAATGTTTTGCAAGCAGCTTAAATTAATTTTAATTCATTTCCCTAACATGTAAGGTTGGTGCGGATCGGGTCCCGTCGGAGACCGGACTCGCGTTCGGCCCGGTCGGTGCGGATCGGGTCCGGTCGGAGACCGGACTCGGGTTCGGTCCGATTAGGAGTAGGTGGGCCCGAATCGCGGGCCCAACACAAGAGGTCCCCTCCTTTGTTTTTAAAAGAAACTAAACCTATAAGCCCACACTAAATAGCCTAAACCCACAAGCCCAAAAACCCATCAGCCCACATGCAAGAATAACTTAAATCCGGCCCGAATTGATTAAAAGAACATACCTTGTTTTGGGCCGAAACCCTACCCGATGGGGCATTTGCCCGACCCGGCCAAGACCCGGTTCGCCTCACTTCTCTCCTGCTGTGTTGCGGTGGCGAAGGGGGATGGTCGAGACACCGAGCGGCAGTTCTATGTCGATGGTGGCGGCGAAGTGGCGGGTGGCGGAGGCGATGCGGCAGGCGGTGGCGGCGTCGGCTTGGGTGACGTCGGGTAGGAGGATGGAGCAGCGAGGTAGCAGCAGCAGAGACGGCGACGCAAGCTCGCAGGCGAAGCGATGGCGCGAGCTCGCGAGCGAGGAGGAACTCCGACGGTTGGCGGGATGGCGACCGACTCGGGTGGAGTGGCGGTAGTGCGAGGAGGCTCGGGCGGTGTCGGGGACCCCACCTTTTTCCTATTTGGTTCTCTCTCCCTCTCATGTTTCTTCAGATTTGGGTTCCGGGGAAGCGAGCGGTGACTGGTGTGATCGATGGAGGCATGACTTGAGGAAGCGACACGGGCAAGGGGGCTTGAAGCGGCGGTGTCCGGCGAAGGTGCACAGTGGGTCGGGGACAGAGGGCGACGGTAGCTCGAACTACGTCAGGCGTTGGGCGGAGGTGGCGCGAGCGTTAGGTCGTTGCGGTTGCAACAGGACGTTGCGGATACGCGGGATGCAGGCGAGTCGGGGTGCGGCAGTGGTGGCACAGTGCTTGCAGACGAACAGCTCCTATGCGAGGCGGCCAGCGCAGCGAAGGTTTTGAGTGGCCACGGGGCGAAGCCGCTGCGAGTTCTCTATTTTTTCTTTCTCCCTTCGGTCTCTCTGTTTTTCTGGGTTTCTCCCTCTCTTCGTCTCGCTCTCTCCCTGCTTTAGCTCCCTCTTCTTCCATTTTTTTTCGTTGCTAGGGTTTCACCGAAGATGGAGGTGGCCGCGCCAAGGCGAGATTCGGCCCGGCCCCTTCCATGTCTTCTTTTTTCTATTTTTTGTTGTTTTTCTTTTCTTTTATTTTTGTTGTTTTTTTAAACGACTAATTCCTAATTTTGTACACAATTAAATCATAAATGAAAAAAAAAAGAGAGGAAAATTTAGGTGTCAACAATTGCCCCTCTTTGAATGGGAGCTCGACGAGGTTCATTTCAAAGACAAAAGACATCTAAATTATTTTGGCGATAGAGAAACCCTAGGTACATAGGCACGTATCAGATCGACAGAAAGAACTCATAACTATGTAAGTGTGTCTTGTCAATAAGAGAAAGAGAGATCTCGGGCTACAGAAGCACGCCATGTCATAGGAAGAAGGACTCTGGGTTACAAAGTTCTCCGGGCTACAAAGCACATTGTGTTATATGAATGACTCCAGGTTATAAAGCTCTCCAGGCTACAAAGCACATCGTGTCATAGGAAGAAGGACTCTGGGCTACAAAGCTCACCATGTCATAGGAAGAAGGACTCCGGGCTACAAAGCACACTGTGTCATAGGAAGAAGGACTTCGGGCTACAAAGCTCTCCGGGCTATAAAAGCTCTTTGGGCTACAAAGCTTACCATGTCATAAGAAGAAGGACTTCGAGCTACAAAACTCTCCGAGCTACAAAAGCTCTCCGGGTCATAAGAAGGGAGGAATGAGTTCTCACCGTGTAATAACGGGTTTTGACCGGATATGATAGTCTTACTGTGTATGAACGGGTTTTGACCGAGCTAAAAATAAATGGCTTGAGGAAAGCCCATGAACCTTTGTAGATGATATGATTTAAGGTAAACCATGAACCTTTTGAGATGGCATGGTTTAAGGTAAACCATGAACCTTTGGAGATAACATGGTTTAAGGCTGACCATGGACCTTTGGTTTTTAGGGAAGCACCTACTAGCCTCTTGAAAACTGCATAGCTTCACTAAGGGATCCTATCAAACTCAACTTGAGCAATGTCATTAGAGACGTCATCAAGAGACATATTGGCAATATTACGGCATTAATTGAATAAGCTAATTAAGCTAAGTCTAACTACTTTAGAAAAACATTCGATTTCAACCAGTATCATGTGGTACAAAATTGTCATCTTGTTCGGGAATGTATTATTAATCATCAAATTCTCCAGGAGTCAAAAACTTATCAGAACGGCTACGACTCGTGAAAAAAGGCTCATTAAGCATGCCAAGCTAGAGC
This sequence comes from Eucalyptus cladocalyx, assembly GCA_017140615.1. Lineage (NCBI taxonomy): Eukaryota > Viridiplantae > Streptophyta > Magnoliopsida > Myrtales > Myrtaceae > Eucalyptus > Eucalyptus cladocalyx. The sequence continues at coordinate 10,067,799 of CM029519.1, forward strand.
TTCTTAGTCAGAAATGGTTTCTCACACACTCTCGATAAAATGGCTACTTGATCCCATCCATTCGTGTGGGAAGTAACTGATTGTTGAGGATATCTCACATAACCCATCTCAAAGGCTTTTAGAAATATTCGCAATGAGCACAATCTGATCGATCAAAAAGGTCTTTTGAAAGGACCGCAATATAGGCTCGGTTAGGGCTTACACAAAGGAATTATCGCTTTGAGGCCAGGAAAAGAACATTTGTGGCTATCTTCATCATGTTTACAAGTTGAGAACTTGGAAGATAAGATAAGATAAAATTACTTCCACTCCTTCAAACAATAGCTTCTTGGTGGTATTCTCATTTTCACTTAAACCATCCCAATCAGAAAAGACTTCGGAAGAGGGTTGTAACGTTGGCTCAGGAGAGGCTCGAAAGGCTTAAAATTTTCAAGAGGGTTTTTAAGAGTCGGTGATTATCATGGCATCGTGATCGGGTCACTCGACCTTTCGAAAGCATTTGATTTTTGAAACACAGCACATCTCGAAAGTCCCTTGGCTAATCATTTATGTATGGGAGCTTTGCTCTTTTCTCTAATGTCCTTTGCTCTTGCAGTGAATTTTTTGTGCAGGCATTTGGACTTTGATAATTTTTCTTCTACATAAGATGTAGCTTTTTGGCTTCTTTTTTTTTTGACGAGCATTGGCCTTGCTTTTACCAAGCACACTACTTTTTCATGTCCCCTAGTTTGTCGAACTTTTTGCTCTTTGAACATTTTGTAACTCTTATGGCTTTCGAGATGCTTTTCACATTTTCTCGTGACTGTCAATTGTATTTGGTCAATTCTTATGCATTGCCCCAGTGAAGGGAGATAATCACTGCTCAGGGTTCAGAAATGAATAATTAGGTCCAAATTGGTTAAAGCAGTGGGTATCAGTGTTTGGATAGAGAATGAAATGCTTTTCTTCACTTTGGAATGAGTCAAGCTCTAATGAGAATTCCTCTGAAGCTATCACCAGAAGATTAATGCAAGTGAAAGTAATAAAATCTTTCTCAATATTTCGCTTTATAACACGATTGTAACCCCTTATGCTGCCCTAATGCAAGGTCGTTCTTGACAGGGGTACCTTGAATGGTCACATTTATTTGGCCCAAAGGGTAGCAAGATGTCAGCTCGGTGCTTTAGGATTGATGAAGAAAATGCCTTTATCATTTCGATCTTTGCGTTCAATGCCAATGAATCCTCTATCCTAAGAGAAGGTCATCTTTCACTCAACTCTCAAAAGTGTTTGAAGGATATGTTTGGAAATGGGCTCGCCTTTCTTCATCCTAAGCACTTCTTGTTTGGCATGGTTAACGTCTCCATTTCACCCTGTCGAGATCGTCTGAGTAAATTAATCTCCATAGGGAATTTTGATTCAAAATGAATAATCCCCAAAACGAGAAAACAATTTTGAGATAAAAATGATGTTCAAAAAGCTTGTAGAAATTTTTTTTCTCAATTATTCATTTTTGTGCTTATCTTTAGGAAAGCGCAAAAGGTTCTTTTTGTAATAGAAATTCTCCATTTTTTTTTTACTTTAAAAAAAATGAGAAGAAGGGTACTTACCTGTGGCATGGCGACCCGGTAACACTGTAAAAATACAAAAGAATATGTTAGTGCAAAAATCTTTAGGGATTGAAATGTTGGAAACGATACATTATTACCTTTCATTCACTTTCATCTTTTGGACAATAACATCTCTTGGTAACTCGACAATACCATCCCCTTGCATTCGCCTTTATGTGCTTGATGTTTTCTTGATTCCTTGGTGGAGGCCGCCGCTTCTACGGTCAATGCGCAACTTTTGTCACCCTGTAAGAAGGGGAGATGAAATGAGTTATCTCCATTCTTACTTAGGTTCAACTGAGGAACGATACATCCTTCTTGATGAATTTGATAATGTTGTTCCAACACACTTCATTGATGGGTGAATGAGATTTTTCTATAAATCAAAAGTTGTTCTCGCACTCTTTATATGACAAACGCTTGTTCTGTTCGAGTCTGTCTTGTATCAAAGAAAATGACATGTCATTTTTTTATATTGAAAAGAATCAAGTTTAGGAACGAGATACATCCTTTTCAAAGTCGAGCAATCAACATCCCAAAGTATCTCTCATGGAGAAATGAATAATATTGCCCCTTTGTTTCATTTGAATATTTCTTTGTTTAAGATGAACATGACTCAATAATGCTCCATCGCATTTGTTGGAACATTACAAAACTTGGTACTCTTGATGTCTCCTTAACAATGAAAAGAAAATCAAGTCAGAAACAGTATCAAAAATGGATAATTGGAATCGATACAATTTACTCTTCCTTCGAATTCGCCCTTTTGGATATTTGGCAACTCATTTCATTTGTCTCATCATGCAAAGTGAACGAGATTGATGAGTTGTTTCAGCATCTAAGCATTTGCGAATAAAAAAACTTCCCAGAATGGCATTCAACTTCATTCCGCCTCTATGGAAAATTGGCGCCAAGGATGCTTCGACGCATGCCTACTCCTCAAGCTCCATGCCTACACTTTTCTTTTAGAATGAGCAAATGTCGATCTCAAATAAACTCATCGTCCTACCGGAGAAAACGATTTCGTGAAGAGAGAGGCTTAAACAAAGCTTTCTTGAAATTCATTTTGGAAGGTAAACGTAAAGATTCACTTGAAACACTTCCGAATTCATTTTCTTCTTTTTATTATTTTTTTTTTTAAAGGATGACTTTCATGAAGTTGAATCCCATCATAAAAAATGAGTCACACGATTTACAAAAACAACAATTGGATTCGCAATTAAAACTCAAAATGAAAAAAAAAAAAAACATGATTCTTAACAAAAATAAGAACATTGATAAAATACAAGAAACTCTTGTATAGATAAGAGTAAAAATTAACTCTTGTCCTAATGTCAAGGAGCACCATGCATAACCTGCAAAAAGATGGCAATGTTAGTACATGGATGAGAAAAAATGATATCTCAATGGGGTCACTTCTTACAATAAAATCGAGACAACATGCCCTATAATCATTATTACGGGGTTTTAGTATTTCACCAAGATTTTATCATAAGAAAAGACATCATTAAAATAGTCAATCCACGGCCATCAATCGAATGTCCACCTTTATTCCAAAAAGTTTCGTATGCAAAAGTGTCATTGATTTTTGAAAGATTAATTTGTAATTTTACTTCTAGAAAAATGAAGTGACTTCTATTTTAAAAATTTTGTTCACAAAATGATTTGCATTTTAGTCCCAAAATGTGAGGATGAGAGAATTTGATAAAAAAAAATGCAATTTCAATTTTTGTACCCCAACATAAAATCACAACTTGAACGTTTTTTTTTAAAAATGATTTCGAACCCATAATTAGAAATTTAAACAAAACTATTTGTTCAAAGGGGCCAATTCAAAGTGTTTAGGACTTGCATTCAAATGCTTACTTGTCAAAAGTGATTGCAAATTTTTTAACCATAAGCTTACATCACCGATGTCATTCAATTGATTTCTGCAAATTTCAAGATGAAAATGCAATATAAAATGAGCAAATAAAAAAAAAATGACACTTACAATTGGTGCCGACCTTTATCTCTTCTTTTTTTTTTTTTTTCATTTACATAGACATGCACATGAAATGTGATTCGATTTCTACTCTAAATGGCCCAAAATAGAGCCATGGGATCACCGGACTGAACTAGCAAGGTTGCGGCTAGGTCAGGTTACCCATGACTCCAGCTTCATCAAAGAACCGACCCATGTCACGCGGTTGCAGACCGAGGTGGGTACCTTCGACGTGAAGAAAGAAATTTTGGGGTTGAGATAGACGACTTGTACTACACGATTGTAGTCGGAGTGGTATCCACCTCAACACCATCCTAGGTGATCCTATGCGGCCCAGGTCCGGCGGCAGGTAGTGTGTGCTACGATATAGTGTAATGCAAAGTATACATGCACAACAATTTATAGGCAAACAACACTTCGTGCATAAAAAATAAACCATACATTCCTAGACCTCCCTACAACACAAAGGTGAGCAAACACTTCCCCTTATACCTCCCATTCTGCAAAAACATTTAAGACATTTAATGTTAAGGGTGTACCTAAAATCCTCGCTGCCAAACAAAAATATTTTTGAACAAGATTAATTTTGGCCTAAGTCCTCTAAGGTCTAAAACCAATTCCCCAGCGGAGTCGCCAAGCTGTCGCAACCTACCCTCAGGGGGAGAAAACAAGTTTAGGGGTATTGCCTAAAGGACAGGCCTAAGGCCCATGATTGGGCGCGGGCTCTCCCAAGCCCATACTTCGTGTGACGTTGGGATATTTTCAGGAATTTTGCACAAAATGAGTCACCACTAGCCTATTGGGGTCGGCTAGAAACCAAGTGAGGCATAAGAGCGTGCTTCACTTCGTACGCAACCAGAGAATCTAGGTTCGGGAATTACACTAATTAACCAATTAGTGCCCTTTCGGTACCTAATCTTGTTTATTGTAACAAAATGATTTTTGGCAAGCAATTTGAATTGATTTTATACTTATCCACTAACATATGAGGTGATCATGCGGTTGCGCAATCATTAAAGTAATAATCATAACTACCAAGATCCTAATTGCCATAAAATTAAACACATGCAATCAAACATAATTAGATATGCAAATTAAACTTGCAACATAATTAATATACGAGCACATAAAGTTCTAATTACGCTAAAATGGTAATACATGGCAAGTCCTAATCAAACCCCATCATTTTTGGATTTTTGAAATTTTTAATTTTTTTAATTTTTCTAAAGAAAAATAATTAATTTTAATTTTTTTTAAATTTTTTGGATTTTCGAAATTGTTTTTTTTTTTAAATATTAAAATAAATTTTTTGGATCGGATCGGATCGGTCCGGTCCAACCCAACTCGGGTTCGACTCGGTCGGCGCAGATCGGGTCCGGTCAGAGACCAGACTCGGATTCGGTCCGGTTAGGAGTAGGTGAGCCCGAATCGCAGGCCCAACCCAAGAGGTCCCCTCCTCTGTTTTTAAAAGAAACTAAACCTATAAACCCACACTAAACAGCCCAAACCCACAAGCCCAAAAACCCATCAGCCCACATGTAAGAATAACCTAAATCCGGACTGAATTGATTAAAAGAACATACCCGGTTTTGGGCCGAAACCCTACCCGACGGGGCATTCGCCCAACTCGGCCAAGACCCGATTTGCCTCACCTCTCTCCTGCTATGTTATGGTGGCGAAGGGGGATGGTCGAGACACTGAGCAACGGTTTTGTGTTGACGGTGGCAGTGAAGCGGTGGGTGGCGGAGAAGATGCGGCGGGCGGCGGCGGCGTCGACTTGGACGGCGTCGAGCAGGAGGATGGAGCAACGAGGTAGCAGCGGCAGGGACGGCGACGCAAGCTTACAAGCGAAGCAGTGGCGCGAGCTCGCGGCAAGGAGGAACTTCAACGGCTGGCGGGACGGCAGCCAACTCGGGTGGAGTGGCGGTAGCGTGAGGAGGCTCGGGTGGTGTCGGAGACCCCACCTTTTTCCTCTCTGGTTCTCTCTCCCTCTCCTGTTTCTTCAGATATGGGTTCCGAGGAAGCGAGCGGCGACTAGTGTGACCGATGGAGGCACGACTTGAGGAAGCGACACGGGCGAGGGGGCTTAGAGCGGTGGTGTCTAGTGGAGGCGCGCAATGGGTCGGGGACAGAGGGCGACGGCAGCTTGAACTGCGTCGGGCGTTGGGCGGAGGTGGCACGAGCGTCAGGTCGTTGTGGTTGCAACAGGACGTCGCGAATACGTGAGATGCAGGTGAGTCAGGGCGCGGCAGTGGTGGTGCAGTGCTTGCGGATGAGCGGCTCCGCCGCGAGGTGGCCGGCGCAGCGAAGGTTTCAAGCGGCCATGGGGTGGAGCCGCTGTGAGTTCTCTTTTTTCTCTCCCTTCGGTCTCTGTATTTTTCTGGGTTTCTCCCCCTCTTCGTCTCGCTCTCTCCCTGCTCTAGCTCCCTCTTCTTCCATTTTTTCCGTTGCTAGGGTTTCACCGAAGATGGAGGTGGGAGAAAGCGGCATGGGACAAGCCAAGGCGAGATCTAGCCTGGCCCCTTCCATGTCTTCTTTTTTCTATTTTTTTGTTGTTTTTCTTTTCTTTTCTTTTTGTTGTTTTTTTTAAACGACTAATTCCTAATTCTGTACACAATTAAATCATAAATGAAAAATGAAAAAAGAAAATTTAGGTGTCAACATCGTCTTACCAATCTCCTTTTCAATCAAAGCTCTCAACTGCATGATCCTGATAATAACATTAAACTTGTGCTTAAGCACAAACACCCACGTCTTCATTGAGTAGTCATCTATAATTGTTAGCATATATCTAACACTCTTTCTTGAAGGAAACTACAACAACCTACAAACATTCAAGAGAATTAACTTTACAATTTCCGTGGTTTCTTTAACGGTCGTACGGAATTGAACTTTCCACCGTTGATATAAATCACAACACCTGCATACATTTAGTTCGTTAGCAACATAACCACATAGCAGTTTTCTTTCACTTAAAACCTTCAAGCTTCTCTTACTAATGTGCCCCAAATGCATATGCCACAATTTAAACTCTCGAACATATGCATTTAACATCTCCACGGTGAAATTTGTCACTGTCTCACCTTGAATTTCATACAGGCCATTATGCTTGATTCATTTTATTATCACAAAAGCACCTCAAACAATTTTTAGAATTCTATATTCTGAAACATATCGATACCTAGCTGAATCTATGGCACTCAAGGAAATTAGGTTCTTCTTTAATTTTGGAACATGCCTCACTCCAGTAAATGTCCTCACAATACCATCGTACATTCTGATTCTAACATTAGCAACACCAACAACATCACATTTAGCAGTATTCCCCAATTGCACTTTACTACTATCCATGCACTAATAAGTAGTAAACCAGTTTCTATTTAGTGTAGCATGAAAAGAACAACTAGAATCCATAATCCATCCATCAAACAATGAATAATCAGAAACGGACAAGACAAAATCAGCATTATCCAAATTACCATTAGCTATAGCTGCTACATCATCTACTAAATCAATTATAATTCAATTACCATTCTCATTCTTTAACTTAAGGCAATTCTTTCTAAAATGCTCCCTATTGCCATAGCTCCAACAAATAACATCATCAGTCCTAGACTAACTGCACCTATTCATATTAGTACTACTCCCGTTAACACGCATTATAGATCTTCCTCTATTTTCTTCTATTAAAGCAATAAATACAGACTCGCCAAATTCTATTCTACAGATATCCTCGCTCAGAATTAAATCTCAAACCCCATCAAACATCAATTTTATTGACCTGGAGGAATTATTAATAGTAGTAGCAGTAATATTCAAACTATCAGGTAATGATAATAATAGAATCAAGCACGTGCCTCATCTTCAAAATCAATATCAACTGGTCTCAATTGACTAATAATCACATTGAATTCATTGATATGATCTGCAACTGATGCACATTCGCTCATCTTCAAGTTAAATAAACATCACATCAAATAGACATTGTTGATCGCAGAGGGCTTCTTGTACATATCTAACATGGCTTTTATCAAATCAACGATGGTTTTCTCCTTCACAATATTAAACGTGACGTTACGAGCCAACGTCAGCTAAATAACACCCATAGCTCGTCTATTTAGCAAATCCCAATCAGCTTGCTTCATCGTCTCTAGCTTCTGCCCAGATAAAGGCAAGTGCAATTTCATCTGATAGAGATGATGTTTAATATGCATATTCCAGAAACCAAAATCATTCCCATCAAATCTATCAATCTTCACTTTTGCTTCTTCTATCGCCATCAATTCGCTTCAACTCAATCAAGTCTGGCTCCAATACCAACTGTTGCGGAAAGCGAGCTATTGAACAATAAAATAAACATAACAGGAAAATAAATCGGACACTAAATTTACGTGGTTCAGTCATAGAGAACTACGTCCACGGGGAGAGCAGCAACGAATTCAGTATAGATCAAATGATACAATGGAGATTACATACTCATGTAACTCAAACACTCACGGTGTTTTCTAAGCCCCAATTACTCCTAGTAACGCACGCAATGTTTAGCCCCGAAATTCTTCGCAAAATAATCTTTCAATCTTATGAAGGAATTACATGCAAATCTTACCACAAGATTTAATTGGCTACAAACATATAAAAGCTCTTGATGTAATAGCATGAACGAAACCAATGCCAAGCACTCGTGTGAAAGACGGCGCTTCAAGATCAACTTTTCTCTCTTTCAACAACGGCGCCACTCAATGCAATATATATTGGAAGTAGAAACAAGTCCTAGAGAAAGTCCCAAAATAAGATTAGTCAAAGGAGTCAACGCCTAGTTGGAGAAGAAAAGAAATTTCCTTTTTGGTTGTTTTCTTTCCTCATCTAATGCATTGACCAAGTCAAGGTCAAATTCAAAATCCCAAATGGACTTTCCAATTCGACTGAGCAACTTCAATGCTTATTGATAATAATGAAGTTCGTATATTTCCTTTTTCTGTTTTTCTTGAAATCCTTAACAAACGTGGATTCTTTGATGCCGAAACAAAGAATCTGGATTTCCATGATATATCTTTCGGCATCCATAAAATAATAATAATTCATTTTGAGTCGGTTTTTGTTCACAAACTCAAACTCGAGACATATTATAACAATTCCAAATAGAACCGAAGCATTGGTGTAAGGCCTTTTTCACTGAGTAATTCAAGTGTGATAACATCGACAACAACATCTACAAAGCATTCAATGGGAGAATAATAGATACCGGATGCAAACCAATCATCTCGATACTTGAAGATATATAAGTTATGGTTATGACTCGGTTGCACAAACAAAGCAACGAGGCTGCAAAGTGGACTAGGCAATGTGATCCTAGGACTGCTAAGAAATTAGATGAAAACTTGACTGCAAGTAGGTATTGTCATCCCATTTAAAATGGGGATGAAGGATATGAGATAATGAAGAGTTCTGATAAGTGTGTTATCCATATAGGTACGAGGAAGTGCTCATGTAGAGCATGGCAACTAAGTGAAATTCCTTGTACACATGCCATATGTGCCATTGAGTTGAAGGGCCATAATGCAAAAGATTACCTTGATGATTGGTACAAGAAAATGAAATATCTTACTCCGTACTAATTCATGATGTAGCTAATCAGAAGTGGCAAGTTCTGAGAGTCAATAGATCATGAAGCACCTCAACCTTTGCCATTGAGAAAGAAAATGGAAAGGCCAAAACGAAAATGAAGAATACTAGAGGGGGAGGTCTCAAGTCAGCAAAGGATGAGTAGGACAAGTGCAAAGATAACGTGCTCTTATTGCCATATAGCAAAACACAATATTGAAGGTTGTTAAGTGAAGAAGCAGTAAGAGTAGCTAGGTGAAAAGCCAGCCAAAGGGCCTAGTGAAGGGATAGCTCGAGGGCCAATTGAAGGCTAAATAGAAGGGCTAAGTGAGTTGACAACAAGAAACCTAGTAAGTCATGACATTTGTGTTTATGTTACTTTTTGGTTTATTACATATTTGCACATAGTCTCAATTACCTTGTATTATCTCCAAAGATAAATTACCTTATGAATATCTTTCAATAATTAAGCCCGTTATCATCATGCGTCAACTCTTTCATTTCTCTCTTCTTAGTTGAGATTTTTTTAATACTTTCACCACCTAGACGACAAAACTATGCCTTGTAAATGACAATTGCAAGTTCTTTTTTCTTTCAAAAAAAAATAAAATTCTGATGCTTTCCAGCAAAACTTAGCCGTCGGATAGCCAAATAGGCTGCTAGCAAGCTAAATGGGCGACCTAATGCTAGAGTGGCGGTTGCTTGTTAGCCGCACGGTAATGGCTTGCCTACTGCACGGTAGTGGATGAGGCCTTCGTTGGCAACATTAGGGCTTTCAAGAACATTTCCAAATGTAGATTTACAATTTTGACACAACAAATGGAAACATAACTTTTGAGTAAAATAAAAAATATATATATCTTTTCTCATACCAATGGCATAGAGAAGAGTTCTAGAGTACTTGAAACCTCGGAACGTCCCTTGTGTTGCAAATGAAACGTCCCTTGTGTTGCAAATGAAAGACGAACAACAAGAACCTCCATTGATCATAATCTCAAGTACCTTTTAGCAAAGGTTATTCTGGGAGAATTCTATCCAAATAAGCAACAGTTGCCATTAGTTAATGCATTATCAAGGTTATCCAAGTCAACACTAGCTTAGAGGGACCTTAAATATACAAAACTAGATTCTTAGGCAGAATGTTACTTTGAGAGAGAGAGAGAGAGAGAGAGAGAGAGAGAGAGAGTAAATGATCATGTAGAGAAGGGAAAATGAAGATGGCAAGACCAAATGTCTATAATGTCACTACTACTAACTTGATAGTAGAAAAGGAAAGTTTTAGTTAGCCTAAAACACTTGTGTATCATTATTATTTGTGTATGTGCGCATTCAAACTATCAAAAGCGTTTTCCACAATGTTTGTTTGTGATGTAGGTTGGACATAGCTCCTTGTCCTAGCCATAATCATGCGTCAACTCTTTCATTTCTCTCTTCTTAGTTGAGTATTTTTTAATGCTTTCACCACCTAGAAGACATAACTACTCTTTGTAAATGACTTTTGCAAGTTCTTTTTTTTTTTTAAAAATATTTTCCAAAGCTTTCTGGCGAAACTTAGCCGCAAGAGAGCCAAATAGGCTATCAGCAAGCTAAATAGGCGACATCATGCGAGGGTGGCAGTCGCTCGTCTACCACACACTAATGGCTCACCTACCACACGCTAATGGCTGCCTACCACATGTTGGTGGTTGAGGTCTTCGTTGGCAATGAGGGTTTTTGAGAATATTTCCAAATACAAATTTTCCATTTTGACACAACAATTGGAAACAAAACTTTTGAGTAAGAATATCATCTCTCATACCAGTGGCATAAAGAAGAGTTCTAGAGTACTTGAAATCTCAAAACATGCCTTGTATTGCGGATGAAAGAAGAACAGCAAGAACCTCCATGGATCATAATCTCAAGTACCTTTTAGCAAAGGATAGTTTGGGAGAATCCTATCCAAACAAGCAACAACTACCATTAGTTAATGCATTTTTAATGCAATCCAAGTCATTACTAGCTTAGAGTGACCTTAAATATATCATAGTAGATTCTAAGGCTGAATGTTACTTTAAAAAAAAAAAAAAATAGAGTAAGAGCGTGTTTGGTAACGATTCTGTTCCAGGAAACAATTTTTTATTAGAAATGGTTTTTTCTATTTTTGTTCTTGGGAATAATTTATTAGTAAAAGAACGCGCTTGGTAACTATACAAAATTTCTATTCTCAAAATAGAAATGCGTTTGGTAGAATTATATAATTTTGTTGTTTCTTTTAATTTGTTAATATTTTTATTATATTTTTCATTTTTTTCTTCTCTCATTCTTCCTCCTTTGTGGCCAGTTGCCTCCCACGGCAACGGCCGGTGACCAACTGGGTGAGGTCCAGCGAGCTCCCCAGAGGCTTGCCAGGCTAGGGCGAGGGCTAGTGAGCTCGTCGAAGGCTCGCCTAATTACCGCGAGGCTCAACCTCGCCCAGGTGGTGCGAGGTCAGCCTCGCCAGTGGCTAGGCGAGCTTAGCCTCACCTAGCCACGGTGAAGCTCAAGCCAGCAACACTTTGGCTTGGCGATTGCCGGCCATGGCCGAGGCTGGCGACTAGCCAAAAGGAAGAAGAAGGAAATGAAAGAAAATAAAAGAAAAGAGAAGAAAAGAGAAGAGAAAAGAAAGGATTGTTTCTGGAAACAAAAAACCATTTTTTTTTTTACTTCTTGTTTTTGTTACAAATCTATTCTTTGGAACAAAAAAATAGATTTTTTGTTCCCGGGAACTAAAATTTTACCAAACACATTTCTATTTTTTTTTTCATTCCCTAAAACAAAAGAACAAAAATAGTTATTCCGGGGAATATAAATTGTTTTCAACAAACAGACCCTAAATGATCATGTAACAAGGGAAAATAAAGATAGCGAGACCAAATGTCTATAATGCCACTACTATTAACCTGATTGTAAAAAGGGAAAATATTAGTTGGCCTAAACCACTTGTGTCTTTTTGTTATTTGTCTCTGCGTGCATGCAAATTATCACAAGTGTTTTCCACAATGTTCGTTTGGGATGGCGGTTGGACATAACTCCTTAACCTAGTCATTTATCTCCAATAAATTACCTCCTGAAAATTTTTCCAATAAATTAAGCTTCTTATTATCATGCGTCAACTCTTTCATTTCTCTCTTCTTAGTTGAGCATTCTTAATGTTTTCACCATCTAGATGACAAAACTACACTTTGTAAATGACTTTTGCAAGTTCCTTAAAAAAAAAAAAAAAAAAAAAAAAAAAAAAAACTTCCAAAGTATCTCGACGAAATCAGCTGCGGGAGAGCCATATAGACCACAGGCAAGCAAAATGGACGACCTCATGTGAGGGTAGCGGTCGCTCATTAGCCACACGCTAGCAACTCGCCAGGCGCATGCTAATGGCTTGCCTACTGCACTTTAGTGGTTGAGGCTTCGTTGGCAATGTTAGGGTTTTCGAGAACATTTCTAAATGCAAATTTACCATTTTGATACAATAATTGGAAACATAACTTTTGAGCAAAGTAAGAATATCATCTCTCATACCAGTGGCATAGATAAGAGTTCTAGTGTACTTGAAACCTCGAAACATACCTTGTATTGCAGATGAAAGAAGAATAGCGGGAACCTATATGGATCGTAATCTCAAGTACCTTTTAGCAAAGGTCAGTATGGGAGAATCCTATCCAAACAAGCAATAGCTACCTTCAGTTAATGCATTGTCAATGCAATCCAAGTCATTACTAGCTTAGAGTGACCTTAAATATACCATATTAGATTCTTACGATGAATCTTACTTTAGAAGAGAGAGAGAGAGAGAGAGAAAGAGAGAGAGAGAATAAATGATCATGTAGCGAGGGGAAAATGAAGATAGCGAGACCAAATGTCTATAATGTCACTGCTACTAATTTGATAGTAGAAAGGGAAAGGACTAGTTAGCCAAAACCACTTGTGTATCATTGTTATTTGTCTACGTGCGTATAAAAACTATCACAAGCTTTTTCCACGACGTTTGTTTGGGATGTACGTTGGACAAAGCTCCTTGTCTTGGCCATTTATCTCCAAAGTTAAATTACCTTTTGAACCTCTTTCCAATAAATTAAGCCTCACATCATCATGCGTCAACTCTTTCATTTCTCTCTTCTTAATTGAGCATTTCTTAATGCTTTCACCACCTAGACAATAAAATTACGATTTGTAAATGACTTTTGCAAGTTCTTTTTAAAAAAGAAAATATTCCCTAAACTCTCAAGTAAAACTTAGCCATCGGAGAGCCAAATAAGCCGCTGGCAAGCTAAATAGGCAACCTCATGAGAGGGTGATAGTCGCTCCTCAGCCGCATGTTAGTGGCTTGCCAAGCGCATGCTAATGGCTCACCTACTGTACGCTAGTGGTTGAGGCCTTCGTTGGCAATGTTAGGGTTTTCGAGAACATTACATTTCCAAATGCAGATTTTCCATTTTGACACAACAATTGGAAACATAACTTTTGAGTAAAAAGTTTATTTGCATTCTGGAAATGTAAAAGTCCAAAGTATTTCCGAATTTTCCTTGGCTAAGATATTTGGAAATGTAATTATATTTCCTCAAAATTCTCAAAAAAAATTGTCAAATTTCATTTGCATTTGCCTAACTGACTTTGAGGCCCGAAAGAGCTTTGGCAAAACCGAACCAAAGGCAACCGACAAACCTCGCTCAAGGGTGAAGCGAGCTGAAATTATCCCAAGCGAAACTAAAAGTCGAGACTGTGGAGTAAGAGCAGCAAAAAGCAAACGAAGGCAACGTTCCGGAGGCGGCTCTGGATGTGACCAGCGGCGCTCTTGTTAGCGAGAGAGGGAGAATAAATTGAAGAAAAGAGGTCACCTTTGTTCTTTTTTTGAAAGATGCAGAGAGAGAGAGAGAAGGGGGGAGGGAGAGAGGGGGGATGTGGGGGTTTGAATGGAGAGAGAAGTAGGTCCTAGAACCACATATCGATCGCTGAGTGGGTTAGACCCGCAGTGATGTGGAGGGGCCAGACCACCTAATATTCTCCACCTCTGGAGAGCATAATTAGGTAGAAAGGAGCTTCAAAAGCCAAGGATGGCAAGGTTCAAGCTTATACTGTATCTACATCAAAAACTAAACTAGCGTTTTAATGTATTAACTATTAAGGTCCAGAAATGATTCCGTGAGTTGGGATAGATTTGTGCTTGCCAAGTATGAATTCATGATTAGATCATCGCCAGGATTTTATGAGATCTAGTTGACTTATATCTCGCTATTTCCAGTACCGTAATCAGTGAAGACAATATAGCCACCAACTTGTATAGAAGTTTTATTACAGTTAAGAATTTTCTTTTTCTTTCTTTTTAAAAGAACTTAATACGAAAAAACTTATTGAAAATTGATGTATCTAACGGCTCAGATAACATTTTGTAAAACGTGAGTATTGGCAAATTAAATTAATCAAAATAGCCTATTATCAAATAAAAGTTCTTATTCAAAACATAATAACCATGTCACTAAAGCTCCAATGAACTTTGCATTAAATTAAAACAAATTTCCCCATTCACCAAACGGTTTAGATTTATATCCTAAAATGATCCAAACTTTTTTTTATCTTTATGCCGTTTTCGCTGATGTATATTAAGTGACATGAGTAACCTATCTTAGAGCAAAATTAGCTAGAAAGGAGTTTAGAAAGCTAAGGACGGTAAGGTTCTAGCTTTTGTCATATCTACTTCAAAACTAAACTAGTGTTCCAATATGTAATTAAGAGGCGTCTAATGCAGGCTGCCAGAGAAACAGACGCACTTAAGGAAGCTAAGGACAAGCTGGAGAAGCGTGTAGAAGAGCTAACGTGATGGTTAGAATTTGAAAAGCACTTGAGGGTATAGTATATTGAATTGTTCCTGATGAAGCTTCAAGACAAAATCAGATCATGAAACATATGCAAGATGGGGGCAGCCACATTCAATAGTTAGACAATCTTATTAGTTATTATAGTTCATGGCATCACAAATAGAGATCTCAAAATCCAGTAATCTCTCATCAGTTTAGGTAGATTAGCTTTGCCAGGATATCCTTCTGGTGTAGAGTAGACGAGGGTAGGATGTCCTTTTGTTCATTTCTATGTTGCTGGAGATGCCAAATTTCACCAAACGTGTTGCACAAAACGATGTGTAGCATAAGGGAGGAATGTTTGATTGGTTAACAGGCACACATGACCCACAAGTATGTTTTTTTTAGTACCAACGAGCATGGGTTTTGGCAAATTATTTTGTACACATAGAGCTACTCTACAAGGGGTACATATTCATTTTTCTGGAGCTGCAAGCATAAAGGGTATGTTGAAGGTACACACCATCGCTGAGATTATCGAAGAGCTAAGATAATATGATCATTGAAGGCGATTTTATTGCACTCTCTTTCATTAGGGATTGATGACACCATCCTCACAACTTAGGACTGGGACTAAAAATGTGACTATTGACTACATATTACCTAGAAATATTTAGGAGTTTGGCTTGAGGGATATTATGTTGTTATATAATGTGAATTTATTTTATTGATTAGACGAGTCATCAAGGTACAATGTTCACCAAGGGATAAGATAAATTAGAAATGATGCTTGAATAGTACAAGGATACTACTGTGTCCTGTGCCCATTCATTAGGCTACTTGAGACGAATTCCCTCAAGATTGCGATACTCAAGATTGCATAGATAGCTCTCTTCTTCCATTAGGCTTTTAGTGTTCATGGTCCGAACCCACGAGGTCCAAGTGAGACCGGTCTTTGGAAAATTTTATTTACCCTGGATTGATTCAGGTTAATTAATAATTTTTTGCAATGTAGCTAAAATTGCAATTTGGCTTGTAAAATCTTACCCACCTTGGATTGATTCAGGTTAATTTATAGTTCAATCCGATGTAGTTAAATCGTAATATGGCTTGTAAAATTGTATGATCTTGCAAGCCAAATCATGGAAATGGAGTTAACTCTGCAAAATTGCGAATTGGGTGAGCTCGAAAATGAAATTGCGAGTTGACTTGGTAAAATCGCAAGTCCGCCTAATTAGAATCGTTGGGCTGGCTTATATTACTCCAGGGCTTGTTATGTGGAATTTACAGGCTTTTTTTAGGCCCAAAAGCAAATGAGACAAAGTAGCCCATGTTAAGGTGTAATGAAACGAACCGTTTCATTACTATCGGTGAAACTTAACCTCGAAAGACGGAAAACGCATTTTAAAGGGAAAATGACACAAATAATCCCTAAACTTTGGACCAATATGCAATTTAGTCCCTTAACTTTTAATTTGTTCAATGTAGTCTCTGAATTTTAGCCCATTGTGTAATATGATCCATGAACTTTTAACTTGTTCAATATAGTCTCTGAACTTTTTGTACATATTCAATATAATCCATGAATTGTATGAAAATGTTCAATATATTCTCTGGTCTTGAATTAATTGAATGACTATATTAAACATCTGCTATAATGGCCATCACCTGTCACTTGATAGAACGAGGATTATTAGGAAATGAACAATGAAAAAGGAGAATAAACACATGCGAAATTTATTAAGTTTATCAATATGTGGCCGCACGACTATGTAACTAGTTTGATTTAGTACCAGACCTAAGTGCAATTTTTCAGATTTTCAGCACGCATGATGACATATATATACGCTATATCATGAATAATGCAATCACAGAACTTCATGCTCATGTGAAACAAAGATTGGTTCTCATGATTCTGAGCATATTTATGGATATATGCATATCCGCCAAACCTCTAAACTAGCTTCCACAAGGAGCTTATTTTATATAGTCTAAATAATTAGAGATCATCTTTTAAAGTGGTGGCCCTCGCGGTGCGGACAAATTTCTACCCTCTTCAAACAGCTTAATTGATAGGCAATGAACGATCACGATCGCAACGAAAGCAACTAAAAAGTAATGCATGAAATAATACACATCCTGCCACCACTTCCCCTAAAACCACCGTTCCCCTCCTTCCTTTATGTCAGTTGTAGTTGGTCAATGGACGGAAGTTTAATTGTTAATCTTGACCGTTGCGTAGATTGTATGAATTTTCATTCAAAGATCGAGTCACCAACTATCAAAACTCAAAGTGGGAATGAGGCTCTCTCTGCGCTCTTTAGATTCTATTCTTGTTCCTCCTTTTCTTATTCATCAATCGACACAGACCTTTGAAAATGTCACGATTCAAAACTTAGCTATCCAGTGGTTAAGCATTTATTCGGAGACTTCTCGCTGATTAACGAGAGCTTGGAGAAATAAGTTAGAAGAAGGGGGAAAATAACCTAAGTTGGTTCATAGATCTGCATTTGATATGAAGTTCTTGTATATTTTATTGGAAACGTTTTAAAATAAAGGTGACAATGCAAGTTGATTTGAATAAGATGCAAGGTCGTGGTTTCCTCGGTTGGGAGAAGTTTCTTCCGATTGTCTTCTGCAGTGCGATATCCATCACCCTTCAGAAATATGATTGAACCAACTAGGGATGTAGTAAAATATAGCCTTTACTTTTACCTTCTTTTAGAAAGTACCGTCTCTCATGCACAGCTACACGTGCGTAACTGCATCCACTCTCTTTGTATACATACGTATTAAGAGAGTTACATAAACTGAGTAAGATTTCTCACGCTTTCGGGACAAAAATGCAGCACCTTTCTGTTATTGTATGGTTCCTCATTTGTGATCTCGAATCTTACATGTGGATTTTGCCAAAAAGAATGAAGTTGGATTTCTTAAATTCCGCAAACAAATATTTATGTTTTTCTCCATTTTGATTTATAAGGAATTTACTCCAACTAGCTTTCTAATTGGGAAAGGTGAGCTACAAACGTAAACATCACTTTAAAGTCACTCACATGTATGTTGATGACATTCATATTTGCAACTCATCAATTAGTGATATGGTCGGTGAATATTTTCTCCAACTATAGACGGTAGACAGCATAGGCAATAACACAATTTGTCAAAGATTGAGTGCATAATAAAAAATTGAAGGTGTGAAAGAAGTAGTTGAAGGGACTTAAAAGATAAATGAAAGGTAACATGTTCATGATTTGATTAACTCGCTTGATATATTGTCCGTTTTGCCCTATTCCAACCATCCATTGGCATCCTGGAAGGCACTTTTTCAAGACTCCATTTTGCCCTATTCCAACCATTCTTTATAGTTTTGTCCATTGACGTCCTGGTACACATTTTTCCAAGACTCGTCCAACATGATAGTGCTTATATGAGCACGCTTAACATTGGATCCCAGCAATACTGAAATGTCGTACATTAAAATACGCCTCTTCTAAGTTGATCTGGTTTTACATCTGATTTTGGAACAACCCTCTCCTTTTATTGTGCAATTCAGTCCGTTCATGTCCCCTTTGTTATTCTTGAAGCTCATAAAAACTGCACCTTTGTCCAGTTCCTCTCACCTCGACGATCATTCCAACTATCTGTACCACAATCTCATGCTCCAGCTACCCTCATGTTTACTGGAGCAAATTGGTCAGTGTATTCAACCTTTTCGATAGCTTTAACTGAGATGGAACGTCGGTGTAGCTCCATGTGGATTCTTGTGGAGTTAGGGTTGAATATTGAGAAATCAATGTGAGGGACAGAGAACCATGGGCTTATAAGTAGATGAGAGAAAGCACCACTTCTTGCCAAACAAAAGCCACCAACCCAAGAGCATTTTTCAAATTCTCCCACAATGCTTCTAATCCTTTCTTCTCTCCTCCTCGTCCTCGTGCTCGTGCAAATTTCGAAGAGAAGTTCAAAGCTAAAGTATCTCCCACCAGGGCCCGAAAAGTTACCCCTCATTGGAAATTTGCACTATATGATTGGCTCACTGCCCCACCATCGTTTGAGAGGCCTAGCCAAAACATATGGACCGATTTTCCATCTCCAGCTTGGTTGATGAGAAGCCAACAATGATGATTTGTTTTGGCCATTGACCACAAAAAGTAAGTGTTGTGAATTTGTATTATTGGACAGTAGTGTTATGCTAGTGAAAGAACTCGTGAAAACAAATTCAAGCTTCAGCTACTTGAATATGTTCCAATTGTCCCAGAGCTCAAAATCCAGACTATCTGCACTTGAACCTGGAACGAGACATGGGCTGCTAAAGGTAACGACAGTACTTAAGACTAAACCGACCACCAAGATACAAGACAAGTTTCCATCTTATTTTAGGCACCAGTAAGAGAAACTTGAAAGACAGGCGGCACAATTCAGATAGCAAAAACTTCGACCTCAAGAAAGAACAAGTGGAGCTAAAGAATGAGCAGTAAGGAGAGACCAGCACCAAAAAAGAAAAAAAAAATGGAGGTACGTAGAGACCAACTGAAGGAGTCTTTAAGAATGCAAGTACCGCATTTGCCAGCGGACACAAGAGGCTCTGTGGAGAAATTCCTTAATTTCATCTCCCCGAGTACATCTCCAGAAAGTCAAAGAGCATGGGGCTACTCCGCATACTGATATTTTCCATCTCTATGGCTTTTGGGCTTCTGGGAATAGCACTTCTTCTTGCCTTTTTTGTACTCATGTTGGTTGAAGAAGAAAAGAAAAGAGCCTCTATCAAAGCTCCAAATGTGGTGCACAGAAGACTATCTTACAGAATTATCCTTAAAGCAACCGATAGATTTTCTTCAAGTAATTGGACTAGTATCGATAGTTTTGGGTCCGTTTACAATGATATACTCAAGAATGGAACAGTTATCATTGTCAAAGTGCTAAATTTAACACGCTGTGATGCAGTGAAGAGTTTCATGGCCGAATGCGAGCCTCTAAAGCATATTAGACTGTTGGGAATAACGGATCCCCGAAAACTGGATTCGACACCGAATCGAACCCCTAAATCAAGCGGAAGACGAAGCCCGGGAAAAACATCACGCATCACCGATCCTAAAGCACACCACGGATTCGAGCGTACCTTTTAGCCACAGATTAAACACTGACGTTGATGGAGGAAGAGTAACTGAGCAATCCAATCCAATGAAGCCTTGAAGGGAGGAAGATCAAGCCGTATGCTTACTGTTCTTCGTTTTGGGAGAGAGAGAGCGTAAGGAGAAAAAGCGTACGTTGTTTTCCAACTGATGCATTTTTCTCTCTCTCTCCTCCCTTTTATACCCTATTCTTTCCACGGGCCCTATTCCCATGGGCCGAGCTTTTTGGGCCCAACTTGGGCGGACGGGCCTTAAGCCCAATACCAATAAAAGCCTTCATCTCCCACTCGCGCATGGTGGGCCGAATAGGATTCTCTTTACCTCTCTTCAACATTCATACTGGTGAATAATCCGTGCGACCAGCATACTTTGAGAGCTCGTTGTTATACATCTGTTAGGAATATATAGCAGCTCATAATGGGCATTACACTCCGAGTAGATTTAGTATGCGTAGCCCTTAGATCGATCGATCACATTTATATCTCCTTGATCTCTTTTAAACAATGATATATATTGTATTCACAATTATAATTATCACAAAGACAGTTATAATTGGTCGAGCAATGAATACAAAACCACAATGTGATTCTCCAAAATCGATCTTCCTCTTTCCTCCAAACTCTCAATTTCAGTCCAACTTGCTTTTCTAGAAATGCCCCATTAGATCGAATCATCTCATGACCATTGGTAACACCCTAAGATAGCAAACACTAAATAGAAATCTTGAGAATAAGTAAGAATCCTGAGGGGACAAAAAATTAAGGAACTGTTTTCCTCAAGAGTCTCACACGTCATAAAAGTTGAGATCAAACTTTTTGCCACGCTTATTGGTCGTCTCTTGCATACGTAGTATGAAATACGTATTACGGTATTAACTCCTTTCCCATGGAGCGTATGTCTACACCTTTCAATACCGTACGGATGATAGTTCGAGACACACCCAATGTCTAACTTGAGTTCACATATCTACTCAATCACAAAATTCATCGAACTCATATCGGCATCTTAGGACAGATAAAGTAAAAACATGTGGGGTTATTTTACTTTCGGACATCTTTAGTATTATGTCCTCATCTTAACACCTAGTTAAGGCGACATACGTGTTTTAAGCTTGAGCTCTCGATTATTACCTAGATAATAAGCTTAAAATCAGTCTCATCTCTATTCATCACATAGTAAACATAGGCGATTACCCGTGTGAGTGGGCTAATCTTATATCTGTCCGACATACTTCTCAACTTAAAATAATGCACTGAGCATTAAGATGCATAAAGATTATACTAAGGTTCATAGGCATTAATCAATGAAAAACAAAATTTCATAAATGTGAACAACTCGGGAAATTACAACCAAGTACATCGACTCTACGCAATCCTAGAGATTTTACATGACCACAAAACATATCTCTAGGTATTGGCTTTGTCATAGGATCTGCTATCATTCTATGCGTAGATATGTACTGCAAGTTCACATCCTTTCGTGCAACCATATCTTTTACAAAGTTATACTTGGTATCTATATGTTTGGTCTTGTCATGATACTTTGGATCTTTGGTGTACGCGATAGCTGCTTGGCTATCACAATTAACCAACAATGGATTTGCAGCTTTCTCAATAACACCTAAATGATCCAAAAATCTCTTAAGCCAAACTCCTTCTTGTACCATTGCGATAACGCCACGAACTCAGCTTCCATCGTGGACAAGGCTATACACGTTTGCTTCTTACTACTCCATGATATGGCGCCATTGTTCAGTAAGAAAGCAAATCCAGAGGTAGATTTTCTTTCATCTAAATCTCCTCCCCAATCGAATCGAATAGCCTTCAAGTCGCAGATCCTTTCCTTGGTAATTCAACTTGAAATCAGCGTTTCCTTCGAGATACCTCAGTATTCTCTTGACGGCTTTCCAATGTGCTGGACCTGGATTGGATTGGTATCTACTCACCATTCCAATTGCAAAGCATATGTCGGGTCTTGTACACATCATAGCATACATCAAGCTCCCAACAGCACTAGCATAAGGAACATGTTTCATTTGTTCCTTCTCTTGTGGAGTCCCTGGACACAGTCTATGACTCAATCCCTCACCTTTTGCAATAGGAGTGTCTATGGGTTTACAGTCTTGCATACGAAATCGTTCAAGAACCTTATTTATATAGGTTTCTTGCAAAAGAGACAACGATCTCTTCGAACGATCTCTCGAAATCTTAACTCCAAGAATGTATGCAGCCTCACCCATATCCTTCATCTCAAAGTTAGAAGACAACCATCTCTTGACGGTATTAACCAACTCCATATTGCTTCCGGCAATCGTATATCATCAACATATAATGATATGATCACAAATTGATCCTTGGATCTTTTGATATATACACAATGATCCTCATCAATCATTGTAAAATCATATGCCACTATGGCATTATGAAAACGTATATACCATTGTCTTGATGATCGCTTAAGACCATATATCGATCTCAAAAGTCGACATACTTTTTCTTCTTGGCCTTTCACTATGAAACCAAAGTAGGTTGTTCCATATATATTTCTTCCTCTAATTCTCCATTGAGGAAAGCAGTCTTTACATCCATTTGATGTAACTCAAGATCCAGACTAGCTACTATTGCCAGAATAATGCGAATCGAGGTAAATCTCACTATAGGAGAAAACGTATCTTCATAATCAATTCCTTCCTGTTGATTATACCCCTTCGCCACAAGGCGAGCCTTATGTCTTTCAATCGAGCCATCAGCCTTTCGCTTTATTTTGAGAACCCACTTGTTCCCAATAGCTCTGCGTCCTTTTGGAAGATCAACCAGTTTCTAGACTTGGTTTGATTTCATTGACTCCATTTCTTCTTCCATTGCATGAATCTATGTTTCTTTACTAGGGCAATTAAGAGCCTCATTGATATTTCTAGGCTCATCCTCATCTTGTGGAGCAACCATAAAAGTTTCCCCTTCAATGTCAAAACGTCGACGGGGAATACTTTGGCGACTTGTTCGCCGTATGGGAGATTATACACTTTGCACATCATTCCCTATTATGCTCCCACTTGGATGAACTCCACTAATATCATTGTCTTGATCCAATGTCTCAAATAGGGAGTGATCTTCCCCTATTTCGCCATTCTTAGGGAACTCATCCTCTAAGAATGTAACATCTCGTGATTCAAATTCAGTTACACTCCCACTTTCCTGCTCACCAATAAACACATATCCTTTCGAGTGTTCTGAGTATCTTATGAAAATACTCTTCTTTCCTCTAGGACCCAATTTCCCAAACTTGTGAGAGGACTCATGTGTATAGGCAGCACAACCCCATGGCTTAAGAAAACTCAAGTCCGGTTTTCTACTTGTCCATAACTCATATGGAGTGGAAGTAACTGATTTGGAAGGCACCCGGTTAAGTATATACGCAACAATTAACAATGCATCACTCCAAAAGGTGATAGGCAAGTTAGCATGCGCCATCATGGACCTAACCATTTCCAGTAGGGTTCTGTTTCTTCTTTCCGCAACACCATTTTGTTGAGGAGTGTACGGAATAGACAACTGTCTTTCTATTCCTTTTTCATCACATAATTTTCTGAACTCATCAGATAAATATTCTCGACCTCGATCAGATCTCAATGCTTTTATTTTCTTATCTAATTGATTCTCTACCAAGTTCATAAACCTTTTGAAACAACTTATTGCTTCAGACTTATGAGTAATCAAATAGATATATCCGAATCGAGTATAATAATCAATAAAAGTGATGAAATAAACAGCCACATGCCTTCCTTTTACATTCATTGGACCACGAGACATCGAATGGATTAAATGCAGAGGAAATTCAGCTCTTTTTCCTTTTCCAAATGGTTTCCTTGTCGTTTTCCCTTCCAGGCAATGCTTACATATGGACAAATCGACTTTTTCAATATTGCCCAACAAGCCCTCTTTGGCTAGTCTATTCATACGCTGTTGGCCAATGTGACCAAGTCTAGCATGCCACACATTCACATAATTATCATATTTATTAGGAGACGTGAGAAGGGAATGACAAACATTAGCATTAACATAATCAATATCTAATACAATAAAACCATCCAGAAAATAACCACAACCATAGTAATTTGTCTCCAAAAATAAATTCACACCTCTACTACGAAGTTCATATTGAAACCTAATTTAACCAACATCAATCTGAGACACTAAATTCGACGAATCTCCGGAGCATACAACACATCATGAAGGAACAAAGTGCGTCCACCACGCATATTTAGTTGGCATGTGCCAATTCCTTTTACTTAAGCTCTGGAGTTGTTTCCCACATAGATCCACTTAGTTCCAGTTGGTATTCATCGGAATTCCACAAAGGATCCTCTATCCTTCGCTACATGGTCCGTTGCTCCTAAATCCACAGTCCACAAAGGATTAGACTCAGTTAAGAACACAGAACTCGACACATAAGCAAAGTTCTGAAAAGTACAAGGGGTGCATACCTTCTTTGGCTCACGACAGTCGCGAGCATAGTGACCATTCTTGTCGCAGTTGTAGCATTTCACCCTTGCAAGCTTTTTCATGTGAGGACGCTTTCTTCTTCCATGTTGGTTAAATTTGGGTTTCTTCCCGAAGGACCTGCTTCTTCCTTGCCTTTCCCCTTATCAAACCGGTTAGGGCGCTTGCGCTTGGAGCTCAAGCTCCATTTAAGCTAGAACCAAAGCATAATAAAGTTCAGCATCCGGCTTAGCCGCTAACAAACGGTCCTCTTCCAGCTCAAGATGACGCATTGCATCCTCATAGGTTTTGATATTTTCATTATGAGTCGGTGCACCTTCATATGCTCCCAACTCGAGGTAAGGAACGAATCACTGCTTGCACTTGCTGCTCATACGTGAGGACATGGCCAGCATCTTTCAGCTCGAGTTATCATGTTTGACATCTTTCTAAGATGTTGCTTCATGGTCCGACCATGAGGCTTCTTATAAGAGTCAAACCCGATAGTGAGCGCCTCGCCTAGTCACCGAAGTATGACCATATCTAGTTGCCAATGCCTCCCACAATTCCTTGGCATTATCAAAACGCCGAAACTCTCGCATGACGTCATTTTCCATGCTGCTTAACAACGTGATGCGAGCTAGAGAGTTCATTCTTTTCCACGCAGAAAAAGCTTCTTTGTTTCTTTTGTGTCTTTGTGCGGTGGTTCCCTCTTCAGGTTCTACCATGGTCATGACAAGAGCCTCAAGCGCTTCTTGCTCTTCCAAAGACATCTTGGATTTTCATTTGCCAAACTTCATAGTTGTCTCCATTGAGCTTTTCACCTTTGTTCAGCTTGGCAACTATGCTCTTTGTGGTGAAGCCATTGATCCGAACAAATCGAGACAAATATGCACGAATTATTAATGCCTATCATTTATGCATCCCTATTTACATAGACCCATCATATCAATGAATAATTTCAAGTAAGGCTTCAGAATCAAAAGGTCACTACGTTTCCAATCATCCTCCAAAAGTCCTAACTTAAAACTATCATTAATATGATTGTCATATGCAAAATTAATTCTATGAAGTTACAAAAACTTATAAAACTACCTGACTAATTACCCACGATGAACAAAGCAATAATGTAAAGCAGTGAGATAATTGACATACAATTAAAAAAACAGTAATGCTTTCAATTAACACAATTAGGTAGTAATCAATACATAATATGTCCTCAAAGCACACTTAACATATAATAGCCAATACAACTAACACAAAGTCAGCACACGAACTGGAAAAGATCCTCTTTTGTTCAATTTCTTGATCTTTTCCCTTGAAACAATACAGTAATATTCGTTTACAAAATCCATCACAATTTTCTTATAGGAAGCGACTCGTTGACATCCCATATGCGATTCAACACATCTTGCCATTCAGGTGGAAGAGTGGTTATGAAAAATCGCACCATCTCTCGCTTGTGACATGGACGACCATTCCATATGACCTGTTGAATTTTCCTGTTGACTTTAAGGACATGATCAATTAAGTCACCCCTTTCCCATCGATGATCGTCGGCTCCTATCAACTCGATTTTTATCTTTTTGTTCATCAGAATCGCGCGAATAGGTGTGCGCAACCTTAGGAGAGGCATAATTCCTGCAACAAATGCAGAACATATAAGGGATCACATTATAATCCACATAGACTTAATTGAAAAAGAAACACATTCTTTTCCTCTTTTTTTTTTTTTTGGGTCAACGGTCAAAGTCAACGGTCAACGGTCGTCGGTCAACGGTCGTCGGACCGATCGGACTGCTCGCCCGGACCGTCGCCGTGCGTGCGCGTGCGGGGATGACGTCACGCAGGCGTCATCCGCACGTGCCGCCACGTGCCTTGGTCTCCGGTGGGTCGGTCGTCGGCGGTGAACGTCGGCAACGACGTCGGTGACGTCATCCGAACGGTTACGACCGTTGGATGACGTCACGGTGACGTCACGCGTCGGTCCACGAACCGGCGCGTGCCGGTTCGCCCGCTGGTGGGTGTGCACGCGCCGGTTCGCCCACCGGCACGTGCGCCGCACGCGCCCGGCCAATGCGCCGGCGCGCCGTGTCGTGCCACGTGCGGCGCCTTCCCGGCCGCACGTGTGTGCGCGTGCTTGGCGGCGCCGGGCGGCGGTCGACACATCGCCGGACTCGTCTCGACGTCGCGCTTCTTCCTATGCAATCACAATTTTATTTTGACTTACGAAAACTCGGAAAAATGACCGAAAAGCGCTCGGGTGTCGGGATTTTGGCCCGGTTCCGTACGGCCGAAGGGATTTCGCGAAAAATCAATCAAAAACATCGAATTGATCGGAAAAATGTGAAACAGGGCTCTGATACCAATGTTGGGAATAATGGATCCCCGAAAACTGGATTCGACACCGAATCGAACCCCTAAATCAAGCGGAAGAAGAAGCCCGGGAAAAACATCACGCATCACCGATCCTAAAGCACACCACGGATTCGAGCGTACCTTTTAGCCACAGCATTAAACACCGACGTTGATGGAGGAAGAGTAACTGAGCAATCCAATCCGATGAAGCCTTGAAGGGAGGAAGATCAAGCCGTATGCTTATCGTTCTTCGTTTTGGGAGAGAGAGAGCGTAAGGAGAAAAAGCGTACGTTGTTTTCCAACCGATGCCTTTTTCTCTCTCTCCTCCCTTTTATACCCCCTTCTTTCCACGGGCCCTATTCCCATGGGCCAAGCTTTTTGGGCCCAACTTGGGCGGACGGGCCTTAAGCCCAATACCAATAAAAGCCTTCATAGACATCGAAATCTTTTGAATATACTATCAATATGCTCAAGCATTGATTATAGGGGCAATGAGTTAAAAGGCTTTAATCGACCTGTTCATGGTCAATGGCAGCCTTAAAAAGTGGTTGCGCTGCTACCAAGAACCAATAATCGAAGCAGATGGGCCTTCAAAAACTTTGAGCCTCCTCAGTAGGATAAAGATTGTCATTGAATTGCTGCTGCATTGGATTATCTTCACAACCACCTTCACAGCCAAATAATTCATTGGGATCTAACGCCGAGCAATGTCCTTTTAGATGATGAGATGGATGGACATCTTCCGTGATTTTAGATTGCCAACAATCGTTCTTGAAAACACACCTGACGCCAACTCAAAGATCTGGTCTATGAGGAACGGTTGGCTATGCTGCTCCAGAGAAAACCCCCCGAGTCCTTCGCCCACAAAATGGAAGACTTATCTTCGCAAAAAATGCAACGCATCTCCTCAAAAGAATCTTACACTTCATAATGATAGAGTGGACACCATTTTCTTTTAGCTCAATCGTTTATGGTTCTGTTATCACTATTTTGAAACTCAACGCAATATGGCACGAGAAGTGTGATTCTAGAGAAGACGATGTCTATAGTTATGGCATGCTCCTGTTAGAGATGTTCACCGGAATCAGTCCCACGGATGTACCTTAACAATTTAGTTACGGAAGCTTTGCCCGCACGAGTACTAGAAAGTAGAAATTACTGATCCCATTCTACTTTAGGAAAGAGATTAGTGCAGGCCATAGCAGAGAAACACAGTTCAAGACTGTCTCATAATCGTCTATGGAATTGGAATTGCCTGCTTAGTTGGAGTATCTAGAGAGAGAATGAGCATCAGAGAAGCTGGAACTCAGCTTTATTCCTTTTGTCTTGTAGTCCATAAATGCAAGGGTATTTTGAACAATTCACACTTTTTTTTTAACTTTCCAATTTTGCCCTTAGATCCATGTGCTTGAATTGGGCTTAGTGGGCTTGGCTTGGTCCACTTGGGCCTCCTTGGCCGATCCACATGGATGTGAGGCCCAACGGCCCTCGCTTGGCCTAGCTTCTTTTCTCGACGTCCAATATGTGGGTCTAGAAATTCTTGAAAGTTTGATTCCTGAAATTGAATTATATTTCATGGTTAAAATCAATCAAATGCCACTTTAGTACGACCTAAACTATCATGTGGCTTTTAGGGGTTTTCGTGCGATTGATCCGTGGTTGATAATTTTCGATCCATGTTTGTGCCTTTTTGAATCATGGATGACCCTCGGTTGTCATGTAATTGCGAGGGTTCAATTACATACCATGAGTACAAGATTAATAAAAAAATCGGTTTATCATCGTTCTACGCAAGTGTCGTAATTGTGCAGAGTCACCCGCGAATCGACTATGCACTTTTGTTGAATCAATTTATATCCGTTCGCTAATTGACTTATAACAGCGTAATGTTGACCCTTGTCGATCCTTATGGTCGAGTGATCGATCCCTGACTAAATTCTCTGGTCTTTCGCATTTTAACCATTTACGGTCTCATCTAATAGACTAGTTAACTCATTAGTGATTAATTTAGAGTAAATTAACCATCAGCGCATTGATGAAACAACCATCTCATATATTTCGAAATGTGTGAAATTTTGGGATATCACACAAGTAAGCCAGTATGTGTCTCTTAAAGTTATCTAAATGATACATCTATCCTTTTCTATCTTTTATGCTAGTCAAATAGATCAATCTATTAATACAAGTAGACATTATGCTTGCACATCCCACGCGATGTATGTCTAGGGAAAAAGACTACCATCTGGATACTTTCATGTACGATGCGAACTCGAGGCCTACATTACCTAAATGCTCCACTTGGGAGAGCAAATTATGTTATTCCATTATCTCACCAAGCGGGAATGACTTTCATTGGCAGGAGTCTAGTTTTGAGTGAAACATATATCGCCAACACAAATAACTTGGAAGTAAAGGTAATAGTCATTATAAAATTTCTGATGAAGACCAAATCATCATAATCAAGTTCATCGAATGGATTAAATGAACAAATTTTCTCTTATTACTAGGAATTTTAAGATATTTTAGTCCACCACACGGACAAAATAGAAAAGTCGACTGATCGGATACTACTCCTCATCTGCCTTAGAAAAGAATAGGAAGATGGCCATTATATCCATATGATCATTGGCCATTGTTTTTCTTTCCATTTTAATTTTTTGGGAATCTTCATCTTAGAAAGCGGAGAGGTCATTAGCTATGCATTTTGCAGAATTCAAAAAGAACTGTAGCAAGTTCGGATAGTGTAAGCTTAGACATCTGAAGTTCCGAGTTGCTATCTTCGAAAAAAATTTGTGGACAACCCAAGGTTCTGACTCATTGGCTATGCACTTCACTATAGATTCTAAAATTTCCCCTTTATTTAATACTTGCACTGGAGAATCATTGGTGCATCACCTGTAAAAAGATGGCGAATCCCTTGTGCGGGAATCATGCAACTGCATAATTACCTCTCTGTTCTTACAAAGCCTCTGCCGTGGGTATATTTATCTTATTTCTTGTTTTCTCTTGGTTTTTTCTTGCCCAAACCTTTCTCTAAAGAGGAGGGCGTGAATAATATAACTGGCGAGATCCTGAGAGCAATCGAGAATCTTGGAACTTAGAAAAGTTGTATGAGGATGGCAACAATCTTTCAGGTACAATCCCATTTGACTGAAAAATATTCAAAATCTTACATGTCTCCCGATCAACAATCTCAATGGGGTAACTGCATTTTTGTCCCAAAAATATAAGCAAATTGATTTATCTGTCTCTTGATGGGAATAACTTTCAAGGACGCATTCCTCCACATCTAGATAAGTGTTGAAAAGATTGATGTTGATTGATCTTTCTAGTGAAAATCACTGTGATTTCATATTCCCGGCGGTCACAAGTCTCATCTATTTGAACTTATTACACATTCTTCTCACTAGGGTCCTTCCCACGAAAATAGAAGAAATGAAGGACTTGAATTGTATGGGCATATGAGGGGAACATGTCAGATGGTGAGATGCCGAGCAATTTGAGCAATTGCGCTATACCAGTAAAATTAAAATTGCAGGACAACGTCTTCCAAGGGCCCATTCCTCAATCCATTGGTTCATTAAGAGGCACCAAAGTGCTTGATCTTTCACGCAATAATTGGTCTGGTGAGATTCCAAGGTTCTTGGACGCATTTGATTTGGAACTTGCGGATTTATATTTGAACAAATTTGAAGGCGCTCTACCGGCTGAAGGAGTCATTAAGAATGCAAGTGCCTCGTTTGTCAATGGAAGCAAGAGGCTCCATGGAGGATTTCCTCAATTTCATCTCGATAAGAGAAAGAATTCAATTCTTTTTGAGCTTGAGTTCCCAGGCTTCTAGATTAGTGCCAGTAAAAGAGGGGTATCTAGTTGTAGTCCCCAGTAGTGTGTAAATGGATAGAGCAGTGGAAGAGATATTTTGAGTTCTCGGTGGGACTTATGTTACATCCCAGACAGCTAATGTTACTTCCTAACCATCTAGAGATCTTGTAGAAGTTAGAGTTGCTGTCGATTGAATGAAATACAGCCAATACGTGGGACAGGAACGGTGGCAGTTACAGTCTTTCTCTAAGCCCTTTTAAATTGCCCCCCCAGCTAGAAACTCCAAGAGCATGGGGCTAGTCCGAATATTGGTATTTTCCATCTCTATCGCATTTGGGCTTCTGGGAATAGCTCTTCTTCTTGATTTTTTGTACTCTTGTTGGTTGAAGAAGAAAGGAAATGAGCCTACTTCTAGCTCCATAGGCAGTGCATTGCACAATTTCTTACATAATTCTTCTTAAAGCAACTTGTGGACTTTCTTCAACTAGTTGGATTGGTATCGGCAGTTTTGGGTCCATTTAGAAGGGCAATCGGAAAATTCAATGGATGATATTCCAATACGGGGATGCAACTATTAATTGCTGATACAATCTCACCCGCCCGAGGTTGATTGGCAGGAAATTAGCTAAAAGACAGCCATGCCATTTTCTTGCAAGAAAGAGTGGGAGCATCACTACAGACCAATCAAAAGGTCAAGCTTTCACATAGAGCTTCATCACTTGCTTTCTAATTGTTCAATATGTGCTTCTCTTCTGTTTGTGAGTGTTTGAAATCCGATATCGAATATTGGGTCCCGTCTCTAAAACGTGCAACTTTAACAAATGAAGCTAAGTTTGGGAGTTCTCTTAACGTTAGAGTAATTAGATCTGACATTGTGCTTCCATTATCTCTAAGATGAGTGATCGTATAGAGGACGACAAGAGAACTGGTTAGTGTTCCACTAATGGTCTTTCCAATATTCCTATGTATATTGTTGTGGGTAGAAAGATAAATCATCATGCAATAGGAAGACCATGAATGCTTTAATTTCCTGAACCACGATCTTTCCGTCATCATATCATCATAACACCAGGTGGCTGATGTCCATATTTGTAGCCGACTAATTAAAAATGTAATTGAAAGAATTTTCCTCCAACTACGGATGAAGAAAAATGTAATCTCTCTTCCCTTAGAAGTATTTCTAGCCGGATTGTCCTTTTTCTCCATTTTTATCCTCTTTCTAATGGCCCTTTACTTTAATGATGACCAAAAAGAAGTCTAGCAAAGAGAATTTAAGAATCAATCAAACAGAAAAGAGCACTCCATTTTCCTGATTGTATGTTACAAACGCACTTCGATGATATGGAACCCACATAGATAAAAATGTGGTAGTGATTTTCATCTCTCTAATCATTTCATAGGAAGATTGGTCCAAGTGGGGGTTCAGGGGTGAACTCGAGTGTGGTGATTTTCATCCCTATTATGATTAAAAGAAAGAAAAAGAATGTTATGCCGTGTTGAAGATATGTTTGGATATTAAGTCAACAAAAAATATAATTATTGTGTATTTTAGAGTAGTGATAGGACTCTTTGTTTAATTTAAGAAAAAAGTTATTGATTTGTCGTTTTCAATTTTCTAAATTGATTGGCTAGGTAAGTATTCTAAAAAATTGTTTAAATTCAATGAATTCACCAGAAAGTGCTCCCTCATTTTTAGCCTGACTTTATGAAGACTTCGGAAACAATTTCTTTCAGTTGTTTTCAAACCAACATGAGGAAGTAGTGGTGGACTTGAGTCAATTAGCCACTGATCTGTCTACTTTATGCAAACTGCAGCATGCTCCCTCCGTAATTATTTTCATTTGCTTTGCACGGAAAATCAATTTAAGCTAATTTCTGTTTCATTAATTTTTTTAATTTGAATCCGTCGTAGAGAGAAGGCTAAGAGGATTGCTACATCTTTCTTGCGTTTTAAATTTTTCAATTCAGTACGTATTCTGTGGAGTAACCATAGAAGTATTCAATCTATCTTAGTGGTTGGCACCCAACTTGTCCACTCACTTATGCCAAGTGGATGCAGATAAATGACTTTTGAGGCCAAAACAAAAATCTCTCTTCATAATTCTCACCCTTTTAGTCTCTTGTCACTGACCAAAAAAAAAAAAAAAAAAAAAAAAAAAGTCTCTTGTCAACGTGGTGGCTCAATCACACCTAAATTACGCATCGAGTCATGTCTCTCATCCTTTCTTGATCTCCCTACACATCACTTCCATCCACTTCCGCTTTGAGTTATGCGATTCGTGGGCTTTAGTTTTGCTAGGTTACACTTTCCTCTTGTCATTTTTGCGATTGCTATTGCATTGTGCTTTGTACATGCTGATAACTTACTAATGGTGAAAACTTCCTATCTTAAAAGCAGGCCTACATTTCCATTTGTCTGTTAATTTTATTAGTAACTTATTATTAAAACCACTAATATCAAGTTTAGAATGGTTAATGTATAAAAAAAATTAATAGGGTATTATTGCACGACGTTAGTAAGCCGCTAATATCATTCACAGATTACATGGAAATACCTGAACGACAATAGGTTACCAGTTGCACAAATTTATCAACAGCATTTAGATTTTACTGATAGTGTTACATATTGTCTTTATAACTGAACATTGTTCCGTTTTTTCCCAAACGGAATTTCAGAACCTTCTGTTTGAAACAAGACCAAAAAGCTTCATTAGACCATGCTAAACAAAGGGGAGATCAACGTATTGTTGCGGTTGATCAATGAATAACTATGATAATCTGCAGTGTTTGTACAAATAATAAGTTTAGAGCAAAGCGAGAAATGAGATCGATTTACAAAGTTTGCGTAGTAGCTTGCGTGACAGATTTATATTACTTCCTGAATTTGGCTCACTTGGTTTAAATCTCTAAATCACAATTTGTTATGGCACTTCGTAAACCAATAGGCCAATCCGAATGAACCGAGCAACCACTCACCAATATATAAGGACAGACTAATTGTTGTTCCGAGAATGTCCTAAGTCCAAAGGAAAACAGAGCGTGAAGCAGACCCTTGTCGTTGTCAATGACCAAGTAATAGAGGGGTGGGAATAGTCAGTCGAGGCCATTCAATGAATGTGGGTATACGGACACATGATTGATGAATTGGAGTCATCCGTTGTTTGAATCGGGATCTGCAGGATTGATGAAACGAAATGTTCCTGGAAAGGACTTAGGGGCTTCACGTTGATGGTATAAATTGTACGAGTTGGTTAGGAAGGCTGGCTGTTGAGGGCCTCTTATTGAGGTCCCTGTATTAGTTAATGTCGGCGAATCTTGCTAAACTCTCCTTATTTTTTATGAATGGAGTTATGGTGAACAAGCTTTAGAAAGTTGTGCCCATCTTGTCGACTTGTTCCTTATTCTCGTGCTCATGTAGTTTCCATTGTTTAGAGCGCGTTTTGACATCTACTCAATACTTAGCGCGATGTAAGCTTAGAGAATCTTGATTATGTAAATCGCAAATGGTCTCCTCGATCGGGCCTTACTCATCTATTCACTTTTATTTTTTTTTAATCTTCTTCAGGCCAGAGTTTATTGGTTGATGGAAGAAGGTAGAGCGAGAGAAAATACTTAGTTTTCTCCTTTCTTTTGAATTACAAAAGCTAGTTCGTTGATGAATATTACCCTTAATTCCTTAATATTGCTAGAGATGCGTCTATATTATTTTTGGTCCTCGGAAGAATTTATGACGACCAATTCGAACGGGCAGTTGTAGGTATCCTTCATTAACATCCGGTGCCTACGTGGAGAACAATTTCCAAAATCTAAATGCTTGGTAAAAATTCTCAGAAATTACTTGCAAAAGGAAACATAATGCAGCAGGAGATGACTCAAGTCAATCCGCCACTGCTTACTCTAGTCAATCTGCTACTAATCTGTCTATTTTATACAAATCATGGCATGCTCTTTTCCTATTAATTCTCATTTGCTTGTTGTGGAAAGTCGATTTCAGCCGATGTCTGTCTTCATTAATTCTGCCCTAGAGAGACCGTTAGGAGGAATGTCACATTTTTCTTGTTTTTTAGCAGCCAACTTGTTCACTCACTTATGCCAAGTTGATGCAGATAAATGGCATGTGTTAGACCAAAAGAGGAGGCTCTCTCCTAGATCCTCCCCCACTATATATCTCTTCTCAACGTGGTGGCTAAACCACAGCTAAATTACACATCCCATCTCTCATCCCTTCTTAATCTCCCACTACATCACTTCAGCACACTTCTGCTTTGAGTTATGCAGATCTTGGGCTTTAGTTCTGCAAACATACAATTTCATAGCTTCATTTTTGCGATTGCTATTGCATCGTGCTTTGTACGAGTCTCCTCATCATCAAATGAAACCGACAAATCCGCATTGCTTGCATTCAAGGCCGGGATAACTAAGGATCCCTTTGGGGTGCTTAGCTCCTGGAATAATACCGTCAACCTTTGCCAATGGTATGGCGTCACATGCAGTCGCCGGCACCCCAACAAAGTCACCATGTTGGCCCTGTATTCCTAGAAACTCTCAGGGTCTATCTCCCCTCATATCGGGAACCTTAGCTTCTTAAGGGTATTGTGGCTCCATAATAATAGCTTTTACCATGAAATTCCTCTGCAAATCGGGCGGTTGCACCAGTTACGCAACTTGTCGCTAGCCACTAATTCTCTCACGGGTGAAATCCCCAAGAACATATCAGGTTGCCTCGACCTCCTCTTTGTCGGATTGGCTAGAAACCAATTGAGTGAAGAAGTGCCTCTAGAAATAGGTTCTATGGCGAAGCTTCGCTTTCTTTATGGATCAAAAAATAATCTAAGAGGAGGTATCCCTTCTTCAATTGGCAACTTATCATCATTGGAGGTTGTTTATCTTAGCTGGAATTACTTAGGCGGGAGTCTTCCTCGGGCTCTAGGCCAACTGACCAAACTATCAGCACTTGTTTTGGGACTGAACAGGTTGTCTGGTATGGTTCCACCTTCCCTCTTCAATTTATCTTCATTGGAAGCATTTGACGTAGGTTATAACCAAATACATGGAAGTCTTCCCACTATAATAGGCTTTGGTCTCCCCAACTTACAATTTTTCAGCATCGCCTCAAACCAATTTGATGGCCCAATCCCCCCGTGGATACCTAATAATGCTACAAAGCTAGGGATAATTCAACTTCAAAGCAACAAACTCTCCGGGAAAGTACCATCTTTTGAAAGTTTGCATCACCTTCTAAGGTTGAACATTCAATTCAATCGCCTTGGAAGTGGGGGATTGGTGACTTGAAATTCCTTTGCTCATTAACCAATATCACTAGCTTCTTCTCCTTAAGTGTTGTTGGTAATAGACTCGGTGGGCTATTGCCGAGATGCATTGGTAATTTCTCCATTGCTATCAAACATTTATTTTTGGGAGGAAATCTTATCATTGGTGAGATTCCTAGAGAAATTGGCAATCTTGTGAACTTGGAGAGCTTGGCAATGGAAGAGAACAGTTTTTCAGGTGCTATCCCAATTGATTTGGAAAATCTTCAAAATCTGGGAATGTTGAGTCTCTCCTATAACAATCTATCTGGGGTAATTCCATCCTTTTTGCAGAAGATGAAGTGATTGCTTGAATTAGATATTCCCTTTAATCAGTTTCACGGACACATACCCTCACATCTAGATAATTGTAGTCTAACGAAGCTCGACCTTTCTAACAACAATCTCAGTGGTTCCATATTCCCAGCAGTTAAAACTCTCATTTATTTAGACTTGTCTAACAACCATTTGAGCAGGGCTCTTCCGGTGGAAGTGGGGCAAATTGACCATTTAGATACTTTGACCATTTCAAGCAATATGTTTAGTGGCGAAATTCCAAGCACTCTAGGTGATTGTAATGCATTGGTAGTATTAGAAATGAATGATAACCACTTCCAATGATCCATTCCTCAATCAATTAGCTCATTAAGAAGTATTGAGGAATTGGATCTTTCGAATAACAATCTTTCGGGTGAGATTCCGAAGTTCTTAGCAGCATTCGATTTCTTGGAATTTCTGAATTTATCCTATAACAATTTTGAAGGCATGTTACCAACCGAAGGAGTCTTCTAGAATGCGAGTGCCACTTCATTGCTGGAAACAACAAGATATGTGGAGGAATCCCACAATTTCGGCTACCTAAATGTGTCTCTAGACACTCCAAGAGCAAAGGAGTAGTTCAGAAATTGAAACTCTTGCTCTCTATTATTTTTGGGCTTCTTGGGGTGGTTCTTGTTCTCATTTTTGTGTATGTATGTTGGCTAAAGAAGAAGAAAGCACAAGAACCAACTTCAAGTTCCATAGCTGAGAGTTGGCAAAACTTATCTTATGGAACTCTTCTCAAAGCAACTAACGGTTTTTCTTCAACTAATTTGATTGGTGTTGGTAGTTTTGGATCTATTTACAGGGGAATACTCCAGGAGAATGGGACTAATGTTGCTGTGAAGGTGCTTAATTTAATGCGCCATGGCGCTCTCAAGAGTTTCAAAGCCGAGTGTGAGGCCCTAAAGTGTATCAAACACCGAAATCTTTTGAAGATACTAACAGTATGCTCAAGTATCGATTATAACGGAAATGACTTTAAGGCTTTAGTCTATGAGTTCATGGTCAATGGTAGCCTCAAAGAGTGGTTGCACCCATGTCCACTACCAGCTAATGTGGATGGGCCCTCAAAATTTTTGAATCTCATTCAAAGGATAAAGATTACCATCGACATTGCTTTTGCATTGGAATATCTTCATAATCAATGCCACAACACCATAGTTCATTGTGATTTAAAGCCAAGCAATGTCCTTTTAGACACAGAGATGGTTGGACATGTTGGTGACTTTGGATTGGCAAAATTCGTCCTTGAATCCACTTCTTACACGGACACAAATATAAGCTTAGCTGGTTTGAGAGGGACAATTGGTTATGCTGCTCCAAGTATGTCCCCTTGTGTCCCTAGCTCCCTCAAATGAAGAATTTGTTTATCACAAAATTGATGATGCATCTCTTCACAAAACTTTGGACATCAAAATGAGATTGTGCACATGCTATTTTCTCATAACTCAACCATTTGTTGCTCTTGATAAGTGCAGAATATGGAATGGGAAGTGGGGTTTCTATTGAAGGGGACGTCTATAGTTATGGCATCCTCATGCTAGAGATGTTCACAGGAATTAGCCCAACAACTGAGATATTCAAAGAAAATTCGAACCTTCATAACTTTGTCAAGGAAGCTTTGCCTAAATGAGTCCTAGAGATTACCGATCCCATTCTAGTTCAAGAAGTAGAGAGCAGTGTCGGCCAAAGCAGAAAGAGTACAATCCAAAATTGTCTGCTGATGATCTACAAAATTGGGATCGCCTGCTCACTTGGAGTCCCAAGAGATCGAATGAGCATCACAGATGTAACAGCTCAACTATGTTCGACTCTCGAAATGCAGAGTTTTTTTCTGGGTTATCCCAGTTTCATCTTCCTTCTTCTCGACTAAACCCCCTTCCTAACCTCTTTTTCCTTTTCTCTAACAATTCACACTCCTCTTCTCCGGTTTGAGGATGTTCTTCTTTTTTTCGCTTTCCATGGCAGTCAAGTGATGGGGTTTTCTTCTGTTTCACTTCATCGGAGCTTTGCATGTGGATTTATCCGCCATCTCTAAACAGTTTCCGTTATGACTACATCTCACCCTTCGGACGATGCTCGCCTTGCTGCCCTATGTAATCGACTTGGCCGACTCTGGTCGGAAGAAGATGTGGATGTCTGGGATGATGAAATACCACCGGAAACGCTGCAAGAGTGCAAGGCAACCTTAGTGGGTAAAATTCTCTCAGACCCATCAGTTAATTTTCCAGCTTTGCAGAGTACATTAACAAGAGTCTGGCGCAATGACCGTGTGCAAATTTCTCAACCCGAAGAAGGTTGGTATGTCTTTAAATTTAATTCTGATACTGAACGTCAAAGAATCTTACATAGTGGCCATTGGCTGTTTGGGCACCATCTTCTGATACTAAAACCTTGGCTTCCTAATACGCCTTTGCACTGCTATGATTTCACCACATGCGACTTCTGGGTGCATATTTTAGGACTCCCTCTGGAAAGATGCACAGCGAGTATGTTTGCCAAGGCTGCTAGACATCTTGGTCAG
Source organism: Eucalyptus cladocalyx (assembly GCA_017140615.1). NCBI lineage: Eukaryota > Viridiplantae > Streptophyta > Magnoliopsida > Myrtales > Myrtaceae > Eucalyptus > Eucalyptus cladocalyx. Next base: position 10,106,727 of record CM029519.1, read on the forward strand.
GTTCAGGAAGTGAGCATAGCAACAAAAGAAAACTCAGCGATTAAAACAGGGCGGGTACGAGTGAATATTAATCTTAATGAACCATTGAAATCTGGCAAGCTACTCAGATTGGAGGGACAGAATATATGGATTGATTTCAAATATGAGCGCCTATCTAATTATTGCTACTCATGTGGTATATTAGGCCATTATGCAACACAATGTCAAAATATTCCCTTTGATGAGGCTAAGACGGAAGGGAAAGACAAGCTATCCTATGGCCCCTGGCTGAGGGCCGAAGTCAAAGAGCACAGTCCATTCTGGAAAGTTTTCTATGAGAAACAATCAGATCAGGATGAAGTTGAAGAAATTATACCAGAAACTCCATTGCAATCCCCTTTATTACTTCCTGCAGTACCTTCAAGTACAAAGGCTCAAACTCCATCTGAGGAGCTTCATACCACCAAGAACCCTCATTGCAGTCCCTTACCTACCCTGCAGATTTCTTCTGTTACCGAACCGATATTGACAGAACCTGTGGTGAACAACAAGAAAATTAAAAACCCCAGAATGGTGGTTAAGGCCAGTCCCCATAAAAAATCAAAGCGTTACAACCCTTATGGGATTCTCTCTAATGCTCAAGTACCTCTGGATGATTCACTCCTTATGGATACCCCAATCTTTGTTGCTGAAGGGGTAGACACAAGGGTTGTGGTGGCTTGCCCAAAACAGCCACCGCCGAAACAATGAAAATTATAAGTTGGAATTGTCAGGGGCTGGGCAACCCCCTGAAAATTCAAGCTCTTAAGGACCTAGTGGTTCATGAACGGCCCGATATTATTATTTTGATGGAATCCAAAAACCAGGAACCAGTCATCAATCGTTTGCAGCGAACTCTTCATTATGAAAACTTTTTTGTCATCAATCCCCTAGGTTTGGCGGGTGGTTTGGTTCTTTTTTGGAATGATCAGGTCAATCTATCTATCCACTCTCATGACCAGCATCATATTGATACTATCTGCTCAGATGTTCTTAAAAGGAAAACCATGGGTATAACTTTTCTGCATGCTCCAGCCGTATTTCAACAGAGGCAACAACTATGGACTACTTTGCGTCAGCTCAGCCATCTACATACCCTACCTTGGATGTGCATCGGCGATTTTAATGAAATTCTGAATCACTGGGAGAAAGTTGGAAAACGCTTACCTCAGCAATATCGGTTGCAATCTTTTAGAGATTTATTAGACTACTGTGCCTTGATGGACCTTGAAACCAAGGGCTGTACCTACACATGGGTGAACAATAGAAATGGTGACGAAGCTGTAAATGAGCGAATAGATAGGGCTGTGTGTACAATGGAATGGCGATTAAACTATCCGGAAGCTGAAGTTTATGCTTTACCTGCTATAGGCTCCGATCATTGTCCACTTCTTTTAAATACAAAAGTTAAATCAAAAAGGAGACAAACGAGGTTTACCTTCGAGTCTTTCTGGCTTCAAGATGATGAATGTCACAGGGTGGTATCGGATGTATGGTCAACAGCCTTAAATCATCCATTTAGCATCTCCAAAAAATTACAGCTGACAACTACAGCTTTGGCAAATTGGAGTAGAAAGAAGTTTACTGCTGCTCATCATCAACTAGATTTCTTAAAGCAGCAGCTCCAGTATCATATCAATCAACCTGCTAGCAGTCATAATAACAATCGGGTTAAATCGCTGCAGGACCAGATTCAGAAAATATGGATACAAGAGGAACATTACTGGGCAATGCGATCTCGCATCAACTAGTTGAGGGGGGGGGGGGATCGAAACACAAAATTCTTTCACGCTACTACGATTCAACGACGGAAGAGAAACAGAATCAGCATGCTCAAAGATATAAACGAGGAGTGGATTCGGGACCCAGCACAGGTGAAGTACATGACCAACTGTTTTTTTCAGAACCTTTACTCTACTGCTGGTCCTAGAGATTATAGCCCTACTTTACTGCAATGTCCAAAGATCGTCACAGATGAAATGAATAATCATTTAATAGAGGAAGTCACAAGAGAGGAAGTACAGCTAGCTACTTTCCAGTTGGGAGCAACGAAAGCTCCAGGACCTGATGGTTTTAATGGCCTCTTTTACCATAGTCATTGGGACATTCTACAGGATGATGTGTTCACTACAGTGCATAATTTTTTCACTACTGGAGTGTTGCCTGCTGCTATAAACCGAACTTCTATATGTCTGATTCCCAAAGTACCGAATCCATAGAGGTTAGATCAATTTCGCCCCATCAGTTAATGTAATTTTCTATACAAAATTATTTCCAAAGTCCTAGCAAATCGATTAAAATGCTGTCTACCAGATTTGATTGCCACAGAACAGAGTGCATTTGTGTCAGGCAGACAGATACAGGATAACATTCTAATCGTTCAAGAAGTCTTACATCAGTTTAGAATTCGACAGAGAAAGAAGAAATTCCAGGCAATCCTAAAACTGGATATGCAGAAAGCTTATGATAGGGTTGAGTGGGACTTCTTGGAGGACTATATGCGTCAGATTGGGTTTCATGATCGATGGGTGGTTTGGCTGATGCAATGTGTTAAAACTACCTCACTCAGTGTCAAAGTCAATGGCGAAGATCTACCTTACTTTACACCAACCAGGGGAATTAGGTAGGGAGATCCTCTTTCACCCTACCTCTTTATACTTGTGGCTAACATGTTATCAACTCTAATTCAGAATGCTATAAACATGGGTCATCTCCGAGGACTGAAATTTAACAGAAACTGTCCTGTTTTATCACATTTATTCTTTGCCGATGATGCAATCTTTTTTCTGGATGGTAAAACGATAGAATGTCAAAATTTGGCGAGCATTTTAAACCAGTATTGTATTGCAACAGGACAGCAGATAAACAGAAATAAATCAGGCATATTTGCAAGCAAAAACTGTCCTATGTCCCTCAAGTTAAATATGGCTGGAGTACTAAGAGTGCCTATCCTTGATAAAACTGGAAAGTATCTCGGTATTCCCTCAGATTGGGGGTCCTCAAAGAGAGATATGTTTGCTTGGATTCACACAAGGGTGAATGCTAAATTGGCTGGGTGGAAAGAACAGTTGATTTCTAAAGGAGGGAAGGAGATTCTGTTAAAAGCTGTGATTCAAGCTCTACCACAGTACGCAATGTCCATATTTAAGATTCATGTCTCTATATGCAAGTCTGTTGAACAAAAGATGGCTAAGTTTTGGTGGCAACACTCTAGCACTAAGTCTGGCATTCACTGGAAGTGCTGGGATACTTTAAAAGACAGGAAAAGTACAGGGGGGATTGGCTTTCGAGACTTATTATCTTTTAATAAAGCCCTTCTGGGAAAGCAAGCATGGAGACTTTTTCAAAATCCTGAATCTTTGTGGTGCAATCTATTCAAAGCTTTATATTTTCCATCTACAGATTTTTGGCATGCAGAATAGGGATCCCGACCCTCTTGGGATTGGTGAAGTCTTCTACTGGGCCGAAATTCAATTATTCCTAAGCTGAGTTGGTCAGTTGGCAATGGCCAGAGAATCAATGTGAGACACGATAAATGGCTACCTATGGGAACATTATGTGGACCTCCTAATAGGGATGAACCAAGAACAGTCGCAGCCTACATTAACACAGTACAAAATGAATGGAATATCCAACTTCTCCAACATACATTTGATGAGCACATAGTGAAAGAAGTTCTGGCAATCAGATTATGGCCAGCATCTACTGAAGATAAAATTGTGTGGACAGCAACTTTAGATGGACAATACTCAGTGAAAAGTGCGTATCATTTCATACAGCAATTAGAGGCTCAACAGACAGATTCTCGCCCATCCTCATCTTATATTACCCCCAGTTACTTATGGAAACAAATCTGGAAAACCAAGACGGCCCCTAAAATTCGCATCTTTCTTTGGTCTATCAGCCACAATGCAGTTCCTACAAAGCACAATCTGTTCCGTCGCCGAATCACCACTGATCCATTTTGTGTTCTCTGTTCTACCCACTCCCCCGAATCAACAGAACATTTATTTCTGCAGTGCCCTTGGACACAACAGATTTGGAATCATCCTCAAGTACAACTCACAGTCACAGATTTTGCAAATCATCGCATTGACGCTTGGCTTGCAGATCTATTACAACAGCAAGGAAACGTACCGAAGTTTGAGACTATAGCAGCTCTTTTATGGCAAATCTGGAAGGCCAGAAACCATATCATATTTCGCCACCAATTCACACACCCGGACAAGATCGTGGAATCAGCTCTAGCGCTCACTCACCTGCAAATTACAGTTCAGAATCACCACTTGAAGCAACCACAGAAGACAGGAACGACTTCGTCGAACCCTAACCCTACCTGGATCCCACCAGTACAGGGTATGGTGAAGGTCAATATAGATGGTGCCTTTCCCATTGCAGAAAACCTGGGTGCGATTTCCAGTATCCATCGGGATCACACAGGCAAATTGATCGATGGTTTCACCAAAAGCGTTCCAGCATCCTCCGCCCTTGAAACAGAGATTCAAGCTCTATTATATACACTGAAAGATATTCTTCAACAAGGGAAGCATCATTCTCACCTGATCATTGAAACCGACTGCCTAATTTTGGTTGAAGCGATGCATCGTGAGCGTCTCCCGCCGTGGGACTGCCGTGCTCTTCTCGCCGAATGCGCAGACGTCTTGCCCTCTTTTTCCAATCTGACGGTGACTCATTGCAGAAGATCAGCAAATGCCCTAGCCAACTGGGCTGCGAAAGCCCACGGTCGAGGTTTCCTTCCCCCAACTTGGGCTTCGTTACCTGTTCCTCCGATGTTAGATCTGATTTGTAATGAAGCCCTGCTTGCGGGTTGTACTAATTTCCCTACTTAATGAGCAAATAGTTCTTTCCGTCCAAAAAAAAAAAAAAAAACTATGTTCGATTAGGGACAGACTTTACGCAGCTGGCTTATGAGGATAGGTGATATACTAAAGCAGTAAGTTTTTGTAGTACATCCTGCAAAATCATGCCAAACTGAACCACTTATGCATTGACAAGCACAGGACTTTACGCATTTTTTTTTTCATATCTAGATAAACTCAATTGTCTGGTAATGCGAAGATGGAGCCATGGAAGTAATAAAATCATCATGCAGAACCAAAGTGGCTTGGAAAAAGAGTGAAGCCATCCGATGAAACAAAGTGGCTTGGAACCACTATGGCATATGGGAACCTTTAGACTCGAATTCAATGACAATGTCTTCGTCCTCCGGGAGGTAGAGAGACGTGGCAGAAGGTCTTCATCTCTGATGCAAATGTGGGACAACTGCTTCTCTAACGTGTTGTGAGGTTGGTGAATCGAGTTCTGATGTAGACTATGAATAGTTTAGACCGTGAAGAACAAAGCTGCGTTGGGAATGTTGCTGTCATCTAGACAGCTGTACTGCATTTCCGGATTTTTGAAAAGAAAAGGCTTACGGGCAAGCCAGTACATGTCTCTTAAAGTTATCTGAACGATACATTTATCTTTTTCTATCTTTTATGCTAGTTAAATAGTTCAATTATCTATTAATAAGAGTAGACATTATACTGGCACATCCCGCGTGATGTATGTCTAGGGAAAAAGACTACTACGTGAGTTTTTCTGGATACTTTCATGTACGATGCAAACTCGAGTCCTACATTACCTAAATTCTCCACTTGGGATAGCAATTATGTTATTGCATCATCTCACGAAGCGGGAATGACTTTCATTGGCAGAAATCTAGTTTTAAGTGAAACATGCATCGCCAACACAAATAACTTGGAAGTAAAGGTAATAGTCATTATCAAATTTATGATGAAGACCAAATCATGATAATCAAGTTCATCAAATGGATTAAATGAACAAATTTTCTCTCATTAATAGGAATTTCAAGACATTTTAGTCCACTGCACAAACAAAATAGAAAAGTCGAGTAATCGGATAGTACTCCTCACTTTGACCAAAGCTTTTTTTTTTCCTTCCTTCTTTAGAACATACAAGAATAAAATAAAACAGAAAAATAGGGAGAATAGATATTACAAGTAAATGTGTATAATATATGTCTACATATAACATACCCCACCCTACTGAATGTTTGAGAAGCTCGACGTTAGTATGTTACTGTGCCCTGCTCGCTGAATGAAGAACTGTCATTATTTTTCCATGAAAAAGAGGCGTTAGTGTGTGTGTGTGTGTTTTGGTATTTGACGGTTCTCGCAAGTTGAACGCTCTAATCCCGCGGACAAACAGAACTTTTTCTTCCAGAGTTTTGATGGCCGCTAGTTTCTGTCTGCCACAATGTGCTCTGATTCCACAAGGAGTAGACCGTGCAAAGCGCGGGAAGCATCCATGACCCAGAAATCTGGAATTTGATGTTGACCGAAAAATCATGAAAATCGAATGCATCTGCTCGGTGGGTGCGGGAAGTCGCACTTCCAAATAAATAAAGCTACAAAGAAAATGTATACTTCAATGTTATTCAGATGGAAAGAACATAAAGTGCTAAGATAACTGATGGCAAATTTGAGATATCGCTTGTAATTTTTTACTTATTAGGAACTTATCAGTCTAGTCAACTATTAGTGAGTGACGAATGAAATAGTAATTTTACAATCCTAAATCCTAAGGGTAAATTACCACTTGTTCTTAAATTCAATAAGTGGTCCTCTTCATTAGTTAATAAATTCTTTTTTTTTTTGCTAAAACAAACCTTCCATTGCATCAAAATAGTTCAAATATTACAAGGAGAAACTGCAGCGTAAATCAAGATGATATTGTTGATTTTCCGTGTTCACTTTTCAAAATTGATGTGTTTGGTATTCTCAGAAGAATTCTTTTATTTGAATCCACTGGAAATTGTTCTATCATTTTTAGCCTTTAGCCTTGACATTTTGATAACTTTGGAAACAAGTTTCTAGATGCTTTCAAACCAAAAGACCGGGTAGAAAGTTGTTCCCAAACCTAAACCCGGGGCAACGCTGGTGGACTCAAAGTCAGTCTGCCCCTTTTGATGTGAAATGGTATGTGAAATTCATGCAAAATAAAGAACATGTTCACTTTACAATGAGAAATTACTGCGTAAATCAAGATGATATTGTTGATTTTCCATGTTCACTTTCCAAAATTGATGTGTTTGGTATTCTCAGAAAATTTGTTTTATTTGAATCCACTGGAAAGTGTTCTCTTATTTTTAGCCTTTAGCCTTGACTTTTTGAAAACTTTGGAAACAAGTTTTTAGCTGTTTTATGGGGAAGAAAGTTGTTCCGAAACCTAAACCCGGGGCAACGATGGTGGACTCAACGTTAGTTTGCTCATTTTGATGTGAAATGGTATGTGGAATTCATGCAAAATAAAGAACATGTTCACTTTACGAGGAGAAATTATTGCGTAAATCAAGATGATATTGTCGATTTTCCATGTTCACTTTCCAAAATTGATGTGTTTGGCATTCTCAGAATAATTGTTTTATTTGAATCCATTGGAAAGTGTTCTCTTATTTTTAGCCTTTAGCCTTGACTTTTTGATAACTTTGGAAACAAGTTTCTAGTTGCTTTCAAACCAAAAGACTGGGTAGAAAGTTGTTCCCAAACCTAAACCCGGGGCAACGCTGGTGGACTCAAAGTCAGTCTGCCCCTTTTGATGTGAAATGGTATGTGAAATTCATGCAAAATAAAGACCATGTTCACTTTACAAGGAGAAATTACTCTGTAAATCAAGATGATATTGTTGATTTTCCATGTTCACTTTCCAAAATTGATGTGTTTGGTATTCTCAGAAAAATTGTTTTATTTGAATCCACTGGAAAGTGTTCTCTTACTTTTAGCCTTTAGCCTTGACTTTTTGATAACTTTGGAAACAAGTTTTTAGCTGTTTTATGGGGAAGAAAGTTGTTCCAAAACCTAAACCCGAGGCAACAATGGTGGACTCAAAGTTAGTTTGCTCATTTTGATGTGAAATGATATGTGGAATTCATGCAAAATAAAGAACATGTTCACTTTACGAGGAGAAAGTATTGCGTAAATCAAGATGATATTGTCGATTTTCCATGTTCACTTTCCAAAATTGATGTGTTTGGCATTCTCAGAATAATTTTTTATTTGAATCCATTGGAAAGTGTTCTCTTATTTTTAGCCTTTAGCCTTGACTTTTTGATAACTTTGGAAATAAGTTTCTAGTTGCTTTCAAACCAAAAGATTGGGTAGAAAGTTGTTCCCAAACCTAAACCCGGGACAACTCTGGTGGACTCAAAGTCAGTCTGCCTCTTTTGATGTGAAATGGTATGTGAAATTCATGCAAAATAAAGAACATGTTCACTTTACAATGAGAAATTACTGCGTAAATCAAGATGATATTGTTGATTTTCCATGTTCACTTTCCAAAATTGATGTGTTTGGTATTCTCAGAAAATTTGTTTTATTTGAATCCACTGGAAAGTGTTCTCTTATTTTTAGCCTTTACCCTTGACTTTTATGGGGAAGAAAGTTGTTCCAAAACCTAAACCCAGGCAACGATGGTGGACTCAACGTTAGTTTGCTCATTTTGATGTGAAATGGTATGTGGAATTCATGCAAAATAAAGAACATGTTCACTTTACGAGGAGAAATTATTGCGTAAATCAAGATGATATTGTCGATTTTCCATGTTCACTTTCCAAAATTGACGTGTTTGGCATTCTCAGAATAATTGTTTTATTTGAATCCATTGGAAAGTGTTCTCTTATTTTTAGCCTTTAGCCTTGACTTTTTGATAACTTTGGAAATAAGTTTCTAGTTGCTTTCAAACCAAAAGATTGGGTAGAAAGTTGTTCCCAAACCTAAACCCGGGGCAACGCTGGTGGACTCAAAGTAAGTCTGCCCCTTTTGATGTGAAATGGTATGTGAAATTCATGCAAAATAAAGACCATGTTCACTTTACAAGGAGAAATTACTCCGTAAATCAAGATGATATTGTCGATTTTCCATGTTCACTTTCCAAAATTGATGTGTTTGGTATTCTCAGAAGAATTATTTTATTTGAATCCACTAGAAATTGTTCTCCCATTTTTAGCCTTTAGCCTTGACTTTTTGATAACTTTGGAAACAAGTTTCTAGTTGCTTTCAAACCAAAAGACCGGGTAGAAAGTTGTTCCCAAACCTAAACCCGGGGCAACGATGGTGGACTCAAAGTTAGTCTACCCCTTTTGATGTGAAATGGTATGTGAAATTCATGCAAAATAAAGACCATGTTTACTTTACAAAGAGAAATTACTCTGTAAATCAAGATGATATTGTCGATTTTCCATGTTCACTTTCCAAAATTGATGTGTTTGGTATTCTCAGAAAAATTGTTTTATTTGAATCCACTGGAAAGTGTTCTCTTATTTTTAGCCTTTAGCCTTGACTTTTTGATAACTTTGGAAACAAGTTTTTAGCTGTTTTATGGGGAAGAAAGTTGTTCCGAAACCTAAACCCGGGGCAACGATGGTGGACTCAAAGTTAGTTTGCTCATTTTGATGTGAAATGGTATGTGGAATTCATGCAAAATAAAGAACATGTTCACTTTACGAGTAGAAATTATTGCGTAAATCAAGATGATATTGTCTATTTTCCATGTTCACTTTCCAAAATTGATGTGTTTGGCATTCTCAGAATAATTGTTTTATTTGAATCCATTGGAAAGTGTTATCTTATTTTTAGCCTTTAGCCTTGACTTTTTGATAACTTTGGAAATAAGTTTCTAGTTGCTTTCAAACCAAAAGATTGGGTAGAAAGTTGTTCCCAAACCTAAACCCGGGGCAACTCTGGTGGACTCAAAGTCAGTCTGCCTCTTTTGATGTGAAATGGTATGTGAAATTCATGCAAAATAAAGAACATGTTCACTTTACAATGAGAAATTACTGCGTAAATCAAGATGATATTGTTGATTTTCCATGTTCACTTTCCAAAATTGATGTGTTTGTTATTCTCAGAAAAATTGTTTTATTTGAATCCACTGGAAAGTGTTCTCTTATTTTTAGCCTTTAGCCTCTACTTTTTGAAAACTTTGGAAACAAGTTTTTAGTTGTTTTATGGCAAAGAAAGTTGTTCCCAAACCTAAACCTGGGGCAACGATGGTGGACTCAAAGTTAGTTTGCCCATTTTGATGTGAAATGGTATGTGGAATTCATGCAAAATAAAAAAACATGTTCACTTTACAAGGAGAAACTATAGCGTAAATCAATATGATGTTGTCGATTTTCCATGTTCACTTTCCAAAATTGATGTGTTTGGTATTCTCAGAAAAATTGTTTTATTTGAATCCATTGGAAAGTGTTCTCTTATTTTTACCTTTAGCCTCTACATTTTGAAAACTTTGGAAACAAGTTTTTAGTTGTTTTATGGGGAAGAAAGTTGTTCCCAAACCTAAACCTGGGGCAACGATGGTGGACTCAAAGTTAGTTTGCCCATTTTGATGTGAAATGGTATGTGGAATTCATGCAAAATAAAAAAAACATGTTCCCTTTACAAGGAGAAACTATAGCGTAAATCAAGATGTTGTTGTCGATTTTCCATGTTCACTTTCCAAAATTGATGTGTTTGGTATTCTCAGAAAAATTGTTTTATTTGAATCCATAGGAAAGTGTTCTCTTATTTTTAGCCTTTAGCCTTGACTTTTTGAAAACTTTGGAAACAAGTTTTTAGCTGTTTTACGAGGAAGAAAGTTGTTCCCAAACCTAAACCCGGGGCAAAGATAGTGGACTCAAAGTCGGTCTGCCCCTTTAGATGTGAAATGGTATGTGAAATTCATGCAAAATAAAGAACATGTTCACTTTACAAGGAGAAATTACTGCGTAAATCAAGATGATATTGTCGATTTTCCATGTTCACTTTCCAAAATTGATGTGTTTGGTATTCTCAAAAAAATTGTTTTATTGAATCCACTGGAAAGTGTCCTCTTATTTTTAGCCTTTAGCCTTGACTTTTTGAAAACTTTGGAAACAAGATTTTATCTGTTTTATGGAGAAGAAAGTTGTTCCAAAACCTAAACCCGGGGCAACGATGGTGGACTCAAAGTTAGTTTGCTCATTTTGATGTGAAATGGTATGTGGAATTCATGCAAAATAAAGAACATGTTCACTTTACGAGGATAAATTATTACGTAAATCAAGATGATATTGTTGATTTTCCATGTTCACTTTTCAAAATTGATGTGTTTCATATTCTCAGAAAAAAAAAATTTATTTGAATCCATTGGAAAGTGTTCACTTATTTTTAGCCTTTAGCTTTGACTTTTTGAAAACTTTGGAAACAAGTTTTTAGCTGTTTTACGTGGAAGAAAGTTGTTCCCAAAAGCTAAACCCGGGCCAAAGATGGTGGACTCAAAGTCGGTCTGCCCCTTTTGATGTTAAATGGTATGTAAAATTCATGCAAAATAAAGAAACTGTTGACTTTACAAGGAGAAATTACTGCATAAATCAAGATGATATTGTCGACTTTTCATGTTCACTTTCCAAAGTTGATGTGTTTGGTATTCTAAAAAAAATTGTTTTATTTGAATCCACTGGAAAGTGTTCTCTTATTTTTAGCCTTTAGCCTTGACTTTTTGAAAACTTTTGAAACAAGTTTTTAGCTGTTTTACGGGGAAGAAAGTTGTTCCCAAACCTAAACCCGGGGCAAAGATGGTGGACTCAAAGTCAATCTACCCCTTTTGATGTGAAATGGTATGTGAAATTCATGCAAAATAGAGAACATGTTCACTTTACAAGGAGAAATTACTGCGTAAATCAAGATAATATTGTCGATTTTCCATGTTCACTTTCCAAAATTGATGTGTTTGGTATTCTCAGAAAAATTGTTTTATTTGAATCCACTGGAAAGTGTTCTCTTATTTTTAGCCTTTACCCTTGACTTTTGGAAAACTTTGGAAACAAATTTTAGTTGTTTTACGGGGAAGAAAGTTGCTCCTAAACCTAAACCGGGGCAACGATGATGGACTCAAAGTGAGTCTGCCCCTTTTGATGTGAAATGGTATGTGAAATTCATGCAAAATAAAAAAACATGTTCACTTTACAAGGAGAAAGTACTGCGTAAATCAAGATGATATTGTCGATTTTCCATGTTCACTTTCCAAAGTTGATGTGTTTGGTATTCTAAAAAAAAATTATTTTATTTGAATCCACTGGAAAGTGTTCTCTTATTTTTAGCCTTTTGCCTTGACTTTTTGAAAACTTTTGAAACAAGTTTTTAGCTGTTTTACGGGGAAGAAAGTTGTTCCAAACCTAAACCCGAGGCAAAGATGGTGGACTCAAAGTCAGTCTACCCCTTTTGATGTGAAATGGTATGTGAAATTCATGCAAAATAGAGAACATGTTCACTTTACAAGGAGAAATTACTCCGTAAATCAAGAAGATATTGTCGATTTTTCATGTTCACTTTCCAAAATTGATGTGTTTGGTATTCTTAGAAAAATTGTTTTATTTGAATCCACTGGAAAGTGTTCTCTTATTTTTAGCCTTTAGCCTTGATTTTTTGAAAACTTTGGAAACAAGTTTTCAGTTCTTTTACTGGGGATGAAAGTTGTTCCTAAACCTAAACCGGGCAACGATGATGGACTCAAAGTGAGTTTGCCCCTTTTGATGTGAAATGGTATGTGAAATTCATGCAAAAAAAAAAACATGTTCACTTTACAAGGAGAAATTACTGCGTAAATCAAGATGATATTGTCGATTTTCCATGTTCACTTTCCAAAATTGATGTGTTTGGTATTCTCAGAAAAATTGTTTTATTTGAATCCACTGGAAAGTGTTCTCTTATTTTTAGCCTTTAGCTTTGACTTTTTGAAAACTTTGGAAACAAGTTTTTAGTTGTTTTACGGGGAAGAAAGTTGTTCCCAAACCTAAACCAGGGGCAAAGATGGTGGACTCAAAGTCAGTCTGCCCCTTTTGATGTGAAATGGTATGTGAAATTCATGCAAAATAAAGAACATGTTCACTTTACAAGGAGAAATTACTGCGTAAATCAAGATGATATTGTCGATTTTCCACGTTCACTTTCCAAAATTGATGTGTTTGGTATTCTCAGAAAAATTGTTTTATTTGAATCCTTTGGAAAGTGTTCTCTTATTTTTAGTCTTTAGCCTTGACTTTTTGAAAACTTTGGAAACCAGTTTTTAGTTGTTTTACGAGGAAGAAAGTTGTTCCCAAACCTAAACTCGGGGCAACGATGGTGGACTCAAAGTCAGTTTGCCCCTTTTGATGTGGAATGGTATGTGAAATTCATGCAAAATAAAGAACATGTGGCCATTGTGGATCACAACATTGTTACGGATTGACCTACAATTTTCAAATGGTTCCGTCACCTTGTTTTCTTTTATGTGAATCTAGTTTTGGTATAACTTATGAAAAAACATATTGGCTAAGTTATCCGTACAAATTGTATCATTAATTTAGTAGCGTTTATAAAACAAGGGCTGTGAGTAGCAATTTGTACATGGTTATGGATCCTGATGAATTTCAGGGTAGAATACAGATTGTCTAGAGATTTGTTTACTAGCGAAAGAGCATTATGACTTCATTAATGAAAGAAATACACATTTGGAGCTGCATCTCATTGACGAAAAAGCTATCTATGGAAGGTAGATGACATCAATATGTTAGCTAATCACTTCGATTTGCCAAAAATGTGCACATTATTTATGACCCATTTGTTCTTTATCCAATCCATTGTTCCTTGGTCATCTTCACAAGTAGAATATGACCATGAGAAAGCTATATTACCGAGACTCCAAAAGGGCAAGAAACGAAAGAAAAAGCACCGATACCTTTTTTTTTTTTTTTTTTTTTTTTTTTTTTTTTTTTTTTTTTTTTTTTTCTCGCGAGTCTTGAAAGTGCATCGAAAATGGATAAAGTGTAATAGCCAATTAATATGAAACCAGCCATTACTTTTTATTTAATATCAGTTTCGAGAAATCACATTCGACAGAGATTAATATGAAATTATATATATGAATTAATTGCTAATTGCAAAATTCCTAAACTTTTAGCACAAACTTATGACTGTACTCAAAAAAAAAAAAATCTGCAGAATTTATTGTCTTTGTTGAAAGAGCACAAAGTAAAAACTGCCCAAGTATCGGACAATGGTCCAGCGCAGGGGAACCATCTTTGGATAATTGATGGATTTACTGGAGCATTTTACACTATTCACATACTTCTCTTATCTTTTACACATTCCAATTTCCCACAGATAATTTTCTCGTGTGTACTTTACGCCAGCGATGGGGTGCTCCTTCCGCAATCATTTTCTTTTGCTTGGTGTAGAAAATCAAATTGACTATGATTAATATTTTTATCTAATTCTGCCGTAGAGATAACGCTTAGAAGAATGCATACATCATTCTTGCTTTTTAGTTTTTTGAATGCGCTACCAATTTTGCAGATTAATAATCATAAAGGCAATCAATAAATGATTTTTGAGACCAAAACAAGTAGATTCTCCCCAAAATCCCAATCCTCTATAAATCTCTTGTCAATGAGATGGCTAAACCACACCTAAATTACAGGCCATATCTAATCTCACTGCACACCCCTTCGGTCCACTTCGAAATTGAGTCACACAACTAGTAGTTTTGCAAACTTACAGTTTCGTTGCTTCATTTTTGCGATAGCCATTTCATTGTCCTTTCTACGAGTTTCCTCGACGTTAAATTTGAATAACCAATAACAAATTTGAAATATCTAAAAATATTAAGAATTTATCGATCGGATTAATTGTTAGTAAGTGATGAAAAATGACCATCTTATAATCCTCAATCCTAATAGTAGATCTTTGATTGTTTTTTGAATTTGTAAGCGATCCCCTTCATTTGTTAATAATAAGTTACCAACACAATAATTTTACCAGTATAAATTATGAATAGATTATTGATGTTTTTTTTGGTTTAACGAGTGCGAACGTTTATTTGTTAATAACATACTAACCAACTGACCAATATACCGGGTTGATGTAGATCCGAATAGTCATCACTTTTTCAGATGGGCGTGTCTTATCGCTAGTAGATTAGGAAGTGCTTACATAGTTTACGAGTAGTGTCGCTCAACAGTTGTAACTTACGAATAAAATAACAATCTTACCACTATAAATTCTTAGTATATTATTAGCATTATTTCACGTCTTATGAATAACGACGTTAATTTGTTAGTGACATACTAATGAAATAACCAATTTACTAAGCATAAATAGACTTGTAGATTACGAACAATCGTTTAGCTTTACAAGTGGGCGCACTTTTTGCGTTAAAAGATTACAAGTTACTTACTAGTATTGTCAATTAGCTAGGTGTAACTTACATACAAAATTAAAGTATTACCATTATAAATTCCTAGTAGAATAATTTTAGTGGTAAATTAATTATTCTGGAGATAACTTACTACCTCAAAAGCAGATCGATGTTCTATATATGTGTGTGTGTGTGTGTGTGTCTGTGTGTGTTATTAATTTCAATGTTAACTTGTTATTTACACCACTAGATTTATTTTTTGTGTGGTAAATATATAAAGAAATTTTAATACGTAATTATTATATGATGGGATTAAGTCGCTGATCATTCATAAATTACATGTAAGTACTTGAACAACAAATTTCCAGTTGTACAAATTTACCAGCGGGTAGATCTTACTAATACTTTTACATATTTTCTAACGGAATATTGCTCCGTCTTTTCCCAAACGGAAACGTCAAAAATTTGTATGCCTAATCACACGATTTGTTACGGTACTTGATAAACCAATTTTATGCCTAGCCGCACAATCTGTATAAGGACAAATCAGTCGTTGTTCCTGGTACCGACTAAGTCCAAAGGAAAACGAGGCATGAAGATGACCCTTGCAGCTGTAAATGACCGATAGAGGGGGTTGGAAAGTCAGTCGAGGCCATCCAGCGAATGTCGGAATACAGACGCATGAAGACTCGAAGTCAACGATCAGGTCTTCACCCTTAATTGTCTGACAGTGTCCTGTGGGCAATAGAATAAGCGCGTTCTCATCAGAATCAATCCTTTCTGAAAGTGAAAGTTGGACCCCAGAAACAGTCTGCAAATGCAGATGATAGGCACTGTCAACTTCAGCGGCATCACTTTCATAAGAAATTTCCTCTGCAAACTCCAAGACAATGGCATCAACCTTATGATGTTCCAGTCCACTGCACAAGGTCCTCTCGACTCTGCGGTCAACAGCCATGAAAGTTGTTTTGATAGCTGGGAAGCTTCATGTGGGAATAATCAAAAGCCGGAATTGGATTAGTGATGCCGAGGTAGCGACCTCAGAGTCTAGCTCCCGCTAGAAAAAAAAAATGGGAGCCATTTTAGAGAATGGAAACTCAGATGCATCGCAAGTACAAAGTTGCTGTGTGTGAGTTGTATCTTAACATAAAAATTCCTGAAAGCCATGATCAGTCATTGCCATCACCGTATGAAAGGAACTTCTTTCCTTTCTTCTAGTTGGTGTGAAAGATTCTATTTCTCTTATACACAGAATGAAATCGCTGCTAATCAATGTTGCTGATCTTAAGCCAGAGACTTGGCAACTTGATTGATCTTCATTGGAATGTAAATTATATGCAATGAAAGAGGATGTGAGGACTTCGGCTCTATTTGTTTCACAAAAAAATAAATGATTTGAAAAATATTTTCTTAAAAATGATATGTTGTACCACTTGAAATAATTAGTAAGTGGAAAATATTTTCATTATTGACAGCAATTTATGCCTAAATATTTTTGTGAACAATGAATATTTGTTCACTTTTATAAATAATACAAATGATCATTTTCAGAAAAATATTTTTTAAATTATTCATTTTCCATGAAGTAAATAGAGTATTATTTTCTCCTCTTTTTTTCCGTTGAGGATTGCAAGTATATCATTAACAAGCATCTCTCAAAGAACGAATATTATTAGTAAACGTTAATATATATATATGTGTGTGTGTGTGTGTGTGTGTGTGTGTGTGTGTGTAACAAGCCCCACACTATTGCAAATAAGAAAAAAAATATTAACAAGTGTCTCCCGAAGAACTTATTAAACATATTTAATTAGAAAAGTTTCAATTTTCAAAAATGAGAATGGAGAGCCACTGACCATACTTGGACCGAATATGTGGCTTGCGGCAAGAGAGAAAGGACCTGCTCGGTGAAATGACCGTGGTTCACAGAAGTGAGATGACCGTGGTGGCTAATTGAATGTTTGAGAAGCTCGGTGTTACTTTGCCCTGGTCGCTGAACGAGGGTCTCTGTCATTCTTTTTCCACGATAAAGTGATCTTAAAATGAGAAAATATTTGTGAACAAGAGGTCTTAAAAGTCTTCAGCTGCGTCGAAAAGTTCAATGATTGGAACGTGAGTTACGCGGGACATATTAAACTTTTTCTTCTAGAGTTTTGTTGGCCTCTAGTTTCTGTCTGCCGCAATGCGCTCTGATTCCACAAGAAGTAACCTTGCAAAGCACGGGAATCAGACTTAGCTATTGAACAGTGAACTCACTAGAAATATCTTCTCTGTGAGGCTCGTGACTGAGTCCTACACGTCTTATGCCCATTCATTAAGCTACTCGAGACGGGTTCCCTCAAGATTACAATGCTCAGGATTGCATAGATAGCTCTCTTCTTCTATTAGGCTTTTAGTGTTCATGGTCCAAACCTGCGAAGTCCAAGTGAGACCGGCCTTTAGAAAATCATATCCACCATGGATTGATAAGGTATTATTGCATGACGTTAGTGAGCCGCTAATATCATTCACAGATTACATGGAAATGCCTGAACGACAATAGGTTACCAGTTGCACAAATTTATCAACAGCATTTAGATTTTACTGATAGTGTTACATATTGTCTTTATAACTGAACATTGTTCCGTTTTTTCCCAAACGGAATTTCAGAACCTTCTGTTTGAAACAAGACCAAAAAGCTTCATTAGACCATGCTAAACAAAGGGGAGATCAACGTATTGTTGCGGTTGATCAATGAATAACTATGATAATCTGCAGTGTTTGTACAAATAATAAGTTTAGAGCAAAGCGAGAAATGAGATCGATTTACAAAGTTTGCGCAGTAGCTTGCGTGACAGATTTCTATTACTTCCTGAATTTGGCTCACTTGGTTTAAATCTCTAAATCACAATTTGTTATGGCACTTCGTAAACCAATAGGCCAATCCGAATGAACCCAGCAACCACTCACCAATATATAAGGACAGACTAATTGTTGTTCCGAGAATGTCCTAAGTCCAAAGGAAAACAGAGCGTGAAGCAGACCCTTGTCGTTGTCAATGACCAAGTAATAGAGGCGTGGGAATAGTCAGTCGAGGCCATTCAATGAATGTGGGTATACAGACACATGATTGATGAATTGGAGTCATCCGTTGTTTGAATCGGGATCTGCAGGATTGATGAAGAGAAATGTTCCTGGAAAGGACTTAGGGGCTTCACGTTGATGGTATAAATTGTACGAGTTGGTTAGGAAGGCTGGCTGTTGAGGGCCTCTTATTGAGGTCCGTGTATTCGTTAATGTCGGCGAATCTAGCTGAACTCTCCTTATTTTTTATGAATGGGAGTTATGGTGAACAAGCTTTAGAAAGTTGTGCCCATCTTGTCGACTTGTTCCTTATTCTCGTGCTCATGTAGTTTCTATTGTTTAGAGCGCGTTTTGACATCTACTCAATACTTAGCGCGATGTAAGCTTAGAGAACCTTGATTATGTAAATCGCAAATGGTCTCCTCGATCGGGCCTTACTCATCTATTCACTTTTTTTTTTTTTTTTATCTTCTTCAGGCCAGAGTTTATTGGTTGATGGAAGAAGGTAGAGCGAGAGAAAATACTTAGTTTTCTCCTTTCTTTCGAATAACTAAAGCTAGTTCGTGGATGAATATTACCCTTAATTCCTTAATATTGCTAGAGATGCGTCTATATTATTTTTGGTCCTCGGAAGAATTTATGACGACCAATTCGAACGGGCAGTTGTAGGTATCCTTCATTAACATCCGGTGCCTACGTGGAGAACAATTTTCAAAATCTAAATGCTTGGTAAAAATTCTCAGAAATTACTTGCAAAAGGAAACATAATGCAGCAGGAGATGACTCAAGTCAATCCGCCACTGATTACACAAGTAAATCTGCTACTAATCTGTCTATTTTATACAAATCACGGAATGCCCTTCTCCTATTAATTCTCATTTGCTTGTTGTGGAAAGTCGATTTCAGCCGATGTCTGTCTTCACTAATTCTGCCGTAGAGAGACCGTTAGGAGGAATGTCACATTTTTCTTGTTTTTTAGCAGCCAACCTGTTCACTCACTTATGCCAAGTCGATGCAGATAAATGGCTTGTGTGAGACCAAAAGAGGAGGCTCTCTCCTGGATCCTCCCTCACTATAAATCTCTTCTCAACGTGGTGGCTAACCCACAGCTAAATTACACATCCCATCTCTCATCCCTTCTTAATCTCCCGCTACATCACTTCAGCACACTTCTGCTTTGAGTTATGCAGATCTTGGGCTTCAGTTCTGCAAACTTACAATTTCATAGCTTCATTTTTGCAATTGCTATTGCATCGTGCTTTGTACGAGTCTCCTCATCATCAAATGAAACTGACAAATCCGCATTGCTTGCATTCAAGGCTGGGATAACTGAGGACCCCTTTGGGGTGCTTAGCTCCTGGAATAATACCGTCAACCTTTGCCAATGGTATGGCGTCACATGCAGTCGCCGGCACCCCAACAAAGTCACCGTGTTGGCCCTGTATTCTCAGAAACTCTCAGGGTCTATCTCCCCTCATATCGGGAACCTTAGCTTCTTAAGGGTATTGTTGCTCTATAATAATAGCTTTTACCATGAAATTCCTCCGCAAATCGGGCGGTTGCACCAGTTACGCAACTTGTCGCTAGCCAATAATTCTCTCACAGGTGAAATCCCCAAGAACATATCAGGTTGCCTCGACCTCTTCCATGTCGAATTGTCTGGAAACCAATTGAGTGGAGAAGTGCCTCTAGAAATAGGTTCTATGGCGAAGCTTCGCTTTCTTTATGGATCAGAAAATAATCTAAGAGGAAGTATCCCTTCTTCAATTGGCAACTTATCATCATTGGAGGATGTTTATCTTAGCTGGAATTACTTAGGCGGGAGTCTTCCTCGGGCTCTAGGCCAACTGACCAAACTATCGGCACTTGTTTTGCTACAGAACAGGTTGTCTGGTACGGTTCCACCTTCCCTCTTCAATTTATCTTCATTGAAAGGACTTGACGTAGGTTATAACCAAATACATGGAAGTCTTCCCACTACAATAGGCTTTGGTCTCCCCAACTTAGAATTTTTCAGCATCGCCTCAAACCAATTTGTTGGCTCAATCCCTCCGTGGATACCTAATAATGCTACAAAGCTAAGGGTACTTCAACTTGGAAGCAACAGACTCTCTGGGAAAGTACCATCCTTTGAAAGTTTGCATAACTGTCAAATTTTTAGCATTCAACATAATCACCTTGGAAGTAGGGAATCTGGTGACTTGAAATTCCTTTGCTCATTAACCAATATCACTAGCTTACTTGTCTTAAGTGTTGATGATAATAGATTTGGTGGGCTATTACCGAGATGCATTGGTAATTTCTCCATTGCTATCAAACAATTATTTTTCGGACGAAATCTTATCATTGGTGAGATTCCTAGAGAAATCGGCGATCTTGTGAACTTAGAGATCTTGTCAATGGAAGACAACAGTTTTTCAGGTGCTATCCCGATTGATTTGGGAAATCTTCAAAATCTGATGATTATGAGTCTCTCCTATAACAATCTATCAGGGGTAATTCCATCCTCTTTGCAGAAGATGAAGCGATTGTTAAAATTATATCTTTCCGAGAATCACTTTCATGGACACATACCTTCACATCTAGATAACTGTAGTCTAATGGAGCTCGATCTTTCTAACAACAATCTCAGTGGTTCCATATTCCCAGTGGTCAAAACTCTCATTTATTTAGATTTGTCTAACAACCATTTGAGCGGGGCTCTTCTGGTGGAAGTGGGGCAAATTGACCATTTAGATACTTTGGACATCTCAGGCAATATATTCAGTGGTGAAATTCCAAGCACTCTAGGTGATTGTAATGCATTGGTAGTATTAGTAATGAATAATAACCACTTCCAAGGATCCATTCCTCAATCAATTAGCTCATTAAGAAGTATTGAGGAATTGGATCTTTCAAATAACAATCTCTCGGGTGAGATTCCGAAGTTCTTAGCGGCATTCGATTTCTTGGAATTTCTGAATTTATCCTATAACAATTTTGAAGGCATGTTACCAACCGAAGGAGTCTTCAAGAATGCGAGTGCCATTTTTATTGCGGGAAACAACAAGATATGTGGAGGAATCCCAGAATTTCGGCTACCTAAATGCGTCTCTAGACACTCCAAGAGCAAAGGAGTAGTTGATAAATTGAAACTCTTGCTCTCTATAATTTTTGGGCTGATAGGGGTGCTTCTCGTTCTCATTTTTGTGTATGTATGTTGGCTGAAGAAGAAGAAAGCACAAGAACCAACTTCAAGTTCCGTAGCTGAAAGCTGGCAAAACTTATCTTATGGAACTCTTCTCAAAGCAACTAATGGTTTTTCTTCAACTAATTTGATTGGTCTTGGTAGTTTTGGATCCGTTTACAGGGGAATACTCCAGGAGAATGGGACTAATGTTGCCGTGAAGGTGCTTAATTTAACGTGCCATGGTGCTCTTAAGAGCTTCAAAGCCGAGTGTGAGGCCCTAAAGTGTATCAAACACCGAAATCTTTTGAAGATAGTAACAGTATGCTCAGGTATTGATCATAACGGAAATGACTTTAAGGCTTTAGTCTATGAGTTCATGGTCAATGGTAGCCTCGAAGAGTGGTTGCACCCATGTCCAATACCAGCTGATGCGGATGGGCCCTCAAAATTTTTGAATCTCATCCAAAGGATAAAGATTACAATTGACATTGCTTTTGCACTAGAATATCTTCATAACCAATGCCACAACACCATAGTTCATTGTGATCTAAAGCCAAGCAATGTGCTTTTAGATGCAGAAATGGTTGGACATGTTGGTGACTTTGGATTGGCAAAGTTCATCCTTGAATCCACTTCTTACACGAACACAAATATAAGCTCAGCTGGTTTGAGAGGAACAATTGGTTATGCTGCTCCAGGTCTGTCCCCTTGTGTCCCTAGCTCCCTCAAATGAAGAATTTGTTTATCACAAAATTGCTGATGCATCTTTTCACAAAACTTTGGACTTCAAAATGAGATTGTGCACATGCTATTTTCTCATAACTCAACCATTTGTGGTTCTTGATAAGTGCAGAATATGGAATGGGAAGTGGGGTTTCTACTGAAGGGGATGTGTATAGCTCATGCTAGAGATGTTCACAGGAATGAGTCCGACAACTGAGATATTCAAAGAAAATTTCAACCTTCATAATTTTGTTGAGGAAGCTTTGCCAAAACGAGTCCTAGAGATTACCGATCCCATTCTAGTTCAAGAAGTAGAGAGCAATGCAGGCCAAAGCAGAAAGGGTACAATCCAAAATTGTCTGCTAATGATCTACAAAATTGGGATTGCCTGCTCAGTTGGAGTCCCAAGAGATCGAATGAGCATCACAGATGTAACAGCTCAACTATGTTCGATTAGGGACAGACTTTACGCAGCTGGCTTATGAGGATAGGAGTTATACTAAAGCAGTAAGTTTTTTTAGTACATCCTGCAAATCATGCCAAACTGAACCAGTTACGCATTGACAAGCACCTGACATTACGCATTTTTTTCTTTTTTCATATCTAGATAAACTCAATTGTCTGATAATGCGAAGATGGAGCCATGGAAGTAATAAGATCATCATGCAGAACCAAAGTGGCTTGGAACCACTATGGCATATGGGAACCTTTAGTTAACTCGAATTCAACGACAATGTCTTCGTCCTCCGGGAGGTAGGGAGACGTGGCAGAAGGTCTTCATCTCTGATGCAAATGTGGGACAACTGCTTCTCTAACGTGTTGTGAGGTTGGTGAATCGAGTTCTGATGTAGACTATGAATAGTTTAGACCGTGAAGAACATAGGTGTGTTTCATTATTCCTTTAAGACGAAAGTTGGCATGTGAGAGGAGAACGAAGTATTAGGAGTGATGCTGTCATCCATACAGCTGTACTGTATATCCGGATTATTGAAAAGAAAAGGCTTACAGGCAAGCCAGTATATGTGTCTTAAAGTTGTCTGAACGATACATTTATCCTTTTCTATCTTTTATGCTAGTTAAATAGTTCAATTATCTATTAATACGAGTAGACATTATGCTGGCACATCCCGCGCGATGTGTGTCTAGGAAAAAAGACTACTACGTAAGTTTTTCTGGATACTTTCATGTACGATGCAAACTCGAGTCCTACATTACCTAAATCCTCCACTTGGGAGAGCTACGTTATTGCATCATCTCACCAAGCGGGAATGACTTTCATTGGCAGAAATCTAGTTTTAAGTGAAACATGGATCGCCAACACAAATAACTTGGAAGTAAAGGTTATAGTCATTATCAAATTTATGATGAAGACCAAATCATGATAATCGAGTTCATCAAATGGATTAAATAAACAAATTTCCTCTCATTAATAGGAATTTCAAGACATTTTAGTCCACTGCACGGACAAAATAGAAAAAGTCGACTAATTGGATAGTACTCCTCACTCTGCCTAGAAAAGAATAGGAAGATGGCCATTATATCCATATGATCATTGGCCATAGTTTTTCCTTCCATTTTAATTTTTGGGAATCTTCATATTAGAAAGCGGAGAGGTCATTAGCTATGCATTTTGCAGAATTCAAAAAGAACTGTAGCAACTTCAGACGGTGTAAGCTTAGACATCTGAAGTTCCGAGTTTCTATCTTTGAAAATTTTTTGTGTACAGCTCAAGGTTCTGACTTATTGGCTGTGCACTTCACTATAGATTCTAAAATTTCCCCTTTATTTTCTACTTGCACTAGAGAATCATTGGTACATCACCTGTAAAA
Organism: Eucalyptus cladocalyx; assembly: GCA_017140615.1. NCBI lineage: Eukaryota > Viridiplantae > Streptophyta > Magnoliopsida > Myrtales > Myrtaceae > Eucalyptus > Eucalyptus cladocalyx. Next base: position 10,130,745 of record CM029519.1, read on the forward strand.
AGATGGCGAATCCCTTGTGCGGGAATCATGCAACTGCATAATTACCTCTGTGTTCTTAGAAAGCCTCTTCCGTGGGTACATTTATCTTATTTCTCGTTTTCTCCTATTCTGGTTTTTTCTTGCCCAAACCTTTTCTAGAGAGGAGGTCGTGAATAATACGAGATCCCAAGAGTAATTGAGAATCTCGTGAACTTAGAAAAGTTGTATGAGGATGGCAACAATCTTTCATGTACAATCCCATTTGACTTGAAAAATATTCAAAATCTTACGTATGTCTCTCGATCAACAATCTCTCCGGGGTAACTGCATTTTCATGCAAAAATCTAAGCAAATTGATTTATCTGTATCTTGATGGGAATAACTCTCAAGGGCGCATTCCTCCACATCTAGATAAGTGCTTGCTCAAATAATAAATTTAGAGAATGTGAGAAACAAAATTGATTTACAAAGTTGGTGTACTTGTCCGTATGGCGAACTTCTGTTATCGTTTAAATTTGGCTCACTCGTTTAAATGCGTAATGCACTTAATAAACCAATTTTATGAACTAACACTACTGTTTCTAGCATCATTCATCAATGTATAAGGACAAACTAGTTTTTGTTCATGTTAGCTACTAAGTCCAAAGGAAAACGGAGCATGAAGAAGACCGTTGTTGCTGTGAATGACCGATAGAGGGGGTCGGAAAGTCAGTCGAGGCCATTCAATGAATGTCGGAATACAGACACATGAAGACTCAAAGTCAACGATAAGGTCTTCGCCCTTAGTTGTCTGAGTGTCCTCTGGAGAATGAAATAAGCGCGTTCTCATTAACATCAATCCTCTCTGGAAGTGAAAGTTCGACCCCAGAAACAAGTTGCAAATGCAGATGATAGGCACTGTCAACTTCAGCGGCATCCCTTTCATACGAAATTTCCTCCGCCAACTCCAAAACAATAGCATCAACCTTTTGATGTTCCAGTCCACTAAACAAGGTCGTCTCGACTCTGCGATCGACAGCCATGAAAGTTTTTTTGATATCTGGGAAGCTTCTTGAGGGAATAACCAAAAGCCGGAATTGTAGCGGGGGGCTACTGGAGTGGAATTATCTTCTCAGGTTCTTCATATACTACCTGTTTGGCTTACAAGCAGTTGTAACAAGATAAGCAACCTCAGAGTCTTACCCACCCTAAAGAAAAAGGTGGCCAATTTAGAGAATCGAAACACAGATGCATCGCAAGATAAAGTTGCTAAGTGTGAATTGTTTCTTTAGAGAATAATCCCAACCACCATGATCAGCGATTGCCAACCCGTATAAAAGGAATTTCTTTCCTTTCTTCTAGTTGATATGAAAGATTTTAATATCTCTATTACACACGTGTATTGAAATCGCAGCTAATCGATGTTCACTGATCTTGTTCGTAGAGCGAGAAACAAACAACTTCAAAATAATTAGCGTCTTATTGCTATACCAATCTAGTTTAAATGCACACAATTTTGGACAAAATTAAACTATCGACATATATTCATATTGATGGAAACTTCAGTTTGTTTTTTTTATGAGGAGCAACTTGATGGCGTAACATGATAAAGTAAGATCCCTACTTTACAAGAATGTTTATTTGCCAAATTTAGCAGAAATCATGCGGTAATTCCTCTCAAAGAAGGAATTATGTTGGACTTTGTATTTCTAAACAAAATCGTGAGACAAAGATTTCTATATGACCGCATCGATACAAGACAATTTGAGCTATTTCTCATACTTCCAAGGGTTTATTGCTTCTGTGCTGTCTCTGTCGACAACTTTGACCAACACTTTTTTTTTCTTCCTTCCTTTTTTAGAACATACAAGAATAAAATAAAACAGAAAAATAGGGAGAATAGATATTACAAGTAAATGTGTATAATATATGTCTACATATAACATTCCCCACCCTACTGAATGTTTGAGAAGCTCGACGTTAGTGTGTGTGTGTGTGTTTTGGTACTTGACGGGTCTCGCAAGTTGAATGCTCTAATTCCACAAGGAGTAGACCGTGCAAAGCACGGGAAGCATCCATGACCCAGAAATCTGGAATTAGATGTTGACCGAAAAATCATGAAAATCGAATGCATCTGCTCGGTGGGTGCGGGAAGTTGCACTTCCAAATAATTGCTCCCGAGTAAAACTCTCTCGATGCGGATGGATCCGATGGGTAGGTGTGGGAAAGTACTCCCGTGCCCTTTTTCTTTAAAAAAAAAAAAAGAATTTTTTGTTGTGGCCTTAAAGCAATTAGTTCAGAAAATTCTATGGTTAAACAAAAATCATAAAAATCCTAAACTGTGCCCACCATTGACACATTGACCCAGAATTTTTTTTTTTTTGACATCAAAAATTTCAAAATATGTCCATTGTGACACATTCACTCTGAACTTCTTTTTTTATAATATAAAAAACTCTAAGCTTATACCTACGTGACATATTTACCATCCGTCAAGGTTCAGATGATTTTTCAGCCAAAATAACATTATTTTTTTATTTTATTTTTCATAATATTCTTGAATTAAATCAGCAGGGCTATTTGATCTATTGCATTCCCAATAATTCGGGTTGAAGCATTCGCTCGGTATGCATAAATAAAGCTACAATGAAAATGTATACTTCGATGTTATTCAAATGGAAAGAACATAAAGTGCTAAGATAAGTTGGAACTAGTAGATTTCTAACATTCCATTTGCCAAAAATTGAAATTCATTATGTGTATGGAAATTTTGAATAACTGATGGCAAATTTGAGATATTGCCTGTAATTTTCTACTTATTAGGAACTTATCAGTCTAGTCAACTATTAGTGAGTGATGAATGAAATAGTAATTTTACAAGTTTTTAGTTGTTTTCAAACCAAAAGATGGGGTAGAAAGTTGTTCCCAAACCTAAACCCAGGGCAATGATGGTGGACTCAAAGTCAGCCTGCCACTTTTGATGTGAAATGGTATGTGAAATTCATGCAAAATAAAGAACATGTAGCCATTGTGGATCACAACATTGTTACGGATTGACCTACAATTTTCAAATGGTTCCGTCACCTTGTTTTCTTTTATGTGAATCTAGTTTTGGTATAACTTATGAAAAAACACATTGGCTAAGTGATCCGTACAATTTGTATCATTAATTTAGTAGCGTTTATAAAACAAGGGCTGTGAGTAGCAATTTGTACATGGTTATGGATCCTGATGAATTTCAGGGTAGAATACAGATTGTCTAGAGATTTGTTTACTAGCGAAAGAGCATTATGACTTCATTAATGAAAGAAATACACATTTGGAGCTGCATCTCATTGACGAAAAAGCTATCTATGGAAGGTAGATGACATCAATATGTTAGCTAATCACTTCGATTTGCCAAAAATGTGCACATTATTTATGACCCATTTGTTCTTTATCCAATCCATTGTTCCTTGGTCATCTTCACAAGTAGAATATGACCATGAGAAAGCTATATTACCGAGACTCCAAAAGGGCAAGAAACGAAAGAAAAAGCACCGATACCTTTTTTTTTCTCGCGAGTCTTGAAAGTGCATCGAAAATGGATAAAGTGTAATAGCCAATTAATATGAAACCAGCCATTACTTTTTATTTAATATCAGTTTCGAGAAATCACATTCGACAGAGATTAATATGAAATTATATATATGAATTAATTGCTAATTGCAAAATTCCTAAACTTTTAGCACAAACTTATGACTATACTCAAAAAAAAAAAAAAATCTGCAGAATTTATTGTCTTTGTTGAAAGAGCACAAAGTAAAAACTGCCCAAGTATCGGACAATGGTCCAGGGCAGGGGAACCATCTTTGGATAATTGATGGATTTAGTGGGAGCATTACACACTATTCGCACACTTCTCTTATCTTTTACACATTCCAATTTCCCACAGATAATTTTCTCGTGTGTACTTTACGCCAACAATGGCGTACTCCTTCCGTAATCATTTTCATTTGCCCGTTGTGGAAAATCAATTTGACTTTCATTAATTTTTTATTTTATTCTGCCGTAGAGATAACGCTTAGAGGGATGTATACATCTTTCTAGCCTTTTAGTTTTTTTTTTTTTTTTTAATGCAACACCAATTTCGCAGATTAATCTTAAAGGTAATCAATAAATGACTTTTGAGACTAGAACAAGTAGGCTCTCTCCAAAATCCCGATACCCTATAAATCTCTTGCTAATGAGATGGTTAAACCATGCTTAAATTACACATCAGGTCTCTCATCCTTTCTTAATCTCCCTGCTCATCCCTTTAGTCCACTTCTGCCTTGAGTCATGCAACTCGTGGGCTTTAGTTTTGCAAACTCACAATTTTGTTGTTTCGTTTTTGCGATTGCCATTGCATTGTGCTTTCTAGGAGTTTCCTCGACGTTAAATTTGGATAACCAATGGCAAATTTGAAATATCTGTTAGTAAGCAAACTACTGGAAACTTATCAGTCCGATTGATTAATTGTTAGTAAGTGATGAATGGAATGACCATTTGGATAACCAATGGCAAATTTGAAATATCCGTTAGTAAGCAAACTACTGGAAACTTATCAGTCCGATTGATTAATTGTTAGTAAGTGATGAATGGAATGACCATTTAATAATCTTTAATCCTAATAGTAGATCACTTATTGTTTGTATAATTTGTATGTGGTCCCCTTCATTATTCAATAATAAGTTACCAACATAATAATTTTACCACTATAAATTATGAATAGATTATTGATGTTTTTTCGGTTTAATGAGTACCAACGTTTATTTGTTAATAACGTACTAACCGAATAAACTGATTTACTAGGTTGATGTAGATTACGAATAGTCATTCATTTTTACAAATGGGGTGTTTTGTCGCTAGTAGATTAGGAATTGCTTATAGTTTACGAGTAGTGTCGTTGAACGGTTGTAACTTCCAAACAAAATAACAATTTTATCACTATAAATTCCTAGTAAATTATTAGCATTATTTAAATCTCATGAATAATGTAATTTGTTAGTAACATACTAATGAAGAAATCGATTTACCGGGCATAAATACACTTGTAGATTACGAACAATCATTCATTTTTACAAGTGGGTGTGTATTTGCGTTACTAGACTACAAGTTGATTACATACTTTACTAGTACTGTCAATTAACTAGTTGTCACTTAGAAACAAAATGAAAATTTTACCATCATAAATTCCTAGTATTTTAGTATCCAGTTATAACTTACTCCCTTAAAAACTTATCTATGTTTGTATTTATGCGTGATTAATTTCAATGTTAATTTGTTATTTACACCATTAGATTTAGTTTTCAGTGGCAAATGTATAAAAGAAATTTAACGAGTAATTATTGCATGATGGTAGTAAGCCACCGACGTTATTTGTAAATTACATGTAAGTACTTGAACAATAGATTAATGGTTGTATGAATTTACCTGCAGAATTTAGATCTTACCAATAGCCTCGCATATTGTCTATATCAAGGAACATTGTTCCGTAACGTCAAAAAAGACCACCGTGCTAAATAAAGAGGACATCAACGTATGGAAAATAACCTCAGACAAATAGAAAATTCGGTATCAGTATTCTTACGTGTATGTATCAAAAGTCGATACTTTATGATAATTTGCTGTCTCTATTCAAATAATAAGTTTGAAGTAAAGTGAGAAATAAAATTGATTTACGAAGTTTGTGTATTCGTATGATGGACTTCTGTTATTGTTTGAATATGTCTCACTTGTTTAAATGCCTAATGCACTTTTTTTTTTTTTTTGGTCAAAAAAATGACTAATGCACTCAATTAACCAATTTTATGAACTAATGCCACTGCTTCTAGCGCTGCTCATCAATGTATGAGGACAAACTAGTTGCTGTTCCTGGTACCGACTAAGTCCAAAGGAAAACGGAGCATGAATAAGACCGTCGTTGCTGTAAATGACCGATAGAGGGGGTTGGAAAAGTCTGTCGAGGCCATTCGATATACGTCGGCATTCATGCACATGTTGATTCAAAGTCAACGGTCAGCCCTTCGCCCTCGTCCACGAATGGTTGGAAAAGTCGGTCAAGGCCAATCAATGACTGTTGGAATACAGATGCATGTGGACTCAAAGTTAACGAAAAGGTCTTCGCCCTTAATTATCTGACAGTCTCCTGTGGATAATGAAAATAGCGCGTCCTCATCAATCCTTTAAAAGTGAGAATTGGACCCCAGAAACAAGTTGCAAATGCAGATGATAGGCACTGTCAAACAGCAGCATTACTTTCATAAGAAATTTCCTCTGCCAACTTGGAAGTCAAGATTCAAGACGATGCACATCAAATCGGACTCTCTGGATGCAAAATTATGTGGCGTTGAGGATACGTTGGAATATTAAGTCTGACCAAAAATTAGTCATTGTGTACATTTGGAGTAGTGGTGGGACTCTTTCTTTAGGTTGAATCATCTAGATGCAAAATTTTCTAAAAGATGTCATGAATCGAAGGCCAATAAGTGGAAATTTTTGTTAATTGGGGTGCAGAATCAAAGCTCTTTGAAAACTGAACATGGTCGACTAGGCTTATTTTTTAATCAATATTTTGGGTCTTGTTGATTTTTTTTTAAATGTTATTTTTTCGTGTTCACTTTCCAAAATTGATGTGTTTGGTACAAATTCTCAGAAAAATTGTTTTCATTGGAATCCACTAGGAAGTGTTTTCTCATTTTTAGTCTTGACTTTTTGAAAACTTTGGCGACAAGTTTTTACTTGTTTTCAAACCAAAACACGGGGTAGAAAGTTGTTCCCAAACCAAAACCCAGGGCAACGGTGGTGGATTGGACTCAAAGTCAATATGCCACTTCTGATGTGAAATGGCATGTGAAATTCGTGCAAAATAACAAACATGTGGCCACAGTGGATGACAACATTGTTACGGATTGACATACAGTTGTCAAATGGTTCCGTTACCCTGTTATCTTTTACGTGAATCTAGTTTTGATATAACTTACGAAGAAACACATTGGCTAAGTGATCCGTATAGATGGTATCATTAATTTAGTAGCTTTTATGAAACAAGTGCAGTGAGTAGCAATTTATATATGGTTATTTATCATCAAGAATTTCAATGTAGAATACAGATTGCCTAGACAGCATCATGACTTCATCAATGAAAGAAATCTGATTATATGTGATCAAAATTAATACCGCAGGTCATTAACGAAAAAGCCATTTATGGGAGGCAGATAACATCTATATGTAACGTAATTCTCACTTCAATGTGCCAGAAATGTGCACATTTATTATGACCTATTATACTTTATCCAATATATCGTTCCATGGTCATCTTTACTAGTAGAATATGACCATTAGAAAGCTGTATTACTCAAACTCCAAAAGGTCAAGAAAAGCAAGAAAAAGCACCGATACCTCTTTTTTATCTTGCGAGTCTTGAAAGCGCGTTGAAAATGGATAAAGTGTGATAGTTAAATAATACGAAGTCAGCCGTTACTTTCTAATTAATATCAGTTTTGAGAGATCACGTTCGGCAAAGATTAATATGAAATTATATATGAATTAATTGCTAATTGCAAATTTCCTAAACTTTTAGCACAAACTTATGACTATCCTAAAAAAAGATCCGTAGAATTTATTGTCTTTTTTGAAAGAGCACAAAGTAAAAACTGCCAATGTATCGCATGATGGTCCAGGGTAGGGGAACTATCTTTGCATAATTTACTGGGAGCATTTCACACTATTCGCACACTTCTCTTATAATTTACACAGATAATTTTCTCGTGTGTACCTTACGCCAACAATGGCGTGCTCCTTCCGTAATCATTTTCATTTGCCTGTTGTGGAAAATCAATTTGACTTTCATTAATTTTTTTATTTTATTCTGCCGTAGAGATAACGCTTAGAGGGATGTATACATCTTTCTTGCTTTTTAGTTTTTTCAATGCAACACCAATTTTGCAGATTAATCATGAAGGTAATTAATAAATGACTTTTGAGACCAAAACAAGTAGGCTCTCTCCAAAATACCGATACTCTATAAATCTCTTGTCAATGAGGTAGCTAAACCATGCCTAAATTACACATCACGTCTCTCATCCTTTATTAATCTCCCTGCTCATCCCTTCAGTCCACTTCTGCTTTGAGTCGTGCAACTCGTGGGCTTTAGTTTTGCAGACTTACAATTTCGTTGCTTCGTTTTTGCGATTGCCATTGCATTGTGCTTTCTATGAGTTTCCTCGACATTAAATTTGAATAACTAATAGCAAATTTGAAATATCTGTTAGTAAGTAAACTACTGGAAACTTAATAGGTCGATTAATCGTTAGTAAGTGATGAATGAAATGACCATTTTATAATCCTTAATCCTTATAGTAGATCACCGATTTTTTTATAACTTGTATGTGGTCCCCTTCATTACTTAATAATAAGTCACCAACAAAATAATTTTACCACCGTAAATTATGAACAGATTATTGATTTTTTTTCGGTTTAATGAGTACGAATGTTTACCTATCAATAACGTACTAACCCAACAAACTGATTTACTAGGTTGATGTAAATTACAAATATTCATTTTTACAAATGGGGTGTTTTGTCGCTAGTAGATTAGGAATTGCTTATAGAGTTTATGAGTAACGTCGCTAAATGGTTGTAACTTCTGAACAAAATAACAATTTTATCACTATAAATTCCTAGTAAATTATTAGCATTTTTAAAATCTCATGAATAATAACATTAATTTGTTAGTAACATACTAATGAAGTCATCGATTTACCAGGCATAAATCCACTTGCGGATTATGAACAATCGTTCATTTTTACAAGTGGGCGTGTATTTGCATTACTAGATTACAAGTTGCTTACATACTTTACTAGCACTGTCAATTAACTACTCGTAACTTAGAAACAAAGTGAAAATTTTACCATCATAAATTCCTAGTATTTTAGTGGTAAATTAATTACTCCAGTGATAAATCACTACCTTTGTTAGAAGATATGCGGAATCTCGGATTGCTCAATCAAGGATCCGATCCATTTATTGATTTGATTGAAGATTAGAATTATACGCATAATCAATTAAAATAGATATAGGCATAGATTGATTCGTAAGAATCATTTATTTCCTTTATTTATTCATAGATTGTATTATATTTACAACAAGAATTGTACAGATTCATTATTGAAGTGAATAGAAAGAAAACTGTTCCTTCTTCAATTCTCGCATCTGCAGATTTCCACCTTCTTTCATGGTATCAGAGCAGTCGAGTTTCTGAACCTTCTCTGAACCTAGCTTCCGCTTCCGCCAAAATTCTTCTCTTTGCCGTGACTTCCTGACCTGCAAAGAATTTTTTCTTCTTCAGGCATAATATCACACTCAGAATTTTTTTACTTACCATGGCAAATCTGCAAGATGAAGCATCTGTCACCAGGAACCAATCTGCCGGAGAGATCATTCCTGCTATTGGAACCGCTCCTCGGGAATCGACTTTGCTCCGTTACAACTCAAACAACAGAGCAAATGTTATTTCCGAATCAGCCCGTGCAATGGCGGCCCACACAGGCTCAGTTTAATATGGGGCAACCCATGATGGGCCAGCCTTTCCAATGGATTCCATATCCAGTTTATGTTGGGTCAAGCCCAAGCTCTTCATCGCCTGGGTACGTGGGCCACCAAAGCCACGTCCAAACCGACGGGGGTCCACCAACCACAGAAAGGGCAAACCCGACCGACGGAATGGAGCGGATGCACGGGTCGAATGAACCGGGTATGGGTACGAATCCCTACCCGGGATTTTTTAATGCGGATTTTTCATTCGGGTCGAATGAATCGGGTCAAGGCACGAATCCCTACCCGAACCATGTGCCCCGTTTTTTGCCGTTTCCAGCAGCGGCCTTCGCCGGACGGCCGGAACCCAGCGATCCTCTGTTCGTCTCCACAGCCGACGGACCAGAACTGCGATTGATTAGTCAACAACCGACCGGGCCGAGACTTACCCCAAGTGGTCGCAAGAATTCGACGTGCCCTAGCGACAAAGGACAAGGATGGATTTACGGACGAAAGCATCCCAATTCCTTCCGACGAGCGTCTAGCCCGCTCCGGAGGAAGAGCAACCGCCCGATCCGAACTTGGATCGGCAATTGTCTTTCCACATATGTCGCGGCCGGACTCCCACCGACAGAAGACGCGAAAAGGATGTGGGACAATATCAAGGAGATGTACGGGAGGTTGGATCAAGCAAAAATATTCACCCTCATGCAAGAACTCAAAGTGAGTTAAAACGGGGAATTCGACGGTCACGGCTTGTTTCAACAAGCTATCGTCGTTATGGAACAACCTCGAAGCGAGAAGAAAAACTCGAGGGCCCCGAATCCACACTCCGCAGTACGGATCCATCAAAGATAGGGAGAAAGCAACGCGTTTTTGCTGATTTTAAACGACAATTTTCTTACCTTTCGCTCGCAGATCTTGGCTATGGATCCCATGCCATCAATCGGGCGAATCTATCAACTTGCAGTGCAAGAGGAAAGCCAGCGATCTGCATCACCAGAGAACCCGAAGAGCGGCGAAAGTATCGCTCTTGCTATCCGTGGGGAACGAAGAGATGGACTCGGCAAAACCCTAGCAGAGAAAAGACGCGGCGTGCTAGGGTTACGCGGAGAGGGATCGCGCGCTTATAAAACCGATGGGATGAACGGTTCGATCGAGCGCGCATCCGACGGCTCACAGAGACCGATCCTTTAAAAGGATCGGACGGCCCAGATGAAATCGCGACAAAAGGATCCGACGGACAGATTTTTGCCATGTTATCTAAAAATTTCGGGCAATTCTGACAAAATTTTAAAGGGAAAGGTAGATTTTTTTGTGAGTATTGCAAGCGTTCTAATCATTCGATTGACAATTGTTGGAAGTTACATGGGAAACCAGCAGAAAAAGGGAAAAGAATTTCAGCAGCATACCAGTTGAATGGACCTCCCGGTCCAAATTCTGACCATGCCATTACCTATGGGCGTACCAACAACGATGCGGGCTCGACAGAAATTAGACGTTTCTGACAAAGGAGGCAGTTTTTCAGGTATCACACATAGCTTGATTAACTCTATATCAAGGAAAGCATGGATTATTGATTCGGGGCAACCGATCATATTATATGTGACAAGAGTCTTTTCTCGAGAATAAATGAGGAGCTGAATTTTCCCATTACCGTACAATTGCCTAATGGAAATATTAGTCATATTAATGTGAGGGACGGTTAATCTCGGTCCTCAAATTATTCTTAGAAATGTCCTATATGTCCCGAAATTCAGTTCAATCTCATTTCCGTGTCAAAAGTTTGCCAAGAGAATTCATGTCGAGTAATATTCAATGCCGATACTGTTTATTTGTGCCCTTTCGATCAGGTGATGATCGATGGGGGTAGTATTTCAGAATGACTATTTTTTTGGTCAAGACTCCCAAGTAATTTTGAATTATCCTGCTTTCCATTGAATAAATCCTCCTTGTGTAATTTGAGTTTGAATGACAAAAATTCTATTATGCATATGAGATTAGGCCACAGTGCTACTTTTCCTTATCCCAAATGTCCTATTTGTCCATTAGCAAAGCAGTCTCGTTCTCCTTTCCCATCTAGTAACTCTCGCGCCAGCGAAATTTTTTCCTTGATACATGTTGATATATGGGGACCTTATCATAAGGTTAATTATGATGGATCGCGTTATTTTCTCACAATAGTCGACGATTATTCTCGTGCGACATGGATTTTTCTGATGAGATCAAAAGATCAGGCTTACTCTTATTTAAAGACATTCATTGTCTTATCCAAAAATCAGTTTGAGACATCAATCCAACGGATTCGAACTGACAATGGAGCAGAATTTTTCAGTCACAATTGCTCCATGCTTTTCTCATCTCATGGCATCCAGCATGAGAGTTCATGCACTTATACACCCCAACAGAATGGAGTAGTTGAGCGCAAACATCGGCACCTTTTAGAAGTCGCACGTGCTTTGAAGTTTCAAGCTTGACCAGATGATTATTGGGGACATTGCATCCTCACAGCGGCTTATTTGATCAACCGCATGCCCACCAAGATACTCAATGGACGAACACCATTTGAGCTACTCTATGGAAGAAGACCAGATTTACAACATCTCAAAATCTTCGGTTGTCTTTGCTATATTACAACATTGGGCTCTCGAGACAAATTGAGCCCACGAGCTCGAAAATGCATATTTATGGGGTATCCTAATCTGCAGAAAGGCTATCGCGTTCTGGACGTATCAACAAAGGAATTTCTTATAAGCCGTGATATCTCTTTCCATGAGGACATATTTCCTTTCTCCAACATGGAGTCATCAAATGAGAATCTTGACATCAGCACTAATCCTCATCGGCCTTCATATGACGACACATTCTCTCCATATCATGGTTACATACCACTAGTTCCATTACGGACTCTTCCCTCCAATTCGGAAATCATTCCAGGGGAGATACCATCTCCAGTGGAGAATTCCCAATCATCAGCAAACCTAACAGAAGAAGAAGTCGGAAATGCCTACAATATTGAAGAAGAGATCAGCCATGATGTCCCAACACTCAGCTCAGAGGATACAATTCCCACTTCTGATGAAGGCCATCCAAGACGATATCGGTGGGCAACTAGACCTCCGATGTGGACCAAAGACTATATTTGTGCCGCTCGCAATTCTCCAGGTATTCAATATCCCATCTCCTCCTATGTTTCTTTTCATAAACTATCAAAGGAACATAGATGTTGCATTAGTCGCCTATCAGAAGCACAAGAACCATCTAGTTATGATGAGGCAGCTGTTGATCCTAAATGGCAACAAGCCATGGCAGCAGAGTTGAAGGCACTGAATGACAACCACACGTGGGATCTTGTCTCATTGCCACCTAATCGTAAACCAATTGGGTGCAAATGGGTCTACAAGATTAAATACTGTGCAGATGGATCAATTGAACGTTACAAGGCATGCACGGTAGCCAAAGGATTTACTCAACGTGAAGGTTTTGACTACCACGAGACCTTCTCTCCGGTTGCCAAGGATGTCATGATCCGCTCCTTTTTGACCGTCGCTGCTATCAATGATTGGAATCTACATCAAATGGATGTGCATAATGCCTTCCTCCATGGTGATTTAGATGAAGAGATATACATGGATGTTCCTCAGGGTTTCCGGAGACAGGGGGAGAATAAAGTGTGTCGTCTCCGCAAATCCCTTTATGGGTTGAAGCAAGCATCCAGACAATGGTATGCAAAATTTGCAAATGCTCTTACAAAAGCAGGCTTCCAACAATCAAAGCATGACTATGCATTGTTCACAAGGAGAGGTACGTCATCTATTCTTTTGATGATATATGTCGATGATATTCTCCTTATGGGAAATGATAAAGCTGCCATAGAAAGATTCAAGGAATATTTGCATGCTACCTTTCATATTAAGGACTTAGGAGCACCTAAGTATTTCCTTGGAATCGAAATTGCTCGATCCAATTTAGGAATCTCCCTCGGTCAACGAAAGTTTGTATTGGAGATTATATCAAGCGGGGCTATCGGGATGTAAACCGTGCAGCAATTCCCATCGAGCAGAACACTAAGTTGACTTATGCAGCTTATGATGAAGGCATATCTAAAGATGACGACCCGTACTCAAAGATCCATCTGGATATCAAAGGCTTGTTGGGAAACTTATATACCTGACAATGACGAGACCGGATATTTCTTATGCAGTACAGACATTGAGCCAGTTCATGCATAGCCCGAAACAATCCCATTTTGATGCAGCTTTGAAGATTGTAAAGTATCTAAAGAAATGTCAAGGACTTGGGATACTTTTGTCAAAGAAATGTGACATGAAGATGACGGCATACTGTGATGCAGATTATGCAACATGTCCTATAAGTCGAAGATCAGTCACGGGATATCGCATTAAATTTGGGGAATCACTTCTTTCATGGAAGACCAAGAAGCAACCCACTGTGTCTTTATCTTCAGCTGAGGCGAGTATCGAGCTATGGCCAAGACCACATGTCAAATAGTGTGGATGCGAGGTTTACTTAAGGACCTCGGGATAGAAGTGCAAGGACCAACCAGGCTTTATTGTGATAACGATGCAGCCCTAAAACTTGCAACGAATCCTATAGTACATGAGAGAACTAAGCACATCGAAGTCGATTGTCATTTCACTCGAGAAAAGATACAAGAGGGCGTGATTGAGACAAGAGGAATTGGGACGATGGAGCAGCCAGCAGATATCTTTACTAAGCCTCTATGTCAAAGACAACACGCATATCTGTTGAGCAAGCTAGGTGTCTTAGACATATACAGACCACCAGCTTGAGGGGGGAGTGTTAGAAGATATGCGGAATCTCGGATTGCTCAATCAAGGATCCGATCCATTTATTGATTTGATTGAAGATTAGAATTATACGCATAATCAATTAAAATAGATATAGGCATAGATTGATTCGTAAGAATCATTTATTTCCTTTATTTATTCATAGATTGTATTATATTTACAACAAGAATTGTACATATTCATTATTGAAGTGAATAGAAAGAAAATTGTTCCTTCTTCAATTCTCGCATCTCCAGATTTCCACCTTCTTTCAACCTTAAAAACAGATCTATGTTTGTATTTATGCATGATTAATTTCATTGTTAACTTGTTATTTACACCATTAGATTTAGTTTTCAGTGGTAAATGTATAAAAGAAATTTAACGAGTAATTATTGCATGATGGTAGTAAGCCGCTGACGTTATTCATAAATTACATGTAAGTACTTGAACAATAGATTGCCGGTTGTACGAATTTACTAGCATGATTTAGATCTTACCAATAGCATGACATATTGTCTATATCGAGGAACATTGTTGCGTTTTTCCCAAACGGAAAGGTCAAACAAGACCAACGTGCTTTATTAAGCCATGCTAAATAAAGAGGAGATCGATGTATGGAAAATGACATCAGACAAATAGAAAATTCAGCACGAGTAGTATTCTTATTGTGTGTGTACCAAAAGTTGATACTAATGATAATCTGCAGTCTTTGTTCAAATAATAAGTTTAAGGTAAAGTGAGAAATAAATATTGACTGACGAAGTTCGTGTATCCATTTGTATGACAGACTTCTATTATTGTTTGAATATGGGTCACTTGTTTAAATGCCTAATGCACTTAACAGACCAATTTTATGAACTAATACTACTGTTTGCAGCACTACTCATCAATGTATGAGGACAAACAAGTAGTTGCTCCCGGTACCGACCCAATCCGAAGGAAAACGGAGCATGAAGAAGACCCTTGTCCTTGTAAATGACCAATAGAGGGGGTTGGAAAAGTCAGTCGAGGCCAATCAAATGAATGTCGGGATCCATACGCATGTTGACTCAAAGTCAACGATCAGGTCTTCGCCCTTAATTGTCTGACACTGTCCCGTGGATAATGAAATAAGCGCGTTCCTCATCAACATCAATCCTTTGAAATTGAGAATTGGACCCCAGAAACAAGTTGCAAATGCATGTGATAGGCACTGTCAACTTCAGCAGCATCCCTTTCATAAGAAATTTCCTCTGCCAAATCCAGAACAACATAGCATCAACCTTTTGATGTTCCGGTCCACTAAACAAGGTCCTCGGCTCTACGATCAACAGCCATGAAAGTTGTTTCGATATCTAGGAAGCTTCTTGCGGGAATAATCAAAACCCGGAATTGTAGGGGGTGCTACGGGAGTGGAATTATCTTCTTAGGTTCTTCATATACTAATACTGTCTCGGTTACCAACAGTGATAACAAGGTAGCGACCTCAAAGTCCAACCCCTCCTAGTAGAAAGGGAGCCACTTTAGAGAATGGAAACTCAGATGCATCGCAAGTACGAAGTTGCTATGTGTGAATTGTGTACTTTCTGAAAGCCATGATCAGTGATTGCCATCATCGTATGAAAGGGACTTCTTTTCTTTCTTCTAGTTTATGTGAAAGATTTTAATCTCTCCCTTTATGCTCACTTCCTGAATTCGCCATTAATCAATGTTCAGTAACCTTAAGCCAGAGACTGGGGAGCTTAATTGATTTTTCATTGGAATGTATATCATATGCAATGAAAGAGGATGTGACGACTAATTTTCTCCTCCTGTCCCGTTGAGGACTGGATACGTAGTTTTACTAGTTGAATATATAAGTACAAACTAAGGGTGGCCCTGCATCCCTGTAGATGGCGAAAGATGAGGAGAAGCGGAGGGGTTTCTTCATTGTCCGACACCTTAAGTAGAGAAGATAAAGATAGAAAACGAAAGCAACGTATTATACCCAACGGTAAACCATTTCATGACCTGTTCACTCTCTTGTTCATGGAGCCAAAGACAAACAATTTATTACTCAAAATAATTAGCAACTATATTGCTATACCAATCTAATTAAAGCGCACTCATTTTCTGACACAATTAAACTATTGATTTTCATATTAATGGCAGGACAAATCGAAGAAAACGGAGAAACCGAGTCCGTTTTCTAAGGATCAACTTGATTTATTACCTGATAAAGTAAGATCCCTGCTTTACTAGAATGTTCAATATGGTTGTTCCTTCCTCTCATACGATTATGATGTCAGAGTTTGTATTTCAAATATAAGTTGTGGGACAAAGATCTCAATACTTTCGTATGACCACATTGATGTAAGACAATTTGACCCATGTCCATATTTCCACTTTTTTTTTTTTTTGAATAGTCAACCAAATCAGCCTATATGATGCACATGGATGACTTCAGACTTCAAAAGACTCCGAAAATCCTATCTAAATAATTTCTTCTTCAATAGCTGCAGAGAAGCTAAACACTGACTAGCAGAAGTTCTGAATGTTTTTAGCATAATTGATGGCAATCGAGGTGGACAGTCTCGTTTTTTTCCCCTAAATTTTGTTATTTTGGTCGATCAGAAGGATTAAAAGAGTGGAGTTCAAGAGCACTTCTAGGGCGTGGTATGGGGACCGTCATTAGTTAAAGAAGCTAGTACCAGGGGCTGACTTGTGAAATTGTACGAGATACCCCAATTTCATGGAAGAACTATCATATCCTGAATTGAACAAATCAAGATGCCTATGTTACAAGATTATACTAGGAAGAAATCATCAGCTTAATTACCTGAAATATACAGCTTAAAGTACTTTCTGGGGAGTAGAGGATCAGAGGTTAAGAAAACCAACGGGGCTGAACTTTACAAATGGTTAGCCATGCAACATACCTTGAAGACACGGAAAACGCAAAATATTAGCATCCAACAAGGTGTCGAATTCATGGCACAGACTGGACTTTCACCTTATTGGAGTTATCCACCCAACTTGGGCGGCTGGTGCTCTCCATTTCGATGAGCGGAAAATTCCAATTTGGCCTTCACCCACCCAAAGATCGTGACGCAGCACAACGAGTGACTCGACTATCCTTTCACATGCATCACAGTCAACGAAGAAGCGGGTGAAAATGACACTGACAGGAAAGAGAAGCAAAGAGAAGAAAGCTGGTCAAGTCATCTGGCCCCGCCTATTAGGGCTGAGCGCGGTTCCCGGGTTACCCGGGAACCGGAACCGAACTGGAGGAGGGTCCGGTTCGGTTCCCCGGTTCCTTTTTTTAGGAACCGGCAACCCAAGCAAGGTTATTTAGTGCGAGAAAAATCTCGACCTTGGATGTTTAGTGACTTGTATGTGATGTTTAGTTGAAGTTTGGCTTGGCCTCTAAATAAAAGTTGTAAAGGACTTCGTGTAGTATAACATACTCAAATTTGGGACAAAAAAAACAAGTATAAGTGGGTGAAATCGTTATTCTTTGGAAAGACTGGATCTGGAGATTTTGGGACCGACCCTTGATGAATTCATAGACTGTAAGGCAACCTTTTTGTCGAAATTTCACTTCGGTTTCTTAACAAAAGTTGTAAAGGACATCCTGAGGTACCACATATCAAAAATTTAGAGAAAACAAACAAGAATAGGTAGGTGAAATCGTGGTCCTTTGGAGATGGTTAGATCTGGAATTACGGTACTACAAACAGGGATTTTAACCGTCCATATTTAATTATATAGGACGAATTTGACTTCGATGTTTTCATGAAGTATCTATCTTATGGTCTTGGCTATCACATAGTCGAATTTCATAATTTTTGAAGGTCATTTGGGTATTTAATCGGAAATTTTTCTAAAACTGTGCAATCTGATGTGTTCGGATCTTGTAAGTTGCAATGCGTGGACTATATCATTTTGTATGAGGTTCTTTTGGAAATGTGTTCTGCATGAAATATCTCTCTTCATGTCTTCCCTACAAAATATTTAAATTTCGTAATTTTTTTAGTTCATTTGCCTATTTAACCAAAAAAATTTCAAAAACTGTGCAAGTAGAGAATAGGAAAAGTAAATCGATTTTATCTTTTAATCCAGAACGAATTGGACTACGATCTCTTCATGAAACTTGTACCTCTAGGTCTTAAATACAACTTGTCCAAATTTCATAATTTTCTGAGTTCATTTAAGGGTTTAATCGAAATTTTTTTCAAAACTTGTACCTCTAGACATTATTGTTCTAGTAGTGTTTTATTTCTACTTTCTAGTTTGCTATTTGTTTTGAAATTTCTAATTATATTCTATTATTGTTGTGCAGTACGAAGTTAAAGTATCAAGATAACATGTCAATGGGAAGTTACCGTGTAGTATACACGTACATTATAGTTTTTTTTTTGGGTAATGTGCGCATACGTTATATTTTTTTTTAGTAACGTGCATGCACGTTATAGTTTTTTTTTTGGTAACGTGCGCATATGTTATATTTTTTTTTTTTGTAACGTACGCGTACGTTATAGTTTTTTTGTAACATGCGCGTATGTTATAGTTTTTTTGGAGTAACGTGCGCATATGTTATAGTTCAAATCTGAAAATAACAACAACAACAAAAAAAAAGCCTGGAACCAACCCTGAAACCTGTGACAGGGTAGGTTCCAGGTTCTCAGTTCCCACGGGTAGGTTTCAGGTTCCAGACAGAATCGAACCGGAACTTGAAACCGCTCACCCCTACCGCCTATGGTCCCTCAGGGAACCACTCCCACATCGTAATTTCCGTTACGCGAAAAATGCTCGTAAGTGGCTATAAAGAAGACCCGTGCTGGAGTTCCACCAAAAATAAACTTGAATTACGACAGTTACACAAGGATTGGGCCCTCCCGAGGGACCACAGCCAAGCTCCAAGTCATAATGGAAGTTTTTGCAGAGTTGACCGGCGATGTCTCCAGTCATTTCAGCTCGACAAGCTTTTATGACCGCACAAATGTAAGATAATCTAGTGACGTCATAGCAATTTCAATTTCTTTGGAAAATTTCAAATTAACCATTCTACCTATCACGTCAAGACCAGGATGTATAAAAATTTCACACCTCAAAAATCTATTCCAGAGATTCTCAATTTCTCCATATATCTCCTCTGCACCAGATAGCTCAACAGCTGAGTTTGGACGACTCGTCGTATCACCTTAAATACCAACTTCTACTTGATGAGCATCAGCAAAGTCGTAATTCAGCTGCGTTCAACCAGGAAGAAACCTTTTGCTGCTTCTTTGCTTGGATAGATGAGCTACGAACCGGTGATATTGAGTTTCTCTATTGCTATTTAGGCATACAAACGCATGCATATAGACTATTTGCTCCTGCCACTCTAATTAAAGTAAATTTTCTATCCTGCATTCCTACGTATATGGGGGGTATAAAAGGATAAACCGTTGTGCAATGGGAAGGCTGAGAATGTTTAATTTACCGAATCATAATCTTTTGGTCTTCATGATAGTCAGATATATTTCCAATACCATGTGGCTGACGTTTGTATTTGTGAGGGACTAATTAAAAACCTAGTTGAAAGAAGTTTTCTCAAAGAGAGAGTTACTTCCAGTGATGGGTTCAGTAGAGGACATGAATGTGGTGATTTTCACCTCGATCATTAAAATATAGAAAGAATGACATGCCGTGTACCGTGGTATTGAAGATATGTTTGAATATTAAGTTGAATAAGATAGGTGGTGTATAGTTTTAGAGCAGTGGTAGGACTATGTCTAAGTTGGATTACCAATATGCAAAAATTTCTAAAAGATGTCATATCGAAGGCAAGTGGGAGGAAAATTATGCCGATCAGACTATAGAATCTGAACTCCTTGAAAATTGAATGTGGTCTACTAAGCTTACGTGGAGTCAAAGTCTTAGGTCCGGTTTGGTTAAAGAAAAGCTATTGATTTTTCGTTTTCAATTCCCAAAATTGATACGTTCGGTAAAAATTTTCAGAAATTGTACTCACTCTATCCAGGGGATTTAGCCTGACTTTCTGAAATTTTGGAAACAACTTTTCACTTGTTTTCAAACGAGAACACAGGGTGGACTGTGAAAGTCAATGTGCCATTGATCTATCTACTTAATGCAAATTATGGCATGCTCCTTCCGTCATAATTTTCATTTACTTGGTGTGGAAAGGCCGATGTCTGTTTTCATTAGTTTTTCATTTTAATTCTATCGTGGGGAGAACGCTAAGAGGAATGTCACATCCATCCTGTTTTTTAGCGTTTTCGATGCACTACCTATTTTTTAATCTCGCTTTAAAGGTAATCAATAAATGACTTTCGAGACCAAAATAAGAGGCTCTCTCCAAAATCCTCACCTCTATAAATCTCCTCTCGTTGAGGGTGGCTGATTCACAGTTGAACTCTCCATCACATCTCTCATTCTTTCATAATCTCCCTGCACATCACTTCAATCCATTCTGCTTTGAGTTATGCAACTCGTGGGCTTTAGTTTTGCAAACTTACCATTTCGTCGCTTCATTTTTGCAATTGCTATTGCATTGTGCTTTGCACGAGTCTCCTCAATGTCAAATGAAACCGACAAATCAGCATTACTTGCATTCAAGGCGGGGATAACTGAGGACCCTCTCAAGGTGCTTAGCTCTTGGAATGGTACGGTCGATCTCTGCCAATGGTACGGTGTTACATGCAGTCGCCGTCACCACAATAGAGTCACCATATTGGACCTGAATTCCTATAAGCTCTCGGGGTCTATCTCTCCTCATATCGGGAACCTTAGCTTCTTAAGGATATTGAGGCTCTACAATAATAGCTTTCACCATGAAATTCCTCCCCAGATTGGGCGGTTGCATCGATTACGCATCTTATCGCTAGCCAATAATTCTCTAGCAGGAGAAATCCCCAGGAACACATCAAGCTGTCTTAACCTCCTTGGGATTGGATTGTCTAGAAACCAATTAAGTGGAGAAGTTCCTCCAGAGATATGTCATTGGTGAAGCTTCAGTGGCTTTATTTAGGAGGAAACAATCTAACAGGAAGTGTCCCTTCTTCCATTGGGAACTTATCATCGTTGGAGGAGCTTGCTCTTTTCCTAAATTACTTAGGTGGGAGTCTTCCTTAGGCTCTAGGTCAATTGACCAAACTGAGATCACTTGATTTATTACAAAATTGGTTGTCGGGTACGATTCCACTTTCCCTCTACAATTTATCGTCATTGGTAGTATTTGACGGAGGACTTAACCAAATGCATGGAAGTCTCCCCATTACAATAGGCTTTGATATCCCCAACCTAGAATTTTTTAGTGTTTTCCAGAACCATTTTGTTGGATCAATTCCTCAGTCGTTATCTAATAATGCCACAAATCTACAGATACTTGAACTTGCAAGCAACAAACTCTCAGGGAACATACCTTCTTTTCAAAGTTTGCATAACCTTCGAAAGTTGGAGTTTGACAGTAACCACCTTGGAAATGGGGGATCCGGGGAGTTGAGCTTCCTTTGCTCATTAACCAATAGCACTAGCTTAACTTGGTTGGATATTTCAGAAAATAGACTAGGTGGGTTGTTGCCGGATTGCATTGGTAATTTATCCACCGGTATCACAGTATTGGTATTAGGCATAAATCCTATAGTTGGTGAGATTCCTAGAGCAATCGGCAATCTTGTGAACTTGGAAGTCTAGGTGATAGAAAACACCATTCTTTCAGGTGCTATCCCGTTTGATGTGGGAAATCTTCGAAATCTAACATATTTGGGACTCTCCAATAACAATCTATCGGGGGAAATTCCATCCTTTTTGCAAAATAACAAATTGATTCGATTACTTCTTGATGGGAATCACTTTCAAGGGCACATTCCTTCTTCTCTAGATAAGTGTCAAAGTCTGATGAACCTTGATCTTTCTAACAACAACCTTAGTGGTTCCATATTCCCGGTGGTGAAAACTCTCCTCTATTTGAACTTGTCTCACAACCATTTGAATGGGGCCCTTCCAACGGAAGTAGGACAAATTGAACATTTAAATACTTTGGACATTTCAAGCAATATATTTAGTGGTGAAATTCCAAGCAATCTAGGTGATTGTGTTGGATTGATAGTATTAAAAGTGAAGGATAACCAGTTCCAAGGAACCATTCCTCAATCATTTAGCTCATTAAGAAGCATTGAGAAACTAGATCTTTCAAATAACAATCTATCAGGTGAGATTCCGAAATTCTTGGAGACATTTGAGTTCCTGGAAATGCTAGATTTATCGTACAACAATTTTGAAGGCATATTTCCAACAGAAGGAGTGTTAAAGAATGTGAGTGCAACTTTTATTACCGGAAACAACAAGATTTGTGGAGGAATCCCGGAATTTCAGCTCCCTAAATGCATCTCTAAACACTCTAAGAGGAAAGGAGTTGTTGTTTTTTTGGGACTTCTAGGGGTGGTTCTTGCTCTAGTTTATGTGTATGTATGTTGGTTGATGAAGAAGAAAACAAAAGAACCCACTTTGAGTTCCATATCTGATAACTGGCAAAATTTATCTTATGGAACTCTCCTTAAAGCAACTAATGGTTTTTCTTCAACTAATTTGATCGGTGTTGGTAGTTTTGGATCTGTTTACAAGGGATTGCTCTAGGAGAATGGGATTAACGTTGCTGTGAAGGTGCTTAATTTAATGCATCATGGGGCTTTAAAGAGCTTCAAAGCTGAGTGCGAGGCTTTAAAGCGTATAAGACACCGAAATCTTTTGAAGGTATTGACAATATGCTCAGGTACTGATTATCGGGGAATGACTTTAAGGCTTTGGTCTATGAGTTCATGGTCAATGGTAGCCTTGAAGAATGGTTGCACCCATCTCCAATACCAGCTAATGCAAATGGGCCTTCAAAAAATCTAAGTCTCATCCAAAGGATAAAAATTTTCATCGACATTAGTTTTGCATTGATTATCTTCATAACCAATGCCACAACACAATAGTTCATTGTGATCTAAAGCCAAGCAATGTCCTTTTAGACGCTGAGATGGTTGGACATGTCGGTGACTTTGGACTAACAAAGATCATCCTTGAATCCACATCTCAAATGAGCACAAATATAAGCTCAACTAGTTTGAGAGGAACAATCGGTTATACCGCTCCAGGTAAGTCTCTTTATGTCCATCAAATGAAGAATTTTTTCATCACAAAATTGTTTATGGCATCTTTTCACAAAAATTTTAACTTTACTATGAGATTGTGCACATTATTTTCTCATAGCTCAAACATATGTGGTTCTTGATGTGTGTAGAATATGGAATGGGTAGTGCGGTTTCTGCTGAAGGTGATGTCTATAGCTATGGCATCCTCTTGCTAGAGATGTTCACCGGAATTAGGCCCACCGCCGAGATATTCAAAGAAAATTTGAACCTACATATTTTCGTTGAGAAAGCTTTGCCTAAACGAGTCCTAGAGATTACCGATCCCATTCTAGTTCAAGAAGTGGAAAGCTATGCAGGCGAAAGCAGAAAGAGCACACTCCAGGATTGTCTATTAATGATCTACGGAATTGGATCGCTTGCTCTGTTGAAGTCTTAGGAGAGCGAATGAGCATAACAGATGTAGCAACTCGACTATGTTCGATTAGGGACAGACTTTACGCAGCTGGCTTACAAGGATAGGTAATATATTAAAGCGGTAAGCTTTCTCGTACCTCCTACAAATGCCAAACTGAACCACTTATGCATTGACAGGCAAGTGACTGCACGCATTTTCCAATCTAGATAAACTCAATTTTCTGGTTATGTGAAGATGGAGCCATGGAGGTAACAAATGTCTTCGTCCTCTTCGGGATATAGAGAGAGGTGGCAGGAGGTCTTCGTCTCTTATGCAAGCGCGGGACAGATGCTTCTCCAATGTATCGTGAGGTTGTTGAATTCTGAGATAGACTCCGAATCGTTTAGACAATGAAGAACAGAGCTGTTTTTCAGTGTTCCTTCTGAAGTGAAAGTTGGCGCGTAAGACGAGAAGACGGCGTTAGGAATGATGCTGTCATCTCACATCTGTGCGGTATATTTGGAAAATTGAAAAGAAAGGCATACATGCTTAGCCTGTATATGTCTCCTAAAGCTATGCAAGCAAGTCCATTTATCGTTTTGTTCTGTTTTGCTATTTAAATAGTTCGATCTAATAATACGAGTTGAAATTATGATCACCAAGATGCATTTGCAGTGGTAGATATTCCCGTCGCAAATTTAAACGAATTGAGACAATTCAATGCATTATTTTCAGATATGTATATGAAACTATTAATTGCAGCTATAGTACTAGCATATTTTTTTCTTCCACACACAATCCCACCAATCCGAGATCAAATGTCAAGATGTTATTTAAATGATTAATATCATTAAAAAAAACCCAAAATCAATACACACATGACAAAATTACCCTATATCATTTTTTGACAACTAAAAACTTCAAACTGATACATGTGATAAATTTACCTTCCATTAATTTTTATTAAATTTTATCAGGGTCATGTTCTCTAGAAGTCCAAAAACTTCTTGTAATTTACAAAAAAAGGTGTAATCAGGTTTTAAAATTCATTAAAGTAGTACAATCAAAATATTCCATTAACACCGTCAATTTGACTAGCAAAAAATGCTAATGTTGCATTTTTAAATTAATTTTATTTCTTGCATGGAATTTTTTATTATGTTTATTCAATTCTTATTTTAATTATATTAAACAATAAAAAAGAAAATCTGAAGTTTTATAATAAAAACTGAAAAAAAAAAAATTGGGAGAATGGCAAGGCTCGCCGGTGGCACTTCAGCTATCGCTGCCCATTGTTGGAAGGGCCGAGGACATCCACGTAAGCATTTTTCAGTAGGAGGAAATTTCTGCTGACCAGACTGCAAAAGCAAAGCTCCTTGCAAATTGAACACGGTCAACTAGGCTTTTGGAATTGCAGCTCATTAACGAAAAAGCTAGTTATGGGAGGTAGATGGCATCAATATATTACCTAATCACTTCGATTTGCCAGAAATCTGCCCATCGTATTTGACCCATTATACTTTATCCAATCCATCGTTCCTTGGTCATCTTTTACTAGTAGAATATGAACAT
The DNA here is from genome assembly GCA_017140615.1 of Eucalyptus cladocalyx. Classification (NCBI taxonomy): domain Eukaryota; kingdom Viridiplantae; phylum Streptophyta; class Magnoliopsida; order Myrtales; family Myrtaceae; genus Eucalyptus; species Eucalyptus cladocalyx. The sequence goes on from CM029519.1 coordinate 10,156,136, forward strand.
GAGAAAGCCATACTACTGAAACTCCAAAAGGGCAAGAAAATAGAAAATAAAAAATAAAAAAAATGAGGTGACAAACTTCCCAACGCCTTTTTTTTCTCTCGTAAGTCTTGAAAGTGCATCGAAATTAGATAAAGTGTAATAGCTAATTAACACGAAACTGTTATTCTTTATCTAGTTTTAGTTTCGAGAGATCAATTTCAACAAGATTAGTATGAAATTATAAATATAAATTAATTGCCAAGTGCAATATTCCTAAACTTTTAGCACAAACTTATGACTATCCTCAAAAACAATCCGCAGAGTTTATTGTCTTTGTTGAAAGAGCACAAAATAAAAACTGCTTACGTGTCGCATAATGGTCCAGCGGAGGGGAGCTATCTTTGCATGATCAATGGATTTACAGTGAGCATTTCACACTATTCGCACACTTCAGAATTCTCTTATCTTTTCCACATATAATTTTCTCGTGTACTTTATGCCAACACTGGCATGCTCCTTCCGTAATAGTTTTCATTTGTTTGGTTTTGGTGTGAAAAGTCTATTTCGCTTTCTTGAATTTTTATTTCATTCTGTCTTAGAGATAACGCTTAGAGGAATGTGCACATCTTTCTCGCTTTTTAGTTTTTTGAATGCACCGCCAATTTTGCAGATTAATCATAAAGGTAATCACTAAATGACTTTTGAGACCAAAACAAAGAAGCTCTCCGCAGAATCCTCACCCTCGGTAAATCTCTGGTCAATGAGGTGGCTAAACTACACCTGATTATACGTCACATCTCTCGTCCCTTCTTAATCTCTCTGCACATCACTTCAGGCCACTTTTGCATTGTGGCATGCGACACTTGGGCTTTTGATTTGCGATTTCATGCTTCATTTTCGTGATTGCCATTCCATTGTGCTTTCTAGAAGTCTCCTCGGCATCAAATTTGAAATACCGTTAGTAAGTGAACTACCAGGAACTTTCAGAACGATCAACTGTTAGTCACTGATGAATGAAATGCCTAATTTATAATCCTCAATCCCAATAGTAGATTACTAATTGTTTTTACATTTTGTAAGTGGTCCCCTTCATTAGTTAATAAGTTACCCACACAATTTCAACCCAAAAAAAAAAAAAAAGTTACCAACACAATAATTTTACCACCATAAATTATGAATAGATTAATGTTTTTTCAGTTTAATGAGTACCAACATTTATTTGTCAATAATATACCAATTGGATAACTGATTTACCGGGTTGATGTAGATTATGAATAGTCATTCCCATTTATTTGTCAACACGAGAAGTGTGGTTTTCTAGAGAAGACGATGTCTATAGTTATGGCATGCTCTTGTTAGAGACGTTCACTGGAATCAGTCCCACGGATGTACCTTAACAATTTAGTTGAGGCCCGCACAAGTTCTAGAAATTACTGATCCCATTCTACTTTAGGAAAGAGAGCAGTGCAGGCCATAGCAGAGACAACACAGTTCAAGACTGTCTCATAATGGTCTATGGAATTGGAATTGCCTGCTCAGAATGAGTATCCAGAGAGAGAATGAGCATCAGAGAAGCTGGAACTCAGCAATGTTTGATTAGGGACAGACTTAATGCAGCTGGTTCACAAGGATAGACAATATCCAAAAGTTACGACTTCTTTAAAAGCTAAAACCTTGGCAGATCAAAACTAACCACTTAAAGCATCGTCGAGCAAAACAGAAGTGTGCCTGCACACTCAAGCACAGGGACTGAAATAAATGCCTTTTCAGTTTAGACAGGAAAGGGCAATACGAATTCCCAAAATATATGCGGAGGAAGAAATTCAATTTTCTAGTAATGTGAAGATAAAGGTAAAGGCTTCAACATTTAGAACCAAATGCACTGAAGACCGCATGAAGAAATTCTCAACATCACAAGGCATTAGAACAGCTCACTAAGAACCTCATATGTTACATTTTAGACGTACCTCTGCACTTGCACTGAAACAGTCTTGCTTATAGGGCTATGTAGTTCACTAAAAAAATTAGCTTGAGACCAGATTCCCCCAATTTGTGCTTAAATTTACATTTTATCCCAGGTTTTAAGGGTTCAGGAGTACCTTGTTTTCGCATTTTCCATAGGGTCATTCCCCTCTGCTGGATGCCGGAGGAGTGAATTGACAGGAGTAATGTCGCCACGCTGCTACGTCCACAGCAAAAGCTTTTGACCTTGGGAGCTTTAACAGACCCGAAGCTTATCAGCAAACTACAGTTGAAACTCATATGGAAGGAACTCCAGCTCCCCTTCCAGCCCTTAATTAGGTAACCCTATGTTTTGTTTCTCTAATGTGAATGAATTTATGCTTGGTTATTGCCAATCGCGATGATTCAGTTTCCATTCCAACTTAGCGAAACATATGCATTATGAAGATGAAAAGGCTGCTCAGGATAGACTACCTTATGTCCTCTCAATACGTATAACTATCAGATAGAGGTGTTTTTAAGGACGCAAGTCATCAGCTTTCATCTCCATCAGAATAGAGACCCAACAGCTTGAACTACTCTTTTGTAGATCTGTTTAGCACAAATCCAGAGGCATCGCATCATTACAAAAATTAGACCCCGGACAGCACTCGATAATGAAGAACAATATAAGCATGAACCACCGACTAAATCGAAAGACATTAGGCCAGATGAGAAATGAGAGTAACACACCACCTCACAAATCACTACAAACAACCATTTCCAATGTAACAAGCACCGGATTAACGCAAGTACAGCGAAAATTGACCTCGCTCGCACAGAGCTCACCGCACGATCCGGCGATGGAACCGACAGTTTCGAGGCGCAAGCATCTGACTGAAACAGTAAAATTACCAAAATTAACCTCGACCGCCCCTCTTCATCGCTTGCTGTCGTAGTCGACGATCTCGGAATCGGTGACGGACCGCGAGTGCTGGACGATGGACCGCCCGATCGAGTTGATCCAGTCCTCCTTCTCCTTCTCGGAGTCGGCGATGAAGTACATGGTGTCGCTGCGGGTGGAGAGCTCGAACGCGTACTGCTTGTTGAGGATGTCCTCGGCCCCCTTCACGGTGAGGCAGGAGGCCACCGGGATGACGCCGCGCGGCCGGGAGGCGCGGGTGACGCCGGAGTCCTTGAACCAGAAGAGCTTCCCCTGCTTGAGGACGAACCACCGCCGGCGCCACGTCTTGATGTGCTCACCTTGCTTCGTCAGCCACCCCGCGCGCTCCGGGCCGGACCAGAACTCCACGCCGTCGTAGTCGGCCTCGGGCTTCGCGGCGAAGCCCGTCGCGGCCCGCCACAGGCTCGCCATCGGAGCTCCGGCGGGGGGCCGATCGGGTCGGATCTGGTTTGAGGGGGATGAGTCGTTTTCCTTGGTTTTTGTTCGGGACCGGTGGCGAAGAGGAAGCCGCTGAATGAAATGCCGTTAGATTGACGCAGATATATATTAAATAATTAAATTTTTCGCTGTTCTTTTTATTTTATTTTATTCTTTTTCCGCGGGTATCGTCCCATTAAGCGTTTGCGGTCAATTTTTGGTCGTAAAAATCAGGATCGCAGATCTCAATCACCCTCGCAGTCGATTTGAAATAGGAACAGAAGGAAGGATGTTTTTTTTATTGCTCAGATGTTGAATTCAGCTACATCAAAAGTCCGATCTAACTCCGTCTATGTCTGCGGCCAAACGAGTTAGAGACCACCGCTCGGAATTTTCTCCGGGAAGATCATGTCATTTGTTCACGAAGGCGGATTCGGCTAAGTCGATGGCCCGGGCGAGGCCGGCAGCTTTGTTCTGGCACTCCTGGTGCTCGTCATCGGGGTCGCTGTCGGCGACGATGCCCGCACCGGCTTGGAGGTAAGCAATCCATTCCCTCCGCGTGTTGGCATCCTTGTACGAATACATGGTGTCGTGACGCGTTCCAGTCGGGAACACCACTGTCCTGAGAGCAAGCGCGATGTCCATGTCTCCCAGAAAGGAGATGTCCCCGAATCCCCCGCTATATGGCCCGCGCCGCGTCACCTCCAACTGATCGATCAGCTCCATTGCCCTCACCTACATCAGGGAAGCTTATGTTTGATCAGAACAGGGAGGGAGGGAGAGAGAGAGAGAGGGAGGGAGGGAGGGATCAACAACCTTGGGTGCTCCACTGACAGTTCCAACAGGCAACGCAGCTTTCAAGGCATCCCAACAGGTGAACTGATCATCTAATTCACCTGTCACCTGCAATATCAAAATGTTGTGCTGTTTAAAAGGGCACCTGTAGTTTTGCCATCACTTTGCAGATGACATGACTGGATAAACAAACAAGGTAGTTGAGAATGGTGCAGAATGATGAAAACCCGAAGACTGTCATTATGACCTGCTCGAGTAAGTCATACTAATTCAACGTGGCAAATATTAGAAACAGACGTTCTTGGTGATCGAACACCAGATTCAAGCACTGCAGTGTCAAAAGATCCAGAACACTTCCATGAGAAATCAGATAAGATTCATGATTGACAGCTCAACTTCTGGCAATGACATGCTGAGCAATTTATAAAGCAGAACTAGTGGACCATATACCTGCACGTCTTGACTAATAGAGCTTTAAGTTCTGCATAATGATAATTATTGTGGAGTTGGCAAGCTGGGATTTGTGCATTCATGCTTGTTTTTTTGGATTCAAGAAATTCAGAATATATAGAGCGACTGACTTAGTACGGGTAGCATGCACCGTCATTTTAGAAGGTTGTGACAAGTGCATCACACCGAGGGCATAGGCCATGAAGGATATGCTATTCTGGTCAAGACATATTTGGACCCAAGCACGAGTTCAACTCAAATCTAAAGGTCTAGATTCTCTGTGATAATGAATGCATTTCCCCATAATGATGCACGTCTATCTCCATTATCATCTACATGCTTAGTGCCTTTTGAGTGTTCTAGATAACATGCGCAAGCATAACTTTGGATTCTCACCGTGGAGCTGATATGCATTACATGAGAGTACCGTTCCACATCCATCAGCCTTTCCACGTTCACTGAACCATATTTTGAAACCTGAACCAGGAAAAGAAAGGGGCATCAGATGAACATTATCTGTATGGGCTAAAAGAAATGGAAACTGATGCTGCAAAAGTTTCTAGCCTGAAATTTGTAGGAACTGCATTGTGCCTATAATAGCCAAAAAATGCCTTTAACCTAAGGGAAAGGAGCAATCTCCTAGCGAAATCAAAATGGAACAGAAGCCATTATTCCCACAAATAAAACTCACTGTTTGCAGGGACCAATCTTTTAAAATTCACATACGCACATGAGTGTGCACGCATTTTATTTTGTTTCTTTGGTTTTTTTTTCCCAGGGGGGGAAGATGGGGGGATTTTATAAAAGAGTTCCAAAGAGGGAGAACATATGAACGGTAGTAGGGGAAAATGTTGACAAAGGCCATGCCAATCAACGTTGACATATTGCCATCCCCCAGTAGATCCATATGTCTGGTTTTCTCTATTAAACCTACCAGAGAATGAAAAACTGGAAGAAAATTGGCATATGCAGAACAACAGGTTGAGCAAGTAAAACGGTTCAGCCAATTCAGTAACAGTGAGAACATAAGTCTCTTTATAATTATACTAATAGTAATGCCACATCTCAGATATAAGTACGGACCTTGCCAACATCATTTCGGCCCAAATCAACCAGCATGATGTGTTCTGCCCGTTGCTTTGCATCATTTAGCAGCTGGACTTTCAAGATCTCATCTTCTTCAAACGTCTTCCCCCTTCTCACAGTTCCAGCTAAGGGGCGATTCACAACCTTCTTCTGCACATTTCCATAAAAAGTTTCCACATAAGGACAAAAAATACTCTTAAAACTAAGATCAAAGGAAGAGTAGATTCAATAAGCCTATGTCAAAAAAGGCAGGAAAATATTGCACAACCAGTCAAAAATCAAACCATCTCAGTTGGCGATCTCAAATGAAAGTAAAAGGACTTCACCTGTTTTACGCGAGTAAGAATTTCAGGACTTGAGGCAACCATAATACACCCTCTAGCCTGTTATTAAATTAAAAAAAAAAGAAGTAAATCAACCATAGACAACCAGGAAAGCAGAATGGAGACTAACTGTAGATGAATTGATTTACCGGAAACACGCACTTGCAAATACGTCATATATGGACTTGGATTCACAATTCTCAGTGCCCTGTACACTTCGAATGGGTCCGCAAATGTGCGCCGTTCAAAACGTTGACTTAGTACAATTTGGAAAATATCCCCAGCCTGAATATATTCTTTTGCCCGGAGCACTGCCTTCTTATATGCTTCGCTCGTCATGTTTGAATTGTTTAAAGCAGGACCGAAATGGTTAGTGTTTAAAACCACAGAACCTGGAGATAGCTTAGGCCTGCAGTTGACAATCATATTAAAAGATGCTGATTTTCCAAGAAAACCGCTGGGTTCATATAAACAAGGTAAAGTTACTTACGGGGCGATATCCTGAACTCTGCTCACCAACGACTCCAAACGTTTCATGCCATCATTGTAAGCATTCTCAACTGAAGAGTGTTGATCGAGCCGAACCCAGTGAATTGCATATGCTTTCTACGATAAACAAAATAAGAGCCCGTGTCACACTGATAGTACACTGAGAAATATTTAAGAGACTACATTGTTTCTAGCATAATGGAACCTAATTGGCAACTGGATGTAACAATTCCTTTACTGCCCAATCAGATACAATAAGGCAACAGGAAAAAGAAACTCAATGTTTGTGACTTAGAGACTACTGGTCTTTCTTCTTTATGGCCTTTCTAATAATCATGCATCCACTATTTCACTTCCTTCCCAATTAATCACAGATCACTAAGAAATAAGTTAGTACTTCAACTCTATATGCTAAATTAGTCAGAGGAGAGAACCATTGAGTCATGAGTAGTAAAATGTTTGCGGCAATCACAAGTCTGATGAACAGGATGCACTAGTACATCAAAGCAACAGTAGTAGTATGTCAAAGCATCATTTCAGCAATATGAAATTTTGTGCTTCTTAAGAACTATTTCACCGTAATGAACAGCCAATTGAAGTAAGAGACAAATTTAAATGATACCTTCTCTACATGATCGAACACAATGACATCATCATAGAGGCCCAGATGAAGGTCAGCTAAGTTTCTATCATCTTGTGGTGCCAAGGAGAATGCCAGCTTTTTCTTCTCCACGTAGCGAACCGTATCATATGAAAAATAACCAACCCACCCACCTAACATGGATCGCCTCGATCAGCACAGATATAAGCAAATTACATAATTAAATACAGATATCATCTGAAATATGATGATCACAAATCACTCCTATATGCTTCATTACAGCTCAAACACGATAATATTCGCCTGTTTTAAGTAAAACCGAGCTTAAAGCGAGCAGAGCAGTATTCACCGTGCCATACTCAATGCAGTAGTGATGTCATCTTACCACAAAATGCATCCGGAAGATCATCAATGAGTTGAGGTTTCCATGATTCAGAGATTCTCCTGGGAATCATCATAGGATCATCTACCAGCTCCTCAGTGAGACGCCCCTTTTCATGGTCAAGAATGGTCACCTTATTTTCTTTAGCAACAATTTCTATCGCTGGCTGCGCTCCAACAACACTGTACCGTCCCTAATTAAACAACAGATGAACAGTGGTCAAGAGTCACTGTGTCATAATACGAACGTGTTCAAGGAAAGATGAGCAATGGACTGCTCTTACCACAGTCGAAGACTGAAAGCCAGGCTGAACTGACTCATAAAGAAAGCTCGGAGCCTCTCGATCATCTTCCTTAACCAAACACCTGTATGCGATGACCGGAGTAAGTTGATCCGAGAAAATGCATCGATGAAGCGGAATGAGATTTCCGTTTTTCGAAGCTTCCTTAAACTTCACAGCATCATCAGCTGGAAAAATCCAACCACAAGAGAAGTTTCAAGATAGATGTCAGATTAACCTCTTCTGCATTAGGACTCATAAGATTACAAAATATTCAAAAAGCAGGTATCAATTCTAGTCCGCTTATTCTATGTAGTTTCGAGCATTTACTCGTAACTCAATCGAGACAGCCACAACATCGAAAAAGACCGGATCAATGAAGAGCTAGCTCCAAGAAGAAATGCCGATGTCGAAGTCCATAGCAAACGAACGTTCGCCGAATGCGGACAATCACATACTACGGGATATCGTTCCTCCATTACGGAATCAACTCACGAATCGTCCATACGGAATCCTTCCTCAGACATCGAAACGAAAAAAATCGAAAAACAAACGGCGAGGAGCCATCGCAACGTCACCTAACGGAGGACTCGAGATCAACAGGCACTTGAACGTGCGGACGCCTCGCGCCGAGCACGAGCTCCAGCTCCGGCCGCGCGCGCCGCCGCCCCCCGGCCCCGGAGCCGGGGGCAGCCGGTGGCTCGCCGGGACCAAGCTCCGGGAGCACGCTAGGGTTTGCATTGCCATGCGGGGATTGGAGTCGCCGGTGAGCGGTCGGCCCTGGTCTCGCCGGTGGTTCCGAGCTCCGCTTGCTTTGGGGAGAGGGAGGAGGAAAGAGGTGCGGGCGCTCGAGCTCGCGAAGAGTGTCGGGGTGACTGACACCAAATGGCGCGCGCTTATGAAGACAACTGATTGGCGGAAACGGGGGACCTTAAAATGGAAAATGAACTGTCTTTCTCTTGAAACCTTTTTGAGATTTTCCATCTTTCCCATCTTTGGTGGTAATTAACTTGATGTCTTGGGTAAAGATACTTTAGACAATATCTGATTTTCCCATTTTAATGATCATTTCCCGAGTTTGTATTGTGTCCTTATCCAAGCCCTTTGATTAGGGAGGGTTAGTTCTTGACTAGCCTTGTAAGGAATCTATATCTAAAATTAAATACTTGGTTAAATTATATGTCAATGTCTGAAATAGACTTACCATCATGGGATCATCATTTAACACGTTGTCCACTTATACTCGCTCAAAAAGATTCTGCTATAATTGATCCTAAAAAGGAAAAGAATAAAAATGAGCAACTTATTATTGTAACTTCCACGATAGAGTATTCAAATAAATTAAAAAATTATATCACGATTATGACATTAAGTTAACCCATTACTGTAACATTGTGATTCTCATGCCGTTTCCGTTTTCATTTCTGGTCGCTTTCTCTTCGATAGAGATGTTCGTAGTGTCGTTAGAAGCTCAACCCCGTCAAGATTTGTGGGTTGTCTCCCGAGTTTGAGCGATGGTCCGTGTTACAAATAATTGAAGCTTCTCTCAGTCCCCAAGTCAATGCCAATCTCTTCAAAGATGCGGAGCTGTGTCAGGGACAATAATGTGTCAGGGACGTATCGCATGATGAAGAAGGAAAACGTGAGGATCCCGACACCAACATCATGCAGAATCGTACTGTTGTTGTGCAACACGTGATTGAAAAGTTCAAGAATCCCACTCTGAACACATTTTTTAACTCCTACCCAAAAAGCCAATGCCTGTATAATGCGTACCGCGAGTCCTCCTCGTCGTCGTCTCGTCGCCGCCGGGTCCGGCGAAGGCTCCGTCGCAAAAGGGTCGCGACAGAGCCCGGAAGCGGCGGCGGCGGATGAAGAAGGGTTTTCCCGAGCGAGCGAGCGAGCTTCATCTCGGCGCGCCGATGGAACGAAGAGCGCGAGCCATTAATGGGGGCGGCGGCGACGGAGCTGCATCGGCGGAGCTCTCGGGATTCGCTCGTGTGTTGTGCAGGTGCGGCGGAAGAAGAAGATCGAACCCGAAGCGAAAACGGATTCGTGGGCTTTGAAACTGAGCCCAATTTCTTGGTTTGTACGAGGTTCGCAGTGGCCCAATCGGGAGGAGAAAAGGCCCCCAAAAGCTATATGATATTCTCTTAGATTTTATTTATGGGATAACGACCTACATGATTTATTAATTTTGGCCCAACATGTAATATGATTCTTGTAATTTTAATTTGTTCAATATAACTCATAAAAATTAACTTAATATGCAAAGTGATTTCTGAATTTTTAAATTATTCAATGTACCTTTTCAATTTTTGGGACGTGTTTAATTTGATCTCTAAATTATAGGAAACTTCAAGTTCATTGATAATATTGAACATTTTCATATAATTCAATGACTATGGCGCAAATATGTACCAAAAAATAAAAAGTTTTGATAATTTTATCAATCAGATTTTTCTTACCAAACGACAGAAAATATATTCCAAGTCTTTTTTAGATTTCAGTCCAACGACACTGAAAAATAAAGTCATTTTTCACAAAACAAATGGATTGGGACTAGAGTGAAGAGTTTGAAATATAATCGTGACCACAAAAGGCATTTGAATTTACGCGAAATGATGCGGTAATATGTCAGTGATAATTTGGTACTTTTCGTTTCGATGGGGACCTCAAGTTCCATTACTGTCGTCTCTTCCTTTTCATCAAAACGGGGTTGAACAAAAGTGTTCCAGCGTTACCTTGGCGATGAGCAGCAATGATCGCAATCTTTCGTCAAGCTAACAAGAAGAGGTCCGAGAATGCGCCGCTCTTAAAGATCCGTACCAGCAAAGAAGCTCCAACCCAAGACGACTTGCTTTTAAGTTAGCCAAAAAACAGAGGAGGACGATGAAGCAGAGAACAGCTGCAAACAATGGCGTTGGACTGTGTAGGAAGGATGATGAAGAAGAGAGAACCCTTTTTTGACGTCGTGCGTTGGATCAAAATCGGTGCATCATTAATGTCTATACATATTGCGTTTGAAATGGATTGGACACCCCTTTTTTGTGAGCTTAAGTGAGACCGCGTATGATGCTCGAGGAGCTTCTTCTGAAATGCAAGGCATAAATTGGATTTGTTGTAACGAATTTGCGCCATTCCATTACAAGATTCAGCTCTTGATTTTTAGGATTCCAATTAGGGCTTGAGTAATTTAGGGAAATTGGTTGACTTGTCCGAATTAGTGACAATATTTAGCACAAATCATGGAGACGACGTGATAAAATATTGACACGTCAAAATTTTCAACATTTCGAACTAAAGTTGACACTTAAATGATCATTTCTTTTAAGTGGAACTTGAATAATTTATCGAAAAGTTTTAATACTAAAATGTGCGCTTCTATTATATTTTTACCCACCATTCCTGGATGACCCTGTTGCTTTCCAACATCTGATATATGCAAAGTTACAAACATTAGTAATGAAAAAGACACTGGTTTAGTCATAGTTCCAGGCACCTACTGCAAAAGTTACTAACTCGATAACATACTATCACGAAATTCTGTATGTGCTCTTGGGCATATGAATAAGAGGGATTCGATCTTCTCATTTCTTTCCGCATACACATCTAGTGAAGTATCAAGAGAATTTGACCTGTAGCAATTCGTGACCATAGCTACTTGTCTCCAAGTAGGGATGTCTTGAATAGAGACAGAGACAGAGACAGAGATACAAAGAGAGGAATAGGACTACAGATCCTCCGACCTCACGTCCCACCTTCTCTTGCGCTGGCCCCGCGGCCTCTGCTTCCCGTCATGCTTGACGAATTTAGTTAAGAACTCAGGCAGCAAGGGCGGCAGCCTTAGTTGCATCATCTCCACCTCCTCTTCGCCGCAAATAAAACCATTGTAGCATCTACGGCTCCTTAGGTGAACACCGTTCGCCACAACCTGAGGTGCAAAGCCAAATGTAGGCGAGAGGCGCACAACAGATTGAAGGATACCCTCAGCGTCAGAACTCTCTCCATTGCTCATTAAAGCAGAAGCCTGTCTCCCTCCACCGGAGTCATGATCGCGCCCGGCGTCTTTGCAGCATCTTCTGTATCCTTCAAATCCTGGTGGGCACACAACAGATTGAAGGATACCCTCAGCGTCAGAACTCTCTCTGTTGCTCATTAAAGCAGAAGCCTGTCTCCCTCCACCGGAATCATGATTGCGCCTGGCGTCTTTGCAGCATCTTCTGTATCCTTCAAATCCTGGTGGACAATCTAGCATCGTAGGAAAAGAATTAGAAATGTATGAGAAGTGTGAAATTTAATATCAGCAGCTAAAAGATTACGTCAAACACCATTCCTGATTTGCTTGAAGACACTATAAATAGTTACAGCAACGATAGGTGTATTAAACTAAACATGTTGGGCGCTCCACACAGGACACAAGTGAACACACTGATGCCAGCTTGTAAACCCAAGCTTGTAGCGTCTTTTGTTCCTGCTAGCCTGACCTTCCTCACAATTCCATGTTTCAACAGCTCAATGAACGTTAAAAGTATTAGGCCAGATAGTAGCAGCAACTGACCATTGAATGAGATTCGGTCCTAACCCATCTCAATCATCTCCATAGAGAGAACAATTACTCTATAAATAAGGAAGCTATCTTACTAATCAATCCTTTAGTTGAAGGACGATTGGGAACTTATAGCCATGCAATAAAAAAATTCTTCTGAATACAAGAAGTCAACCAAATTAGCCTCTAACAAAAGTACTCTTTGATGACTGCCTACAAAGCACTACTGCCTTAAGAATTTAGCATTAGAAACTTTAATCCAAATGATTCTATCAAGAGATGTTAGAACAAAATCTCACGAACAGCAGCTTGGACACCTACCCTTTGATTACATCGAGCAGGAGGCCATAGCCATTCAATACCACAAATTGCATTATAAACCTTGGCTCGGCGGAGGTAACATAAAGCAGTTAATAAATTCCAGAGGCACAAATTCAACAAGAGGGCAAAGCACGTGCCACATATGAAACCGCAAATGAGTATCCAGTTCATTCCCCAGCTCATAGTCATGCCAAACACAAGCCCTGTATTTATCTCTTTGTAAATGGATTTTCACCAAGAAAATTGATTTAGGCATTTTGACAACTCATAAACTCTTCCTTCTGAGTCTGTGGGCAACAAAAAGAGAATCAGTTCCAGTAATCAGCATCTACAAGAAATTCATGATACATGCTAAACTCCAGTTCACTAAATTTTTAGCACTTGAGCGTCCTCTTCTAGGCAAGCAAAAATCTGACCATATAGCTTTGCCTTCAAGAACATTCCTATATCTGATCCACTCCAACGAAACCCATTGCATTTTCACTTCTTAGGAGAACAGAAAATATTGATCCAGTAGCAAAATTTTTACCTCCATGCATACTGAATACAGAGACTATATTCAACTTCCTCTGTCACAGAGAACAACAGGATTTCATGCAGACCCTTTTACAAGGCATATACAATATTAAGTTTCACTCAGATCCAAGCAGAAGAAATCACTTAGAATCTAGCCAAGTAAGGGTACCATACAATGGAATTCCAGAAAAATCTAAGCATTGGGAAAAGAAAGGAAAAGAGTGCTACCAAGCTCAAGAGTTGGCAAAGCAGAAGCTAGGGGGATAGCCTCATCCACTCGTGAAGAAGATCCAGGGACCTCAATATAATTCATGGCAGCTTCAGCTTCATGTTCAGGCAACACTACTCCACTACTAGAGGGCCCGGCTATTAGCATTGGGGAGGTGTCTCCATCGTGTCTACTGCTTGTTGAAGCTTCAATCTTCAAAATAGAAAAGGAAGTGGAACAAGTGTTAGAAGTATGTTCTATTGAAAAGGAAACATTGTACAACATTTGCATAGACAACCATGTTTCTGTTGCTAATCAACTCTTTCAGCACAAACAACGTGTGTTTAATTAGAGACTCCAAGTAGAAGAAAAGCAGAAGAATTTGATGGAATGACAGAACTTAAGGCAAATGGAACCAGCAAGAAAATCTCATTCTTCTATAGCTGCTGAAAAGTTTGATTGAAAATGACACTTCCAACAACTTCAGGGTCGAAACACTTTCCATTTGTAAAGTTTTGTCCCATAAGGGTGATTGCATCTCAAAGGAATACTAGGAAAAATCCTTTTGTCCTCACGCACGCACAGGAGTGTAATTATATATGCATGTTTTTGTGCGTATGTACAGCAATGATTACGAAATTATTGAGAAAGAAGGTGCATGAATTCGCCCGAATTGATGTAATTTACAAAGAGTTCAGATTCCTATCTTACCGCATCACAGTTCCAAACAATAAACAAATTCTTTTTGTTCCCCTGGTGTGCCAAGTACCATATAAATCTGCTACACTCAATTAAAATCGGCATATCGAAGCGTGTGGGTAATATGGCCCAATGCCCTCTACAAACTTCCTAATTAATTTTCGCTCCTGTAGCAGTTCCAACACAAATCCACTACTATCTTCCAAGGAAATCAATATAAGATGAAAGACACATTGCTTTGCACTAGACCTCAACAACAGCGAAACATTTATGCAGTCCATTCAGCAACATAGTGATTTCCAGGCAAACTAGTAGATTCCCGCACGAGCTCGAACAAAAGTAATATAGAAAAATGACAATACTGAGATTCACAAGGCCAAAAGGTGAACTGACCTCCTTGGTCTCACGCTGCTCCTGCTTCTCAAGAAGTGCTTCAATGAGGGCCATGTACGCATCAACCTCAATGAAGTGCCATTCCCCAGTATAAACCTGGTCAATACCACGTCAGAACAGGCGCAAGAAGCCAGAACGTTGAAAAAGAAAAAGACAAAAGAAAAGAGAAAGGGAATCAACCTCGAGCAGCTCTCGAACGGTCTGGCGCACCATCCTCTCTGGGAAGCCGTACTGGCGCATGGCGTCGAGGGCCGCGCCCATTCGCGAGTTTCGTTCTCTTCTCTCCGCCTGCGAACAACCATCGTAGGGGACGAAAACCCAACAAATGGCAAAAAAAAAAGAAAGAAAACCCATTAACAACAAGGAATACGCGAACGATCGAATGAGAGAGAGAGACGACGAAAGACTCGTTCGGTAACGAGACGCCAGCTCCTCCGAGCGAAAAGACGGAGTCCACGCGAAGCTCGACGAAGCTCGTCGTCGTAAAAGGATCGTTTTTGAAGGAAAAGGAGGGAAAAGGAAGAACGAGGAAACTCGACGGGAGGAGTGCGAATGATCGGATCGGCGATGACCGGCGGAATGCGAGATGGCCGGGAAGAGAGAGAGAGAGAGAGAGAGAATGCGGGAGGAGAGAGAAGGAGAAACCTGTCTGGAGGGGGGGCGTCCGCGAGGCATCTCCGGCGAAGTCCTCCCTTCTCTGTGAAAGTTCCCGGAAAACGCAGGAGGGAAAAAGCGCAGGGTGGCGCAGCCTCCGACTGGAAAAAGAGGAGAGAGGGAGAGCCCCTTTCTTTTTTCATTTTCTTTTTTTTCCTCAATTTTTCTTCTTCTTTTTTAACATTCGAAGAGCTTTGGATGAACATTCGCTTTTGATTTTATTTCTTGTCTTATTTAAATTCACGGCGAATATATTTTTGATTTTATTTTGGTAGTGGAAAAAATCTAAATCATCAATCATTTGCAAACATATCACCTTTTTAAGATTATTTTTAAAGATTGGAATATGTTTTAAGATTATTTTTAAATATTGGAATATATTTTCTGTTGTAAAGAGAAGATAATTTTTTTTTTTTTAACTAGTTAGACATGCTAATTCTAGACAATGTACAAAACATGTGTCTAATCGGCAGGAAACAAGCTTCTCACATAGGCTTACAACAATAGCATAGTAATCCAATACCCACGTGGATGTGTTTATTATTTTACTATGATAGTACCCACAATACTTTTGCCTCCAACTGGATAGAGTTTTTGTCCCCTTGCTCTTGAGAATACTGCCGAATTTTGCATCTTGAAGTTGAGATGAAGCAATTTTAGGACATACTCATGTCTCAATATGATTTATGTTATCAAGGGAAGGGAAAATTTTACTTTTGACTAAATGATTATTTTGGTGGAGAAGTAAAGATATACATATTATATATAACGACATCACTATATTTTACACCGATGATTTTATTTCAACGCTGAAATTCCGTCAAATTTGTATTCGTTAGTTTCTCCTTACTTTTTAGCCGTGGGACTTGTACCTTTTCATTTAATTGCAATCAATTCCGGTATATGTTCAAAAAACGAGTAGAAAGTTTTTTATTTCTTTGCCGTCAAAATTTAACATAACATTCAAATATTTAAAAATTAAGAAGAAATTATATATGCGCCATTGATATTTGCATGTTGCAAAAGTTCTAGAAATTTCAAATTCGAAACAAAAAATCATAATGTACAAGCTAAATTAAAGGAAAGAAAAAGGAGTACCACATGGAGATGTAATTCGAAATTCAATATTCCAAATAAGGACGGTAATTATACCGACATAGAAATATACTTGTAAATTTCCTAATGAAAAAACATAGTATTCCTAAATTGCTTATAATCTTCTTGATTACATCCGGAAGATTATGGTCCATTTATCTCATGAAAAATGCTACTCTATCAGTTATCTAATTTTAAATTGACTTGCTGCTCTTGGAGGATAAATGTCAATTTCCTAACAGAATTAGATAGCACAAAACAAAGATTAAAAAAAAGGGAAAGGAAAATTACAAATCAGAGTCACCTTCTTCACTTCAATCTGCAACTTGAAATGTCAACCACTACCTAACCGCGCACAATTCAACTTGACCGACACTGCAGAACCACTTCATTCAAAGCGCATTTCCAAGCGAAAGAAATTCCAGAAACCGCAAGATCCTTTTGCAATTCATGTGCGTCCACATGGAAAAATTTCCCTATCTTCCCACTATGCAAAACCATGTGATAGCAGATTCCATTTTAAGGAGATTTCCCCCATCCATCCATTTCAAATCAGACGCAGCAATTCAGAAAAAAGGTAAAAACCTCTGAAAAACCAGCTCAGATGACAGCAAATTCCGCATTAATAAGTCAAGTCGTCTCGCTCTTTGCTGACTCAAATATTTATTCCCATTTCCATAATCACAGCATCCCAAATTTATTATCAGCAAGAG
The DNA here is from genome assembly GCA_017140615.1 of Eucalyptus cladocalyx. Lineage (NCBI taxonomy): Eukaryota > Viridiplantae > Streptophyta > Magnoliopsida > Myrtales > Myrtaceae > Eucalyptus > Eucalyptus cladocalyx. The sequence goes on from CM029519.1 coordinate 10,172,991, forward strand.
CAAATTACAAAGTTCATCTAATGGTGTGATGGGGAAGGTGCGTTGCACTGGTAGCATTTAGCAAAGAGCCCGAACGTGTCCACTTGCTTGACGAAGTTGGCCACGCTCGCCCATCCTCCGAACCCGAACCCGACCACCAGGACCCAACCCACCACGAACATGTTCACCACGTATATGGCCGTCCAGCTCGGCAGGAAGAATGGCGGCTTCTCGGCGGCGTTCTGCAGGCAAGAAACCGATATATGTCAGATGATAAAAAGAAAGAACTGCCTTAAACATGCACAATTCATGTCATATCACGGACCTGCCGGGCAGAGGCCGACTGGTAAGTTAACATGTGGGCGGCGGCAGGGATGATGTAGACGGTGAAGCTGACCAAGAGGGCGCCCACGGCAGAGTTGATCGGCCCGAAGAAGGGAAAGATGATGGCCAGGAACCAGATGGGAATCACCACCGGCAACCGGGCGACCGCCTTAAATAATATGCTCTTCTTGTGGTGCACCCCTATCACCTTCTCCCACACAAAGTAGAGCGGAGTGCTTGCGAACCCGAATGTTATGAACTGCGATGCCGATAAAATCACGCATCAACATCTTCGTCAATGCATTGGATGGAAAATCATCTGCAATATCGAATAATGTACGTGTATGTACGCGAAAATATATCATGGAGGGAAATTTGTGGAGAGGAACCTGATGGATGAGCATCAAAATGACAGCTGCATCGCGCCAACCCGACCTAGGGAGGAGAGAGAAGGCATTGGAATGGTTCAAGAGCTGGTCGCCGAAGGCCCAGTACACCGCTGTCGCCGATGGAATCGTGAGAGTGAACACGAACAGTGTGGCCAGCAGATATATGTACTTGAACTTTCTCGGCTTCCACATTGCATCCATTATTTCGCTGTCATGGTTTTACACGACGAATCGTTTAGTTTCATGAAGAGAAGGAAAGTTTGTCGATGATTATCATCGCCGTTCGGTCTCCTAAGATGACTCGACCCGAGTGATTCAAGTATTATGCCACATTCACCGTCAATCATCAATCAAGAACTGCTCCTTTCAAGTTTAATCTCATAAATTTCAGCCAAAGTGTGATTCTGTAGTTGATTAATGAGCACGAGACGGAGGAGGAACTCACACGGTGACGGCGTGTCCACCGAAAGTGTAGAGGATATTGGTGGCACCGGTGAAATACAGGACCAGCTTGGTAGGTCCACTGTGGATCACATCCTTAGCCTGCATCATTTTTTCAGTTGGTATTTACATCAGAAATCAAATAGACGAAATTAATCTTAACGGGCTCGAAATGGATTACCTGGCCATGAGCAATGGCCGCGGCGGTCATGTACCAAGCAGTGTAGGCGGTCATGCCAAGGCCAAGGAAGGACCAAATCCGGTAGTTGTGGAAGGAGGGGATGAACACGCTGGTCGCGCAGCATGCTCCGAATATGTACGTCCATGTCCTCTTGTCCAGATGGTCGTTGATGTAGTATATGTTGCTGCAATGCAATGGCCCCGGAAATCAAAAATAAGAACGAGAAGGATAGCAAAGCATACAGATTGACGGACGAAGTTGTCATCTCGATTAAGCGAAAAGGAATCGCCAACTGATAATGAAATGGAGAACCTTGCACAGGCTATGAGCTGGATGACCGATCCGAAGAGGAGGAAAGTGACGTTGAAAGCCAGCCCAAGGGCTTTCCAGTAGGGACCGAGCAAACCATCCAGGACCTCGAACCACTGAACCAAAACAGAAAGCACACCGATTTCGAGATTCAACCCAGTTCAGCGATTCTGATTAGATGACTGAGTAAAACGTGCTCTTCGGTTCGGCGGGTGGCGATTCTGGAATAGAGATGCACCTGAATGACGTGGTTCTTGAAGCTGTGATTCTCCTTCTCTTTCCTGGTTCTGTACTCGATGTAGAGCACGCTGATGAGATAAGCCGTCCAGCTCCCCATGATTCCATAGAAAACCTGCAGAATTATCCCGGAAAGCATCCCGAGCTGGGAGAACGAATAGGGCAGTGTCAGCAGAACCTGCGCCACCTGCGTAACGTCCCGAGCGAGAAAGACAGAATCGAATGAGGGTCAGATTAAAACTGACCAAATTTCTTGACTCGTGAACTAAAGGCCAGATCTTTAAATTGAGGCGAAATCACCGCAGTAAGTCATTACATTTACATGTCCAGGAATATGATTGTTGGCAACAAGAATTTAAGTCTACCTGATTGGAGGCGCAACTGAACCAAGCATCATACACAGACCCGCCATGCCAGAGGAAGCTTTTGAGACCAGACCCGCAACCGCCGCCGCCGCCGCCGCCGTCACCATTGTTGTTGTCGTTGGAGCCATCCGTTTGCGCCTTTCTTTCTTCTACTATTCCGTCTCTCTCTCCAGCGTTGGTGAAGCTGGAGACCATCGCTTCTTCAGCTTGCTGCTGAGACAGCATTTTCTCCTCTTTGTCACACAGCCGAATCGAATCACTGAGGAGGCAAAAATAGAAAAAAAAAAACCAGTGAATGACACAGACCAACGAGGAGAAAAATACAGGCTCGTAATCAAAAGGGACACTGCATGTGGGAGAGAAACAGAGAGCAGACCCAAAACTTAAAAGGCTCCGTTGCTCTGTTCTTCGCACATTTGTTTAAATGGGTAGCATGATGACCCATGATGACCTCTCTCTCTGATAGATGTCTCCAGCTCCAAACGTTTTAAATGCCCTTAAATCACTTGCCATTCTTATTCGAGAATACAAAGGAAGTGAATCTCCAAGATATCCAATTCAGGGGGGATAAGACTATAAACTAGGAGGCAAAAAAGTTATTTCTTGTCCACAAAAGGAAGGCTTGGGTGTTGGAGATAAAACCCAAACATAGAAAAACCGAGAGAAGGGTTCTGGAGACGGAGGCCCAAGATCTGACAAGAAGAGGACCTTCAACAGAGGGAAAACAGGGGATTCCTTGAAATGCAAAAGAGCATGAGCATTGCTGCATATATAGGAACGCGTTAGTCGTTGTTGGACCAGAGAAAAAGAATGACTGAAGCAAGCAAGAAATCTCTCTCTCTCTCTCTCTCTCAGCGTCCTTTCATTTTTTGGGAGGGTAACAGTTGCATGGACCTTCATAACTTCTGCAGTATGCTCTGTTCTTTTAAAATGTTTCTTGATGATTATTTCTAGCCACTTTCTCAGCACGTTACTCTCCAGTCTCTTGGTTTATTTATTGGATTTAATCATTAGATGAATCTGCAAAAAGCCCAGATCTAGATCAGAGTAAAAAAATCCACAAATTGATTTTCTTTCTCCGTTTCACTTGTTGCTGGACCGTCGTGTTCGGCTATGGTGTTTCGCACAATTTATAGAAGTTTTAAAAGCACGAAAAAGAAATCTTTATTTCTGTGGTAGTAATGGATTTTAGTTCAAAGGGTGTGCCATATTTAAGAAAATTTTAGCTGTATTATGATTTTGAGAATTATCTTTAAAGAAACATGTTATTAAGATTCATCTTATAAGTAGCACGGTCGCTTTAGAGAATTTTCAAGGAATAAAGAAAGAAAATTGACATTGAAAACTTTTTTTGTTCTGGGCTTATACATAGAGCAAGACATGGAAGTAGCGGCAAGAGAAGACTATCTTCTGTAATTGATTAACATCGTGATTATGAATGTAAGTTTTTTAGAGTTATAAGATTTTTAGGACTCGAATTTGGAAAGAAACCATAATCAATCAAAAACCTAAGCAATGATGATATAAATTATCCCTAAATTTTGATCTAACGTGTAATTTGATCTTTCAATTTTTCATTTATTTTATGTAATCCCTGAATTTTAGTTTGTTTAACGTAATCCATAAACTTTTGATACAGGTTAAATTCAGCCCTCAACATTAAACATTTTTATATAATTTGGAAACTAAATTAAACCTATAAAAAAGTTCATGAATCATATTGAACAAAGTCAATGATCATATTATACATTGAGCTATTAAACAAATTAAAGGATTAAAGGCAACATTGCATATGGAACCAAATTTTAAACACCATTTCTGTCATTTTCTCAAAAGCTAACGATTTCAGCAACTTGCTCATAGGATGATCTCTCCATCTTCATGGACATCCATAGTAATCCATTTTTTTAACGCTTTTGATTATATTCTTTCGTATGGAATTTGAGATATCGATGACATAAGCGGATGGAGGGGCCTCCTTCTCAATAAGTTCCCTCTTCAGTATCATTTTTTTTTTTTTTGGGCATAACGTTTTTTTTTTTGGCATAACATTCTCTCTCTTTCTCTCTCATGATTTTCTTCTTATTTTTTCGACCCTCTTGATTATTGATAATAAGTTTGTGGTCAAATGGAATTACAGTCTGAATGACACAGGCTATCCAATATGATTGAGTGTATGATTCCCCTCTGATTGACAGAATGCGCATCTCAAGACAAATCGAAAAGACTGCAAAAGCGATTAAAACTATTGACTTTTCTTTCCAGAGCAGGATGGATTTGCATTTCTGGACAGACAAGAATCTTCTCTCTTGTGCATTTTCCAATAATGATGGGTTTGGGTAGACTGCAAATCTTCTCAGCTTTCCCAACACAAGATCCTCCGCATAAGAAACGCGGCCAGCGAATTTGCTCATTTGCTCATTTCAAATTACCTTTTATTTCGTCGCGTTTGCCATTCGGCGGCTTTTGGAGCTTTCCACTTTACTTGTCAGGTCGCTATGGTTCCCGTCCTATAGCACCAAAAGATCCGTCCTTGAGGGTAGGAAGAAGAGTGCATTCACTTGAATTCGAACTCTCCCGAGGTGTAGTTTGACGTTGTATCCCCCGGGAGTCTCTTACCTATAAGCATTTTCCTAATGTGAGTATTGTTCCATTTAAATTTGACTGCCATTTCGATAGCATCGATCTTCCACCGAGGGGCAATATGAGAATGGGTCACGCATTGAAGTAAATTCTGAGCAGACAAACAGTGGCACCTCTTGATGTCATGTGAATAATTTCTCATCCTATCGGAAAGTGCAAAAGAAATCCAACACTTAAGTCATTTCTTAATTTTGGAATTAGTGGGAATGGTAATTATGAGAGGAGAGTTAGGGTGTGTATGACAACGTTTTTATTCCGATGAACTATTTTTTTTCAAAAATAGTTCTTTTATATTTCTATTATGAGAAATAATTTCGAGTAAAATAAGGTGTGTATGACAACGTTTTTATTCCGTGAAACTATTTTTTTTTTCAGAAATAGTTCTTTTATATTTCTACTCGAAAAACAATTTTGAGTAAAATAAGATGTTTGATAACTATATAAAATTTATATTCTTGAAATAAATAATAAAAAAAAAAGATAGAAATACGTTTGGTACAATTTATAAATTTTTGTATTTATTAGTTTTTTTTTCTTGCTCACGAAGCGCCAACAACCACCCGCCATTGCACAATTGTTGCTTGCCACCATAGGACCGCCACCACAAGACCGCCGCCCATAGCCCACCAGCCCGCCGCCGCCGACTAGCGGACATTGTCGACGGCGATGGCGTGCTACCGACGATCAAGCAACGACGACGGTGGTTGGTGGCGGTCGAGCGACGACGATGGCGATCGGTGGCGGTTGTCGGCCGGTGGGGTATGAATGGCAGCCGATGGGCTGTGGGCAGCGACGACTATCACGCGGTCAAGCGGCGGCAATGGTCACCGTTGTCGACGGTTAGCCGCGATTGGTAGGCGGCCGCAACAAAAAAGAAGAACAAAAGAAAAAAAGAAAAAAAGAAAATGACTTATTTATAGAAATTATTTCTAAGAACGAGAAGCTATTTTTTTTTTTTCTATTCCAAATATATTTCTAACTACTTTTCTATTCTGGGAAATAAAAAAATAAATTGGCGTTACTAAACGGATTTCTATTATTCTTTTTTTTATTCTAGAGAACAAAAGAACAGAAATCGAGAGAAATAGAAATGTTACCGGCCCTTACTACACCTTGGACTGCACACAAAAGTTTCAAATTCCGAGCCACACAGGCGGAGCCTCTTCCAAGATTTTCATTCTTATCAAACAAATGTATTCGGGGGCATTTACAAGCTTTAATAATGCGATCCTTCATACTTCGCTTTTCTTTTTAAAGAGCGCTCGGAAGGAATATTTTGCGATAATTATTCTGTTCTAATTACATGAGATATCTTTCATGCAATCAAGAGAAAAATATGAGAAAATCTTTCGATACCGGGTCTAGATGAATTGCGGATTTCCTAACTAAGAACATCTCCAGTGCAATTCAAATTCAATCCGATGGTTAATTATATGAGATATCTTTCATGCTATCAAGAGAAAATATGAGAAAATCTTCCAATATCGGGTTTAGAAGAAATGTGGATTTCCTAAATGAAAATATCTCCAGTGCAATTCGAATTCAATCCAATCCGATGGCTGAGATGCATATAGTGACGGGATTAATAAGCCGTTTTATGTGTTAGTTTCTACCCTGATAATCAAGACTTTTGACATTCTCCAAACGCAAAGCGTGGACACCTACTCTCATCCCCAGGCGCTAACTTCAGCATGACGAATTGCACGGCTCATGGAAGTTTTGCTCTTTTCGATTATAAAGATGATGAGAATTTTGAAATAGCTTTTTGGATGGGACTGATGAATAGAGGGATATTTTCCTGAAACGGCAGTGCTTATAAGAAGAAGAGTCCCATTTTAAAACCTTTCGCGAGGATAGCGTTGAAATCTTGGAATGCTTCTTTTGGCTCTCTTGCGAAAATAAAAAAATGTTAGGTTGGAATGCTTCTTTTGGCTCTCTTGGGAACATAAAAAATGTTAGGTTCAAGCTTTTTTTACCAATTGTTTCTCTAAAACCTTTTGCTTTTCGCCCACGTCTCTTCCTTGGCATCCCTTCTCTTACCGGACTCCAGTGAAAACGTAAGTTTCTCAAAGTGAACAAGACAGACACCATCGAGATGAATAGAGAACTGCACACGACGACACAAAAGCTAGCCACATCGGTCATCGATGATTTTCAAGCAGGTGCTGTTCACTTTGAAATAGAATTTCATTCTTATATGCAATGGAAATAAAATGGAACCAACTTCCTAGAACAACTGATCGACATGATCTTCTTCCAATCAATGCTTACGGTAATATGGGGAAAAAATCAATTGTAGATGGCTGAAAGGGAGAGCATATGTGTATATACATGATTGACTAACATTTCTATATCGACATTCAAGCAATGAAGAAGATGAAAATCATCAGGAAAAATATCAAGATGGCAAATATCTTTATCATGAGCCACCTATTGGATGATATTTGATTGAGATGCCTCAACAAAGCGCTGCGAGCTCCTTCTACATTCACCAAGGACTCTTCCATATTGTCGTCGATCCTGCTTGCAACATCAAAGGCAACCATCACGAAAGAGTTCACATTGTAAGTTCGACATAAGGACTTGCAAGGAGACAAGCTCCCAAATGCACTATTAATCATCCCTTATGGCTTCTACTCGTTTCCTCATTTGTATTGAGTTAGGGCAGCATACAGAAGATGATTGCTAAAGAAAAAGGACAAACCTAATAGCCACTTCGCCTTGCTGTGCAACCATCGAAGCCAAATGCGTAAAAATGCCGCCCAGTTCAGATATAGTGGATTCCACGTTGTGAAGAGCAGTTGCACGGCTTTGAGAATAGTTTTCTTGCCGAGGAACCACCTGCTGCAACATGGACATCTCCATGGAGTCGGATGGCCCATCTGCTGCTAATCTCCGTCTGAGCAGCAAAAAGTTGTCAATTGAGATGCAACGTCAATAAAATTAGATAGAGAGCAGTTCCACTCGACAAAACTAATAATTGCATGATTATCTAGTCATTGTCACCTTATTAACGGCATGCATGGTGCATATGCAGAACCTTAAGGAACTTTTGTTGCACCAAGTAACAATGCAAAGTCTAGTTCACTATGCAAAACCACCTTCTGCAGTCTTTCTGACAGTGAATATTGCATAATATACATATTACTAAGTAGATCAAGAAGTTGGGAGGGCTGCAATCCAACAATCCAATGTCAATCCATTCAAAGATGGAGCTCTTCCAGTAGCAACTAGTACAGCTAAAAATCAAGCCCAGCACTCTTTAAAGCAATACTTGCTACATGGCATCAAGAGAGCATTGCACTCTCGATATTTCACCATAAGGCAGATTGGGCCAGGGTAGCCACTTGTGTTTAAATGTTGGCCTAAAGTTTCCTCATGTAGTCTTCTAATTTCACCTAACAGTAGATCTATTCCTATCATTGAATATGCTCTGAAAATGTTTGCATCTAACCACACAACCTGCCAGAGATTGGATAAGACTCTGAAAAGGTACCAACGTCAACAGAAGCATTTTGAAAGTGTAGCTGTTCTACATTGTAGCCACGGCTTCATATAATGCCAACTACTATTTAATGAACCAATATATAAAATATTGCAGAGTGTTTTCACCGAACCATGCTCTGAATATGCTCTGAAAATGTTTGCATCTAACCACACAACCTGCCAGAGACTGGATAAGACTCTGAAAAGGTACCAACGTCAACAGAATCGTTTTGAAAGTGTAGCTGTTCTACATTGTAGCCACGGCTTCATATAATGCCAACTACTATTTAATGAACCAATATATAAAATATTGCAGAGTGTTTTCACCAAACCATGCTAAAAGCATCGCTTTCTCTTCTTTAAAGAAAGTATTAAGGAAGCCGCAGGTTTAGCTTGTAAGATGATGTAAGACATACCTCAATTGGTTGCCAACTTGAGATCCATTGGAAGGCAATCTGAGCAGTCGCAAAGAGGCAGAGATAAGCCAATTAGATGGAGAGAGAAAATATAATGCCACTGATTAGACAGGGAAGCAATTTTTACAGATGTAAAGAATATGAGAAAGATGCACAGTATTGACGACTTATAAATAGTAACCATACCAAGAAAAAATATATTATTGATGCTGAAAAGATTCTAAAAATAGGAAAAATAAAAATGCCATTGCATACTAGGATCTAGTGTTCCATTCTTTGCAAATCTGATAAACATAACTGGTCCAACCTCTATGCCACCAATTTTTTCGACAAGTAGAAGTGTTTTATGTTGCATAATTTACAAGATATTAAAGCATCATAAATCTAGGAATATTGAAAAGAAAATTCTTAAGGGACACAACCTATGGGCAAGACATAATAATGGATAAATCCCTTTGTAAGAGTTTAGTTTAATCTCCATGATGTTCCACTGTCTAAGCGTGCTCTTACTTAATCTCCTTGCTAGAGTTAATTGTTACTGCGCAATCACATTTACACGTGGTCAAGCCAACCAGGGTTCCAAAGAATCCAAACAAAATACTTACACTGCTTGGGGTGGCCTTCCAGAATCATTGGATGCACTTGACCAAGGAGCTGGCTCAGTCACAGGTTTCGTATGCTGCTTTAGAGGGTTTTCTCTTGATGCATTGGCAGAGAACATCTGTTTCCGGTTTTCATGAGCCTTGATATTCTGGTACAGAAGACCATGTATGAGAACATGGAAGGAGAGTTGAATCACATCATGTTAAACATGAAGATCTGCTCAAATTAATAGCTAACCTGAGTTCTGGTTTTCAAAACATCCTGGAGGTGTTTTGTAGTTCCCATAAGTTTGCTTTTCAGGTCATCACAAACAGTGGTCGAATGGACGGCTCTATCTTCTGAATAGTTGCCGCCACTCATTTCTATATTTTGAAGGGTCTGTAAATCTTGAAGGGCGATATTTAGTGCTGTGACGTCATCCTTTATCAATGAAGTCAGTTGTTGTATTTCGACCGTGGGGTCATCAAACATAGATGACCTTTTTGCCACTGCAAATCATCAAACAAAACCATCACTTAGCATAAACACCACAACTCCAAATTTCATCCAGATTCATCATAATGACAAATTTGGAGTTTGTAAGAAGTAGTTTCAGCAACAAAAGGGAAAAAGCCAAACACAATTGCAGAAGATTTCCGCTCAGAATTGACCGCCAACAAAAAGAAAAATGAGGAACTCATAATAATGATACTATTTATCACAAGAATATCACATCATAAGTCTGATCTTAAATGACTTGATCTCCTTGCAAACTCCAGATGAGAGTGTATATATGCTTACAGTTTGAAGATCGTCTGAATTAGCATTATCAAATGCGGATGTCATACTAAATATGACCAGAAGAAGAATATAGAAAAGGTCCAACATTCTCACTTCAAAGCATAGTAAGGACACCCTAGTTGCTTGTTCGACATCAGGAATCCTGAATATCGAGCACTATAAACTGGATCTTGTAATCAGCTAACAAATCATTAGAGGGTAATACCCGACTGCTTGGGATATTGATAGATTTATCTTAGTGACGTGCCATCATCCATAGGGATGAAAAAAGAGGCAACGGCTATGACAGATATAGTGTGGCAATTGCCATTTGGCTGTAAATCTATCTCAAGTCGCACGGATCATAATGTATATCGATCATCATCCAGGATAAATATTCAACATCCTAATTTCCCAAGTAATCATGTTGCTTTTGAACTGAGAAAAAAAAAACAACTCTAAAGTTTTTAGTTGCGCAGTGGAGCAGATCAGAACCTACCGATTCACTCTTCCATCGATCTCAATCCAGCTATAAACACCATTTTACAGCAAAATCGATCAGAATCTCAACACCTAAACAGTAACCGCCATACAAACAATGCTAACTAACACCTAAACGTACGATTTGGCATAGACAGAACCTCTCGGGATCCAAATCCGTCCAAAAATCACACGCATCGCATCTTACGTTTCGACGAGGCCGATCGAACTAACATCTTCCAAAAACGCGGTCGAAGCAGCGAAAGGCAAGAAAAGGCGCGCGAACGACGCTAAAGCAAGCGAGACGGCCACGTACATTGGGCGAGCCTGGCGATCTTCTGCGAGGTCTCGCTGATGCCCATCCCGATCCGAGCGGCCCGCTTGTTGAACTCGGATCCGGCGGAGGCCGGGGACGCATCCCTGGGCGCGGCGGCGGCGCGGGCCTCCGGCGGGTTGGCGGCGGCGGGGGGGGATCCGCCGATCTTCCGGAGAGTCTCGGTGAGAGAGCGGAACTCCGTCGTCCGGTCCCTGTAGGAGGAGGAGGAGGAGGAGGAGGAGGACGCCATGGGAATCGGATCGGATCGGATCTTCGCCGGAATCGGAGCCGATCTCTACATGGTTTGGTGCGTTCGCCAGAGGGGGAAGATCACGGGGCAGCGGAGACGAGCTGTGCGCGCTCCTCAGGAGCGCGCGTATGGGGGGAGAGAGAAAACGGTTTACGGATTGGATCGGCTCGGTACGGTTCGATCAGCGGGTCCGCATCTAGCGGCTCGGACCGGTTCGGTTCCACTTTTTTTTTATGCTAAACCGAACCGGGGTTCTTATTTTCGGATCAGGCTTGGAGGAGCCCAAATCAGGCCCGGCCCAAGAAACTAATTGTTTTTAGAGCCGTCGGATGCGAAGACAGCGGGAAAATGTGAACCGCCCGATCTAGGTTAATCGATCGACTCCATCTTCTTCCTTCGTCTCCCCGTATATAAACCCTCGCAGCCGCAGCGAGGTCCCTCCTCACGGCACATCTCTAGGGTTTTACCTCCAAGCTCCACCGCAAAACCGCCGTAGCCACCGGGGTTAAAGTGACGGCAGATCGTCGCTGTCCGCCTTGACCGAGCCTCCCGCTTCGTCTTGGCCCTCAGTTTTGCTTCATTTCTTTTTTTCCTTGTATCAGCGTAGGAAGAAAGTTCATAGGATACTATGGGGAAACTATCGAAGGCCGAGAAGAAGCTCGCGTACGACGCGAAGCTGTGCCGGCTCATGGACGAGTACAGCCAGATCCTGATCGTGGCCGCGGACAACGTCGGGTCGAACCAGCTCCAGAACATCAGGAAGGGTTTGAGGGGTGACTCGCTCATCCTCATGGGGAAGAACACCATGATGAAGAGGTCCATCAGGATTCACGCCGAGAACACCGGCAACAACGCCTACCTCAACCTCCTCCCGCTTCTCCAGGTACATGTCGCTGCTTTTTGTTGGAATTATCGCTTCTGATTCATGTGGCATGGTTCTTAAAGATGGTGGAATGGGAGTTTCTGTGAGGAAGAGATGCGAGGGTGAAGAAGTTGAGAAACATGGGTTTTGTATTGGAATGTGTATAAAGGATTGATTTTTTTTATGGTTCTTTGTGATTAGGGAAATGTGGGCTTGATTTTCACCAAGGGTGACTTGAAGGAAGTCAGTGAAGAGGTTGCCAAGTACAAGGTGCGGCTCTCTGATGCTCTCGATCTCGTTAATCTACTTAAATTAGAATGTCGCTTCATGGTTATATGCTACTGGATAATCTATCGAAAGAGTACGTACTTTCCTGCTGTGTTAGTTTCTATGCCGTTGCTATTTCATGGTGATGGAGCGTTTCTATTGGAATCAATGGATTGATTAAGATTTGCTGTAGGGAGAGTAACTGCAAAATGTTCCACTTTATCTGTTTGGCGACTGCCCATGTCGTGTTTAATAGAAGCCAAATCGATAAGCCTCAGTTGCATTATGGGTACAGTAGATTTGCGCGACTGGGAATGACTATAATTGAGGGTTTCTCTTCCCTGTCTAATGAGAGACTGGAGCTGATGGCCCGAAAACATAATGATAATATAGTTGATTTCGCCAGGATTGTTAGGGCGACATCTGACTGGGAATGGATAAATTAAAGTTTTCCTATTAAATATCTTGACAATCTGTTCAAGTTTACCATTTTTTCATATACTGGGTTCCTGTCAATTTGTGGACTAAACTCGAGTTTTTTCTCTTTAATATCTTAAAATCAACTCTGCTTTGACAGGTTGGAGCTCCTGCTCGTGTGGGTTTGGTTGCTCCAATTGATGTCATTGTCCCACCGGGCAACACTGGGCTCGACCCTTCTCAGACTTCCTTCTTCCAGGTAACATGAGCCTCTCTTTCATGGCAATAACATTTTTCTTCATCTTCTGCAGCAGCTTATTTGTCCTTACCGTAACTTCAGGTGCTCAACATTCCGACCAAGATTAACAAGGGTACTGTGGAAATTATCACCCCTGTTGAGCTTATCAAGAAGGGTGACAAGGTTGGCTCTTCTGAGGCTGCCCTTCTTGCTAAGCTTGGGATCAGGCCCTTCTCGTATGGTCTTGTTGTGCAAAGTGTTTATGACAATGGGTCGGTCTTCAGCCCTGAGGTGCTCGACCTTACCGAGGATGACCTTATGGTGAAGTTTGCCCTTGGTGTCTCTATGGTCACAGCTCTCTCGCTTGCCATCTCATACCCGACCCTGGCTGCTGCACCTCACATGTTCATCAACGCCTACAAGAATGTTTTGGCCGTTGCTGTTGAGACCGAGTATTCGTACCCACATGCTGACGAAGTGAAGGAGTTCCTCAAGGTTTGTAATGCTAGCTCTTTTCCTAAACGGTTTTTGGTCCACAAACATTCCTTACTATTTGTAGTCTTTTTTAATGAACTTCTCTAACAAAGAGATTACTTTTTATTGCAGGATCCTAGCAAGTTTGCTGTTGCCGTGGCTCCAGCTGGTGCAGCCGACTCCGGTGCTGCCCCTGCTGCTGCTGCCAAGGAGGAAGAGAAGAAGGACGAGCCCGCCGAGGAGTCCGATGATGACATGGGTTTCAGCTTGTTCGATTAATTTGTTTGCCAAGTATGATACACCTTTAGCTACATGTTAGGTGGTACAATGTTTTGATTATGACTTTATCACAAGGATTTCTTTGCCTTTAGTTGATTCGCCTGTTTGAATACTTAGCTTTTTATTCCCTTAAAATTGTTTTTTAGGGTTTAAACGTCAATGTCACTTTGTCTTGTTTGTTTGCCAATAGTCCTCTTTCTATTTTCTGACAAAATATATACCTATATCAATTTCTGGCGTGGATGATGAAAATTATTCGGAAAACTCCGAATGTGGTGGGTCTTTTGTCGCAACTCTCTTGGAAACGCAGACGTTTGCCTGTTTTGCTAATGATGCCGTGGGTTGGGAAGACTCATCTAGCACCGGTTACTGCTTACATGACATCGAGGGGCTTTTAGGTGCAGGCGCTCGGCCCTTGAATTTGATGGGCCCGAAAATTGGAGCCCATCTATGCTATCGAGCCCAAGCGGAAAGTCAAGTTCGTCTCCCTTTCAGCTTTTCATAGTGGATTTTCGTATAAGACCTCCCCGGGAACGCTTGTCTAACATTCAAGTAAAGAAATTTCATAACTATCGAAATACCATCTGTCTCATGTCACGCACAATCAATGTGTTGAACGTGCAAATATTCATTTCCTATGTACGCTTATTAACTAGGCCTTTCCAAATTACTGTAACATCAAAATGATGAAGTTACAAAGAAAGTTGTAGTTAACATAGCTTCAGTTAATTTAACATAATTAGATGCATTTAAATCCATATTATGGTCTTACGTCGGAGACAAGCCTTATAATACTTCATCTAATGAAGGGTACTTTGAGAAAATAATTCGAGATTGCTTACTTAATTATTCCATCGAATGTCCGCATGCTATTGGACAAATGGTAAACGTGGAAGAAATAGAGGGTGGAACCTTATAAAGGTACTATGGGGCTAAACCGGAGGGACGTGAGAAGCACGATCTAATTCGCTTTAACAAAACCTAACTCAAATTCTTCTGTTCCCGAATGTGCCTGCATATCATGAGAAAAACACAATGCGAGCAAACTGATTTCTTAAATATTAATGAAAGTCAACCCCATGCTTTTCATTTAGCAATATCGATTTAGGTAAGTCCTTCGATCATGGATGACCCAATCACGACATTCACGAGAGCAAGCAACGCGGGTCAACACTAAGTTTCTACTTTAAAATAATGTCATAAGTAGTCCTTAAACTTTATTCCAATGTGCAATTTAGTCTCTAGACTTTTAGTTTATTCAATGTGATTAATAAATTTTAACCCGATGTGCAATGTAGTTTCTAAACTTTTATTTTGTTCAATATAATCCATAAACTTTTGATACATGTTCAATCAAGTCCCTGAATTTTCATACAGTTCAGGGACTTGATTGAATATTACTTAAAATTCAGGGATTAGATTAAATAAATTAAAAATTTATGGATCATATTACACATTGGATTAAAATTCAAAGACTATACTAAACAATTTAAAAGTTTAGGGATCAATTTGGACATCCGGTCAAAGTTTATAGAATATATGTGTTGACATTTGTATCCAATCCGTGCTTTGGAACTCAGGGTCTTGACATTTGATCCTATCTTTTGCTTCCGAATTTAAAAAAAATGAGCAAATCGATACAACTCGCGTCATCCTGCCTGCCTCTATCCTTCTTCAAAGGGAGCAAATTGATAAAACTCAAGTCATCCCGCATGCCTCTCCTCTCCTTCAAACAATAATACCTCATCCCAGCGAAGCCTCCAAAAATAAAAAATAAATAAAAATCTAATCATGCCGACATCAGTTATCGGGTCGGCTTCAAGATTTCGATGAAGATAAAACATATGCAAAAAAAAAAAGTAAACTCCTCTTAAGGTTTCCCCAAAAGACATCCTCTTCTCCCATGTCTATATCCCTTAAATAATCCGCTTTTTCCTTATCCATTGCACTCGCGCAAGATTGGAAAAGATTAAAAAAAGAAAAAAAAAGTGAGAAAAAGGCACTCTTGACCTTTGCATCGTGCCTCAAAACATGCTTCCTCGCCAGCCCACAACATCTCCCTTCAAAGTCAAATAAGCACCACCAACGAAAAAAACCACTCAACAGCAGATAACATCGACGGACAGATAGACACACGTATCGAATTATAAATATAATCATTCGGTCACCGCCTAGCACGCGAGCCGATCGACCGACGCGCGGTCATCGTACCTTAACGTGGACTCCAAAAAAAGGTCAAAAAAAAAAAAACAAGCCCGTTGCGATCCAACTGCTCCGCCGCGTGGCGGGATCAAAGAGGCTCCCCTGGCAATCGCTGCCTACTCGGGAAACTCTCTTACGTTTCTCCACCGCACGATGCGACACCGTACAGCCATCGGAATACGGGGTTGGCGAGCTAAAGCGGCGACGGGGAACGCGAGGGATTGGAGCTTTCGTCATGCCGAAACCCACGATGAAAAGATGGAATCGGGCGCGCGAAAGCGACGGGGACGGAGCCTTCTTATCCAAAACGCATGTTGCGGTCCGCTGGAGATGAGATTCCCTCTTGGCTTTCTTGGAAGTACTCGAAGAAGCGGATGCGAAATACGGGGGCTAGGGCACTTTTCGACATGTCAGGAGCTAAAGCTAAAGCGGGTCATTTGCCAATCTTAGAATGCGAATCGCTTCAGCACATTCCTCGCACGTTGCCATTCGCAAAAAGCTCGATAGCCAGCCGTGGAGATAATACCGAGTCGGGGACTTGTCTTGTTGGATTAGACGACCTGCTTCGCAGATGTTGGAGGTTAGGCAAACATACGTACACGACACTTCGCGATGCGAATTGGATAAAGGAGCAATCCGTACATTGGACGCACCAATTCAAACGAGGACGAATGAAGAAAGTGGAGTAGAAAAAGAAAAAGAAAAAATCTCCGTTGGATGTGAAACGCAACTGGTAAAAAGGGTCCGAGAAATCTAGACCAATCTCCGCCACGATTGGTGCTTGGTGGGGATAAGTCGATTTGCCATGTCTGATAAAGCAGAGAGTCCAACTCATCGGACCTAGAAATTCCAGGTCACTCCCGCAACCACATCATCCATTAGCCTCCGCCTGCGATACTCTTATGCTTCCAAACAGAACAAGGCAAAAACGTTGCGCTAGGTCCGTTAGCGTCTCTCTTAATCCGTCCTTGAAATTTAGGATTTTCTTCCTTTTTCAAGGAAGAGTCGATTTTTTTCATGACTCAATCCAAAAAAAAAGTTGATTGTCCATATGCATGTGACGATTTTCGAATTCGAATGCTAAAATGTCTTGGGCTTTGGTGATACGGAAGTTTGTCCAAAGGCGAAAAAAGATGTATTTTTTCCATTTTCTTTACTTTATTTGTCTGATTTGTAGTGTGAATCACGAGTGATCTTATTAGGTAGGATTCCGAATTTTGGAATAAGAAATCAAATCGATCGGTTTTGAATCATTGATTCCTAGATAAAATTGAAAATTGGCCCACATTTGCTTTCTTACAAAATAAAATTTTTATATAGGTCAAGTGGTTACGTTGTTTGTTCATTTTGAAGATCAAATTTTTTTTTTTTTTTTCTAACTTAAAACCCAATTCAATCTAAGAACTGAATCGATTGATATAATTTGGGTTTGAATGAGATTAGTTCATGGGTTGAACAAACTTTTTCTAGAGGCTTGTTCTAGATTCTTAAAACCAGGAATCGAACCGACTTCCCTTAAAAACTAGACTCACGTCGATCCTATCCAAACCGGTTCGATCCGGTTCCTGAGCAGAATCGAATCCAATGTTGCCCCCGGGCGTCAATCATGGAGGGGCAGAGGCCATACGAAGGACCCCAAGAAAAGGGTCAAACCAACTTCAAAGATTCCAAAAAAGTCCAAACCCAAGAGGCACCTTCCTCCCCAAGTCCGCACCAAGGGACTTATTAGGGAGGAAGGTGCGGAACAATTAACATCCAGCCGTCCCGGACACTTTGCCCACGTTGGGTCAGATTCGGATAAGCTTCACCCCCTTTCTCATGTGCGCCTCGTCCACCATATTCAATTCAAACCCCCCGATCCCTCCCACCCCCTTCGTTTTATCCGCGCATTATTCCAATCGCGACGCGACTTTGCGAAATCCCCACCCTCGTTTCTCATGCGCGCCCCCCACCGCCAGTCGTCTGTCCCCATCCCACACGCGTTTCCCCCTCTCTCTCTCTCTCTCCTCTCCTCCCTCCTTCCATCATCATCATCATCATCATCGTCATCGTCGCCATCGCCCTCCCTCCTAACCACTGACTTTTCTTCTCTCCTCTTTATATACCACCGCTCCTCCTCCCCCCCCAACCCATCTGAATCGAAAGTTCGAATTCAACCCAAAACTTACAGAGCAACCCAGCTGGTCTCCCTCCTTTCCACGCCCACTCACGCATTCTTTCCTTTGATCGACTGGGCATAGCGCGGAAAATGGTGGACTTCGACTGCAAGACCAAGGTGGTCTCCTCCCCCGACGGGCCCCTCGGCTCGCCCAAGTTGCCCGCCGGCAACGGCGGCAGCGTGCAGCTCCCGTTCTTGCTCCCCACCGCGCCGTTCCGGTGCCCCCCAGGCCCGGCCGCCGCCGCCGCCGCCTCCGCCTCGGCCCACGCCGTCGCCGCCTACGAGCAGTACCTGCGTCTGCCGGAGCTGCAGAAGCTCTGGGGCGCTCGCGAATTCCCCGGGTGGAGGGCCGAGCCGCTGCTCCGGCCCGCCCTCCAGGCCCTCGAGATCACCTTCCGGTTCGTCTCGACCGCGCTCTCCGACCCGAGGCCGTACGCCAACCGCCGCGAGTGGAGGCGGCGGCTCGAGTCCCTCGCCGCCGGCCAGATCCGGCTCATCGCGGCCATCGTGGAGGACGAGGAGGAGGAGGAGGGCGGCGCGGCTCCCCTCGTCGGCTTGAGCTCGGCCGGCGGCGCGCTGGCGCGGGGCGGCAGCTCGGCCGAGGTGTGGAGGATCCCGGGGGCGGCCGACGCGGCGGTGAGCCGAGCCAGCGAGGCGAGCCTCCTGCCCCGGCTCGCCACGTGGCACACCTCGGAGGACGTGGCGCAGCGGATCCTGTACGCGATCGAGTGCGAGATGCGGGGGTGCCCGTACACCCTGGGGCTCGGCGAGCCGAACCTGACCGCCAAGCCGGCGCTGCGGTACGACGACGTCTGCAAGCCGAGCGAGCTCCACGCCCTGAAGCGGAACGGCGGCTCGAGCGAGCAGGTCGAGAGCAACCACGAGAACCAGTCGCTCCACGCGGCGCACCAGATTCTGGAATCGTGGATCTGCGCCTCGAGCGAGCTCCTGAAGCGGATCGAGGAGAGGATCGAGGAGGCGCGATTCGAGCAAGCCGCGAGCGGCTGCTACCTGCTCGAGAGGATCTGGAAGCTTCTCGCGGAGATCGAGGACCTCCACCTGCTGATGGACCCGGAGGACTTCTTGAGGTTGAAGAAGGACCTCGCGATCAAGGCCGAGGCGGCGTCCTTCTGCTTCCGGTCCAAGGCCCTCGTCCGGGTCACCGGCAAGTGCAAGGACCTGAAGCACAAGGTGCCGCGCGTCCTCGGCGTGGAGGCGGACCCCAACGGCGGGCCGCGGCTGCAGGAGGCGGCGATGCGGCTGTACCGCGAGAAGAAGGGGGAGGCCGCCGCCGCCGAGCGGATCCACCTCCTGCAGGCGATGCAGGCGGTGGAGGCGGCGGTGAAGCGGTTCTTCTTCGCGTACAAGCAGGTGTTGGCGGCGGTGATGGGCAGCCTGGAGGCGAGGGGGCCCAGGACGGCGCCGGCGGCGGCTGGGGCGGGTGCGGAGGCAGGCGACTCGCTCAGCCAGGTGTTCATGGAGGGCACCTACTTCCCGAGCTTGGACGCGGCGAAGACGTTCCTGGGGCGGATGCTGAGCGGCGGCGAGAACGCGAAACGCGGCGGCCGGAGCTCGGACCAGCGCGACTCCGGGAGGGCCCGAAGTAGTTAGGAAAAAAGGAGCATGACAATTTGGAACGTGACATTTGATTCTTCGGAATACCTAATTTTTAGTGATTAGTCTTTTCTTTTTTCCTTTGTTCTTATGTAAATTTTCACGACATGATTCGTACAGGGATTTTCAAGGTTCAATTCTTGTTTTGTCGTTAATTATAAATCAAGTGAACAGCCTTTCGAAAGAGTCGCAAATTAATGAGAGCAAAGACAAAAATTAGTGATCCCTTAGCTGATGTGGCAGGGACAATGACGCCAGAGGAACCTCGATGGAGTCGATACTCGTAAAGGTTGAGGACAAATATTTAAATAAAAGCATAAAGTTAGAGCCATTTTTCTGGAGAGAATATTCGGAATGGATATTATTTCTTAAGAATATCGACACAAACCGTCAAGCGTAGTATATAATTTGTCCTTGAACGAAGTTCAAGTAATCCATAAACTTTAGATAATGTGTAATGTGATTTTTAAAATTTTAAATTATTCAATATAGTTTATAAACTTTTGATATATATTTAATATAGTCTATAAATATATATTAAAAATTTAGGGACTTCACATCCCGATTTTCGACGTACAGAAAATGACTATAAATTTGGTATGTCAGTGGCAATAATAGGTCATGGAGATGTATTGATAAAGGGGACAGTCGTGGACCAATCTAATGACCATGTTCTACTTGACCATAAGGATGGATAGAGAAATGGTCACATCCACCATTGATCACCAACGATTGTGAATTGGTCTTAAATGGTCATGTTTCGGTTGCGGGTGATTCAGTTCGGTCATGCACCAATCATGTAAGATCATGATTCGACTCAGAATGACCGTATGTCGAGTATGGATTTGACCAATCTCGAATAGTCACATGACAATCGGGAGTGGGCCTAGATGAGGCCTAAGGCTGATCTACGATCTGATCCGTTTTGGCCAGAGCCGATCTAAGGGCCAATTATTGAGCTCATGCCCTAGGCCACCGATCTAGCGAAGAAGGTAAACTTTGCCTACAACAACCACACCAACGGTAGCTTTGCCACGAACCTCGAGTGTGTCAGAATGGTCATTAGGGGATGTACACAAAAAGCCGTTGCTTGGTTCTGATTATATTTACAATGGCCTATTTCCCATGATTGCCATATTGGTTAGTAATGGACAAAAGAGAAATCTCTAAAACACCCTAACTTCTTCATAAAGGAAAGTGACTCACCATTTTGGATAGATCCTTCTAGATTTGGCCATGACTATCAATTATTCACCTTGGATATTAGGTAAAGAATCTATGTCAAATATCCCAATAAAAATGAAACACCTTGGGGCAAATTATGGCTATTCAATGGCCTTGATGCTACTCTAACTTTTTAGGATGCCACCTATTTATGATGACTTGTTCTTTAATAATGAATCAAAAACTTATGTGTCCCAATAAAAAGAAAACAAACAAGCCTTCAAATGATTGCACTAGGTCATTAGATCTTCACCTCATAAGCCTAAGTGGCCTAATGGAGATTATGTAATGATAGCCAAAAGATTTGCTTTAGAAAAGAAATTGGTGATTCTTGCTTAGGTGTCATTTAGAAGATTAGGCCATAATGACTCTAGAATATAGCCTTGGTGAACAGGACAATGGCCAACCAATTAGAAGATAACATTAGGCATCAAAGGCCCTAGGCACCTTAGGCACCTTAGGCAATAATAAGTCTAAAGTAAGTCTTGGAGGATAAGCACATAGATGGATCAATCATAATTAAACACAAATAAGTATAAGCGCCAACTAAGAAGGCTTGATAAATCAATTTGTATCTTAGACCTAATCATGAGTTTGTACCAATAATTGAGAATGGGGAGGCCTATAAATAAGAGGAGCCCCCATTTATTTCCATCATTGGAACCCTTTTGCCATTCACGCACCATTCTCTCTTTTCTTTCCTTTCTCTTGACCTTGCACCATCGCCCCTTGTCAAGCTGGTCTCTCTAGGATTTTTGTGATTTATCCAGGTAAGTAAGATCCTTATTTCAGATCTAGAGCAGTAGTCTCCATTGTCAAGTCTAGTTAGCTGCTCACCTATTAAGCCGTGAGTAGGATGTTGGATCGTTTGTATGGTTTTGTTCATGATTGTGTTTGAACATGTGCTTGAGTCGTTCACACTCAGAATGAAGCTAAGGTTCGTTTAGGTTGAGTTCAACAGAAGGCAAGGTCACCCAAGGTCGTAAGGCAAGGTCGCCCAAGGCCGTGAGGCCTTGGATCGACGTTAAAGCGTGCCGACTCCAAATCTAGTTCAATGTGGAGATCGTCCAAGGCCACAAGGTCTTAGAATAGTATTGAGGCATGCCAGTTCCAAGTCTTGATCGGCACGAGGATCGCCCAAACCTATGAGGGTTTGGCAAGGTATGGAATTATGCCAGTTTTAAGTCTCAATCGGTGCGGGGACTTTGTACTTAGCGATTGAATCAAGCCATGAACCAAAGGTCATTCATGGCATAAAGTATGTTCACACCAGGTCAAGGCCAAGGTCCGTCGAGCTTAGGATCTTCATTAAAGCGAGGTGTGCATAAACCTCAAAGTCTTGGATCGGCATTGAGGCAATGCCGTTTTAGAGTCTTGTCCAGTGTGGGGATCAGTGCTAAATGATCGGTTCAAGTCACAAACTAAGATTTGTTCTCGACATGTTTATCCGTGTAGTGCGAGAATTCATAACACACACGAATGGATAAGCACACCTTCGGGGCATATATGTATCGACTCAAAGAAAAGATAAGAACCGGCTTATATGATGCATATATGTGTGCACTTAAAGAGGAAAAAATGCTCATCGCCACACAATATTAGTAGCGATGCCTCGTTCATTGAACAAAATACCTCAATTGAGCTAGAATGCTTGGTTGAGCCAGGATACTTGGGTCTTGAATCCGGAAGTCTTGGGAAGCTAGCTTTAAGAATCGCCACACAACATTAGTAGCGATGCCTCGTTCATTGAACAAAATACCTCAGTTGAGCTAGAATGCTTGGTTGAGCCAGGATACTTGGGTCTTGAATCCGGAAGTCTTGGGAAGCTAGCTTTAAGAAGTCTTAATCAAACCGAGATGCCTAGTCAAGTCAGGAACCCCAGTAATAAACTGAAAGCCCTAATCGAGCTGAGAGGGCCTAGTCGAACCAGGATGACGGTAAACGAATTTGCATGAGTGCCAATTATGCATAAGCATGATATATTGATGTATTCATTGTTAAGTCAAAGGTATTTTACATCGACATCATGTATTTAGTCAAGGTATGGCAAGTAATTGCTATTGATCTGTCATTGACATTATTTGCAGCTGTTGTACTTGCTAGGCTTTAATAATGAGATGTTTTCCTCGTAAAGAACTAGGAATTTTACTTACCGAGTTCCCAAGACTTACTCCCTCATCTTTTAGTCTTATAGTTATGAAAGTCTCACATCAGTTTTTTTAGTTCTAGTTACACTAGAGGTTCCCCTGGCCTATGTGGAAACTTGTAATAGGATGTAAAATGGAAAAAGTGGCTTGTAAATGTATTGTTGAAAATATAAAGTTATGTGTTCTATATGATGTATGTTCAAATCTTTTAGCCATTGTTTGTTCGGGAAGTTGTTTATTCACATTTCTACATGTGCATGACAATAAGATAAAAAAAAATTGGGCCAGCAATGAGCTTGGGACGTCACGAAAATAATCCCTACTGCTCAAGACCCTAAAGATGGAGTTGGGGTCATTACAGAACAAATTAAAAATTCAGCGACCACATTGTACATTTAGCTAGCGTTTAAGTATTACATTGAACAAATTAAAAGTTTATGAAATCAATTACACATTGAGCTAAAGTTCATAAATTGTTTGTGTCATTTTCCTTATTTCTTATAAGGGCTTTACAAGGATCAATCACAATTATCATTCAATGCACCCATCAAGCTGTGTCCTTATTGAGGAGAATCGAAGCAAAACCATAACAAAATAGAAGTAAACAAAGCAAGTGGCAACGATGAACATGAAAGTGCTGACGAGCAATTTGCTATTCAATGATAGATCTTGAGTTTGAATCGAAGAGCCATATTTCTTTAACAAAGGATTTGGAGTGAATTTCGTTTTAAATAAGGGCTTAAAGTGATCACTTAATCTCAAATAAAGGACTGAAGTGGCTACTTAAGCTTTGCTTGTTTTGCGAAAAAAAAAAAAAAAAAAAGAGGGGACTTGGAGCTAGCCTGTGCCGAGGACTAAGGGACATATTCTGAGGTCTCAATCCCAACCTCAATGAACTCTGGCATGAGCCTAGCATTGATTGACCCAGGAGTGCGTTGGTGTCCCGCACCCAACCTCGATAGACCTGACACTTGACCTTGATGGACACAAGCCCATACATCTAGGACCCTTGCACTCGCACCAAGGTTACTATCCTAGCCTTGATGGACTTGGCCGGGAAGCAGGGTCTTGAGCTCAAGCACCATGGACTTGAGCTCAACCTCAAAGGACATGGATCGGGGTGTTAGAGATTCGAGCACAAGTGCCAAGGTCTTAGGCTTGGGCCGAGATCCCGAGGAATTGAGCAACAATACCAGAGTCATAAGCCAGGCCATGAGCGTTGAGGAGTCACGCAATGATGCCGGAGTCTATGGATTTGACCTTGGCCTCAATGGACCCTAGCCCAAGGTCATTGTCATGAACACAGGATCAAGCATTAGGATTTTTGTACTCAATAATAAAATGCAACGCTCCAAAATGTGACGCATGACACATGTTTTTTCCATTTATACTTATAATTATAATTATACATGTGGAAACACAATAAAATTTTCACAATATCCCTTACTAGAAAATTGCACGAGTTCAATAATATGCATACTCTTATTGTACAAACAATGGTAGTTATTATCACAAAAAAAAAAAAAAATCAATAGATCTAGGAAATGTTAGGGTCACCTAACACCATTACACTCATACTAATCAAACCACCATCCAACTCAAGGATTAATGGCCTCCAACATCAACTTGCCATCTCCATCACCATGTCCGGGGGAACCATCCTACATATCATTAAATAAAGACTTGGGCAACCCAAAACCTTAACCACCTCATAATAACTCTTGAAATATGTTATTTTTAAGCTTTAACGAAATGGGGATGAAATCTTTGTTTTCACTCAAAAGATTGAAAAGTGAAAGTGAAAGAAGATCTACTTTTCTTTGTTTACAAGAACAAGTTGGACTTTTTTATAATAAAAAAAAAAAAAAAAAGCTTGAAGACATAAGGAGACCTATTTATAGGCCAAGGGATGCAAGAACAAGTAACACAAGTTAAAAGTAATGATGACATAAAGTTAAAAAAAAAAAAAAAAATCTAGGTGGAGAGTGCAAGAGGTGTATTCAAGTTAGATAATCACAAGTAGCATGATCATATGACTCCATCCAATGATAAGGCAAAGAAGGAATACACCAAGTAATAATGATCTTGGGTTAAAATCATGCGGTCTAAAGATAGAAAGGATATGTATTCCAATAGAAATGGTGCAAGTAGCTTAATAAGATTAACCATGGGAGATATTTTGATTCAAATGAAATATGGCTTCTTCTTAGCCAAGTAAAGTAGGTGAGTCATCAATGCATTAAATGTGCTAAGGTTGTCATGAATGATGTACTAAATGGTGCAACACATGACATCATCACTAGATTAAGCTCAATGTCACAAACTAAGGACATGTGACTTAAAATACTCGGTAGAGAAATGAAGAGAGATAATGTGAATTGAAGAGGGACAAATGGCTTACTTGCGTGGCTTCCAAAGTAAACATTTTGTTAAACTATCAAAATATTTAGTAAATCAATATGTAAATAAGAAAATCAGTGTTCGTTCCAAGTATTGCTAAATCAGAAAAATATTTTGAACTCACTAAAAATACGGGTGAAAAATAACAAATGCTAGGAAAATCTTAATTTAGTAAATTTAAAACTTGAATATTGTCAAATATGAAATTTGAGGACTACAACTTACATTACGGTAAATTAATGACAATCACTCAACACTACTAACAGACATGTTAATATTTATCACTAAGCTTAATGCATGGAATTCCGAAGATTACATTAACGGAAAATCATCCTTCACGCCTTCTGCACCTTACAAAATTAACAACTTTCATGGCTTCAAACTAAATAACACTTATATTTATGTCATAAATATTATTTTGAAACTTTCAAGTGTCACATAAAGTTTTTAATCTAAGTGTCAACATCTACTTATCTCTTGGAAAATGATTTTTAATTTTTTAAAGAGAATATCTTTTTCTAAATTAAAACTCAAACTTTTCGATTACACATTTTCCTAAATAATCCAAACACCGAACGGAGTTTTAATGTCAAAGCCCATTCTTGCTGGCAGGCCAAATCTTTTCAAGCCGGCGAGCACATGCATCTCACGAATTCATTCCGGCTACACTACCAGGGGCATTTTCGTCCGGAGATTTTTTTTGTCCTCCTTTCTTTTGCTCTCTGTCTTCATTTCCTTGTTCATCTTCTCCTTCGTCCAGCATTATACCAGTCCTCTCCAAGCCACGATTGTCCTCGTCGCTCAAACCCGACGCTCAAACTCATCGTCCCTGTCAGATTCGTCTGCGGCCCTCAAAATCTCAAAGCCTCGAGGGGGCTGCAGAGCGAGGCGCATTCAAAGCGCGCTTCTCGCCTCCCTCTTATCCATGCCAGAAAACTTTGCTCCGAGCTGAGCGAAGACGCAGCGAGACCAAACTCAATGCTCAACCACCACTCACAACCGCAGTTGCTTGTTCTTATTGGTCACTTTCCGTGGCCACTCATCTGTTGCCCAGTGACATTCAGAATGGATCTCATCTCACTACTGTAACCCTCTATTCCCACGGCTTCAAAGGGATATTCATGGTCCAAAGAAAAGGGAGATATAGATTCATTCACTGGTGTTCAGAGCTCCCCAAAAGGCACAAGTGAGGTTTCGGCAGCTGAACGGAAAGAAACTCCGGCCTGCTCGATGAGCACTCGGCTGAAATGATCGAGCCCCTGGCGCCGCGGACGAGTCTGACGAGAAGGCCGAGTTCGAGCTTGGAGGACAGCAGTGACGAGGACAATCATGGCTCGGAGAGGGAGCGGCCATGGCCGGAAGCTAGATCAGGCACCGGTTCAGAGGCGGGACTGGGAAAAAGAAGAAGATGAACGTTGAAAAGAAGATTGGACAAAAAGAAGAGAAGAAAAAGAGAATTGCCGCTGGATAAATGTCTCTAGCCATGTCGTGACCATAAACGTGCGAGATGCATGCACTCACCAGTCGGCAAATTATGATCATTATTATTTGAGACTAAGGGTCCGTTCGTTTCACCAAAAATATTATGTTTCCGAATAACATTTTCCTGGAACTTTCGGAAAATGATTCTATTCTCCGGTATTCAGTCGAAACCTAAATTTTGAGTGGAAAATATTTTTCACTGTTTCATTAGCTAATTTAATTGTTTGGGAAAAATTATCAAAAATTGAATTTTAATGTTTTTATTTGACCAAAAAATTAGTTTTATTTTTTATTTTTTTAAAAAAATGAATTTTTAATTATTTGTATTTTTAAAAAATCGAAATTTTTATTATTTTTTATTTTTTATTTTTTTCCTTTTTTCTTCTCCTTCCTCCTCCTTCCTCCGCCGCCGCATGCTTGACAATGGCCGACTACCCAACTGGTGACCAAGACCCGGTCGCTAGATCCGGCGAGCTCAAGACTCGGTAGATCTCGCTCGAGCTCGCTAGAGTTTTGTCGGATTTGGTGGCAGAGTTTGAACTTGCTTGGATTGGGAGGCGAGTTCCACGCGATCCGGTGAGCTCATAACTTGCCAAAGCTCGGCAAACCTCTAGGAAGCTTGGGCGAGGCCCGAGCCCTGCCTAGCTCACTGGATCTAGCGAGTCGCGAGCTCCGCCCCAAGCCGACGAGAGCTCCGACTCGCTCGATCTGGCGAGGCCCGAGCTCGGCTTCACCATATCAGGCTAGGCGGAGCCTCGCCGGCCCGGGGTGAGGCTCGTGCTGGCTTGCAGCCGGTCGCGACACCGCCGTGGCTAGTCACCGATTGCTGCAAAAGAAGAAGATGAAAAGAAAAAAAAAAAAAAGGAAAAAAATTAAAAACTTGATTTAAAAAAAAAAAAAAAGAAAGCATAAAAATAAAATGAAAATGTATTGATAATGGAAAAAATTTTCCTTGACTAGTTCATTTTCCGTGAAACGAACGCATTTGGAAATTCGAAAAACGTTTTCTCAAAAATCATTTTTCGTGAAACAAACGGACCCTAAATGGACATTCCGCACCCTCATTTGGACCCTTTTTCGAGAAAACTATCTCATTTCATTTCCTTATTTTAAATTTTCTTAAATTCCAAGTAAGGTCCATGAGATCCAAAGGTCCCTCGGCAATTAACATTAGTTTGGAAATAAGGCTGTCATGGTTCTTGCTTTCAGGTTCGGGGTTATCAATTCCATTTTGCTGACAAAAAGAGTAAGGGTGAACAGTTCCAAATTCCTCAAATTCCAACTGGAATTTGGAACTAATCCATTGAAATTGGTTTTCTAATTTTTTGAAACCTCTAACCTATCATGCATACCTAAAAACCTAAAATCTATCATATCACGAGTTTCAAGATCTACATAGATTCCATGTGTATTTTTAATTGAATGATTGCAATGAATTATTACTTTTAATGATTGTTATTTTTTATAATTCACTTATCACAATCCATATTCAAACACATGACAATTATAAAATATTAACAAAGTAAAATTTTCAGTCATAAATATCATCAGAGATGTAAGGTCAAACTAATGATTTCGAATTACACATTGCAGAGCAAGAAAAACACATATTTGTTCTAATTTTCATGTTTTTAATTCCATCCGGAACTTAAAATCTACTATTCATGACAAATTTCTCAATTTTTGAAATTCGAAAACTACCCTACATATTCTAGAATATGAGATCGGAGCAATTCTCTCACCGGTCCGATTTTTAAATTTCTTATTTGATCTTGAAATCATGGCCGCACTAGGAAAGAGCAAGGATCACGGGATTGAGTGGGGATGTGCTCAAAAATGGAAGGTAGGTTATCGACCAAAAGCATAAACAGCGACCCAAAACTGGGCTCTTTTGCTTAGTTCGATTGCCGAAGCAACACACGTTCTTGGGAAGCGCTCGGGCCACATGACTTTACCGCCCCACCAAAAGCCTTTCCGAACCGTGGCCAGTTCGAGGGACAAGTGTGGGGCGCGCAGCGGCGATGGGTTTGGCTCGTAGTACTGTGGACACCCCCTCCCACCACTTGCAGAACCGCCACGTGTTGCAGCAGTCCCTGTCCGAAAGACCTTTTCCGCTCATGCCCGGTAAAGAGCGAGCAGCAACAAGATATTTTCCTGACGAAGTTAAAGCCGGAGGCCCTTTGGATCAACTGTAAAAGACGTTAAGCTTGATTTTACGGCGATGATTTGGGCTGAGATGTGATTTTCTACCGCGGTGAATTCGGAACTTAACCGTCGTCCCGGTAGATTTACGTGGAGCAAAAGCAGAAGCAGAAGCGATATTCTTGTTTGAACATGGAAAGCGATTGATTTGACCTTTTCTAATGGGAAAAAATTATGGGAAAAGGCCACTTTTGCCGGGTGAGCAGATGAGAAAGAGAAGGGTCTAGTCACGGCAAAACGGGTTCTTGTCCTCTTCAAAAAGATCACATTATCCCCTTCGGCTGAACCGACTTTCGGTGAGTGTTCTTCATTCATATCTCATTTTTCTCTCTTTTTATGGATTATCGTCGAGACCCATTTGCAAGAAACTTGGTAAAGCTTTGAACTTTCCTCTTTATTTTCTGAATCCTTGACAAGAGCCTCGAAATTTCATGTTCTTTCATCTTTTCTTCTTCCCTTCCAAATGTAGGATAGGGTGGGAATGAGAAATGTAAAGATGGTGACTTTTTGACTCGATTTAATTTGGGTTTTTTTTCTCTCTGCCTTCATTATTACAGGTTGGTTGCAGTTGAAAACAGAGGCAACTTTGAGGCCCTCCTCTCTTTCTTTTCTAAAAAAGTAGGCTTTATTTCTAAAAGAGAATGGCAAAGTCATACTATACCACTCACCATTTCACACCGGATTCCTGGGACCTTGACTATTAGTTCTTGGTTTGGTTTGTCATCCATCCTCCCTGCCTCTGATCATCCTTTAAGGTTTCTCTCATCTGCATAAATTCCAAGTTCTTTTGGGCAATTTGGGGGCTTCATGGGGTTGGAGGTGGCTTCAAATGGCCTGAAATCATCACACCCTATAACCCCCTGCTCATTATTTCATTCACAGAAAAGGGTCCCAGTTTCTTCCTTGTTAGGGCTTTACAAAGGAAGAAATCCTAACGTGCCCTTCAGATTAGTGCACAGAACAGCTCCCTTCGGCTTCCATAAATCAGGAAATGGCTGGCTCGAGCGGGTTTGCTGCGGGAGTTCCGAGATGTTTTCGGGCAGAGAAGTGTCTAATCAGACTTCGGAATCAGCCCCAGGAACCAATGTGTCCATGTGGGGATATGGTGATTGCAGTGATACAATGGACTTTGCTTTTGCAGTGGCAGATGTTTCAGGGCATTTTCCGAACAAGGAGGCGGAAGGTAATGGAAATAGGGGTCTTTCGGAGCGATCGGCATGCTCGAAGATGGATTTCCTGGAGCCATCACTGCTCGGTATCTGGCCAAAGCCACCGGAGTGGCCCGAGAGGAACAAAATCGTTAGCATTGGGATAGAGATGAAAGCGAAAAGCATCGAAATCCCCTTGTCTCTTAGGATGATAAAGAGAAAGAAGCAGCTGGATTCAAGGACCATCGAAGCAAGGGAGTATGAATGCTCTTCAGTCGAAAAGGCCTTCGCTTCGATGGTGCTTATTATTAGAGAGATTCAGAGCTATGCCATGCACATGAGGGAGAGTCTCCGCAGTGAAGACTTGGGGGAGAGAGTGAATAAGGTGCACAGAGAGATAAATTCATCTTTTGTGTGGATTTTCCAACAGGTCTTTTCGCAAGCCCCGACTCTTATGGTGTACGTAATGATACTCTCTGCTGAGTTCGGCGCTTATTCTGTGGTTCACAACATGTCAAATATGTCCTCTGAAGTATCTCCGGAGACTTTGCTCCTGATGGAAGATGAAGGGCGAGAAAACTCAAGCTTTAGTTCGACAAATGGGACTACTCGAGGAAATGTTCATCCGGATAAATCCTCCGCTGCAGAAGAAAAGCCTGGCGTTGCTCCAGGCGAGAAACTGCGAGTTTCTCCATCAGGGAACGAAACTTTGAACATTGAGGAGGCGAATCTGTGGAGCTCTATAGTGGACAAAGGAGCAAAGATGGAGGCATTGTCAAGGGGCGGCGAAATTCTTGATCTTGGAGGGATGAGGAAGTTCCTTTCGCCAGTGTATGTGGAAATCGAATCCGATGATTACGAGGAATATCGGAGAACAGATCTTCTGTACCAACTTCACTTGTCTCTGGATCCTTACAATCCCCTGCTGCTCTCTAATTATGCACATTTTCTCTGCCTCGTATACCAGGACTACCGCAGGTGAGCTTTATATGCGATTGGGTTTGACCTTGCAATTTGTTACTGAATGTGTTCGATGCTTGCTGGACTATCTTCTTGTTATGGCTCAAGATTCTGCTTGAACTTATTGTACAATTCGTATTTTCTTGTCTGAATAGCAAGCATTACATGGCCATCTTGATAGTTGAATGGTTTTCCCGTGTCCTCAGAAATGGATAATGCATGATTTTGTCTTTTTCCTGGAAAACCTTGTCGGACGAATTCTGAATTCTTATCTCTTTATTGGATACACTAGGAATAAGCTCATAGAGAGAACAAATGAAGTATTTGCACATCCAAGCTTCGGTCGCGCGTGTTAACGTTTGCATTTCAAAATGCTTCAAGGTTACGACTGTTTCTGAAGTAGGGCAGCGTACTTCTGTTCTCTAAACATTAGGGCAGTCTTCCTTTTTAAATCATTATCCTGGGTTGGAGAAACTGTACAGTTGATGAGAGAAGGAGTTGGACTTTCATGTCACGGTGACTCGTGCATTTTGATTGTTTCACATGGCGCATTGAGGATCACATCACTTGCAATTGGTTTTGCAGGGCAGAGGAGTGCTATAAGCGCGCTGTGCAGGTTGAGCCCCCAGACGCCGAATCTTTGAGTCGGTACGCGGATTTCTTGTGGATGGTGAAGAAAGACGCATGGGAAGCAGAGGAGAAATATCAGCAAGCAATTGCAGCCGAACCGGAGAATCCCTACCATGCATCCAGGTATGCGAGCTTTCTCTGGAGTTCCGGAGGCGACGAGACATGTTACCCTCTTAACCACTCCTCAGGCGACAAGACTAGATTATCAGAAGCAGATGACGCGTTATAAGGTAGTCGATCTCCTATTTTGGCTGCGAAAATGTAGGCCTCGGCTCGTGTTTCTTCTCCATGGGTTATTTTGGCTTCAAGAATTCGAGCAGGAAGGATGTACCGTTCAGGTTAGGACGTAAAAATTAAGTGAAGAGAGGGGAAATGGCAGTCTTAAAAAGGAACAGGCCGTTTCATCTTCATGCAATCCTAAGCTAATTATGAGAGATCTTTTACAAGCTTACATTCTTTCCTTCTCTGGTTATTTTCTGCTTCTACTCATGCTTCTACAGATATTAGTGCTTCTACAGATATTAGTGGAGTGATCAATTCCCAATCCGATCCGATCCAATGAAACTAGTTATTTTTTTTGTTTTTCACTAAAGAGTGTCCGTGCATAACAAAAAAGAATGACAAATCTTCAACAATGAGCGAAGAGTCATCATGTCGTAACTTATTGGACCATTGAACAAGATAATATTTAGTTCACATTTTACTAACTTTTTTTAAGAAATAATAATATATATATAGTTGGTCCGATTCCTCCTTTGGAATTGGGAACCAAACCGACACTCCTGAGAACCAGACCAAATTGACCGATTCGGTCCAAGCAGTTTCCGATTTAGACGGTCTATTTTGCAGATCCCTAACTGATATCCACTCCAATCAAGGGGTCCTCATGCTCACATAAAGAAATTTGCAGTTTCTAATATATTTTATTTGATATGTAGTAAAAAAGTCTTCGTAGATTATTGAAAAAAATCTGGACAAATCATAATAATGAAACAACTTCTTTTTAACATGGGTATGCGATTAAGCGCGACTAGTTCTTATAGATGAATACCAGTCTGTCCGGTCACGTGCAATACGACGCTGAGTGGGGCAAATTCTTTTATAGATCCAAAGCATCAAAGGAAGATTTCTTAACTAAAAACCTTCCGAGAAAACAAAGCGGAATTCCCATTACGGGAATCAGCTCCAATTACAGCAAGAGGTCCAGCAAGCAAAGCTTGCGAGAGCCAAGAGGGGGCATCTCTGTGTATACAGTTGAAATCACCATAAGAAAAATTAGATTCGAAGAAAATGCTGCCTGGAGAAACCACCTTTTTCTAACATATGGCGATATCTAAGTCCGTTTTTCGGCAGTTCCAGCTTGCAATTGGAGCAATCCGTCATCTCCCTAATTTCCAAATCAGAAACACATGACGTACGGTGGTTAATGCAAATGGGAAGCAGCAAGTATCTAGACACAGATTTACAAAATTGTCATGTTGAGCTACATGGCAAGTTCCGATACGCATTTAAACCGTCAAATTGCTATGCAAACCGATTTATGATAACTAGCATCATTCTATTTATAGCGCCTAAAAGAGAGACTCCAATAATTGCAAGTTGCCATATAATATGCAAGACACCCCAAGAATTTCCCAAGATGACTCTTCCACTTTTGTCCTTTGGCAATCAGATGCCGGGTTATCCTTTTAAGAATTCTAGTCCATACCTTTCTGAGATGCCTCCAAGATGGCTCTGTTCCTTGAAAGATCATTCGTTGTGCCGATCCACAGAGCTCAGGAGGATTTTAGTTCGTGATTGTTTTGACCAACAGTTAATAGTCATAATTAGTAGATAACAGAAGCACATAAGCAGGTGGTGGACTAATGTTAGGTGCAGTAAGTTATGCACGTTAAGACAGATGCTTCTAAACAAAAGAAAAATCTTCAAATGATGGAGAAAAGACCAGTTTCTCTTGAGCAAAAACATGTACACAAATCGACAAATCACCGGTCAGAGAGATGGAATGAAACAGCAATTCCACAACTAATGCTGGAGTGTCATTACATAAAAGAAAAGGCCATCCCAGGCTTCATCCTTTCCTAACATGATCCCATACAACAACCCATATCTGAAAAGCGTAATAGCTCCTATGACAAAAAAAAATCTAGGTAAGTTTTCTATCCAATTTCAAATATTATACACCTAGTGAACAAATGATTGAATCAGAACGACGTGACTAAATAAGCAAAAACGTGGAAATACTGATCGGTGGCTTATGAGAAAATATAGCATCACCAGAACCAGATATTCCTGCTGTCAACAGCCTTCACAGTAGTCGATACTAAGGGCATTCGCCTGAATTCTGCCACAAACCTGTTGACACACTGGCTTCTCTTCTCACTATGACCTCCCAAAGTACTAATTCCTGTGGAACCAATCTCAAATATCTTTCCTGCAGGAAGCAATGGCAAAACAAGCAAAGGGAATCTTAGCAGAAAGAAGGAAAATGTGGCACACCAGCTATGTAAATCCTGAAAAAACAGCTGAAGAGAATTCTAACATAACGATACTAAAACATCCCATCAGGACATACCAACACTGGATACCAGCAAATTCCAAAGTTGCGAAAGGATGTATATGTATGGCATTAATATAAACAATAATTAAAAAGAAAAAAAAAGAAGAAGAAGAACCATGCACTGGATCAAATTTATGTTCCCAGAATACTTTTGTCCAATACCGCAGAGTTTGTTTTATTGAGCAAAGTTTAGTCAACAGTAAGACTAGTAACCCTTCTCCCACCAAGGAGGTAGGCTACAAGGATTTCTTTGAGCCAGTTAAATATAAAAAGTTATCATCTGTGCCATCCATAATTCCCAAATTCACCTGTGACTCATTTAAGCTTTCCTGAATTCCCTTTTTTTTATTAAAAAAAAAGAGCCATAAGCATTTCCTCAACTTTTTCCATCCTCAAAAGTCAATGTTTTTATTGAAAAAAACCCCAACTAAATAAAGATTTAGGGGTCCCGATTTAGGCAAAAATCATCAGCTCCTTATTTGATGCATCCCACATTTGCAACAAATCACAAAGCATTAAAATAATTCATTATGCCATCTATGTCCATGTCATGTGACACGATCTAATACTACATAAAGATGCCATATGCAACCTAATTACCTTTAACCCATATAGGAGGAGCACCAGTAACATTTGCTACAAGGAATGACATTGCAATGTCTTCACAGTTCCTGGAGCCCATTAAGAGATCAGAGTCAGAAAGAAGGGGGATAGAAGAGAACAAAATGTCTTACCAAAGCAGAGAGCTACATACTCATGATGCATAATTACCTGTTTCTCGTAACGTATTCTTTGATTGATGCTGGCATTTGGTTTGTGTATATATCCAGATATTTCTTGTGAAAAAATGCTGCCTTTGAGAGCACCATACTGTATGTACCCGTCCACCATACAGACCACCATCCACCATAGACATAGCGATCAACACTACCTTTCTGCAAGAACATTTATAACAGAGAAAACATGTAACCGGTGTAAATACTCTCCACGTGAGTAAACTCTGACTCAAAAAGCAAGCACATAGCAACTAGCGATTGTAGATGGAAAAAGCAAATACAAAACCAAACTTCATTAGACAAAATATGGCTAATTAGGATCCCCAAGCTCTATGTAGCAGAGAACAGAAAAGGGAAGCATCCACAGTCATTCATCTACATAGCTAAAGAAAGAAAATCCCTTGCATCCTTAAGCACCATGGTACCTATGTCACATACAAAGTATTCTTCAACAACCAGGAAGCTTTGAAAACTCTAATAACAAATGAAATAGCTTTCAAGTTCCCCATATCCTGAAAAATAATATGTACAACAACATAGTCCTGGACCCAGCAATATAGGTAAGTTCCATTATTTAATTAGTTCATTTGCACAACAGCTACAAGGAAAATGCTATTACCTGATCAATCCAATGAATTCGAGGCACGAATCCAACCATTGTATCTGGTGCGCTTCTCCAAACATCAAAAGCAAACTCCACTGATGAACAAGGAAATATAATGTCATCATCGATCGAGAAAACAGCATCTGTTTTCAGATCACCAATGGGCTTAAATCTGTTGTTCAAACTATCTTCCTTATTGATATCGAATTTTAGTTCGATTCTCCGATCACTTTTAGAGTTCAACTGGATGACATGATTCAAAAATTTCTTAAGAGACTCTGATGGAGGATCTGGTTCACTCCAGACAATATGAATAGAATCCAGCGATGAACATCTGGCGTAGTGGGAAATGGACTGTTTCAAAAGATCGTTTCTCTTCCATGTGTTAATCAGGAGGGCATATCCTTTCCTGTAAAAGTAGGGAACAGGATAAGATAAATGTCATCCTCAACAAGAAATTACTACAAACTTAGCAGAATCAAAAGATATATACTGTTGCTCCAATGGAACAAACGCGATAGCACAACCTGAAACTACAAAAAGCAGGAGCGCAGGTGATCTCCCTTACATTCTTATTTGAGCAGAAAAGAACCAACATGAGAGAATCATCATATTGATGATTTTTATCTATATATTTCTTGACTACCCATTTGCTAATAACTTTTAAATCCATGGAATGAATCAGCAGATCAGTCTGTTAGTTCTCACGTATATAAACATACACTTGCGGTAACAATCCCATCACTGCAATACTTCTAGAATTTCCCATTTTCTTCAAATGGATAAGACATGATGTTTCGCCTGCAAGAACTCCAGCCAACCACTGTCCCTTGTGTTTAATTTCCTCCCTAAAAGAGGTAATATAAGAGCTTCACCGCCACTTAAGGTAAAAACTGTTTCCACGGCCAGTAAGAGGCATTTCGAGACACTGACGTCATTCATTATCACCCACTCACAAAATCTAAGTCCGGATCATATAGTTAATTCTACATTAGCAAGAATGCGCAGTTGCAAGCATTGCAGATTCATTAAAATTAGAGCCAGCAGGAGGAACAATCCCTTCGAGTCGGTTAAGACCACAAATGCAAATCACCTTACGCGGCTTTCACGAGGATGACAAGCAAGAGACACCATTCTTTTGCAAAGAGAAAGAGAATGTAAATGCTCAAGTGTTCCAAGCACCAAAGCAACAAAATCAGCAGATAATCTAACTTTCCCGCAAAAAATGACGAGCAAGGGACACAATTGCAACGTAGAGATACCCAGAAATCAGGAGATATACCGAATAAGCAAGATAAACAACTTCCTAGTTTCGGACAAATGAAATAGACTGTCCAGAAGAATACTCAACCGAAGTTTATGACCTGAAACTATCAATACTAGCCCAATCATTCAAAGATTTAGAAACGTAAAGAATGGACCGCACTGTACGGACCGAGAATCGTGGAAGTGGAAGTGGTTAGAGGTAGCGCGGACGGTCGCGTCCCCTCCGCTGAGGACCGGGGCACGGCCGGCGAGCAGGAGCACGACGAAAGCGATGCAGCACAGGAGGAGAAGCTTGATCTTCACGGATCCGAGGGACGCCATCGCGAGCTGCTTGAATCTCTGCGCCGTCCTCCGGTTCAGGTTGAACAGGCTCCTTCTCATCGCAAATCCGACCTCAGCAGAAGCCAAAGACGACCACCACCAAAAACAAGCTCAGCGCTCTCGCACCAAGAGAGAACCGGTCGACGCCGGCGCGATCCGCCACCCGAGTCGAATCAGCCGACGGCGACCGCGCTGAATCCACCGCCGCTGTTATTCCCTCGCCGGCGACAGTTCCTCGAAAGGGGAGGGGCCGGCGTTCGAATCGGAGACGGGCGAGAGGGGCCGCCGCGAGAGGACGGCGGGCGGGGCCGGGCGGGCGGCGGCGGCGGCGGCGATCACGCGGCGGATGTCATCGTCGCGATGATTGAATCGGCACGTCTCGCATTCATCGAAGCAACAATGTGGGGACACGCATCTTCAACAGTGACGCCCCAGCAGCATCGCAGGGAAAGGGAGAGGAGAGAGAGAACGAGGTAGGAGGAATTTCTGTTTATTGATTTTGTTTTCTTTTATTTTTTTATCAGAGGAGGATCCGGCGCGCGTCGCTCACACGAACGACGCCGCGTGGCAGGTTTTGGGGAATCGCGACCTTCCGATCCGACCTGAGTTTGAAAAACCGGGTCAAAAAATGGGGACGGGCACGTGAACGGGATCGGGAACGGGACCGGGACCGGGAACGGCCGTCTTTGTTTTCCCGTTCGGGGTTGATCGCGCAAATGACGATTGTGCTCGGGCCGGTGGGACGGGGCCGCCGATACTGTTCATCACCGTAACTGTATTGTTCGTTATTATTGCGGACTATGGTAGTACTGTAACAGAAACAAAAATTGTGTGATGCAAATTTGTTGGATGAGTCTATTTCTATCATTTCTCTTATTAATACTCTAGCCAGTACTTCTATTCTTGATATTAAAATACTTCCAAAAAAATGCTGGATTTTATATACTTGATATTTTAACTCTACTGGATATGTCTCTAAATTATCCTCAGTGAACAAAGGTTCAAAGCATAATTTACCAAATTTGTGCACGTCCAAAGGTTTTGGCCATTTAGAATACGAAATGTTGTCAAGCGTCTATCCAGGATGGAAGGGTTCAAATCCCGCAGGACGTATGGGATCTTAAACGCAACGTCGGGGTGGTGGGTCTTCCGCTAATGTCGCGCGCAAAATTATTCGTCGGCCGGGCCGCGGCTGTATACGATGATTCCTTGGATATCAAAAAAAAAAAAAAAAAAATTGTTGTCAAGCGCCCTCACCGGTACAAGTGTCCCCCTAAACTCTCTTTCTAACGTCACAATGCCATCCATATTCTTTTTCTTCTAATATTTCGTCAACTCACGGTAGTTATTGTGCATGTATCGACAAATGCGAACCTCAAGGCCAGTTAAAAGGATCCGATTAATACAAATCAAAGATCATGAAAACCCATCTCGATCAAAACCAAAATTTAGAGATCAAGCACCGGATTATGCCCCCATAGGTAGTCAGTCATGCGGTCCGGTGGCGGTCAACAGCCGTTTTCGTTGAAGAGTTATAATGAAGGTGGGGGGGTGTTATATTCAACCATGGGGGGCGACCAAAATGGACGTCATATATATCTCTTCTGCATAGTTATTTTACTGTTCCCGATTTTGGGAAGACGGAGAGAATCCTAAGGCATTTGTTTAGTCCCCCCGCATGTGGGTTCTCTGATTTACAAAGACAAAACGGGGCGGTCCACTCGGATGACGTAAATCTTGGTTCTTTTTTTTGCTGGAGTGAACAGTTTTAAATTGTGGAAAACAACGTAAGCGGTGACGTATGCCTTCCCGTTGTGGAACCTTAATTGCGAGATCGCCGGGTCACAGGGCTTTGTCCTGTTCACAAAAGAACTGGTCTTTTAAGATGGTTAGGTGAGGAGGAACGTGGGATTAATTCTCTATGCGGTCCACTTGGCTTCGGTTCGTGGCAGAAAATTCCACCCATTTGAAAGGAGAGATGAGGGTTTTAATGCCGAAAGTATTGGGCTGGGTCCACTCCCGTGTAGAATAAACCGGATGAAATACTAATTTAAAGGTTTGAACTCATACGATAATTCATATGAAAAAAATAATAGGAAGCTATATTTCGTCTAAGTGAATGGGGTTTCTCTCTATTTTATATGGTGGATGGAAAGAACAATTAACATGAGACACGGTCGCAAGAGAGAAAGGGAGAACAAAGAATTTGGAAAGAGGGTGCTATCCATTTTTCACCAAGCCAACAATCGGAGGTCAATTCATGCTCCCTACATCAAGTTTTTCATGGGTTAAACCAAACTTATCTTATAGTGAGATTTATGATTAACCTCTTGTGAATCTCATATGTATTGCCAAGAATAATATTTTTAATGTTGTTGCTCCTATTATACCTCTAGTATTAGTCATAGAAGAACTTTGTTTACTCAATTCTATTGCTAGCGAAAATTTTAAGTGGACTCCGGTCCCGTGATTTTTCATCTTCTCAAATTGAGAAGGTTTTTCAAATAAAATTGTCATGTATTTACATGTTTGGTATTTATATGACTATATTATATTGTTTCCTACTATGCTTGCACAAGAGAGGAGATTGTCATGTTCCACCATGCAAATCCAATGTCGTTCATGTTGTCATTATTCTCCCAACAAAAAGTTCCCATAAAATAGCGGGGTTGTTAGATTTAACAGAAAAATTATGCTTTTCATCAATGGATTTTCAAGCTCTTTTTTGATCAAGTTTACATAAAATTTATAATCACGTCTCTCATACACGAAATTCAACCAAGTCTAATGACATGGTCCTTGATCGACATTGTGTTGTCACGTTAATAAAGTTTTGGTGATGTAGACGTACATGAAGGATACATTGGCTATTACACACCGATGGTGTCTACGTCACTTAAATTTTTCCATGTGAGTCAATGTGGACAATCGCATATCCTATATGCACCATAATTTGGTTTCATCCAACGGTCACGTCAGCTTTGGTGCCGGAAGAGATTAATTAGAAAATAGGTGAAAGTAAAATAACTCGATTGGACAAATTAAAAGTGGAGGGACGTTAACGAAGGGGAAAAAAAAGCGCGACTCTACAATCCTTCCCTTATTAACTAAGCAAATCACCTCGATAGCATTTTCGGGCAAGTATGGTATCTTGGGTTTTGTAGAGTCCATTTCCAATGGGCTTGGACTGGGCCATGCTAGAAAAGGTTTTGCGCTCGGCCATCGCATTAATGGTCGAATAATTTGCAGAGGCACATACAAGACGACATGGCCAGGTCAGTAGTCTTGCCTAAATTCCAAAAAATATGAACTTGCTGCTCTGGGATTAGCTGTTCAACGATCGACACTTAATCAGGGAGGTTACAAAACGAAGGAGGCAATTATTATTGACACTATTTCTCAAAAAGGCCGGTTCGTTCATGCAATTAGATCGATATAAACGGTGAAAAACTCTAACATGAATTGAGTTGTAATGAGGATAAATGATAGAATGTTGAGCCCTGCATGAACCACATGTTATCCAATGACCCGAGTATGACAGAAAATGTAATGGAGACTTGGAAAAGGCTTTTTCTCTGTATATTCATTGTATACATTTACATTACATTGGTAAATTTATAGTGTAAGAGACAAAAGAATAAAACAGGAAAAAATAATAAATGAATCTCTATTTTCCTATTTTCCTATTTACCAAAACTAATCCATGATTGACTGAATCATAATCAACGGAATCGGAATCTTCAAGATATATTTCCAACACTCCCTCTCAAGCTGGTGGCCTGTAGATGTCAAGGATACCTAGCTTGCTCAATAGGTACCTATGCTGTTTCCGAAATAACGCTTTAGTGAAGACGTCTGCAGGTTGCTCCGTTGTTCCAATTCCTTTTGTCACGAGGACTCCATCTTTGATCCTATCCCAAGTGAAATGACAATCCACTTCTATGTGTTTTGTTCTTTCATGAAAAACTGGATTTGATGCTAATTTGAGTGCAGCATCATTATCACAAAACTATTCAGTTGGTCCACTGACCTGTATTCCAAGATCCAAGAGTAGTCCTCGTATCCAGACTATTTCACATGTAGCCTTTGCCATGGCTCGATACTCTGATTCTGCAGATGATAGTGAAACAGTCGACTGCTTCTTTGTCTTCCAAGAAATCAATGACTTTCCCAGCTTTATGCAAAAACCAGTAATAGATCTTCTGGTCATTGGACATGTGGCATAATCTGTGTCGCAAAAAGTTGTCATCTTCATATTGCAGTCACGAGATAGAAGTATACCAAGGCCTGGACATCCCTTCAAATACTTCACAACCTTCAACGCCGCATCCATATGCGATTGCTTTGGCATATGCATAAACTGACTGAGTATTTGTACGGCATACGATATGTCAGGTCTTGTCATTGTAAGATATATCAACTTTCTGACAAGTCGTTGATATTCAGAAGGATCTTTGAGCACTGAGTCCTTAATGGTTGAAGGAGAACTAATGTCATATTCATGTGTCGTTAACTTGACATTCTGCTCAACTGGGATGACTGCTAGTTTACATCCCGATAGACCTGCTTCAGAAACAATCTCCAAGATGAACTTCCTTTGACTGAGGCAAATTCCTTCATTGGATCGAGCAATCTCGATGCCGAAAAAATATTTTGGTGGTCCCAAATCTTTGATGTGAAAAGTGGAGTGCAAATACCTTTTGAACTTGGCAACATCAGAATCATTATTTCCCATGACAAGTATGTCATCGACATATATCAACAAATAAATTGATGAGTCTTTTGTAGTACATGTAAACAAGGCATAATCATACTTAGAATGCTCAAAACTTGCATTGGTTAGTGCAGCAGTGAACTTAGTATACCATTGTCTAGATGCCTGTTTTAATCCATATAAGGATTTGCGAAGACGACATACTCGAGACTCCCCCTGTCTGCATAATCTTTGAGGAATATCCATGTAGATTTCTTCATCTAGATCACCGTGGAGAAAGGCATTATGCACATCCATCTAATGGAGAGACCAATTCCGTATGGCTCCAACGAACAAGAAGGAACGTACAGTGACTTCTTTAGCTACTGGAGAAAAAGTCTCATGGTAATCAAAACCTTCTTTTTGAGTGAATCCCTTGGCAACTAATCGAGCCTTATAGTGCTCAATAGAACCATCTGCCTTGAATTTGATTTTATAAATCCACTTGCAGCCAATCGGTTTTCGTCTTGGCGGCAAAGAGACAATATCCCAAGTGTGATTCTCCATTAGAGCAGTAAGTTCGGATTCCATCATATATCGCCATCTAGGATCTCGTGCTGCCTCAGCGAATGAGGATGGTTCTCATTCTTCAGATATGCGACTGGTAGTCTGGTACAATACATATGTCCTGGCTATAACTGATTAAATGACACATATGAGGCAATGGGATATTGTGTACCTAAAGAACTTCTTGCATAACATATGTAATCCTTGGTCCATGTAGGTGAACGAGTCTGCTGTCCAGATCATCAAGGCTGCTCAATGATATGTGCTGGAGGATCCGATGATTCAGGAAGAACTGGTGAGGCATCTATTGTTAAAGGAGATTGGGAAATGTCGTAAGATAAACCTGGTGATGTTGCTTCTAAAGGTGTAGATTCCATTGATGCAGACGGAGATGGTCCTGATGATATGGGTGATCCTAGTGCAATAAGACACCCTGGTGCTGAGGATAAAGAATCATCGGACAAAAAATGTTTGTCATGCCCTGATGGTAAAGAGGACTGTGATGAAGAAACCATTTCCTCAAATGGAAATATATCTTCATGGAATACAACATCCCTGCTAATGAAGAAAGTCCTTGTAGAGATCTCCATAACTCGATATCCTTTTTGAAAAGAGGAATATCCCATAAAGACGCACTGAGTGGCTGGAGGGCCCATTTTATCTCGATGACCCACATTTGTTGTATAGCATAAACAACCAAATACTTTAAGGTGATTATTATCAGGCCGTTTGTTGTAAAGCATCTCAAAAGGGGTCCTACCATTAAGAATTCGAATTGGCATACGATTGATCAAGTAAGCTGCTGTGACCACACAATCTCCCTAAAAATCTTATGGAATGGAAGCTTGGTATTTTAGAGCACGGGCAACCTCTAACAGATGCTTATGTTTGCGCTCAACAACTCCATTTTGTTGTGGAGTGTAAGTGCAGGAACTTTCATGAAGTATACCATGGGAAGATAGTAATGTGTTGCAATCAGAAGTGAAAAATTCACACCAATTGTCTGTACGGATTTTTCGTACAGATTTACCAAACTGATTTTTAATTATGGAAAGGAAATTTGATAAATGACCAAAAGTTTGGCTTTTCAATTGCATAAGATAAACCCATGTCGCTCGAGTGTAATCATCAACAATTGTAAGGAAGAATCGAGATCCGTCACGGTGAGGAATATGATAAGGTCCCCAAATGTCCATATAAAGTAAAGAAAAGGAATCTGTTGCACGAGATGTACTTTTCGGAAAAGGTGCTCGAGATTGTTTAGCTAAAGGAC
This sequence comes from Eucalyptus cladocalyx, assembly GCA_017140615.1. Classification (NCBI taxonomy): domain Eukaryota; kingdom Viridiplantae; phylum Streptophyta; class Magnoliopsida; order Myrtales; family Myrtaceae; genus Eucalyptus; species Eucalyptus cladocalyx. Next base: position 10,216,933 of record CM029519.1, read on the forward strand.
ATATTGGACATTTTGGATGAGGAAAAGAAGCACTGTGACCCAATTGTTGATGAGAAATGAGATTTTTATTTGAACTGATGGCATTACAAGAAACATGCTTATTTAATAATTCTAAATCTTCAAGGGAATTGTTCCAGAAATAGAGTCCCTCTACCATATTACCCAAGGCCATCATTCTGCCAGTTGAATGGTCCTAAAAAAGACAATTGTCTGAATTGAATGTGGCATGGCAAGAGTTATCCTCACATACTCTTGAGACAGACAAAAGATTGAATTCAAATTCTGGAATATATAGGACATTTTTCAAGATTAAATTTTGACCAAGATGTACGGTGCCGATTTTGGTAACATTTGTGATGTTCCCATTTGGAAGACGCACCGTGATAGGGGGTTCTGGCATTTTATATGAGTGAGAAAATAGATTTTTGTTGCATACTATGTGGTCACTAGCACCTGAGTCGATAATCCATACATCAACTGAAAATGAATTCTTGTTGTATAGGAAAGTACCTGAGAATCCTGCACCTTTATCGCTAGTCTTGAGTTGATCCAGCATTTGTACAATATTCTGATATTGTTCTTGGGTGATCATTTGGTGAGGTGATCCATCTTCCTTTTGTGCAAAAACTTGAGAAACAATGGATTCTCTCTTTTTGTCATTGTCATTAGGTTTTCCATGCAGCTTCCAACACGTTTCAATTGTATGATGCAGACGTTTACAGTAGTTGCAATATTTATTTTTAAATCTAGAATTTTGCCCACTGACCTTTCTTGCTAACATGGCATGATCCCAATCGTTCGATTCGGTTGAAGCCGCAGATAAATGATGGCCATCCGTTCCAGTGCGTCGATCTCGTCCATCTGTTCTAGCGCGTCGATCTCGTCCGTCTGTTCCAGCGCTAAGATCCCAGCCATCGGATCCAGCGTTTCTATTTGAGCCATCCATTCTAGATCGGCGATCCCAGCCATCCATTCCAGATCTTGGATCCGAGCCGTCGGATCGCAAGGATTTAGGGTTTCCTCCAGTTCTCCTCGCCGCAGCTATAGCCACGATTTTTCTCTCCAGATCTGTGGGGGTTCCACCGGGGGTTGTCTCGCCGGAGGGAAGGACAGCAAGGCTCATGCCTTCACCTACCCGAGCGTGTTCAGTGGCGGCCATCCGATGATGCTCCTCTTGGACGGCCAACTGGTAAATGCGGCCGAGTGGTGGTGGAGGGTCCATCGTGAGGATATGCGACCAAAAAGCCGAGAAAGATTCATTGAGAATCAGTAAGAATCTCGTCGTCTTCTCTCTCTCTTTGATTTTGCAGTACTGTTGGAGGGTTTCTTCGGGCCCCTCGAGTCGTTCTTCGGCGGCCTTAAGCTCATTCCATAGAGCAGAGAGGCGGTTGAAGCAGGAGGTAACCGAGAGGTTCCCTTGCTTCAACTCTGACAAAGCTTGAGTGACAGTGAATAGCTTCGCTCGGTTGAGGCGTCCATACATCTCGCGGATATTGTCCCAAAGGGTTCTGGAGTCTTCGGTAGGTGGAAGTTCGGTTGCGATTTCCGGTGCGAGGCAATTGCCGAGCCATGTGCGAACCAGTTGGTTGCACTTGTGCCACTGCCGTTGAAGTCACTCGTCGGCCGGAAAAGGAATGGCTCCGTCGAGGAAGCCGTCCTTATCTTTTGTGACAAGGGCGCGCCAGAGATCCCTAGCCCAAGTCGTGTAGTTCTCTGCTCCGGTAAGCTGCATCCCAATGAGCTTCAATTTGGGTCCGTTGGTCGGCAACGTGTAGAGAGGGTCACCGGGTTCAAGCCGACCGCCGCCACCAACCGGAAAAAACAGCGACGCATATCCGGGTTGAAATCCCAGGTAGGGATTCGTCCCTTGACCCGGATTAGATCCCGATCCCGACCCCGGTAGGGCTGACGCGGTTCCGGGTTACCGGGAACCGGAACCGAACCGGAGGAGGGTCCGGTTCGGTTCCCGGTTCCAAGGGGGACCGGTTCCGGTTCCGGTTCCTTTTTCTAGGAACGGGAGTCCCGGTTCCGGTTCCGGTTCCAAGCGGAACCGGAACCGGTCCTGGAACCGGAACCGGAACCGGAACCGGTCCCGAGAACCGGAACCGGTTTCGGAACCGGAACCGGTTTCGGGAACCGGAACCGGAACCGGTTACTTAGGGCAGAAAAATGTCGACCTTGGATGTTCTAGTGACTTGTATGTGATTTTCTAGTTGAAGTTTGGCTTTGGCCTCTAAATGAAAGTTGTAAAGGACTTCTTGGAGTATAACATACTCAAATTTGGGACAAAAAAAACAAGTATAAGTGGGTGAAATCGTTATTCTTTGGAAAGAATGGATCTGGAGATTTTGGGACCGACCCTTGATGAATGCATGGACTGTAAGGCAACCTTTTTGTCGAAATTTCACTTCGGTTTCTTAACAAAAGTTGTAAAGGACATCCTGAGGTACAACATATCGAAAATTTAGAGAAAACAAACAAGAATAGGTAGGTGAAATCGTGGTCCTTTGGAGATGGTTAGATCTGGAATTACAGTACTACGAACAGGGATTTTAACTGTCCATATTTAATTATATAGGACGAATTTTACTTCGATATTTTCATGAAGTATCTACCTTATGGTCTTGGCTATCACATAGTCGAATTTCATAATTTTTAAGGTCATTTTGGTATTTAATCAGAAATGTTTTTAAAACTGTGCAATCTGATGTGTTCGGATCTTGTAAGTTGCAATGTGTGGACTATATCATTTTGTATGAGGTTCTCTTGGAAATGTGTTCTGCATGAAATATCTCTCTTCATGTCTTCCCTACAACATATTTAAATTTCGTAATTTTTGTAGTTCATTTGCCTATTTAACCAAAAATGTTTCAAAAACTGTGCAAGTAGAGAATAGGAAAAGTAAATCGATTTTATCTTTTAATCCAGAACGAATTGGACTACGATTTCTTCATGAAACTTGTACCTCTAGGTCTTAAATACAACGTGTCCAAATTTCAGAATTTTATGAGTTCATTTAAGGGTTTAATCGAAATTGTTTTCAAAACTTGTACCTCTAGACATTCTTGTTCTAGTGGTGTTTTATTTCTACTTTCTAGTTTGCTATTTGTTTTGAAATTTCTAATTATATTCTATTATTGTTGTGCAGTGCGAAGTTAATCTATCAAGATAACATGTCAATGGGAAGTTACACGTACATTATAGTTTTTTTTTTGGTAACGTGCGCATACGTTATATATTTTTTTAGTAACGTGAGTGCACGTTATAGTTTTTTTTTTTGGTAACGTGCGCATACGTTATATTTTTTTTTTGGTAACGTGCGCATATGTTATAGTTTTTTTTTTTTTTTTTTTTTGGTAACGTGCCGTACGTTATAGTTTTTTTGGTAATGTGCGCGTACGTTATAGTTTTTTTGGGTAACGTGCGCATATGTTATAGTTCAAATTTGAAAAAAAAAAAAAAAAAAAAAAGAACCTGTTGGAACACGGAACCGACCTGGAACCCGTGACGGTAGGTTCCGGGTTCTCGATTCCCACGGGTAGGTTCCAGGTTCCTCATTTTGAGGAACACATACCGAGGTAGGTTCCGGGTTCCAGACGGAACCGAACCGGAACCTGGAACCGCTCACCCCTACCCGGCGCGTATTCGAGTTGAAATCCCGGGTAGCGATTCATCCCTTGACTCGGGATAGATCCGGTTCCTTGACCCGGAACGGATCCGGATCCTTGAGTAGGATTCGTCTGGCCCGATGCCTCTGTTGGACCCATTACAGATGGCGACGGCCCAAAATGATATTAGGTCCATACCTGTCCTAGCGACGGGCCAAAAGGATACTGGGTCCATACCTGTCCATACGCTAGAGGAAAGGTTAGAGGCCACTAGGCTGGGCCGGAGGTCTGGCCCAACGTTGGAATCAATCTTGCAGAAAGAGTTTCCTTTGATGGTTGAACAGAAGCTCGGTCTTCGCCAAGGGAAATAGCTGGATCTGAGGTAGGTGTCTCCTCTGTTGAGGAGTTCTCAACATTATTCGTCATGGCACCAAAAGAAAATTGAATTCCTAACCGTTTTGCTGGTATGTTTTGTAGGTAAAGATCATGCAACAACAGGCTAGAAAAAGAACGGTGGCAATTCAAGAATATGCGGAAGCTAGGGCAGAAGTATCTGCTCTAATACCATGATAGAAAATGTAATGGAGACTTGGAAAAGGCTTTTTCTCTGTATATTCATTGTATACATTTACATTACATTGGTAAATTTATAGTGTAAGAGACAAAAGAATAAAACAGGAAAAAATAATAAATGAATCTCTATTTTCCTATTTTCTTATTTACCAAAACTAATCCACGATTAACTTAATCATAATCAACGGAATCGGAATCTTCAAGATATATTTCCAACAGAGTACCATTTCATCAAAAAGTTTGGCATGCCGTTCCAAGCCGCATCGTATCAATGACCTTTAACCAAAAAACAAGACTCCGTCTAAATCAGTTAAATGGGTGGGTTGGGTTGAAAATGAGTTGACCTAAATAAATCAATACAACCCATTTTTACTCATTTCTATGCAATGCAAATTTGCATTTGCAAGTTGAAGCCCCAGCACTCATGCAAGGGCTACGGTACTTGAAACAAGGATAGAGTGAGCACATGGGTGATGTACAGCAGAAGTTGCTAGATATAGAGTGTGAGAGTGATAGTTGGGCGATAGTGGAGAGCATGTTGGGTCGAGAAGAAGCACCTTGGGCTATGAGGAATATATTAAATAAAGGCAAAGAGATTTTAGCCAAATTTGGCCAAGTGAAATTAGCCCATTGCCTAGGGAAGGAAACCAAATCATAGATTGGGTAGCAAAAGGTCACCGAAGCAAAAAACTTCCTTTGGACGTGTTTGCCTCCCTAGCCCTTTTGGGATATTTTATGTTTGGAAGCTTGCTAACCTTTCTCACGGAGTTATTGTATCAATGAATAAAAGAAATCACCTATTTATATATAGTTACTTGACCTGATATATATTATTAAAATACTTTAATATTTAACTCAATTTTACGAAAAATTATATCAAATTGATATGATAGTGCAATATGAGCAAACATGAGTTTGGGTGAGGGCAATAAAAAATGAAAAGAGAGTTATAAAAGTCTAAAAAAGTTATAAATTTGATTACAACCCATTTAGCACTTAAATTATATTTAAATCAATTTACTTAATACAACTAACCAAGTTATGATCAATTTAACATCAAAATAGATGGATTAATAATTCATTTTGACGGGCCTAATTTTGTCTGATCGCTAAATCAATGCACTCTTTTTCGATCTTCAGAATCGATGCTCGAATTTGGAGTCTTAATTATCTCCCATCTTGCCACATCAATTCACCCTTGCGTTGGCAAACCTCACGAAACTCCCCGAAGAAAAATCACATGGGAAAAAGAATAATGTGGTTGGAAAGTCGACCGCCCCAGTCCAAAGTGGGAAGCCGCTCAAATCCACTGCACAGACCACGAAATCCCATCATCACGATCTGCGCCATTAATTGCAACTGGGCGGTGGGCTTCGACGCAGACCGTTCTCCCAGCACGAGCCACGTGTGTGGCCGTGGTTCCGCCACCTAAGACCGTCCCCAATCGAAAACATGATGTTTACGCATTCGACCTCAGTCCGCGAAAGCACGAGGCGAATGAAATTCCAATAAAATGATTGGTCGGCTACAATTATACGACGTGATTGCGACCCCGACGTCGGTTCTCCGTCCCCACTCCTCAGCCTCGCTGGTTCCCTTCCGCTCTATAAAATCCAAGGCGAGAATCGTGCAGTTTCATCACCATACTCGTTTTCAGCAGCGAGCTCCAGCTTGTGAGGTTTAGAGAGGGAGAGAGAGAGAGAGAGAGGGAGGGAAGAAGAAGAAGATGGAGGGAAGAGAAGAGGACGTGAGAGTGGGAGCCAACAAGTTCTCGGAGAGGCAGCCGATCGGGACGGCGGCGCAGACCCAGGACGGGAAGGACTACCGGGAGCCGCCGCCCGCGCCGCTGTTCGAGCCCAGCGAGCTCTCTTCCTGGTCGTTCTACAGGGCCGGGATCGCCGAGTTCGTGGCCACGTTCCTGTTCCTGTACATCACGGTGCTGACGGTGATGGGGGTGAGCCGGTCGCCGACCAAGTGCGCCTCGGTCGGGATTCAAGGGATCGCGTGGGCGTTCGGCGGCATGATCTTCGCCCTCGTCTACTGCACCGCCGGCATTTCGGGTAAACTGGCCTAGGATCCTAACGAAAACATGCTTTGCTTTACGTGCTTCGTATGTTCTCTCGAAATGGAGTTCCGGATCTTGTTTTAGTCGCAATTGGCGATTTCCTTGTTAAAGCCAAGTGGAATTCGCTCCTAGTTTCAGGCATTCCATTCAATAAACCAATATCATGTAAGAGAGTTGATTTTCTTTGTGGGATCGGTGCAGGAGGCCACATAAACCCGGCGGTGACCTTCGGGCTGCTCCTGGCGAGGAAGCTGTCGTTGACGAGAGCCGTCTTCTACATGGTGATGCAGTGTCTTGGAGCTATTTGCGGTGCTGGGGTGGTCAAAGCGTTCGGAAAGAGCCAGTACGAGCTGCATAACGGCGGCGCCAACATGGTCAGTGCCGGCTACACCAAGGGCGACGGCCTTGGCGCCGAGATCGTCGGTACCTTCGTCCTCGTCTACACCGTCTTCTCTGCTACCGATGCCAAGCGAAGTGCCCGAGACTCCCACGTTCCTGTAAGTTTTACACGCGCGCACACACTAGCCTCGTTCATCATGATTGATGTCTATTTGCGCCTGCTGTGCTTACCGTTTGAAACCGCCAGTGATCGATTGCGCAATCAGTTTACCTATTTATATCAGCAATTAGCTCCACGCCAGTGACATCATACCAGAATGAACGAATGATCTAGTTCTCTTTCTATGCGTATCGGTATTGTCGGTCGAATAAAAGGAACTGACTGACCTCGACGCTTAGTGGGAAGTAGCTAGAATACAAGGCAGATCGACCTTGCATTAACCGCTGTATTTTAATGATTCTATTCTACTTATACCGACTCGAGTGAGCTCGATTACACTTTGGTCGGATCTAACATCGGTCCATGTTATCCAGATTTTGGCACCCCTGCCTATCGGGTTCGCGGTGTTCTTAGTGCATCTGGCCACCATCCCCATAACGGGAACTGGTATCAACCCTGCTCGGAGCCTCGGGGCAGCGATCATCTTCAACAAAGACCCTGCCTGGGATGACCAGGTATATGCACCTATCTAGTCATGCAGATTTACACGTGATGAAGGATTCAATTCTTTTATTAATTATCTACTTTGCTTGGGGGTGGATGCAGTGGATTTTTTGGTTTGGACCATTCATCGGGGCGGCCCTAGCGGCTCTGTACCACCAGGTGGTGATAAGGGCCATCCCCTTCAAATCCAGCTGAACGAAAGAGAAACGAGACGTGATTCCGAACCGGGAAAAGTAAAGAACATCATGGGAAAAGGTCTGATGGTCCCGGGGTCTCGGGAGATGATTAAAGCATGGTCCGAGTTTTTGTGTTTTCGCTTCAGTGTTTTTTAGCCCCAGAATTGGAATATCTCTCTCTGTCTCTCTCCATCTGTGGTTTCTAGTTCGAGAGAAAATGGTGTGGTGCGTAGGGCCCATGAATATATGAAGATGATGGGCTTTCGTACGTATGGTTCTGTCGTCTTTGTCTATGCAAAAGTTAAAAATGATTCTTCGATATGGAGATGCAATCCTTGATTTTTCGCGCATGCTTGTTCTCAATTATTAGCCCCCCCAAGCAATGAGCATTTCTCGCCCTTCAAGAACAGCCACACGAGCAATCAGCATATGAACTTCTCCTTCGAACAAAGAAATTTTGAGTTGTTCGAATTCAAAGAAAAGTTTCAGACCTTTGGGTCTGCCCATGAATTTATAATACATGCATCGGATTGAAAGGTTGATGGGTCTCCCGTAAATACTTGGTGCTGAGAGAAGGAAGAAGCAGATTACCTGACTTGGAATTGTCTTGCTTCAATCCCATCAAGATGCACGCGTGGATTATGTTACAAAAAGACCCATGTCAAAAAAATCCTCGAGATGTAGAGCAACCAATATATCATACTTAACTCATAATTTTCGTTAAAAAACTTAAGTCCCAACATGCATATCTATATGCTATTCAAGAGGAATTCTAGTCCAATTAGTATTCTTAGCATTTCTTTCCTAAACGGTTTGGTCTCTATTAAAGCGATCTACATATTCTAACTAGATCGGGTTTCGTGCACTTGATAAATTTAAATATGGGCAAGTTTCGGTTTGCTGTCTGGCTCGCCATTCTCAACTGCTGTCGGTAGCACTTTTATTTCATGTGAAACAGCCCATGAATCCAAAAGGAACATCTTTTGTAAATGCTCTCTCTCTCTAAGGAGGCCTAGGAGCGTCTGAGTTTAGCTGGAACTCAAAGATCAAGTGGAAATCTGAACTCCGAGTTTGCTTGGATTATCCAAAGTTTCCAAAGGCAAGTCCTTTAGGAAGACTTTTCTTAACCTTTTCTCGAGTACTCCGCTATATTTTCTATAGATGATTCTACTGATTCCCTAAAAAAACTTAACAAATTTTTTTCTCCGTGTTAATAGATTTCTGAAAGAACTAGCAAGTCTTTCTTCGGTTTACATTTATTAACTTTTCTTATCTACTAATTTTTATTTGTTTTTCTCCTCAACACTTTAGATTTACCTCCTCATATGAAAATCTAGCAATCTTTATATTAGTGACTTAAACGACTAAATTACTTTAGTGCCACAAACTCTCGGTCGAGTTACTTACAAGATTTTCTGGCGTTTGAGTCTCGGAGGGTGGTAATCTAATCAATTGAAATTGGAACACCGTAAGGTGCTGTTGTCTTGAACACAGTTTGAGCTGGGGATGTTCGATAGAACTGGTTGCATGAGGAGATGATTTACCCGGACATCTTGGGATTTATTTGGTAGTCTCGTTGAGGCGATTTCTGGGGATGTTATTTGAGCTTGCAGTAGAACTAATTCATCATCACATTTTCAAGAAAAAAGAACAAGGATATTCATCAAATTGCTCAAGCTCTTTCTTTCATGGTTGTCGCTCTCCCCACACCGCCACGCCAATCCTATGGCTCGCTCATGCAGCTACAGGATCAGCTCGATCATGACAACGTACGATTCGACGTTTGCTCTAACGAAAGTAGACGCGCATTGAGAACTTCCAATGGAAATCTGACCCTAAATTTAAAGATCCAGATTATTTGAGGTTCAAAATTGATGAAATTACTCGACACTCCCTGTAATATAGGAAATTGCTCCAACGCCCCTCGATCGTGTAAAGGGTATGGCCGGATTCTATTTGCTTGTCGATCCTTTTTTTATTGGATTTGATTACTCTTAACACTCGCCATCGCTGTTCACCCAGAATGGAGGGAAAAGGAGAAAAAGGAAGAAGATAGAAGTCTGATTTTTAATTGACATTGATAGAAGGGGGCCAATAGAGTGGAGTGCCCATATCAAATTATATATTGGGACTCCAATTTCTTATTAATCAACTTTTTGACCCTTGAACTCCTTCCTTAACCCGCCTTTTCCCGACTTCTTGAGACCACTTTTTAATTTTCTTTTCTCAGTTCTAAACTTCGTGCTTCGTCCTTCCCTCTTTTTTGCACTTCCTTTCTTGTCGCCTAGGCTTGACTGTTAATGGCCTGCCTTCACCAACATGAATATAGCTTCGGATTCAGATGTTCAATCGCAAGCGCTCCAAGTTCCAGTAAAGTTGATCGACTGGGACAGGTGATTAACAAGGGATTTGATGCAAAGCACGGGCATGGAAATAATAATTTATGGACCCTTTTGTTGCAAAGATCAATCTGGTTGCGTAATTTTCTTTTTTCCACTTGGATCCGAATCTCGAACTCGAACTCCCACACTTTTTTGTTGCCTCGAGAAGGGTCCGATCCGATTGTTCTTAGGTTAATCCTTCAGGCTTGCCTTACTTATTCGCATGGTCTTTTGTTTTTGATCACGCGTGCAAGAGAAAAACGAAATCGAAGTGCTGTACGTGCTTAGCCCATGCGAAGGAATTAGTATATGCCACGACAAAGCAAATTAAAAGGATACCTGATATCTCAATTGATTATTTTTCAAATCCTTAAGTGGATTCGGACACATCACTCTCTAATGCCATTTTTATAAGCTTTTTCATATGTTTTTCAATAAAAGTTCTGGTCGCGCTAACTAACTCGGTCTGTCATCAAAGATTAGGACTTTTATCTATAAAAATCGAGCAAACTCTACAACTTCGATCAACAAATCAATTACCCATTTTCAAACAGTGACCCTAAAATTGTGCGCCACGTAGATGACTGTTTCCTTTTGTCAATTTTCACATGATTTGTGCATCATAAAAAAATCAGATGTGGTACTAATTACAACTTAATAGAAAAGCCAAAAAGAGTTAGGCGCCAGGAAAAAAAAATTCCTCATCTATTAAAAAATGAATCAACTAATGCCTAATGGCTTCATTTTAGCTGACCATTATAGATCATGGAGTTCCTCTTTTTCTGGTGGCTGTGGGGTCGATGGCTAGACAGCCTTATCATATGATTGGGGGCCTAAAGATGTTTCTTATGTCCCTGATAATTAAGGTTTGGTCTGTCACTTTGCTCATTATTATTATTTGTCAAGGTGCCTCCCTCCCCCAAACTCCACTTCCACTTCGCCTTTTGTGGTTGTCAAAAAATATGCTGCTCGAAACCTTTTTCGCATTTAAAGAGACACCGACAAACGTGGTCCGGACAAGAAGGAAAAAGTCGAGCCCCAGGGGGACTGACCTATGTGCTCACGCGTGCCCTATTTTTCCGACTGCATTTCGTCACTTTTCTTTTTCTTTTTTCTTTTCCTTTTCCCACTGAAACCGCCATGTCTGTAATTAATTTCTAGGACATCTCCAACGATATCAGGAGATTCATATTTCATCAAGACTTACAGGAAAAGAAATTTATGCATTTTTCCCAGCGTGACTAGTTCATATCAAGAATATCAACACTGTGTACATAACATAATGTTGGGTCTAGTTTGAGTATCAACCCTAATATAACAAATAAACAAACTTTGATCGATACGTAATTCATTAGAATTTCGTTTTAGCTTTATATGTTATCAAGCTTTACAAAAGAATAGATGAAATTTATGCATTTTTACTATTGTGATTAGTTCATATCAAGAATATCATACAAGAAGTACATTGTATGCACAACCTATCATATAATCTATCTCGTTCTCTAGATAAAACAAACCCTAATTGATGCGTAGTTCATTAGGGTTTTGCTTTAGCTTTATGCTGAGATGGCGAGACCCGTTGAACTTGGCTACTTGTTCTAGGAGTTGAGCTGGTGATGGTTTGAATGCTACAGACAAACAATTCACTTGCTACAATGAAATATGATACATTATAATATGAGACATTCTTGGGAATTGTTGTCCCAACTGGCCATGTCTCTTTCTTTTTCCTTTTGCTGAAATTTGAACTAATCGGCCTCGAAATCAATTTGTCTCGACTGGAGATAGAAGAATAAGAATCAAAACTCGGACGGACTGCTCAGGGGATACTGCGGACAGTGAATAGGACGAGGCTGAAACAGATGCCTAGGTTAAATTTTGCTTGTACATATATATTATATATATAAACACTTAATTTTGGTCAAGTCCACGGCCATTTCTTCCTTTCTTGCGTCGTTGTTTAGCCCTTTGGGACTCCCCAGATCTTCACCATCTAATTTGTAGTTTTCCCATGATTGTTTTCTGGTCACAGTCTCTTATCCCGTTTTGGTACGAGTAAAGTCTCACAGAGCTGAACTGTTGATTCCCAATATGCCCAGAAGTTTTCACCAGAAATTCCATGCTGTCCCAATAACTCCTCATTGATTTTATGTTCAATCTTGTTTAGGGGGAAAAAAGAAAGAACTGAATTATATCATAGGGAAATGTCATCACATGCACATCCTGCTAAGTTAGGATTGCATTCTTGGAATGAACTTTGAGAGAAGAAGCTTCATATTTAAATATAAGGAGTACTATGTTAAAAAAAAATATTGTGTATATATATATATATATATGAGTAAAAATATTCACGATATTAGTCGTTTCACAAAACTTAATGAGTATGCAAAACGGCTAATGGCAAACTATAAGCTCATATTTGAATAGGAGGGTCATATTCTAACATTCAGTAATAGTTAGTCACGTTGCTTGGTAAACAGTTTTGTAGGGCAATCAACATATATTCTGTCCTCATTTGTTAACTTAATATGCAGATGGAGCACAAGATTACATGCTCCTCAAAATAATGACGATGTGGGTACCTAAAGGTCAAAATGACAAGCCGCTCTTGTTCTGATAATTCAAATCGAGATTGTAACGGAAAGATGCAGAGATTCAGCTGAAAGACCTGGGAAGTTGAGGAGGGCGTGCAGCTGGGCTGATCATGAAGGAAAAAACCAAGGGAAAGGCCAAGTTGCTGCTTCTCTTTTGGTTGGTCACGAGGCTCGTGAGTCTTCTCTTAAATCACGATAATAATTTTTGGTGGCTTTGCTGTCCTCTTGTCTGTGTATCCACGCCCTTAAAAGATGGGTTTAGCTCAACATCATTTGACTGAACTGTACTGATGGTCAACCTAACTGGGAGTATCTCTGTCAGATGTCGAGATCGCAACCGTCCACGCAAGATCAGACAATGTGAACTTTGACTTTCATGACCCATCGATCTCTCGTTCTAGATTATTAAGGTAATAGTTTTTCGAGTGTAACCATGCCTTTTGGTCTTTAGCAGACAGCAGCAGGTTTAAAAAACTAGGTCTTGGCTTTCCCTTATGTCACTACAGGTTTGGACTGACTCGACAAGTCCAATAAAAGGCATGAAACACACCACAAATCTAGGCAATTAGCGCATATACAATAGCGGCATTTCAACTTTACTGAAAATCACAAACCCTATCTATAGATAGGCAGATCAGTTCCTAGACCTAAGTTTCATAGAATAAGTTTAGATATAAAGTGAGTTCGGTTTACAAAATCGACTTTACAAAATTTTGAGACGAGTTGCTTTTGAATCCTTGAACATGACCCGTTTCTCTAAATACCCCTAGTTATATAATGTCCCACTTCTTTTAAAGATAAATTTTGCAAACCAATCTTAGCATCACTCAGATTATCCAATATAATAATGTACAGATTCACATAAGGAATGAGAATAATTTATTCAAGGGTTGGAGAACTTCCATCTTGTCTGCTCGCAGACCAAAACGTTGAATGGTGGCAGCTTTTGCGCATGTCTCTCTCTCTCTCTCTCTCTCTCTCTAACCAGTGCACAAAAAATCAGGGAAGAAAAAAAAAGAAAAAGCGAACCCATCAAAATCCTCATATAGTTCAAGCTCTCACGTTCCCTAAATTCAAAGCACACTGGCATAAAATAAGGGCTTGATTCTGGTGTACTTCAATCCCCAATTCGATAAGGACAAAAGCTTAGTTACAAAGAACCAAATACGCATATAATTTAATGTTCCTGTTTGCCGCTTTATATAGTGCACACGTAGCACAAGTCTTTTTTTGAGTTCAGAGACGCACAGTCTGAGAAACTTCATCGCTAGAGAGCATTTACTTGAGGCTGAAAACGATGGAAGAAGGAATGTCAGGGTTTTACGTCAAAGCCGCCGGGGTTCGAGGCGGCCACGGCGGTGGCAACGGCGGCAGCGGGGGTACAAAGTGCGGGCGGTGGAACCCGACCACCGACCAGGTTAAAGTTCTGACCGACCTGTTCAGGTCCGGGCTTCGGACTCCGAGCACTGACCAGATTCAGAAGATCTCCACTCAGCTGAGCTTTTATGGCAAGATCGAGAGTAAGAACGTGTTTTATTGGTTTCAGAACCACAAAGCCAGGGAAAGGCAAAAGCGTCGAAAGGTGTCGGTCGACGATCAAACGAAGGAGGCCCTCCGCAGCGAGGAGAAGATTTCTTCTGCCAAACGTACTCACTTTTACCCACCTTCTAAGCCTTATCCAATATCACGAGCATCATCGACCTCTTGTGTTTCTATTCAGCATCATTTTAGTGATATTAATATCATTTACTTAACAGACAAAGTAACACACCGTGAAAACACCACTTATCGCTCGGTATTCATCATCATCATCATCATCATCATCATTCCAATCATCATCTTTAGTCACTGTTGCTGTTATTATATTATCATTACGCGAAGAAACTGCAGATTTGCAGCTCTCGTACATGGAGAATGAGGATGATCTCTTGCAACCTCTACTTATCTCTTCTTCTTTTTTTTGTTTTGTTGGTATTTCAGATTTCATTCCACATCATGTAGTGGAGTCCGAGAGGGTGATGGAAACCCTTCAGCTTTTCCCTCTCAAGTCCTTCGACGAATTGGCGGAACCGGAGAAGCTTAGGCTGCGTGCAACCGAATGCCGAGACTTTGCACATGGTTTCGGGACGACGATGGATCATCCAACGCTAGATCTCAGATTAAGCTTCCTCTAGATACCATGAACTAGAACCCCACAAATAGAAGACAGATTGTGATCTTTAGGGTGGTTTAGCTAGGGTTTATCATGAACTGAGAGTAGGAAAAGGGGGTGGATCCAGGAAACGCATGGCGGTGCCTAGTGCTCTAGTCGAAAAGACCAATTATGTGGTGATGATATTTCTGGGGTTTAAATATAAACGCTGGTTTTTCGACATTCTCCTCTGCATGCTCGTTTCTAACGTTGTTCTTATCTCTCTGTGTTTACGCTGTTGGATTACTGTAGTCTTTATTGTTCCTTTTTTTTGGGCCTTCGGGAGGCTTTGGAAATTGGGATTCATCTCCTCTCATCGAGAAATTGTGTCTTCTTGAAGTGCACGATGAAGACGCGACTTTACTATTATAAAAAGACAAGTCTTCCGAGTTTTGAATTTCATGCATCGACGCGTCCTTGAGCCCGGAACAGAAGACGACACGGCTTTGAACTTGGTCAGCCTTCTTTGGCAGTGTGTTCCGACCTCGATATACAAATTTACTCCGTTGAATTTTAGACATCGGAATCGAATTTTACTGGACAGAACCGGGAGAGAGAAGTACACAGACGATGATATATGATGAAACGGAGCTAATTAGACCGACGGGTCTTACATGTTATTCGTCGTGTGTCCGGTGATCAAGCATGTGACGGAAACGAGGAAGGTTTCACGACCGTAGTTAGATCTCGTTCTCAAGTCCGA
The DNA here is from genome assembly GCA_017140615.1 of Eucalyptus cladocalyx. Taxonomy (NCBI): domain Eukaryota; kingdom Viridiplantae; phylum Streptophyta; class Magnoliopsida; order Myrtales; family Myrtaceae; genus Eucalyptus; species Eucalyptus cladocalyx. The sequence continues at coordinate 10,232,227 of CM029519.1, forward strand.
TGCCTTGCGTGGATGTGAAAGCAGGACACATTGGGTCAATGTCGTGCGAAAGGTAGGTAAGCAAGGAATCCGAATTGTCGGAAGAAAAAGTAGCTGCACGCACTGTCCAATCGAACTTTATGTGGAAAAATAGGTGCAGTACGTCATAAAATAATATCTATAGTATTAACTTTTGCTTTGACAGATTTTGCATATTGATGTTTCGAGAATGTGCAGTCCAATTTTGGACAGATGTTTAGCTCTGCTTTGTCTCAGCTATGGTTGCACCCCATCACCGTGCCAATCCCTTGTGAAGGCACGTGTTTAATCAACCAAAGTAAAAAAAATTGTAACTTAGAAGATTTTATATGGTACTTATGGGCAGAACATTATAAGTATTATAAATTATGTATGACGTTAATTTTAATATAAAATAATTTTTTCAAATCACTTAAATACCATTAAAAAAATCATTTAAGTGTCAATTCTAATTTTAGCATTTGAAAATCTAACGTAATTATATTTTATTAATTTCTTAGATATACATGACTCACCAACATGTCTAATCAGCATTAATGACCAAAAACGACATTGGTTAACATATTTGCTTGAAATCCTAATATTACGTATCCATCTTCTTCAAGTCTTTGATGAGCAAAGTCTCGCATTAATCCGCCATGTTCTAATAAGCCACGAAGAAGTTGCTCCACCTGGTCATACAAACCTAAGCTGTAGTAAGGGCCTTGTCTTGCCCCTTTTCTGTTGATGTCTCCACGGCACAGACGGCTGATGCGGCATTTGTGGAAGCATGGAAAAAGCTTATCCCTAATATCCCATGAAAATCATTTGTCACTTGGACGTTTGGTGATGTGCACACAGGTGAGCTCCATTCAATTTTCTCGCCAACGCTCACCATGAGAGATCATCCGATTCGGTAAATATATCCACAGACAAAACACATGTAGGTTCAACTTTTGTTCAGTAACAGTGAGATATAGCAGAAATTGTGCTCGAGTTAATGAGAAGCATTAACCACACGAGACATGTTAAACGCGCTTCAATTAACCCAGAATCTTAGACATATTTAGGCCAATCTGGTTTTGACATATCGACGAATGCATGGCGAGCGTCTCAGATGAGGGTCTTGTATGCAAAACTAGAGCAAGGTTTCGATTATGTAATATGGTATTAATAGAAATCTATACCAAATTGCTAACGACTACTTCAATGCTATTTAGTTTTCACGCCAATGAAACTAGGACGCTAGTCTTTTTTTTCAACCATGCATCAACCGAGAGAGTAATTTGAATCCTACCTTGCCGAGCAGGGATTTCGGGTACGATTGCTGGCTACTACAACACTAAGAGATTCTGAGTGCCTCGCCAATAATGATGAAAGCTAGCGATAGAGGCTTTACCGAGAATGCATCACTTCGAGTCCTCTCGATCGAAATAAAAAATGAAACAGGGGAGATCTGGGGCCGAAAGTAATTGAGAAAAAAAAACATCGGATGGTGTTCAATGTACAAATCATTTATTTTCTTACTTATCAAAACATAACTTCTTTTTTCCTCCTTTTTATCTGCTTCAAGAAAACAAACCGACAGAAAAAAAAAAAAGAAGAAAAAATCAAAGTTCAATCTGGCCCAAGCCGAAAGCCCGAATCAGCGAGGTCTATTCCCGGCAATCTAAATGGGCCTGCGAGGCCCATAAAGAGCCCAAGATCAACTACAATTTCTCAAAATCACCGCTCGAGCGAGCCAAGCCTTTTTAAAACTTCGCCTTTCGTGCCTTGTCCATCTTCCTCCTCCTCGTTCCTTTTCTCCTTCGCAAGCAAGAGCTCCGCGCCGAGAGACCTGCGCGAGAAGCAAAGCGCCGGGAACAATCTCGAAGCAACTCCGGCGCCGGCGAGATCGCGAATGGACGTGATAAAGACGCAGCAGATATCGGCGAGGCCGATAGAGAAGGTGATAGTCCACCCCCTGGTCCTCCTCAGCATCGTCGACAACTACAATCGTGTCGCCAAGGACACCCGCCGGCGCGTCGTCGGGGTCTTGCTCGGCTCCACCTTCAAAGGCACCGTCGACGTCACCAACAGCTACGCAGGTTCGGTTCCCCTCGCGCGCCGCGGCGCTCTCCTTGTCGATGCTCGTTCGGCTCTGCCGGATTCGGTCGGGGATTTTTTTGGTTTCTCCGGTCCGGTTCAGATCTGGATGCGTTGGGCGTTGGGCGTTGGGATTGCTAGTGAGGAATAGGTTTCCTTCGTGGCGCGATTGAGTACGGCATTTGGTTCTGTTGAAGAATGGGTTTAGGATTTTGATCGAGCGAATTTCGAGAGGTTGCTGCTCTGCTTGTAGCTCCGTATCTTGCGACTCAGCTTTGGTTTGATCGCTAAACGCTTAGGACTGTAGTTGCTTCGCGGAAACAAGCTTCGAACTTGTTTACATTGGCTTTTGGAGGATGAATTAGTTTGCCGAGTTTGAAGTAGAGCATTCGAGTGGAACATCTGGGATCTTTAGCTATTCGGTGGCGGTTCCTTAAGCGAAAATAAAACTAAAACAAAGATGCAAGGTGTTGAGTGATGGAAATTCATTGAAGTGAGGGCCATAGGCATCTAGAGAGGCATTTCACTCAGTATTGTCTTCCTTAAATTTCTGCTGTTAAGTGAGAGGAGCCATCGATGGTTTAGTCTGGTCTCGCTGTTGCTTGATTTTATCTATTAGCTAGTATTTCTCTGGTATAAGGAGAGTATTGGGCTTGGTTTGGTGGTGGTGTACATATTATGTTGCCGTCTACTGTCTTCTCGGCATGTGATTTATGAAGATCACCGCTTATTGATTGTCTTTTTTTTCCTGATCTTCAGTACCTTTCGAGGAAGATGAGAAGGATCCAAGCATCTGGTTTCTTGATCACAACTACCATGAATCGATGTTTTCCATGTTTAAGAGAATAAATGGTACTTTTATGGAGTCACTTTTTTCTTTCAGTAACTATTTCAATTGGTAATTGTTTAGTAACCTGCTCTGCGTATTATCTTCCAGCGAAGGAGCATGTTGTTGGATGGTATAGCACTGGTCCCAAGTTGCGAGAAAATGACCTTAATATCCATGCATTGTTTGATGAGTAAGACTCTCTGCTGGTTTTGTGCATGAGATATAATTATTGCAGTTTCATAATCCCCCTCCCTATAGGACCTTCACTGTCTAATTTTGCTTTTATTTACGAGTTAAGTGGACAGTTCGTCATAAGGAAGATAGTGACACAAGTTCCTATTGCCTTTGTTTTCTATTAGCATCCTTATTAGGCACATCGATGATGAATTCGGTACCATTCTACGGGTTTCGGTTGGGTTCTGTTGTGGGAGAGGCCTTGTTAATCGTATTTTAAAAACTTCACCAGGAAATATCAATTACCTTTTGGGTAGAACATGGGCAGAAGTTTTCATTGGATAGAATAATGGAATGAGTATAACTGGTACTCTAAGGATGAAGTTTATCAAAAACTCATTTTTCTTGCTACTTCTAGCATCTTTATATTGAGTCAAACTAATCTATTTGTACTTCTATTTCATGGGCTGCTCCCTCAAACTGATATACTACTAATCAAGTTTTACCTCTTATGTTCAGCTATGTCCCGAATCCTGTGCTGGTTATAATTGATGTTCAACCCAAGGAACTTGGAATACCAACAAAGGCATATTATGCTGTTGAAGAAGTCAAAGAGGTAAGAGTAGGTAGTTTCCCGCCGTAGCTGCCTGTTGTTGTCAAAAGTTAAGCTCGGTGTGCTTTCCATATAATATAACAAAACACATATGAGGTTCATTTAAATTTTCCAGGGTTAAGCTCTTTTTCTTTTCTTTTTAGAATGCAACTCAGAAGAGTCAGAAAGTGTTCGTGCACGTTCTTTCAGAAATTGCTGCCCATGAGGTTGAGGAAATAGGTATGTTTTAGAGATGGGAAGACTACTGTCTTGAATTAGTAATATCATTGTTAATTCTAGTCCTAGATGTCGTTGTAGTCACATGCTGTACTATGAACTGCATCTATTATTCACTGATTGACAGGTGTGGAGCACTTGCTACGTGATGTAAAGGATACAACCATTAGCACCCTTGCCACAGAGGTAATCTGTCCCGATTTCTTTTTCTTTTTTTTTTCTGATACGGTGTCCCAACTCTTTTTTTGGCTAATATCTATATGAGTTTCAATTGTAGAATGAAGGTCCAGGGATTAAATCTGGTTGCTGATTGTCCTTAACTCGAGAGTTCTTTATTATGTACAGGTCACTGGGAAGCTCACAGCCTTGAAGGGACTGGATGCTCGACTTAAGGAGATAAGAAGTTATCTTGACCTCGTCATTGAAGAAAAGCTCCCATTGAATCACGAGATCTTGTATCATCTGCAGGTTCATTATTGTCATCTCATCTATGAAGAATGTGTGTATATTTCTCATCTGCAAGATGCATGCTGACATATATGTAAATAGATAATTAAATAACTGTAGCTTAAGAGTAACTGCATTTGTTGGGAATGAAGTTTATTCCATTGGACGCAAGATAAAAACTGGCTCTCTGCTTCTGCTGTATCGGCAGTTAATATTACTGCCCCACAGAACTTCCAAGTTTTTGAACCATGTCTTTCTTGTTCATTTAAAGCTTATAGTTTCAGAAGGAAATAAAGGAGAGCAGTCTTATATTTATTAGCAATTGGGTTGATGGGCTGATGGCCTGTCATGGAAAATTCTCAGTTCCATGCTTATTCATTATCAGAGTTAATCGACAACTTCTCGTTTAATCGGGATTATTTTACTAGTTCACTGGTCGCATTTATTTTGTTATTCAATCTGTATTGCTTTTGTGAGCCTGTCCTCTCCTTGCTTGGATAATATTTTTATCAGAAATTATAGACGTCAAACTGATTATGGAATATCAGTTGTTATTTAATTTGGTCCTAACACTTTTTTTCTTCTGTGGATCCTCTAGGATGTCTTTAACCTCCTTCCAAATCTGAATGTGACTGAGTTGATAAAGGCTTTTGCAGGTGATGGAAGGATATCTTGGGATTTTAATTTTGCTACTATGCTTAATATTATTCACTTTATCCTTACTGGATACTTTCCTCTTTGCAGTTAAAACGAATGATATGATGCTAGTTATATATCTGTCTTCCCTCATCCGAAGTGTGATTGCGCTCCATAATTTGATCAACAATAAGGTTCGTCAGCTGCCTTCATTCTGACATTCTAGTTTTGAACTAGCGTTTTTCCTTGGGTGATTTGCACTTATTCCCCTTCTGGTTGTTGCATGACCATGCAGTCTTCCAGTACTGATTCTACCTGTCTAATTCCTACAGAAATTTAGTTTTAGGCTTTTAGCTCGAGAGCCCGTGTTTACGCTTCCATTTTATATAAGATGAGTTCATGACCAGTTTCCTTATTATCAAGTGCTGAGAGCTTGCTTTGGTTGTCCTACTTTTCTCGGCCAGTTTTTCTGTCCTAAGAATCATCAGTTAATCTAATTGTGTGCGCTCCTTATTCGTGGACCTCACTAAGCTCCTCAAGAAGTTGCATTTGGGTGTACTTGCTTCATGGGATAAACATACTTATTTATACTCTATCATGCTAGCACACTTTATTGATATTACTTATTTCTGTTTCTAGATTCTCAACAAAGAACACGAAAAGGCAGAAGACTCAAAACCTGTCGCTGTACCTTCTGGAGCTGGAAGCTAGATGGAGGGGTAAATTAACCTCAGACTGGCCGGGAGTTTTTGTTTGGATGAACTGCGTGCCATGGGTATTTTGTTCTCCTGGTTTTGAAATTGATAAGAATGGGGATGGAGGGGAGACAAAAGGAATTAGATGCTGCTCGGAAAAATTGTCATTTGATCATTAGTTTGTGATACCCTGTGACTTTTAGTAGACTAACGATGGCAACTGTGCAAGCGCCAAAATTCAAAACCAACTCAGGTTACCCTTAGCGTTCTTGGGTCATTTTCTTCTGCTCATGTTTTTTTTTGGGAGATTATGTAACGAGAGGCTTTGACTGAGTTGCAAGTTAGACCTTGTAGAGCGGTATTGCCTGAGACATCTCCGTGTTGAACCAGATCGAACGCGATCCAGCTACGCTCCACCTTAAAAACTATTGCTCTCACTGCCATTCTTTTCATTTATGCAAAGAATGTATATCCATAACAACTTCATCTTACGAAGGATTTGAAGCTAAAAGTTTCTGCTCTCCCCGCCTTTCTTTCCAATCACGCGAAGGATGCATGGCCAATGCTCCAGATACTTGTGTACAACTGAACGAGGCAAATCTGATGCGGGATTTCTTTAATCTAACGGTGTATGTTAGTTGAATTAACGTGCATCGGGAGCATACGAGTTTTGCTACTTGGCCGTCGTGATATACAGGTCATTTTACCAGGTTATTGCCTTCAACTTGCGATGATTGTGACTTAGCATCGTGCTAAATTATATTTCCATCTTTAAGAGGACGACAAAGTTTGGTACTCTGATCGATCCCATCCCCGTCAACCGTCAAAAATTCTTCAAATACCCTATTTGATGGGGGCGGAAGGGGAATATTCCCAACAGAAAGGCGTCGTCATGCGGGGGCGAATTCGTCATTCCCGCAACTCCATCCGCTTCCTTGAACGGAACAATCACCGAAGCCCCAAAAAAGGACAAGGGGGGATGGTGGGCGTGGCGCTTCTGATACCAGTCGCCATCACGCGAACAACATGTGTCATTTACTCCGCTACATCCCAAACGCCCGGATAGTCCCTCTCCCTTTCTCTCTCCAGAGGGAAAAGCTCGACTTCATTTTCCCGAGAAAACCCGTCCGGAAAAGGAGGCCCCGCGATCATTTTCCCGGGAAAAAGAGAAAAAAGGGAGAGAGGGAGGAAAGCCATGTCGGACGCTCTGATCAACGGCCTCGCGGGAGCCGGCGGCGGCATCATCGCTCAGCTCATCACCTACCCTCTCCAGACGGTAAACCGCAACCGCTCGTGATCCCCCGTCGATTCGTTTCGAATGCTAATGCTTTTTATTTTTTCGTTTCTCGAGTCTCGCGCGCTTCGAGTTCTCTCGCGCGGCGCGTGTTGATCCGGTGCTAAGAAAAACTTTCGGATCTTCCTCCAGGTGAACACGCGTCAGCAGACGGAGCGCGATCTGAAGAAGGAGAGGAGGAAGCTCGGGACCTTCGAGCAAATGTATCAGGTTGGTGCGCCGCTTGCTTTCGCTTTGCTCCGTCCGCTTTCGTTTCCCGGGGGCAACTATGAACGCGCGGGGCGTGGAATTGCGTTTTGAGCTGGTTTGGGGGGTTTGATCTGGGTCAACGCGCGCCCGAGGTAGTTGGAAGTCAACACGGCTTTCGCCGTTCGGTTTGGGAACGATTTGTGAGCGGAGGTTTTGGTCTCGGTTGCGTGTCCATCTGCCGTTTGAGCTTGATTCCTGTTTGCTCGCTCGCTGTTTTAGGTGGCCAAGCAAGAGGGATGGGGGCGGCTGTACGGAGGCTTAATGCCGTCGCTCGCAGGCACGGCTGCGTCTCAGGTGAGCTATTGCGCTATTGTTCCTTAGCATCAAATACGAGCTGCTCACGCCTTTGTTCAACTTTCCCTTCTCCTCGTATCTTTAAGTCTTTGTGAGGGACCTGGAGTTTTGTGAAATCGTTTTGACGGGAGGATTAGAATGAGTGGTTATGATTTCGAGGGGTTTTCTGTTGTTTCATGCGCATAGAAGAAAAAGGGAGGATGTGGGATCTTAGACTTAACTTGAGTGGTATAAGTGCGGTAAGATTAAATGTGCTTTCGCTGTCTCGTGATGAAAAATGCTGAATATTTGGCATTATGCCTGGATATTTGGTCGCACAGCTCTCACTGCTGCTATATTCTCATGAATTTGGCTGGGCATGTATCTAAAGTGGGCTGGGCCTGCTGAATCAGAACAGCGTCTATATGAAATTTTGATTTACAATGCTCTTGCTATGTGGTCCCATGAAAGTAAAGTTTGTGCCATTGCTTCATTCATTTTCTCTAGTCTCTTTGCCGACTTCATAGAGATCTTATGGTAAGTGTCATTGTTCTTAATAATCAATGGCAGTCCTCCGTGTTTAAGCAATAAGCCTTTGTGTTTGTGCCAGGTTGAAGTTCATTAGATTAGTACTTCGCAAATTGGGTAGGCCTGCAATTCATCAAGCTTTCAAGTTCCTCTGTATGAGATAGGATCAACCCTGTTTAAGTGGAAAATTGAAAAGGCATAAATTAAACAAGAAGATGAAGAAAATCCACCCGGTTATATTTTGTTTTACCATATAATAGGATAGATGTAAAAATCTCTAATATATGCTGCTTATCTTGTTGGATTGGATTAGCAAGATGCCTTGAGCTGGGTTAACTAGGTTCTTCTTTTATTTGAAAAAAAAAAAAAAAAACAAAGCAATGAAAGAATATGGTAGCATATACGCAGTACCTGGGCTTCTAGACTTCATCTATTTTTTGAGTATAAGGCCACTCCTTCAAAGGATGTGATCGAGGAAATACCAGCTGTGTTGCAAAGTGTTTGCATACAGCAAGTAAAAAAAGAAAAAAATGGAAAGAAAAAGTACAGCTCCAAAACTGTACTCAGAAACTATTTAATGTGGGCAAAATCTTAGACATCTTTTGAAAATCTATTTCATGTGGAACACTTTTTTTTTTTTTTTTGGTAAAGTTTTTTGATCTCTTATGTACCTGCAACTTTCATGCTACAGGGTGTTTACTATTATTTCTATCAAATATTCAGGAAGAAAGCAGAAATTGCTGCACTTGAACAGAGGAAGAAAGGGATGGGTGATGGAACAGTTGGGATGTTCTCATCACTCATGGTGGCTGCTTTATCTGGGTAATTTTTTTGTTCTCTACAATGCACATTCAGGGTGAACGCCATATATTTACCACATAGTCATTTTACCAAATCCTTTTTTCCCCCCTGAAAATCATGATCGAGTTGTGAGAATACACATGTATGGTAGTGGGTGCTTGTTTGATACTTTGGCTGCTTTAATTGCTAAGATAGGTTTTTTCTGCTCCTATTTTAGTTCTCATTGCAGTATAATGTGCTAAGGAATCAGAGTTATTATTTCCCCATTCTTTTGGCCGTGATAGTGGGGACTTTAAACGGAAATTTGAACATTTGTCAGCTTCTGTTGTTGGGGTCCCTAATCGGGTTTAAACCTGGCACTTCTCACTGATAATAGTCTACTTCTCGCTGATATTAGTCTACTTCTCGCTGATATTAGTCTACTTCTTGCTAGCTCTCTTTAATATATGCATTGAATTCGCTGTATATTCTTTATCATAATTAACTGGTCGGCTCCTCTTTGCAGGTGCATAAATGTCCTGCTAACAAACCCAATATGGGTAGTTGTAACCCGAATGCAGGTGAGTGGTTTGTCCAGATTAGCTCAAGGTTCCTTTGTGCTCGAAAGTCAAATGTTTGGGTCAAGTTTTCATATTATAATGCCTATCCAAGCTACCATCCTTTTCATCTTAATTTCCTGTGAAATCTTGTCTTACATACCTTTTAATTGGAAAATTCTTTTTCCATTTGATGGGTAATATGTTTGGCTATGAAGCCATTTGGTTTGTCTCATTGCTGTAATGATTCAGGGGACCATTGCATTGCACTGCTGGATATTTCAACAAGAGAGTGCTTTTTTTTCTTCTTTTGTGCGTGTGTATGTGTTGTTGTTGTTTGTGGTAAGGGGGTCGAAGGAGGGGATAGGGATTGTCTGAGGTAACTTTGAACTAATAGAAGTAAATGTAGCTTGTATTGTGCATGTGAGTACAGACGAATGCTGCTTTGCAGTCCCTTTCTCAAACAACTTTTTGTGGACCTGCAGACTCACTCAAAAATCTCAAAGAAGTCTGAATTAGATACGGCTGCTCCAGATGATGCAATTCTGGCTGCTGTAGAGCCTCCTCCTTACGGAACTGGCCATGTGGTAGGTTCTTCTCCTTTTTGGCCTTAGAGGAATATTTCACTTAAAATTAGTGCCCTCTCATCTTCCCTTATTAACTTCTTTCAGTGCGGATGGTAGCACCTCATATGCTTTCTCTATCTTTAGAGCATGTATTAAATGCCAAAATTTAGCTGGTAGGAGCATCATGATCTTGTCTATCAAGCCAATCACCATGCGCCAAGGGTTGAATTTCCTTATTTCAATCCTTGGCACACAGTGACTCGGTTGGATGAAATGGAATGTCTACTCCAGAAGCAGCTAAATATCTTTTCCTGTGTGAATGTGGTCTTTGTAGTGTGTGCTTGTGCCCTTGCATGTGTATAAAATGTTCATATATTCAGTAATTTGACTTTGTATGGAGCAACCTAATGCACAGCGGCATTCTCATGTTTACTCTCTCCCCCATTGGGCTCTATCTTGCCAAAAGATAATCTTATGTATAATTTAGAAGAACTAGTTGAACTCAACCTTTAATGCCACTTATGGCAGACTGAGTGATGAAGTGATTACGAGCTTCATTTTTAGTCTAGTTTATTCATCCATTGGTCCGGTTGAAAATCAGAGTAACCTTCCTTGCCCCTCTAATCCGTGTACTTAATTTAATGGTGGTATTCTGCATGAGCATGCTGTCCCATTGATGTGAATAACCCTAATATTATTGAATGCTGAGTGAGCTGAGAAGCATCTGAGCTTTTGGTACCTGAAGAGAGCAAAATTAAGTTTTCATTGGTAATCTTTTTGAGAGACATATATTTCATGCAAGACCTAATAAGCAAGAGAATTACTGTTGAATTTGGGAATTTATTTATCTAGAAATAGAATTGGTGGCGTTTTACTGTCTGTATATGAATCTGACTTCCTTATCTGATGATTTGAGATTTATGTTATAATTTCTCTTCTGTTTACTCATCTTCTTCTGCCTATTAACATTGAACAGATTCAAGAAGTGTACGGTGAAGCTGGATTTTGGGGTTTCTGGAAAGGTGTATTCCCTACATTGATAATGGTATGAACGAGATGGCTTTTGTATTTGCAAAGGTGGTAATATTGATTTTTTCTCTCTGATATATACAGGTAAGTAATCCTTCCATTCAGTTCATGCTGTACGAAACTATGTTAAAGAAGTTAAACAAGAGACGTGCGTTGAAGGGCAAGAGTGCGCCAACTGCTCTGGAGGTGACTTTGATCTCCACTTTTTGCCAACTTAATGACTCATGAAAGAGTTGTGTTTCTTTGTATTGCCTTATTTCTGCAAGCACTCTCTCAGCCCTGATTAATAAAAATTTCCTCTTGCCAGATCTTCCTCCTGGGAGCCCTGGCTAAGCTTGGTGCCACTGTCGTGACATATCCTCTTCTGGTTGTCAAGGTTAGTTACCTTGGCTTGTATAAAGACTGAATAACTGTGCATCTGAAGTTTCAAGCAATTTATTGTTAGCTCATGAAACATTTTATGTTTCCAGACATGATTTGAGTTTGCTACTTTTTTCATTGGCTAAGCAATATAAGTAGTTATGTGTCCACTTTTCTTTTTAACCACAATTAAGTAATGATGTTTCTATGCTGTCTTTAAGATTTGTGGAGTCAGTCAAGGCTGAAAAGGAATAACCATGTTGAAAATGACCGGCTGGCTTTTATACACTGGAGTAAAATTTTGATTTTGGGTACAGAAAAATATGACTAGCAAACAGAAATTTAATGATTATGTAAGGAATGCTGCTTGAAGATCAAGGGAGAAGTGAAACTTAGGAAAGCTAGTCTTCTTTTTATTGTTTTCTTTATAGCGATAAGCATGCTGATGAAGTTTATGCACTGCAAAATCAATTCCAATTACCCTGTGTTAATTTTTTTGAAATATGAGGGAATAAAAGCCTGAAATTTCTGACCGTTTCATTTCCTCATAGATCTCCCTTGTCTATGTAGGCGAGGCTTCAAGCTAAACAGGCCACTACTGTAGACAAAAGGCATCATTATAAAGGTTATTACTGCGTTTTGCTGATGTTTCTCATACTATCCCATTCTTTAATGGGATTGCAAGCCAATACATCTGCATAATCCAGATATTGTAGTGCATTTTATGATTTATCTCAAGGATTGCAATCATACAATCTTGTCATGCCGGTCACTCTTGTTTTCTCCCCTCCCGTGACATGCCATGTGTACTGATGCTGCACTTGTTCATTTCTTCAATACAGGCACATCAGATGCCATCTTGAAGATGATACGCTATGAAGGCCTCTATGGTTTTTACAAAGGAATGAGTACTAAAATTGTTCAGAGCGTGCTTGCTGCAGCTGTGTTGTTCATGGTCAAGGAAGAACTTGTGAGGGGGGCTCGGTCCCTGCTAGTTGGAGATGGTGTTGATGCCTCGAGGTCGAAACCCCCATGACGGGAATCTCTCTCTCCCTGCGTCTCTGTGCCTTCCTTTGTTGCACCATTGCTCATTCTGCGACTCATTTAGGTAATTTATCAATTACACACGCGTAGGAGGGGGGAATGCGGAAATAATCCGTGTCAAGGCAGGTCTTATTGTTTGTATTTCGCAAGATGCTAACGATTGGTTCCCTCTGCTGACAATCCGATTGTGGAATTTATGTGCGATTCCCCTTTGTTTTCTCAGTATGGCTAGACAGACTTTACATTCACATTCTTTTTCCTGTTCTTTTTCTCGGTTTTCATTTCCATACGAACCTATTGATGTTCTGGGGTGGCTCACTGCGTGTTTTATTAGACTCGAAGGGCGCTCAACACCCCCCTAGTTCGTGTCGTGATTTGGGAAAGTGCCAATTAGAACTTTGAGGTGAATGCGATAAACCTCGGAAAAGAAAGACGAGCGAGGGGAACAAGATGGGAAACATTAGATGCGTGCTGATTTCACTCCACCAACAACTGCAATAGAAAAAAGGAGTAATCTCGGGGAGCGAATGGGATCAGATACCCCAATAGTCCTACTCATAAATGATGGATGCTAGGCGCTACGCATATCGACCCGTTTAGTGCTGTCGCTAACGTGTTACTATCCCGATTGGAGAGATCTAACTAGTGTGTTGTGGAACGTTTTAAAACTTACAACAGCTTAATATCGGATGAAACAGATTCTTAGCAATTATCACAGATTAATGCTATTTTGAGTGGTGTTTATTAGTCAAACAGGACACTTTTTCATTGCTGTATACTACGTTAGCAAAGTTACATTACATGACAATCAATATAACATACGTCTTTAAAACGAGTTAAATATTCAAAAGTCGATGTATTAATTTAAGTTTAGGTACTCAGATTATAAAATAGACAAAAGTTCGGGTACTTAAGTTATCAATACTCCTTACTTCTTGTTATCAAGACTCCTTACTTCTTCTTCTTCTTTTGATATGTTATGCTTTAACTCTCAAATCACTTTTATACTTTTAGTTTGTCTCTTTGTAGAGCGCAAAAGTCAATCCTTAAGTTTGAAACTAAATGTCCCAACCCCAACCTTCCTTGAGAAATTGGAAAATCGAACTCTCCACCTCTTCCTTCCCATATGGAAAGGGTGGACCCTAGTGATTAGTACTCCTTATTTCAAAGAATGAAACTCATAGAATTCACAAGAGCCCACACAAGTGATGGAGTACATGATTTAATATGATGCAAAGCGAATGAACATTAATAAGGCTTGACATGCTACGAATCCTCTTGAAAGGGAAATGTGCTTCTAGGAAGTAGACTTAGGTGGTGCATGGCTATTGTTGACTAATGTCATAAATTTTGGGTTGAGTCTTGCAATGAGTTCGACCCTTGTGTTTAGTTGTAAAAAAAATTGGACTTTGGAATCTTGAACAGACTATAAAGTGAATTGTCCATTCTTTTTTGGGTAAATTATTTCTTGTCCCTCCACAAATCATAGGTAGGAAAATTACCAAATAAGTCCTAAATTTATTACATTCTTACCAATTCAATCTAAACTTTTCAGTTTGAACAATTTAGTCATAAGCATATTATGTTTATGTTAATTCAGTTATAAACTTTTCAATTGTGCCAATTTAGTTATAAATATTTTCAAGATTTATCAATTTAATATTTTTGGTCAATTTTGATCGAAATTGCTCACAAAGCAGTCGTCACCCATCTTACAAGATATAATTAGTATTGATGTAAACAATTTTTAAATTTTTTATTCTTTTTATTCTTTTATAATTTTTTTTACTTGACCCTAGGCCATCAACCCTCGCTTGGCCTACTGGATGAGGGTCACTAGCGATCGCTAGCCCAGGGTAATTAAAAAAGAATAAAAAATTAAAAACGCAAAATTTAAAAAAAAATTAAAAATTATCCATATTAGCACCGAATGTCACATAGGGTGTCTAGCACCGAGTAAATCACCATATTAGCGATTTCAAGCTAAAATTAGTGGAAAATACTAAATTGATAAATCATCAAAATGTTTATAATTAAATGTGTACAAATACAATAAGGGGTGCATGACAAACCAGAATTTATGTTCCAAAAACAATTTTTCTATTCCAAACTTGTTTCTGGAATATAAATCCGTTTGATAAACCTATTCCGTTTTTCTATTTCTATAATAGATTTATGTTTAAATAGATTTTGATCGAAATCGAAAAGAAATTTTCTACTTCTCTATTTCCGGAATAGAAATTAAATAATTTCTCCATGAAATTTTTTATTAAGATGAATATGCTTAGAAAAAGTATTGCCAATAAGATGGCAAGAGATCATAATATCGGAGATTCCATGAGATCGTGTTTTCAACTTTGCAATGTATTTCTATTATTTTGTATTTGGGGATTCCCAATCTTTGCTTTTGTAATGTGATATTGTATTTGATGATTCCTGTGATATTTTACTTGATGATTTCTCTTATTTGTAATGGTTCTTTATGACAAGCTCTATTACACTTCATAAAATTCGCCGATTTTGTAAAATTTGCCACAAATTGCCCAATACACTTCTTTGTGTTTCTTTCTAAAACGATTGCTTGATATCATAAACGGTGGCGGTGATCGACATGACATATTAGCATGAAGGGGATTAGAATTTGGTTGCCCATCTTAATTCTACTAGAGTTTTGGGAACCTTCTATCATGCTCAAAAGTAATGCATATTGATTTCTTTTTTCTATTGTATGGAGACTATTGATAAGTATATTGTTTGATCGTAATTGCCTATCTAGGTGGATGCTAAAGAATTTTGTGTGAAAATTTAGAAAAGTTAATATAACAACTCATACTTTGTATTTTTTTTTTTAAAAGGGAGACTTTACTAAAAAAAAAAAAAAACTCTTACTTTGTATTTGGGTCAATAGTTTCATAAGCATATGAAATTTATAAGAATGGAAATCTCATTTACTCCAAAAAAAAGAAAAATTTGTTTTAAGAAATATAAATTTTATACTATTATCAAACGAATTTCTATTTATAAAACAGAAATTTTGTATCGTTATCAAACAGATTTTTTTTTTTTAAACTCGCTCAGAAATAGAAATAGAAAAATCTATTTTGTTCCGTTAAATTATTTCAAAAGGTTGTTCGTAACATACGCTAAGTTTAATATTAATAAATTAAATCAAAATATTTAGGATTGAATCGGTTAAAACATCATAAGTTTAAGACCTTCTATACATTTTCCCCAATCGCATGCGACGGAGGTCCAAAAATAATTCCAACCAATTCATTTTCGACGAATAACAATTCCTTAAAAAGCCCAGCCTATCTTAATATATATAAAGCGAAAAGACGAAAACAAAAGGGTGCCCATTTCGCATGCGTTATATAAAATCCTCATCGGACTTCAGAAACCCCCCGCTGACCAGGGAAGAAGCGGGTCCCGAGTACCGAGTAACCAAAACCCCTCCTCCTCCTCCCCCTCCTCCCTTGCTCTCTCTGTTCGGACAAAGCAAGCGCTAGCCCTCGAAGATGCCGGAAACCACGCCGGAAGCCGCGAGCAAGAACGCGAAGAAGGCGAATCTCCTGGATCAGCACTCCATCAAGCACATTCTCGACGAGTCCGTCTCCGAGGTAACCGATCGATCGAGGCGTCAGCCAATTTAATTGGGCTCTTCCGCCGTCGTCCCTTTTCCCAGATCCGTTCTTTTTCGGTCGCTCGATTTCTTGGGCGCGGTCGGTGATTCTCGCTGTCGTTGTTGTGGTTTGATTTTGTTAAGATTGTGAAGAGCCGCGGGTACGCGGAGGACGTGCGGATGAGCAACGTGAGGCTGCTGATGGGGGCGGTCATCATCGTCATCGCCCTCTTCGCCCAGTTCTACAAGAAGAAGTTCCCCGAGAACCGGGACTTCTTGATCGCCTGCATCGGATTATATCCTTTCTTCTTCTTTTGTTCTTTGTCGCTCGTTTGGCGTCCTCTATGTGTTTGATTTCCGGGACAGTGGACTGAATACTGCGGATTTGATGGAACTGCCGCTGTCTTTTTACGCGGAGAGGTGGAGTGTTTGCAAATTGAGTGGTTTGTTTGGGGATTTTTTTGTGCTGCGCTGCAAGTTGGGATTTTTCAATGTATGATCTTTTTAGTTGATAAATGCGAAGGAGGGAAAGGCCATCGTGCTGATTTTCCTCCTTTTCTGCCTTCGTTTTTGTGGGAAAAGTTGACCGTTCTGTTTACTTTCTTTCTGAATTGGACGAGGACTTACAGATTGAAATGCCTGAGTTGGGGGGGGGGGGGGGTGTGAAAAGAGATGCTCTTCAAAGTCAGGCATGAAGAGGGATTTTTTTTCGTTGAAATTGTCGCATTTTATTTCATTTAGAGATCGTGATCCTTAATTCTGGCACGTATATAGTTTTCAATGGTATACTGCAGCTGCTCATATACACCAAGGAGAAGAATGCCATTATGTTCACCTATGCCCCTGTGGTGAGTTTACTTGTTTCATAGAATGGATGACTTCTTATACACCGATGTCGCGGACATTCTACCTTATTCTACTTCTTTTTGTTTTTCACCCCTACTGTGCTGTGATGTTATTACTTGACCATGTTTTATGTTATGAGTTTTATATTGTGGTTCTTGCATGTGCTTGTCTAATTTCATCTATGTTAGCCATTGGCAAATGTGAAACCTCGTGTGCATATTTTGGGTTGTGTCTTGAATGTCAGATGCAGTATTTGACCTTAAGATGTTGAAAAATTTAATTTCAAATAAATATGAAGATATTTACCCTCAGCAGCAGATCTAGTACTCCTTTTTTATTGTGAGTGTGGATACACAGTGTATCCAGGGTTGTCTTGTTACTGTTAACTCTCTAGATTCTTGAAGAAGCTTGTTGGTAATGATGGATGAGAATTGGAACTTTTTTGGTTTGAGTATTTGAAAGGCAGGTTATGAAACTTTTCATGTTCAAATTATTTGTTTGTTTTTTTTTTTTTTTTTTTTTTTTTGGGGGGGGGGGGGTGGGGGGGAGTGCTTTGGCCCTAATGTATCTTTCCTTCTTTCTTAACAAAAAGATCTCTCGAATTTTCCAATGAAGATTATTTAGGTCCATAATTTTATTAGCTAGCATTCAAACCTGTGCTCTGTATGAGGGAGAAACTTAATGAATGTTATGACTCAAAAAGTTTTTATGAAATCTTGTTCATATTTCAACCCTTTCATGCTTTTTAATTATTTAAATTCTAGTTTTACTGAACTTCTGAAAAATTAAATGTATGTTTTGGGATGTGCTTCTTCTTGGCATATAGCTTTTTGAATTATTGAGTTGTATTCTATATTCTGATTTCAATACTACCTGGGCATAAAGTAATTTAAGTTTGAAGATAATTAGTGGCAAATTGCCTATATTTGCTTTTACATTTCTGTAAACTTTTGGAATTGTTGTTGATGGAAAGCTTGTTTTGGAATTGTGTAAACTTCTATTCCCTCCTTACCGTGTCTGATTCTAGAGTATAGATCATATAATTTGCAACATTTCTGTGTTTCCTGTTTCATGAAAATGTGGGGATTACAGACTCATAGTATGGTAATTATCATTTGAAAGGAATGTTGTAGGGGCATATCTCTTTGAAATATGAGCTCCTCAGCCAGGCTTGGTCAAAAGAACTGAGCAAGTCAAAATATTAGTAGTAAACTCTGATTTGTATTTCTTCATAGAGCAAAAGACTCCATTTAACTTAGGTTAATCTCGGCAAGAAGCAGGCATTTCACCTGGAAACGAGTATTGATACTAGGTATCATCCTTTACCTCTTTATGAAGGATTCGAGTACCTTCTCGCGATTTGGACTTTCTAGATACCACCCCCCCGGCGACCAATTCTTGCATGTACCCTTTTTCACTTTTCATGATAGATTGGATGTCTCTGCACCTCTACCTCCTACATCACTAAGTGGTCATTGAGGGGCCTTAGCTGGTGATGTTATTGATGGATATATGGACCTTTGTCATTTCACTTGTATGTATCCCTCCTTTTCTTTACATATGCAAAGTCAGGAAAACCCACCTTCATGTCTTGGCTGATGGAAGTCTGGTTTGACCTGGTGATTACTTTAAGATTCTTGCTTTTGCTATGGCAGGCAATTTTCTGCACATATCTGATGACATAGTAAATTCGACCTCCATTTCCTTAATTCTATCTTGAAATTTTTTGCATTTGGCTATCCGTTCTCAGTATTGATATATTGTGGTTGTTGATCTTGATCATTGCTACTTGTGTCTTTCTTTTCGGTGAGTTGTAGAGATGAAATATTTCTTCTATGCCTATAGTGTTCCGTGGTTATCTTTAAATTAGAGTCATGTCTTATTTTGTAACTCAATTTGCTAATCCACTTCTTACTGTCTTTTCAGGTAATCATATACGAGATAGTTTGTCAGAACATCATTCATTTGTTTTGAAATTGTTTGAATAATATGTGAAATGGGCATCGCCTCTTTAGATGGTGCTAGAGTTTGAATGGACGTAATAGAATCTGCTGCAAACTATGTCATGTATTTTCCAATCCATGGAGCGTTGGCTTGTCTGGCTTAATTTGAAGTTTCTTTTTGTTGTAGACATCATTATCAGAGTTTTGGTGTCCCTGACTTATTTAAACTTAAGGTTCTCTTTTATTTGATGCATCAGCTGGAATATTGTGTCTCCTTTTATGCTTGGCCTTGTGAGTTGTGAACTTAGCCAGAATAAACTGAAAACTTTATATCCCAAGATTATTCATTCAGTACTTTGGGCAGAGGGGATTATCTGAGGCAAAGTATTGTTTTCTTTTATTCCATGCAGGGCTCCTTTAACAGCACTGGACTGGTGGTGTCTTCAAAATTACCAAGATTCTCCGACTTGTACACACTTACCATAGCGAGTGCAGACCCGAAGTCAATTGCTGCAAACAAGCCAGTGGAATTAACCAAGAGCGTCACTCAGTGGTCTCTCGCTCTCTCTCTCTCTCTCTCTCTCTCTCTCTCTCTCTCTCAGACATACATGCTCACGCACGCCTGTATTCACAAAGCCCCTCTCACGCACTTTCTCTCATGTTATTGGAGCCTGGAGACAGTGTGCTTGCTGATGGGTGTACACTAACCATCCCTTGCATATCCACACTCAATATTGCTTTAGCTTTCACAGTATTCCTGCATCAGATATATTTTGTGGCTGATTTTCTAGTTTTCTTAATGCTTCAGGTTTACCAAGGACGGGATTCTGGTGGAGGGTCTCTTCTCGAAAGATGTTGATGCACTAATAAACGAGTACAACAAAGAGCCGAAGAAGAGCAAATGATTTGTAGGCTTGTAGCTTATCACCTTATTTCAACAGGAGATCACTTAGACAGGAATTTGATTACTCGATTGTTCTGAATCGAACGCAAATGTTCACTTACAGAATGATTTTGACTTATGATTTTTTTTTTGGAGCAAAGTGAAGTGGATTTTAACTTTTCAGCTGCAGTGTTTACATGCCAGGCATTCACCAGCTTGTGAAAACCTGTGCATCATGTGTGGGCCGGCGCTGCACCTTAGTCTGATGCATTCATTTATGTCGACTGCATTGATGGACGCCATCACATACATATATCACAATCATCTAGATGCTGCCTGGATTGCGCCTTGTGCTGCATTTGCCCAAATGTCTCCAAGATCTCTTGAGATGGGCTTTTTCTGCGTTGGTTTGTGTTTCTTTAATCTGTGTTACTGATCGAAAGGTCATGTTGATGGTCATTTTGATCTGATCTGGTGATGGGTTCACTGATATTCTTTATTTTGTATATTGCCCATTCTACGATGCTGCCATGACCAGAAATATCACTCTCCACGATTGTGGAGTCTCGATGGATTAGCCAAACAGCCCTTTCGCCACTTCCGGACTTCCCCCTGTCACGGTGCAAACCGATGGTCATCTAGACAAAGAGAAGCAGGGTGACGAGCAATGACAAGAAATGTGCGCCGTGGTGGAAAAATATGGGTACGTATATTTCTAGACAAACCAGTTACGGTAAGACCTACGAAAACACGTATGGGTTTGGGTAAAGGATCTCCCGAATATTGGGTAGCTGTCATTAAACCAAGTCGAATGCTTTATGAAATGGGCGGAGTAGCAGAAAATATAGCCAGAAAGGCTATTTTAATAGCGGCGTCCAAAATGCTTATAAGAACTCAATTTATTATTTCGGGATAGGAATGTAGGACCAAAGAAAAGAAGTCTTGGGGATAAAAAAAAATTACAGATTTCTTTTTGATAAACAATATTAAGTGTGACTCATGGTGGTGGGTCCTACTTAGGGGTGGTGAGTCATCCTTAAGTGTCGCGCAGGGTTTACACGCGGTTTGTTGCAGTTCTTCCAAAGCACAAAAAATTCTATATATATATCCAAAGACAAAAATATATATATATATTCTACTTTGCCCTTTGCATTAACATTGAAAGAACGGATTCAAAAATAATATGATTCAACCTCAAAGTCATTTGAATGTAGCGGATAACAGCGGGGCCCGAGAATTAATGTTGAGAATTAATGTGTATTAGAATCATAGGAGCTAGTAACCCTCGATATGCTCATATCAGTGACATTATTGTTGTTGTGATCAAGGAAGCATTACCAAACACACCTCTAGAAAGATCAGAGGTAATTAGAGCTATAATTGTATGTACTTGTAAAGAACTTAAACGTGACAATGGTATGATAATATGATATGATGATAATGTTGTAGTTGTGATTGATCAAGAAGGAAATCCAAAAGGAACTCGAGTTTTTGGTGCAATTGCCCGAGAATTGAGACAGTTAAATTTCACTAAAATAGTTTCATTAGCACCTGAGGTATTATAAGATGAGATCATACGTAATATAGTTATATTATACATAGTATTTGAATGAAATAGAGTAATTAGTGGATTAGGTTGTATCGGACGCATATCCCTTTATTTAATAAGAAAAAAAAATAGCATGTTAATTATATAAAAATGGAAGGCAACCAAAATTTTAGTTTATCATGGGTAGGGACACCATTGCTGACATAATAACCTCTATACGAAATGCTGACATGAATAGAAAATGGACAATTCAAATAGCATCCACTAACATCACGGAAAACATTGTTAAAATAGTTTTAAGAGAAGGTTTTGTCAAAAACATGAGGAAGCATCAGGAAAACAACAAATATTTTTTAGTTTTAACCCTACGACATAGAAGGAATATGAAGTGACCCTATCGAACTATTTTAAATTTAAAACATATCAGTAGGCCTAGTTTACGAATCTATTCGAACTATCAACTGATTCCTATAATTTTAGGCGGGATGGGGATTGTAATTCTTTCTACTTCTCGAGGTATAATGACAGACCGAGAGTGTACATGATCCTTTGCGCACGATTGGCTACCAGATAGATTGGATTGATCCTTGTCATTTTGATAACCCTCGTGAGATTATCCTAGTGTTTCCATCTCGTACTCTTCTCAGGGGCAGCTTTGACAAAAATTCCTTAATATCAAGCTGCCGTCACCAACGACCGGGCCTGAAGAAGAAGAAGTTGGGCCCGTCCAGGCCCACCCGAATCGTGCCTCCAGCTCCGTTCGGATCCGCTCGCGAGATCGCCCACCCCGGTTCACGAATCTCCTCTGAACCGATCGACCGACGAAACGGCCCGGTCGGCAAGGGGCCCTGATGTCAGCATTTACTAGGGCGACAACATCCATCGCCGTCCGGGTCGGTCCCGGTGAACAGATATTTTTTGTTCAGTTCCCAAAGCTGGGCCCCGCTTCTGTCGATTTCGGGACAGCGACGTTGGGCCCCCACGTGGACCCCTCCCCTCCCCGGGGGGACCCACACCGACTTCACCATCCTCGTAATTTAGTCACCTCGCAATTTCCATACATGATCTACCCGGCCGGAAAGAGAAAACCATAAATAAAAAAAAAATGAATTCCTCCCTTTGCTTAAACCCCATTTTTCTGTACTTTTTCTTTGTCCTGTTGTTGCCGCCCTATCCACACACGCCACAAACAGAGGCACTCCCTCCCTCCATTTTTCTTTTCTTAAATTGACTGACGCTTCTCCGCTACACGTGACAAGGTAGAAAAAAATGGAGCACATTAAGTATAGGTTAGGTCTCCTCCGATATGGACTTTTTTTTTTCTTTTTTTTAATCTTGTCAAGAACATCAACTTTCGATTAGTATTCAAATCTAATTCCCATTCAAAGACGCTATTAAAAATCCCTTTTATTCCACCAATTTAACGAGGGTCGAATTTCGAATCTAGTCGCTATAAGCAATTCTATGAGATGAAAAAAATGTTTGGGCTAGAATTAGGACCTAATCCGATCTTTCTCTGTATTCTTTCATGAGACAATAAAAAGTTCGAATTATTATTAAAATCCAAATTAAAGTCGGTACGTTTATATGAGACAAAGTCAATGTTTTTTAAGGAGTTGGACCTTGAAATACAATATCTCGATGTTTTGCAATTTTTCAAATGTGAATTGAGAAATGATTCAGTTGACAGGTTAAAATTATATTAAATAAGTAAGCTGAGCTAACGTCATGACTCATAAGAGTACTTATTTAATGTGCATTAACATGTCTCTATTAATCAATAAGGGGATTACTGGTTACAATCTATGAAATATATTAATATATTTATGATTCTATTAATAATGACTCGTTATCCCTTCAAGTATATATATATATATATTATATCAATTTTTCATAAGAGGTGACTAATAAAAATTTCGAAAACGAGTCAACGGTTCCCGAATAGGAATAATGGGGAACCGAACCACCCCGTGGAAACTAATCAACAGCATCCCCGTAATCAATCAATCATCCGCTAAAATCTAATTGGCGGATGGGCCCGTGCTGAGTCAGCACAAGGCTCGAACGAACGACGACGGTTTCACGTGGGACCCAGGCACGGAACAAAACAAAACGAAGACCGGGCCCCACCTCCCCCCAAAACGAAGGGCGAGCTGACGTGGGGGCACGCAATCATGCCCTGGATCTCAAACCAACTCAAAACTAATCCCCCATTCCCTAAACCGCCTCTCGAGTCCGTCCGATCTTTTTATTTATTTTTTTCCCCCCCGATTTCCTTTTTCGCCGTTTCTTTAAAATATAAATTCGTGCCTCTGGTTTTTGCCGTGTATTTATATAAATCGATCTCCTCTGTTTCCCTCACGACCTTTCATTTTTGTTTGCGCTATCGCCAGGAAGGAAATCGAAGCCCTCGAATATTCCCTTCCCCCCTTTCCACATTATTCCCCCTCTCGCCGGCGATTCTCGCCGTCGCCGACCTCGGAATCCGCGTTCCTCCGATCCTCCGCCGCCGCCGCGAGGATCTTCGGCCGGTGCCGCGTGAATCCTCGGCGGAGCACATCGTGATTCGCCGCCATGGCCAGCTCCGGGGATAGAGAAAGCGACGAGAACCGCCGAGCGCAGCCGGGCCGCGACGGGCTCGGCGAGTCGTCGCCGATGGACGCGTCCTCCTCGGCGGAGTCCCGGCCGGCCTCGGGGGCGTCGCGGAGCGGGGCCGGCGAGGAGATTGGTGTGGCGGAGCGGCTGGCGGACGTTTTCGCCGGGGACGGCGACGGAGATCTGCTGATGCAGCGGAGCGGTCGGGAGGATAGGGTCCTGCAGTGGCTGCAGGCGCTCGATATGCAAGTGATGGGCGCCTGTCGCGCGGATGAGAGATTGAAGCCGCTGTTGAAGTCGACCGGGACGAGCAGCGCGGCTGAGGATCGGTTGTTGGCTCACCTCAGTCAGGTACTTGTTGTTTCGATCGGGATTTGGAGCCTATCTGGCTCGTAGTGTTAGGGTTTTTGCTTATTTTGATGCTGAGGATTAATTTCGAGTTAATCGTGGCCTATATAGAATGTATGGCTATATTTTGATGCTCTGTGAGGGATAAACGCTTTACCGTGCTACTGATAATAGGAGTCTCTTTTCAATTTGGTTTAGAGATCCTTATGAGATAGTGGATGAGTGCATCGTAATTGAGATGATGTGGTTAATTTGTTCGTGTTATCGCTTGATTTTGGCTCATCGGATTTGCTTTTGTTTTTCCATAATCATCAGCACTTTGAACCTGCGGAAGTTGGGATCCTGGCCAGATGCTTCTGCATGCCGCTTGTTTCAATTCGAGTTGGCAAGATAAACAAGCGTGGGACTCTTCTTTGCCCCACCGCGACAAGGTAAATGAAGTCCCGATCTGTATTGTTTTTCGGATTATTGTATGTGAGTTGTCTGTTGGCTTGTGAGCAGCTTACTTTGGTTTCTGCTGATGAGTTGCCAATGTTTTCCAGTTGTATAGATAGTTTAGCTGCTGACTAATTTTTCCAGCGGTGCTTATTGGTTTGCTATTGGAATTTTGTATGTCATCAAGTGGTTTTTCCTCTTTGTTTCTTAGTTGCTTTATGGATGCCTAGTATCTCTGGAAGTCTAACAAGCTTATCATTGGTTTTATTAGGAGTTGATGTTTATGTTCTGATGCTATTGCATATAAGTGCTGTGTTTTCCGTCTTGTATCCTTTTCCCTTCATGTGGGATGTAGTTCTCATAAGCTTTCGTTTTGAAGTGAGTGCGTATTGTGTGTTTTGATTGAGCATCGGTTAGTTTTGTGTTGTGATAACCTTTCTTCTGATGACTTTTATAGAATTGTTTAACAAGGAGTGTGTTTGCTGTTTTTATGTTCCTATTGTTCCTTATCTTCATTATTTGGAATTTGGTAGTTTGTCCTGCCAGTTTATGCGGTGGAGTTCTGTCTTATGGTTTCTATTATAGCTAGCTATGTAATGCTAATTGTGGGCAGCTTACCAGGAGATCATGTTGTCAGACTTCTTTGCAGGCAGCTGGTTTAAAATATTGTAGATGAAAGTATATGACATGTGTTGATGTTGGACCAGTAAGTTTGTGTAAAGCAAACTTCAGATGTTGGACCATAACAGTTTTTGCGTTTTCTGATGTGGTTCTCTGCTTTATACATTTTTTTTTTTTTTTGGATACATATGGATATAGATATTGGTGGCAGGAATATTGGCTGATAGACCGTAGTTTATGTGTACCCAACTATGCTTTCTTCACAATGAAAAATTTACCCTCTTGACAATTATGTCATAGCATCAGAGTCTTCGAATTGAGGAGTTCTTGAATGTTGTTTGCTAGAATATATTCCAAGAAATGGTGGAGAATACTTGAATAATATCAACATTGCGTACAGTCCATGATATCACTGAAAATAATCTTAAGTTGAGGATTGATGTTGTCGCTTCTTGTTGGTAACCATGTTCATCCTCCCCAATAAATATGTCTTTTGACTTGTAGGTGAAGTGGGCGTATCTTATTATGATCTCTGAATTAAAGGGGAGTCAAGGTAGTTTCATGCTCTTATATTATAGTGTCGACTGTTGCTTTTTGAATGTATATAGGATCTGAATTCCACAAATATAAAATGATAGTGACTATATCTGTTCTTATGCTTGTCATTTAGGTAGGTCTCATGATATTGCAACTCTGATCTCACCAAGTTCTCTTCAGTCAATTTGTTGTCATTGCGTGTGTTTGACAATTAAAAGTTATATGCGCTGATTTTTTATAGTACCCTCGTAATCTGTCACGATTACCTCTCCATTTCCTTGAACATTGATGGTGCTTGCTGTTTATATCTGTCTCACCGCATGGTGCTCATCCCCAGAACTGCTTGGTCTTTCCGGATATTGTTAGAATTTCTGGAGTTATTTTGGATGTTTAAAAGTTATGCAAATGAAATACCTTTTGTAAGATGTCCTGGAATCAAAATCATAGGTGCAGCCAGAATAAGCATGTACAGACTAGGTTGCAGTTAGAAGGATACATGATGGATTCTTTTTTAGGTAACGTTACCTGAGAAATTTAGCCAAAGTCTTGAGATATGCAGCAAAAGAGAAAAAATTAAAGAAGATCTTGAGCTAAATCCATGATGTATGTGACGGGCGATAAATAATCCCATTTAGTGTTTTTGAAGGAGATATGTTTATTAGTCGTTAACACATTGCTATAGTGATCTTTCTTTCACTAGCTTAGCTAATTTCTCACCTGTCTCAGAGAAACTGACAGTTTTGATTGTGTCTTGGTTGTATGTCCGTTAAATTACTAGAGAATAGCAATTTTTTATTTATTTTTTGTTTAATGTTTTCACCTGGAAAAAAATGAATAGTCCGGCAAGTGCAATAAAGGTTATAATGGAAAAAAACTGACAGCTCATGTGAATGCATGTTGCATTTCATAGTCAAGTCAAATTGAAGAGTTATAATGGTTCGTCATAAGATGAGTTTTCCTCACTTAAAATTGTACATTCGTAAATGGGGTGGATTCTTTTTTCATGGAAATATACCAATTTTTCTGCATCCATGCGTTTTTACATCAATATTTTCCCCGGTAAATTTATCTAGCCGGACTGTTTCTGAGAATCCATTTCCTGTTTCGTTCTTTCATTGACACAGGGGGAACTTAAATCTGAGTCTTCTGCCAAAATCTGATTTGCGCTTGTCATTTGTTGGGGACAATGGTCAGACAGAGAGGCTGGTTACTTTAAGGAGCTCTATCGAATCTTCTTTCGTTGTAATTGAGGAAATATCTGAAGATGCTTCGGGTAGATCATTTGTTCTCAAAGTTCTGGATGGAAATGCATTTTACTTTTGGTGCTCAGAGAAATCAAAGCTCTTGGGAACTGAATTGCTTAGAAAGGTAAGGTTTGCATTTAATTATTGTGGGTACGCTCAATTTATGTGTTGACAACCCGCAGGAAAGTGCAAGTGAAAGATGTTCAGTTAGTTATGATGAACTTAAAGAGTGATTAGCTGTGGGGCATTTGTAAATGCTTTATTGAGGAGTAGCCGTTACCTTTTAGTGTTGTTGACACTAAAATAAGTTGAAAAACCTATCCTGTTGTATGGGGGTTGTGTAGCAGCTAAATGAAAAGGTTGAATCATGTCAAGTTTCTGTGGGATGTCAATTTTCAACGGTCATAGTTTCTTTGAAAAATTGGATGCTAATCATATATGTATTTCCTTGTTTTGCAATCGCAGATGAGGGATTTACTCAATCAGAGACCTACTGTTGCTGAGTTGACTGGAATTGATGGGTCACGTCTTGAGTGCTTTGCAATTCACCTTCGAGCATATCTAATGGGATCGGTTGTAAGTAAAAGCCAAGCTAGCTCTTCTGGCATCCCAATGCTATCAGATGGTATTGGGACTGATGTTCCCAATGCAAGCGAAAATACACAATCGTTTACTTCATCTAAATCCCTTCGCCCCCCCTATGCCAGCAGTCAAATAGTAAAAGCTAATTCATGCCATCAAGGCCTCAGTCCCAGAGCAAGTTCGTTCAAAGAAGGTCTTGTCAGAAACTTGACCACAAGGAGCACGAGGGAGAAGTTGAGGAAGCTTGGGGAAAATCACTTCGCAGCAGTTGACAATTTGTCAGCTGCTTTACCAATGGTTGCTGATACTTTCAATTCAAGTTCTTGCAACATCTTTCAAACTCAAGATTCACTGGAGAATAATTCCCTCACTCCTTCCGATGTCCTGGAATCACTAGGGAAATTGACATTCCCACCCTGTTTAAGCACATCGTCTCAAGTCCCTTCTTTATGTCAACCCATTTTCTCCCCATACTACTGTCTGTGCCCTCCCGGGGCATCGACCCTGGAACACCCAGATCCACCTCCTGAACGTGCTTCTGCTTCAGATGGATTTTTGGTTCCATCTTTATCTTCTTTTCTACCTCCTGTACCCTCCAGTCTATTGATGGCGACACCACCTTTAAACTTGGGAGACCTTCCTCCGCTAGATTTTCCAACTATTCTTCCAGACCCGCTGGCCTGTCTACCAAAGCCTAGTTCCCAACAAATTCCGACCTTTACACCTTTGATGTGCGATTCGATTGTTCATGTTCCAGTCATTGATTTCTGCTCCGCAGGACAAGGTTACCTGGTGAGCGCGGGGCCCACTGTCACGACTGCCATTGGGCCCCTGAACCCAGTGGTTGAAGAGGGTGCGAGAGAAACTCTGCGCCTTCTGATTAGTGGTTCAAGCCCCACGGTTACTCAGTCGATTAGCATGCTGCCTGTTGTACTGAGTGGCGCTGATGAGAAGCAAAGTGCAGTCGTTGCTGGAAGCAGGGGTCTGTACAGCGGGATAAGGGATGTTGACGCTTTTTCGAGCAGAGGTCTTGCTGCCATGGGATTGTTCTCCCTGTCCGGTAGATCTGCAGTGGAGAGTGCGGTGAAGGGTTGTGATATCGTCAGCGGTTTAGATGTTCAGCTGAATGGATCTAGCAGCCTCGGCGAATCAAACGCAGATGTTGATGGTTCCCTTTCTGAGGATGCCGGGAAAACAGATTGAGGATGTTCAATGTGTCAAGATGTGTCAGTCGTCGATTCGTTTCTGTTAAGTAGGGAAGTGTAGATATATGCAGCAGGTTTTTCCGTATTTTAATCGAAATAAGCTCCCCCAAATTGGGGCTTTTGCTGCCTTTGACGCTCTGTTTTCGCCTCTGTAGTTGGTATCTTAAAATGTGGACGTTAAGGGCTGCTTTTGTTGTCTTGATAGCTGTAAATGGATATCGAGTTTGTTTTTCTTTATAGCCCCCCCCCCCCTATCTCCGTTATATCTGGTGTGCATGTTGTTTCTCCTAACGGGTTGGGTTACATGCGAACGATATCCCTGCGCAGTTCAACAATAATCTTCTCTAAACCTGGACTGGGGACCAATACATAAAGCCCGTCTCACGGTTCTTGGAATTAATACGATATGCGGTCATCGAAATTCTTTTATCAAGGTTAATCACGGGAAAACCACAATCATTGCGCTTCAATTTACAGTATTTGCACCACCGTGGGTCCTTCCAGACGACTCCTTCAAGCCCCCCTCCCCGACTCTAGAATAACCCCAGAACAACCGCGACTCCACCGCAGCACGAGCGGGGATCTAGACGACAACAAACCCTCGTCCTCTTTTTCGTCCCTTGCCTTAAAAGGGAGGCAAAGGCGGGGATTATGTTAACGAGAATCTCGAGGGACAAAGGCATTATTGTCGTTCCAGAGTTTGCTCCTCCTTTCTAGGCCACGTTATGGCAGCTCGACGCGAGTAATGAATATTATCTAAAACAGCCTAGCGCCCCTATCATCCGTCCCATAGGCAGCTGATCTAAGAGCGCGCCCCGCAACAAATCTAGATGCCGCTCTAATCTCTCCCCCTACTCGCCAGATCCTACTCAATTCGGATAGGATTTTCCGCAAATGGGCCCCCGTACCCATCTCCTCAACCCCACCTTTAACAGAAAAAAAAAAAAAAATAAATAAATAATGATGAAAAACTTACGTGCCCATTATTTTTTTATTGCAGTCCTCTATAGCTCATCCCACATTGGCAGACCGCATCGAGTAGCTAACAGAAAAAAAACCTCAATCGAAGGTTGAAAGAAGGGCAAAAAAACAGCCTTGTTTTGTGCGCATTATTGCTACAAATCAGGGCAACAGCTAGTGGACGTGGTGAGTGACCGCCTTATTGTCAAAAGAGAGATGAGGACGTAGCACCAGCACACAATCGAACACGTAGATTCTTTACTTTAAATTCCTCCCCCAACCCCGCCCCCAACTTGGCATTAGGATATTGCCCATTTGCTGCTCTGGCCTCGAGTCACCGGATGCTCTCTCGCTCTCGCTTTTGGCCCCAACAGCGACCGCTCCCCGGCTCCTGTGGACGGGAGGGGCGATGATCTTATCTTGACCCGTGAGCGAGACGGAGTCAATTCGCAGCTGCCGGATCCCACACGTCAACCCCCGGTTTCGGATCGGTCCGAGCTCGCGGGCAAGGCCTGCTGTTCGGGATCGCTAGCCAAGGGCCGCCCCCCCCCCCCGGTGCGATGGCGACGGGCGAGTTGAATATGTATTTGTGCATCCTCTTTTTTGACTTTCTACTTGTTTTGGTTCATATTTTTCACCTCCCATGTTGCAGTCGTATTTTAAAGTATAAGGCGCGGTGCACGAGCCCTGAAAATTTAACTTCCCCATCGAATAAGGCACGACTAGGAGGAGATATCGATCCTGGCATGGGATGTGCACTAAATCTGCTAGATCTGCATCATATATATAATATATATATATATATTGTACTGAGTCGGTATCATATATATATATATATATATATAAATATGTACGAATGACATTTGTGGTTGACCTTGTAAGCCCACCTGCCCCGGAAAATCTCCATCGCATAGACACCATTTCTATATTAACCGATTCCTTTCCGTTTGAGGAACCAAAGGTGATACTCCACTTCTACGTCGCTTAGAAATTTACGAGATATGATTCTTCTTGTCCATCTCGATTCGCCCCCGCCACGAATCCTTGTTCCCCTTAAAAAATAAAAATAAAAATTAAGTGCTCTCGAGATATTGCATCGTATCTCCATTTAATTAGTCACGGAGTGTCAAGTCATACGGACTTCGTTGCTCATTCTCAAAGCAAAAAAGAAAAACCTAAATAGAACTTTATTTAGATTTTCTTTTTTGGCTCGAGTTTCATATTTCTCCGTGTATATCTTGAAAGATTTATTGAGAGATGCACCGATCAATGACCCAAAAGGAAACGATTTATTAACATTTTCGAGTTTCCAATTGATAATATTCTCTTGACGAGACCTTGAACTTTGTGTCCGTGTCATCATCATTTCATTTGTCAAGTGACGAGCGATTTTCGAGAATCAGTTATGGCAGCTATACTACACTTACAGGAAATCGAATCCACAGGCCAAAAAAAAAAAATTGAATAAAATGTTTAAGGGCACAATGATCAATCGTCCAAAAAGAAGCATTGGCATCTCCAAATAGTTTTTGAGGTGATGAGTCCTATCTAATTCCTTTTTTGACTTGAGTTTCATTTTTGTCCATGTATATCTCGAAAGCAAAACTGAGAAATGCATCGATTAATGACCTAAAAAGGCACAGCTTTTAAACTCTTTTCGAGTTTCCAATCGACAATATTCCATTGACAAGACTGTGAATTATTTGTGTCTGTGTCATCATTTCATTTGTTGAGTGACGAGCGGTTTTCGAGAATGAGACATGGCGGCTATACTACACTTACATGAAATCGAATCCATGGGCCGAAAAAAAAAAAACAAATAAAACGTTTAAGGGCACAATCGTCCAAAGAAGCATTCTCATCTCTCCAAATAGTTTTTCAGGTGATGAGTTCCATCTAATTTCTTTTTTGGCTCGAGTTTCATTTTTCTCCATGTATCTCAAAAGCAAAACTGAAAAATGCATCGATCAATGATCTAAAAGGGCATGGCTTTTAAACTTTTTCGAGTTTCCAATCGACAATATTCCCTCGACGAGACCGTGAACTCGTTATGTCGGTGTTATCATCTCACTTATCGGGTGACGAGCGGTTTTTGAGAATCTGACGTGGCGGCTATGCGGCATTCACAAGAAACCGAATCCGTGGAAAGAAAAACCGAATAAAACGTGTGAGGGTACGATTATCATAGGCCAAAGAAGCATCATCATCTGTTCAAATGGTTTACAGGTGATGAGTCCAATCTGATTCCTGTGGGTGGTGGTGGTGGTGGTGGTCGTCGCCGTCGTCGTTGATGGATCTTGGAGATGCATTCGTACACAGGGCAGTTCTCTCTCTCTCTCTCTCTCCGGCTTCTGGCAATAGCAAAATAGCAACCGCAATAGCAATAGCAAAGATGCAATGGAGGAAGCTTTGACTTTCAACGGACGGTGATTGGATTTCACAGCTGTCAACATGATTTTTTTCCTAGTCGCTTTGGTCCGTGGAAAAAGCTTTCCCCTTCCCACGATGATGCTGTCCACATCCATCCGTCCATCCAATGTCCCCAGTAATTTTCCATGACGCACTGCAGAAATTGGCCCTCGCCGGAATCTCATTCTCATCAGGAGAGTATCTGGCGCCATCCCCTTGGTCCTTGGCACCCCCCCAAAAAAAAAAAAAAAAAAAAATCTCTGTCCTTTTCCCTTTTTTTTTCTATTTCTCCTTTTTGTAGAGGGAGTTGTATTCAATAAGCTGGCCGTATGTTTGAAAGCTTGTAAACTCTTCCAAAAGATTTTCTTCCAAAGAATTTTGATACGCGCACGGTTAGATGCAATGAATTCCACGTTTGGACCCATGAGATATAAGAGTCGGGGATGTATTGGACCTATGCGTGCGCGTATGCTCGTGCACCTTAGAATGTTTCTGTCACTTCAATCCTAACGAGGCATCATAGGTCCGCAATTCCGTCTTTATTTATTTATTTATTTATTTTAATCAAAAGCGAGCCGGCAAGAACTGTAGCTAAACTGGTACGAACCCTGTGACCTCGCGATCAAAAGATACCGAGTCATCGAGTCGGACAACCCATCATGGTTTCCACGAATTCGTTTCCCATGTTGAAGATGCAGCGTCGTCCTATCGACAATCAAACTTTCTCACACGTTCAACCGTCGCCGATATCGTGGAAGGAATGGGGACGCGGTTCCGGATGGAGAATCATGTGTCAAATCATCGCGCCCACCTTTTGCGTTTCATCCGTTTACCAGCTTTCGCGCAAACCACGACTCGAAACGCCGAGGAAAGCAAAGAAAAGTCCTACGGATTCGATGTCCCTCGAAGCTCGAGGAAATAAAGGAGAGAAAACGGAGTCCATCTAGAAAATCGAAGCATGAGAAATCGTGGTCGGATTTCGACGCGCCGAGGAAACCGAAAACAAGAAACAACAAAAGAGATGAGAGGGAAGCGAGGAGGGAGGGAGTGACACTTTTAGGACCGTTAAAAAGCAGAGGAAAATGAACAAAAATAAATCCAATCATGAGGCGACACCACCGCCAACTACCGTCCCACACCGCACAGTCCCAACATTCGTCACAACAACAACAATAATAATAGTAATAAAATTTTTTTCCTTAAATTAATCAAATGATTCTAATTAATTGATTGGTGATTTTAATAATTTGCAAAAGAGAGCTTTCCTTCACTTGCCCTTCCTTTCCTCCTCCTTCCCTTCTCCCGAGTCCAACTAAAATGTGACGTTGATTGGGGGGCTTTTGCACCCCCCTCAAATCCGGTGCCTCCCTTTTGTCGTTTCCTCCTCCTCTGCCTTTCTTACATCCCCCACCACCCATTAACCTATTAATAATCATCATCAATTAACAACGTTAACCCCCCCAAAAAAAAAAAAGAAGAAGAAGAAGAAAAAAAAAACAACAAATTCCAAATTTTCCGTTTGCTTTTCTCAATAATTGTTTTCAACCCTCTCTCTCTCTCTCTCTCACTTTCGTTTTTTTTTTTTTCTTCTTTAGGGTGATTGAGAGCCGCATTCTCTCTCTCTCCTCTCGCCCCCTTCTCTCTCCTCGCAATAAAACTGTCCCAACTGTCGCCGTGTGATGCAATTTATTCCTCAATCCCAACCGTCCGTCCCGCTCCCCACCACCCCCCTTCTCTCTCTACACTCAGCAATTCGCGTACACATCAGTCGTTATTCGTCGAGCCCCTCCTCTCATCTCCTTTTTCCCGATTGCCCCCCCTCCCCTCCTCCTCCCTTCTCCACTCCTCTCCCTTCTTCCCGATACCGTCCCTACGTTCCTCCCTCCATCTTCATCTTCTTCTTCTTCTTCTTCCTCCCTCGTCAAGATTCCCTTTTTCTCTCTCTCTCCCTACTTTCTCTCTCTACTTTCTAAAATTGATTCGAGAGCAGTGTTAAGGGAGGGAGGAGGGGGGATTCGTTTCCGCGCTTCTGCTCGCTCGAGGCTTTCCGCTTCCTTCTTCCGAACCCCTTAAAGGTCGGGTCTTTCCCTCCCCCCCCTCTCGATGGATCCGGCCGCCGGCTCCGGCTCCGGCTCCGGCTCCGTCTCCGGGCTGATCCGATTAGGGTTCTTGGCCGGCTCCGACGAGTGAGCTGCCGGCCGCCTCCTCGCGGGCGGTTTTCCGGCGGCGGGTTTAGGGTTTTGCCTTTTGTCCGTTCTTGAGAGAGAGAGAGAGAGAGAGAGAGAGAGAGAGATAGAGAGAGGGGGAGGTGATGGAGGATCGGAACGTGAGGAGGCCGGACAGCCCGGGGCTTTCCGAGGTCGTGTTGACCTGCGTCATGCCGTACATCGACGACCCCAAGGATCGGGACGCGATTTCCCTGGTCTGCCGCCGCTGGTACGAGATTGACGCCCTCACGAGGAAGCACGTCACCATCGCCCTCTGCTACACCACCAGCCCCGATCGGCTGCGCAGGAGGTTCAAGCACCTCGAGTCGCTCAAGCTCAAGGGGAAGCCGAGGGCCGCCATGTTCAATCTGATACCCGAGAATTGGGGCGGGTACGTGACTCCCTGGGTGACCGAGATCGCGCGGTCTTTCGATTGCTTGAAGTCGCTTCACTTTCGGCGCATGATCGTGGAAGATTCGAACTTGGAGGTGCTCGCCAGGTCGCGGGGACGCGTTCTGCAAGTGCTCAAACTCGACAAGTGCTCTGGTTTCTCGACCGACGGGCTTTTACACGTGGGGCGTCTTTGCAAGTAATTGAACCGACTATGCCCTTGCGTTTTAATGAAAGACTTGCAACTGCGGTATCCTGTTGATTTGCTTATTGAATTTTGCGTCTTTCGGTTGTCCATGAATTTATGTGTGGTGCATTTGTGAAGTTCTTTTGAAAGTTCATGGCTTTGTTTTACTCCATAGTATTCTTTTCTAAAGGAATTACTCAAGAGATGGTGGCGATGTCTTGGTTTATGCACTTCACGTGGTTCTTATGTAATGCTTCAATTAGACTCCAGTGTACCTGAGATGTGTCAAAGTGCAGATTCTTCATCTGTTCATATTCTGTCTTGAGATTCTGGTTAACTTTTAAGATGGAATTTGATTGTTGCTCCATGCTAGAGATGATGGAATCTTAATTTCGACAGGTAGTTTGTAGAAAAATCATAAGGATCGACCATAAACCTGAGGCGGAGCGAATTATTAAAAAAGAAAAAGGAAAAAAAAGATGGATGACAAAAGCTTAACTGACAGAGAGAGGGAGAGAGAAGGACAACTAGACAGTAACGATAGAAAAGCTAAGAATTGCAGAAAGATGCAATTTGGGTGAGCTGTCTCTTGTGAAGATTCTGCCCATTGTGTCATTTCTAAGCTTATAATGAAGAGTTTCACCTTTGCATATTCAGTCAATTCTGTTTGCCCTTATTTTTTGTTCTCTTCACAAATTTCCCCTTTTCATGTCGTGCATGATTACTGATTGCTATTCATATATTATAAAGTGGCTTCTGCTTTTATGAGCAATCACAGGTGTGATTGAAGAACACGTTTATGTATATAGAACTGGTGGACATGTAGGACAATAACAATTTTCATTTGGAGGAGATAAAAGAGTTTCACCTTTGCATATTCAGTCAATTCCATTTGCCCTTACTTTTTGTTCTCTTCACAAATTTCCCCTTTCATGTCATGCATGATTACTGATTGCTATTCAAATATTTTAAGGTGGTTTCTGTTCTTATGAGCAATCAGAGATGTGGACATGATAAGTGTGTGAATGAAGAACACGTTTATGTATAGAGAACAGGTGGACATGTAGGACAATAACGATTTTCATTTGGAGGAGGTGAGTATTGTGAAGAGGGAAAAAAAGATGACAACAGTCTTATTCTCGGAGGCTGACTCCCTGGTTCCTAGTACAACGGGAGATCAACTAGTTGAAGGAGCTTCTTACAACCAAAAGAAACCTTGATGCATGATGTAAAATCACCTGAAAGAGCTGTGAGCGCATTTGTTAGAGATGCAATGAGAGATAGCAGTCTAAATTATTAGTTTAAGGATGCTTCAAGGCCATGCTAAAGCATAGTATCCCTCTTTGGAAGCTATGGGGTTGAAGTCTGTGGAAAAATGTGATTCTTCACCACTTAACATCATATAATCTCCAGTAGAGGAATATAACAAGAGAAAAGATATATATCAGCTTGACACTTTTCTATTATGTTGAGTCCCATGGTTTCTGGGTTCACTCACATTTATTGTCTGTTTCCATTTTGTCAAGTATGAAGTGACATTATTGCTGTTATCCGTGATGCATTGTTTGAGTCCTTATTGCCTGGAACATGTTACTCAAAGAACATTTATGCTTCTGAGTTTGCACTTTAGATATGGCAATTCAAATAAAAACAAGCTTTTAACATAGTCATCTACAACCGTGTTATTCCTTTTTCTTTCGTTTCGTTTGTTTTTATTTTCGTGTCAAGATGGATGTGGTCCACATGTAAATGGAAAGATTTATTTACATCATTTTCTCACAAGCTATGCCATCTTTATTCCAGGAATTTAAGAACCTTCTTTTTGGAAGAAAGCACAATCATTGAGAGAGATGGTGCGTGGCTTCACGAGCTTGCTATGAACAACACCGTCCTTGAGACTTTAAATTTTTACATGACAGAGCTATCCAGTTTTAGTGTCCAGGACCTTCAAATTATTGCCAGAAATTGTCGATCATTAACATCTGTGAAAATTAGCGATTGCGAAATTCTGGATCTTGTGGGTTTCTTTCAAGAAGCAGCTGCTTTAGAAGAATTTGGTGGAGGCCTTTTTAATGAGGACCCAGAAAGGTATGCTGCTTTATCGTTCCCAGCAAGATTATGCCGTTTGGGTCTAACCTACATTTCAGAGAATGAGATGCCTATCGTGTTCCCTATCGCATCTCGGCTAAGGATGTTAGATCTTCTCTATGCATTTCTTAGCACAGATGACCTCTGCTTGCTGATTCAGCAATGTCCCATCTTGGAAGTTCTTGAGGTAAGATTACAAACTCCTCTCTTTATCTTTTACTGTTGTAACAATAAAATCTTTGCATGGGCTCTCACTCTCTAGTCTCTAGCAATATGCACCTTTGCCTTTGGTAGTCTTGGAGTCTGTGACATATATTACAGGAGAGTCAAAAGATCTTCCCCAAATTCCTCCGTATCAACACTTTGCAGCCTCTAGTTTCAAACTCCTACAATCTGCACACCTATGTTCTAAAATACGTACACTTTAAATCCCATAATCTTTATGAAGTTAGAAAAGGTAGAAGCTGCAAATGGTAGGTTTTCTTTGAAATCTCTGGTTGTAATGTAGAGTCTTGATAATAGAGGATGAAGTGTGGGTCTTAAATCGAAGGGTGGAAATTTGTAGCTAAAAAAATAGTCTAGGATGGCTGTGGTATTTTTCTCACTCTATTTAGGCTGTTGTAACATTTCAATGAAAACCTTTTCTGGAGAACAAGTCACGGTATACATGGTCGATCGCTTTCTGCAATTGGTGTTGTAGTCACTGTTCACTGTTTTGGTCTTACAAGCTTTTAACTTATTGTCTAAGCTTCTACTGTTCTCAGGCAGAAGATTTGTAAGGAGTATATATATAGAATGGGAAGAAGGGAGGATTGTCATGCTTAATGTACTTTAGTGGAGTATTTTTTTTTTTTTTTGGTCGGATTAGTGGAGTATTAAATGAGCGTCAAATTTGGATGAAATCCTGACATGTTCTTTGTTATTTATGGGCAGACAAGGAATGTCATTGGAGACAGAGGATTAGAGGTTCTTGCTCATAGTTGTAAAAGGTTGAAGAGGCTTAGGATTGAAAGAGGTGCTGATGAGCAGGGTATGGGGGATGAAGGAGGCCTTGTTTCGCAAAGAGGATTAATGGACTTGGCTCAGGGCTGCCTAGAACTGGAATACCTGGCTGTTTATGTATCTGATATCACAAACTCATCCCTCGAATGTATAGGAACTTATTCGAAGAACCTTTGTGATTTCCGTCTTGTTCTACTTGACCGCGAGGAAAAGATAACTGATTTACCCCTGGACAATGGTGTCAGGGCTATTTTAAGGGGATGTGAAAAGCTAAGAAGGTTTGCTCTTTATCTGCGGCCTGGAGGCTTGACGGATGTGGGTCTTGGTTACATTGGGCAGTATAGCCAAAACATAAGATGGATGCTTCTTGGATATGTGGGAGAGAGTGATGAGGGCCTTAGGGAGTTCTCCCGAGGCTGCCCGAGTTTGCAAAAACTTGAAATGCGGGGTTGTTGCTTTAGCGAACAGGCACTGGCTGATGCTGTGATGCGGTTGACTTCTTTGAGGTATGTCTGGGTGCAGGGGTATAGAGGATCTGACACTGGTCGAGATATTCTGGCGATGGTCCGTCCCTTTTGGAACATCGAGTTGATTCCTGCTAGAAGAATAGCTGTTGCCAATCAGAATGGGGAAAACGTGCTAAATGAAGACCCAGCCCATATACTTGCATATTACTCTCTAGCAGGACCAAGAAATGATTGTCCTGAAAGCGTTATACCTTTGGCTCCAGCAAGGCTGGTTGCCTTGTAGAGCTGTATATACACCCTTTTGCCGAAGATGTCTTTTATCTTCTTAAGTGCTCTAGACCCCCTGTCATACGGTTCTGTATTTTATCACTCCTCCCTGAGAAATTTCTCCTCTTGCTTTACTTTTTGTCTTCCGTTTGTTGGAATTCCTTCTTTTCTCTTTTATTTTGTCGCAATAAGATTGTGTACTTTGTAACCTTGTAAGAGTTCTGCATCTAATTCCATCTGTTGTACAGGGCAACTAGTTTACGGTTTTTCTGCCACACTTTTGTGACTTATTTTTGAATGGTTTTGGTAGTTGGATTTCAACTATTTTGAGGTGATTGCATTGGGTAATTTTTTAAGGCAAAGGGGCAAACAAATTGGATGGGGAAGACAGTTTGATTTCTGAGTTACGAAATGCTGCCGTCACATTTCTTGTCTGATCTTTTTGTTGATGGTCCTCACAGACAAGCAATTTTCATCGGTAGGTGGGCGATGGGGGTGGCAAGTGTGCTCTTGAGCAAGCTTTACGCCGCCTTGTGAAGTTTGGAGCGTACTGCCAGTGTTATAGACGAGGCTTCATGAAAATATATGCTATTCATAGAAAGAATCCACAAGGTTCTTCTATAGCCGCCGTCACTGGCAGGTGGTCGCCACACATGATAAATGGCATCAATAGTATGGTCCATCAGGGTCAGCAAGGATGATATCTGTAAACCCTATCCTAGTATATATTATCACTACTTGGCAGCGGGATGAAGCCGATTTCAGTCTTGAGCGTTGTATAATTAAAAGAAGTCTCCACACTTTCTCTGGTAATGTTGCGATACAATTGCAGTTCAGCTGATATGGATCTCTCTCGATCTTGATTCTCAATATGTAACCTGCAAATTACGGAACTTGTTTTGCCTGAGCATACAGTTTCTCGGAGCAAAGGCATGACTTTTCCTACTAAAGGATGAAGCTTTTTAGAACCATATAACAGAAAATTGTTCTACAGGCAAGCATAGGGACATATCATAGTCCAAGAGGTACCTGATTATCTCCGCATCTATGACATTTACTAAAGCAATATGAACGTTGCAACCCAATAATAGTACATGCTAATGGAGATTTCCTCTTTTCTTTGTCGTACAAAATGAGTGGGAGGAAGTAAAGTAGACTTTTTATCTTCGTTTGTGATGCTCAGGAGTAAGATCAGATCGGCATAGTTTCCTTGGGAACTTCCAAAGCGAACATTCCCGTTACACAAAGAATGTCATTATATCTTGAACATTTGAATGCAAACCCACAAGAGGAGAGGTCGATGCAAGTTCAGATTGACTGATAATACCGCCCCAATCAACAGAAAGAAAAGGATAATGGCAGTCTGTACAGAACAGCCAAAGTGTCCGGCGTCTTGCATGTATTAGGGTCCATGCCTAGAACAAAACCAGGTACCTGAGGTAAGTAAGTTCACAGATGCCACGATCGTTTCCCACTACACAGCATGATGAACATAGATTTCGCAAGCCAGGAAGTGAGCGCGGTAATTTCTGCTGGTCAGGGTCTGGGAAGGATGATGCCATTTCACGTCAACCACGGTCCATGGGTCAGAATAATCACATATTGCTTCTTGTTCTTTGGATGATGAACTCGGTATCAGATCCTCATAATCTCAAATTCACTAATGTAGAGAAATTACAAAGCTTTGTCACTTTAGTTTACCTATTTTACGGAATCTTCAGGTCCCCTTTGAAAGGATTGATCGCACGCACACGGACTTCTATTTCCAAACCAGCAACTCTTTCTCTGCTTAATAATTTCTTCTTTCACGCATGTCAGAGAGTAACTGACAATGCATGTCATCGAATGTCGCTGCAAGGACTAAATTCCCTCTGATTCCCTCGTCTTATATGAATTGGGAGATGGTCGTCCCATTGAGGGCCTTCCAAATTTCTTAGATGTGCAGCACTAAACAAAATCTTTTTGCAAATTTGACTCTCTTCAGTAATCAAACTCATCATCGTGGTTTCACCTTCCGGATGAAAGCTATGTATCTAATCTTAGCAATTATCAGTACTTATCAAATGGCCTCGCGTACGGAGAAGGCACCTGTTAACTAGTATGTGGAAGGCTTTAAGAAGATCAAATCTGCATAGAAGTGTCTATGCATTCTCATTCTTTACCGTCTGAATCTGACAGCAGCTCACAGTATTTAATATGACCTTGATTTGGCAATAGCATTATCTTGTCTAGTGCAAAATAGTTTTCTCATCCACCCCTGCGACCCGAGGTTAGTTGATTGCAGATAAACCGTGAATGGAAGGGGAGAGGAACACCTCCCCTATTGGTCCTATTCCAATGGAACCTTTGCTTATCAGTACAATAGCTAATGGATAAGCAAGTTGTGGATAAGTTACTAAGCAAGTTGTGGATAAGTTACTATCTTGGCAAAGTTTTGTTATATTAAAGACCCGATCGTTGCCAGCTTTGAAGGATGACCATCCCTTTACAGATCGGTGAAAATAGCTTTATCGTCCTAATGAATGAGTCCGCTAATGAAGACCCTTAAACATGTCTACTACATGTCCATCAAGAAGATTTGAGAATCTACAATTAGAATAAGGGGGATAGCTTTCCTTTCTGATAAGTTCTCAATGTAAAGTAAGGAAAAATGACCTTGCATGCTTAAAAATAAAGAAGGGATAATGTGGTGGGAAAACATTTTATAACACAACTTACGGAAAGGCATCCCATGTTGAATTTAATAAGCTGAGGGATTTTGTCATCTCTTGAAGGGAAAGGGAAAAGAGGGTGTAGATCAGTTTGTAATTGTGGGCTGCTGATGCTCAAATTACTTGAAAACTTTAATGCCTTTTGGGCGATTTCTATAGGGACACGATGATAGAATTTCTAATTAAAATTCCAAGTTTCATTCTCTCTTACCAAATATGGTTGGACTTTTCCCCGATTTTCCCCAATTTTCACTCCTTCGGAATTAAAGGACCACGCCTTAGGATGGTAAGTTCCTCTTTTGCCTATTTTTCGAGCTATTAAATTAGTGTACTCTCTAGAAAATCAATCGCTGAATCTTGGGCTGTTCAAGAAGGATTGCTTTCATCGAAAGAATAGTTTAACTACTGCAATATCTTTGCATCACCTTAATTTGCTTTAATAGAAATGCTTGTGATCAGTGCTCCAACTTTAAAGATGCAACTCTGAAGTCACCCCTTTCAGAAAGAGGAACCATAATGATAATCTTTCAGATAAAAGCAGAAGTCAACATGAACTTGTCCACCTCTATGAGCAGCATTTGCAATACCAAACATTGTGGAAATACTAAGAGCCTTATTCTAAACCACAGCTGGAGCTTAAAAGGCAAAGAATTAAGAATCACAGAAGAAAGCAATTGATGGATCCAGAGACTGATGTGAAAAGTTGCAAACAGAGGGCACTCACTACTCATGCTGATGCAACAGTCTTTCCACCATCGATGACTTAATTGGCACAAGGAGGAATATCAATTTAAAAGGAGCAAATGCGGATTGGACAAGAAAAGGGTAACCTAAAAGAATCATTTT
Source organism: Eucalyptus cladocalyx (assembly GCA_017140615.1). NCBI lineage: Eukaryota > Viridiplantae > Streptophyta > Magnoliopsida > Myrtales > Myrtaceae > Eucalyptus > Eucalyptus cladocalyx. Next base: position 10,274,543 of record CM029519.1, read on the forward strand.
GGTAGTGTAATTGTTTTTTTTCTTACGTGGACCGTCCTATATTCCTAGATGGATTGGAGCATGTGATGCTCGAGCAAAGTGGAATGCAGAGTCAGATCCGACTGAGCGACGCCATGGCACAGTCAAGTTGGGCCATATCGGGTGCCAATAAGATTTGACGGGCAAAAGAGGATGAAAGGAAAAGGTGGGCAGCGAGATGCTGAGGAATGAAAAAAGGAGTGACCTGTGAATCAGCAAAGTTTGGCCAATGTGATCATCTGATACGGCTTTGCATTTGCACGGGTCCAACATCAACAAAGGCATTCACACTAGCAAAACAAGTTCCAATCCTGGCCTCCATGACAATCTTAACCACTCAAGACTCTTAACTTCTTTCAGGACTATAAATCCCTTATATTTGGGTTCTGTATGATCTAATTATATTGAATGGACGATCTTCAGACTTTCCAAGGGTCGTCAAGACAACAGGCAAACCATGTTCTTCTGATTAAGAGAGGAAAACTTAATCTTGTACACTGAAGATGGAAATACAGTTCGAAGCTAATCGAGTTTAAACAAGAGAGATCCAAGCCATCACTTCATAATTCTAGACGCATTTCCTGCTCCTGCAATTATCACAAACGTTCACACGTGCACTTATGTAATGAACACCGTCTATAAACGAGGAAATGGCAGAGCATCCCATTCAACATTCCCAACTACCGGTCATAGGACCCTTTAAGAGATTAGTCTCTAAATAGGACTTCAAATCCTTAATAGAGGGCCAAAATTAAGTCAAATCTCTCCTTTTATTCCACAGTTACAAACCCAGAGAGACGTACATCAACATTTTTTGTTCTTTTCATTCATGAGTACTTAAATATCACATAAGCAACAAGCTACTAAATGTACACAAGATCACTAGTCATAACATTCGATCCTGTCATCCCTGAATTTGGTGTCTCGAAGAGTGAATTCCAATCAATGAACTGCGGAACCCTGCACCTGGATAAACACCGTCCGGATTATCCTTTTCCTGCCATCTCTTTCCATTCAGACCAAACCCATACGCATCTGGCATCAATAGATGCCCATGGCTCGAGTCAAATAACATAAATCCTCCATAGTTAGGGAGACTATGGTCAAGGGCCAGCTCTGGTGCACTGATGAGCTTCTGCTGTGAGGAAATCGCATTGAGTTGATCCAAAGAGGAAACCCTATTATTCTCGGAAGATGAAGCTGGGTCTGTGAGATTAACTGTAGTTATGTCATGTATACTTGGTCTCCTCTTGTCTTTCACACCAGAAACCTGTCTCATGAAGTACTTCTGAGCATGGCTTGCGACTTGAGTGGGTGTCTTTGACACCACAAAGTTCCGCGAGATGTTTCTCCAGTCCCCTTTGCCGTACTTGAGGAGCCCCATCAGGAACCGCCTGTTATTTCAGCGTCAAGCTTATATGTCAAATTCTAAAGACAGCACTAGTGGCTGAGAAGCACGGTGAATGTCTTCATAAAGCAATTGCAACCTCCCATGACGAGATTTCCCTGAACACACAAGCTGAGAATACCCTACATCTCTATAGGGAACTGCTTTTTGCTTGGTTTAAATGCTGATTAACATCTGAGTTACCATCAACTATAAAGTACAGATTTAGCTATAAGGTAACACAAGCATAATGAAACCCAGTAATAATCTATATCAAAAACCTTTGTTCCTTCACTGTCCTCCTTACTTTCTCTATGCCTTAAAAAGAGCAACTTTGTGAGGTTCATATCAGTCATGATGTTCAAAATGCAGCTACTTGATAATCCAGCAGCCGTACACTTCCAATAAATTTCTGAAACTCCTTATTTGTTTTCAAAATAGGAATCATCACCACTAATTATCAAGCAGAACTCTAAGGAGAGTGCTTTCATGAGATCATAAAGATGAAACCACCAGCAGTAACAAAAATATGCAAACTTCCAGCTCACGACATATGTCAACAAAAAACAGGCGGCCAGTTCTACAAGATCACAGCATAACAGGCAAAGAAGTTCTCAAGAGACTTAGATACCGTGACAACAACTTTTCGGAACGAATTCGATGTTCTTCGGGAAAAAAAAGAAGAAAAGGAACGAACCTGTGCTCCTCCTGCGTCCAAGGCACTCCCTTCTTTCTTTCGTGATCGGCTCCGCGGCCAGCCGAAGATTTCTTCCTACATGCATCGAAATCCCTTTCATCGAAGGACTCCAGCCCGAAACTCGAGCACAAGTACCCGTGAATCGGGTCCCGACCGGCCTCGATTTCGCACACATCCTCTTCCAATTCCCTGTACTTGTTCGCCACGTCCCGAACCGACTTCCCAACGATCGCGGCGATCTTATCCCACCGATCCGGCGTGTCCTTATCGTGTATCGCGAGCGCGCTCTCGAACCTCTTGTTCTCTTCCTTAGTCCAGCTGGTGCTGAGCCAAGCGGAATTGGACATACAGGAAGGTGAATACAGAGTCTCCATTGCCACTGGTCGTAATACTCTTCGAAATTCGTCTCCAAAATAAAGACTTGGGATTCCACCGAGAGAATGCGGAGAATTTCCACGACTTAAAAAGAAACGACCACAGGGTTTGCTTACTGGAAACAAGAATCTCCCCTTTATTCTCGATCTTGAGAATTCAAAATTCAAATTCTAGTGGGGAAGATCAAATTTTTCTGAATCAAGCAGAATCTAGAAAGGAAGGGAGAGAGATATGATCAAGAGGGAGGCCGGGGCAGGGAAACTTAAATAGTGAGGAGAGGTGAAGGTAGGATCTCGCCCACCCTTTCAGCAAAAGCAAACGCTCAAATTGCAACTCCTCAGAGCATAAAAAAACAAAACAAACAGGAACCCAAGAGAGAAAAAAGACAAAACGGCCCAAAAGAAAAATCACAACCAGAAGATTAAAGGGTGATGGTGGTGGACGAGGATGGAGAGAGAGAGAGACCCCAGTTGAGAAAAAAGAATAGAGAGAGATTCCTGAAGAATCAGACACGAGGAAAAGCAAAAGGCGCGGGAAAAAAAGATGGGATTTTTATTGTTCCCCTTCCCCCTCCTCTCTCGCTCCGTTGCTTTAGAGAGAAGCAAAGAGCTTAAAGCGGGTCGATATAAGGAGATGGGTCATTGGCTTTGGGGGCGTTCTCCACTGTGAATTTCCCGACCTTGATAAGTTCGATCGATCGTGGGGGTGACTGCTGCGGACGAGCTCAGCAGTGTTCGGTCGGAAAAAGGAGACCAACAGTGGAAGGCCGACGTGGCCGCTTTTCTTTTCTTTTTTAATGATTGGCGTGCGAGCGTGCGAGCCAGGATCTCCGTACGACGCGATTGTCTATTCCTTCTTTGGTTAAAAGCGGGGAGATTTTACCCTTCCAATCATCGCAGCGGATCCGCAGAGATGCTTTTCGAGATCGCACCCCCCCCCAAAAAAAAAAAAAAAAAATGCTTATATTCTGATTTTCTCAAATCTTGGACTTTTGTGTATGTGTATATAATTATATAATAATTATATGAAACGTTTCTATATTTTGCTACTCATGGAAACTCTAGCGAATCTCTTATTATGACGAATCTCTAATTCACCGTCTCTGATTTTTTATTATGTGAATTTTGGCCGTAAATCTCTACCCCATGTCCAAGAAATAAATAATTACGTAATTAGTTATGGTTCTTATCGTTAGATAAGGATAGATAGCTCTAACGACATTGAAAAAAAATTACTTATTGACTCGGTGTTTTAAAGATCTCATAATAAAGTATAGTTTTTTTGTTTGTTTGTCGGAACAATAAAGCATAATGACTTTTATGTAACGATCGGATACGTAATCATAGATAACTTTGATGAGATTTTTTTTTTTTTTTTTTTTTGAGTTATACTTGAGAACTACCCGTCAACAAGCACAAAAGCTAAAATTAAGGGTGTGTTATTCTAAAATCTTAAATTATTAAGATGCGTTTAAATATGTTATCGGGAATGACTATCACTTAGCGAGAATAATATTCGAATTAAGATAACAGCAAAAAAAGGGAGTCGCATTGTGGAGGTTTCTTGTTTTATTTCATTCAATGATACATAGAGGAAACTGTCGATATCTTTTACCTATAGTTTTAATATTATTTCTTTTAATTTTTTTAGGGGCCAACGTGTATAGGTCCACTTCACTCGTTCGAATTAGATCCTTTATTACCCTGAATTTTATGCTTTGAAAATGGGGAATGAGTATCCACACGGTACAATTCCAAGATCAAAAAGGAACCACTTGGCCTGATTGGACCGACAATGTGCCACAATCCTCCCAAATGGAATAATTCTAATTTGGACTAAACTCCTCATCTTTGTCAACTGGACATTCATTCCCCGTTTGACTCCCTTTGACTTCTCTTGGTTGGTGTGATTGCGAGATCTTCTAACGGAGAGTAGTCTCCACTCCAATTCATCAGTCTTCCCTTTGATTTATAGGTGGAGACATGCCACTAAAAGGTCTAGACGACTTTTTTAGAAAGAGCTTCTCGTCCATTCAAAATTTCTATGTTGAGAGTTGCGAAATTTCAGGAAATTAAGTGACTTTAATCCTTCAATGAAAATAATATGATATTACACGAAATTTCTCTGAGCAACAAGGACAGATATCAGATATGCTTGAGCAGATGCTATTTAAATAAAGATGGACTTTTGACTTAGTTCAAAGACAACGAATTCACCTTCAACCCACCCCACTAAAATTTAAAAACCAAGAAGAATTCTCGAATGCTCTGTTCTTTTGTTTTTTTGTGTTTTCATCATGAGGTCTCAATCTCTTCTTCAGACACTCCCAAGTCTCCTGGCCCGACAGTGCGGCCCTGCTGATTGGTCAAACTGTCCATTCTCAAACCACCAAATTGGAAATCCCACCCCACAAAATTTTCCTAACATTTCGGAAGGTCAGCAGGAGGAGGCAAAAGGGACTCCTTTGGGCCATCGCCATCTTCCACAATGAACACCATCTTCAGTCCCCATGTTGTGTGCACTTCCAAATGGCAGTGCAGAAACCAAACACCTGCAATTCCATTCGAAAAAAAAAGGTGGGCATAGATTCATCGGGCTCTAAAGGAAATGGGTCACTATGGAAATAGCCTATAAATTGACACTAGTCCAATCGTATTCTAAATTAAATATGTCATATTGACTTGAGATGAACGCTTCCCACTTCCTCCCCTACTAAGAAACTGCATGAGTTGCAGTCTCCTTTTCATGAAAAGGACTAGTTTTCTAGTTTCATCCACAATAATAGAACGAAAAACCATATCCTTTCACTAATGTTAAGCCAAAATCAAATTCGGCGGCTGAATTGACAGTCATGTGCTCCTGTTTAGAAGATAATCAGAATCAGGATGTCTACCTGGATTATCTGCTCTGAATCTGATCGCGGTCCATCCGGCGGTAGGCACTCCGATTGTGTTCCTCTGGACCGGGTCGACCAGATTGAAGTTCTTGGGGTCCTTATTTGGGTCGAAATTCCCCAAGCCTTTCCCGATGGCAAAAAAGTTGAAACCGTGCAAATGAGTAGGGTGGTTCTCGGGTGCTATTATAGAAGTGCCCTGAAGAACAACCTGAACTGTTGAGTTGTATGCAACCTTGTAAACTCGCGTCCCGTTTGTCGTCTGCATGTTACTCGGAGGGGTCCCTGTGTAATTGAATGGCGTCGGGGGGTTTCCAGGGAAATCATCGGTGTAAACCCCCTTTATCTTGTAGTAATGTGCTTCGAGGATGTCGGTGCTCGGCATCACGAAACTCACGTTGTTCAACGCCGCGACCAGCTTTCTCCCGTTGACACAGGTGGAACATGGGTTCATTCCGGCACTCATTGTGATGAAAAGGGAATGATCGACCGTCAACGGGACTTTTGCAGGGTATTGCTTCGAATTGAGGCTCCGAAGCGAATCAATGAAGCTGAATTCAACCGAGGTGGCATTAATGGCAGGAATGCTGGCATGGACCGTAGGAGCAGAGGCGAGGGTGCCCGTGTATTTCACAATCCCAGTTGCGGTCAAATTGTCGACTGCAACAGTAGTGTCCATGAAAGGAGAGATGGCCATAATGTAGCTCCCGCCACTCTTGTCGGCAGCTAGGAGGGCGTTGGTGGTCTGTCCTGGAGCGATAAATATCGTGTCAATGCTGAAGGGTTTGGTGTAGGATGCATCGACTTCGACCACGGTCAAGTTGTGCCCCGCGATCTTGAAGAAAAGCTCATCGTTCACTGCAGCGTTCACGATCCGCAGGAGATAGGTCTTGCCACTTTCAACCTGGAGTGTATAGCCTGACAAGTTCAGAAAGCCAAAAATAAGACCGTAGCCCAGTATTCTATTGGTTGATTGTAGTGCAAGTTAATGAGCTTTTCTGGTGTTATTCCAATCTGAATTTCGCTAAAATAGAGGCTATTCGCATCTGTAAGTTTGATTTCGAGTTTGATACAATCGAGTCGAAACCGGATGTATAAGACAATGTATACCCCATTTTCAGTACCCTGAGAAGAGCAATTAGGCAAAGGCCCCGGATATCCATTGATGGTGTGAGAATCTGATGTATTTGGCGGCATCCCTGATTGTACTGACTGACGGAGCACGAGCTCGGTATCGGCTTTCCACCATTCACCTGTGAGTTTTCGCAAGACAAAAGACATAATTTCAGCCAAAATTAGCAGTGCGATCTCGGAGAAATTCCGGGCCAAGAGCAGCCAAAGTTAAGGCTCTTAGGACAGACCCAAAATGATTTTCTTTTCCTTGTAAGGCTTTGGGAAGGTGTAAGGGACTCCCCGCTTGGGCAAGATGACGATGGCGCCGTGAAGGGTCGACCTGAGCCAAGTGATGTGCGCGTGCCAGAGCAAAGTGCCTCTTTGGCCTGCGAGGGTGAAGTTGTAGATATAACTTTGTCCTGGCTGAATCGGGCACTGCGTGATGTATGCCGGTCCGTCTGACCAGCCCGTCCTTAGCTGCCTCACCCCATGCCTGAACAAATTACACGCATTTAACGTAAGCCAATTAGAAGGTCCGAAGGTTTGACAGAACACGAGCCGAGAATCAACAAATGGAGCTTACTGTCGTTACGTAGGTTTCACTATATTCAAAAGACCGGAATGGAAGTTTCAGAATGAAAATATCGCGGGACTGGAGTCAAGATCTGAATGAACTTTTAATCAGCTGAAGAGTTGTATTCAATGATCATGGACAGTACAGCAACTCAGAACTCATAGTGCGTTGAGAAAACGTGAGTTAAGATGTCGTTGTTATCATTTCGCATGCATAGGAATGCGACCGGATTATCAAAATGCGCATGATCGAGTAAGTACCAGTGAATGGTGACATTGTAGGAAACGTGGTTGACGACCCGGACGAGGACGGCGTCGTCCTCCCTGGCGTAAAGCGTAGGCCCCGGGAACTTGCCGTTGACTGTCACGATGGGCTTGCTCGCGCACAGCTTGGTCACGTTTTTCATCACCACCTGCACCCATCAACCCCCACCTCACAACATTAGTCTTCCGTTATCTTCTCTTTCGTACTTATCTCCACTCGTGGATCGGTTATCTTCTTCTTTCATTTATAATTAACAGCTGCGGAAAGTTCATCTTATCCCCCACGGAAGGAAAAGTGTACTTTATTCACTGCAACTTAGACAGTTCACTAGGATATGATGGTGTCATATTGAATGCAAATCTTGATTACCATGCTCCTGAAATATGCTACACAGTCAGTGCAACCCATCGGTCATACTGATGGATATCTCGCTCACTTTTTAATCAAATGATCTTGGAAGATCAACCATAACTATGATAATTCAATGAAACCTCGTATGTACTTTAAGATACTTTTGACATGTTTATGTTCAACTTAAAGTTCGGACATGAATTTTTATGGTGCAAAAACACCGATGTCTCCATATAACGAAAATGTACTAGCAAGAAATGCACGGTATCGGACATTATTCAATACCAATCTTTAAGGACCTGCTAAATACACAACTTGGATCCGCTCCAGCATTCTTTTTCCCGTTTGGCCGTAATGTCAATTAGGCACGTCGGTAGCATTTGGTTCTAAATGAAAGGAAAAGCTAAAAATGGAAAAGGGCGGAAGGAAAACCGGGGTGACCGAGCAAGCTTTACAGGTGTGGCCAAAGAAGGCCTCGAGCGCCCGTGCATGGCTGACACGTACGCGGTCCGCCTTTACCTGCTCATGCATGCGTTACTTACACTGAACTTGTAGTGACGGATCAACCCCTCAGCGGCCGCCGGAAGCATCACAGCCACCACGAGCATCGCCGGGAACCACCGCTCCATCTCCGCTCCCTCTGACCTGCGCATGCGCGTTGGACTAGAGTTGAAGATAAACGCGGGCAGGGACAGAATTATGGACAGCTGATTCCCCTGCAGGTGCCTTTTATTCAAGGTGGCTCCGAATTGGAAGAAGAGTCAGATAGGGGAGGGATGGGACGTCGTTGTTGGAAGGTGGTTAGATGACAACGGCTCTTTTAACTTTTGTTTGAGAGGTGACAAGCTTTGAGGTTTATATTTCCCCCCCTCCTGCAGATGGAATGAGATGAAGAGGATGATTCCGTGCCAGCCATGGACTTGCTGGAGCTTCCTTGCATTTTACTTAAAGCTCTCGGCATTCTTCTCCTCTCTCTGAAGACATGCATTTGCAAGTAAACCACAACGCTTATCCCTCTCATCACAAAAGTTGAAAGAGCCGTTTTCATCTTAGATGTGAACCCGCATATCGGTTCCTCTCCCCTTCTTGACAGATACTTGCCATCTCTCTCTCTCTCTCTCTCTCTCTGTTGAAAGGGTTTTGGCATGCCGAAATTAAGCAGAAAATCGGGGGAGTTACCATTATGATGGAGGACTATGAGACTCTCCTACGGAACATAGAGCGTGTTTGTTGGGACTGATAGCGGGCGGAACAGAAGGAAAAATTACTCCTAGAATCTTTTCTTAACAAGAAAAACAAGATCAATCTATAAGATGAAGTCTATTCAATATTTCTCCATTCATATATTTGAGCCAGGAGTGTGAGTTTAGACAATGCAGAGTGTCGCAGAAGGAGGGGGAAAAGAAGAGTCATGTCAAAGAAAAAAGAGCTATGGAGCAGGAATTCTAGAAGTATGGGAAACCCAAAATGTGATATTTGGAAAAAACAAGGTATTTAGTGAAAGATGACGGGTCCACGAATGCATTTGCTGTCCGCAGAGCGAGATGAAATATAGTTGGGACGAGGTTTTCAAGGACTGGAAAAGCTGAAGAGGTAAGATCTGGACTTATGCTAACAGCTCAACTCGCCCACGCCTCTCGAGGATTCCACTTTCTTACCTTTTTCTGATCGTTCACCGTGATTGTCGGCCCAGGCGTTCTTGTCAAATCTTAATTCAATGATTAACATGCCGTGCTGATATGATTTTCACCTCATGTAATCTGATATTAGCCCATAATTTTGTCGTGTCACCATTTTTTTTTTCCCTTTTCTTTTCTTTTTGGTCCTTTTACCTTGTGAAAGAGGCTTTCCTTCCTTGACCAAGACTCTTTTTGCAGAAATTAACACTCGTTAAGGAATCGTCAGTTCTCACGCTTCCTCTGTTTCTTTTTGTTTGAACTCTAGGTCCATCTTCAACTAAATGAGACTGGAGATTTGTCAAGACCAAAAATTTTTCTTGTAAGGAGCAAGACGAAAAAATTATCTGCTCAGGTAAAATTCATCTTTATTAGACAGATTATCAGATTCTCGTCATAGTTCAATCCTGGATGTTACGACATAATCGACAAAATATGTCCTGACATGAAATTAAAAGGGTCATCTACTGCAGAATAGACATGGAGTTGCTTTAAACTGATCTTTTAGATGCAGCTTCTATTGCACCCCCAATCTTATTTATGCAAGATTTATACAGGAATCCTAGGTAATCTATGATGTTTTCCTCGCATGTTCCTTCAACCGGGTTTATTTCAAAGGACCACTGAACAAGCGTCGAATCGTCGCCATAATCAATAAGCTTTAGTTTGTTCACAGATCCATCTAATCCCACATTGCTTGCTTCCATTCTGTACACGTAAGCGTATGAGAAGGGGTCCATAGAAACCAGCATTTCCTTGATCCATGACCTCTCTCCATCCGGTTGTGGAAACATGAAGCCTGAGACCAGCCGAACGTACCCCGCAATGCCCTCTTCTCCAGCTAGGTTGGTGCACCATTCGACCATCGGCATCCACTCTGATAACCTCTTTGTTTGGGAGACCACAGGCCACACTTTGTCTAGGGGTGCGTTGACAATGCCACTCACCGATCCGCGCCATTTTTGGTTCGTTGCCTCAAGTGCCTGAAGCATGTAATCTAATGATTAACTAGCGAAAATGAAATGATATGCCATCATTGGAGGTATCGCGGTATGATTGTGATATGCTTTCCAGATAATTGATAGCTTTTCAAGAGTCTACAGGGCATAGTATCACGGTATGATTGTGATATGATTTCCAGATAATCGATAGCTTTTCAAGAGTCTACAGGGCATACATATTCATAAATATGCAAAAGCTGTGTTCATCCACTTAAAGTTTATAAAAGGATCTATATTTCTACATTTAACCTAGTCAATACTTGGGACATATGAACGTTGAACTGGTCTAGACTCTAGTGCTATCTCCATATTGAAGGCAATTTGAGAAATATATACTCGGGGAAAGCTGAATAAAGAAGGGTAGGACCAAGAAAGAGGACAGCAAATTGAAATCTCGATCTGACCATGAATATCTGCTTCTTCTCTTGTGGATAGCTTTATCTGTACGGAGCTAATGTATCGGTACTTTCAGCTGATGCGAGTTTTTAGAATAACCTTCAGATTCAGATCATCTGCACTATGCTAGTACGCTGTTGATGAGATCTCTCACATCTATGTGAAATGTGAGAGCCAAACGAGGTTGCTTAAAATGCAAATGCAATTGGGATGGAATCCCAAGAAGCGTAGGGATGCTTGTCTCTGTTTCTCAAAATGACAAAAGCTGTGATAAGTCCAAAGCTTTACCTTCTTAGTGATTTACAAATTTTGGATCTTGTTGCTGCTCTGATAATACCTATGGGTTGTCATCATCGGTATTAGGATTAGAATTGTTGCTACCAATACAAGTATGAGAAACGCATCGTGGTTAGTATTGAGATATGTTTAAAGCATGAAAGTGCTCGCGTGAATGTGCATGCTTCAGAAGCAGAAGTGCCAAATTTAAGCGACTTTTCAATGCGGTCGCTCGAAGATGCACTTTCTTAATAGACCAAAATCAATATTCCCCATTGCGTCCGACTTTTTCTCTGTTTCTAGGAGCGCGGCAGAGAATGTCTGTTTGTCTGTCAATGTAGATTACCTATCACTTTGTTCTAGCAGACGGGTTGCTTCACTGCTCATAACCCTCCGCCTATCTCAGTCAAAAGCACTGGAGAAGCTACATCAGATGGTTGCCACCGTTCCTTCTGCGTTGTTGGTGCATATCTGTCCTCTCTTACATATAGTCTACAAGCCGTTGATCAAAAAGGGCGTTCCTATCGAACATAACAATCTGATACATGTGTATGCCAACCTGCATAGCCAAGCCACCAATTGATTGACAGAAAAGAAACATCGCGGTCATCGAGTGTGAAAGCGTGCTACATAGATTAAACATTTGCTTCAACATCATGGTCAGGCTGGCTGCTCGTGGCTCTCAAGCTTCCTGGACAGAACATCTTGCCTTCACCAGTTCACGTCACCACTTTCCCGAGCAACCGCCAATAGATGATCAGAAAAACGATGTGCACACGCTCGATCCATTCTGAAAACGGGATTCCTATTAAAATAGGTATTTGTCATTCCCGAACAGCGTCCATAGACAATGAAGGTTTGTGAAATCCCAAGTATTTGCAGTTCACATCAGTTCACATCAGTTCACATCGTGCAAAGAGATGGTCTCTTCTGTTACACCAGTTGACTTAATTTGCTGCAATGTAATGTGCGTCGACGATGCTGGAGCTCGACGAAAAGCGACTCTGAGTCCACCCGTTCAGGTTCTTTGTTCAAAGGGCTCCGAACTACCGTTCTTTAACAATTCCTATATACAATCCCTAAGACTTGAGTGAACAATAATGATGCGAAGACCTTTTTACTGGCCTTGTCCATGTCTTAGAGCTCTAGGACCTAGGAAGTGCCGACACTCTTCGAAAGTCTTTGTGTTGTGTTTGTGTTTTGTTGGAGTATCCGACATGCGATTCTATCATACACAAGCCAATTTAAAAATTTTCAATAAATGAAAAGTCAAAATGTAAATATATAAAAAAATAAAACACAATAAAAATGATAAAGAGGGAAAGATTTCTTGTTTTATTTGACGGTGAAATGTGAATGGTTTTTTTTTTTTACTTATTGTTAAATGTTAATTTAATTGTGATATCTAGATTGCTTTTTTTTTTTTTTTCTCTCTCAAAGTTTTATGAATTATTATGATGAAATGTAGTTGGATTTATCAAATTAAAATAATGAATGATATTTATAAATGGTGAATTAATATTTTACTATTTTATTATTATTAATTTATTTATGAATTTGAATCAAATTATAATAATATACGTTTAATAGATAATGGATCTTAATGATCAAAATTTGAGAAATAATGTGTTGACGTGTCATATTATATCATATCGCGTATATTTTGTTGGTATCGAAATTACTCAGTCTAGGACTATGTCCAGCCCTTTGCCAACTTCCTGATAAGTAATCTCATTTGATGTCTGGAGTCATTTCGTTTTCATCGAAAATCTTATCCGGTGCGAAAAAGCCGTAATTTAATTGCACGAAAGCATTCAGCCGCCATGTCTTTGTCCGCCGCGTGGCGCAGGCTTTCACCGAGCATCTGAACCTTGTAATTCACGACGTGCTACGTGGTTCGAGGTCCATCAAGTGACGTGCCGTACATAAATTGGGAGGTTGTTTGGTTACTTTCACATAAACCATTTTTATGCGTTTCAAAAGCCAAAAAGATAGTTTTTCGCATGGAAAATGCTGTTTTACTGACTACAGACAAAATTAATTATTTATCATCGACCGTGGTGGCTCCACTTGATAAGACTCTGATCTTCAACGAAGAGATGAATGGTTCAAAACCTAGAAAAGACCCTAGATGTATTAAGTGTGACTCATGAGTGGTGGATCCTCTTGTTTAAGTGTCGGCAGGGGTTTCGGTGATTGGTATGCTTATTTATCCGCAGGCCGATTCTTTCAATGATAAAAAAAAAAAAAAAAGACAAAATCAATTATTTCAAAAGGTACGGTCAATCTAATTTGTCATTTTAAAAGTGAACACTCATTATTCATTATAGTCAGAAAATGATCGCGGTTATCTCTAACTTAGGCGGAATCCAAGTTTTACCAAGTCCATTTCACCATGGGCCGGCGGAGCCCGTCCGGCCCATTAACCTCGGCCCAAAACGACCGGCCTCGTCCGCGCTCAACGTCGCTCCACTTACCGAATTGGATTAGGGTTCTATCTTTCCAACAGTAACCGACGAAAAAGTCGAAAAAGACCGCGAACTCTAGCCAAGCTCCGTCGTCGTTGTCGAGCTCGACTGGTGGTGTACTCCCGCTGCTGCATGCTCCGCGCTTCGAGGTCGAGTCTCGCTCCCCTAGTCCGCCGATGGAGTTCGGAGCGCCTTGCTCTCGGGCGTTGAACGGTGGTCGGCCTTGCGGACGCGCGGTCGGGACGCGAATTCGGAGAGCGGCCGTCGAGTCGCGGTCCCCCTTCGGCGCCTCGTCCTTCCGAGTGTCGCCGACCCCGGCGGCCCCGCGGAAGAATCGCGCCGTCAAGGCTGTACTGAAGGGCCATACCGTTTCGGTCGACAAGGTATTCGATTCGCGTGTTGTGTGGGATTATCCGAGGTGCAAAGTTTCGGCTGAGGCGAGTTTGGTTCGGTTTGGTTGGCGAGACGAAGGTTGCGAAGGAAAATGATGATAATTTAGGAGAAAAATCTGTTCTTTTTTCTTGGGATTGCGTTTATTTTTGCTGTTATGGACAGTAGGAGTAGAAATGCGGCGGCTATGGTGTTGAACTTGGACCTTTGATGTGGTGTTTTATCTGCGTGTTCTAGAGAAAAAGAGAATCTTGGCAAGGATTTAGCTCTCGGTTTGTCGCCCATTGAGGCTATTGACTTGAGAATACGAGATATATAATATATTTATTTGTTTATTTACTTTCAGGTAGGCAAGATGTCTAGCCAGAGTTCGCATGATTTCGAGCTTTCGAGTTTGACAGCCTTGTCACCTTTGGATGGTCGTTACTGGAGTAAAGTGAAGGACCTTGCTCCTTACATGAGTGAATACGGCCTAATCTATTTTCGTGTTCTTGTCGAGGTACTGTCCCATTCCACTTTTTACTCTGCAAACGTGAATGTGCTCGGCAGTTTTATGTTGAATCTGCTTGATGATGTAATTGGTTAATTGCATCAGATGAATACTGCTTCAATATCTGTGCAATAGTTCTACCAAACTGTACCATTGAGCTTAAATTGCCTTTGCAAACATATACTGAAAATCTGAAAACCATGATTCTGTGTGCAGTAAATGCATACTGGGACTCTGTCTGATATTTCTCCAGAGTGGTACATGTTGAAAATGATGTTTAGATGTCACATGGCAAAAGTGTAGGACAGGCAACTGGTGAATTCAAGTTCATTTGGTTTAGAGCAAATCTACTGCTTAGTATAAAATATCTAATTCTGTGAAAAAAATGAGTCTGCACTTGTTATTTTTGAGTTGTATTTGTATTCTTTTGCTAGTGGTTGCCTTCTGATGTCACTAGTTTTTTTCTCTGTTCTTTCATGATTAATAACATTTTGAGGAAAGTATTCAAATTAGTGCTCCCTTTCAGATTAAATGGTTGCTGAAGCTCTCCCAAATCCCTGAACTAACAGAGGTTCCAAGCTTCAGTGAAGAAGCTGAGTCTTTTTTGCAAGGGCTAATTGATGGTTTTAACTTGGAAGATGCATTGGAAATCAAAAACATAGAGAGAGTGACAAACCATGATGTTAAAGCGGTAGAATATTTCTTGAAACAAAAGTGTCAATCACATCCAGAGATAGCGCAGGTTTGGAGCTACTCTTTACTTCTGTATTGTTCAGATAACCTGCTACGTCGTTTTCCTCGTTCACTTGTCTGGGATTATCCTTGTGCACAATGGAAAGTTGATGCAAATTTTCTCTCCCTCTGTGCAGGTGCTTGAGTTTTTCCATTTTGCTTGCACATCTGAGGACATCAATAATCTCGCTCATGCACTGATGCTGAAAGAATCGATGAAGAATGTCATGTTTCCTGTCATGGACAAATTGATCAGGGCTATATGCACCGTGGCTAAGGATAATGCTTACATTTCTATGCTTTCTCGTACACATGGTCAGGTAATTTGTCAGCTTTGGCTGGGTAGATTTAACAATAATCTTCTTGGCACTGTTGTTTTTTGAGTGCTGTGGCAGAGTTACGTGATCTTCAAAAATGAAGAGAAAAGTGCACTGCTTGGACCCTTAGAATACTTGATGTCATGATTAGCACGGTGGGATGTTCCTATGATTCTCTGACCCGGAAATTATCAAAGTCACTTGTCTGTTGTCTTTCTTTCTCGATAATGGTGCATTATTTGATTATCTTATCCCGATAATTTAAATTATAGCCTGAGTTCCATTTTAACCATCACAGCGGATTGCTAAATCTGTACTTGTTATCTTGTAGCCAGCTTCACCAACAACTTTGGGGAAGGAAATGGCAGTTTTTGCTGTCAGGTTGAGTAGAGAAAGGAAGGAAATGCATCAGGTTGAGATTATGGGGAAGTTTGCTGGTGCAGTGGGAAACTATAATGCTCATCTAGCTGCATATCCTCATATTGACTGGCCCCATATAGCTGAAGAATTTGTGAAGTCTCTCGGGTTGAGTTTTAATCCATATGTTACCCAGGTGTGTTTGGGGAGGTTTTATTCTCCACTTCTGTAAATTAGTAATATTATTGCCAGAGTACCTGAAAATATGATCATTTGTTGCTATGATACTTACGAAACAAAAGAATAATCAGAACTTAAAAAGAATCCATGGGTTGCTGTTACTGTTAGCATTTTATTCCCTATAAAAAGGCTCATACAGAACTGTAGGTGATAAGTTAAATGATAATGACATGGCAAAGGTTTAATGCAGAGTTTCAGTACTCATATTTGCAGAGAATTCATGAAATGCTTGGTCAATTCTGAATGTTCACTTATAAATTTCTTTTCAAATTTACAGATAGTTATATTCCGAATATGTAGATTTTTTAGTAATAGTTTTGTGTTTGACATGTCAAACAATGCAATGCATATTGGGGAAGGATTCTATCAATAATTAATATAAGCCCTTTAACATTCGTGGAAGTATATCTTGGCAGTGCTCTTTTTGGCATATAAATATGGTTTTATCTTGCATATGCCACTAGTGGGAAAAAAATTTCTCCACAATCAGCCTTATTCATCTTTGATTTGATGGTCAGTGAGAGAGTGAGAAGTTACTACTATCAAATCAATGGTGGAGAAAGCTGCCTTGGGAAAGTTTTCGTATACTTACAATGTATATACTTGATTAACATACACGAGCCTGATGTCAAAATTGTTGTGCACGCTAGGTTGATGTTGCAAAACTTTTGTCTTGACAATATTTATCACCTAGGGTCTTCTGATTACAGTAAGAAAACCCATTATTGGACTTGTTAATCCTTAAACTTATAGATGTTGCGTCTACTTATTGCAGATAGAAAATAGTGATCATATGGAAATTTTTTTTTGTTAAATTCTTAAACTTATTGATGTTGCCTCTACTTATTGCAGATTGAAACTCATGATTACATGGCGAAACTTTTTCATACACTTATCCAGTTCAATAATATACTGATTGATTTTGATAGAGATGTCTGGGGCTACATTTCATTAGGCTATTTCAAGCAGGTGAGAACTGCGATGCATCTGCCTTTCTTATAATTATTTTAACACAGAAAACATTTAACTTCTTAAAATACATTTTAACAGATAACTAAGGCTGGTGAGATTGGTTCTTCAACCATGCCCCATAAAGTAAATCCCATTGATTTTGAAAATAGTGAAGGCAATCTTGGTAAAGCCAATGGAGGTCTATCTCATTTAAGCATGAAGCTACCAATATCACGTTGGCAGGTGAGACCAGTTTTCTATTCCCTTTCAAGCAATAGATGCTATTAAAAGAAAGTATCATCTACTTGCTTGTCACCAACAATCTTTTTTCTCCACTTACCCAAGAAAAGACATTTTTGCTGATCATTATAAACTTTCTGGCTTGTCTTTCATTGCAGCGTGACTTGACTGACTCGACTGTACTGAGGAACATGGGTGAAGGATTGGGCCATTCTCTTCTTGCCTATAAAAGTGCACTGCAGGGCATAGGGAAACTTCAGGTATCCCATGAGTATGATGTTAGGCTGCGGCTTTCCCTTTTCCTTTCCCTTTCCCTTTCTCTTTCCCTTTCCCTTTCCCTTTCCCTTTCCCTTCTTTCTTTCCTTTTTTCCTAGGGTGAATGTAGATGAGCAGCTGTTGACCAAAGCAATATAAGTGTGTCTAGAAGCAGTCTCTTAATTACTCTCTAAGTTGAATTTCGACTTTCTTATTCTTTTCCTCAGACTTTACAGGCAACCTTCTTTTGCGTGCAAGAATGGCTTGTTTAGTTTTTGTCACAAAACATATGCTCTTTAGCTTTAAAAAAGAATACATGAATGCTGTAGTTGCTTGTACAAGGATGATTTATTCTGTTCAATATCTCTTGTTTCTAGGTTAATGAGGCCCGCTTGAGCGAGGACTTGAATCATTCATGGGAGGTTCTTGCTGAACCAATACAAACTGTATGTATCTTACTTCTTTTTTTTTTTTTTTTTTTGGGGGGGGGGTGGGTGGGTGGGGTTCTAAGTCTGTGAAAGCTATTTACTTTTTCTGGTCCATGTTTTTATCTTCTTGCCTGAGATGGCGGTGCCACGGGGATTGTCATGATTTTATTCTTGAAGAGAATGACATGGCTTATCATGAAAATTTTCTTACCTGAACCATGGAAAAAGAAAAAGGCATCAAGAAATGAGAAGGCTCTTAACTTTTTTTTTTTTTTGGTGTGGAATAAAATACCGCCTTTTTCGATAATGTAGGAGTGCCCATATTTCTCTATCTTTCAATGTGGTCTAATACATAATATTTGATATCCGTCTGCACTGTCCATTCTTGCATAATTATGTCGCATCTTTCTATTTTCATCCAATTTTGTACCAAACTACGGTCTTTTCTGGTTTTGCAATATGATTTGCCTTCTCTTTCCACGTCAACTAGTAAATTCGTGCCTTGCTCATCTATATACTTAATATGCACAGGTCATGAGACGATTCGGGGTCCCAGAGCCTTATGAGAAGCTAAAGGAATTGACCAGGGGAAGAGCAGTTTCACAAGAAAGTATCACAGAATTCATTGAAGGTCTAGAATTACCTGAGGAAGCAAAAATTAATCTCTTGAAGTTGACTCCGCATACCTACATTGGTGCTGCCGCTGAGTTGGCCATGAATGTAGATGTAGCTGTAAATTTGCTGAGCGGTCTGGAAATTTTTTAGAGGGGGACACTCGGGATGTTGGCATAATATGCAGTATAACAGCATTAGTGCCATGCGTTTGAGATGTCCTATGTTTATTGGTCGGCAACTTATTCAACTTGACCTGTATGTGGTACTTCATTGGGTGAGAATTTTGTTTCCTGCATTATAGAATGCAGAGTTGTATTCGGTGCTAAGATATGTGATGTATTGCATCGAACGAAATTTTGAGGGTGATGCAGTCCAGGCGTGTTTGACTCAGATGAGATTGTCTTCTCTCGGCCAAAACAATGTCGGCTGGGATGTTTATTGGCACCATTACATGTAACATAAACATGTTATTAGCTTAATAATTTGGTTTGGAAATATGGAATCTGTTTATAGGAATGGAACTCGATAAAGTGAATTTGATTTATTGAGTGTGAGACTAGGGGTTCACCTGAAGGAAGTGTGCTTTTGCAATGTGTATTATAGTGTACCGTCTCGAGATTATCAAACAGGGAGCTCGGTCATGAGTCCATATGAGAAATTTCGGCTTCTGCTAATTATTTCAATATCTGACAGTCAGAAAAGGCTATGTATTATGCCTTTGGAGATACGCAAGTCTTTTTCATTAGTTTTTGAAATTTGAATAATATTTTACATTTTGACAGGAAGTAAAAAGATACTTTTTATTTAAGAGGATGCAAAGTGTAAGACAGTAAAAAAAAAAGTCGAGCAGTAGGGACTGACGAGGCTCGCGTGCGTATGAAAAGCTTATTCTTGGCTGGGCGTTTTTGTTTATATTATGGTTTTCTCGAATTTTAAGGTCTAGTCTTGGGTTTAATGCATTGTCGTATGGGGGTAGTATTGGCTAGGGATGAGTATGGTTATGGTTCCAGGGTAGAGCTTGGGATCTGAAAACCAGACTAATGAGATTCTAGTTTTAAAGTATGCATGATGGGTTTTAGGTTCCAAAATAATGAGAAATCTGTTTCGATGGGTAGGTTCCAGATTCTTAGTTGGATGAATTTGGAACTTGAAAATCTATAGGTTCTTGGTTTCAAAATATGCAAGGTAAGTTTTATGTTCCAAAAAATGAGAAATTTGTTTCAACGAATATGTTTAGGTTTTTAGTTAGATGAATCTGAAACTTGGAACCTGTAACTTAGGGCCTAAAATAAGTTTTAATGCTTTTCTTGGTTCATATCTTTGTGCGATATTCCATATTGTTTAATGATGAGTGTATAATTTGGAAGTACTTAGTTTGAGTTTTCATTTTATAATCGAGACTTTTACTTTATTAATATTCATATTTTTTTTTTAATCTTTATGGTTAGTAAATTATAGTAGCAAGTGATAATCATTAAGGGTTTTAATTTACTACAATTGTTCAATTAATAATATAGGTAGAATATGAATAAACCTGTAACATGGCAGGTTCTAATATCTAGGGCATGCATGGCAAATTCTAAGTTTCAAAAATTAAAGAAACTATTTCAACGAGTAAGTTCTAGATTTTATATGGAACCTGTATGAAACTTGGAACCACTCCTTCTAGTGTCTTTCTAAATCTAAATACTATCATTTCAAAAGAAAGTATTTTTTTTTTAGTCACTACTTGAATTTACATAAAAAGTAAGAACATTTCTCTCGGCAATTATTTGTGCAGAGGGGCTAAACTATTGTAAAACTATCAAGAGCAAGAATTGCCAACTATCTATCTACATCTATGTTATATAAGACAAACTCAAAAGAAACTTTTAAATTCAAATTTTTATTAACTAATAAGAAAGCACACGTTCATGTGACTAACTCTCACACATGCGATGACACATTTGAGATCTGTATTTGTTAAATTTTGTTTATTGATAGCATTTTTAAGATAGAATGAGAAAAAGATATAACTGAAATAGATTTAAAGTGAGATAAAATGACATTTTTGGCTTGAATATCGATGTATATATACATATATTTTCACTTAAATTTTAATATGAATTGTAATTGTGCAACATCAATGGAGGATAAAATCATATGACGACAAGGCGATTCCTTAAATTTATCAAAATTACTCAGTTTCAAATTGTAATTGTTTACACTCGATAAGTGATGATTGTTTGTCTAGTCTCGTCGATTACCACGCTACAATAATTGACTGGTCCAGTTGTCCGTGTCGTCGTCGTCGTCATCATGCAAACAAAGCAAAAAGATGGACCTTATCACGAGAAAGAATGGGGGTCAAGTCGAGTCACACACGAGGGGATCGATCACCGCGAATCTCTCTCGCCTTCAGCAGGAAGGTAATTCATTACCGCCTCTCCTCTGGCTATTTCCCTCTCAGGTTCCTCACAACTAGCGATCTGTTTCTTTTTCATTCTTGCGTCATCTTCTCCCAATTATTACACAAGTTTCGTGATCCTTCTATCGACCCATTTGAGATTCTGCCACCCCTGGTTTCATATTGTCGCTGCATCATATTTGGACATTTTCTCAGTGATAAGGGTAATTCATATTTAAAACTACACGATTTTCTTGGTATGTGAAGCAAAGGGTGACTGGTATGTGTTCAGTGTGGGCACTACGCAATAGTTTGATGTCCTCCTGTTATTTGGCGATCTGGGCTTCTTCTGCTGTAATTTCTCTAGTACAATTTGCCAGCGGTTAGACGACTATGTTGAGATTGTTCGCCTTTGCGTCGCAGCTTGTGGTGGGGCTGTGTGAAGATTTTATTCAAGATTGTTTTTACTTGATTCTGTTTTTTAGGAGTAGTCCTATCATTTGACCAAGAGGGCTCTGCAAGATTGTCTTGATCTTCACTTCAGTACATTCTTGAGTTGGAATAAGCAAAGCAAGATATTCTTGAGCAAAAGACTTAGTAGCTGTCTACTCTAAGAATAAACGTCACCAATTTATCAAAGAGCAATCAGACTTTATTCTAGTGGTTATGTATCTAGCAGTTATGTAACTCAGGATGTCACTTAAAAAGAGTACTTGCGCTGGAGAATTGGGCTTAGTGAAGAATTGGTTTCCTACCGCTGAAAATTTGCCAGGAAAATTGAATCAGCACCATCTGAGGTAATGTTGTGATATTCCTTATTGCTTCTTAGCAGATAATGCATATGGAAGATGTCCAAGCTAATTTTTGTAGCATAGAGGAAGAGGATGTCTCCATTCATTCCCTCAGCTGCCAATTTCACAAGCTATCCACTGCTTGTCCAAATCCCCAGTGACCTTTGTTTGCTCTTATTTTTGGGAGAAATTGAAACGTCCCTGGGAGGGAGTAGTTGAGGTATGAACTACTAAGGAGGTAAAATCATGTCTGATAACGCCCATCAAATGGAAAGAAGCTATTCAATCCGGAGCCTTTCAAACAGAGGTGGTTCTGGTATGCAGCAACTTAATCACATCTACTGCAATTCGGTATATAAAAGTCCTATCTGTTAAATCTTCTGCATGTTTCAATGTGTGAATGGCCAATGGTGTCTTAACTATCATGTGATCTTTAATGGATTCAAAAGTTGCATCCCCAGAGCAAATGATAGACTTATCCTTCTTTTCCTTATTTACCTGTTAAAGTTTTTTTGTCTTTCAATCTTATTTCCTGACATCAGAATTTTGAAACTAATTGACACATCATATTCATATCAGAAGAATTGGGATGGGATAGGAGTTCTCTCATTGTTCAGCAATTAGTGTAGTGTTCTGTTATACTTTGGACTAGAACATTTTTTTTTTTTTTAGGAAAAGTTGTGGCAGACAGTTTAATTAGTAATTTTCCTGTATGGTTTCTTTGATGCAGAGATGACTAGCAGTTATATGGTGGAATCAGGATTCTTCGTGTCATCCTTCGCTGCTACTATGTTCATAGGTGCATTGGCAACGGTTGGGATCTTGTTAATCAGCTTGCTGGTGGTGTTAGCAGTGATGTTGCAATCTTGCGAAAGTAAAAATTCAGGGGTTGTTCAAAGTCAGAAGTTAATTTATTATCACAGAATTTGCAACATATATGCTCAGCATGCGGAGCTCAGTGGCTTGAAAGAACATGACTGTCCTCCCTTCTGTGGGGTTCTTGCTAAGCAATACATCAAAGGAGGTCTCTATGCTAGAGAATTAAATGCCACAAATGCAGTGATTCAGAATTACCTTGGTGCTGTTACAGCAATAGATGGTGGTCTAGATGTTGTTTTGATGGATGCAGATGACATTTTATCTCTACATCCTCTTGACGTTGATCTGGTCACAAACAGGTAAGTTCTTGTCTTTTTATGTTCTGTGCTGTTTCTTACTATTAATCCTCGTGAAGTGCCAACATATTAATTCTGTTCACACATCAAAGGGCCAAGTACTCTGATAGTTCATCTTTTTCTCTTTTGGTTCTCTCTAGTGTCTCCTTAGGGAGTTCATTTTCCTAGTTATCGCTGTACAGTGGCTACTTTCAAATCCCACCAGCAGCAGCTGCATCCTTCACTCTACCTTGGAAGTTTTAGATTACTAACTTTTGTTCAATCTAGGCAAGGGAAGTTAATGATGCATCAAAGTTTACACTCCTCCATCAAGTCCCTTGATTCTCATGTTCTTTTTCATGGAACAGATTTGAAAAATTTGACAGTGAGAGTTTTGAAGAGGCAAATCATTTAAAGCAAAGTTATCTCCTTCAATTGTACACGGAGTTGCAAGCACGTGGGTGGACTTTGGTTTTCTTTTCTAGAAAATCCCAAAGAGAACAGAATGTTGCCAGGGAGATCATATATTCTGCAGGATTCAGAAGTTGGTATTCTTTGATTATGAGGTACTTCGGCTAATCTCTTTTGATAATGGACACCGTTTAGTGTTGGCCTGCCATCTTTCAATATAAAGTTGGAGTGTCTTGGAATTTCTCCTTTATCATCCTTCTCCCTCCCCCCCCCAAAAAAAAAAAAAGAAAAAGAAAAAGAAAAAGAAGAAGAATACATTAGAAGGGTCATACGGCTACTTTAGAATCTTGTTCATAGTTGCACTAGTGATTGTGTTAGGCTTAATATATCTGCTTCGAACCATGTTCATTCTTTGTTGCTGTCATCTCATAAGTTGGTATTCTTTGATTTTAAGGTACTTTGGTGAATTCAGAGACAACTCTTTTGATAATGAACATCGTTTAGTGTTGGCCTGCTATCTCTTAAAATAGAGTTGGAGTGTCTTGAAATTTCTCCTTTATCATTCCCTCCCAACCACCCCCCCAAAAAAAAAGAAAAAAAAGAAAATTAATACATTAGAAGTGTCATATGGCTACTTTAGAATCTTGTTCATACTTGCACTAGTGATTGTGTTAGGCTTAATATATCTGCTTTGAACCATGTTCATTCTTTGTTGCTGTTGTCTCATGGTAAATCGGTTTCACTCTCAAAGATTCTTGCTTACAAGGTTGCATCTAAATTCTTCCATATGTTTGCTTCTGGGTGAGAAGCTATTATAGAGAAAGAATGGACATAATGGGCATATTAAGTGATTAAATTCAGCAGATCTGCCAAGCTCTTGAACTATGCGGTTGAAAAATGGCCATTTTCTCTCGCAGTTTGATGAAAGACCAATTCTTCATAGCCTTTAGCGTTTATTTTATATAGGTTGAATTGGGCATGAGATTTTTCTTGTCTGAATTAGTTTACCCTCTGACAGATCCAACGATGAACTGCAAATTGATAGCAGAACGTACTTTTCCAGGCGAAGGGAAGCATTGGAAAAGGATGGTTTCCGGATTGCAGGTGTAATTAGTAGCCACATGGATGCTTTAACAGGTCCATTCTCAGGGAAGTTGATATTAAAGATTCCAAACCCAATCTGTTACAAATATTCATCGGCACATTGACATCCAAAAGAAGCAGTATTGGTATCTCTCCATGGTGGATGACTGTTTCAAGTCACTGATGCTTTGAGCGTCAATCCACTTGACTTAACCATGCCTAAATTATGATTATCTCCAGAGCCATTATATGGTGGATGGTTGCTGAAGTGATCAAATTTAGTCTTCGCCCCGTATGAGGAGAGTGAAGTACCTATCTTCAATTTTTCATTTCTATCTCTGGTTAGAATCCACTACTATTTGCGTCCCTTCTCTGGCAGTTCAAAGGGAATTTTTGGTAATGATGTTGTTCATGATGATTTCTTTCATACCGGTTGCTGTAGGTTTTATGTCAAGGAACTCATATACGAATTTAAAATGTGTATTACCAAAAATATACAGCACGACTACATTTCAGCTACTGTTATACTAAACGGGTTTTTTGCTTGCTTTTGAAACTAGTGGATGAAGTATAAGCTCTACCTTCAGTGTCTGCTTCCTACAGGATTCCAGCAACTTGAATGGCACCAAGTGTGAATAATGTTGCATTAACTAAACTAGAATAAAATGAAGTATCCACGACAGCCATTCCTTGAACGTGTAAGATTCATCCTTTCTTGAAGAAGATAATTAAGTAAAATTCCAGGGCCAAGTCTTGTAAACAACGGTCTCTGTTGCAATTTCTATATTATATGCTGAGTTTGCTTCGGTTCACCTTTGGAAAATATATAGAGCTATTGCCCTTAAATGGACGTTCGGCGAATCCCAACCAAATGCAATTTGAATGCTAGATCGTTGGGTTCCTTTGAACTGGGACTGGGAGGAGTCGGGTACTAATTTCAATACCGGCATGTAAATAGTCGAAACCAAACACCATAAGTGCCATAAATTGAAACGAATGCACTGGAGCTGTGATGGTACATGCGATCCGCATATCTGAAAATTTCTTAAGATGAATGAGATTCAATAGAAATGGCTCAAGCAATCAGGAAATAGAGAATTTAGCTGAGGCACAAGCCATGCAAGGGGGTGATTCTAATCCCATCGGTTCATACAGTCGATGACTCGCCTCTATCCACAGGATTTACGCGCAAAACTAACACAAGATCCACACCGGAATGGACAGGCACACTACACCAGGACTACAGAGAGAATATCTCCAATGTAGAATTCAAGTCATAAGGGTAGAATATATAAAAAGGCTTTAGAAACTACGGGCTAGTGTAAAAGCTCTATCTATGCCCCTACTAGTCTTATTCTTATGATGCCGTAGGCGAGTAGTAGTTTCGGAAGCTACAGAGCAACTCATTCACACATAAAGTCAGAACTCGATCGCTATCTCCTCTCTTAAACAATCCTATTCCCTCAGCAAATTCGACTTCTTTGTTTATCAGGAAGTGCAGAAAAGAGAGTACTTTCCAAAGATTGGACTATCATGACCCCATCCCTCGCTCGTGAGGGTACTCTTCTCTACTCATTCCGCTCTTGCCTTTGTTCTTTAGTGAGAAAAATCAATGAGTTCTTAAACCCAAGTCAACTTTAAACTTCAGTCTACATTGCACCAATACGAGTAATTTACATCACGAGGCTCGCTACAATTGCCACGTATTGAACTTCTAACAGCTGATTCTGTTGTTGCCCACAAAACAAAGGCATGTAAGAGTTTGGTTGCACCTAGTCAATAGATGGATCAGCTGACTGTAGGCGCCGCAACCATGCAATCCGCACGCTAGGCTTCTTCAGCTGCAGGAAGATTTCCCTATATTCCCTCTTCAGGAAGACCTCCAATGCGAACAAATATAGGTCACTTCCCTGCTCCACATCCTCCATCTCATCAAGACACTCGATGCATTCACCAATACTATAATTTAGTTTGTTTTTGGGTGTTGCAAGACTCGCAGCATTCCTCTGCATGGTTGCAGTGCTCCTCGATTCAACTGCATTGGGCAAGTGCTCCTTTCTCGGTTCCGATTTGGCAATTTCTGGCTCTGCGGTATGCACAGTCGAGGTGGTTGAACTATCATTTAGCCTCCTATGTTTCCTTGGCGGTTCTGGCTCTCCAGAGTCTTTTCTTCCACCAAAAAGGACTTCCAGCTGGTCAGTCAGATAAAGTTCTTTATACCGAAATTGTGCAGATTCTGGGTTTTCCTGCATTGTATACCTAGCACTATCAGAAACTCATATAGTCGTTCCAATTTCACATAAGTAGGACACCTATAGTGAGCTCATTAGAATACCTGTATATAGTTGTTCCAATCATCTTCAGTCGCACCAAATCTCTTGGTATTTGGATCCCATTTCATCCTACTATCACCAACCAGCTCACACCAGATTCTCCATTGCTGCTTGGTTAGGTCCCAATGATCCTCCAATTGCTTCTTGTCAAGTGAAAGACCAGTCTTGCGGTTAAATGATCTGATAACATGTCTCCAGCCTTCCTTGGTAATACATTTATTACCCTTCAACGTCTGTTCTGTGCAGAGATCAACAAATATCTTGTGACAATCAGGTGTCCACTTAGCTTTTGGTTTAAGAGCTGGTAAGCACGAGTTTTGTCTACCAGGACTTGTTTCGCTGTATGTATCCAGGTTGCCATCTGACCCACTGCTTACATCAAGTTCATGTACAGCCTCAATTTTGGGCGCCTTCATTGTTATGGCTTGACCTTCTGTTTGGAAGGGGGAGGTCACTGACCCACCTTTGTGCATACATTGAGTGAGAAGTCCTGCATCTTTCTTACTTATTGCTCCATCAAATATGATTTCCAATTTGTCTACAAACTGGAGTTCCTTAAACTGGAATTGCGCAGCTGCTGGGTTTGCCTGGGATAAATAAAGTAATGTATGTCTTTATCTCTCCATTTTCCGAACTGAATGGTAAGGACAAAAGAGTGAGTTAATTTCCGTACCTTAACATACAAAGCCCACTCTTTTTCAGTAGCTCCAAACTTGTTGGAACTCCGGTCCCATTTCATATAAACAGTACCAGTTAGCTTGCACCATACTTTCCACTGTTCCCTCATCACATCCCAATGGCTCTTCATCTGCTTCCTATCATAACTTATTCCTGTTCTTTCATGAAATAGTTTAACAATGTTCATCCATCCCTCCCTTGTAAAATATGTCCCTGGCCTGTTCCCTCCGTTAACCTGCTCCAGACAAAGATCGACGAATACTTTGTGGAGGTCTGGTGTCCAGTATGCCTTTGACTTTGGCACCGGATGTGATGAGCTTAACCACATATCTTCACCACAGTTGGGATGGTTAGTGTAAAGTGTAAAGTTGTTGACTTGCAGCTGGGGCAACAGCACGGAGTAAATTTAACATTTCAAATGCATCATTGATGCTACCGATAACTCCATAACACCACCCATTTAGAAGAAGAAGGAAAGAAGATTCTGCAAACAGAAGAAACATATAAGAAAATAAGACTTTAGCGAGACATGTATAAGAGCAGCATAATCAATGCAAACAATGACCAAGCTACGAAGGAGCACAAAAGCGTGTCAACCGATAAAGACAATCTTCAGAGCACTGAATAAATAGAGTTTCTACTACATGATAAAAGATAAACGAAAAGGTACATGCCCAATTCCCAATCATGCCATGGACATGCCAAATGCATGTGCATGGAAGGAGGAACTGTGGTTCATGATAATGCATGAGTAATTCAATTTGAGCCCAAGGAAACAATAGGAAAGGTTAAATTTGAAAATAAAAACTGTTCCTTGCAACTTGTAATTGTCCACATTGTTAAGCCGCATGTTCAACTAGAGATTCCAGTGTTTCCATGAAGAAGGCACGCATAGTTTGCAAACAATGCTCTTCCGGGCACAGCTCGGCTACTGGAATCCTCTACAGCAAATTGAATGTACCACATTTCCTAACTTGGCACAGAATGTCTAGTGATTCATACAGTGAGCAGAACTAATAAAACCCCAGATCACAGAGAACAGCTGATATGCCCATAGGATTGCATCATTTTTGTGTCTTAAAAGACACAGTCCGGACACGTAGTTCCTGAAGTAATATGGAAAATGAACACCTCCTCATCGTGTTGGCCATTTCAACTTATATCGGTCTATGCACACCAACAAACAACCAATATTAAAATATGAGGGGCTTAAATTAAATAGGCAAAGCAACAAAAATTGCCGCAAAGTCAGAAATCTGAAAATCAACGGAAAGCACCCAAAAAACATCTATAAAATGAAGACATACAAATTTTAACATGATAAATTGGTCCAGGCCTGCTCCAGACGCACACATTATCTGACCAGGCAACTATAACACGCGCTCTCTCTCTCTCTCTCTGGGGAAATGGAATTTTACAAAATACACACAGACTAATGCACTTAGCAATGAAAACACAAAAAAGTTGAGATTTTTCTTACAATCATCGCATGCGAAGCAACCGCAAACTGTCACGAGGGGAAGTGGGTCTCGATCGAACTAGGCACGGACACGAAAAGCTGCACACTGCGAGCAACCTCATCGAACATCATCACGCTTTGAAGCTACTAACCAACGTCGTCAAAGGCCAGAAAACGAGAAGGAAGAAGAGAAAAAGACATACCCAAGTGAGCGGATTCGAAGGACCTCAATTTGGCCTGCTCGTCGTGTCTTCTTCCCATTGAGACGCAGAGAGAGAGAGAGAGAGAGAGAGAAAGAGAGAGGGGGGACAAAGGAGAAACTGAATCCGGGTTGTGAATGGGGCTGAGTCGGATCTTCACGGGCAGTGGCGGGCCTGGCCCAAATTCTTCAGCCATTCTCGTTACGAACCCCCCATCCGACAGCACATGCTCAGGTCACTGTCCTCAGAATTAGGGGTGAGCGGTTCCAGGTTCCGGTTCGGTTCCGTCTGGAACCTGGAACCTACCCTCGGGTACAGGTTCCAAAAAATTTGGAACCTGGAACCTACCCGTCAGAACCAAGAACCTGGAACCTACCCGGTCACAGGTTCCAGGGTCGGTTCCAGGTTCCAACAGGTTCTTTTTTTTTTCTTCATTTTTAAATTTGAATTATAACATACGCGCATGTCATCGGATATGCTGGCTATCGCCAATCTTTCTTCTCAAACCATATTCTGTGATGAGTACGAGCATGATGTTCGCGCACTCTCTTGGGAGATCGGTGACAATTCATATGATGAACTGAAATCGATATATTTCTGCAGTGAATGAATGGATGACCTATCTGGGCTGGCGGAGAGTCTGGCAGGGTGAAAGGATTCCATTCGGTCATAGAGCGAGGAGGATGGTTGATCTGTGCTTGATCTTCCAGAGCTGATGAACGATATGTCAGTTTCTACTTCTGGCATCATCCCTGCCGCATATGCTGATGAGCCTCTTCTTTTATCCAATGCTGACCTGTTTCATTATTTTTTCATTGAACTCGTTGAATGAGTCTAAACTTATAAAACCAGTAGCATGACATGATCACAATGAGAGTACTCAACCTATGCTGCCTTTCCCCTCCTCTCACAAGTCACGAGACTTGCAACTATATGGACCCAATATCCAACTTGACATGCATCAAGGATAGTCAAGAAAAAAAAAGGCATTTCTTGCCAAAGATTCGTCTCTTTGTAAATTGAAATGTCTATAGACTACAAGCATTTGAAACCCCCATATGCATTCAATCATCAACAAGAACAGAACATTCATCCTCAGCACGCCTCCATTATCATCAACAAGAAGAACGACATCGACGCGCGCTAAAAGCGTCGCCTTAAGATCGACGGAAAGCGAGATTAGATGAGGACCGTACCTTGATTGATCCTGGCAAATGCCGAATTCAAGAGAAGGCAAATCGCAATGTTTCCAGAACAGGGACCCTTAGGCTTCGTGATAAACGAGTCCAGCGACTGGCGTCGAGCGGCGGCGGCGTGGCCTGCGGCGTCCGGCGGCGGCCTCGAGGGCGAGCGGCGTTGGCGACGGGCAAAGCGGCCTCAGCGACGGGCAGAGAACGGGAGAGCCTGGCGTCGAGCGGCGAGGGTTCGGGCGAGCGGCCTCAGCGACGGGCATAGCACGAGAGAGACTGGCGTCGAGCGGCGAGGGTTCGGGCGAGCGGCCTCGGCGACGGGTAGAGCACGAGAGAGACTGGCGTCGAGCGGCGAGGGTTCGGGCGAGCGGCCTCGGCGACTGGCTTGTCGGACGGCGAGATGGCTTGTCGGATGGCGAGATGACTTGTCGGACGAGGGGTGGGTGGTGGTGGTTCGGTGGCCAAGAGGTGGTGGTGAGTAGGGCGTGGGGCGGCGGTGTGGTGGTGGGTTAAGCAGCGAGCGGCGGCAAGAGGAGGAGGAAGAAGAAAAAGAAGAAGAAGAAGAAGGGGTAGGGTTTCGGCCGAGAGAGGGGGAAAGGGAAGAGAGAGAGAGAGAAGAAAAGAAAAAGTTGGGGGGGGGGGGGGGAGGAAGTGACGTGACGAGGGAAAAGGGGAGAAAAGAAAGAGAGAGAGAGAGAGAGAAGAAAGGGAAAGGGGGGGGAAGAATCCGCAGAGGGGGGGGGGGGGGGGGGGGGAAATCTTGCGGGGGAAAAGTTAAGATTTTTTTTTTTTTAAAATTATGACCGGTTCCGGTTCCGGTTCCCGGTTCCCCTTTTAGGGAACCGGGAACCGGAACCGGAACGCCGGTTCCCAGAAAAAGGGAACCGGGAACCGGAACCGGTCTCTTTAGAACCGGGAACCGAACCGGAACCTCCTCCGGTTCGGTTCCCGGTTCCCGGTTACCCGGGAACCGTGCTCACCCCTACTCAGAATGTCCACGGCTCGTCAGCTTTCGTGAAGAGCACACGGCTTTCGATGGGCGTGTAAAGTTGGTGGGCTGCATGCACTCATGTTTCGCCTTTAATGCAGTGAATTCACGCACGACAGTCGAGAGTTAAATCCGAACTTTACAGCTCACGTAGGCTCCATCGCAGCAGCAGACGGCGATGCGCAAAGATAATGAAGTCCCTGTAGCCTCGTTGTGAATGCGACTAAACTTCAGCGATCACAAATGAAATTACCTCGTAATTTCGGGCTCGATATGGGAAAAGAAAGGTAGGAAAGCAAATCAAATGGGCAACGTGCTCTCAGGCAGGGAAGGAGAGGCGATGATGGACGGACGGGGCATCATCACGTACGGGAATGCGCGTGAAAAACAAATGGTTGGCCGCATCATCATCGTGGACCGGCTCCTCGAAATGGAATGTCCGTCCTTTCGAGGGAATGTCATGCGAGCATGTTCCTTTTGGTCAAAGGGTCGCATAAGACCAGGTAAGCGAGCCGAACCTTGGCTCGGCTTTGGCTGGAGACTGGAGACTGGAGACTGGAGCCGAGCCACGAGATGCTAAGGGAAGCCGTGATCTTGGAGAAGTCTTAAGGTATATTCATTGCGAATTTGAAGTGATTACCGAAGACGAAGATTGGAAAATTTTGTTGGTCTCCAACCATCCCGTCCGTCCGTCCGTCCGTGCAGAGACCAGTCAGCGATGCGGCTCCTTCTAAATTAGAGGATTTGCTGTCTAAAGCGATCTGTATAATTCACGAGGTAGGATCGACTGCGTATCATCCTAACTTAGGATAATACAGGAGTTGATTTGGGGGACCCCACGGGACAGAGGAAGAAGACAGAGATCCAACGAGAAAACAGGGAAGCCGCGTCAGGAAAGAGAGTTGGTTGAATCAGATCGAGTGTGGGAGCCATTTTTTTGCTTCCGCCCAACTTCACTGATATTTTTCTCCTTCCTTTTCTTTTAATTTTTTTCTCTCTCTCTCTCTCTCAAAAGAAGAGAAGGCCAAAAAGGAAAAAAAAGAAAGGAAAATTATTACCACCATCATCAGCATCATCATCCACTTCGCTGCATCCGCTCCCCGCAAAAAAGAGCGACCATTCTCTCTCTCTCTCTCTGAAGATCCTCTCTGGCGATAAATCACTGTTGCCCATTTCTTTCTTGGCTCCGTTCTGGTGCTTCCTCTCTCTGTCTTCGACACTTCAGCTCGTGCGAGCCGAAAAATCGATCCTTTTCTGCTTCCTTTTGCCTCTGTTCCAGGTACCCATCTTTATTTCTTTAAAGTTGTTGATGTTTATCTGAACTTTTCGAGTCAGATCTCTATCCCTATGGTTCTAGTTCAAACCCATTTCACATGCATTCCTATGCCCTGCATATTGTTACTTGTTAGCCACATGATTTGGTCATTTGGTCAAAGAACCTTTTCCCCTGTGGGTTTTACAAACTTCGGATCCTTTTTAGAGAACCCAATCCGTGACAAATCCCCGTGACTTGACTTTATGTCAAATGGGTTCTTGCAGCTGATTCGGATTGTTTACATGTCAAAGTTTCTTCATTTCTTTGTTCATGACTAGAGTGGTAATTTCTTTCGTCAAGGTTGATTTGAGGGACTTTTTCCATTAGATGGTGTGGTGTTCTTTGATTCTCATTGCTTCCTCGCATTCTGAATTTTAAACTTGTTTTATCTAAAAGTACAGCTGTAGTCGAGTAACCAGGAGTCAATTGATACTGGGTCGATCTGGTCGGCAACTTTTGTTGGAAGTTTGAGGAATCTGATTGAGAGAAGAGGTAGATCTAAAGGATCAGAAGGATGTCATTTACCGGCACCCAAGTTAAATGCAAGGCTTGCGAAAAGACAGTTTATCCTGTTGAACAGATATCTGCGGATGGGGTTGCATACCACAAGTCTTGCTTCAAGTGCAGCCACTGCAAAGGCACATTAAAGGTGTGCCATTTTTCCATTGGCTTACAATCTGCAGTTTTTTGTTAGATGATGCTATTATATGTGGATGCAATGTCTGTGTCTTGTATATTTGGTAGACTTGAGTCTAGAAGAAGAAACTTGGATATTGCATTTGTTGCAAGTAATTACTCATTGTTCTGTGCACATGGAGTGAGTATATAAGCATCGTGTTCTGATGGATTAAAGCTGAGTTTAAAATGAATTCCTTTGATCTCTGCTATGCCCCTATTTATGACTAAGTTCACTCAACAATTCTTGTCGGGAAACGAAGTCGACATTATGTAGTCATTGTCTGCCACAGATTAGAGGTGCATTTTAAGGATAATGAAGCAAATGCATTTGCCTTATAAGGATCCATGTCATGATTTCAGCTGAGCAGCTACTCCTCAATGGAAGGAGTTCTATACTGCAAGCCTCACTTTGAGCAGCTTTTCAAGGAGACTGGTAATTTCAACAAGAACTTTCAGTCACGTAAGTCTTGTGCTTTATTAAAATCATGCACTTTATGCGATTGACCGGCTGTTGTTTAACACCGCTTAATTTGCCATGATTCATGTTCAACAGCTGCAAAGTCAGCTGAGAAGTTAACTCCAGAGCTGGTAAACTTTCATTAGATCACTTGAGCCAATTATGAGTGCGTAAATTTCATAGAATGTTATTAGATATCATCGAGTGTCATTGCTAGTGCATTTGATTTTGCAGACAAGATCACCTAGCAAGGCTGCTGGCATGTTTTCTGGTACACAAGATAAATGTGCAACTTGTGGCAAAACTGCCTATCCGCTGGAGAAGGTACATTTTGCTTGTCTCAAAGAGTCTTGATATTGGATATCAATTATGAGGCCGTTGGTTTGATAGTAATGCTTTCTGTAAGAGTCATTTCATGCAGAATCCTAGTTTTCACATTGTTGGCAGTGGCATGCATTATTTCACAGTTTTTATATATCTTGTTCTCGAATGGACAGGTCTCTACCTTTGTCTCAAGGTTTTTAACATTATGGGCTTCACGTCTTCTTTTGCTTTATGCAGTGTTAGAAAGTTAAATGTAGCAGTCCTTTCCTTACTGTGTTGCATTCTTGATATATTCGTATGAGAAAATATTTGCTAGTTAGGCATTACAAGTAAAGGCGTGATGTGTTGGTGAGTAATCTTTGAATGTGGAAACTTTGGTGGCATGAGTTATCTATGATATTCTGTCTGTTTGATGAGGGAATACAGAAAGCATGGTTGTTCTTCTATAGAGTTATGTTCTCCACCTGGAATTCCAATTTTCTGTTTTTCTTCTTGTAAAGCTCTAAAGCACCCAAGGAGAAACTTCTGTTCGAGTTGTTGGACACCCCGAGCAGAAACTGCTCATTCACTGATGTTAAACTTCTGCTTAGCATGAGCCTTTCTTGCAATCGATTTCACATCAGTGTAACATTGCTTCTTGTGAAATGCTTTTAGGTGCTTAAAGTTGCATTATAACAGCTTTCTAGTTGATTTATTTGTTCCCCAGCTTCAATAATTTTTTTTTTTTTCGGTTCTAATGGCTTGACTTATATTTCCTGAAGAAACTGCGTGGCCAACTCTGTTTATTAACAAAAATTGCAGGTAACAGTGGAGAGCCAGAGCTATCACAAATCATGTTTCAAGTGCTCTCACGGAGGTTGCCCCATAACCCCATCAAACTACGCAGCTCTGGAGGGCATCTTGTACTGCAAACATCACTTCTCCCAGCTTTTTAAGGAGAAAGGAAGCTATAACCATCTCATCAAGTCTGCATCAGTGAAACGGGCTGCAGCATCAATTCCAGAAGCTTAAAATGACCTTTCTTGTGATGTTTCTTGTGCGGTTATTTGGTCGGTCTTGATGTGTGCCTTTCGTTTGTCTAGCTTGTTCATCTTGGGGGAGCTAATGAACTTGGTTCCTCCGTTTCTGCTTTCCGCAAATCCTGTGACAAGCCCTTTCTTATGTTGTGATGGATAATAGAGTCCGAGGTTGTGAATTGACATTTTTATTGAACCGCAGATGAGTTTCGGACAATCTTGTTGCAGTTTGCTTTTCCGTTTGCAAACTTGTGCTACTGAAATTACGCGTCTTATTTCCCTTTTTCCTAACAAACTATAGTTTCCCAGATGAGCAGCAAAGTCAGGGAGCTGCCTTTTCCATGGCTACTTTACGATTGGCCTATCAAATGAATGGATCGGATTAAGTCCTAAATAGTCCAATCTAAATTGACTTATTAATATGTTTATGATCCATTTTGACTTATTAATCTATTTATGATCCATTTATTTGTAATGCGAATTTATTGATTCATATCCAATCCAATTCATACATAATTCATACTTCATCTAACTCATATTATTAAGACACTTTCATATTTAATCTAATGTAGAAGCATTTGTATTGAGAGTGGAGTGAGCATAAGAGGGGTTGCAAATGTGAGTTGGGACTAAATAAGTTGTAAACCAATTTATGATTCATGTATGATCCACTTAACATTCATATTATATACGGTGACTTAAGCCACCATATATGGATTAATAAATGAGTTTATGACTCATTACCCACCATATTTGGGTTAATAAATGAGTTTATGACTCATTTTGACAGATTTATTAATGAGTTGGACTCATTTTGACAGATTTATTTAACAGTGAAGAAGGGCGCTATGATGTCAAGTTCCTTTAGATTTAAGACCCTTTATTTAGTGAGAATCCTACTAGGTGGAGCATCAGGCTACAGCTGTTTGTTATGAAAACCGACGGCAAATTCAATAAGAACGACATTTGTGTTACAATACAGACAGAAACAGGCTGTATCATTGAAGCAGACATCACTCTGAATCTCACTCATTATGATCGAAAATAAATGTCAGAAGGTTATGCATCAAAAGTTTGGGACAAGAATTGGCCACTCCTACCAGTGTACCTTATGAAGAATCCAACTCGACCCGATCACGAGCATTTTGTGAAATTCTCAAGATTCTATCTAAGGAGCATGTTCAGACTTCTAAACGTTTTGACTTGTGCTCCGAACATAATCAACCGTGCTGCAAAATTTGCACTAGACCATAATCTGTCTGAAAGAAATGAGGAATTCAAAACATAAATGAGCAGGCGAATTAAAATCATGAGCTCCTTTCATTAATTAATCACTGTAAGAAACATCAATAACAGATTGGTTGTGTTGATACTCAATTCTACAGCCACTATAAAAGAATATAAAAGAAAATGATGTATCTCCACAACCCCAAAAACTGGAAATATAAGAGACAAATCATTCACTTATTGAATTTTCTACTTTGGACTAATCTTGTCTAATTGTTGCTAACACAGTGGAAACCATCTCCAGGCTTCCAGGGGGAAAAAATAGAATGATAGGCGAAACCTTCACCAGCTGCTAGCACAAGCCCAACTTGCCTCCACTAAATATCCCGTGCTGGAAAACAAATATAGGGCTAATTCTTCCTTGAATAATTATGATTTGCTCCTCTTTTTGGCTTCACTGTAGAGTATAACTCCTAAGACGGTTAAGGAGTAGCCTAGCATTCCTGTGACGGACACAGGATTCCTGAAAATCAAGATTGACACCACCACTGCTACAGCACCTTTTGCATTTCCCAGCACCTGAAAGAACAACCAATTCTTAGAAACTCTTCCACACAAATCATTCGGTCATTCCAAGTCTAATCAACATCACTCAAAGAATAATTAAACATCAGTAATGATGGTTATCCCAGGCCT
Organism: Eucalyptus cladocalyx; assembly: GCA_017140615.1. Taxonomy (NCBI): domain Eukaryota; kingdom Viridiplantae; phylum Streptophyta; class Magnoliopsida; order Myrtales; family Myrtaceae; genus Eucalyptus; species Eucalyptus cladocalyx. Next base: position 10,311,433 of record CM029519.1, read on the forward strand.
AGTCAACATCATTAAAGGATGTTCATTATATAAAGAAACAGCTTCTTCAGAGCAAAAATATACTGATAAGTCGAAACAACTCCCATGCCCTTCCTTCCTCTGCTTATAAAAATATAAGTGTAATGGAAGACACACAAAATTACAGAATGTGAATAGAGAAGGAAAAAAATCCCCTCCACCAAATAGCTCACAACAGCATATAGCCTCATCCATTGGACATGATTTAATACACAGTACATTTGAACAGACATCTATATACTCTTAAAAGAAAAGTATAAAACTGGAAATACTATTTGGCCCTACATAACCTACTTCACTGAACAACAATACCTACATATAGCCCAAGAAGATAATAAAAATCAACACTTTTGATTGACCATAGCACTGAGAAAATGCTGTTCTTGGAACAAAACCATTTAGAGGTTAAAGACTCCGCAAGATTCGGGACGTTACTTTTATCAGATCCAATAAAATTCAGACTGAATTATAAGACCACAAACTGCCTAATTCATCGATATCCTAAAAGAATGTCTGGCCATGGGGAACAGAATTAGCTACACAAAGATAGGACCTTACACAACAACTCATCCCTAGTTATGAGACATGTAGTGTCCAACAGGACAAGTTTCTCCCTGTCAAGCCGATGTTTAGCCAACAACTCCATTCCCTATAATACATACTTGTCAAGGACCTCAACAATCTAAAATTTAGCCAACAACTCCATTCCCTATTGATACATACTTGTCATGCACCTCCGCAATTTAAAATTCAGCCAGCAACTCCATTCCCTATTAATACATACTTGTCAAGGACCCCCACGATTTAAAATTCTCCTAGGTTCAGTGGATAAGCACTCTCCATGAACTTTTTTTTCATTATTCACATCAGTAATCAGCCGATAATATGAACAAATCACCTCTTTACCCCCTTCAGATAGGGTCATCAAGTCCACTTAATTGATTGCATAAAAATGATACAATCACTTCTTTGTGCCTGTTCGTACAGTATTTATATATGATCGGTCTATACCAACAAGGATACAAGTGAGATAATCTGATGGCGCAAGTGCTGTTACCAATTTCTCACCAATGAATAGTATCCACAGAAAATAAAATTTGAATGCATACTAGGCTTCTTATCTGGATTCCAATTGATCCTTTACAATCCAACACAATGTTTTTGCACCAATGATCTCTTTCTCCTTTTCAAATAGAACAGCATTAAACAAGAGATGAAGGTAGCCAATATCTAAACACAAAACTAAAAGAACGCGTAATAAGAAGAAATTGGTACCTGGAGAGTCAGAGCGCTGGTATGTTTTGTAACCAAAAAGTTGGTCAAGTTGACAAAATATGCGAGTGATGAATTGAAAAGCAGATACCAAATGATCCTAAAATCTTCTCTTGCCAAAGCTAGGGTAATGCCGACCACATTTTCTTCCATTAAAAGTGTTGCAGGGAGCAGAAACACCACAGCTATGGGAGCCATGTACAATAACAGATTCATAGAATTCAGCTTCTCCCTGTAGAAAAGTCAGCTTCAGTTATATTTCAACTACTCAAACAAGAAGGGAGGGAGCAGTGGGGGGGGGGGGAGGGAGAGCCTACCCTTCAGAAGAAAGGAGGATTCCTTGCAGAACAGATTTCAATGCCCGTGCTGCAGTAGCTGCCACACACATGATGAAGCCAAATAGATGGAAACTCGGTTCACCCTGAAGCCATAAGGAACTAATAGTTATGAGTATTAAGATGATTCCACTGAAAAAACAATGTTCGTGACAGATAAAGAAGCTCTACAAATTTATAGGTTTTCAAAGTAAAGATTGCAAGAGTAATAAAAGGCCATAGGCATTTTAATGTTAGTTATCATTGGAACCATGGGTTCCTGCGAACTAGGTAAAGCCAATCTGAGAACGTCATCAGGAAATGTAACACAGATCTTTCACATTAGCAAAAAGCTCCTCATAAACATATGCCATCGCTTGTGGAAAAGAGGCCTTTGTCAATAGCATCAGACAACATCATGCGACTTTATGCAAGTGGGGACCATACTTTGTAGCTATCTCTGTTTATTCAACTGAATGAAAATTTTAGTGGCTGGGAGACATGAAAAGAGACAAATAGTGAGCGCATTTTGCATCCATCAGATCTCCCTCTCGAACAGCATCTTAGCACTCTAATGGTAGCATAAACTTAGCCCACGTTTCCTCATATGACAATTTGCATTTTGGCATACAGGCAAAGACAATCGTATAAACATGAATCGCCCATGAATCTATTTATCTCTTCCCTTCTCTTCTACTTGCCAAGTTAACTCAAAAGAAGGAACAATAGAAAGACATTTCTTAAAATAGGCGAATGCCTTCGAATCTAGGACTATAATTAAGAGGAAAACCGTGCATGTGATTAAAAACCATAATCTATCTGTTTTTCCAGCTTTAAGCACGGTTTGCAGCGCAAAATCAATCCACTCGGCACAATGGCCGATCCTTTCCTGAAACCCCTACCGAAGTCGAAAGAATGACTACTGTTGTAAAGTACCTCTGACGACCGACAAGAAAGACCATAAATCTACAGCAGAAGCAAGAATAACTTTTGATCCAACGCAACCTTCCTTATACCGGAAGCTTCCATGGTGCCATATATCCCACCTCTCACAATCATAAATTAGAATTCCCCAATCTCATCATCTGAAGTATTGCTGCATAGGCTGCCTGGCCCCCATCCTAATCGTTTCGGTATCTACTAACTACCGACCCTTTCCCACTACGTAGCAGATATATCCAGATGAAAATGCAGTTTCGGAAACTCGAGCTAAGATAAATCACCAGACCCACGTCATCGATCACAATTTCTTGCACACACGACGAAGAAGGCAGCGCAAAACAAAAGCCGGGTCAACATACCCCGCTGGCGATGATGACCCCGGCGACGACGGGGACGAGAGCGAGGTAGGTAAGCCAAGCCTCCCGCTTGAGCGTCATGAGGTAGGCGAAGACGGCGGTGAAGAAGGGGGTGGTGGCGCCGATGGCCTGGTTGAAGGAGACGGGGAGGAAGCGGAGGGAGACGTTGCCGAAGACGACGGAGACGCAGAAGACGAGGCTGAGGGCGGTGATCTTGAGGAGCTGGACGCGGGATCGGATGGTCTGCATCGGGACCATCTTCATCCAGGCGATGGCGATGTAGCTGAGGAGGGAGCAGGCGGTCATGTGGCACATGGTGAGGAAGATCGGGTACTTGAACCCGTAGTTGCTCAGCAGGTACTTGTTGAGCAGGAGGACCCCGATGTTGGAGGAGTACCACGAGGTGACCAGCCCGATCGTGAAGAATCTGCTCGTGGGTTTCATCGCGGAGGACGGAGGAGTGAATCGGGCTTCGATTGGTCGGCGGGGGAGGACGCTAGATCGGTGTCGGCGGGAGGGCGGGGGCTTGTCGGTGGCGGCGGGGAGATCTGGGTAATGCGGGAACGGATGGCGCGAGGAGGAGGAGGAGGAGGAGGGGCGAGTTAGGAGGAGGCTCCATGGATCTCCGGACGGAGTTTCATGTGCGAGAGAGAGAGAGAGATTTCGCCGGAGAGAGGGAAGCCGGGCGAGGGATGGATGGAGAGATTGGTGTCGGAAAATCGAAGGATTGACGACGAAATGTGCGTTTCCCCTGCAGACAGAGAGAGAGAGAGAGAAAGGGAGAGAGGTGGAGCAGGGGAGGGACGCGTTTTAGGAAATGGATCGTCCTCTTCGTCGTCGAGTTTAATAAATTTGGTCATTTAATTAAAAAAAACCATTTTTGTGTTGTATTATTATTATTATTATTTTTTATTTTTTTTGGAGATTTTGATGTGGGCTCTCTCCCTCTTTGTTTATGTTTTCGAGGGTTTTTTTTTTTTTTTTTTTTTTTGTTAATCTCAATAATTTAACTTTGCATATATTCGGGATCCAGCAAGAATAAGAAACTGTGAGTACGTTGTGGGAGGGTACTGGAGGAGGTGTGGTGTGCGACTCAAGGAAAGTAGGAGGAATTCGATCGGTTTGACTAGTATTCAAGAAAATTCCGTGAGAGGGCCTTTATATTTCCGATCGCCAAAAATCAAAATGTTGACCGAATCGAGAAACAGACATCACATAGCCTTCGAATTGATATAACGACACAGATTCCTGGGTCGTTTTGAGAAGTACCCGAATTCGATCTACCCATGACGCTAGTCCGCTATTTCATCATGTGAAAAGGGTGTCGCACGGCTCCTTCGTCGACCGAGTCGACGCGATGGGGGTGATTAATGGCGTTGATTATGCAAGCAAGAGAACAAGTCCGTCACATGGCCAACGGTAGGTACAGCCTAGTTAGTCTAGTCTTCGTGAATGGGGAGAGAATCGTTGACTTTCTATGTGCAAAGATGCCGAATAATGACTGAAGGTGCGTCCGCACTTCCTCGATGGTTGGCGCTTTGCCGCTTGAAGTCCGCCCGGACCATCTAAAGAATAAACGAAGCTCGAAGCTTCGTCCTCCCATAATTGCTATCAGATTTATTTATGACTTCACGTTTGTTTGGAGTCCCTCCAGGACATGTGAATCAATCAAAATATATGGAATTCACGTGGTGCCCTCCTTGTGTTCGCACCAATTGCCACTTGGTCCCTCGTTTTCCAATGTGAAAATTTGCGTCCGAGTCCTTCGATTTCTCGCTAATTCAAAAATAGGAATTGCCCTGATTAATAAAACGAAAGAATTTTCACAGAGAGCACGTTCTCAAAGGTCCATCACGTTCATTGCCATCTACGTTGGACAGGCCTTTATAACGGTAGATCTACGGCAAGCCATGTTGGCTTTGTGAGTCGCGTTTGACCTTTAACTCATTGAAGATCCGCGATGTTCGTGCTTTATTATCAGCTTTGCTTGCGTGAGTGCCTTCCTCACGCTCTGGTACTCCCCTTACAAGGCATCGATCTATTGACTTCTTCACATGCTTTTATGATGGAAAATGTTAAGCGCAGATCTCAATTACCTTTTGGCCGAGTCCCCACTTAATCAAGCAAACGACTTGACTTCCCCCCGCTTTCCTAGCTTCGCACCTAAATTGCCCTTAAGAATCACGACTCGCCAAATTTACTGACATTATCGTGCCCAAGAAGTAACGAGTTCACTGAAGAAAAAATGCCGAAGATTGCTCACACGGAAAGGCCATGGGGTAATTGGGATCCTTTTAACTATGCCATGGACGGTTTGAGGATCATCCATCCACAGTAGCCCTCCATCTTTTTGATGATTTATAGGCTGAGAAAGCTTTTCCTTTTGGAACGGAATAAATAGAAGGTTATATAGTGTTAAGATCTTTAGTGTTTTAGCTATACCAGTCGAGGAAGAGGATCGAGAAGGTGAGTACAAAAAGGAAAAGCACAAGAAAGGTTCTGCTGCTGCTATTTCGCTGAATGGCCTGGGCCAGTTCTTTGTTCCCTAGCTGCACATTATGGGTAGCTTCCACTGCCTATTAAAGAACCAAGGAAGTAGAAAACAGAGTAAGTAATGACCAGATGCATGCATAAACTATGGATCACATCAGATATGGGATTATATGAGAATGTAATTGGAGATGAGTCCTGATGTCTTCTGAAATATTCACTTAATGCTTATACAGAACTCATCTTGAGATCCTTCTCTGAGAAACAACAAAGCAGAAATGCAAATTGCAACTCAAACGTTGTGCAAAGGCGAGACGCCTACAATATAGAACTCGTCCTCAGTCACATCAACTCCTAATATAAGTGATTCGCTGACAGCTAATTGAGACACAGGATAGAATAAAGCTACAAATGGCATCAAGTGAAAGCTCAAATGGAAATTTTCAGTGTTTGGACATTAAGAAACAGTTCCATATATGTGTTTTGAGGATGAAGACAAAATTAAGAAGTTGAAGCAATTCTTGGAAGTGTAAACATGAGAAGCAAGCTAATGCAGAACATCTCAACTATTTACTTGATCTAACAAGTCTCTTTTGTAAAAAGTACTTCCTATGTTTTTTGTGACTACTCAAGAAAAAAAAAGGAAGAAGAATGCATCATTTGGTTGGTCTCGGAAAGTACTGTCGCGGAACAATTCCAGAAGCAGTCCTCAGATTGAAAAACGAATATGAAAAATTATTTTACAAGAAGTTTCATTATTGGGCTCTTAGTCTTTGTGAATTTCTTTATGAATGGAAGTGCACGTTGAAAGTCATAATGGTCAATGAGACAAGAAGTCCCATTCAAGAAATGTGTTCTGTCTATTTTTCACTCATATTAGTCTGCTAATGCTATAAATCAACAGGAAGATTGAGTATAGACACATAGCCTTCCAATTTAGATTGCCGTCTAGTATTCAGGAATTATAACCCCAACAACCCCCCCCCCCCCCCCCCAAAAAAAAAAAAAAAAAAAAAAAAAAGCAACAAAGGAGACATTATTGTATGCATCTAAATACATCTGTATAATTCAATCTAGTGGGTCCCCCAGCTTTCCACATTGAAACAACTAATTCAATGTTCAGATGGATACATCCATCTAATAATTTTTTCCCTCAAAGAGAGAAAGGAAGGCAATCTACTAGAGGGAAATTTGAACAACCAACTTGGTTTAGAAGTCAACTTCTCCAATTTGAACATGAGTTTTACCACTTTTGACATTCACCTACTCAAAATTTATGATTAATAGTGATATAATTGCAATAAATCTAAAGGATAGCATACGCCATCAGTAAAGATATTATTATAACATTACCTAGTAGCTGTCCAGGTTAAGCTGAAAAACCCAAATCAAAGGGCAAAATATATGTGCGGCACAACATACAGTAGACACTAGGGTATATAAACCACGCAAAGACAAATGTGTGAACCAGGAGAAACAGAGAAGATGGGGCAGCAAATGATGCATTCTTAAATCCAACTAAATCCCACAAGAAACAAGGAATGAAAGAAAAGTCCTTACCTGCTCGTATAGATGCTCTATCTGCTGAGCTTGCTGCAGCACATGTGTGGAAATGAGGTGATTCAATGCAGACATTTCCACCATCTTCGTTTCCGTTTGATGGACTGAATCTAGAAGGCTTGTCAACTCTACCTGAACAATACATACACCGGAACAGAAGTCTGAGTGACATGAACGCTAGAATAAATTAACTAATCAGCGTCTTTGTTAGACTCTTTGAACAGAAGTCTGAGTGATTACCTGAAGGGCACGGGTCTCATCATCCAAGTGTTGTTGCTGGACTCTCAGAAGCTCACCTGGAACTTCGTTAGACTCTTTGAATTCCACATTACCGTTTGAGTTATCTACAGGAATTGAACTGGCAGATTGTTTAGGTTTTCTTCTAGGTGTCACCCTATTGATGGCATCCTGGAAGCGTATGGCTCTTAGCTGATCAAACTGTGCAGTGACAGAATGAAGCTTCTCACTTAAGATCAATACCTACAGTAGTACAAGAGAGTAATTAACAGCAAATTAATCCACCAGAAAATGCATGTCCCATGCCACAGAAACCACAGTGTAAACCTGAGTATCCTAATCAAATCTGACAAGAAAACCGAAAGCCAGAAGTCCTCTCTCTCTCTCTCTCTCTCTCTCTCACGTGTGCGCGTGTGCCTAGAAAGAACCTGAAAAAGCAAATGCCTCTCACCAGGCACAGGAAATTCATACCAAAACAGAGAAAAGTAAATCTCCTGCAACCTTACAGCATTAGACGTGTTACAACATGAAAGAACAGAACTCCTTTCTGCGCAGAATGATTCGTCAAAATCAGCACCATACATGCAGATCTCAATTTTGTTCTAGTGCAATGCAAAAGTCCCTCCACTTGCTTCTTTAAAACAAGAAAATAAAAATGGTGAAATATATCTGTGCTAGGAGAAAATTCTTCTTAACTGCAATATCTTATTTAAACAGCAGTCTCCAAGGCCCATACAGAGGCTTAATCATGAAACATCTCAAATAACTCATAAAGCATTACAACAAACTTATGTCCTTTCTATGGAATCTAAAGTCCTAAAGCATTACTTCTGTTTTTCTACCAAAAAAATTAAAAAAAAAAAAAGTCCTAAAGCATCTCCAGCCTCACCAAATTAATGTTATATGTTTCAATCTAAATAAAGAGTAACTGAACAATTAGTTTCCTTAAAAATCATGCACAGTCACAAGATTACACTGCCAAAAGATGCATGAAATACAGAATCGCCTCACCACTCCCTGTTTGTGTGCTATGGTATCAGCATTAGAGCCATCAGCACTAAGGGCAAGCCATCCCTTCAACTTTTTTTCCTCCTCTGTTATGCTAACTTGCAGGATATCAATCTGTTCTTTGCAAGTTTTGATGAAAGCAGTAACCTGCAAAACATCACCCAGTTTTTTTTCCTTTTTAGCAAAACGTAAGATAACTAACTTGCTGGAAGGTGAACTCTGAGGATACATTGCATGTGCAAATGAAGGAATAGGCAATCAAAGCACCATTCATGGGAACAAAAGTACAATCAACCTCATCAAGGATATACTGTGTACATTCAAATTAGAAACTTTATTTATAAACCCATAAGAAGTCAGTAAGGGAGATGGTGGATTTATCAGAGTTTTCAATCACACACATGGCACAAAGATCATCAGAGTCATGAGACTGCTAGCTTTCCAGAATTAGTCAGAAAGAAAATACATAGACAATTAAAATCTGAAATGCATGCCTTTAAGCAAAACCAAAATAATCAGAGACCCTATAGACCTTCATAAGATTTCTCACGTATCTAAGTCTTGACAATACATACAGAAATTCCAGGTGGTTTTATTAAGAAAATCTTGAAGCATTTCAATGACTTACTTCATGTTCAATGCTATCTCTCTCCTGTTCTGTGGTGCGGAGTGGGTCCACGTAGTCCTTCCGATGCTTCCTCATAAATTGTTCCAAAGTTTGGATGCTTTCAAGCTGCATAGAGAATAAGTCGGGACAAAAATATACTTAGCAAGACGTACAATTTGTTCCCACCTCCTCTCAGAGGAGAACGAAACAGTCAATTACTAAACCAAATTGCCTCAGAGCTACATTATGTAAAACAAATCAGCAATAGCGATCATATATATTTCAATGATGAGAGTACCGTTTTTAGTGCTGCCTTGGTGAAAGCTGATCTTTCCCGCTGCTTGTGTATTATGAAAGATGCCATGGTAGTGGCCAGCTTGGACTGTTGAGGGCATCCACAGAACCGAGGCAGTAATAAGAATTATAGCAAGTAAATAGAGGATTGACACATGCAAGTCCTGCCAAATACTTCTTTTTTGCACCCAAAAGAGGTTTAGACATATACATAAAATCAAACTATATAGTGGTAACCATACCTCGTTATATCCCATAGAAATAGCACTCTGTCGCACTGCATCTTTGAAGTCCTCAGTGCGATCCCTGATCTTGGCCATTGTGCTTGCCAACTGCTTACTAGGTCTGCAGACCCAGACTCACCCAAGAGCTCTCAGAAATTCGTGCACGAAACAGAAAACCTCAGCACCCTAGAGCAAAAGAGGTTAATCAGAATTTTGCACTGGTCCACCGGGTAAGAAAACATAAGGTTCCAATATTCATACAGCCTGCGAAAAAAGCAATCGAGGTACCAAAAGCATGGAACAATCAGTATTTCCCTTGCAATTACAACCAATAAACCCTCTGTCTGCAAAACGTCTCAGGGACTTTCTATGTACTCAATTACACTGCATTTCTGTAGAGCCTTGCAGATCCTAGAGCCGGTTCAAAGCCAAGATATCAGCCCCGGCAAGTTTCTCAGTCGAACGATACAAAGAATCTCCAGAATCAATAATAATCTAACAATCATGAATTTGATGCTCAGAGGGAGAGAGTGCTGGTGCGTGGGTTTCGATTCCTAGTCGAAGAAGGAAGCCAGATCAAGGTGGTTTCGTTCGGTTCAGCTTAGCCATCAAAACCCAACCTGACCTGAGAATTTCCATCAGACCTAACGAACAGAGGTCGATTGGGATCGCGCAAATTCGGATTGGATCGATCAGGTCTGGTGAGGGATCGACGGTGGAAAATCACGAGAGGAACTAGCATATCAGAAAACAGAAGCGTGGCTCGAGAGGAACTAACAGCATAATGGTGGCGACAGAGCTCTTATCGATCTGAGATGGAATTTTGAGTCCACGGCCGCCGCCGGCGAATGGAGCGGCGGGCGGTGGCGGAGGAGGAGCCGAGGGAAGAGGAGTGCTGCCAGAATCGGCGCGGTCGATCTTTGACCGGTGGGAGACCACGTTAGGCTGATATATTTAATTTTTCAAATTTTATTTTAATTTAACCAAAGTAGTTACTATTTTCTTTCTTTGAAAATTTAGTAATGGTATAAAAAAATTATACAAAACTTTACATTTTAATTTTTGAATAACATTAAATAAAAGTCAATTTCAAACTTTACAACAAAGAAAATATAAAGAATCATATTAACTATCACAAAACTTATCCACGTTTATTTTTTTTTTCTGAATTACTCAATTTTATTTTTAACTATTTATATTTTAAAAGGTTTGAGAGTGCAAAAATTCACTAGGTAAACTATTTATAACAGCCGTTTATAAATCAATTAAATTCATTGTTAAACTATCAAATATATATGTCGATATTGTCACGACCCCAACTCCATCTCTAGGTTACAAGCGACGGAGGTTATTTTCGTGACGTTCCAGTCGCGTCGCCATTCCATTTCTTTTTATCTTTTCATTAAGCATATACGGAAGCATATATATAACACCCAGACAACAATAAGCAGCCAGGAAAACAACCATTATAAAGTTACATTTATAGGCCCCGTTGTCACGGGCCATTATATTTATGACAATTACATTTTTTACGCTCCAAAGGCCGGGTAAACTTTAGCTCCTCTAGCTAGTAGGAGACTTCAATGCCTACAATTCTGAAAAACAATAGGTGAGTTGTGGACTCAATAAATAAAAACATTAATTCCCGAGTAGGAGGATGCCTCACCTATTAACAAGCATATAACTCATCCAAAACATTAGTCGATGATAGATCAATAGCAAAACAAAAGCTTTGTCTTGTATGAAACATGAGAAATCCCAATCAACAGCGTGTAAGCATAAACCAATATTCACCCATAACATGAGGAATTCATGCCTCACTCAATATTATACAAGCATTAACAAAATCCATTTCGTAATGTGAGGAACTCATGCACATGAGGTTCATTTATTAATAGTCGAAATCCATTGGTTCTTCCGAAATCCATCAAGCATCTGAAATCCATCGGGCAACATCCCCTAATCCAAGGGTGACGGCAGTCCTCCGACTATGCATCCATCAGGCATCCGAACTTAATCGGACAATGTCCTCTAATCCAAGAGTGATGGTAGTTCTCCGATGATGAGTCCGTCGGGCAATGTCGCCGAAATCCATTAGTCGATGGCTAGAAATTAGTCTATCGTGTGACCATGCATCAAGCATCACAATCCAGTTCTTATCTTCACTTTTAGTTTAAGGGCTCGAAGGCGTGCCATGCGTAAGTGTGTGAAATGACTTACCGGAACCGAGACGTTAAGCATGTCGAGCATGAATCAAGGATTGTGACTTGATCCGACACATTTGAGCACCGATCTAATACCCAACTTGGCTCGGGAACGATATACCTCAATATCACATCAAGACCATGATAGGACCAGCCTGTCGTGACATGTTCACTGACCTAGTACCAGACTTAGGTCGGAAGCGATATGCCTCAATACCGCATTGAGACCATGAAAGGACCGGCCCATCGTGACATGTTCACCGACTTAGTACCAAAGTTGGCTCGAGAATGATATGCCTCGATATCGCACTAAGACCAAGAAAGGACCGATCCGTCGTGATCCCACATACATCAAGGCCGACAAAGCCCTTTTTTTTTTTTTTTTCGGAGCTTGGGGCATGAACTAAAACATGCACTTGTGAAAATGGTTTGAAATAGTTTTTTTTTTTTGAGGAAACAGCAAGCTTTCACAAAACGCTTTTAAAGGAGGTTGTCGCAACCAATTTTCGGGTGAACCACCTAGGGTTTGGCTAATAGACTGCTAAATCTAACTTAGCTCGAGCTCTTCCAAGCCCATATCAATTCGCGACTTAGGTTCAAGTTCTTAACATGCAATTGATTTTTAATCAGGAAGTTGCCACTAATCAGTTTACGGTAGGTCGATTAAACACCTAAGTAAAATAATGAGAGGATTATTTTACTCCTACAAACCAAAGATTTTGGGTACGAGGATTTGGTTATACTAGACTTCTCTAATGCCATTTCGGTACCATTTCTTTTTATTTTCAAAAATGTTTTTGCAAGCAGTTTGGATTGATTTTAAATCTATTTCCTTAACATGTGAGGTGATCATACGGGTGCGCAAACTACCAATTTAACACCCAGATAAAAATCAATGAATAAATTGCAAAACTAACTTCAGGGCAACGAAAGCATTTGCGTTGTTAGATCAGAATTTACATCAACAATCCTAGATATAATTTCTAATTAACACGCAATTTCTTTTTTTGTTTACACTTATTTAATGATAATCATGCAATGCATACTACTAATCTAAGATGATATGGTATGACAATATGACCTAAACTATATGACATGAGTAAAATAATTTCTAAAGAAATGCAATAATTAAATGTGCAATCTAAATTAACCCAATGACTTAATTCTAATTACGGGCAATTTCTAATTAAATGAATCTAGTAACAATCACTAAATGACGTGTATTTCATGAACCTAATTCTATATAGAATTATGACGTGCGAAGAATGCTTTAATTTTACATGACATATGCATGATATTTTTTAGGTTTTTATTTATTTATAAAATTCGAAATTTAAAATTACCAAATAATTAAACATGCAAAAAAAAACGAACATCCTAAATGAATGCATTTTTTGGATTTTTTTATATATTTTTTTAATTCGAAATAAAATCTCTATTCTAGATAACCCTAAAACAAGAAATATTCTAAAACAAATCTAATTCTAACTCAAATATTTTTTGGGATTTTTTCTTTTATGAAAATAAAATTGATCCAACTAACGCGACGGCACATTGATATCCATAAATTGGTGAACCGTATCTCGCGCATGAGATCGGGTTGGCCAATTTTTAAATAAATCGCCAATCGAATTTCGGGCGTGAGATCGAATTGACGATTTTGCAAACGATTGCGAGTCAGATTTCGGGCGCGAAAATCGGATTGTTAATCACAAATTTCAAAGGCTATTTCATGTCGAATCTCAATCATACATCAAAGAATAATTCTACTGAAAAATAAATAACATAAAAAATAGAATAAAGCAAATAAAAAAAAAAAAAAGGCTACCTAATTAGATTTTCCCTTTTTCTTTTCCTTCCACGCACGACTTGGCAGCTTCGTGGTGGGTGCGTCATCAAGGGTAGCTAGTTGTCGACGTTCCAGTGAGGGGCGGCAGCGGGCGGACCAGCAGAGGGCAAGGGGCTGCTGTGGTGTCAGATGTAGGGTCTGCAATGAGGTGTCTGACAAAGGGAGGCGCTACGCCGGTTAGGAACCTGCTGGCGTCGCTTGGTTGCTGGGACGAAGGGCGGCAACCGTCGGTGAACAGAGAAGTTGACAGTAGGGGAGCCCAACATCTGGCAGAACGGCGGGCTAGCGGAGCGATGGGCTGGTGTCGGGGCAACAGCATCAAGCATTGGGTTGTCGAAGCAAAGGCGGAGGCACGCGGGCTTGTCTGCTGGATGCAGGCGGCTCGTGGAGGAGGCGTGACGGGTTTGCGAGGGTGGCAGCTTCTGACGAGACCGAGCAGAAGAGGCGCGGACCGGTGCGGGGCTCGCTTGGTGGTGAAGCGACAACCAGCTCAGATCTGCCATCGTCGGGGCGCTTGAGCAAGAAGATTAGGACTGCGGTAGTGTCGCGGCATGAGCAACGGAGGAGGCATGGGCTGGCAGAACAGAAGCAGCAGCGTCGACACTCGCGGACGATAGAGGTGCCGGAGGCGGACTGCTACAGGAGTAAAAACAGGAGCGGCGGTTGCTGCGGCGGCTGCTGCGTGGGAGACGGAGAGGTAGGTGTGGGAGCGGCGGCTTCTGGCGTCGTGGTGCTAGTGCGAGGACCTGCAGCGGCGAAGGGACCAAAAGGGCATTAGAAAAATCTATTGTAACCAAGTCTCCGTACCTAAAGTCTCTGGTTCGTAGGAGTAAAATAATCTCATATTATTTTACTTAGGTGTCTAATCAACCTACCATAAACTAATTAGTGGCGACTCCTAGATAAAATCTATCTGCATGTTAAAAAACTTAAACCTAAGCCACGAATTGATATGGACTTGGGAGAGCCTGAGCTAAGTCAAACTTAATAATCCATTAACCTAATTTTAGGTGGTGCACCCGAAATTTATGTCGCGACAGTACCTTTACCATGGTAACCCTCTCGACAATACGTCTCACCCATAAGGATGGTATCTTCATCATTTGGGATACTCCCACATCGAGTATGCTAAATCACAGTGAGTTTCGTAGAAACTCGTACCCCGCGAGACAGATTTATTTATATGGTCTAGTTGTTCATGACAACCTAAAAATAAGACGGGAGTCGCAACTAACCTCATTTTGGGGGTCGGCTAGAAAACCCAATCGAGGGTCTTCCCTCAATTTCTACGCAACCAAATATCTAGGTTCGGGGACTTGGGTTATGCTATTATTTCTATTAGTGCCATTTCGGAACATAAACAATATGTTGTGTTTTTCTAACATGTCCATACATTTCTTTTTACATTTTCGGGATCATTAGTCCTAAACTAAGTGATTATGCGTGGTTGCTCATTTTCATTCTATTCTATTTCTAGAAAAATAGAAAAGAAAGCAATTAATGGAATTGAAATTACAAGATAGTAAGTAAACAATCAAGGAAAGCAATAAATCTACCACGCAATCTTAAAAAATATAAAAGAGAAACACAATTAAAAAAAGATGAGAGAAAAAGAGAAAACTCGCAATTCGTCGGGCTTTATACAACAAATGGAACTCGAGACATATGTCGGGGAAATGAATAATACATGATAGTGGTCAGAATGGACATCGACCTCCACTATCTTCGTCCTTTCGCCATCCTCAAGTCCTAATCTAAATCTAATCTAAGAAACTTATAACTAGCTGCATACAATAGAAAGAAACAAGCATACACATCAAAACAATAAAAAACAAGACATCATGTCGAGATCAATCATTTAAAGGAAGTGCAATACGAAAGTTAAATTTTGGAGCATCGAGGTCAGCCTTTATCTTTCATGCGAGGGTCCCACTAAGACACCTACCCAATCCTTTTTTTTTTTTTGTGACTTATAACAATTTTTAACCAATTGTATTCTCGCATGGCCAATGACGCTAATAAGTCTCCTAATCAAACGATCTATGTGATCCCAGGGTTTTCTCTCGATATCATACATCGACCCTATCATTAATCTAAAAGTCACATGCATTACAAAAATTTAAACTTGCATGCAGGTCTTTTGAACCTTGTTTCTCAACCAATCAAGCAAGAAAGTAAACCGTCGGTGGGTCACTTACTACCAATGCCTTGCGCCAATCACAAACACAGGCAATTTCTAGTGCATGATGGGATTATATATATGAGGGGTACATGTGATATTTCAAAAAAATATTTCGAAATCATTCATAAAAAGTTTTAAGACAAAATGATGTCTCAGTTATGAAAGGCATTCAATTGTCAAGGTTAGCCCAGGGCTCGCATAAATGCAATCACAAGTATCGCAGGCATTTTGAATACAATTCAAACCGTGACTTTCACGATGTCAAAACAAGATTTTAAAAAAATGTTTGAAAATATTTAGAATTAAGGAATATCTAGGCTATGCAACACATTCAATTGCCAAGGCTAGCTCGGGACTCGCATAAATACACTTACAAGCATCGCAGGCATTTTGAATATGGTCCAAACTACGATTTTTCCTTAAGCCAAATTGAGTTTTGAAGAATAACTTTTTCATAAATTGTTTTTGAGAAACATCACATGTACCAAAGCATTGTTTTGAAAGATGCAATTTGAAAATGCAAATTGTTTAACAACAAAGAGCAAAGAATTTAGAACAATTTTCATGAAGATGGCATGTCCTAATTGCATGCACAAACTAACCTAAAAGGTATAGCTAAACAATCACAATCACGTTTATATCAAGAAATTTCAGAACAAACGTGTAAAGACAGCAAAATTGGGCAATACTTAATGATAATTTGGCAATGAAAAAATTCTCTAACATGCATGACATGATGATGAACAACTTTTGTAAAGAAATTTTTCTTAAAAAATCTATACATGATTTTACAAAAATCAAACAATAAGCAACAACTCATCAGAAATTTGTCAAAACAATATGACGTTCAGCTAATGTCACGAGGATTTGTCCTATCAAAACATGTCTAAAAATCATAAAATTTACACACAACATAACCAACATAATGATAAATAAGTTTCATTAAGAGATAAAATTCATATTCCAAATATAAAAAAATGGAAAAAAAATATCAAAGGTTTGTTCAAACAGGGGTTAGAACAGGGGTCCGAATTTGATCATTTGCCCAGATTGTGATCTGGCTTTGAAAAATGGAAAATAGTCTAAACGATGAGCGATTGGCATGAAATTAACGGCATTTGAAACTCTTAAGTGTGTCCTACATCTTGCCAGAAGAGCCCGAGTCCAAACTAGGTCAATTTGATATCTTTAAATTGAGATCTCTAAAAGTGTGCGCATCAGCAATTAAGAAAACAGAACATAAGCATTCATTAAAAAACCTAAAAATCACTCAAAGAATGCCCAAATGGCATGAAGAAATCACACGGGACTTAGGATTAGATGCAAAGAAAATTTTAAATAGTCATCTAATCCTAAGTTGGCATACAAAATGTCATACAATTTAAATGATATTATGAGATGATTCATAATTCCTAATGATATGCTTGGGAATTCTCTAAGTGTGATGAACATTTTTTGTGAGACAATTTGATGTGCAAGATGAAACTCAAGTGATATGACCTAAATACGTATGCAAACCTTGTAACATGTGGTTCAATCATCAAGAAAGCATGATCATAAGATTTGATCTTTAGATGACTCAAACAAGTATGGAAGTGTGCACATATGACAATGTTTCATTTTAGCATGAAGTTTACAAAACAAGCATGATTTCAGCCATATTCAAGACATGCATAAATCCTACCAAAAATCTCACATATAGATCATACGATGACGAAGATTTCTAGTTAAGAGGTCACAACTCAATTAAGATCATATGAATTGTGGAAAAAATGGCAAAACAGACAAACTATATGTCCAGCACATGTTGCTGCAGTACCTTTTACTCTAATGCATGCAATTGATTCACTTTGCCAATGTAAAAACCTTGCAAAAAATGCATCAATTAAATGTATATATCATGTATTTCAACTTTCATGAAGGATTTGAGTCCAAATATGTGCATTTATGGACTTAATTTCACCCAAAAAAATCTCAGACTAATGCAAGACAAACTGACCTATGTCAAGATTTAAGCGATTTTGACCTAGCTAAATATGTCTAAAAATTTTGAAAAATATATAGGACATGCACAACATCTGTATGAGAAACTTGTATGCAAGAAAGTTATTCCAAAACTCAACACAAAAATCAGCAAAAAAATAGAAAAATCATAGATCGATATTTAATAGATTCACCTAAGCCTATATCTAAGTAGATTTGACTTAGCTGAACACATCAAAAAATTTTGAAAAAATTACAGAAGATACACAAGATCATTTGAAACAAAACTCATGAAAAACTTTTGTCAAAAAATGATTATGAAAGTTGGCACACAAATAACAAAGTCAAAAGGCAGAATGGGATCGGAACCGAAAAAATGACATCCGGACCCTTGGAGTGCCAAAAATAAGCACAAATGGACACTTAATTGCCAAAAATTACGAAAGTGACACTTAAATGCCAAAATCAGAGCAAAATGGATCACTTAGGGTGCGCGTGACAAAATTTCTAGAACAGAAATTGATTTCTGGCTAGAAATTTAGGGCGCGCATAACAATCATTCTGTTCCAGAAATAGTTTCTGGAACAGAAATAGATTTTTCTATTTCTATTTCTAGACGAATTTCTAAGCAAAAAAATCTGTTTGATAACGATACAAAATTTATGTTTTAGAAATAGAAATTCGTTTGATAACAGTATAAAATTTCTATTCTTAAAACAAAATTTTCTTTTTTTGGAGCAAATGAGATGTCAATTCTTACAAATTTCATATGCTTATGAACCCATTAAACCAAATACAAAGTAAGAGTTTTTTTTTTTTTTAGTAAAGTCTCCTTTTTTTGAAAAAAAAAATACAAAGTATGAGTTGTTATATCAAATTTTCTAAATTTTCACACAAAATTCTTTAGCATCCACCTAGATAGGTAATTACGGTCAAACAATATACTTATCAATAGTCTCCATACAATAGAAAAAAGAAATCAATATGCATTACTTTTGAGCATGATAGAAGGTTTCCAAAACTCTAGTAGAATAAAAGTGGGCAACCAAATTCTAATCCCCTTCATGCTAGTATGTCATGTCGATCACCGCCACGGTTTATGATATCGAGCAATCATTTTAAAAAGAAACACAAAGAAGTGTATTGGGTAATTTGTGGCAAATTTTACAAAATCGGCGAATTTTACGAAGTGTAATAGAGCTTGTCATAAAGAACCATTACAAATAAGGGAAATCCTCAATTAGAATATCACATTACAAGAATTGAGATAGAAATTATCAAATACAGTATCACATTACAAAAGCAAAGATTGGGAATCTCCAAATACAAAATAATAGAAATACATTACAAAAGTTGAAAACATGATCTCATGGAATCTCCGGCATATTATGATCTCTTGCTATCTTATTGGCAATACTTTTTCTAAGCATATTCATCTTAGTAAAAAATTTCATGAAGAAATTATTTCTGATTTTTATTTCAGAAATAGAGAAGTAGAAAATTTCTATTTTCGATTTTCGATCAAAATCTATTTCGGAACAGTAAATCTATTCCAGAAATAGAAAAACGGAATAGGTTTATCAAACGGATTTTATTCCGTAAAAAGCAGTGCGGAGTAGAAAAATTATTTCGAAACAGAAATTCTGGTTTGTCATGCACCCCTTATTTCCCAATTTCTATTTCAGAAATTGAAAAGTTAAAAATTTTAGCTTCTGATTTCTTCTTGAAATCTATTTTTGGAATAGAAATCTGTTCCAGAAATAAGAAAAATCAAATTACGTTACCAAATGGATTTATTCCAACCCCGTTTGCAGGGAACAGAGAAACGAGAGAAATAGAGAAGTATAAATTTTATCATGCGTGCCTTGAAGTGCCACTAGCGAGAAAATTTGGCCAAAACACTAATGTAACAATTTTTCGGCGAGCTATGCGTAAAACGACATCATTTTGTATGCTGATGTTGCTAAATAGTGTCAAAATGACGTCATTTTAGTATAATTCGAATTTAAATATAATAATTAATTTAATTTAATTTTAAAAAATGGGAGGGGGGGAGGAGGAGGCAGGCGGCGGGCCGAGGGCTCAGCCCTTGCTTGCCGCCGCCGCCGCCGCCTCCCTTCCGTCGCCGAGGAGGTGGGGAGTGTTGGTCGGGGCCCCGAGCTTAGGACGGGGGCCGACGACCCCGACCAAGCGATTGCGAGGGCTGCGTGCCCTCGCCCAAATCTGACGAGGGTCACCGGCCCTCGCCTTACTAACCTTAGGGCCACCGCCTGTTGGGGCCAGGCAACCCTCACCCAGATCTGGGGCGAGGGCACGCAGGCCCTCACCGTCGGCCCCAACCCACCCTCCCCCACCTTCCGGTGATAGCGGGGAGGTAGCAACGACAAGGGCTTAGCCCTAAACCACCAGCTCCCTTCCTCGTCCTCCTCCTCCGTTTTTTTCATAAATATAAATTATTATTATTATTATTATTATTATTATTATTATTATTATTATTATTATTATTATTATTATTATTATTATTATTATTATTATATTTTATTATTATGTTTTAATTTAATTTAATTTTTATATTATATTAAAATTTAAATTATGCCACGACATCGTTTTTGTGTGTGTTTTGCTGATTCGGCATTTCGACAAGCCACGTAAGTGAGAAAATTAATATAAAAAAATGCCACGTAGGATTTCCGACGAGGCTCACCGGATGTGGCACTCAAGTGTCTCATTTTTTTCATAAAAAGTGGCACTTGAGTATCACTTTTGTAAGTTTTGGCACTTTAGTGTCCCTTTGTGCTAACTTTTAGCACTTGAAGCGTTCTTTTGCCTCGAAAAAGACTTAAATTACTGCAGAATTGTTAATCTTCAGAGGTGTTTTTCGAGCGTCAAACGATGTTTGATTAGAGCATGCGACCTATTGTTTCGAAGCTCGGGATATCTATTATCTAATTCTAAGAGGACTCGAGCTGAAACGAGGTCGTTTCAGATCTCATTTTGGCCAAAATAGTAACCTATGTATAGACCTACGAAAATCATAAATTGTGCTCAAAATCACAATCATCATTTAAATCATCAACAAATCATTATAGCATTCATAATCATCGATCTTAAGCATGTAAAAGCTCTTAATCTTGAATCCTAGCCCCGATCGACTAACTCGATCTCGCTTCATCGAATTCGAGTTTTGAATCGTTACATTTGTTGCGATTTTAGTCGACTTCTATTGTGATCAATCGGATCAAGTCGCCGGATCACGATTGGGACTCCAAGAATATAGATTAGGTCACTATAGCTTATATCGGGATCAGTCGAACCACCGACTCAAGGAAAAAAGGAAGAACCGGTCCAAAACGGACCGGCATTGACTCGTCAGCGAAGATTGGGCCGTTGATGAAGATTCGACCACCGATCTGACCTCCTCTATCCACAGCAAGGTTAAAGACCTCTGCTAGTATAGATCATTAGCAACTTGAAGGCTTGGGAGCTCCGGCAGCCGTCGGTTCAAGCCTAGAACGAGACCGATCCAAGAGGTGAACCAAATTTGAGAGAGAGGGAAAGAGAGAGTGATCTGTTTGGACAGGATTTTGGAGGGAGAAATGAGAGAGAGAGAGGCTGAGGAGAGAGAAAATTTTCTCACAAAATGAACCCCTAAGCTGAAAATAGAAGATATTTCATTTATATACTCCCATATTAAGCAATTTTTGCCGTCGGTTCGACCTGATGACCAAAATCTCGATCCAACGGTCAAAAATCCATTTCGAATGCTCCATTATGATCTCAAGGTGTCAGGTAATTGATCTAGTGGGTTTGATTTACAAAAAACCAAACCAACATCGGGAATTGCGTTAAAATGTCTAATTATGGGTTAATTTACAATTTGACAAAATTCAAGGATTAATTTGTAAAATTTTGGGAAATTGAAGGTGTAGAAGTGAAATTAGGATTGAGAGGGTTCTAGAACCGATGGCTGGAGGCCAAGAACCGGCCAGCAAGGGCTTGAACCGGTCAGTCCCGCTGGCGGCCGGTAAGACCAACCGGATTGGTTCGGTTCGGTTCAGGCGGATTTTGACCGGTTCTTAACCGGTTTGGTCCGGTTTCTGTTATTTTGTCCACTTGGGACCCTTGTGGATGAAAATTTTATTCAATTTGACCCCTAAAGGATCAAATTGAAAATGAATTTTATCCTTTTTATGAAGAAATTGACCAATTAAGATACAATTAAGCTAATCAATCCTTATGAATGTGATCTAGGGGTCTTTTATTAATCTAATTGAATGATTATTGTGGAAAAAAAAGAGTCGAAACCATGGGTGCTTTGAATTGGGTCTAAAAGGCTAAAATGGTAAAATTTACAATTCAATGGGCAAGATTGTAAATACTAAAATTGAACTCAATTAGTGTCACAATTGCCCTCTCTAATGAGCTACTCATATGTAAGATCACTTATCATATTCAAATCGACCTTAAATTGAAGTGCTCGAGCTTAGGTCAAAAATGGATCTAAGCCTAATATTAAAATTGGACCTAGATTCATGAAATTAAACCATAGCAATGAATGGGTCAATCGAATTTTGTTGATTGAAACTTAATTGCTTGATTTTCTAATGCTTGAGAGGATAAAATTCTTCAAATTGATGAGCTCTTGTGTGAATTTCACAAAATCAATCTTAAATTTGGACTTATCTTAGGAAAATGAGTGAGAAATAATCGTTTGCAAGTTATGAATGATCGATTTTGGTTCCCTAATTTGGGCTCAAAATGGAAATTCATATTTTGACTCGATAAATCGCAAAATTGAATGCTCAAATAGATTTCAGATAGTCCCTAAACCAAATGTCAAAGAAGAAATTACACCTAATTATGACTAAAATAAAAGTAATTTTATTTTTGGTTGATTTAAAACCTAAAATTGAAAAATTCAGAAATCGATATTCTTAATCGAATTTTGTGAAATTTTTTACACAAAATTCAAATTGGCATTAAAGAAATGTATTTGTGCAATTTATTTATTTATTTATTTATTTATTTATTATTATTATTATTATTATTATTATTATTATTTTGTCAAAAGTTTAACCGAAAGTCAACAATTTAGTTGACTTTTCCTAAAAAGTTGATTTTCTGGTAAAATCTTTGAATTTTCAAGAAATTAATTTGAAAAAAGTGAAATTAAAACTAAGTGGAATTTTTTGGGTAAAAAGTCATTTTTTGACCCAGGGTTGACTTTTGGTCAAAAGGTTGACTAAAAAGTCAACCCGAAAGTTAACCGTTTGACTTTGCGGGTTTTTCTTGAAAATGAGGTAAAAGCTGCTTAAAAACAACAATGCAAAAGAAAGATATGAAAAATGGCGCTTTTTGGTCGAGAGATAGGTTTCGGTTGCGATTAGAAACCTAAATCTCGATTTTTTACCTTTTAATGATGCGTTGACTAAAAATCAGGTGTCAACACTAGTCTTGATATTAGCATATCAATCCTTCGTCCATTTTTTGCACCTGAGATAGGGGTTCGAATCGAGGATGTCACATCTGCCCTCAACCTAGTCACTACTTTCACTCAAAATTTCAGCTATTCTAATCTTTGCACGTGCTAAATATCGACCGCCCATGCTCCCATGACCCAAACACAAGTTTGAACTACTTCGAACTTGATAATGTAGCTAGGTAACGTGATTGAAACTTCCGATTAAACGAGGATCTAAATAATGTTCATGAATTTCTAGGAAGCTATCATCGTCAAACAACAATCAATTGACATAGGATAGACATAAGATATCTATTTGCCTCGGGTCCTAGTGAGTTGCGATGGCAGCTTGGCGGAACAAGGTGAGCCTGATCACGGCGACTAGCTGAGTGAAAGGACGTCGCTTGGTGAAGTTGAGCAGCTTGAGCTGCTGATGATTTGCGCGTGAGATCGAGAAAATAGAGAGGGATGGCTTTGCTAGCTTCTGTGGTTGGTGTAGCCCAGTGAGGTGAAGAACGGGTGAGTTCTTGCCTTTCCTCTCGCCAGCTGTAATGTGGCGTTGTGTTGTGGCTTGATGTGGCAGCAAGGAGGAAAAACCCACGAGTCTTCGTGTGATGGAGGGGAACATCGCAGCGGCTAGGCATTCTGCAGGGGGAGGAAGGAGAATAAAGGGAATGCGGCCTTCCTTTGCTTTGCTCATGGTCTTCGTGCCACAAAGGAAACTCGGCAAATTTGCTAGCTGTCCAAGCAGGCCGTCGAGCAGTCCTCGCGGTTGTCAAAGGTAATGTCGACTGGATAGTGGTGTGATGACGCACGATGGAATCGGATGTCGGAGTTGTTAACAACAAGTAGTGGCAGCAACTTGGTGATGTAGATGTGTCCTCGAATGAGGTGGAAATGATGTCACTTGGCAATGACGTGATGGTAATGCAAATGGTGTAGTCCGACGATGAGCTTGCTATTTTGTCGAGCAAAATTTCAAATGTCACACTGTTGAAGACCTTTTATAGAGGTCCGTGTATTAGCTGATGCCGGCGAGTTCAGCTGAACTCTTCTTATATTCAGGAACGTGAGTTACGGTGAACGAGCTTTAGAAGGTAGAGAGAGAAGAGAAGGTACTTTGTTTTCTGTTTTCAATCTCATTACAAAAGATAATTTTTGAGCTCTACGTGCGAAAGTGGACTTAAAGCGATTAACAAGGACGGTGAAATAAAAAATTAGTTGTGTTTAGTCACACTTATGGCTATGCAAAATTTTACAGATTAAGTTCGTGTATGCAAATTACTCTTAATTCCCTTAATATAGCTAGAGCTGTGCGCAAATACTATTTTTCTTCATTAGCAAAATGCATGATTGTTGGAAGTGCACAATAGAAGCCCAATACTTTTCGCCTAGGAAGATTGTCAAGAGAGAGCCTAAGTCCGAGTCCATCAACGAATCCAATTAGAACCACCTTCACTCAATGAGTTATGGGACAACTATAATATATTAACTACTCCACATCACAACAATTCTTTGATGTGGAACTTTCTAACACAAATTACACGTGCAACATGATAATCTCCCACTCACATATGAACTCAGTATCTCTCTCAACAATGTTGCCATGAGGCAAGCCTATTAGGGTAGTTTAGGTATACTTCTACATCAACTTATCTCAACTTAAACCTCATTCAACACTTTCATCTCTATTATTTTTCTTTACATTAAGCCATAAAATCTACCATCAGGCCTGTGTTGCTATATTACAGTGCCCGAAAATGTGTTGGTCACTAAATCCTTCCTTAGAATACTCATCAAACATTAATAAATATTGGGAGTGAACCACCAATCAACCATTACCTCTAATATCATTTGCTGGGAGATATACACCATCCAATTTGAATTGGATTTTGGCTTAATTTAGATGTGAGAAACATTTGAGCAGCTAAGCAATTGTAACTTAGATTATCCAATTATAGTGAATCATTTGCTGCCCGTTCTTCCTGTGAATGTAGATATCAATATTTGAACCAAATCACCTAAATCTTCAGTATCATTTATAGTTTATCGTTATTTCTCCGGTGACTTCGTATTGAATTAAATTGCAAGATCTTGTTAATTTTTGCATTAATTTTACAATAGTAATGACCAAGATGCACTAAAGCTAGCAGATTTCCATCAATTATAAATTTGGGAGGAAAATTTTTCTCATGTTTAGTGCAACTTTTTAAAATTTTTAGAAACAACCTATTAGTTGCTTTCAAACCAAAACCCAGGTGACTATTAAGGAATGCGTTGGTTACTATATTCTTTCATTGAAATATTCATCATGCATTAATACATATTGGGAGTGGGCCACCAATCAACCATCAGCTCTGATACCATTTGTTGGGAGACATACTTTATCCAATTTAAATCGGATTTGTGCTTAATTTACTGTGAGAAAAAACCGAGCTTGTGAACAATTATATATATTAAATTATTTGCTACATGTTCTCCCTGTGAATATAGGTATTAATATTTGGACTGAACCGCATAAATCTTTAATATCCTTTATCGTTTCCCGTTGGTGATTTCGCATTGACTTAAATTGCAAGATCATATTAGTTTCTGCGTTAATTTTACAACAATAATGACCAAGTTGCACTAAAGCTAGTAGATTTCCTCAATCATGAATTTAGGGGAAAAGTTTTCTCATGTTTAGCCCAATTCTCAAAATTTTGGAAATAACTTATAAGTTGTTTCCAAACCAAAACGCAAGGGAGTATTGGTGAACATGTTGGTCACTAAATTCATTCCTTAAAAATATCACCAAACAACGATACATATTGGGAGTGGGCCACCAATCAACCATTAGCTCTGATACCTTTTGCTAGAAGATATACACCATGCAATTTGAATCGAATTTGAGCTTAATATAGGTGTGAGAAATACTCAAACGCGAGAGCGAATGTAACTATGATTATCTGATTATAGTAAATTATTTGTTATCAGTTCTCTCCATGAATGAAGGGATTGATATTCAAATCGAATCACGTAAATCTTTAGTACATTTTATAGTACTCGAATATTTCTCCAATGACTTCATATTAATTTAAATTGCAAGATCTTGTCAGTTTCCGCTTTAATTTTACAACAATAATGACCAAGATGCATTGGAGTTAGCATATTTCCTTCAATCAGGAGTTTAGGGGTTTTTTTTTTTTTTTTTTTTTTTTTTTAATGTTTAGCCCAACTTGAAAAGTTTGAAACAACTTATTAGTTGGCTTCAAACCAAAACCCGAGAGGGTATCAATGAACACGTTGGTCACTAAATTCCTTCATTGAAATATTTATCAAACATTGATACACATTAGGAGCGAGCCATCAATCAATCAATAACTCTAATACCATTTGTTGGAAAATGTACACTATCCAATTTAAATTGAATTTGGGCTTAATTTAAGGGTGAGAAACAGTCGAGCACATGAATGATTGTAACTCGATTGTCTAATTATAGTGAATTATTTGCTGTTGATTCTCTCCGTAAATATAGATATCGTTATTTGGACCGAACGACATAAATCTTTAGTATCTTTTATAATTCTACATTTATTTCTCCGATGACTTTGCTTTAACTTAAACTATAAGATCATATTAATTTCCACATTAATTTTACAACAATAATGACCAAGATGCACCAAAGCTAGCAAAGCTCCTTCAAGCATGAATTCAAGGAGAAAAGTTTTCTCATATTTAGCCCAACATTTTGAAAATTTTGGAATCAACTTATTAGTTGGTTTCAAACCAAAATCCAGGGGAGTATCAATGAACGCATTGGTCACTAAAATTCATTCCTTAAAATATTCATCAAATATCGATACACATTGAGAGTGATCCACCAATTAACTATCAGCTTTGATATTATTTGTTGGGAAATAAACACCATCCAATTTGAATCGGATTTGGGCTTTAATTTAGATGCGAGAAACACTCGAGCACGTGAATGATTATAACTTTAATTATCCAATTATAGTGAATTATTTATTGTTGGTTCTCCCCGTGAATGTAGGTATTAATATTCAAATCGAATAGCATAAATCTTTAGTGTCCTTTATAGTTTCTTGTTTATTTCTTTGATGACTTTGCATTGACTTAAATTACAAGATCTTGTTAGTTTCCACGTTAATTTTATGATAATAATGACCACGATGCACCGAAGCTTGCATATTTCCTTCAATTATGAATTCAAAGGGAAAAGTTTTATCATGTTTAGCCCAGCTTTCTAAAAATTTTGGAAACAACTAACTAATTATTTTCAAACCAAAACCTGGGGGAGTATTCATGAACATGTTGGCCACTAAATTCTTTCTTTAAAATATTCACCAAACACCAATGCACATTGAGAATGAGCTACTAATCAACCATCAGCTTTGACGTCATTTGTTGGGAATATAAACCATCCAATTTGAACTTGATTTGGGCTTAATTTAGGCGTGAGAAACACTCGAGCGCGTGAGCAATGGTAACTATGATTATCCGATTATAGTGAATTATTTGCTGCTGATTCTCCCCGTAAATGTAGGTACTCATATTCAGACCAAATCAACAAAATCTTTAATATCTTTAGGCTCCATTCATTTTGCAAAAAAAAATTTCTAGGAAAACATTTTTTTAAATTTATATGTATTCGTTTCACGGAAAATGAACCAGTTGTGGAAAACATTTTCAAGGAAATTTTTTTTTCAAAAAGTGGGAAAAATATTTCTCACTTTTTGAGTTAGGAAAAACATTTTTCTTACTCACTCTCTCTTATCTCATACCCTACTAGCTTGCCGATCTCTAGCGAGCTTGAGCTTGCCGATCACCAGATTGGTGGACCAATGTGAGTGTGAGCCTCTAGCTCGCCGATCTAGCAAGGCCTAAGGCTGGCAAGCTCGAGGCTTGCCCTTACGCTCATCGATCTCTGGCAAAGGCTAAGGCCAACAAGCTCGAGAGCCAGTGGAAGCTCACCTTTGGCTGGCCGCTAAGCGACGACGGCCAAAAAATAAGAAGATAAAATAGAAAGAAATTAAAAATTAAAAATCGATTATAAAAAAAAATAGAAAGGTATTTAAAAAGTGCATAAAGAAAAAGATTTTCCTTACTGAACAACGTAAACTATTTTCCACTTTTTTTTTTTTTCAAATTTTAGCAAAACACTGGAAAAATAATTATATCTTCTTGGAAAATGACTTGTCAGAAAACATTTTTCAGAAACGCTATATTTTTTGCAAAACAAACAAAACCTTAGTTCCTTGTTTATTTCTCTGGCGACTTCGCATCAACTTAAATTGCAAGATCTTGTTAGTTTCCGCATTAATTTTGCAACAATAATGACCAAGATGCATTGAAGCTAGCATATTTCCTTCAATCATGAATTCGGGCGGAAAAGTTTTCTCATGTTTAGCCCAACATTCTAAAAATTTTGGAAACAACTCATTAGTTGGTTTCAAACCAAAACCCAAGGGAGTATTGGTGAACACATTGGTCACTAAATTCCTTCATTGAAATATTTATCAAATACCAATACACATTGAGAGTAGGCCACCAATCAACCATCAGTTCTAATACTATTTGTTGGGAGATAGACACCGTCTAATTTGAATTGGATTTGGGCTTAATTTAGATGCAAAAAACACTCAAGCGCATGAACGATTGTAACTCTGATTATGCGATTATAGTGAATTATTTATTGTTGGTTCTCTTTGTGAATGCAGGTATTGATATTCGAACTGAATAACGTAAATCTTTAATATCCTTAGTTCCTTGTTTATTTTTCTGATGACTTCGCATTGACTTAAATTGCAAGATTTGTTTGTTTCTATGTTAATTTTACAACAATAACGACCAAGACACATCGAAGCTAGTAGATTTCCTTCGATCATGAATTCAAGAAGAAAAATTTTCTCATGTTTAGCCCAACTTTCAGAAAATTTTGGAAACGACTTATTAGTTGGTTTCAAACCAAACCCGAGGGAGTATCAATGGACTCAAGTCAAGCTATGACTAATTTAGTTTCAAACCAAAACAAGGGGGGGAATGGTTGACTCAAGTCATTCTTATTTGCTTGCCGTGGAAAATCAATTTCCTTAACTTCTCTATTTGTCGGCGTGGGAATCTAATTCTGCCGTAGGGAGAACGCTTGGATGCTTTCAAGCTGCATAGAGAATAAGTCGAGACAAAAACATACTTTAGCAAGACGTCCAACTTGTTCCCACCTCATCTCAGAGGGGAAGAACGAAACGATCAATTACTAAACCAAATTGCCTCAGAGCTATACATTATGTAAAACGAATCCGCAATCGTGATCATATTTATTTCAGTGATGAGAGTACCGTTTTTAGTGCTGCCTTGGTGAAAGCTGATCTTTTCCGCTGCTTGTGGATTATGAAAGATGCCATGGTAGCGGCCAGTTAGGACCGTTCAAGGCATCCACAGCACCAAGGCAGTTATAAAAATTATAACAAGTAAATAGAGGATTGGCATAAGCATGTCCTGCCGAATACTTCTTTTTTGCGCACGACAGAGGTTAAGACATGTACATAAAATCAAAATATTGATACACATTGGAGTGGGCTTCCAATCAACCATCGGTTCTAATACCATTAGTTGGGAGATATTCACCATTCAATTTGAATCGGGTTTGGACAAGCGTGTGAGTGATTATAACTCTGATTCTCCGATTATATTGAATTATTTTCTATTGGTTTTTTCCATGGATATAGGTATCGACATTCGAACTAAATCACATAAATTTTTAGTGTTCTTTATAGTTTCTTGTTTATTTCGTTGGTGATTTCGCACTGACTTAAATTGTAAGATTTTATTAGTTTCCGCGTTAATTTTACAACAATGATGATCAAGATGTATCGGCACTAGCAGATTTCCTTCACGAACTTCCTATTCCTATATGGAAAAACTGAAACGAATTCGAGAGTATTCAATGCATGATTTTCCAAAACGTGTATGCAATCAGTAATTGCCGATACAATCCCGCCCGTCCGAGAACGATTATTGGGATGTTAGTCAAAAGATGGCATGTCGTTCTCTTACAAGGAAGAGTGGGAGCATCACTGTTACGGCATTGATCACGTCCCATGCAGCTCAAGTCGAATCGGCATGAATAGTATGATAACCTTGTCCAATCGAAGAAGATGGTCAAGTTTTCAGACTAAACCTTCATCACTTCCTTTCATTTTTTTTTTCTTCAGTAGATGCTTCCCTTCTGCTTGCCTAGTGTTTGAGCAATCTGATATCGACTACTTGGCCCAGTCTGATATACACGGGACTTCCTTAACAGTTAACACTAACAAACGAAGCTGAGTTCCACAGTTCTGTTAGTGTAAGACTAATTAATTCTTGCACTGTTCTCCCATTATTACTAAGACGAGTGGTCGTGCATCCAACGGCAAGACAACTGGTCAGTGTTCCGCTAATGATCTTTCCTATATATCTAGAATGGTTTGGGGCAAAAAGATAAACCATCGTGCACTAGGAAGACTAAGAATGTTTAATCTGCTGAACCATCATCTTTTTCTCTTTTTGATGGACCCTCACTCTAACGATGAACAAAAAGAAGTCTGGAAAAGGGAATAAAAAAAACAATAAAACCGCACTTCGAGGATACATAATCCACATAGAAAAGGATGCCGTGGCGATTTTCATCTCTTTAATCATTCGAAAGAAAATTGGTTCAAGTGATGGTTTAGTAGTCAACTTGAGCTAGGTGATTTTATCTCTTGTATCATAAGAATATAAAAAAGAATGTCTTGCTGTATTATGTGGCGGTAAAGATGTGTTTGAATATTAAGTCGACTAAAAAGATAATTGGTGTGTACTTTAGAGTAGCGATAGAACTCTCTATTTAAGTTGGAATATCTAGAAGCAAAATTCTTAAAGATGTCATGAATTAAAGGCTGGAAGAGATTTACTAGAACTATGGGTGAGCATGGTTTCAAGGTAGAACCTCGAACCTCGAACCTCGAACCTCGAACCTCGAACCAGATCAGTGAGTGGTTCCGGGTTTTAAGGTATGTAGGATAGGTTTCAGGTTCCCAAAATTGAGGAACTTGTTTTGACAGGTAGATTCTAGTATCTATGTAGGTGGAACTTAGAACTTGAAACAAGTTATTGTGTTTTTCTTGCTCTATGTCTTCACATGATCATACATTATTCCATGGCATTCGCTAATGAATATATAATTTGAACCACTAGTTTGAATTTTCATTTTATTATTGATACTTTTACTTTGGTAATGTTTCATTTTTTTGTGTGTCTAAATATAAGTTCACATTAGTGCATTGTAATAACAAAATGTGGTCATTAAAGACGATAATTCATTGTAATCGTTCAATTAATATTATAGGTGGAACCTAGGTAGAACTTGGAACCGATTTTGGAACCTATGATAGAGTAGGTTAGGTTCCAGGTTCCAAGATACACAGAGTAGTTCAAAAAATAAAGAATCTATTCCAACGAGTAGATTTCAAGTTCTAAGTGGAACCTGTATGAAAATTGGAACTGCTCACCCCTAACTAGGACTACGTGGAATCAAAATTTAGGCCCTGTTTAAAATAGGAAGAAGTTATCGATTTTTCATTTTGGATTCAAAAATAGATGTTTTAGGTAAAATTTCTCAAACTGTTTTCATCGAATTCCGCGGCGAAAAGTTTTCTCATGTTTAGCCCGACTTTCCGAAAATTTTGGGAACAACTTATTAGTTGGTTTCAAACCAAAATCCGGGGGAGTAGCGGTGGGTTCAAATCATTCTGTCACTAATTTGGTTCCAAACCAAAACCCAAGGGAAAGTGGTTGACTCAAGCCAATCTGCCAGTAATTTGTTTACTTTATGCAAACCATTGAATGCTCCTTCTGTTATCATTCTGATTTGCTTGGGGTGGACTCATTAATTTTTTATTTGCCGGTGTGGGAAGTTAATTATGTCGTAGAGTGAACGCTAATAGGAATAAATGACTACCTATTTTGCAGATTAATCATGAAAGGATACATAATCCACGTAGAAAAGGATGCCGTGGTGATTTTCATCTCTCGTATCATTAAAATATAAAAAAAGAAAGTCTTGCCGTATTATATGGCGGTGAAGATATGTTTGAATTTAAGTCGACCTAAAAGATTGTTGTTGTGTACTTTAGAGTTGTGGTGGGACTCACTGTTTAAGTTGGATTAGCTAGACGCAAAATTCTCTTAAAGATGTCACGAATTAAAGGCCAGTAGAGATTTTTGTGCATAATGTCTACTAGGACTATGTAGAATCAAATTCTTGGGCCCTGTTTAAATAGGAAAAAGCTATCAATTTTTCATTTTCAATTTCCAAAATAGATGTGTTGGGTAATATTTCTCGGAAATTGTTTTCATTGAATCCAAGGGGAAAAGTTTTCTCATGTTTAGCCCGACTTTCCGAAAATTTTGGAAAACTTATTAGTTGGTTTCAAACCAAAACCCGGGGGTTATCGGTGGACTCAATTCAATCTGTTACTAATTTAGTTTCAAACCAAAACACAGGGGAGGAATGGTTGACTCAAGTCGATCTGCCGCTAATTTGTCTATTTTATGCAAACCGGCATGCTCCTTCCATAATCATTCTTATTTGCTTGCCGTGGAAAATCAATTTCCTTAATTATCTTTATTTGTTGGCATGGGACCCTAATTCTGCCGTGGAAAATCAGTTGGGCCCTGTTTCGGTTAAAGAGAAGTTTTCGATTTTTCAATTTCCAAAATTGATATGTTTGGTAAAAATTCTCGGAAATTGGATTCACTGGGAAAGTGTTTTTCTCATTTTTAACCTGACATTCAGAAAGTTTCGGGAGACTTTTTAGTTGTTTTCAAACGAGAGCAAGAGCTGGTAGTGATGGAATCAAGTCAATCTGCTCACTTTATGCAAATGATGGCATGCTCGTTCCATAATAATTTCATTTGCTTGGTGATGAAAGCTAATTCTCATTAATTCTTTACTTGAATTCTGCCGTAAAGAGAACTTTGAGAGCAATGTCACGTCTGTCCTTTTTCTCAGTTTTTTCAACGCGCCACCTGTTATTGCAAATTGACCATGGAGGTAATAAAATGACATTTGAGACCAAAACAAGAGTTTTTCTCCGAAATCCTCAGCTTCTATAAATCTCTTGTCAGTGAGGTGGCTTTAACCACGCCTTAGTCGCTGCTCACATCTCTCATCCCTTCTTAAATCTCTCTGCACATCAGTTCGGTCCTCCTTTGCTTTGAGTCATGCAACTCGTGGGTTTTACTTTTGCAAAATTACCCTTTCGTCGCCTCATTGTCGCCATTGCTTTTGCATTGTGGTTTGTACAAGTCTACTCGACATCAAATGAAACCGATAGATCCGCATTACTTGCAATCAAGGCGGGGATAACTGAGGACCCTCTTAGGGTGCTTAGCTCGTGGAATGATACGGTCAATCTCTGCCAATGATCGGGTATTTCATGCAGTCATCGGCACCGCAATAGAGTCACTGTATTGGACCTAAATGCCCAGAAGCTCTCAGGGTCCATCTCCCCTCACATTGGGAATATTAGCTTCTTGAGGGTATTGTGGCTATCTAATAATAGCTTTCTCCATGAAATTCCTCTCCAAATCGGGCAGTTGCACCAGTTACGCATCTTAATGCTCTCCAATAATTTTCTCCGTGGAGAAATCCCCAAGAACACATCGGGTTGCATTAACCTCCTTGTCGTGGACTTGTCTCAAAACCAACTGAGTGGAGAAGTTCCTCCAGAGATAGGTTCAATAGCGAAGCTTCAGGGTCTTAATTTAGCTCAAAACAATCTAACAGGAAGCGTCCCTTCTTTCATTGGGAACTTGTCATCATTGGTGGAGCTTGTTCTTGCCTATAATTACTTAGGCGGGAGTCTTCCTCGAGCTCTAGGCCAACTGACCAACCTAAAATCATTTGCTTTGGGTGAAAATTTGTTGTCTAGTACAGTTCCGCATTCACTGTACAACATATCTTCGTTGGTTTCTTTTGATGTAGGATATAACCAAATACATGGAAGTCTTCCCATCACAATGAGCTTTGGTCTTTCCAACTTAGAATTTTTCAGCATCGAAAATAATCAGTTTGTTGGATCAATCCCTTTGTGGATGGCGAATAATGCCACAACTCTACAGGTACTTCAACTTGGATCCAACAAACTCTCAGGAAATGTACCCTCCTTTGAAAGTTTGTGTAACTTTCAAACATTGATCATTGGCTTTAACTATCTCGGAAGTGGGGGATCTGGTGACTTAAGCTTCATTTGCTCATTGACCAATATCACCACCTTAACCTCATTGGATATTACGAGTAATAAACTAGGTGGGCTGTTGCCGGGATGCATTAGTAATTTCTCCATAACATTCACAAGATTGGGATTGGGCTTTAATCCTATTATTGGTGAGATTCCTAAAGCAATTGGCAATCTTGTGAACTTGGAAGTCTTGCTTATACCTAGCACTAGTATTTCAAGTGCTATCCCGTTTGAGGTGGGAAATCTTCAAAATCTAACAGTGTTGTATCTGTCCAACAACAATCTATTTGGGGTGATTCCATCCTCTTTGCAGAAGATGAAGAATTTGATGCATTTATATCTTGATGGGAATAACTTTCACGGGTACATTCCTTCACATCTAGATAAGTGTCAAGATTTGATGGATCTTGATCTTTCTAACAACAATCTCAGCGGTTCCGTATTCCCAATAATTAAAACTCTAGTCAATTTGGTCTTGTCTCACAACCATTTGAATGGGGCTCTTCTGGCGGAAGTAGGACAAATGGAACATCTAGTTACTTTGGACATTTCAGGCAACATGTTCGGTGGTGAGATTCCGAGCACTCTAGGTGATTGTGTTGGACTGTTCGCATTAAGAATGAGGGATAACCAGTTCCAAGGATCCATTCCTCAATCATTTAGATCATTAAGAAGCATTGAGGAATTTGATCTTTCCAATAACAATATGTCAGGTGAGATTCCGAAATTCTTAGAGGCATTTCTCTTCTTGGAAATTTTGAATTTATCCTATAACAATTTTGAAGGCATAGTACCAACTGAAGGAGTCTTTGAGAATGCGAGTGCCACTTTTATTGCTGGAAACAACAAGATTTGTGGAGGAATCCTCGAATTTCGGCTCCCTAAATGCATCTCTAGACACTCCAAGAGCAAAGGAGAAGTTCATAAATTGAAACTCACGCTCTTTATTATCTTTGGGCTTCTAGGGCTGGTTCTTGTTCTGATTTTTGTGACTATATGTTGGTCAAAGAAAAAGAAAGCAGAAGAACCAACTTCAAGTTCCATATCCGAGAGCTGGCAAAATTTATCTTATGGAACTCTTCTGAGAGCAACTGATGGGTTCTCTTCAACTAATTTGATAGGCATTGGGAGTTTTGGATCTGTTTACAGGGGAGCACTCCAGGAGAATGGGACTAATGTGGCTATGAAGGTGTTTAATTTAACGCGTCATGGTGCTCTGAAGAGCTTCAAAGCTGAGTGTGAGGCTCTAAAGTGTATCAAACACCGAAATTTGTTGAAAGTACTAACAGTATGCTCAAGTACTGATTATGTTGGAAATGACTTTAAGGCTTTGGTCTATGAGTTCATGGTCAACGGTAGCCTCAAAGAGTGGTTGCACCCATCTCCAATACCAGCTGATGTAGATAGGCCTTCAAAAAATTTGAGTCTCATCCAAAGGATAAATTTTTCCATTGACATTGCTTTTGCATTGGATTATCTTCATAACCAATGCCACAGTGTCATACTCCATTGTGATATAAAGCCAAGCAATGTCCTTTTAGATGCTGAGATGGTTGGACATGTCGGTGATTTTGGATTGGCCAAGATCGTTCTTGAATCCACATCTTACACAAACGTAAATATGAGCTCTGCTGATTTGAGAGGAACAATTGGTTATGCTGCTCCAGGTATGTCCCTTTAAGTCCCTAGCTCCCTCAAATGAAGAAATTGTTCATCATAAAATTGTTGATGCGTCTTTTCACAGAACTTTGAACTTCATAATGAGATTGTGCATGTGCTATTTTCTCATGGCTCAACCATTTGTGGTTCTTATTAAGTGCAGAATATGGAATGGGAATTGGGGTTTCTATTGAAGGGGATGTCTATAGTTATGGCATCCTCTTGCTAGAGATGTTCACAGGAATTAGTCCCACGGCTGAGATATTCAAAGAAAATTCGAACCTTCATAATTTTGTTGAGGAAGCTTTACCTGAACGAGTTCTAGAGATTACCGATCCCATTCTAGTTCAAGAAGTAGAAAGGGATACAGGCCAAAGGAGAAAGAGCACAGTCCAAGATTGTCTGCTAATGGTATACAGAATTGGGATCGCCTGCTCAGTTGGAGTCCCAAGAGAGAGAATGAGCATCGCAGATGTAGCAGCTCAACTACGTTCGAATAGAGACAAACTGTACGCAGCTGGTTTATGAGTACAGGTGATATGCTTAAACAGTAAGTTTTCTCGTACGTCCTAAAAATTATGCCAAAGTGAACCACTTATGCATAGACGAGCACCTGACTTCACGCATTTTATTAAATCTAGATTAACTTGTTCTTCTGGTAAGGTGAAGATGGAGCCATGGAGGTAACAGTGTCATCATGCAAAACCAAAGCGGGGTCGGAAAAGCAGTGAAGTCATCCAATGAACTATGGCAAACGGGAAGTAGACTCAAGGTCAATGACAATGTCCTCGTCCTTTTCGGGAGTTTGAGAGACGAAGCAGGAGGGCTTCGTCACTTATGCAAACCTGGGACAAATGCTTCTCTAATGTAGTGTGAGGTTGGTAGATCGAGTTTTGATAAAGACTATGAATAGTTTAGACCATGAAGAACAAAGGTTTGTTTCAATGTTCCTTTGAAACGAAAGCTGGCGTGTAAGAAAAGAAGGAAGTATTAGGGATGATGCTGTTATCTATACAGCCATACTGGCATACCTGTAAACCTGTAGGTGTCCCTTAAAGCTATGTGAGCAAGTACATTTATCCTTTTCCTATTTTATGCTAGTTAAATAGTTCGATCTATAATACAAGTAGACATCATGCTTGCACAGCCCACACAATGTCGATGTCCATCGAGAAAGACCGTTGTTTTTTTTTTTTACCTAATACAACTCTAAATGATTATACTTTTACAATTATAGAAATCACAAACTAAAAATACTTAAAA
The DNA here is from genome assembly GCA_017140615.1 of Eucalyptus cladocalyx. Taxonomy (NCBI): domain Eukaryota; kingdom Viridiplantae; phylum Streptophyta; class Magnoliopsida; order Myrtales; family Myrtaceae; genus Eucalyptus; species Eucalyptus cladocalyx. The sequence goes on from CM029519.1 coordinate 10,348,620, forward strand.
TAAATGTAATATTTATAAAAACCAAAAAGGTAATAAAAGGATACTATAGTTTTGGTTGATTTAGAAAAAAAAATGATTGAAATTCAAAGATAATCTTAAAATCCGAGCAATAGCAGATTTCCTTCACGAGATTCCTATTCTTATATGGAAAACTTAAACGAATTTGAGAGAATTTAGTGCATGATTTTCCGATACGTGTCTGCTACCATTAACAGGCGACACAATCTGGCCTGTCCGTATTCGATTATCAAGATGTTAGTCAAAAGATGGCATGTCAATATCTTGCAAGGAAGAGTGGGAGCATCACTACCAGGGAATTGACTGAGTCCGACAAAGTGCACGTCCGATCGGCCAAAGTTGGATAATAACCCCGTCAAAGCGAAGAAAAAGGTCAAGCTTTCACACCAGACCCTCATCACTTTTTCTTCATCACTTATGCGAAGGAAAAGGTCCAGCTTTCACGCCAAACCTTCATCACTTCCTTTCTATTTTTTTCACTTCGTGCTTCACTTCTGTCTATGAGCGTTCGAGACATCTGATATCAACCATTTGTCCCGGTCCGGAAATATGCGGCTTCCTTGACGGGAACGAAACAATCGAAGCTACAGTTCCAGAGTTATTTCAATGTTCGACTAATCGACTCCTGTGCCGTGCTCTCATTATTTCCGAGACGGGCGGTCGTGCAGAGGACGGTAAGACAACTGGTCGGTGTTCTGTTTATGATCTTTCCTATATTCCAACGTATGGTCGGGGACAGAAAACATAAACCACCGTGCAATAGGAAGTCTTAAGAATGTTTAATCTACTGAACCATCATCTTTCTCTCTTTTTCTTGATAGCCCTTCGTTTTTATGATGACCAAAAAGAAGTCTTGCAAAGGGAATAAGAAAAAAAAAAAGCCAAATAGAAAAGTGCACACGATTCTCCTGTTTGTACGTTGAAGCCTTAATTTGAGGAGATGGAATCATAAAAAGCATAAAATAAAAAACAATAAGAAAATTTATCAAAACAATCATATAACCATTGTGATTTTTTCAATTCAGCCTTAAATTTTTTTTTTTTTTTTTTGCAATTCAGTCTTAAATATTTTTCAATTGTGCTAATTCAGTCCATTCAATCAAATTTGATTGGTCAATGTTAACATAGACGTCAACTGACACTAATGTGTCGAATTTTAAATATTTTTATTATTTTTCAATTGTTTATTTATTTTTCTTTTCTTTTGTCTTTCTCTCTCCTCCTTTCTTCTTCCCCTAGCCAGTTGCCGAACCTTGGTGACCAGCTAGAGACATTGGCCAGCAAGGCTCGACCTTGCCCCGCCATTGTGAGGCCTTGCCATTATAGGACAAGCTTGGCCTCACCCAGTCATGGTGAAGCCGAGCATCGCTATCGCTGCCCAACGTCGAGCCTCGCTAGATCTGATGAGGCCTCGCCCAAGGACGACCTTGCCATCAATTTGGCGAGGCCTCAGTTCTGTCAGTGCAAGCCTAATTAATTCTTGTACTGTTCTCCCATTATTTCTAAGACGAGTGGTCGTGCATAGAACGCCAAGACAACTGGTCAGTGTTCCGTTAATAATCTTTCCTATGTTCCTGCTTATAGTTGGGGGTAAAAAGATAAACCATCGTGCGGTAGGAAGACAACGAATGTTTAATCTGCTGAACCATCATCTTTTTCTCATCTTGATGGCCCCTCACTTAATGATGAACAAAAAGAAGTCTAGCAAAGGAAATAAAAAAATCAATAAAACCTCACTTCAAAGATACATAATCTACGTAGAGAAGGATGCCATGGTGATTTTCATCTCTTGTATCATTAATATATAAAAAAAGAATGTATTGATGTATTATGTGATGGTGAAGATGTGTTTGAATATTAAGTCGAGAAAAAAGAAAATTATTATGTACCTTAGAGTAGTGGTGGGACTCTTTATTTAAGTTGGATTACCTAGACGCAAAATTTTCTTAAAGATGTCATGAATTAAAGACAGGTAAAGATTTTTATGCGTTATGTTTGCTAGTGTTTAATTTAGGGAAAAAATGGATTTTTCATTTTTAATTTCCAAAATAGATGTGCTAAGTAAAATTTCTCAGAAATTGCTTTCATTGAATCCGGGGGGAAAAGTTTTTTCATGTTTAGCCTGACTTTCCAAACATTTTGTGAACAACTTATTAGTTGAATTCAAATCAAAACTCGGGAGAGTATCAATGGACTCAAGTCAATCTGTCACTAATTCTGTTGTCACTAACTTGTATACTTAACGCAAATCATGGAATGCTCCTTCCGTAATAATTCTGATTTGCTTGGGGTGGAAACCGATTTCATTAATTTTTTATTTGCTGGTGTGGGAAGTTAATTCTACCGTGGAGTGAACGCTAAGGGGAATAAATGACAGCCTATTTTGCAGATTAATTATGAAAGGTAATCAATCAATCTGAGTGCTTAACACCCAACTTGTCCACTCACTTATTCCAAGCGGATGCAGATAAATGACTTTTGAATCCAAAACAAGAGTCTCTCTCCAAAATCATCACCCTCTATAAATCTCTTTTCAATGAGGTGGCTAAACCAAATCTAAACAACATATCACATCTCTCATCCCTTCTTAATCTCCCTACACGTCCCTTCAATCCACTTCTGCTTTGAGTCATGCAACTCAAGGGCTTTAGTCTTGCAAAGTTACCATTTCGTCACTTCATCTTTACGATTGTTATTATATTGTGCTCTGTACAAGTCTTCTCCACATCAAATGAAACTGACGGATCCGCATTACTTGCATTCAAGGCAGGGATAACTGAGGACCCTCTTGGGGTGCTCAGCTCATGGAACAATACAGTCAATCTCTGCCAATGGTTCGGTATTACATGCAGTCACCGGCACCATAATAGAGTCACTGTATTGGACCTGGAGACCCAGAAGCTCTCAGGGTCTATCTCCCCTCACATCGGGAACCTTAGCTTCTTGATGGAATTGCGGCTCTCTAATAATAGCTTACACCGTGAAATCCCTCCCCAAATTGGGCGGTTGCGTCGGTTACGCAACTTAGCGCTGTTCAATAATTCTCTCAGGGGAGAAATCCCGAAGAATATATCGGGTTGCATTAACCTCGTTGGCATGGGCTTGCTTCAAAACCAACTGAGTGGAGAAGTTCCTCCAGAGATAGGTTCACTGGTGAAGCTTCGGGTTCTTCATATATCAGAAAACATTCTAACGGGAAGCATCCCTTCTTCCATTTGGAACTTATCATCATTGGAGGTGCTTGCTCTTTACTATAATTACTTCGGAGGGAGTCTTCCTCAAGCTCTAGGTCAACTGACCAGCCTAACAACAATTCTTTTGGAGCTAAATTATTTCACCGGTACGGTTCCGCATTCCCTCTACAATTTGTCTTCATTGGTAATGTTTGACATAGGATATAACCAAATACACGGAAGTCTTCCCACTACAATCGGCTATGGTCTCCCCATCTTAAGATTTTTCAGCATCCCAAGTAATAAGTTTGTTGGTCAATCCCCTATGGATAGCGAATAATTGCACAAAACTACAGATGCTTCAACTTGGATCCAATAAACTCTCGGGAAATGTACCTTCTTTTGAAAGTTTGCGTGACCTTCGAAGATTGCGCTTGGGTCCTAACCACCTTGGAAGTGGGGGATCTAGTGACTTAAGCTTCCTTTGCTCATTAACCAATATCACTAGCTTAACCGTTTTGAGCATTAGGCAGAACGAACTCGGTGGGCTGCTCCCGGGATGCATTGGCAATTTCTCCATAACTATCAAAAATTTGGACTTAGCCATTAATCCTATTATCGGTGAGATTCCTAAAGTAATCGGCAATCTTGTGAACTTGAAATCCTTGGGGATTTTCAACACTATTATTTCGGGTGCTATCCCGTTTGAATTGGGAAATCTTCCGAATCTAACAATTCTGCTACTCCAATAACAATCTATCAAGGGTGATTCCATCCTTTTTGCATAAGATGAAGAAATTGATTCGTTTGCATCTTCAAGGGAATAACTTTCACGGGTACATTCCTTCACATCTAGATAAGTGTCAAAATTTGATGGATCTTGATCTTTCTAACAACAATCTCAGCGGTTCCATATTCCCAGTAATTAATACTCTAGTCAATTTGGTCTTGTCTCACAACCATTTGAATGGGGCTCTTCCAGCGGAACTAGGAAAAATGGAACATCTAGTTACTTTGGACATTTCAAGCAACATGTTCCGTGGTAAGATTCCGAGCACTCTAGGTGATTGTGTTGGACTGTTCGCATTAAGAATTAGGGATAACCAGTTTCAAGGATCCATTCCTCAATCATTTAGATCATTAAGAAGCATTGAGGAATTTGATCTTTCCAATAACAATCTGTCAGGTGAGATTCCGAAATTCTTGGAGGCATTTCTCTTCTTGGAAATTCTGAATTTATCCTATAACAATTTTGAAGGCATATTACCAACTAAAGGAGTCTTCGAGAATGCGAGTGCCACTTTTATTGCTGGAAACAACAAGATCTGTGGAGGAATCCCCGAATTTCGGCTCCCTAAATGCATCTCTAGACACTCCAAGAGCAAAGGAGAAGTTCATAAATTGAAACTCACGCTCTTTATTATCTTTGGGCTTCTAGGAGTGGTTCTTGTTCTGATTTTTGTGATTGTATGTTGGTCAAAGAAAAAGAAAGCAGAAGAACCAACTTCAAGTTACATATTCGATAGCTGGCAAAATTTATCTTATGGAACTCTCCTTAGAGCAACCGATGGGTTCTCTTCAACTAATTTGATCGGTATTGGGAGTTTTGGATCTGTTTACAGGGGAACACTCCAGGAGAATGGGACTAATGTGGCTGTGAAGGTGTTTAATTTAACGCGTCATGGTGCTTTGAAGAGCTTCAAAGCTGAGTGTGAGGCTCTAAAGTGTATCAAACACCGAAATTTGTTGAAAGTACTAACAGTATGCTCGGGTACTGATTATGTTGGAAATGACTTTAAGGCTTTGGTCTATGAGTTCATGGTCAACGGTAGCCTCAAAGAGTGGTTGCACCCATCTCCAATACCAGCTGATGTAGATTGGCCTTCAAAAAATTTGAGTCTCATCCAAAGGATAAATATTTCCATTGACATTGCTTTTGCATTGGATTATCTTCATAACCAATGCCACAACATCATAGTTCATTGTGATCTAAAGCCAAGTAATGTCCTTTTAGACACTGAGATGGTTGGACACGTCGGTGACTTTGGATTGGCCAAGATTGTCCTTGAATCCACATCTTACACGGACACAAATATGAGCTCTACTAATTTGAGAGGAACAATTGGTTATGATGCTCCAGGTATGTCCCTTTAAGTCCCTAGCTCCCTCAAATGAAGAAATTGTTCATCATAAAATTGTCGATGCGTCTTTTCACAGAACTTTGAACTTCATAATGAGATTGTGCATGTGCTATTTTCTCATGGCTCAACCATTTGTGGTTCTTATTAAGTGCAGAATATGGAATGAGAAGTGGGGTTTCTATTGAAGGGGATGTCTACAGTTAGGCATTCTCTTGCTAGAGATGTTCACAGGAATTAGTCCCACGGCTGAGATATTCAAAGAAAATTCAAACCTTCATAATTTTGTTGAGGAAGCTTTGCTTGGACGAGTTCTAGAGATTACCGATCCCATTCTAGTTCAAGAAGTAGAAAGCGATGCAGGCCAAAGGAGAAAGAGCACAGTCCAGGATTGTCTGCTGAAGATATACAGAATTGGGATCGCCTGCTCAGTTGGAGTCCCAAGAGAGAGAATGAGCATCGCAAATGTAGCAGTTCAACTATGTTCGATTAGGAACGGACTTTATGCAGCTGGTTTATGAGGCTAGGTGATTTACTAAAGCAGTAAGTTTTCTAACACCCTCTACAAATTATGCCAAACTGAACCACTATTGCATAGACAAGCACCTGACTTCACGCATTTTTATAAATCTAGATTAACTTGTTCTGGTAATGTGAAGATGGAGCCATGGAGATAACGGAGTCATCATGCAGAACCAAAGTGGGGTTGGAAAAGTAGTGAAGTCATCGAATGAACCATGGCAAATGGGAACCTTTAGTAGACTCAAAGTCAATGACAATGTCTTCGGTCCTCTTCGGGAGTTTAGGAGACGTAGCAGGAGGGCTTCATCACTTATGCAAACATGGGACAAATGCTTCTCTAATGTAGCGTGAGGATGGTAGATCGAGTTCTGATATAGACTATGAATAGTTTAGACCGTGAAGAACAAAGGTGTGTTTCAATGTTCCTTTGAAGCGAAAGCTGGCGTGTAAGAAAAGAAGTATTGGGGATGATGCTGTCATCTATACAGCTATATTGGCATACATGCAAACCTGTATATGTCTCTTTAAGCTATTTAAGCAAGTGCATTTATCCTTTTTCCTATTTTATGCTTGTTAAATAATACAATCTATAACGTAGACATCATGCTTGCACATCCCACTCAATGTCGATGTCCATCAAGAAAGACCGTTGTTTTTTTTTTTTTAACCTAATACAACTCTAAATGATTCTACTCTTACAATTATAGAAATCATAACTAAAATATACTTAAAATAAAATTATAATAATATTTATAAAGACCAAAAAGGTAATAAAAGGATACTATAATTTTTGTTGATTTATAAATAAAAAAAATGGATTGAAATGCAAAGATAATCTTAAAATCCGAGCAATAGCAGATTTCCTTCACGAACTTCCCATTCTTATATGGAAAGCTTAAACGAATTTGAGAGAATTTAGTGCATGATTTTCCGATATGTGTATGTTACTATTAACTGTCGATACGATCTGGCCTATCCGTATTCGATTATCAGGATGTTAGTCGACAGATGGCATGTCGATTTATTGCAAGGAAGAGTGGGAGCATCCCTATCAGGGAATTGACTGCGTCCGACGAAGTGCACGTCGAATCCGCCTAAGTTCGATAATAACCCTGTAAAAACGAAGAAAAAGTTCCAGCTTTCGCACTAAACCTTCATCACTTCCTTTCTACTTTTTTTCACTTCGTGCTTCGCTTCCGTCTATGCGCGTTCGAGACATCTGATATCGACCATTTGTCCCGGTCCGGAAACACGCTACTTCCTTGACGGGAACAAGACAATCGAAGCTAGAGTTCCAGAGTTCTTTCAATGTTCGACTAATCGATTCCTGTGCCGTGCTCTCATTATTTCCGAGATGAGCCATCGAGCAGAGGACGGTAAGACCACTGGTCGGTGTTCTGTTTATGATCTTTCCAATATTCCTACTTATGGTTGGGGATAGAAAAGATAAACCATCGCACGATAGGAAGTCTTAAGACTGTTTAATCTACTGAACCATCTTTTTTTTCTTTTTTTCCTTAATAGCCCTTTATTTTTATGATGACCAAAAAGAAGTCTTGCTAAGGGAATAAAAAAAAAAATCGATCAAATAGAAAAGAACACACCATTTTCCTCTTTGTACGTTAAAGCCTCAATTCGAGGACACGGATTCCACATAGAAAGCATAAAATAGAGAAGAATGTAGTGGTGATTTTCGCCTCTCATACTATTAAAATACCTGGTGTCGAAAGTATGTTTGAATACTAAGCCGATCAAAAAGATAGTCGCTTTGTATTTTAGACTAGTGGCAGGACTCTTTCTTTAAGTTGGATTATCTAGATTCAAAGTTTTTTCAAAGATGTCGCAAGTCAAAGTTTGGTAGGAGGAAATTTTTGCCGATCAGACTGTTGAAACTAAACACCTTGAAAACTAAATGTGATCTACTAGGCCTATGCTGCTATGCAGAATCAAAATCTTGGACCTTATTTTGGTTAAAGAGAAGTTTTCGGTTTTTTCAATTTCCAAAATCGATATGTTTGGTAAGAATTCTCAGAAATGGAATTCACTGAATCCATGGGAAAGTGTTTTTCTCATTTTTAGCCTGACATTCTGAAAATTTCGGGAGACATTTTAGTCGTTTTCCAACGAGGGCAAGAGCTGGCAGTGATGCTCCTTCCATAATAATTTCATTTGCTCGGTGATGAAAATTAATTCTCATTAATTCTTTACTTGAATTCTGCCGTACAGAGGACGTTGAGGGCAATGTCACATCTGTCCTTTTTTTCAGTTTTTCCAATGCGTCACCTGTTTTGCAAATTGACCGTGGAGGTAATAAAATGAAATTTTAGACCAAAACAAGAGTTTTTTTCCAAAATCTCCACCCTCTATAAATCTCGTCAGTGAGGTGGCTTTAACCACACATCAATCGCTCCTCACATCTCTCATCCCTTATTAAATCTCTCTGCAAGTCAGTTCGGTCCTCCTCTGCTTTGAGTCATGCAACTCTTGGGTTTTTCTTTTGCGAAGTTACCCTTTCATCACCTCATTATCGCGATTGCTTTTGCATTGTGCTTTGTACAAGTCTCCTCAGCATCAAGTGAAATTGATGGGGCAAGGATAACTGAGGACCCTCTCCGGGTGCTTAGCTCATGAAACAATACGGTCAATCTCTGCCAATAGTTCAGTATCACACGTAGTCACCGGCGCCACAGTAGAGTCACTATATTGAACCTGTATACCCAGAAGCTCTCAGGGTCCATCTCCCTTCACATCGGGATTAGCTTCTTAAGGCAATTGTGGCTCTTTGATAATAGCTTTCGCCATGAACTCCCTCCCCAAATCGGACAGTTGCACCAGTTATGCACCTTAGTGCTGTCCAATAATTCTATCAGGAGGGAAATCCCCAAGAACACATCGGGTTGCATTAACCTCCATGGCATGGGCTTGTCTCAAAACAGAGTGGAGAAATTCCTCCAGAGATAGGCTCACTAATAAAGCTTCGAGAACAAAACAATCCAACAGGAAGCGTCCCTTTTTTCATTGGGAACTTATCATCATTGGAGGAGCTTGGTCTTTACTACAATTACTTAGGAGGGAGTCTTCCTCGAGATCTAGGTCAACTGATCAACCTAACAACATTTGCTTTGGCGGGAAATTTGTTGTCCAATACGGTTACGCATTCCCTCTACAATTTATCTTCATTAGTAATATTTGACGTAAGATTTAATCAAATATATGACATCCTCGATTCAAACCCCTATTTAGACCACAAGGGATGGACTAAGAATCGGAATGTCAGTGAAGACAGATCGTGACTCAATCCTTGGGATTGTTCACAAGTTGACTAACTGATTAAGGGCAAGTTGCAATTCAGGATCAAGGTTGCGATAGACCAAAGCATTCGACCATGTGAGGACTGTTTGACCACAAGGATCGCTGTGGACGATCATGTGTCGTCACGAGCCATTCAATGAATGGATATAGATCGATTTAGCTTAGGTATATACTGGTCATGGGTGACGCCACACAATTAATGTACTATTCACGAACGGCCCTAATTCGATCCCGGGACAATCGTGAGTCAAGACAGGCTGATCGATCCTATTTGATTAAATGACAACTAATGGTCATTCATGAATCGACCAAGCTCAATTTAAAGTCATGTGTAAAACCCTAGGCAAGCATCAAACTCCATTCAAATCTAGTTGCGTGAATTATTCTGCCAATGCCATCTAAATTCACATAGATCGCGTTAAAGCTATATCTAATCAAAACTTAGCCACAAGCTTTAATCCATTTGCGGATATCGATTGTAGATGTTTTCAAGGTGTTTCTTTCTAATTGAAATAATTTTAGAGAACCTATTAGTGCATTAATTTATGAAATACACTAATTTGAGTGTACGGACTTTAGTGAACCTAGAGATGAGGCCAATTTAGCCACTTAAATTGAGGTGAAATAAACTTTGTTAGGCCATGGACAATGGATTTTTTTTTTTTGACGAGAAACAAATTGCCCTTTAAGTCTAGCCAATAATTTAAGTTTCAAGAAGTCATCCTAGCTTTTGATCTTGGATAAGGTACATGGCTTGATGAAGGGCCAAGATTTGCTCTTGCTCCCCGAGCTTTTGGTCAGGATGAAGGGGAGAACAATAATTCGAGGGCAATTAATGCTTGAAAGACAAGCTTTCTCTTCAAGTTTCTTCTCCCGTCCGCGCGCCACTTGGACGCCGTCCCTATGCCGCGCCGTGCTGCCACCACCACTCATTCACCATCCGCGAGCTGCCGCTGCTTGCTCGCCATCCTCAAACCACCACTAAACACCCCTAGTCCCATTCAGTTGTTAGTAAGTAGATTTCCTAAACGTCGGTTAGGATGTTGTGTTACGCGATTCAAATTTAGGACTGCCTTTAGTGCCATAGGAATATTCTAGGTTGAGGAGCTCATGAGATTAATTTTGTATGATTTGCTCATGATATGCTTGATCTATGTGGTTCGGGATTGATCAAGAGCAAGTTTATGAGAGTTGAGATTACTCAGGTTTGACGTGAGTAGTGGAAATGATTCACTTAGGCTAGGTTTGTCGTGATTGCCGTTTTGGATTGTTTGCTATTGCTACTTATGCTAGATCTTTATATATGAATGCTATGGATGGATATACGAGTGCTATATGGTATGATCTTTGCATATAAATGTCCATAGGTCGTGGTCAAAGTTTGAGTTCACTTGGGCTAGGTTTGCATATAAATGATTCACTTAGGCTAGGTCGCCATGATCTTTATATATGAATGCTATGGACCGATATATGAGTGCTATCTAGTATAGCATATAAATGTCCACATATCATGGTCGAAGTTTGAGTTCACATTGGGCTGTCGAATCTAGAATGGCATTGGTTCTTGGACATAGGGGTGATCGGTTCCCGGTTCGGTCCGGTTCCACCTTGGAACCGGGAACCGGACCGGGAGCACCGGTTCCCAAAATTGCGAACCGTGGACCGGACCGTTTGGTCCTAGGACCGGGAACCGGACCGGACCATCGGTTCCATCGGTTCCGGTCCGGTCCGGTCCGGTCCAAAAAAATCAACTATACTTTTTTGCACTAAAGAACTAAAGAGTGACCGCGCTCTTGACTGATCAATTCAATTCGATTATCGGGCAATTCAACAAAACTAATCACACGTGTTCCACGTGCAAAATATTCAAACTTCACTTGTGTGATTCACGGGAACTCTTGAAGTCTTAGTCCCACGTCGAAACTATCAACGAGATTTTTTCTATAAATAAAAGAGTAATAAAAAGGATTTTAATGGTCTCTTGGCCACATAAGAGGTTGCTACCTCAAATTGCAATTTTGGTTGCAATAAGTTATCATGTTTATATGTTTTATTAATTCTATGTATATAAATTATATATAAAAAAGTTTGGTTCGGTCCGGTCGGTCCGGTTCGGTCCGGTTCCCACCTTGAAACCGGGAACCGGACCAACCGGCCACCGGTTCCAAGATTAGGAACCGGGGACCGGACCGCCGACCGTGGGAACCGCCCAAAACCGACCGGTTCGGTCCGGTCCGGCCGGTTCCCGGTTCGGGCGGTTCCCGTTGCACACCCCTACTTGGACATGCGTGAAAATGCATTGGGTCGGGTCACTCTCTTGATTCGGTGATATTCAGGAATATTGTTCGATCCGGGTTTGACCTCGGCCAGTACTCAAGCGTCAGAGGTCAAGCCACAATTCTAGTTACGTGCTCGACATACTTTATTGTCATATACACAGTCAGGCATGAGTTACACATCGCTTGGCACGCCTTTAGAGCATTTATACTTAGACTAATGAGAATGATAAAATTGATTACTTGAATGCTTGATTCGTGTGGTCATACGAGGAATACTGTCACCGATGAATTTTGAGAAAATGCCCCCGAATCAACGGAATGCTTCATTATTAAGAACAATATGATGCCCCATATCAACAGGATGCCATTCATGGGATGTGTTATATTAAAAACAATGCCTGATGGAATTCGGATGCTGTACTCAAGAGAGCGAGACGATGTCCCGAAGGTTTCCAGAAGAGCTATAGGGTTTTGGCTATAAGTGATTAATAACTTACTCGAGATAGTATAGTAGTATGGGATGCCATGTGATTCTCGAGGCGTTAAACATATGCAAAATGTTTGATTGCTATATGCATGCTTTGAAAGTGGTTTTATGGCTCACACATATATGACATAGTCTTATAAGAGGTGCATGGAACATGTGCATGATGTAAATGTCATTTTAGTGATTTAGAATGTAGATGTCATGAAGGTTGTTGTTCGAGTCTCAAAGGCTTTGATAATATTGTGGATGCTCATATCCATCACGTGTGAATATTCTGGCTATTATTTGCATTAATTATGACGTGTGGATAATATGCCTTTGTTTAGGATTCGAGGGACTTAGGTTGAGGATAAGTTCCATCACGTATATAGTTGAGCCAAAGTTTAAACTTTGCTATTGATCTGTCATCAACATATTTGGGTTGAGTAATCAAAAGGGTCCAATGCGAGGCATCCGCCTATATGAGGTTTGAGATTTTTTTCTTATTGAGTTTTCAACGCACTGTTGTTGTTTAACCTTTTGAAGTCAATAGGTATGGATCCTTATCTCATTGCTTCATGCGTTCTAGGGTGCCCATTAGCATGGAGACTACCGTGATAGACGTGTTTAGGGAGGATGCAATTTTCTAACTAGTCACCACCATAGTTTGGGTAGACGAGGGGTACCACGACCTTGTACCCCACTACTCTCGGGCGTGCTATGTGTGATTTGATGGAGACCTCTTCGGACCCCTTTATGGGTTCCATGGTTCACCAGGACCAGCGAGGATGTAGGCTTGCCAAACAGCCCTGTGGGTGATGCCTAGGGAGCAGTATCTAGTAGGGAAGCCGCTTTTTTGTTAGATCTCAATAGAGAAGATAAGCTCCCCCTGCAAATTTTAGTCCCCCCGGGCCCCCTTCGATAACTTTTTGAGTGTGTGGAGATGACCAAATCAGAATGGCCCTAGAAGTGAGGGCTTGTAAATTGTAATCATTCTAATTAGATAAATAAAGCTGGAAAGTTACGCAGTACATGTAAGTGTTTTCTCCTTGACTATCCATTGTTTGCTTGTGGATTGATTAGGTCATTGGAGATTGCACGCTTCTATATGTGCTTAACGTCAAAGATAAAATCAATGGGACAGCAACGCCTCCTGAAACGTCGCAAATTAATTCCAAGGAGGAGGATGTCTCGTTCCTGAGCCGAGGGAAGGGACTCGAGACATGACAAAATACATGGAAGTCTTCCCACTACAATGGGCTTTGGTCTTCCCAACATAGAATTTTTCAGCATACACCATAATCAGTTTGTTGGATTAATCCCTCTGTGGATACGAATAATGCCACAACTCTGCAGATACTTCAACTTGGATCCAACAAACTCTCAAGAAACGTACCTTCTTTCGAAAGTTTGCGTAACCTTCAAAAGTTGACCATAGGCTCTAACAACCTTGGAAATGGGGGATCTTGTGAATTAAGCTTCCTCTGTTCATTAACTAATATCACTGGCTCACCCGTGTTGAATATTCTGAGTAACAAACTTGGTGGGCTGTTCCCGGGATGCATTAGTAATTACTCCATAACTATCACAAAATTGGCATTAGGCTTAAATCCTATTATTGGCGAGATTCCTAAAGCAATTGGCAATCTTGTGAACTTGGAAGTCTTGTGGATAGCTTACACCAGTATTTCAGGTGCTATCCTGTTTGTGATGGGAAATCTTCAAAATCTAACAGATCTTGAACTCTCCACAAACAATCTATCGGGGTGATTCCATCCTCTTTGCAGAAGATGAAGAAATTGATTCTTTTATATCTTGATGGGAATAACTTTCATGAATACATTCCTTTCCATCTACATAAATTTCAAAATCGGATGGATCTTGATCTTTTTAACAACAATCTCAGTGGTTCCATATTCTCGGTAGTTAAAACTATACTCTTTTTGAACTTGTCTCAAAACCATTTGAATGGGGCCCTTCCAGCATAAGTAAGAAAAATGGACCATCTAGTTACTTTGGACATTTCAAGCAACATGTTCAGTGGTGAAATTCCGAGCACTTTAATGCGAACCTTTAGTAGACTCAAAGTCAATGACAATTTCTTCATCCTCATCGGGAGGTTGGGAGACGTAGCAGGAGGACTTCATCACTTATGCAAACGCGAGGCAAATGCTTCTCTAACGTATCGTGAGGTTGGTAGATCGAGTACTTATATAGGCTATGAATAGTTTAGACCGTGAAGAATGAAGGTGTGTTTCAATGTTCCCTTGAAACGAAAGCTGGCGTATAAGAAATGAAATATTAGGGATGATGCTGTAATCTATACAGCTATACTGTATAAAAGAAAGGCATAAATGCAAGCCTGTATATGTCTCTTAAAGCTATGTGAGCAAGTACATTTATCCTTTTCCTCTTTTACGCTACCTAATTAGTTCGATCTATAAATAAAAGTAGACATCATGCTTGCACGTCCTGCACAATGCCAATGTCTATTGAGAAAGACCTTTTTTCTTTCCCTAAAACACCTCTAAATGATTCTACTCTTACTGTTATAGAAATCATGAGCTAAAATATACTTAAAATAAAAATATCGTAATTTATATACATTATACTTAAAATGATACCATAGCATATGTTGAATTAGAAAAAAATGATTGAAATGAAAAGATGCAATAGTACAATTACAAAGAGAACTTATGGAGAGGAATTGTGGGTGGCCGACCACAACGAGCTACCGTCATTGTACTGGTTAGCTCGATGGTGGTGGAGGTGATCGCATGCCCACAACAACCATTGTGGTGGTAATTGCATCTTTTCGGATGATCACTTTGAGCTAAAGTATTGGTAAAATCTTACATCATTTATATACATATATATAAGATACATTATTATAATGCCTTTTAAGTGATATGAGATTGTACTAATACTCTCTTGCGTTTAAGCCCCTCGTGCACACGTGTTTAACTCGGCTTGACTATTGTGAAACACACATGATTCCTATTTGGTGTGAGCCAATTAAAGTGCTAAAGTCTAAACTATTCACCTATGCTTTGGTACTATGTCATAGTATTTAGTGCAAAAGCTTACGCTAGCAATGGAAAAACCGCATGTAAATACAACACATTATAACCACGCATTTATCGATGTGAAATTACATCAACAACCATGACATGAAAACCATATTCATAGCTAGATCTCAATATTGATCCCAATCTACATTAGTGACCATCGTCACAATGGCTACTGGTTATCAATGATCACCATTTGTGGTGGTCATCTATCAACAAGACAACCAACATCACCATCATGACAATGGTCCTCATCCAAGGCAACCAATTGGACTTGTGGGGAAATTTAAATATAAATTTTCTAATATACACGTACCTTTAGTTACTTTTACAATGGAAGCTACAAAAAGAAGGAAAAAATTACCAAAAAAGTTCTCAACTTATTGCAATTGTGCTAATTCAGTCCTAAACTTATTTTTTTGACCAATTGAATCATAAACCTTTTACTATTATTCCCGATCAGTTCATCTAGCCAAAAATGGCTGGCCGGCACTGACGTGACAGCTGGCCGACATTGATGACTTTTTTTAATAATATTTTATTTTTTGAAATATTTTATTAATTATTTTTATCTTTTTTTCCTCTTTTTTTTTTCCCTCTTCCTCCTTCCTCCTCCTCTCCTCCTTCTTCCCTGGGCTCCGGTGACCGGCCAGAGGGGAGGGCTGGCCGGCGGGGCGAGCCCTTGCCAGATCCAGCGAGGGGGGCCTCGCCGTCGCCGGGTTTGGCGAGGCGAGCCCCGCCTGATCTGGCGAGGGCTCGCCTCGCCAGTCGGCGCGCGCCTAGCGACGGTGGGGCGAGCCCTCGCCAGATCCGGTGAGGGGGGCTCGCCAACGGTCCAGGAACTGATCTAGAGGAAGAAGACCTTGGAGTCGCCGACGGAGGCGGCAGGGATGAGGCGGGAGTCGAGGAGGCCAAGGATGCCGTCGCAGATCTTGGAGAGCTCGGCCTCTATCTTGGCGTGGTAGTCGCGGATCGCGTCTGGCAAGGCCCTCCTCGCCGGATCTGGCGAGGGCTCGCCTCTCGGTCGCCGGGCGAGGCGAGCCCTCGCCAGATCCGGCGAGGAGGGCCTTGCCAGACGCGACAGCGAGCCCCCTCGCCTGACGAGGCGAGCCCTCGCCAGATCAGGCGGGGCTTGCCTCGCCAGACCCGGCGATGGCGAGGGCTCGCCCGCCGGCCGCCTCAGTCCGACGACCCGCCAGCCCTCACCTCTGGCCGGTCGCCGGAGCCAAGGGAAGAAGAGGAGAGGAGGAAGGAGGGAGAGGGAAAAAAAAAAAAAAAAACAGGAAAAAAGATTTAAAATATTTTTAAAATATTTTTAAAAAACAAAATATTATTAAAAAAATATCGCCGGTGCTGGCTGGCTGCCACATTAGTGCTGGCCTGCCATTTTTGGCCGGATGGACTGATTATGAATGATTATAAAATGTTTTGGACTCAATTGGTCAAAAAAATAAGTTTATGACTGAATTAGCACAATTGTAATAGATTTAGGACTTTTTTAGTAATTTTCCTCAAAAAGAAGAAGACTATAACATCCAAATTTTTTTAAAAAATATTGATGTGGTTGACTAGTCACTGTTAAATGGTGAAGTGGTGCCGACATGGAGTCTTCCATCACTTTCTTGAAAAATATAATATAGCACAAATGTAGAAGAAAGCAACCCCCGGTCACTTGGAGGCACTCAACAGAATTTCAATGATTTTCACTCACCTGGAAATAGGATTAGATGGGTCGCCATAGGTTTTTTCAAAATATAATTTGTAATGGAGGAAGAAATCATTATTGTATTTATTATTGTTTACTTTGAAGAAAATTACTTTATTGCAAAATTAACTTCTAATCCATAAGAAACAATGGTCAAGTGTCACTTGATCATGTGTTACTGATATCAATAGTCTTAATTCCACTTACCAAAGAGTCGTACTAGAGTAACTTGATATAAGCAAAAAAGTACGAGGAGACATTCGAAAGCGCAATGGTTTCATTATTAGTCTCAAAGTCAATATTTATTGTTTTTTCTTTTCATGTTTCAACTTGAATTGATCTTTCTTATGACATTAATTATTATTTTTTTTGGTAGTGATTATATTATTTCACTTGCGATTATCTATATTTTGGTACATGGTTTATTCTAAAATTATCTTTTTTCTTACGTTATTTTTTCTTTTCTAAAATGAAGGAATCTCATGGGATTTGAGGAAATCCCCCAAAATGAGATTTTCCAGTTTTAACAGGTTTCCTTCCAATAATTTGATGTGGAGAATCCACCCAATTTGAGGTGGAGAACCCATTGTTTGAATTGTGGAATATAACAGCACCGTCAGCTACTCTTTTCCCTTTTACTATAATGTTGGTAAGTCACTAATAAGTTAAAAAATAAATAAATAATAAATAAATAAATAAAACACTGATCATTTTCCTGATCAACAATTTTTTTGCACTTATCAACACTTAATAAAATTTACCAAATCAACATGATCAAATCGTATTGGCCCATCAAGCACTCTCATCTTATTGCTTTACTTCAACTTCATGGCATAACAGTGACAGGGAAGTCATCAATCAAGATCAAATCTCCAAATAATGCAAAATTCATTCAGAACAAGACAACAAACTAGAAGGAAAGGAGTGGACTGAGTTAAATTTTATGTAGGAAGCTCTGATTTAGCAATTCCAAAAATCAACCAGTCCACAATTCTAGAATACACTTTATTTTTTTCCCCTCATCCACATGTGTTACATTATCATAAATCTGCAAAAAGGTTGTATGTCTTGGAATCTACAGCAATAAGCCTCAAGGCCGCAATTGCTGCTGCAACTGACATACACCCGAAGAAACAGACATTAAGCCAATGCCATGACTTCTGTAAGGAAGACATTTTGTTCTGCTTCGCCATCAAATACATGTGGTTGGCGAGGATGAACGTGAGAGGGAATGTGCTTATCGCCCCAGTGAGGCTCTCGAAGTCGCCAAGGAAAGGGAGGAGGGCGGCAACCAGCGTGTTTATGGTGAGATATCCGCCTCTCACAAGAATCCTAAACGACAAGTTCTTGAATTTCAAAGGGCTCCCAGTAATGCCGAAGCGGGTGTCCATGTACTCGTACATTGGACTAGCAAATATCTGCAGAAGACAAAGGACGATAAAAAGGGTCATAGCTAGAATAAAGATGAAGAAAATTGTAGCGTCTCAATGTAACTTTGCTAAAACACAAGGATAGGTGCAATGTAAATATGGAGATAGTGAAAAAAAAAATTGAACAGGGCAAGAGGAAATACATGCAAAGAAATGACCGTTTGCAGGAAGGCAGAAATGTTGGCTAATGCCTTCACCCAAACTGGACCGTTGACGCTATTGAGCAAATAGGACGAGGTTGAGGACCCATAGGCCCAATATCCGACAAATGTGACTGCATACATCGGTAAACATCCGACGGTGAACTGAAAGTAAAGAGCTTTCAGCATATTCTTCACAGCAGGTTCTCTCACTGTTGCCTGTCAGATACACAAAACAATGAACACTGAGGCACGTGTGTAAATTGTAGATTTGATGGCAGAAGAAAATTTCAGCAGCATCTCTCCATCTAGCAGACGATGGACAAAAATTTCAGCAGCATTCATGAGAATGGAGAATCGCCATTGAATGGCTAGACAAAGAAAAATATTTCAATCATTGTTGACTATAATAGAATCAGATTGTGTTCCGTCTGAAATGATCAGAAGAAACATAGGGTCATTCCCAAGTATAGTAATCAATTCTATTGGTATGACTACTTGATCTAAAAACTCAAGTGAGCAAAGATTGTTTCCATGCTTGTTCTGTAAACTTCTCTTTTCTCTTTAAAGGTCAAGGATTCAACTTTAAAGAGTACCTGAATCTCTGGAAGCATTCCCGTATTATAGGCAAAAACAAGATTTGCTGCAGCACCGATGGTTGTAAAGATTTTGCTCGTTTTATCTCCTTGTATGCTATAATCTCTGGCTGGAGAATTAAGGCCTATAAAACCAAGAACAACCTTTATAATTTCCATGTCATCAAGAAAGCCTTTTCTTCAGAAAATATGATAAACTTGCGTCATATTTCCACCACATAACACAGTCCGCAAAATATTATAGTTAAGATGTTACAGTAGACGTGGCTTGATTGCAGTTGGAGGCATTCAACCAGAAGAAGATAACCTATTCATGGCAAACTATAGAGCTAGATGTGATAGCCTTTAAATAGGCATTTCCTTCAACTATTCATTGGTCAATTGCGACAAGTTCAAGGAGAGAGAATTGCAGCAATTTTCATTTGACAATATGTATAATCAACTAATGGGTAATTAGGAAACTAAAGGTAAGAAACCAGGCATATACAGCAGCTATTTCTGAGAAACTTCAACAAATATACATGGAAGATCAGATTACTTAGACACAAAAAGGACAGATGGTGCTATGCTCGGCACTGAAAATAGTTTTCCATTTTCAGTTTTTCTTTCCAAATCCTTTCCTTTGATTAAAAGATGTGGCGGTTTCATATTAGCCCATTCTAGTACATACTAGGCAAACTACATAGCTAAAACTTCCAGATTCAATGCACATGCAAGCACAATTTCAGGCCAAGGACAGAGGCAAAAGAAAAGCCCCGGGGGCCTAATAGGCTAATTATGGAATACAGTGCATCAATAGGATACCGTAACAATATAAGTAAAAATGGTTAAATTTACCATCTCGTAGAGCCAGTACAAATGCAGTAACGATGTACACCAGACTGAGGACTGTGGAAACTCCCAGCCAGACCCTCAAAGCTGATAAATAAGGTATCCCAATGGCAAACAAGGCACAGACAAAACCCGTTATGGCAATGAAGTAAGGAAGCTTCATCACATGGTCATCCCGGAAGAGAACATAAACTGCCTGCATAATGAAGATGAGGACATAAATACAAGTATTACACCAAGTGATCAGAATACCAAGAGCAAAAAGTCTAGATGGAAGGAAAAATTCCACATATTTGAATTAAAGAAAAGTAACAGATTTATCATGTGGAGAGAAGAACAATTCAAAACAGCAGGGACCATGGGACTTTTGTCCTGTTTTGTGCAAAATTGAATGATTCTTTGATTTACTTGTGATGGAGTTCAACAGTAAGAAAAACTTTTAGCAAGTAGATTTTCCTTCCAATTGATTTTACCTTCAGAGCCTCACCAGCCAAAATGATAAATCCAGTGTTAATCATGAAGAGATTAACATACTGTAATCCCCATGTAAGAGAATAAGCTTTCCTACCTGCAGCAGGCCAGAAAAGAATAAGGTTCATTTCCACATCAGGAGTAATGAGAGATAATAAAGATTCATCCCGTTTGCTCTCATACCATATATATGTCCAGCGAGGTCTCTATATCTAATGTGCCTCTTTCCACCAAATTCATGAAGCTTGGCAATGAGAACATTCGCGTTCAGCGAAATTGCTGCTGCAGCAATTAATCCAAGTACTCCAGGGACCCAGCCAAGAGGAACCATGATGGTTCCTGAATATCCAAGAACAAAAACACTGTTGACACTAGTTGTTAGGACGAATGCTGCCTGGGACCATGAATCTGCAACATGCCAGGGAAAGCTAATCGGAAACGTGAAACATTAATCAAAATAAGCTACAATTATCAACATGACCAAACATGGAAGAAAAGATAAATGTTGAGCTTTCATATAGTAATCAATATACTAGGCATAAGGCCAAGCATGCCCTCGCATCTTCCAATACCGTTGATTGGTTAAAATTCAGGAAGTGGCCAATTCATGATTCCTTCCTCCTCAGCTCTTCCCTCAAATCCAAACAGAATACCGCGCAGGTGCAGCCATGTACAAAAAAATCACGAAAGAATAGCATTTCTCCTGCAGAACAACAGAACGCCCAGAGACAACTTACATCTACTCCACAGATTGAAACGTCACCCTTTTTACCTCCAATCCTCCTCTTCTAACTCATGAAAGCAGCCCGACATTCCACAAGAAATTAAGAACAGCGCAACATTCGACAAGATATTAAGTTCAATGTTTTTGGAAGGTGCCCTTTTTCCATCAAGTGCTGACTAGAAAGTACAACGTGCGGATCCCTCAAAAAGACCTCTGTTTACCTTCCAAAGGAGAAACATGCACAAACACGGCTAAAAAATCAAAGGAACCCAATTGCAAACATTGGCAAAGGTCCTCTTCAAAGAGCAAGCCAAAGGAAAAACGCCAGAAAAATCCCCACTTTTTCCCCCCTACAGAAATTACATGCTAGCCAACCCAATCCAAACCTGTAGATAAAGACAGAGGAAAAAAAACAAAACAAAACAAAACGGGAACGAGAACGATCACGTTCCTACCGTACCTCTGCTAATGAGATGCGCCGTTTCCGGGATCTCGACGCCCTCGAAATGCTCATCGCCATCGGCCTTCCTCGAACCCACCTCGCCACCTGCCTCCATCGTCATTTGCTCTTCCCCTCCTTCCTCGCCAACTTCACCACCGCTTTCCAGGAGCAGTTCCTCCGCCTCCTCCAAAATGCCGGTTCTCGTCGACAGAGCCAGCGTATCCAGCCCCGGCTACCCCCACTCCCGTATTTAAAGCGCGAATTAATCACAGCCCGCGAAAAAAATCCCACCCCTCCAAAAAAGAGAAACCCAGCCCAAAATAAAAAAGTTGCCCAATGAGAATCCGAGAAAATTATAATATCATCCTCAGATTCAAAAAGCGACCCCCTCTCGAGTCTTTCGCTCTCCGTCGCACCCTGCATCATGCATGGTATCCCATCACAGAGAGAAAGAGAGAGAGAGACGGGGAAAGAATCGTGCCCACTACCGAAAAACTAAAGCGGTGTCGGGAGATTGGTTCACAGAGAGCTCCTGAATTTTCCGTGTCGGCAACAAGGATAGCTACGTGGGGACCACTGACCGTTTCGGTGGTGCTCGCAGGTTCACGATGGAGGGTTGGCTTTTCGGGTTTTCCGAGGCCGATGCGGGGAGCAGGTCCGGTCAATCCTCGCGATCTGACGGGCGATCGGGCGCCACGTCGTGCGGAGCGTCCGGATGCTCTGCGCGCGCCTTGCAGGAGAATATCTCAGGTCTGCCAACGGGAATCGAGCGTGGTGGCTAAAGCCGAGAACGATGTAAGTGAAGTGCGATTTCTCACGTGTAGGTGTAGCTCCCCCACACGTTTATCATTCTTACTTACTTGCTCAGTTTTACTCTCTTTGTTTGATTTGCAGTAGTGCCGTTTTTGACGCAGGCGGTACGCTAATAGAAAGCCGACACGTGCGGAAGAGACAGAGTGAGCAAGCAGATCTTTCATTTGATTTTGGATTTCTCGACATTCCAACTTATCAAAAAATATTTACGGAATCCTACGAAGGAATATTAGTATTTTGGTGAACCGAGGTGGTTGGTTGACTGATGACTTATATGGAGGACAGATTCCTCATTTGATTTTTGGAGAGAGAGATGAAATACGAGACGAAATGATTCCCTCTTTTTTCCTCTTATTTTTATTTCATATGTTCTCCATCTTTTGTATCGGTAATTATTAAGTCATGTGTCGAGTTGTAATTGAATGTCGTATAGAACACACCATATAAGTAACTCTTTACAATCCATGGAATTGCACAAATTTTGGCTATGTGATTAGGAAAAAAAAATCTACATCAAGACTCGAAAGATTGGTAGGGACATCATGATCGTGCTTGACTATCTTTTACTTTTTTGTTTGTTATGCAGTACTGCTCTTCTGAGACAAAAGTCACATCGATAGAAAATCAACTTGTGCGGAAGAGACAAAGAGTGGGGAAGTAGATATTTCATTTGAAATTGGATTTTCTGTATTTCAATTGATCAAAAAGATTCATGGACATGTACGACGGAATATTAGTATTTTGGTAAGCCAACTTGGTTAGTTGATTGACGACTTACGGAGAAAAGATTGCTCCTTTGATTTTCGGGGGAGAGATGAAATACAAGAAGAAATAATTTCCTCTTTTTTGCTCTTATTTTATTTTATATATTCTTCTTCTTTTGTATAGACTATTACTAAATCATGCGTCAAGTAATGATTGAATGTCAAATAGGACGTACTATACCAGCAACTTTCCATAAATCATGGGATTGCACAATCTTTCGCTATGCAATTAAGAAGTGCATTCATTTCTCTTTAGTATACTTTGTCAAGAGAAATAAATCTCCATCAAAATTCGAAAAGATGGTAGGGACATCATGATCGTGCTTGAGTATCTTTTACTCCCTGGGGCTTGCGTTTGGAACCTGTTTATCCGCGAAAAAGAAAAAAATCACATTTGCACAGCGGCCATCTGATCAATCAAGCTCGTTTTTAAGAAGGAGAGACCCGGGGGGAAAGAACTAATGGAGATGCCAGATTCACCAACGAGAGACAGGTGGTGGGCTGTGGAAGTTGTTATCCATAAATGGAGAAGAAAAAGTTGCAGGTGAACTCTGAAGCTAGAGAAGGAGCATGCTTGACGCAAAGGGACAAGACGAAGTGATCCCTGAATTGAACTGCCCTTGCGGCAAACGTTGGTGCAGTTGAGAGGGACATGAACCCACCATTGAGAGAGAGAGAGATAGAGAGGTGGAGGGCTGGGGTTGTTTCATTGACCTACATCATCGAATCATCATTGCCGTGCCGCCCATGAGAAGGGTGCTTTTTACGTGGCAACTGGCAATCATCATATCATGGGACGATGATCCATTGAAAGAAAGTCGCCCATTACCTAACGAAGGCTACCAAGTTGGATTAAAATGCAAAAAGTTACTCAGATGTATATCACGCGAATAATGTGATTGATCAATAACACGACATCGATGTAGCAAGCATGGTGTCCTTTTTCAATTTAAGGCACATATAATAATCATTCTATTTCTCTGTCTTTTCCATTTTTTATTTCCGAAAACAAGTTTATTATAAAAATTCGTTCATTAACATAATTTCATTTTTCTATATCTGAAACATATTTTTAATCTAGAGATAGATTTGAAAAAAAAACAAGAAATAAAAAAATTAATTTTATTTTTGGAATAGAAATAGAAATAAAAATTCTCCTCATCACTCACCACCCGTCTACGATTTCAACATTTATGTTTTCAATTCGATTGGTTAAAGTGGAGCATAATGAATGAAAAAGAGTATGTGAGAGAGATATTTAAGAAGGCCTATCATATGAAAATCTGTTCCAAATCGAAAAAATTGTGTCATTATCAAACACATATATCTGCTTAGAAACTTGTCTAGAGAATAGATCAGAAATTGTTTCTAAGAATGAAATGATTATTATTTGCACCCTCAGCGATCCCAATCCAAATATAAATTGGTAGAAGAAAAATTTATTCTAATAAAACTTTCATAACGCATACGAATATCGCTCGCAAGAAGACAAAATATCTAACACTTATTGGAGTGTCAATTCAAGTGGTCCTTTTCTTCCACATCATGGAGGGAATCATTGATGTGGCTTATCTATATTCAAAATCCATCGTTACCTCTGATTTCTTTAGTCTCAAATGAGTACACTTTGGATATAATTGATGTCATATCATGCATTACCAATCTCAAATTATTGCGCTTCCTATGTTTGGACCGTTGTTTTAAAATAATGAAGCAATGCAAGTGGCACAAATCCACCAACGGTCACGGACGGACAACGCCCTCCACTTCCAAAAAGGAAGAGCACCATTGTTGATGTTCGCGGTGACGCTATACATACTTTCTGTAAAGAAGAAAAAAGAGAGTATTACATTATTGTTGCGGTACTACTCTGAATAGCTCGACGAGTCGAAAGAAGATGCTCGAGTTTTTTGCTGGATATATCTTTCTTCGAACGCCGGGGGAGAAGCTTTTCTAAGGCAAAGTGCCGTCTTTTCGAGGTCGCATGGGTCCGCAGCTTGATATTATATTATACAGCAGGGAATAATTGTTCCACTTCTAAATCTGCTTTAATTTGGTACAGAGCAGCAAGAATATGAGCATTAATCTTTTGTTACCCTTTAAACTTAAATTAAAGAACGGTGTGAAGTTTCAAGAGCCATCTCGAAAGGAGGAAAGATGGTCACAGAAAAGCACCATCCCTGGGTTAAGACATTGGCATATTCTGCTGCAGGTGCTTGATGGAGTAAGAAGCGATGTACGCGTACATCAGGTTCCCCTTTCTGGTGAAATAAGTCAGATCAGTTCACCTTAGCGGTGAAATAAGTCTAATCAGTTCTCGTCGGTCGGGGCAGACGTTCCAAATCTACCGGGCACGGTGAAGAATTACTGTCTTCTTCGGATAACATGACATTTAGGCACCTAACTTGTATGCCTCTAGTGAATCCTTTTCCGTGAAGCCCCCCCAAACCAATAACAGAGCGAAATCGACACACAGGACCATCCACAGAGAAGAGATTTTTCGCTTTCTTGAGGGATCGAATTCTTAACTCCGAGCTACGCGTCCCAAGCCTCTTCCCGCTCGCGACTACTAAATAGGCCGACTGGCTAGGGTCTTGGAGAATGATCTTTAACAAAATGCTCGGACAGGAACAGGGCAACAACCGCACGATAGCGACTCAGATATTCAAAACCAATTATTGAGATTGTCCGGTTGTCTTTACTCTCGGACAGAGAGCAACGAAACAGCACAAGTTGGTAGTTGCGAATGTGCCCTTCTTGCACCCACGAGAGAGTGGCGGATGGCAACCGGCCCAAGAATATCTGCAAATAGAGACGTCCATTCAAGGACCTGCAAGGAGGAGGAATTTACGTCTTGGTTGGTATAGGGCCATAGGAGCAGCACAGACATCGTGACCTCTCTTATTTTTCTTGTTCTTTCGCCACAGATGGTACTCCTTTAATCTCTTGTTCTTTTTTCTTCTTTTTATAACGTTTCTTGGTTCAGCAAGAAGGGCTTCTAGGAGCCCTCAAGCCACCAATACCCCCTAGTAGCGCGTCGTACTCAAGCGTATCTCGTTTTAACTCCTATACGAAGTATCCAAATACGGTAGACATCTATTTATCAACGACTATCAATCCGGTAAAGAACAGTTTTTCGATCTGCCCCCTCAACAAGACTCGAGGTATTTATTTCTCTAATGGGCCTTGTGAGCTCACTCTCCCCATGGGCAAATTTCAAACTCAACATTCTTCTCCCTAAGGCCCGCAAATGGACACAGGCCCATACACCCACCACAGCTCATCACTGATGAGTCATCAGCCGTTAGGATATTTCAAATAGCTTGACATAGCAAACTCCACTAATTTTATATATATCATATGATTACTCATAAGTA
The DNA here is from genome assembly GCA_017140615.1 of Eucalyptus cladocalyx. Classification (NCBI taxonomy): domain Eukaryota; kingdom Viridiplantae; phylum Streptophyta; class Magnoliopsida; order Myrtales; family Myrtaceae; genus Eucalyptus; species Eucalyptus cladocalyx. Next base: position 10,374,889 of record CM029519.1, read on the forward strand.
ATTGGTGCAACAAAAGATCCGTGGATCGAAATTTATATTTTATTTTTTTTTTTTGCCCTCGGGCTGACTGAAAATCATGAGAAGTGGAAACAGAGAATAAGAAGTTGACCGAATCAAATTCGCATTCAGATGAAAACTTACTCATCTCACCCAAAAAGCAGAAAGGAACTTGATTAGCCTCGTATCGCCAAAAGGTAAGAACAAGGCAATGGCTGCAAGCAACATTCATCATAGCGTCACAGCTGAGGCGATCCTAACTAAATTCCCGATGTTTAATTTTTATTCCAATCTCAACCCACAAACTGTCCTAACGATCATTGATAAAATAAGAAAGGGTTAAACTACGGCTTCAGTGAATAACATCCTTCTTTCAAATCCTAAAATGACTACACTTGCGTAGAAGGTTTGTACCTCCACTAAAATTGCCATGTTCACCAGAAGCCACCGCACTAGCTAGCTCTAACGACCTACATTGCAGAGCCTGTTTCACTTTGTCCATATAGAGAACAACAAATTCTCATGGAGTAGCCATATTTTCCTACAACATGTTGAAGTTTCCTCAGGGGCTGCAGAAGTAGACATTGGACGTGGATATGCACGGGAGAAGTGCTATGAACAAATCCGGGCTTACGAAAAAGGGAATTAGAGAGAACAAGCGAAATGCTTAGGGGGAGATGGGAAAGAGGTCGAAGACGAAAAGGTGATGCATCTAAACATTTGTAAGCAGACGGAAAACAAGAACTTGAAACCTCTGCAGCTACAGAAAATGCATTGATTTCCCTTGGCACAGTCCCAAGGAAAGGATAACTCAGTTCACACGATCGCAAATCCACCACAAGCAGCTACACACCACGGTTTCTATTCATACGTGGACACCTAGACATATTCGGCGTAATTCCTTTCACAGAAGGAGCTACGAGTTCACTAGATCCATAAAGCACAAAATGAACAATACCCAAGACTAGCATGTACAAAATTAAGCAATCAGCTCATAACTCAATGCTTACCACCTTCGACATCCTTCCCCGCAACCACATTGATCTTTTCATACTTGAAGTCCACAGGACGCACAGGACATTCCGCCGGAAATACAGTGTGCCTATTAGCAATAATTGCCCACAGAAAGAGCCCCAAGAATGCCAACAATGCTCCACACCCCGTGGCGAAAATTACCCTGCCAAGAATCGCCAAGGGACAATTGCCTCTCTTGCGCAGCTTCCCATGCTCGCTCGAATAGCCATGTGGTCTAGCAGGCAAAGAATGCATCGACATCGGAATTTTCCTAGGCTTAAACCTCCATGAGTATACACTAATAGTCTGCGATGAATTCCCATTTGCCGAGCTTATACCGACATAAACATCCTCGCCCTTCCACATTCGCAACAAGTCAATCGAGTATGCGATGATCGGATCATATGGCCTTGGATCCCTAAACTTACTCAGCCTAACCTCGAGTCTCTTCGAGCTCCCGTCGTAATCCACCCACGACTTCAATTTCTCCCCACTGCTCAGCGCTAAGCCTACGGACGACGCATTGCAGACGCTAACGGACCTGAAATTGCCCAAATCAACACCTACATGGTTCGCATTCACATCGCCCACTTCCTCATTCATCCAAGCGTCGTACTCAACCCCGACGAACCTGCGATCCCCGGAGAGACCGAACGCTTCCGCTCCGAGCCTAAAATCCCTCGGGAACAGCACGAGAGCGAGGCCGTCGGCGTTGCCGGGCGAGATCGAGAAGGCGAACTCGGACGAGAACGACGTCGGAGCGACCGACCTCGGGTCGGCGAACCGGAAGGGCTTCGGCCACTGGAGGAAGCCAGAGCTGGAGGCCGAGGGGCGCGTGACCCGCACGTGGGACCCCCCGCCGCCGGCCACCAGAGCGGCGTCGCCGTGGATGGAGATGCCGTCGTCGAAACCGGGGAGGCCGACTAGGGTTTCGGGCACGAGGACGAGAGGGACGGAGGCCCCGGCCAGAGCGAGCAGAGGGACGACAATGTGGATGATCAGGAGGCGAGAGAAGGCGAGAGCGGAAGGTCTAGACGACATGGTCGCTTGAAGCGATCTGGTGCGGGGGTTTCAGTAGCAGAGTGCAGAGAGCAGAGGAAATGCAGGAGAAAAGAAAGAAGCACGAAAGGAACAAGACGAGCGTGGACGATTCGCGCGCGTGGGGATGGGAGTACGGATTGAGGAATTTGTTCTGGGCCGTGGGAGGCCCGAGAGGCAAAAAGCTATGCCTGGTCCATTGGTACATGGGCCTTTGGACTTGGCCTGGCCTCGCCATCGATTTTCGCAATGAGGCCGCTCTCCTTGACCCAGTCGATGGGGCGGGCCGCACCTCGCACCGGTCCAACATCCTCGGGTATCATCATACCTCGTGATTATGAGAAATTGGGCCTCCCTTTCCCTCCTCCTCTGCCCCTCCCTACCCCTTCTTTGCCATCCTGAGCCAACTTCATAAGTGAGTCCATGTACTAATGGGCAGCTCCTAGTTCCCATTTTGAGAAATTGGGCCTTCGTAAATGATTTCCGATTTTAGGATGGGATTGGAAACTACCTACCCTAAAATCGATCACCCCTATTTAATTCTAAGGGGTCCTGCGATTTCCAAAAAAAATAAATAATCTAAAATCGATTATGAGCAAATCTTAGATTTTTCTTTATTGGAAATTGATTCACTTGCAATTGATAATTCCACTTGCAATTAAGAAATCTAAAATCTTCCATATGAAATTGGTTAGATTCGGGCGAGTTGAACCATAGAGAGAACAGTTCGATCATGCCAAAAATTAAAGTCCATAAATCATAAGCTTAGTGTAGTCGATCTCTCTAACATAGCTTCAAATCTTCACTCCCTTTGTAACTAAATCAATTGTAAGATAAGTATCTATTTCATGGAAGACCAATCGCTCAAATTAAAGTTAGAATGCGACTTTCGATTCTCTACTTAACTTATGCATTTCAAATAAAAAGGGAGCTTTGCATATTCACATTCAATGTCGCCAAAAAAGTGTGATCCGATTATAAAGGATTGAGTCAAGGAATGGAATTGAGCGATGGAGACTTTGTAATAGCGAGTGCAATATCTACAATTTTTTTTTTTTCACGGGGGCTCTATTAGATTCGACGGTCCAAATCCTAGTGTTGGAGATTTTGTAATGGCAATTGCAATTTCTACAATTTTTTTATTGTTTTTTTTTTTTTCACATGGGCTCTATCAGATTTGATGGTTTAAATCTCACACGATATGATATACACCCAGCGTGCGCACCAGAGAGTTTCCCCTTTAGGTGGGACGACTTCGACCACTTTCGGTTTTCTCATCAGAAACTAATTCACTCGAAACTAGTTGCTCCACTTGCGATTAATAAATCTAAAATCTTTCATGCGATTTTGGTTAGATCCGGGTGGATTGGACCACAAAAAGAACGGTACAATCATGCTGGAAATTGAAGTCCATAAATTGCAAGCTTAGTTTAGTTGATCTCTCCTATTTATGCAGATTCAAATCTTCCCTACCCTTCGAAACTAGATCAATTGTAAGACAAGTATCTATTTCATAGAAAAACCAATCACTCAACTCAAAGTCAGAAGGCGACTTTCAGGTCTCCAACATTAGATTTCGACACCTTAAATTGCACATTCATATTCAATATCTCCAAACACGTTGATCCAGTTATAAAGGATTTAGTTGAGAAATGAAATTGGCGGCGGAGACTTTGTAACGATGATCACCACATTTAGAATTTTTTCAACATGAGCACTAATAGATTCGACGATCCAAATTTTAGCATTAGAGACTTTATAACGGCAATTGCGATATCTACAATTATTTCACGTGGGCTCTAACAAATTTTTTTTTTTTTTTGGTCAAAGGCCCTATCACACCCAACGGTCCAAATCTTATACGATTCAATATACCCAGAGCTACGACCAAAAAAAAAAAAAAAAAAAAGAGGAAGAGAAAGAATACCCAGATCGCGCGCGCGCACATGAGAGTTTTCCCTCTAGGCGGGGCGGAAATGTCCGATTTACCCCTCTCCCTCTCTCTCCAAAGCTCTTCATCTCCGAGCGAGCGATATTCTACCAGCCTACCATACCAGGCGAGGCGAAGAAGAGAAACGGCCGTCTTCCTTCTCTGGCCCCCTCCCTCCCTCCCTCCCTCCCGTCTCGCGCCACGTTGAGGCCCTCCCCCCCATATGGCAATCCAGCTCAGGAGCGGCTCGCTCCTCCTCTCCTCCTCTCCTCCTCCTCGTCGCCGTCCTCATCATCATTGCCACCCTCCTCCCTCATCCCTTTTGGCAGTTCTCTCTTTAATGACCTTCCTCACTTTGCAAGTCCGAAACCGGCAACCATGTCAGCACCCACCCACCACCCTTCCTCCTCCTCCGCTTCGTCTCGCTTCCCTTTCCCTTCTCTCCGCCCCCCGCATTCGCAATCGCTCCGTCCGCCACCCCAGAGCGAAGGAAGGGACACAAAAAAAAAAAAAAAAACCAAGAACCGCCGTGCCCCCAACCCTAAGAGCCCGAGAGTCCCGCGATGCGCAGGGCCATGGATTTCGACCTGAACGTCGTCGACCAGGACGAAGGCCGCGACGAGGAGCCGGAGCTGAAGGAAGAAGACGAAGAGGAGGAGGACGAGGAGGAGGAGGGGGAGGAGGTGGCGGAAGCGGAGGCGCAGGAAGGAGGAGCAGGAGGAGCAGGAGGAGCGGCAGGCGGCGGAGGCGCCGGCGCCGGTGCCGGCGCCAGCGGTAGTCGGAGGGGACGCGGCTGGTCGGCGGAGGAGGACTCGATGCTGACTCGGCTCGTGGCTGCTTTCGGGCCGGGGAATTGGAATGCCGTGTCGAAGATGATTCCCGGTCGGACCGGGAAGTCCTGCAGGTTCCGTTGGGTCAACCACCTCGATCCTAGCGTCAAGCATGGGCCTTTCAGCGGTAATCTTATAAGCCTCCCCGCATTCTCGTTTCGTTCTTTTTCCTGTTTCCTTTTGTTTTGGTTCAGCAAGAAAGAAGAGCGTACCATAGAGATGATTCCGAGAACCGGGTTCCGTATTTTGATCGTGCTACATTTGACTGTTGTCAACCTGTTGACCACGATCATAGCACTCGTGTGTGTGTTTGTCCGTGCGTGTAATTTTGCAGTGCACAGCGAAACTGTAGAGCTTGATTCTATCGTGTGCCCCGCGGCGAGTCCTGATCACCTCCGTGTCCATTTCGAATTTTACATCTTCAGGAGTTGTGTTTTACGTGCCCGGTATGCGTTTTTAAGTTAGGAATGGTTATTGCATTACCTCTCTAGTGGCCGTGTCGTCCTGTGTTTCTCCATGCAACTGCTCGTGTCCGTTAGCCAAATTAATCGCTATGGAATAAGAGCGTCGAGATATGCTGAGAGCCTGAGACGTTGCTTCTTTCCAGGATGTGCATGTCCTGGATTATGAGTTAGAGATGGTAAGTGACAAGGGGGAGTTTACGAGAGCTGCACTTTCCTAATATATGCACCGGGTGGTTGCAAACGATCTGGTTTATATCGGTCTTAATTATTGTTTAGCGCTTCTAGCTTCAGATTCTGCCGTTCCTAGTTAGTTAATGGATTGTTACGGTTAGATTTTGAGATTGAGCTAATGAGAATCGTCACGTGTTCTTTGTAATGTTTCAGTTGAAAAGTCGAATAGTTGGATATCCTAAAGCTTTGGCTCAGCTGTATGTGTGTATTTTGCAGTACATCTCTTTCAATTTTTCTCCTGAATATAGGTAGTCCTACAAGGCAAGTTAGAAAGTAATCTTTCCTCAGTGGAAATTGAAATCTGATATCCCGGTAAACTTTTGGACAGTTTATAACATGGATTTTAACAGTGACTGTGATGGATTGCATATAGATCTGGTGAGAATAAGGAGCCGTTTTTGCCATACTCTTCTTTTTATGCACTAATTTTGAGTGCCATTCCATGATCCTCATCTAATAAGGTATGTTGCAGGAAAATGAAGTTCATAAGCTCCCAAACTTGAAGGATGACTATTTATTGATAGATGCTTGGTTTTTCTTCTTTGTTACGAGAAACTGGAGTTTACGCTAATTTATCTTTTCATTTTCCTTGAAGAGTGCTGTTTTCATGAGGGTTGCTTCCAATGTGTCTATCTTTCCATTTTCTTGAAGAGTGCCGATTTTCACTGGAGGTGCTTCCAGTGTGTGTCACATTCTTTAAAGAACTTTTTTGTAGCTTACCATGCTGGCTCTAGCTTTCCAACATGCTAGACTAGGTGGAGTATGTTTTTCCTTACATCTTGGTTTTCCTTCCTATGCACGAGCAAAGAGATTGTATTGTCCCCTTCATATGTTTAGGACCTTAATACCATCTAGTTGCTCTGTCAATTTGTAAGTCCACTCTAATGGGTTTCCTCTATCATTACGAATGGCATATAAAATAATCAATTTCATGGATTAATGTTGAAGTTAACTCATAATAAAACTCTAACAAACTTAACTACAAGTAAAATCAGAGGATTTGTATGGCTTAGCAAGTCATTAACACCAAACTAAGCAAGTAAACAATTCGATCTAAAACTCTAGCTTGAGAAGTTAAGCATAACTCATCTCTATTTGCTCTTGCCAAAGTCCTCTAATATTCTTTAATCTCAATCTTAAAATTACTAATCCCCTTGAAGCCCAAGTGAACTGATCAATTTGTGTTAATGACCCTTAGTTACCAAAAACCCAAGCCCCTAAGTATATAAGAATCGCATGGTCATGTTTGATTTATCAATGGCATGGCATCGTTGGGTTTAACATATGACTATTTTGTAGACCTATGCTTCATATATGCAAGAGACACGTTAATAATGGTTTTGATTAGTAATTATAACGGCAGTGTGCATGTCATAAATATCTTAGCATATTGGTAATTGAAATGAAGTTATTAGAGCCTATTGATGTTGTATCTCCTCTCTTTATGGAATATGAGGAAGCCTCCCTTGTCGTGTAATATATATCAACGGCATGGCATTGTTGTGTTTAACGTACAAATATTTTGTAGACCTATGCTTCACATATGCAAGAGAAACGTTGATAATGTTTTTGATTAGTAGTTATCACAGTAGTGTGCATGTCATTAATATCTTAGCATATCGGTTGTTGAAATGAAGTTATTAGAGCCTATTGATGTTGTATTTCCTCTCTTTATGAAATATGAAACAGCCTCCCTTGTCATGCCAAATTTTATCCAAGCAATGCTGTTCATTCCTGTTCTCATTATAGGTACCAAATTGATGCATGATTCAAAGCAATGAGCAAACTAGTTCTCTCATTGGAAAACTTTTTTTTCAGGCGGAGATGGGAAATTTAGGTGCTTGTATTGCAATTGTCATATAATAGGACGTAACAAGATAAAATAATACATATCATTGAGAATATATGCTAACTCAAGGTACCAAGCCATTGCTAGTAAATAAATTAAAAAGCATGACAAGTTACCGTAATTACTTTGGTGTTGACCTATCTGATCTCAACTTTTGGATTTACCATACATTACTTTAAGATCATGAGACAGTGAAGGAGAAGCAAGGGAGGCTGGTTGGAAGAATTTTGCTATGCAGAGTTTCAGTAAAGACCTGATAGGACTCATGAGTAGCTTGTGCATAAGGATGACTGAAGAATGTAAACCAAAGAAATCAAAAGGGTATATTCATGAAGAGCATCTAGATATCAGCTAATGGAATGCATTCCAAGCTCTAGACACTTTCCCTAAACATTTTCCATGCCTTAGAACGGGCATGATTTTGTTTTTAGCCAATGGAGTGCATTAGCCAAGCAAAACAAAGATCTAGAATGGGAGTGTATACTCTAAAATGAAATGTTCATGTTCTCATCTTTGAAGGCACGATTTTGGTTTCAGCCAATGGAGTGCATTGGACATAATTCAATGACATGCTTTATAATGTAGCATGTGCTTTTTTCTATGATTCATTTATATTTCTGTGGTCTTATATGGAAATTAGCTCATGACTGAAGATTCGAAGTTCCTGAAAAATTGCCAATTTACGAGTTTCTAGCAATAAATCACATAATTTCTATTTTCATCTTAAACATCTTCTTAAAGACTCCGAGAATGAATTTTTATGTATATCCTCTTGGTATAAATAGATATGTGATTCACTAGGAGTTAGGAGTTATTTTGGTAGAATTAACTGGTTCGTTAATGTGGTTCTAGTCATTTGGTGTGCTTCTAGATGATAAGAGTTATTAGCATTTCCCAAGATGTGAAGATCTTGTAATTTGGAATCTTCATCTGCAATCCTTTCCGGCACAAGGAGCTTTTGGCTTTGTTGACTGACGCCTCACAAAGCCTCTTATTGGAGGCTCATCATACTCTATATTTAAACAGTATCTTGGCTCAAATGTTCTATATAGGCCTTCCTATAATGCTTTTGCTTCTTCAACCACTTATATTTGTTAGTCGAAAGTTCGGCATATATCAAGCCGCAGATTTAGGCCAGTTGATGAGGTCACATTGTCTATTGTGCTTATAAAGGAAAGTGGTTTTGAGTGTATTTGTGTTAATTGTGCCCATTCTGCCTCTGATTCTGCTTGCTTTTGACTACGATGAGCTGTTTAATGACCTGACTATTTAGGAGGGTCAGGGGGACATTTAGGAGGGTCAGGGGGACATTGACCCTCAGCTCATGTGTTGGTTTACCGAAATCATGTCCCCTATCCCACTTTATTAAAAAATGTGACAAACTAGTAAGCTTTGTTTCCTTGGTTGGAATAGCTATTACTAAACTCTAGTAACTTGAATTTCATATTTGGATGAGGCATCAAGATGGTTTTGTGGTTATGGAGACTATCACCATTGCGGAGTAGTCAGTAGATACTCTTTCACAATAAAATAATAGATGGAACTGCCAAAACAAAGTGGCGAACGGGTGTTTAAGGCGTGGGATGGTTTTCAGGAGTGTAGCCTTATTCAAATGTCATAATGTATTGCTCACTTCCTACAATCCGACATGAGGGTGTAGATGTTATCGCAAATAAGCAAGTAGTAGTAGCGCGTGGAGGTGGGAGCCAGCTAGTCTTGATATGAGTATCCATATCAAGTTATGGCACATTGTGTGTTGTCTTCTTGTGTGTAACCATTGAAGGATAGTTCACCATGTAAATGCCCATGCTCATATTGGCATGTTTACAGAGAATTGCTTGCCGTATGCTGCAAATGCCCAGTTTATTCTTGTATTGATTTGAACATCTATTTTGTCTGAGAACGGTTGTTTTGTGCTTTCCACATAGGAATGTCAAAACATGCCCTTTCCTTGATTCAGCCCTTGACTTGAAGGCGGCTGGAGACAATTTTTAGTACCAACGGTTCTTTAGATAGCCTGCTTGTGTTATTTGCATCTAGAGCTATCTGTACATTCATACAATTCGCTTTGAGAGCATCCATTGGCAATTCTGGTGGTTCTTTCCCACTTTAAATGAAATTTGGGGGTTTCTTCTTCTTCTTTTTTCTTCCTTTTTTCTTTTGCATTGATAACACTATGTTTAGGCTTTGTGGATACTATTGTGTTTATGCTTGGCCAAACATGGATACATGCATGACGCATGTATATTTAGGCCAGTATCAGAAACATTATGGATCGTGCTGAGTCCATTGACTTGTTCTATAGATTGAACAAAATACTTAATAATGTGGTTTGATAATATTTGGTCAAATAGAATGTTTGTGATTGTAGATGCCAGCATACTCTTCGAGAAATTTACGTCATAGCTTTTTCAGCGGTGCCTCCTTTATCTGCTCTAGGATTAACTATAGGGGAAATCCTCTTTCCTTGTTTGGAAATACAATGTGATTTCAGTGCCACTTTATAATTGGCAAGTAAGGTTGGTTGAAGATTTGTAGACATCTTCATTGTTCCTTTAAGTGCCTCCCTTCAGACGTTCTTATCCTCAATTACCACATGACGAGTGATTAATGCTTTCACTAGTGTACTTGTTATATTCATGTTTACTATATTTGTATCGATCTTGCTTTGACGTCTTTTACACTCGCGATGTTCACTGGTGTTTTGCTTGTTACAGATGAGGAGGACCGAGTCATCCTGACGGCTCATCAGATCCATGGGAACAAATGGAAATCAATTTCAAAGATGCTACCAGGCAGAACAGGTTATGCAATCAAGAATCACTGGAATGTGAGTTTGAAAAACAAGCAGGCAGAGCAAAAGAGTCCCGAGTTATCTGCTAGTGACATGACAGCAGCTCAAATTTTAAGTGAAATGAAAGCATTCACTCAAAAGGCACTTTCCTCTGGAGATGTGGTGATAAGCGGAAACCAAGAGGAAGGAGATGGTGGAAATTATCAAGGACATCAGAACTATGAAGATCAAGCATTTCAAGCCAAAGGAGGTTGTCTTGCTGCTGGGACAAGGGAAAACCCTCCTGTTCTTCTTCCAAAGGCAAGCTATGGTGCATTTAGTGTTTATTACCCTCCAAGTGGTGGTCCTGGAAATAATTCTGGCGCTTCGACCGTGGTGCCCCTCCAGGGACCTCTAGCACAGGCTCTTGGGTCAGAATTTGGCATCCACCATTTTCTCGAAGATGCCCATGGGGAGCCTTTGATTCCTCACCAATGTGGCTATGGTTGCTGTTCGGGTCAAAATGGACCAAATGGTGGAAGCTCCTTGTTGGGGCCTGAGTTCATTGATTACATTGAGTCTCCCTCCTCGAGCCAAGAGCTGATGTCTCTAGCAGCAGAGTTGAACGAGATTGCATGGGCTCAATGTGATCTTCCAAGTGATCCTGGACCAAGTGATCTTCCAGTTGATGTCAGTACTGGGATGCTGAGCATGGAGATGCGGCAGTCAACCCGTCCAAGCGAGAATAAGAATGATCCATGTGGCAAGTTGAAGGGTGTGAAGCAGTAATATATCAGTTGCAGAGCTGGATTTTGTGGTGCCAGCTCAAGTTGAATGTTTTTGTTAAATGCATCACTTCTTTCTTTCTTTCCTTTTAACATTCTGAGCGGGACATTGCCTGACAATGGAGTTGATGACTCCATATGTTTTGCCCGCCTGAGAATTGACAGCAATAATTTGACGTTCCATTGGGTCATTGTTGATTATGTTGTACTGGATTCTTTTTTTACTGTCCATCTATTGTTCTTGATTTGCTATTTATGTCTACATAATGTTTAAATTGCAGCATGCAATCTTTTTCGCTTTGATTTGTGGGGGCAAATTGGCAACTTTTCAAATTGCAAGTTTTCTTGACTGATGAAGTTCATACTCTATGGTATAGTAATGCTGTTCCATTGGTGACAGCTTGAACATCTGATGTACAAAGATCCTACGGCTGGTTAGCGTTAAAAAAAGAAGAGAAGAAAAAGAAATCTCATGATGCGATTTTGCTACACTTTTTGAGAATATCTTCTACCTGGTATGTGGAGATAATCTCCTCCTTTTGGCCAACTTCGGTACTTAATGCCTCACCATACGCGTGAAATAATCTATCTGTTGGATTAGTCCGACCGTATCAATCTTTATCCTCCCCTTCCGCTCCTTCTGCATTTTTGATTGTTTTAGCTTTTTGTCATGTGATTTATAGGGGGCTACAAATAGAGTACAAGCAAATCCAAATCAAAACATAGTTAAGAAGAAGGACAATAGTTCATCAATCGTCAGGCAATGCGGGATGTGAGATGGTGCACTATGTAATGCCGATCTTTTTCCTTATTATATGACCGTTTGATTAGTTCTAGGGAAGCATGGGTGCAATTCATGAATATGAAGACCGTGCTTCTTACACACATTTTCCAGACCTTATCGTACATTCAGGAACTTGTTTGGTTGCCAGTCAGGGACTGATCCCATGAGCCCTAAGGCAAAGGAAAGGTCAGCAAACCATGCCAATGGGAACTTAAATTGGTTGATTAATAAGCATCCGGCTCATTTTTTGGATGCCAGTAACTGGGAAGTACTTGTGAAACAGAACAATTCATTTCTGGGGACTGGATGTGCACATATGTCGAAAACAAAACCAAAAGCTTAAACCAGAGTAGTGAGAACCACTAGAGCTGATAAACAAGTCGGAATGTCCATCGTGGAAATTCAGGCGGCATTACCCAACCCGTGCTCGTGCTTAGACAAGATTAAGAATGTCTTCAAAGAAAAGGGCATCAACTAAGATCGCAGCTGTAGTTTATGCTGATGATTCATTAGAACCGAAGACGAACGATTCGGAGGATAAGATATGATTGGCCAATCCATCTAGGGATTGGAACGACGACCCTCCTTGCATCAGACAACTATTTGCCTTCTCCTTGAATTGTGCTGCCCTCTCTCTTACCTCTTCTCCTTCTTTCTCCACCAACAGCTTCCGAATAACCTCTGCAATCTTCCTTCTCTCCAGCCCGTTGTTCAAGTGCACTCCCACTCTCCAAACATCACTCACAAATCTTGCATTGACATTTTGGTCCGAGAAACAGGGCATGCATATCATCGGAACCCCTTCCGAAATGCTCTCAAGAGTGGAGTTCCACCCGTTGTGAGTCCAAAACGCTCCGACAGCTCGATGAGCCAGCACTTCATGTTGAGGCGCCCATTTCACAATCTTCCCCCTCTCCTCTAATGCCTCCAGAAAGCGACCGGGCAAATTCTCTAAGAGTTCCGAGCCGCTCACTGACCCGGGTCGAATCACCCACAAGAATGGCTGCTGGCTATCGGCTAAACCTAAAGCTATTTCGGAAAATTCCGACTCGTTCACAGAGGCGATGCTCCCAAAGCTCACATAGACCACTGAGTTAGGGGCTTGCTTGTCCAGCCAGGAAATGCAACTCCGGTCTTCCGCCAAGAGACTTCCCGATGAAGATGGACCGCATTTGTGAAATGGGCCAATTGGGAAAACTGCGATTGGATCTTCTTGGCGGAGTAAAGAAAGAGCGGGCTGCTCGAGATCTTCAAATGTGTTCAGGATGAGTCCTGAAGAGTCCTTGATTCCCTCAATCATGCCGTTTAGAATCCGGTCGAGCAGTTCAGGCTCCCCAGTGATGCGTGGAAGGTCCTTCACTCGTAAGGGCGGAAACTCCGACACGGGATCTTCGAGCCGAGATTCTGATATGCAGAGAGCCAGAAAGAAACTGTCATTGTCAGTTCAATGGCATAGTGCTGCTAATAAGAGAACGCGATCTTCATAACTCATCACATTACAATCAGCCAGAGAGCTACTCTGTTAAGAAACGGCGTACTCTGATGCATCTTTATCACTTAACCTTCGTGCTTTGCAAACCAGCCACTAGAGCAGACACACGGAGTCACCCTATCATCTAGATATGGCATCTACGGAATGCCCAGAACGTGTCTGGAAATAGAAGCTCAAAGCATCAACCCTAGAGATAAGAAAACTGTCATACCTTCTATTGGGAGGTACCCTCTTTCCCTGAGCAACCGAAATCCGGCGAAAACGCGGAGTGATGTCGCGCCGCCGGTCCGCAACACCATCCTCCGCACTCCTGCCCTCTCTGCCACGTCCCGGGCGAAACTGAACAGCGCGTCTGCTATCAAGCACGTGACTGGCGCATCCTGGGACGACACCTCTTCTCTCAAGCGTTCCTCGAAGGGAGCAGCGCACCTGGCATTGAGGAGCGTGATCAAGCGGACGAGGTCCGACGTTGAGGCCTCTGATTGGCCGAGGCCATCGCCGATGGAGCGAAAGGCGAAGTGGGGGTGCGAGGATGGATCAGGAGAGTTCAGGTCAGTGTGCAGGACGGTGATGGAGAAGCCTCGGTCGTGGAGGATCTGAGCCAGTTGAAGCATTGGGTTGATGTGGCCCTGAAATGGCAAAGGGAAGAGGACGAGACGGTGGTTGTTTCTTTGGTTCATTTCGGATTGTGCTTGTGTCGGGTCACACAGTCACAGAGTGAAACACTTGAAAGCTTGTAGCTTTTGATTGAATTCGACAAGAGGTTGGTGATGCAAAGAAACAGGGATTGACACAGACGCTGGGGACACAGACGCTGGGGTTTTTTTGCAGATCTGTGAACTCTTGACTGCAACAGTGTGCTTTGGAGTGAGGAAGTTTGAATATTTTATCAGGTCAAATGGAGACTGCTGACTAGAATGTAGACAAATTTGAGGGACGTGTGGCGATCTGATTCGTGCCTCAAGGTTCGTCAAGGCATGGGCCTAAGCACTAGACGACATCAATGGCAGTGTTAAACTGGGGGTCGGTGAATGCCCTGTTTCTTCGAAGTTGCTCATTGCCCCACATCCATTCAAGAAAGACGAGTCCTACTTGCCTTCTTTGTTTTATGCCCTGTTTCTTCGAAGTTGCTCATTGCCCCACATCCATTCAAGAGAGACGAGTCCTACTTGCCTTCTTTGTTTTTGTTTTTATTATATATATATATATATATATATATATTTAGGGGCCATAAGTATTCAATGCATTAAAAATGGTCAAAATAGGTTGGGAATGCAATACGTACAGCAAAATTATAAGCGGATCGTCTACATTATGGCGAAAGACGAGGATACGAAGTGATCCTTGATCGTGCATGGAGCATCTTTCCAAGAATGGGACCAAAAGGAGAGCACCGACTGAATCTATGCTAGCTACAGGGGGGGTTAACACTTCCTTCAAGAACTGACGACCTGTTTTCAGAATGGAATCTCAAAATGTGATTGACTAGTCCATCTAAACCTCGGTATGAAGACCCACCTGGTCTCAAGCACGCACTGGCCTTCTCCTTCAAAACCGATGCCCTCTCTCTTAATTCTTCTCCTTCTCTCCCCAGCAACAGCCTCTCGATGGCCCTTGCAATATTCTCTCTCTTAAGCCCACCATTCAAGTGCACTCCAACCCTCCAAACATCGCTCACATACCTCGCATTCACTCCTTGATCAGAAAAACGAGGCGTGCACAACATTGGCACTCCTTCACTTATGCTTTCCAAAGTCGAGTTCCAACCGCTATGGGTCCAAAATGCTCCCACAGCAGGATGAGCCAACACTTCCATTTGAGGTGCCCATTTCACTGTCTCCCCTCTCCTTTCCAGCGCCTCAAGGAAGTGGCTTGGCGACTTCTGTAGCCACTCGGGATCGCAGACCATTGTTCTCCCAATTTTGTTGATAGTGAAGATTTTTGAGTGGACTCAAGTCCCGTGATTTTTGATCTCCTCACACCGAGGAAGTTTTTCACGTAAAAAAATCGTCTTGTGTTCGCGTGCTTGATATTTATTTTACTCTACTATATTGATTCATATTAGGTTTACACAAGAGGGGGATTATTTTATTCCGCTGCATTGATTCAATATTGTTTGAATTGTTACTGTTCTCCCATCAAAAGAATCAATTTCATGGATTTATGTCACAGTTAACTCATAGTAAAACTCTAACAAACTTAACTTCAAGTAAAGTCAAAGGATTCTTATGGGTTGGCAAGTCATTAGCACAAAACTAAGCAAGTGAACGATTCAATCTAAAACTCTAGCTTGAGAAGTTAAGCATAACTCATCTCTATTTGCTCTAGCCAAAGTCCTCTAATATTCTTTAATCTCAATCTTAAAATTAATAATCCCCTTGAAGCCCTAGTGAATTGATCAATTCGTCTTAGTGACCCTTAGTTACAAAAACCCCACCCACTAAGTATGTAAGAATCGCATGGTCGTGTGAGATATATCAATGGCACGGCATCGTTGTGTTTAATGTATAACTACCTATGTACCTCTGCTTCATATATGCAAGAGAGACATTAATAATGGTTTTGATTAGTAATTATAACGGCAGTGTGCATGTCATAAATATCTTAGCGTAGTGGTTGTTTTTTTTTTTTGATTAGGCCTACTCTATTCCTACTCTACACTCACTGGCAGACTTGTGCCCTACCTCGTGCAGGGCGTGGGAGTCGCAACCCACTCTCGAAACTTACGTGTCCCTACCCCCCATCCCCTCCTGAGGAGGTGGGGATTTGAACCCTTCACCTCCCCCTTCCATGTTGGAAGGGTGGCCACTGGGGCGAACCCTCAGTGGTTACGTAGTGGTTGTTGAATTGAAGTTATTAGAGCCTATTGATGCTGTATCTCATCTCTTTATGAAATATGAAGAAGCCTCCCTTGTCATATGATATATATCAATGGTACCGCATTATTGTGTTTAGCATACAAATATTTTGTAAGCCTATGCTTCATAAGTGGAAGAGAAACGTTGATAATGGTTTTGATTAGTAATTACCACAGTAGTGTGCATGTCATTGTTATAGATGGAGCCAAATATTTTTAGGGGCTATTTTGTCTTTTTTATCAAATTTGCTTTTAGGTTAAAAGTGATACATTTATATTAGCGATGGCAAGACGCTAGCCGTCAAGTCGCTTGGAAAAGAAAATAGAGAGAGAAGAAAAAAGTGAGTTTTTTTTTCTTTATGAGAGTTTTCAATCTTTTTGTGCTCTGATTTTGAGAGAAGATCATCGTTGTATTCCGACTTTTTTCGAAGTCTAGTGGATTCGCGAGTGCCTCTGCGCGGAGATGTAGCCTAGGTTTGGGTGAACTTCGTTAACAAATTTTTTGGTGTGTTCTTCAAATTCTGTTTTTTTATTATTATATTTTGCCCAGTGAATTATTTGCGAGCGTTATTTTTCTGGAATTGACGTGCGATTTTGTAACAGTCATAAATATCTTAGCATATTGGCTGTTGAAATGAATTAATTAGAGCCTATTGATGTTGTAGCTCCTCTCTTTATGAAATATGAAGAAGCCTCCCTTATCGTGCCAATATTATATACAAGTAATGTTCTCATTATAGGTACCAAATTGATGCATGTTTCAAAGAAATGAGCAAACTAGTTCTATCATTGGAAAACTTTCTTTTCAGGTGAAGATGGGAACTTTAGGTGCTTGTATTGCAATTGTCATATCATAGGATGTAACAAGATAAATAATACATATCATCGAGAATATATGCCAACTCGAGGTGCCAAGCGATAACCGGTAAACAAATTAAAAAGCATGATGAGTCACCGTAACTACTTTGGCGATGACCTATCTGATCTTGACTTTTGGATTTACCAAACATTACTCTAAGATCACGAGACGGTGAAGGAAAAGCAAGGGAGGCTGGTTGGAAGAATTTTGCTATACATAGTTTCAGTAAAGACCACATAGGACTCATGAGTGGCTTGTGCACAAGGATGATTGAAGAATGTAAACCGAAGAAACAAAAAGGTTATATTCATGAAAAGCATCTACATGTTGGCTGATGTAATGCATTCCAAGCTATAGACGCTTTCCCTAAACATCTTCCGTGCCTTAGAACGGGCATTAATTTGTTTTTAGCCAATGGAGTGCATTAGCCAAGGAAATCAAAGATCTAGAATGGGAGCGTCCACTCTAAGAGGAAATGTTCATGTTCTCATCTTTAAAGGCACGATTTTGGTTTCAGCCAATGGGGGAGGGGGGGGGGGGGGGGGGGGGGGGGGGGGGGCATTGGACATAAAATTTCAATGACATGCTTTATAATGCAGCATATTCTTTTTTCTACGATTCATTTATATTTCTGTGGTCTTATATGGAAATCGACTCATGACTCGAGGTTCGAAGTTCCTGAAAAATTGCCAACCCACAAGTTTCTAGCAATAAGTCGCATAATTTCTATTTTCATCTTTAACAACTTCTTAAAGACTCTAAGGATGAATTTTTATGTATATCCTTTTGATATAAAAAGATATGTGATTCACTAGGAGTAATTTTGGTAGAATTATCTAGTTCGTTAATGTGTTCTAGTCATTTGGTGTGCTTCTAGATGATAAGAGTTATTAGCATTTCCCAAGATGTGAAGATCTTGTAATTTGGAATCTTCATCTTCAATCCTTTCCGGCACAAGGAACTTTTGGCTTTGTCGACTGACGCCTCACAAAGCCTCTTATTGGAGGCTCATCATACTCTATGGGTTTGAGTGTATTTGTGTTAATTGTGCTATTCTGCCTCTGATTCTGCTTGCTTTTGACTACGATGAGCCATTTAATGACCTGACTATTTAGGAGGGTCAGGGGGACATTGGACCCTCAGCTCATGCATTGGTTTACCGAAATCATGTACCCTATCCCACTTTATTAAAAAATGTGACAAACTAGTAAGCTTGGTTTCCTTAGTTGGAATAGCTAGTACTAAACTCTAGTAACTTGACTTTTATATTTGGATGAGGCATCAAGATGATTTTGTGGTTATGGAGACTATTGCCATTGCGGAGTAGTCATCAGATGCTCTTTCACAATAAAATAATAGATGGAACTGCCAAAACAAAGTGGCGAATGGGTGTTTAAGGCGTGGGATGGTCAAATGTCATAATGTATTACTCACTTCCTACAATCTGACCTAAAGGGTGTAGATGTTATCGCAAATAAGTAAGTAGTAGTGGTGCATTGAGGTGGGAGCCAGCTAGCCTTGATATGAGTATCCATGTCAAGTTATGGCACATTGTGTGTTGTCTTCTTGTGTGTAACCATTGAAGGATAGTTCACCATGTAAATGCCCATGCTCATATTGGCATGTTTACAGAGAATTGCTTGTCGTATGCTGCAAATGCCCAATTTATTCTCGTATTGATTTGAACATCTATTTTGTCTGAAAAGAGTTGTTTTGTGCTTTTCACATAGGAATGTCAAAACATGCCCTTTCCTTAATTCAACCCTTGACTTGAAGGCAGCTGGAGCCAATTTTTAGTGCTAATGGTTCTTTAGATAGCTTGCTTGTGTTATTTGCATCTAGAGCTATCTGTAAATTAATACAATTTGTGTAGTATTTTATTATTATTACATCCATGATAGGGTGCGATTGGAACGCACCGTTTCACCTTGATACGCTACGATTGAAAGACACCATTGAAAGGGTATGAAGGGAGATGTATAAAAGCCTCCTAAAGACAACCGTTGATGGTTGTTGGCAGAACGTATGCTTAGAGAGAACTTACGCTTCTTTTCTCTCCCCGGCATTCCATTTCTTCTTTGCAAGAACAATAGGCATTTACACAGTGGAAATCGAGTGCTTTCCTCGTGATTGCATTCAGACCAACATGAGATAGTTTTGTTCGTGTTTCATCCGCAATTCAACGTTCGTTCTGGGGTTAATTGTTGTTTGCGCATTGGTATCAGGTAAGTCGTCTTCCGCCGACTTGAATTCCAACATTGGTATTAGAGCCCGGTTGTGATTTCTGCGTTGTTTTCATCGAATTTGCTCATTTGCCACATGATATAGAGATCAAGAGATTGAATTCTACATTGTTTTTGATGTTTATCACTCGGAATTACAATATGAATCCTCGAAATCGAATTGAATTGAAGAATGGGTTCGGGGTCTTGCACACTCGTATGGATTTGGCCATTTTTGGAATATTTTTTCAGCCAAAATCAATTTTTAAATATACAGGGTGAAAGTACTCATTGAGATGAGTCCAACAGTGGGTCGAATGCTGCCGGAAAATGCCGGATGTGCCCACACGTGCGGATAGAAGCCGCTGTGCATGGGCCTCACGCACCCGAAATGCTAGGAAAGTTGGCGTGTGATGACATTGTTGTGACGTTAGTACGTGAGCAACACGCGTGCGTTGGCGAAACGGCGCGTGCTGACGTCATCAAAGACGCCGCCGCCGGGCCGCTAGTCGGTGACTCGATTCGCGACCCGACCCGAGGTTGACCCGTGACTCGACCAGAACCGACCCGACCGTTGATTGGTCAACGGGTTGGACCGGTTGGACTGGTCGGATCGACCAAGAGCCATTTGGCTTGTTGGCACGTGCGCCGCATGCGTCGTGCACTCAGGTTGCGCTTGTGGGTGTGTGGGAGCTCCGATTGGAGCGTGGTCATCATCATTTGGTTCATATGAGTGTCTCCTACACTGTGGTATATTTATTTTTGATATTTGAATTTTATAAATGTATAAAATTGTGTACGGAACCCTGTGTACGCGTATTTTAAGGTACAAATGCATAGTTTATTCATTTTTTAGCTTATATTTTCTTAAGTTTTAGGAAATATAGTAGCTGGACTTTATGAAAATGATATCACATATGCTGAGTAGAGCTTGGTTCGATGGTAGCATGTATATAGTTTAATATACTTGCAGTTTTCTAGTTCCAAGAAAATTCGAACAATGGTAGGAAATCCTTATTTTTCCATTACATGTTGAATTTGCGGTTTAAATTGTAGTTGCAACATGATTGTTTTATTTTTTATTTTTTTTTTTTTGTACATTGGTTCAAATCATGCTATGCTTTTGTGTTAATGGAAAAATGTAGATATTACATGAGGTCATATAACTATTTTTCCAAGTGGGAGTTCGTAGGTTGGTAGAATTCAAAGGAGTTTTCACCTAGAATTTAAAATTTGCGCAAATTAAACTAATTAATGATAATAGAACAATCGTACATAGAAGTTGATTGGGAACATAATGAACTTTTGCTTCTGTGTCTTTTGTTGAACTGTCATT
The DNA here is from genome assembly GCA_017140615.1 of Eucalyptus cladocalyx. Taxonomy (NCBI): domain Eukaryota; kingdom Viridiplantae; phylum Streptophyta; class Magnoliopsida; order Myrtales; family Myrtaceae; genus Eucalyptus; species Eucalyptus cladocalyx. Next base: position 10,395,350 of record CM029519.1, read on the forward strand.
AATTTAGTTTGTTTTTGCTACAAATTAAAAAATTGTGTTACTCTAAAAAAATGTACTAGTATTGATTCTGTGTTTATTATGTCAATATGTTATAGTAATTGATTATCGTTTTAGCATTCAAGACCATTGTGGCTAATCTCAATAAGGGTGAAAAGCTGAACGGTGACAATTATGATATTTGGTATCGAAAGGTTCAGTACATTATTGAGGAGCAAGAGATTTTAGAAACCCTCAACCACACCATGGATGAACTTGAGCATTGCTTGCATCATGTTGCTGAGCTGTATGCAAGATGATTTCATGTGTGAGTTTGAAAGTTATGATAAAACTCAAGCTATATGGGTTGCCTTGAAAGATAAGTTTGGGGGTACATCTGCCATTAAGTTGAAGAGACTCACCATTAAGTTTGACACATTTGAAAGCGCCCAAATGTAACGATGAGGCAGCATCTTCGGAAGATGTCAAACATAATTCATGAGCTGAAGTCGGCAGGTCACTCCCTTACTGATGAACAACAAGTTCAAGCTGTTATAAGATCTCTTCCTGACAATTAGGAACATATGAAAATCAATATGATGCATAATAAGAATATTGTCACTTTTGATGATATAGTGCATTATTTGGAATTAGAGGATGAGCGCCTAGAAGCTGCGAGATCCTCCACCCATGCTTATGTTGCTAAATCGAGTTCGCGCAAAGCTTTGGGCTTCAAGCGTAAAAGGAATTCTTAATTCAACAACAAGGAGAAGAAGACCGATCAGGCACCTAAGATGGCTAAGACCTTCCAACGCAAGAAGCGTGGTGGGAAGAAAGACAAGACTAAGATGAAGTGCTATAATTGTAGCAAGATGGGTCACTTTGCTTGTGAATGCACTGAGTTGAAAGAGGTATCATACTACTCCATTACTTTAAGTAATGCTTTTGTTTCTAGCACTGTAATGCTTGCTGAATGTCATCCAATGTGAACTGTAGACTCAAGAGCAACATACCACGTAACTAGAGACCGAGAAGCATTTGTGGAGTATCGTTGGATTTAGCCTAGAAGAAGATGGATATATGTTGGGAATAACTCAAGAATTGAAGTGAAGGATATCGGCACATGTAAATTAATTTTACGTGGTTGTGAAACCTATTCCTACATGATGTCCTTTATACTCAAGATATTCGACGAAATTTGGTCTCCATAGTTATTCTTCTTAGCTTAAGTTATGTATTGAATTTTCATGGTGATTGTGTTGACATTTTGTATGGAACAGTTTATTATGGCTCAGGTCATATATCGAATGGTTTTATGGTGTTAGACATTGACTATGATCAGTACAATATTAATGTCGATGGTTGTTTTTCTTTAATTGCATATTCTAATAATGTTGAGATTGATGCAAGTACTTGGCATGCTAGATTAGGTCACATTGGGTTGCAAAGACCGCAAAGATTAGCTAGAAAAGGCCTTTTAGGGTCACTTACTAATGTTGATCTACCCGTATATGAATATTGTTTAGCGGAAAAGTAATTAGAAAACCATTCGGTAAAGGGATTAGAGCCGAATTTCCATTGCAACTTATACATTCTAACATTTGTGGTCCTTCGAATGTGAGGGTGAAGCATGGAGCCTTATATTTCATCACTTTTATAGATGACTTCACGCGTTTTGGTTATGTCTTTATGATCTTCCATAAGTCAGAAGCATTAGACTATTTTAGATGATATATAGTGATGGTAGAGAATCAGTTGAATTAAACAATAAAGGCATTGAGAACCGATTGCGGATGAGAGTATTTATCGGAGCAATTCAAGGCTATTTGTGATGAAAATGGATTGTATGATAATTGACTATTCCTAGTACTCCACAACAAAATGGGGTGGCTGAGAGAAGGAATAGAATCCTATTGGAAATGGTTAGGTCTATGATAGCGCTAACAAATTTACCTATATTCTATTGGGAAGATGCATTATTAACTACTGCTTATGTACTTAATCGAGTGTCCTCAAAATTGGTTACTTCCACCCCTTATGAATTATGGACTGGTAAGAAACAAGACCCGAGTAATCTACGTCCATAGGGATGTGCAGCTTATGTTCATGATTCTTCCCATAAATATGACAAATTAGGTCATAGAGGGAAGAAATGTATCTTCATAAGATATTCTGAACACATCAAAGGGTATGTGTTTATAGGTGAACAAGCTGATGGAAGTGTGACCGAAATGGAGCCACGGGATGTTACGTTCTTGGAGAATGATTTTCCTAATACATGTTAGATTGATAAATATTTCCAATTATATGAGATGGAAGATCCTAATAACACACTCACTGATGTTGTAAAGGGAAATGAAGATTTACCTCAACATGCAAGACCTAGTGGGAGTGTTGCATTACCTGACAAATTGAATTTAAGAGAAATTCAATTGTGTAAAAGTAATTGTAAAAGTATTTCCCATCGTCGTTTTGAGATTGAAGAGGCTCTCTCATCCTCTAATAAGGAAGAATGAAGAAAAGTTTTGGAAGATGAAATGGAGTTAATGATGGAAAATCATGTTTGGAATTTGGTTGATCTACCACCTAACCGTAAGGCCATTGGAAACAAATGGGTCTTTAAGATTAAGCGAAGGGCAGATGGATCCATTGAAAAATATAAGGCTCACCTTGTGGCGAAATGTTATACTCAACAAGAGGGTATAAACTATGAGGAAACATTTTCGCCAGTTGTAAGATTTGCCTCAATACGCATTATTCTAGCCATTGTTGCATATTTGGACCTTGAATTACATCAAATGGATGTAAAGACGGCATTTCTTAATGGAGAATTAGATGAGGAAATCTATATGAAACAGCCAATAGGTTTCATAACTAAAGGTCAAGAGAATAAAGTATGCAAGCTTAATCGCTCAATATATGACTTTAAGCAATCATCTAGACAATGATATCTTCGTTTTTATTAAGCCATAACCACTTTTGGTTTCACGATGATCGAAGAAGATCACTGTGTATATGTTAAGCGGTCCAAAGATAAATTTGTGATTTTATCACTTTATGTGGACAATATTTTATTGGTTGGAAATGATAAGGTTTTGGTTATTACCATAAAAGAATGGTTGTCCTCCAATTTTGAAATAAAGGACATGTGAGAAGCTGCTTATATATTAGAATTTAAGATCGAAAGAGATCGATCAAGAAAACTCCCTGCTTTATCATAAGAGTCTTATATAATGAAGATTCTCGAGCTTTTCAATATACAGTATTGTAGTCTCATTGATACTCCTATCATGTAAGGTGAAGGCCTAAGTACTGAGATGTGTCTTAAGACTTCAGAAGAAATTAAAGTGATGGAAACTGTTCCTTATGCTAGTGTGGTTGGAAGTTTGATGTATGTTATAATGTGTACTAGACCCGACATATGTTATGCCATGGGATTAGTGAGCCAATATCAATCAAATTCGGTTAAGCACACTAGAAAGCAGTGAAGAGGATCTTGAGATACTTGAAGGGCACCATGAACTATCGACTTTATTACCAAGGGAATGATTTACGTCTTTTGGGCTATTCAGATGTCGATTGGGGTGGAGACCTGCATGAGCGTAAATCGATTTCTAGATATGTGTTCTTGCTCAGTGGAGATACGATTTCTTGGAATAGCAAGAAACAGACATGCACGGCCTTATCTAAGATGGAGGTAGAATTTATTGCATGCTCTGCCATAGTGCAAGAAGCAATATGGCTAAAACGTTTCTTAGAAAATTTAGCCACCGTCATTGAGGTTCCAAGACCGGTGATAGTTTATTGCGATAGTCAAGCAACCATTGCCTATGTGAAGGATCCCAAGTATCATAGAAAGACAAAGCACATTGATATAAATAATAACTTCATAAGAGACATAATAGCATAGAAAGAAGTAATCCTACAATATGTTTCAACTAATAGAATGGTTACCGATCCATTTACAAAAGCTGTTCCTAAAGACATATTCTTGACCCATAGGATGTTACTAGGATTGCGTATAATGTGATATGTGCTATTGTAGAGAATCATTGGTTTATGTATTTGTGAATATATGTATTATACTTGTTTGTTTATTAGTGACTTGATATTTTATTAATAAGTATGAATACAGTATGAGGCTAGCATTACACACATATATTATGAAAGTATGTTAGCAGGCAATGATTGACTCACTCACACGAGAGCAATCACCTCAAGTGCTATAGTTAGCACGTTGAGATGAGACGTTATGTACAATAAATGCTAAAGAGCAAGTTTGGTACATAAAATATGTTGCCTTGATTGGAGTCAAGATGAGGTCTGTGATTTGTTTATAATAAGATCGAACATGATAGTCCTACAATCATGTATGCATGTAAGATGTTGGATGCGAGTATTTAATTGGACGCTATAGAAAGCGAGCTGATATAGCACTTGAGCTAAACATGAGTACGTGCGAGGCACGTGACTATGTTTATGCTAAGATCCGTATAGTGGGTATATTTAATAAATGACATACGCTCTTATAGAAAGAGAAATTCACTATAGCATGCAATTCATACTATATGTGCATTGTACGACCGATAAGGGAAGGGTGAGTAAAATTATCCCTATTTACTCATCGTGTGAGCTCTTAAGGTAATTTATAATTTACCTCATTTTTGTACCCTATATTACTTCTGACTATGTTCTCAAAGTAAAAGATCAATGTTGTTACTTTAGCATGTTACCAGTGATCATAAATAGATATGGCCTTATGAGACGTGTCTAGGAAAGCAGTTGTTCTGAAATGGAGAGAGATATGAGTGCGAAGGAAGACTATTGTTATTTTACATCTATCACATGTATTTATTGGTTGACCAATTATATCACCTTATGTGGTTGCGGATATAATTGTAAATACATGGTGTTTTGAGAATAGTCAAATATAGTCTTTAAGGGATAGGTAAACTTGGAGTGATGTAACAAAATATGTCTGAGACATCGTGAAACATTGATTGTTTATTTTTTTTTTCGAGGTTGTAGCCATTATGTCATCCCTAACAGGTGCATAATTTGAGCTCCTAAGTGCAGGTGTACTCACTGATCGCATGGCTTACTTGCCAGTATGAATTATTTTGTAAAATTGATGAATGTTGAATGCCTTATATTCTTGATAGAGTGCTATCAAGCCTATCATGTCCGAGTGGGAGATATAGTATTTTATTATTATTACGTCCATGATGGGGTGTGATTGGAACGCACCGTTTCACCTTGATACGCTACGATGAAAATACACCATTGAAAGGGTATGAAGGGAGATGTATAAAAGCCTTTTGAAGACAACCGTTGATGGTTGTTGGCAGTAGGTACGCTAAGAGAGAATGTACGCTCATTTTCTCTCCCCGGCATTCCATTTCTTCTTTGCAAGAACAATAGGCATTTACTTTGTGGAAATCGAGTGCTTTCCTCGTGATTGCTTTCAGACCAACGTGAGATAGTTTTGTTCGTGTTTCATCCGCAATTCAACGTTGCTTCCGGGGTTAATTGTTGTTTGCGCATTGGAATTAGATAAGTCGTTTTCCGCATTCCAATAATTTTCTTTGAGAGCATCCATTGGCAATTCTGGTGGCTCTTTCCCACTTTAAATGAAATTTGGTGGTTTCCTTCTTCTTATTTTTTCTTCCTTTTTTCTTTTGCGTTGATAACACTATGTTTAGGCTTTCTGGATACGATTGTGTTTAGGCTTAGCCAAACATGGATACATGCATGACGCATGTATATTTAGGCTAGTATCATAAACATTATGGAACGTGTTGGGTCCATTGACTTGTTCTATAGATTGAACAAAATACTCAATAATGTGGTTTGATAATATTCGGTCAAATAGAATGTTTGTGATTGTAGATGCCAGCATACTCTTCGAGAAATTTACGTCATAGCTTTCTCAGCGGTGCCTCCTTTATCTGCTCTAGGATTAACTATAGGGGAAACCCTCTTTCCGTGTTTGGAAATACAATGTTATTTTGGTGCCACTTTATAATTGGCAAATAAGGTCGGTTGAAGATTCGTAGACATCATCATTGTTCCTTTAAGTGCCTCCCTTCAAACGTTCTTATCCTCAATTACCACAAGATGGGTGATTAATGCTTTCGCTAGTGTACTTGTTATATTCATGTTTACTATATTTGTATAGATCTTGCTTTGACGTCTTTTGTATTCGTGATGTTCATTGATGTTTTGCTTGTTACAGATGAGGAGGACCAAGTCATCCTGACGGTTCATCAAATCCATGAGAACAAATTGAAATTGATTTCAAAGATGCTATCAGGCAGAACATGTTATAAAATCAAGAATCATTGGAATGTGAGTTTGAAAAACCAAGCAGGCAGAGCAAAGTGAGCCTTGAGCTCGCTAGAGTTGGTGAGTCGGGCAAGCTCGAGGCACGAGCTCGCCCATGGTCGGTTGCAGACTGTCGTTGTGGCCGGCGGCCGGCCAAAGAAGAAGAAGAAGAAGAAGAAAAAAGAAAAATAAAAAAGAGAAAAATAAAAATTATATTCTTAAAAATAAAAATAATTTTTTAAAAAAATAATTTTTAAAAAATATAAATATAATTAACTTCGATTTTTTTAAATAATTACTTTTAAAATTATAAAAAAAAATTTCCATTAAATTTGTGTTGTATAAAACCATGTTAGCAATATCATTTTTAAAATGTGTGTATATATAAGCTTTTTTAGGTTTTGTTAAATGGATCGGATATGAGTCGAGTATAAGTTGGGTTGGGTATGGGTAAAAATTTTTGTATTGTAATAAATGGGTCATAAATAGGTTAAATGGGTCGATTTAGGTTGGATCATTTATGACTCAACCCAAACCTGACCCGACCACCTATTTAACGGGTTTATTTATTACCTTGCAAGTGGTGGTCCTGAAAATAATTTTGGCGCTTCGACTGTGGTCCCCCTCTGGGAACCTCTGGCACAGAATCTTGGGGCAGAGTTTGGCATCCAACATTTTCTCGAAGATGTCCATGGGGAGCCTTTGATTCCTCACCAATGTGGCTATGGTTGCTGTTCGGGTCAAAATGGACCAAATGGTGGAAGCTCCTTGTTGGGGCCTGAGTTCATTGATTACATTGAGCCTCCCTCCTCGAGGCAAGAGCTGATGTCTATAGCAGCAGAGTTGAACGAGATTGCATGGGCGCGATGTGATCTTCCAAGGGATCCTGGACCAAGTGATCTTCCGGCTGATGTCAGTACTGGGATGCCGAGCATGGAGATGCGGCAGCCGACCCGTCCAAGCGAGAATAAGAATGATCCGTGTGGCAAATTGAAGGGTGTGAAGCAGTAATGTATTGGTTGCGGTGCCAGCTCAAGTTGAACTTTTGTTAAATGCATCACTTCTTTCTTTCTTTCCTTTTAACATTCTGAACGGGACATCGCCTGACCATGGAGTTGATGACTCCATGTGTTTTGCCCGCCTGAGAATTGACAGCAATAATTTGACGTTCCATTGGATCATTATTGATTATGTTGTATTGGATTCTTTTTTTACCGTCCATCTATTGTCCCCGATTCGCTATTTATGTCTACATAATGTTTAAATTGCAGCATGCAATCTTTTTCCCTTCGATTTGTGGGGGCAAATTCGCAACTTTTCAAATTGCGAGTTTTCTTGACTGATGAAGTTCTATTGTCTAGTAATGCTGTTTCATTGGTGACAGCTTGAAAATCTGACGCACAAAGATCCCACGGCTGATTAGCGTTAAATAAAGAAAAGTAGAAGAAAGAAATCTCATGATGCAATTTTGCTACACTTTTTGAGAATATCCTCTACCTGGTAAGTGGAGATAATCTCCTCCGTTTTGGCCAACTTCAATACTTGCCTCACCATATGCGTGAAATAATCTGTCAGATTGGTCCGACTGTATAGATCTCTATCCTCCACTTCTGCTCCTTCTGCATTTTTGTTTGTTTCAGCTTTTTGTCATGTGATTTATTAGGGGGCTATAAATAGAGTACAAGCAAATCCAAATCAAAACGTAGTTAAGAAGAAGGACAACAGTTCATCAATTGTCAGGCAATGCGGGATGTGAGATGGTGCACGATGTAATGCCGATCTTTTTCCTTATTATATGACCGTTTGATTAGTTCTAGGGAAGCATGGGTGCAATTCATGAATATGAGGACCGTGCTTCTTACACACATTTTCCAGACCTTTTCGTACATTCAGGAACTTGTTTGGTTGCCAGTCAGGGACTGATGAACCAGTCCCATGAGCCCTAAGGCAAAGGAAAAGTCAGCAAACCATGCCAGTGGGAACTTAAATTACTTGATTAATAAGCATCCGGCTCATGTTTTGGATGCCGGTAACTGGGAAGTACTTGTGAAACAGAATAATTCATTTCTGGGGACTGCATGTGCACATATGTCGAAATCAAAACCAAAAGCTTAAACCAGAGTAGTGAGAACCACTAGAGCTGATAAACAAGTCGGAATGTCCATCGTGGAAATTCAGGGGGCATTACCCCACCCGTGCTCGTGCCTAGACAAGAATAAGAATGTCTTCAAAGAAAAGGGCATCTACTAAGATTGCAGCTGTGGTTTATGCTGATGATTCGTTAGTTCGAACGATAAGATATGATTGGCCAATCCATCTAGGGATTGGAACGACGACCCTCCCTGCATCAGACAACTATTTGCCTTCTCCTTGAATCGTGCTGCCCTCTCTCTTACCTCTTCTCCTTCTTTCTCCACCCACAGCTTTCGAATAGCCTCTGCAATCTTCCTTCTCTCCAGCCCGTTGTTCAAGTGCACTCCCACTCTCCAAACATCACTCACAAATCTTGCATTGACATTTTGGTCCGAGAAACAGGGCATGCATATTATCGGAACCCCTTCGGAAATGCTCTCAAGAGTGGAGTTCCATCCATTGTGAGTCCAAAACGCTCCGACAGCCCGATGAGCCAGCACTTCATGTTGAGGCGCCCATTTCACAATCTTCCCCCTCTCCTCTAATGCCTCCAGAAAGCGACCGGGCAAATTCTCTAAGAGTTCCGAGCCGCTCACTGACCCGGGTCGAACCACCCACAAGAATGGCTGCTGGCTATCGGCTAAACCTAAAGCTATTTCGGAAAATTCCGACTCGTTCACAGAGGCGATGCTCCCAAAGCTCACATAGACCACTGAGTTAGGGGCTTGCTTGTCCAGCCAGGAAATGCAACTCCGGTCTTCCGCCAAGAGACTTCCCGATGAAGATGGACCGCATTTGTGAAATGGGCCAATTGGGAAAACTGCGATTGGATATTCTTGGCGGAGCAAAGAAAGAGCGGGCTGCTCGAGATCTTCAAATGTGTTCAGGATGAGTCCTGAAGAATCCTTGATTCCCTCAATCATGTCGTTTAGAATCCGGTCGAGCAGTTCAGGCTCCCCCGTGATGCGCGGAAGGTCCTTCACTCGTATGGGCGGAAACTCCGGCACGGGATCTTCGAGCCGAGATTCTGATATGCAGAGAGCCAGAAAGAAACTGTCATTGTCAGTTCAATGGCATAGTGCTGCTAATAAGAGAACGCGATCTTCATAACTCGGCACATTACAATCAGCCAGAGAGTTACTCTGTTAAGAAACGGCGTACTCTGATGCATCTTTATCACTTAACCTTCGTGCTTTGCAAACCAGCCACTAAAGCAGACACACGGAGTCACCCTATCATCCAGATATGGCATCTACGGAATGCCCAGAACGTGTCTGGAAATAGAAGCTCAAAGCATCAATCCTAGAGATAAGAAAACCGTCATACCTTCTATTGGGAGGTAACCTCTTCCCCTGAGCAACCGAAACCCAGCTAAAACGCGGAATGACGTCGCACCAGTGGTCCGCAACACCATCCTCCGCACTCCTGCCCTCTCTGCCGCGTCCCGGGTGAAACCGAACAGCGCATCTGCTATCAAGCACGTGACTGGCACATCCCGGGACGACACCTCTTCTCTCAAGCGTTCCTCGAAGGGAGCAGCGCACCTTGCATTGAGGAGCGTCATCAAGCGGGCACCATCCGACGTCGAGGCCTCTGATTGGCTGAGGCCATCGCTGATGGAGCGAAAGGTGAAGTGGGGGTGCGAGGATGGATCAGGAGAGTTCAGGTCAGTGTGCAGGATTGTGATGGAGAAGCCTTGGTCGTGGAGGATCTGAGCCAGGTGGAGCATTGGGTTGATGTGGCCCTGAAATGGCACAGGGAAGAGGACGAGACGGCGGTTGTTTCTTTGGTTCATTTCGGATTGAGCTTGTGTCGGGTCACATAGTCACAGACTGAAACACTTGAAAGCTTGTAGCTTTTGATTGAATTCGACTCGAGGTTGGTGATGCAGAGAAACAGGGATTGACACGGATGCTGGGTCTTTTTTTGCAGATTTGTGAACTCTTGACTGCAACCTATGAAGCACGGACACGTTGCCGAGCCTTCCGAGTCGTGTCCGACACGCTCGGACACGTTCGGACACGCGGTCAACGCGTGTCGAGAAATCCGACACGCGGTCAACTTTTCTCGACACACTTCGACACGCGTGTCCGAGAGAGATTGTTGAAGAAGACGATGGTGGGTAGAGAGATGAGGTCGAGTAAGAGGCCGAGGAAGCGGAGGTGAGGCTGCGACGTTGAGAGGAAGAGCATAAACTAAAGCGACGCTGCGATGGAGGGCCGGGGCGAGGCTGCAGCTGCTGCGAAGGAGGAAGGCCGGAGGCGACGGCGATGAGGCGACCGAAAGAGTTGAGAAGATCGTGAGGAAGAAAGCGAGGGGGCGGGGAGAAGGTGGTGGCGTGGGGAAGGGGGAGGGGGGGGGAGAGAGAGCATGGGAAGAACGGGGATGGAGGAGGAGAGAAGGGGAAGAAACCGAGGGGATGGGGGCGATTGATGGGGGCGCAGTTGTGGGGGCGCAGGAGCAGGTGGTGGCGTAGGGGGAAGAGAGAGAGAGAGAGAGAGAAGGGGAAGAGATCGGGGGCAGGGAGCGATTGATGGGGGGCGCAGGGAGCAAGTGGGCGTAGGGGGAAGGGCAGGGGGAGAGAGAGAGTGGGGGAAGATCTGCAGAAATCGAGGGGGAGGCTTTTGGGGTGGTGGCGTGGGAAAAGAGGAGGAGAGGGGAGAGAGAAACGAGGAGAGAGGATTTGAAGGAAATAATTTTTTGTTAGAATAAAAAATATATTTTTAAGTATGCACACGTTTTAATTATGAATATATTTTTAAAATTTTTTTATGAATAGATTTATTAATATTATTAGTGTAAATTTATTATAAGTTTTTATTTATTTATTTATTTGTGAACTTGAATCAAATTAATTAAAAATTAAAATATTTATTTAATATATAACGTGTCGAAACGTGTCGGAATTCTCTACATTTTAAGAAATGACGTGTCGCGTGTCGTGTCGTGTCGTGTCGCGTGTCACGTGTCGCGTGTCCGTGCTACATGACTGCAACAATGTGCTTTGGAGTGAGGAAGTTCGAATATTTTATCAGGTCAAATGGGGACTGCTGACTAGGATGGAGTGAATGTAGACAAATTTGAGGGATATGATGCGATCTGATCCATGCCTCAAGGTTCGTCAAGATTCAGGCATGGCCCTAAGCACTAGACGACATCAATGGTAGTGTTGACCTGGGGGTATTTTATCAGGTCAAATGGGATTGCTGACTAAAATGGAGTGAATGTAGACAAATTTGAGGGATATGATGCGATCTGATCCATGCCTCAAGGTTCGTCAAGATTCAGGCATGGCCCTAAGCACTAGACGACATCAATGGCAGTGTTGACCTGGCGGTATTTTATTAGGTCAAATGGGGACTGCTGACTAGAATGAAGTGAATGTAGACAAATTTGAGGGATATGATGTGATCTGATCCGTGCCTCAAGGTTCGTCAAGATTCAGGCATGGCCCTAAGCACTATACGACATCAGTGGCAGTGTTGACCTGGGGGTCGATGCATGCCCTGTTTCTTCGAAGTTGCTCATTGCCCTACATCCATTCAAGAAAGACGAGTCCTACTTGCCTTCTTTCTTTCTTTGTTTTTTGTTTTAAGGGGTCCATAAGTATTGAATGCATTACAAAAGGGTCAAAATAGGTTTTTTTTTTGGGTCAAAAACAGAGAAATATTAGAAATATTATATATAAGTTAACCAAAGGTGCCACCGTAAGCCAGAATGTCAGTATAGAGAAGGTCCAACGGAGTGGGGGGGGGGGGGGGGAAATAGCTTAGTTCGAGGGTAGACTTCGGTGCCCATGGGCCTTTGCGGCCCAGCCAGTGGTGTGGTTGGCTTCTCTCTTGCAATGCATGATCTGTAAGCTAGGGAAGCAGCGCCGCAGCCTCAAAGATGAGTGCACGGATCTCCCATGGCGTCGAACACGAAGTATGCACAGTGTTTATGAGAGCCAAGCAGTCAGATTCCAAGGTGAGTGTCATGACCTACCCTCGGGGGAGGGAACGGGTTTAGGGGTATTACCTAAAAGACGGGCTTATGGCCCTTGATTAGGCATGGACTCTTTCAAGCTCCTACTCCGAGTGACATTAGGATAATTTTTAAGAATTTTGCACAAAAGGAGCCACCACTAGCTTATTGGGGTCAACTAGAAACCAAGTGAGGCATGGGAGTGTGCCTCACTTCTTATGCAACCATCGAATTTAGGGCCGGGGACTTGATTACACTAATTGACTAATTAGTACCCTTTCGGTACCTAATCTTGTTCATTTTAAAAGAAATAATTTTTGTCAGACAATTTGGATTGATTTTATACTTATCCACTAACATATGAGATGATCATGCAGGTAAGCAATCATTAAAGTAACAATCACAGCTACCAAGATCTTAATTGTAATAAAATTGAACAAGAGCAATTAAATATAATTAAATATGCAAATTAAACACAAGATATAATTGATATGCAAGCAAATAAATGCCTAATTATACTAAAAAGGCAAAACATAGCAATTCCTACCCAAATCCTACATTTTTTAATTTTCAAAATTTTTTAATTTTTTAATTTAATTAATTTTAATTTCTTTAAAATTTTTATTTAAAAAAATGGGCGAACCGGGTTGGGTCCGGTCAGACCCGACTTGGGTTCAACCCGGTCGGTGCGGGTTGGGTCTGGTTGGGGGTGGGGCCGATCGGCCCACTTGAAATAAAAGGCCCGACCAAGGTTGGTCGGGCCTTTCCTTGGTTTGGATAGGGCCCAACCAGCGGGCCCAATCTGGTCTAAGCCTTTTCACTTTAAAAATGAAGCCCACAAGTCTAATGTACTAAAACAGCTTAAGCCTAACTCAAGTATGCCGGCTCAATTCGCCCAAAACCCTACTCGATTGACTGGACCCGGCTCGTACTTCCTCTCTCCTGCTCTTCTGCGGTGGTGGCAAACAATGGCACGGCAGTGGCGTTGTGAGCAGACGGCGTCGTTGGCGGCGGGCACAGAGACGATGTTAGGTGTAGAATAGCTTGAGGCGATTGGTCGAACAACGGCGACAGCCAGCCTGGGGCCGCGGCGGAGATCTGATGTAGCGACGATGTTGGGGGATGACCGGAATGGTATGGCTCGGCACAAGGATAGCATCGGGCTGCGTCGATGACGCCTCCTCCTTCCCCTGGTTTCTCTTTCTTCGTCTGCTCCTACTAGATTTGACCTCTTTCACACGGCGCCTCTGCTTCAGATCTGGGTTTTGAGGAGATAGCGGTGGTCAGCGTCGGTCGAGTGGCAGGAATGGTGACGGCGAGCTTTCTCCAGCTCCCTCTTCCCTCCTTTCTCTCCTCTTGCTCGTGTGCTCTTCTCCCTTCTCCTTCCCCGTGCTTTTGTTCTCTGCTTCTGGGTTCCCTTCAGCTGGTTTGGCGTCGGGAGCAGCGGCAACGGGTGCTATAAGTTGGTGCTCGGAGGGCAACAGCGGTGTCGCAAGGGGGCTGTGGTGGTGGCAGACGCAGGCGAAGACGTCGAGCGCTGGGATAAGCAGAGGGCGAGTCCCAGCAGGAGTGGCGGCTGCAGGCATTCGCGACAGGGCTGGGTTGCAGCTACTGGCTTGTGAGTTGCTGCAGGTTGCAGCAATGGCGTCGCGCGAAGGAGATCGGCTAACGTGCGGGCGAAGCGACAAGGCAGTAGCAGCGGGCGGAGTAGGAGCACTGTCGGGTCGTCGTGGTTTTTGGCGTCAAGTGATAGTAGTGGTGGTGCTCGAAGGTGCGAGCGCGGCAGGGGTTAGTGGCTTTGTGGCTCTTGGGCAAACCAGCAACACGAGTTCGCGGGCAAGGGAGATGGAACTTTGGTGGCTGGCGAAACGGCAGTGGTGGAGCAGCTCGGGCATCGGTGCTCGGAGCTCGCGGACAAGCGGCAATGCTGCATGACGGCCGGTGCCGCAGTGTGACATCTTGAAATTCGACCCAATTTCGATAAAGTGAAATGTGCATATCGTCGGCGCGCCTATGGTCCTTTTTCTCTGAGCTGATCACTCACGAGTTAGCTAACCTATTGGGTGAAGCCGTTAAGGGATATAACCGCGGTAAAATCCCTAAAAGCTACCTAATTGGTTGGATTGGACTAAAATCGCGTCCGATCGATTTTAATCATGAAATTTAATTCGGTTTTGAGAATTGAATATTCGAGCGTGTCACAATTCATTTTTAGGACCGTCTCATCATTTGTTAATTTATTGGCGAGTCTGAAATTTCAAGAAAGAAATTATCGGAGGAAAAATTGAAGACCAAAAGAAAATAAAAAGGAAAAGGGAAAGAGAAAAGAAAAGAATAAGACTATGGTATTATTTTAGTTTATTTCTTTTTCTCTCTCTCTCTTTTCTCTCTTTCTCCCCCCCCTTCGTGCGCAGCCCCTCCCCACCGCCGAATGCCCCTTGCCAATTTTAAATTTGGCTCTTCTTCTCTCTCTCTACTTTGACTGGTCAAAGCCTTCTTCTTATCCCTTCTTTCTTTCTTCTTCTCTCTCCTCTCTCTTCTCCCCTTTTTCCCCCACGGGACCGAGCCCTTCTTTTTCTCCTTTCTTGTTCCCCTCCTTCCTTTCTTCTTCGTGCAACCAACGAACAGAAGCAGAGGTTGAAGTGGAAACAGTAGCTCGCCGTCGCCGCCGCACGTCGCCGAGCCGCCGTCCGCACCACCCGTGCGACGCCGTGCGTTCAGCCGCCCGTCCCTCGCGCCTAGGCGACCTCCCCCGTGCGTCTCCTGCCCCTGTTCCTCCTCGTCCAGCCACCGTGAGTGGCCGAGCAAGCCACCGGAGCCGCCGTGCAGCCTTGCCGGACCGCCGCCTACCTTCCCGACCCTTCTCCGCCCCAAACCATCTCTGTTTTCCCTTGTTTCGCAGCCAAACCAGCGAACCTGCGAGTGGGTTTCCAGCTGGTTCGAGCCTGCTTTTGGGCCGTTTCCGGGCCCCGAACCCGAGCTGTGCTTTGGGAAGAATCGTTCCTCGTGTCGTCCCTGTCAGATTGATACGTTTTGCTCGCGATTCCGGTGAGTAATCTCACTAATCCTCGCTTAGTAGATTAATGGTCAATTAGTTTTAATTAATTAGGTTTAAGTGGTTATATTAGTATGGATTAGTGTTTATTAGCCAATTATGATGCGAATTAGACAAATTGATTGTGCAATTAACAAGTAGACATAATCTACTATTTATTGGAAGTGTCTCGGAATTTTTCTGACCCCCAATCGGGCTTCAATTTGGCAATTCGGGCCTAAGTGGAATTTTTGATATTTTAATATTATTTTCGGAATTAAATTAATTAATTAATTATTTTCCGAAAATTCAAGTGGGATGGCCAGTGACTGGAATATTATGCTGATGACCGTGGTGAAGTCCGTTTATTTAATCAGGCTTTATTTTGAGCTAAATTGAATTTTTAATGTTAATTGTTTAATTTTCGAAATTTATTATTTAATTATTTATTTTTCGGAAATTAAGGTTGAGATGGTCAGTGACTGGAATATTATGCTGATGATCGTGGTGCTGCCCGTTTATTTAAATTGGCCTTATTTTGAGCTAATGGACTTTTTAATATTTATTAATTAATTATTTTTAGGAAATTAAGAATTAGATGGCCGACGACCGAAATTTTGTGCTGATCGTCGTGGCGCAGTCCGTTTATTTAATTGAGCTTTATTTTGTGCTGAAGTGGATTAATTGTGATTACAAGATTATTTTCCTGGGTTAATTAATTTGGATAATTAATTAGAAAATAACCGGGTGTCGGTTGACAGCACCAAAAGTGTTTTGGTGGACACAAATAATGGTGGGATTTGTGGAATCAAAATTATTATATTCTGGTTAAGGCCAATCGTGTGACCACGCACGATATTTTATTGAGGATGATAAGAGATGAGAAGAAATGCTGTGTGATGTGGTTTGACGATTATCATATTGCTTTGGCATGTAAGATGCCTTAGAGAATGTATGTAAATTGTTGAATATTGATCATGCCTGTGTGGTGATAATTGATCATGGCGATAATTGATCATGCCTGTGTGACGATAATTGATCATGGTAATAATTGATCATGCATGTGTGGCGATAATTGATTATGGCGATAATTGATCATAGTGATAATCGATCATGGCGATAATTGATCATGCCTGTGTGGCGATAATTGATCATAGTGATAATCGATCATGCCCATGTGGCGGAGATTGTGCCTACGTGGTCGTATTTTTGTGTGCCGAGTATCATGCCTGTGTGGCAAAGATTGTGCCTGCGTGGCCGTATTTCTGTGTGTTGAGTATCGTACCCGTGTGGCTGAAAGTAATTGGAATGCCTAAGAGTTTGCTCATAAAATCTTTATTGTACATCACCTTGGCGAATAGACGCCCGAGAGCATGGCTGTAGCTCGGTGGCTGAGTGTACTATTGGAGATTATATAATGTGGAGTATGATGACTTAGAAATGGTTCAACTGACATGTAATCGACTAGGTCGATTGATCTTTGCTTTGACCTGACGTTGTGAAATGATTGATTGAATGGAAATGACCGTGAGTGGTCTTGTTGGCGTGTGATCGACTAGGTCGATTGATCGAGATATCGATCTGTGATGTGGTTGCTTGGGTGCCTATTGAACTGTGCTAATATGCAGGTGGAATCTGAGGCCAATGTAAGTCTTCTGACCCGTGTGTGCATAGGCAGCCCGGTTAGCGTATTGGTTTCCTAATCGAGTCTTGGTGGGGTAGAACTCGCTGAGACGTAGTCTCATCCCGGTTTGGGGGAAAAAATTTCAGGACCCCGATGAGGAGCTGAGAAGGAGGAATCTGAGAAGGAGAACTCTTGAGGCGAAACTGAGGAAGAGAATGATCTGAGTGAAGATGAGTCAGAGGAGGATCAGGATGATCCTGAGTATGACTAAGATGAGGATTGAAATCCCATCTCTTTGTGAACTCTTTGTATATGTGTAGATAGAGTGAGACTTTGAGGTTGTGAATAGTTTGTGAAGTGCTTTGTCTAATGCTATGTGTAAATGTTTGGTTGTAAATTTCAGTATGAAAAATATAGCTTGCTTTTCTATCCCATTGTTTTATTGTCTGTGGATTTATAACTGATTCCGCATGTGCTTAATAAATGAAAGGGTCGGCGATACATAATCCTGGAATATCGCATTATAAAATCGACCAAGTTAGAAGGATGTGTGCGTGCCCGAGAATCGGGGCGTGACACGCAGAGACCTCAAGCGGCTATGAGGCGGAGAGCCACAACAGGGAAGATGAATAGCAACTTTTTTTGTTTTTTGTTTTTTTCTCCTTTTTTCTCTCCCTCACGAACTCTCCCTCTCTCCCCTTCCGTTCTCTCTCCGTTCTCTTCTCCTTCTCTTGTGTTGTTGTTCTTTTTCCTTCTTCCCTCTCCACGTGCTTCTTGTTATGCTTTTTCCCTTCCCGATGCCCCTTTGTTCACTGTCTTCCCGCAGCTCCTTTGCTACCCCTGTTTCTATTCTGTTTTGCAAGTCCGCGTGCGAAGGAGGAAGACAGCCAGGCGTGGGCTGGAAGTGAAAGGAGTCTGGGCCGGTCCTAGGCCAAATTAGGCCCAACCCGACCCCCTTAAGCATTTTTTTGTTTAGTTGTTTTTTTTTCTTTTTATGACAATTTTTTGGATTTTTTTTTTCGCAACTAATTCATAGTTTTGTATGTGATTAAGTTTTAAGTAAAATAACGAAATTTAGGTGTCAACAGCTATTCCTCATTGAATGGGAGCTCGAAGATGTTCCATTCAAAGATAAAAGACACTTAAATTATTTTGGCGGTAGTGAGACCCAGGGTGCATAAGCACGTGTCAGGTCAAGCTATGTAAGCGTGTTGTGTCAATAAGAGGAAAAAAGACTTCGGGTTATAGAAGCACACCATGTCATAGGAAGAAAAAGAGACCCCCGGTTACAGAAACACGCCGTGTTATATTAAAAAGAAGACCCCGAGCTATAGAAGCACGCCGTGTCATAAGAAAAAGAATCCCGGACTACATAAGCACGTCGTGTCATAAAAAAAAAAAAAAAAAAAAAACCTAGAGGCCCGGCCCACCACCCACCTCTTTTTCCTTTTTCCCCTCACGAGGGCCTAGGCGTGAGTCGGCCCATCTTCCTTTCTCCCTTGGCCTGGCCTGCACCCAAATGTCTTCCTCCCCTGGCGATCTTCGCGCAAACTTGCAGAGGCACAGAACCTGCAGCAGCGAGTGCAGGCAGTAGAGGATCAGGGTGGTAGGCTTCCGGCGTGATTCAGCGGGTCGGGGAAGCAGACCGGTCGACAGGTTGGCGGGGCAAGAGCCGGGCACATTGATCGTTGACCTTAGAGGGCTCGGGGTACTTGCAGAAGAGGGGGAGAATAGAAGCATAAAAACAAAAGGCAAAAGCACAGTCAAGGGGGGGGGGGGAGAGGAAGCACAGAGAGAATTGGAGAGAGAAACGGAGAGAGACAGAACCAGGAGAAAGTGGGAGAATCAGAGAGGGGAACGGGCAGAGACAGGAGAAAAGAGGGAGAGCTTGAGCGAGAGAGGTGCTCAAGAGCAGCTGAGAGAGCGAGAGGGCTGAAATTTAGCCTCGGCCGAGCTTCGTCTAGCCATCCTCGACACAAATCAGCGCAACGGAGCTCGCGGTCCCCCCTTTTTCCACGTCCTCCAACGTTGGTTTTGGTCGAGAGGGACCAACAAGAGCGTGAGCCCAAGAGAGTGATCTGCTGTCGTCGGTGGTTCGTCACTCAGTCGCCATCCACCGCTGTACCCCCACCGAACCAAACCAGGTAGGTTTTCTTCGGTCATGTATGCTCTGTTTTCGTAAGGCGTCGGACCGGAGCTCGGGGCAACCCGTTCACATGAACTTTTGTCCCTCCACCCCCTGTAGGTCTTTATCCAAGTCTTTGTGTGTTTTTGGTCGTTTTCCGAGAATCCCAATCCCATTTCAAGTCCCGATTGAGTAGGAAATCTAAACATTCGGTAATGCTCGCGGACTGTTTTTATAAATGCCTAAGTGAAGCCCGCCTAACTATCTCTGAATCTTTGTTTATTATAGGCGTTCGTCGTTGCTAGACGTGTTTTGTTGTTGTTCTACACACTTTTGTTTCGTCCATTCCGAGTTTACATTGTTGTGGTTAGGACTTAGGGCCATATGTTGTTATTTGGGCTTATTTTTGTGCAAGTTATGTCCTTACTTCCTCCTTGTCCGTTTAGGGGAGAGAGTGGGTGTCAGCTCGGCAGTGGCCCGAGTGCGGGCGGTGTCGATGTGGGTGACGAAAAATACTGAGGCTCGTTTAAAATGGTACTGGTTTGATCGATGAGTTTCGGTGAAAGAGGGTGTAGGAGAGAAGGTGGCTTCGGCGTGCAGAGATTGCTGGAAGAAGAAGACCAAAAGGAAATAAAAATAAAAAGAAACAAGAGAAAGAGAAAAGTATCGAAAAAGTGAAAAAGTAAAACAAAAAATTGAAAAAGAAAGGAAGACGTTGGTCTCGTGAAGAAGATGGTCAGAAGGGAGGAGGGAAAGAAATAAAAAAAAAATAAGAACAAAGAAAAGCCAGAAAATAACAAAACAAAAATTAAAAAAAGAAGAGAAGAAGAGGAAAACCCAAAAAGAGAAGAAAAGACAGTAGATGGGGGGTGTTCAGGTGAAAGTGTCAGAAGGGAGGAGGGAAAGAAATAAAAGAAAAATAAAAAAAATGTTTTTTTTTTTTTTAATCCGGTTTGGTTGGATCCGATTTTGGGTTGGGTCTACGGGCCGAATTGGGTTTACCCGGTCCGAACCCATTTTCGTGAAGTATAAAAATATTAAATATTAAAAATATATTAAAAATTGGAAAATTTTCAAAAAAAAGAGAAAATAAAAAATTTAGGAAAAAAAGGAAAAAAGAAGAAAATTTCAAAAAATTTTCTGAAAATTCAAAAACTAGAAAACATTAAAAATTCGACCTTTTTTTTTTAAAATTAATTAAAAAATTTAAAAAAAAAAAATTAAAAAAAATAAAAGTTTTGAAATATCCAAAAATTGTGGGGTTTGATTAGGAATTGTTATTCATTGCTTTTTTTTTTTTTTTTTTAAAAATGTAATTAGTCCTTTATTTGCTTGTCTTTTAATTATATCGCATGTTTAATTTGCATATCTTGTTATGTTTAATTGCACGTGTTTAATTTGATAACAATTAGGGTTTTGGTAGTTATGAATGTTACTTTAATGATTGCGTACTCGCATGATTACATCACATGTTAGTGGATAGGTATAAAATCAATCCAAACTGCGTACCAAAAATCATTTTGTTAAAATGAATAAGATTAGGTACCGAAAGGGCACTAATTAGTCAATTAGTGTAATCAAGTCTCCAATCCTAGATTCTCTGGTTGCGTAGGAAGTGAGTTACACTCCTATGCCTTACTTGGTTTCTAGCCGACCCCAATAGGTTAGTGGCGACTCTTTTTGTGCAAAATTCCTAAAAAAATCCCAACGTCACTCGGAGTATGAGCTTGGGAGAGCCCGCGCCTAATCATGGGCTTTAGGCTTGTCCTTAGGTAATACTCTTAAACATGTTCCCTCCCCCGAGGGGATAGGTCGCGACAACGGCGAACAAGTCGCAAAAGTATTCCCCATCGACGTTTTGACATTGAATGAGAAACTTTCATGGTTGCTCTACAAGATGAAGATGAGCCAAGAAATTTTAATGAGGCTCTAAATTGTCCTAATAAGGAAAAATTGATTCATGTAATGGAAGAGGAGATGGAGTCAATAAAGTCAAACAAAGTTTGGGAACTGGTTGATCTTTCAAAAGGATGCAAAGCTATTAGGAACAAGTGGGTTCTCAAAATAAAGTGTAAAGCTGATGGCTCGATAGAAAGGCATAAGGCTCGCCTTGTAACAAAGGGGTATAATCAACAGGAATGAATTGATTATGAAGAAACATTTTCTCCTGTAGTTAGATTTATCTCAATTCGCATTATTCTAGCAATAGTGGCAAGTATGGATCTTGAGTTACCTCAAATGGATGTAAAGACTGCTTTTCTCAATGGAGAATTAGATGAAGAAATATATATGGAATAACCTGCTGGTTTCATTATGGAAGGCTAAGAAGGAAATGTATGTCAACTTTTGAGATCGATAGACGGTCTTAAGTAGTCGTCGAGACAATGGATATATACGTTTTCATAATGCCATAATGGCATATGATTTTACAATGATAGATGATGATCATTGTGTATATATCAAAAGATCAAAAGATCCAAAGATCAATTTGTGATCATATCATTATATGTTGATGATATACTAATTGCCGGAAGCAATATTGAGTTTGTTAATACTGTAAAGAGTTGGTTATCTTCCAACTTTAAGATGAAAGATATGGGTGAGGCTGCGTACATTCTTGGAGTTAAGATTTCAAAAGATCGTTCGAAGAGATCATTATCTCTTTTGCAAGAAACATACATAAGTAAAGTTCTTGAATGACTTCGTATGCAAGATTGTAAACCCATTAATACTCCTATTGTAAAAGGTGAATGATTAAGCCATAGACTGTGTCCAAGGACTCTACAAGAGAATGAACAAATGAAACATGTTCCTTATGCTAGTGCTGTTAGGAGTTTGATGTGTGCTATGATGTGTACAAGACCTGACATATGCTTTGCAGTTGGAATTATGAGTAGATACCAATCCAATCCAGGTCAAGCACATTGGAAAGCCGTTAAAAAAATACTGAGGTATTTGAGAGGAACTGCTGATTACAAGATGAATTATCAAGGAAAAGATCTGTGACTTGAAGGCTATTTAGATGCTGATTGGGGATAAGATTTAGATGAAAAGAAATCTACCTCTAGTTTTGCTTTCTTACTGAACAATGACGCCATATCTTGGAGTAGTAAGAAGCAAACGTGTATAGCCTTATCCATGATGGAAGCTGAATTCGTGGTATTATCAGCAGCAGTACAAGAATGTGTTTAGCTTAAGAGATTTTTGGATCATTTAGGTATTATTAGGTATGCTACAAATCTTTTATTGGTTAACTGTGATAGCCAAGCAGTTATAGCGTATACCAAATATCCAAAATATCATGGCAAGACCAAACATATAGATACCAAGTATAATTTTTCAATGATATGGTTGCACGAAAAGATGTGAACTTACAGTACATATCTACGCATAGAATGGTAGCAGATCCTATGACAAAGCCAATATATAGAGATGTATTTTGTGGTCATGTAAAATCTCTAGGGCTGCGTAGAGGCTGATGTACTGAATATTGTAATTTTCCTGAAGTGTTCACATTTAATGAATTTGTGTTTTTTCATCATTAATGCCTATAAATTTTTGTTTGATGCTTATGCATCATTATATTAAGATGAGAAAGTATGTTGGACATATAAAAGATTAGCCCACTCACACGAGTAATCGCCTCTATTTACTGTGTGATGAATAGAGATGAGACGGTTTTTAAGCTTATTATCTAGGTGATAATCGAGAGCTTAAGCTAAAAAATATATGTCGCCTTAACTGAGTGTTAAGATGAAGACATAATATTTACTACGTCCGAAAGTAAAATAACCCACATATTTTACTTTATCTGTCTATGATGCCAGATGTGAGTTCTGATGAATTCTGTGTAAGAGTAGATATGTGAATTCAAGTTAGACATTGGGTATGTTTGAACTAATTTGTATAGTATTAAAGATGTAGATATACTGTGGCATCCCAAAATTCATAATGATCTCTAGTTACATCAAAGTCTATGAATAGGTGATGGGAGTACTATCAAGTTATTTTATGGCCATTTAATCCATAATTTGCAATAAGATTTATGGCCAAGCTTTTAAGGGATAATCATTTGATAGGAAAGAAAATCCTATCATTGGCCATGTGTTTTATAAATTGGGATTTTGGAATTATGATTTAAATTTTCATGTGGAATTTAGTAATTAAATTCTTAAAAGAAAGAATTAAAGATGAATAATTGAAAGGTGAAATTAGGATTTAAATTAGGTTTGGGCCTTAAGCCCAAAAGGTGGGTTTTAATGGGCCAAGTTGGCCGGCCCATTGAAGCCCACAAGTGGGCTGCCGTCAACCAAGAAAGGGGGAGGAGTGGCCGGCCCAAGCCCAAGCCCAAAAGCCCAAGCCCATTATGCATGAAATGTGACAAGTGACAAGAGGTCTTCATGCATTGGCTTAGGGAAGAAGGCCATGCATTGGCTGGTTTGTAGGCAAGTAATCATGAGGAATTGGGGGTATAAGAAGGAAGAGAGAGAGGGTGGCCGGATTTCCCATTTGGCCGAGAGAGAGAGGGTGAGAGAGAGAGAAATTTCGAGAGAGAGAGGAGGAGGAATCGCCGTCCGTCCGCTCGTGCTGTTCGTGAGGTCTAGAGGCAAGTTGGGAATCCACTTTCTACTCTTGCACCAATGTTTTCGCATGAACTGTTTGGAGTCAGAAATTTGTTTGAGCTTGAATGTGTGTTTAGAGTCAGATTTTGGCTTCGATTTCTTCATGAAAGTTGTAGCTAACATCTTGAACTACAACATACTGAAATTTCGTGGAAAATGATGGAGATTTAAGGGATTAAAATCTTATCCTACGGAGACCCCAGATCTGTGAAGTTTTCACTGACTTCTTGCTGGATTCTTGATTGCATGTTGATTTTTGTTGAAGATCTGACTTCGATGTCTTCATGAAAGTTGTAGGTAACACCTTAAACTACAATATAATAAAATTTTAAGAGAAATGAACCAGTATAACCTAGTAAATCGGCTAGATCTTGGAGACAATGATTCTGGTGATGTATTCCGAGACACCCGAGACTTCATGGACATAAATGGTGATCATAATTTGTTTATTTGACCTAGATCTCTTCATGAAACTTGTAAAGGACACCTTGGTACATAACATACTCAAATTTCAGAGGAAACGAAAGAGAATAGATGGGTGAAATCTTAATATTTCGGAGATGTGTATTCTGGACGATGCGGTAGTGGTTCCAGAAACTTCGTGAGGTCGTGTAAAATAATCCAAAAAGAATCTGGCTTGGAGTTCTGCATGAAAGGTGTACGAAAATGTCTTGGCTATCACTCTGTAAAATTTCGTAATTTTTGGAGGCTATATGAGTATTTTAATCGAATTTATTTGGAAACTGTACATTCTGGTCATTATCCGAATATCATGTGCTATTTTGTGGAAATTGTGAAATTATGTGAAATTCAATTTGGCCATGAATTTCGTATGAAATTGTCATCCTATTGGTTTGTTTAGTGATTGTTTGAATATTATGATTTTGTGAAAATCATAGATATTTAATTTAATATTTATTTATGAAAATAAATAAATATAATAATAAAATAATAAAATAATAATAAAATAAAAAAGGGATTATTTTATTGGCCATGAATTCCATTGAATTTATTATGCATTGTTATATGACATTGGTGTATGTATGACATTGAATTGTGATGCATGTGTGAATACTATGCCAAGTATGACTTGTTTAATGTTACGACATGTGCCATGTTAAATTGAGATCCAAATATTGGTAGATGTGGAAGATGAGAAATGAGATGTATGAGAATATGCATCGTGGTGATGAGAAGATCGTCGGAGGTTGAGCCGACAATGCCCCGGGAGTCGGGATGCCCAAAGGTTCGAAGGAGTCGATGCCCTTTGGATGCTTGGTTGTATTATGAATACATGCCCAGAGGTTTTCCTCGGGAGTGTCGGGATGCCCGGTTGTATTATGATACATACTCGGAGGGTGAGGGGTTGTATTATGATGCATGCCCGGAGGGTAGGGGTAACCATTTTCATGGCGAGCCTCGGAGATTCCTCGTGATGCCAGGTGGGGTGCGAGATGCCCAAAGGTTCGAATGAGTCGATGCCCTTTGGATGCCCGGTTGTATCTTGGATACATGTCCGGATGCCTCGTGATGCTAGTTGGGATACGAGATGCCCGGAATGTGGGGGTGCCGGATGTCCGGTTGTATTTTGGATACATGCCCGGAGGTTTCTCGCAATGCCAGGATTGGGCGCGAGTGATGAATTTGGGATGCAAGCATTGGTCCCGGGAATGAGAAATGTGGCGGTCCAAGATGAAAATTGGAATTAAATCATGCATGGTGATATATGCATGACATGATGCATGGTGATATATGCGTGATATGATAATGATGATGATACATGCATGGATGCATGGTAACAATGATAGTACATGTGATATGACAATAATGTTACATGCATGAATGCATGATAATGATGATGGTACATGTGATATGATGATATGCATGATGATGATATGTGATATGGCTTGATGATATGCCTGATGATGATGATGATGATGATGATGATATGCCATGATGATGATGACATGTGAGATGTGATGATGCCATGATAATGATGACGTGTGTGATGTGATGGTGTCATGATAATGATGACTTGTATGATGTAATGGTGCCATGATAATGATGACACATATGATATGATGGTGCATGATAGTATGCGCATGGCTTCAAGGTAAGTAACGCCTGCAATGCATGTATGATTTGTATGATGCATTGAGTTGTTATTGGATTCCTTTACCTGCTGAGTGGTTGTACTCACCCATTTTGGGGACCAACATTTCAGATTAGTAGATGGATTGAGCGGTTGAATATGACCGCAAGGGGAAGGATAGCAAAGGAGGGAACTTTTGGACGCCGACACTGATCGATGGACTTTAAGTGTATGACTGTTGGAAGAGACGTCGGTCATCTTTTGAGATATAGCCAAGTATAGAAAGACTATGGCATTTTGATGTACCGATGAATGATGTCCATCTGTTCTATGTAAATAAACGTGTTTGGTTTTTAACTTATATAAGATATTTTGTAGGTGTGCATCGTTTTCTGAATATAGGGAATGGAGTTGTTGGATGTGCTTCCGCATATAAATTGCGCAAGGGACCGATTGAAAAAAAAGAAAAAAATGTAAACCCCCAAGTTGTATGGACCTGCTGCACTTGAAATGGTATCAGAGTGATATGTTAATAAGGAAAGTAAATGGTAAGCGGATTGTGGTGACCCTAATCGGATCGGGGGCCGTCGAGGGGTGCCACATATACGCTCCATGGGAAATGAGTTAAATACCGTAATACGTATTTCATACTACGTATGCATGAGATGACCAATAAGAATGGCAAAAGTTTGATCTCAATTTTTATACCGTGTGAGACTCTTGAGGAAAATAGTTCCTCAATTTAATTGCCCTCATGATTCTTGACTTATTCTCAAAATTTCTATTTAGTAATTGCTATCTTAAGATGTTTCCAATGATCATGAATTGATTCGATCTAATGGGACATTTCTAGAAAAGCAAGCTGAACTGAAATTGAGAGTTTGAAGAAAAGAGAAATATCGAATTTGGAGAATCACAAATTAGTTTTGTGTTCACTGGTCGATCAATTATGACTGTATTTGAGATAATCATAATTGTGAATACAATATATCATTGTTTTAAAAAGAGATCAAGAGAGATATAAATGTGATCAATTGATCTAGGGTATTGCATACTAAATCTACTTAAAGTGTGATGCCCATTATAAGCTGCTATATATTCCTAACAGAAATATAGAAACGAGTTCTTAAAGTATGCTGGTCGTACGGATTATTCACCGGTATGAACGTTGTAGAGAGGTAAAGAGGATGCTGTTCGGCCCACCATGTGCGAGTGGGAGATGATGGTTTTTATTTATGTAGATAGGCCTAAGTTGGCCCGTCTGCCCATGTTGGGCCTAAGAACCCGACCCGCAAGATAACGGCTCATGGATGAAGGGTTGAGATATGTAGAGGTGTTACATTGAGGGGATGTGTCTTTTAGAGAAGACATATTTAAGGGGAGAAAAGAAAAAGAGAACGCACCTTTTGGATATACGTACGTTTTCTTTTCTCCCTCTCCCAAAACCAATGTAACTTTTCTTCCCCTTGAAGCAACAGGACGCTCCTCGGTAGAACGGGATCAGAATTCTTCCTCGATCTTCAGCATTGGTATTTAATCTGTGGATAATAAGGTACGCTCGATTCTGTGATGTGTCATTGATCGGTGATACATGTTTGTTCTTAGGCTCATCTTCTGCATTCGTTTTAGGAGTTCAATTTAGTGTCGGATCTGTTTTAGGGATTAAGGTATTCCCAACAAAGAGAAAGGTAAAAACGAAGCAAAGCTAGAACGGGCAACATTCTAAACAGGGATTGCCATTGAAGGGGAAACACGGTGGTATCAACGGTGAAAAGTAGGGTTTGACAGTCAACTACCATGGCGGTAGAGAGAAAAACTCTGCATATCGAGAGAAGTCAAAATAGGTTGAGAATGCAAAATGTACAGCAAAATTATAAGAAGATCGTCTACATTATGGCGAAAGACGAGGATATGAAATGATCCTTGATCGTGCATGGAGCATCTTTCCAAGAATGGGACCAAAAGGAGAGCATCGACTAAATCTATGCTAGCTATAGGGGGTTAACACTTCCTTCAAGAACTGACGACCTGTTTTCAGAATGGAATCTCAAAATGTGATTGACTAGTCCATCTAAACCTCGGTATGAAGACCCACCTGGTCTCAAGCACGCACTGGCCTTCTCCTTCAAAATCGATGCCCTCTCTCTTAATTCTTCTCCTTCTCTCCCCTGCACCAGCATCTTGACGGCCCTTGCAATATTCTCTCTCTTAAGCCCACGATTCAAGTGCACTCCAACCCTCCAAACATCGCTCACATACCTCGCATTCACTCCTTGATCAGAAAAACGAGGCATGCACAACATTGGCACTCCTTCACTTATGCTTTCCAAAGTCGAGTTCCAACCGCTGCGGGTCCAAAATGCTCCCACAGCAGGATGAGCCAACACTTCCATTTGAGGTGCCCATTTCACTATCTTCCCTCTCCTTTCCAGCGCCTCAAGGAAGTGGCTCGGCGACTTCTGTAGCCACTCTGGATCACAGACCAACCTTGGCTGGACCACCCACAAAAAGGGCTGCTCAGAGTCGGCTAGGCCTAGTGCGATCTCCAAGATTTCTGACTTGCTCAAGACCACGACGCTCCTAAAGCTCACGTAGATCACGGACTTGAGTGGCTGCTCGTCTAGTCAGGAGATGCAGCTTGTGTCCTCTGCTAACAAGCTGCTCGAAGAAGATGTCATGCAGCATTTGTGGAATGGACCGATCACAAAATCCGGGACCGATAAAACTTCCCAGACCGACATGAGGGCAGGGTGCTCTAGCTCTTCAAACGTGTTGAAGATGACACCGGCAGAGCTCTTGATTACCTTAATCATGTTATCAAATAATTGCAATGCCATCTCAGGTTTCCGCAACTTGATCCCGGGGATGTCTCGAACTAGTAACGGTGGAAACTCCGTCACTGCCTCTTCGGATTGTGAACCTGATGCATGTGCAAGAAACTATGCTTTATGAGTTAAAGGATGCAAACAATATACAAATCTTGACATTCGGAGCCGCCCAGATGATTTTATACAGAAAATTACTGGCATTCACATATATTGCATGGATTTGTTTCTTAATCAATTTACTGAACCGTTACATTAGGTATAGGATGCATTAAACATTTAGGCCAAAAAAACAAAGACAGCATCAACATTAAGTACCTCACATCTCAACGGGTCAATTAATAATTATTGCGGAACTTAAAATAGCGATCTATTGTGGAATATAGCTAGTTTTTATACTCATGAACATCAACTCACTTGTGTTATGGTTATTCCAAGAACATGGGAGAAGTACACTATCAGTGCCATAAGTTGTGTATGGCGCTCACTTTTGTACCAAAAGTTTCTGTCAGATCACTTAAGTGCCAAATCAGAGGAAAAACGATCACTTTGGTGCCACCGGCGAGAAATTCCGGCCAAAATGATTACGTAGCTTTTATATTTTAAAAAAAAATCGATAAACCCTTTAAATGACATCGTTTTCCGTCCTATTTAAGAAAACAATGTCGTTTTGCCGTCCTACTTAAGAAAACAATGTCGTTTTGCCGTCCTACGTGGATAGCTTAGGAAAAACGACGCCGCATAGCTCATTTGGGATTGAAATTAGGGTTTTTGTTTGTTCATCCTCGCCGACCTAGCTTGCTCGGCCACCGTTGCTTGGCCACCGTGCTCGGCCACCATTGCTCGGCCACCATCGCTTGGCCAAGAAGTGATGGGAAAATAGGAGGCGAGGGCGGAGGAGGAGGAAGAAGAAGGGGGGTTGAAGGTGCAGAGAGAGAGAGAGAAGACGAGGAGTGCGAGGCAAACAAGGAGGGAGCAGATGGAGATGGTCGATTGGGCTATGCTCAGAGAGTGGCTGGTGCTGGTGTTGTTCTTTGGGGAAGAAGATAACGCCGCCATGGCTTCTTTCTCTCTCTCCGCTGGTGTTGTTCTTCGGGGAAGAAGATGATGCCGCCATGGCTTCTCTCTCTCTCTCTCTCTCGATTTGGGGATTTAGGGTTTCGACTTGGGGTTTAAGATGCCAAACAACGTTGTTTGGTGGTTTACACGTTGACTGGACTCTCTGGCGAGCTACATCAGCATAAGAAATTAATAAAAAAAGGCCACATCGGATTGCCGGCCGATTAGATCGGCGTTGGCACCAAAGTGAGCGTTTTCAAATTTTTTGGCACTTAAGTGATTCGATAGAAACTTTTGCACCAAAATGAATGACATACACAACTTATGGCACTGATAGTGTACTTCTCCCCCATGAACAATGCGAAAATGATTTACTAAGATGATAGCTATTTAGTACAGTTTAACACATCGTTTGATAAATTGGGTTACGGAAGTCGGTCTTAGTACTCTAAAATTTATGACAGCATGATTAAAGAAAATCGTATTTGACCCCTCAAATCCTTTTGCCGTTCATTTCAGAACTAAGGCAATGGAGAGAAAACTGTACTTTTCTGTTCATTCATCACAAAACACGCATGATCAGATCTTTTGAACCGAGAAAGAGAAGCATATACTAACTCACACCGTCTAACACCAAAAAAGCTTACCATCTATTGTAAAGTATCCTTTTTCCTTGAGAAGTGGAAGTATAGTATAAACATAAAACGACGTTGCGCCACCGACCGGCAACACCAAAGCACGGACCTTCAACCTCTCAGCTACATCACACGCAAAACTGAACAGCGAATCCGATATCAAGCACGCGACATGCAGCATATTCTTTTTTCTACGATTCATTTATGTGGTCTTATATGGAAATTAGGTCATGAATCGAGATTTGAAGTTCCTGAAAAATTGCCAATCCACAAGTTTCTAGCGATAAATCGCATAATTTCTATTTTCATCTTAAACATTTTCTTGAAGACTCTGAGGATGAATTTTTATGTATATCCTTTTGATATAACTAGATATGTGATTCACTAGGAGTAATTTTGGTAGAATTATCTGGTTCACTAATGTGTTCTAGTCATTTGGTGTGCTTCTAGATGATAAGAGTTATTAGCATTTTCCAAGATGTGAAGATCTTGTAATTTGGAATCTTCATCTTCAATCCTTTCCGGCACAAGGAACTTTTGGCTTTGTTGACTGACGCCTCACAAAGCCTCTTATTGGAGGCTCATCTTACTCTATATTTAAACAGTACCTTGGCTCAAATGTTCTATATAGGCCTTCCTATAATGATTTTACTTCTTCAACGACTTATTTGTTAGTCGATAGTTCGGCATATATCAAGCCGCAGATTTAGGCCATTTGATGAGGTCACATTGTCTATTGTGCTTATAAAGGAAAGTGGGTTTGAGTGTATTTGTGTTAATTGTGCTGTTCTGCCTCTGATTCTGCTTGCTTTTAATGACCTAACTATTTAGGAGGGTCAGGGGGACATTGGACCCTCAGCTTTGGTTTACCAAAATCATGTCCCCTTTCCCACTTTATTAAAAAATGTCACAAACTAGTAAGCTTGGTTTCCTTGGTTGGAATAGTAGTTGTGACATCCCGATTTTCTAATACTATTTTTAATAATTTGAGACGGGCATTTCGTTGGCACGCATATAGTTCTTTTCCTTAAGTGTAGAATATGTTAATGTGTTTGATCAACTTAAGTGGGTTTAATTTAAGGCTAAATGAATGCTTATATTAATATAAGCCTTGATGTGACATAATATGTTTTATTTTTGAATTATTTAAATGTTTCGAAATTCTGGAATTTAGAATATTATATTATATTTCGAAACTATTAAAATATTATTATTTAAAAAAAAAGCGGAAAAATTATTTTTGACCCCGATTGCTCGGAATTTCGTGCCGATCGCTGCTATGTGTTCGTATTTTGAAATTGATGGTTGGATATTATAAATTGAATATGTATTGTGAAAAATATGGATATTATTATTTAATTAATTTTCGGAATAAATTTAATTATTATTAAATTCCGAAAATTTCGTCAGAACCTTATTCTCTCAGAATTTTGTGCTGATCACTACTGTGTATTTAGAATTTGAATTTGATGATTGATTGTGGCAAATGGAGTGTGATTGTGATAAATATGGATTCTTTATAAAATCCTAAGTGTGGAAATTGATGGGAGATTAGCCGTGATGAACCACCTATTAGAGGTGATGAACCACCTATTAAAGGTCGTGCCCAGTGAGGCCGTGATGAACCACCTATGAGAGGTCGTACCTAGTGAGGTCGTGATGAACCACTTATGAGAGGTCGTGCCTAGTGAGACTGTGATGAACCACCTATGAGAGGTCGTGCCCAGTGAGGCCGTGATAGACCACCTAATTAAAGGTCGTGCCGAGTGGGGCTGTGATTGCCACTGGTTATTAAACCTTCCTATAGGGCCGCGATTGAGAGTAATGATTGATTTGCTAGAATGATATGTAATCGGCCGAGTCGATTGATCGCTGAGACGATCCAAGTGGTTGAATTGTTATGATAATGTGATTGTGCTGCAGTTGTTTGGTTATCATAATTGCACGTGGTTGAATTATATAAATTGTGTTAACCTGCAGATGAAGGCTAATGCGAGGTAAGTCTTCTGTGTGATGTGGCTAGGCCACCCGGGGCGTATTTTCTTTCTAATAGGGGTTTAGGGGGTTGAACTTTCTGAGACATTGTCTCATCCCGGTTTGGGGATTAAAAATTTCAGGTCCCTGGTGATCGGAACGGGCATATAACTTTGGTTGGCTATTAAGGAGTTGCAGAGGTGAAGTCATAAAGATTGGAGAACGTGTCTGACTTGTAGGTCGTAGGACAGTTCCTTTTTAAGAGCCGGTCTTTTGTAGACTGTTGGCCTTAGACCTCTGTTTGTAATTCTGTTGAATTATGAAGTGTTATGTTGTGATTTTGTTTCCTACTTTTTTATCCCGTATTTTATTGTCAGGGGTTTTATAATATGCTTCCGCATGTGCGTTAAAGATTTGATTGGGTCGGCGACTTAACCTGGGAACGTCGCATTTGAATGACCATGGTGGGATGTTGGCGCGCTCGAGGTTCGGGGCGTGACATCCCGTTTAAGTGGTATCTGAGCATGGTCTGTGTATGGAGTGATAAGGTGCGATGAGTCATGGCATAGTTAGTAGGTAAGGCTTTTAATATGCTGATGCATATGGTTGATAGCTGTTTGGTAATATGTTTGTGGGGTCACTCAAATTCTAACCTGATGTTGGAATTAGAAAACATGTGTCTATAAAGAGCCTGTAGGATGAATGACTAGGAGTGGAGGACTCATTGGAGAAGGTCGGTAGGACCTATACCTCGGGGTAGGATGTTGACAAGAGTTGGTACCCAAGGTAGAGCGCAGGCTTAGACCAGCGCAAGTGTGAGAGTAACGCTGCAAGTCGGTACTGTGAGTGTAGCAGCACCAAATGATCCTAGGTTCATCGGGATTGTTTAGGCGCTAAAGTCTTTAGGAAGTATTTTGGGTTCGTAAGCTCAGGATTGAGCCGCCGTTGTTGCCGTTGTTTCTACTGCTGCCAGTGTTGTGACTATTGTTGTTGCTATGCCTGTTGAGGCCCAAGCTAGAGTTGTGATCTGAGAGCAAGCCGTTGCATCCGAGTTGAGGTTAAGATTTAGTAGAGATGGAAATCAGTTGAGGAATAAGTCTATGATCGTAGAAAAGTATTCCATTTCCGTCCAATTGGGAAAGTGGGATGGTTAGGTCAGCAATGAATCAAATTGGAGTGTGTTATGCTGACGGAAGCCGACATGGATCAGCTCAGTGTCCTGGTGAGACGGGTGCTTGTTCTGTGTGTGACCATCAGAGTTACCTGGCTAGAAATGGTCTTGAAAAGCCGATGGGATAGATCGAAAGGAGTGCGCCATAGAACGCATCGTGGGGTTTTTAGAACCGGCCTTTAGTACAAGAAAGAGCGCATGTTGTTACGTGACAGTAGGTAGGGGACTCACTGATTGTATGTCAAGTTGAGAAAAGAAATATGAGTCAGCCTGGTGACCAAGCTTAGTGGGAGCATGCTTTGAATATGGTCAGCATGACCGTCAAGATAGGAACTATTCGTGTAAGTCCAAGAGGACTCGAACATCGCTATCGCCGACAGGACGCCACTAGGAGGGCGAAAGGAATAAGAATGGACTGACCATGCATCGATCAAGGGGAAAATGTTATTGAGGAAATTTTATTAGAGTAGTGCAGCAGAATTTTCAATGAAGGTTGTAGGATCTTTGTTGTGGTAATAAAGTGATAGAAAGATGAATCTCTAACTATAGTTGTACTTGAAGAATTTGCTTAAGTATGACTTGGAAGTCATTTATAAAAAGTTTGGCTCAAGGAGCTTTCTGTTGTTTTGAATTGTGCTGGTAATATAATTAAGTTTGTTCAGTTAGCGTACGAAAGCTTTGGAATTACTGAAAGTCGAAGAGGAACTTCGATCCTTGTTATTGTTACTGAAGATGACCTGGTTCTAGTTGTTGGTTACCGAATCTGCATGGTAGCTGTAATGGATGTGTTAGTTGAGGAGCTGAATATGGAGAACATAATCGTGGTACGGAAGTTTTCTGAGGTATTTCATGAAGATTTGTCAG
Source organism: Eucalyptus cladocalyx (assembly GCA_017140615.1). Taxonomy (NCBI): domain Eukaryota; kingdom Viridiplantae; phylum Streptophyta; class Magnoliopsida; order Myrtales; family Myrtaceae; genus Eucalyptus; species Eucalyptus cladocalyx. Next base: position 10,429,771 of record CM029519.1, read on the forward strand.
GATTGCTGTCAGAAAGAGAAATAGAGTTTGTGATTAAATTGGCACCCGAAATAGAGCCAGTCCCTAAGGCTCCTTACCGGATGATGTTACCCGAGTTAAAAGAACTGAAGGTGTAGATGCATGAAGTGTTGGATAAGGGATTCATACTTTCCAATGCATCAGCTTGGGGAGCACCAGTTCTGTTCATGAAGGAGAAATGTGGTTTGTTGTGGTTGTACATCGATATTCTTAAAGATCGACTTGAGGTCAAGGTATCATCAGTTGAGGATCAGGAATAAAGACATACCAAAGTTAAGACCTCGCACTCGATACAGTAGTTATGAGTTCATTGTAATGCTGTGTGGTTTAATGGACACCTTAGCTGTTTGTTTGGGTCTAATGAGTAGAATGTTTAAGGGTACTTAAGTCAGTTGTAATCGTGTTCGTTGAAGTTATCCTAATATGTTCAAAGAGTGCTGAGGAGCACGAGAGACATTCGGGGATGGTACTTTAGACCTCGAGTACTTTTGGATTTTTACAACAAGCTTAACGGATGCGAGTTTTGGATGACTCGTATTGCGTTCCTAGGTCAAGTGATTTCAGGAGAAGGAATCTCCGTAGACCCCGCCAAGATGGAAGTAGTGATTATCTGGCAAAGACCAACTACAGTGATAGAGATTAGAAGTTTCTGGGGATTAACAGGATATTACAGAAGTTTTGTGGAAGGGATTTCAACGTCAGTGTTGTAGTTGATTCGACTACTGAGGAAGTAAGAAAAGTTAGTGTAGACAAATGAGTGCGAGCGTAGTTTTCATGAGCTTAAGTAGAAGCTGACTACCACACCTGTGCTGACCATTCCATCTAGTCCTGAAAGTTATGAGATCTGCAATGATGCGTTGTTTAAAGGATTTGATTACTTGTTGATGCAACATGATGGGGTTGTTGCATATGCGTCCCGTCAGTTGAGACCTCGGGAGTTGAATATGAGACAGCGTCGCTAGATGGAACTTATTAAGGATGATAACTATGATATTTCGTATCACTCTGGAAAGGTGAGCAAAGTCGCAGATGCACTAAGTCGAGAGTCCTTAGTTGCACAGTTAGTACTCAAGGATTGGATCTTATTTGAGAAAGTTCGAAATTCAGTTTTCAAATCTAAGGTATGCCGCCTTTTGAATCTTATTACTACCCTCAGAATTGAGCCGAGAATTCTGATCAGAATCAAAATGCTCCGGTGGATAGATTCAGAAATTCAGAAGATTCTATAAGAGAATGCATATGAGAGAGAGGTTGACTTCCAGATTTCTAAAAACAGAACGTTAAGGTTCTGAGGACGATTGTGTGTGATTGATGATGCAGAGATTAAAGAAGAGATCTTATGGGAAGCTCATTGTAGCAACTTCAGCGTTGTCTAGACAGTATGAAGATGAGTCGGAACCTGCATCATCGGGATTGGTAGATCGGTATGAAGATAGATATCGCCGAACACGTTGTAAGTGTTGGATGTATCAGCAAGTGAGAATTTGGTAATGTAAACCAAGAAAGCTTTTTCAAGCATGTGAGAGAGTCCTGTGTGGGAATGGAAGTGTAGCATGATGGAATGTTATGACAGGTTATTAAGGAGTCGGGAAGAGTATTGATTCCTTTTGGGGTTATGGTCGACAGATGAACAGAGCCAACTCACCTTAGTGCAGCACGAAAAGATCTCGATTATAGTAAGTATACCGAAGTGTGGGTATATCATATAAATCATCTGCATGGAGTGCTAGGGATGAATTGTATTTCAATCTAGATCAGATGTTTCGAGTTGGCAGAGCTTTCAAATGGTTCTTTCTTAAGCAGTGCATAGCAGAGAGTGCGGGATTTCAATTGCTGAGATGAAGTCAGGGAAAGAAAGATCACAGGTTAGGATCAGTACAGTAGTCAGTGATTGCAGTTACCGAGATTAGTGTCGGAGTTATATCAGATCTTGACCAGATGTTCCCAGTTTCAACAGATCAGCTAAATAGTTTCTTTTTAGTCAGTGTAGAGCAGAGTGTTCAGAACTTCAGTTGTTGAGATGAGATTAGGGATCGGAAAATTGCAGGTCCAGAGTTGGTTCAGAAATCAGTGGGTTAGTCGCAATTATCAAAGACGGTTTAAAGACTGCTCAGAATCGCCAGTTTAGTTTCGCAGACCTTTAGAATTTTAAGTGGGCAAGCGTTCAGTATTTTGGAACTCGAAGTGGTTTGGGCAAGATAGCAGTGATCTGGCAGTATTGGTACTGAAGGAGCAACTTGGGAAACCGAAGATTCAATGAGACAATTGTACCCCCACCTTTTCTGTTTAAGAATTGGTAAATGTTTAAATTTCGAGGACGAAATTTTTATAAAGGGGAAGAGTTGTGACATCCCGATTTTCCAATCCTATTTTCAATAATTTGAGACGGGCATTTCGTTGGCACGCATATAGTTCTTTTCCTTGAGTCGGTCACTCATGTGAAAACTAGTCTGTCGGGTGAAGTCGTTAAAAAATTATAATGCATCAAACTTGAGAATTTGGCCAGGAAGCGACCTTTCGACCGAGCTAATCTGCAAGGGTCATTACGGCACAAATAAAATCGATTAGAGATCGGAGATAGGTCGACTCGATAGAGGCATGTGATCGAGTGTAGGTGATTCCACCGGATCGCATAATCCTTGTCGATCGACATTGGACCGACTTTTCTATCGATTGGGTACCCGGTGTTCGTATTTGAAACCTTGAGATTACCCCGACAACCGAGAGTCGCCAATGTTTCAAAGATGTACATTGTGACTTGAGATGATTAACCACATGTCAAATGCATGAAAATTTCTAAAGGCTACCCGGTAGGTTGGGCCACGCTAGTATCGTGCCAAAGTGAAATTAACCGTGGAATTGAGATCGAATTCAGAAATTAGAAGTCAGGGTGTGTCACAAATCATTTTAGGATCATTGGCTCAACTTCGGAAGATTTTTCATGTAATCAGAATTTTTCAGAAATTAAATCAGAGAATGGCTATTTTGGCTCGAGAAATTAGTAGGCCCGCCAATGGCCTTGCTTTTAGGACTTAAGTTGGTGCTATGGACAAGTGAAGATGTGAATTGAAGTGTGATGACATTGGATTAATTTTATGGACTTCAATTGGACTCAATTGGGAGAGGATTGAATGGAATTAAAGAAATTAATGTGCAAAGTTTCATGCCCCGGCGGAAAATGAAATTGGATCCATTGGAGAAAGGTTGTGGGAGATAGTGGAGTGTGACATCATCCATGAGGTCATGGTGGGCCACTTTTGTTGAATTAAAGAAAAAGAAAAAGAAAAGAAATGGCCCATATCCTTCTCTCTCCTCCATCTTCATTGTGCGAAGACCAGAAAAATTTGCAGAGAAGAAGCTTGAGTAGCCATGGCCGGCCACCCGCTCGCACGCCGTCGTCGCCGCTGCCACCGCCGCCGTGCGTCCGTCCCGCGCCGCCCGTGCGCGCTCGCCGGCCAGCCATCGCGCCGTCTTAGCCTCTTCGCTCCGCGTTAGCTCGCATCGCGCTGCTGCATCAGCTCGTGCCGGAGTCGTTCGGCCACCTCCGGCCACCGTTCGGGTCCTGCCTTGGTCCAGTTTGACCCCTCAACCTTCCCCGGTCCTTCTCCATTTCATCCAAGCCCCGGATCTACCATTTCTCGGCCTCAAATCGCAGCGGACAGCAGCAAACAAAATGGGTATTTCAGCGGATGTTAGGCCCGTTTTGGCCGCCTTCCCGAGCCCGGATGCTCGGCCCGCCTTGAGGAAAGTCGATCCTCGCGTCGTCCTTGTCGTTTTGGTCCGCTTGGCTCGCTAATCCGGTGAGTTTAACTCACTAAACCTCGATTAGAGGGTTAATGATGCTTTAGGTGTGTTTAGTTTATGTTAAGTGTTATTAGGTGGTTAGTTTAATTTATTTAAGTGTAGATTATGTTAATGTGCTTGATCAACTTAAGTGGGTTTAATTTAAGGCTAAATGAATGCTTATATTAATATAAGCCTTGATGTGACATAATAGGTTTTATTTTTGAATTATTTAAATGTTTCGAAATTTAGGAATTTATAATATTATATTATATTTCGAAACTATTAAAATATTATTATTTAAAAAAACGGAAAAATTATTTTTGATCTCGATTGCTTAGAATTTCGTCTTGATCGCTTTGTGTGTTCGGATTTTGAAATTGATGGTTGGATATTATAAATTGAATATGTATTGTGAAAAATATGGATATTATTATTTAATTAATTTTTGGAATAAATTTAATTATTTATTAAATTCCGAAAATTTCGTTGGAACCTTATTATCTTAGAATTTCGTGCTGATTGTTGCTGTGTCTTTAGAATCTGAATTTGATGATTGATTGTGGCAAATGGAGTGTGATTGTGATAAATAGGGATTCTTTATAAAATCTTAAGTGTGGAAATTGATGGGAGATTGGCCGTGATGAACCACTTATTAGAGGTCGTGCCCAGTGAGGCCGTGATGAACCACCTATTAGAGGTCCTACCTATGAGAGGTCGTACCTAGTGAGGCCGTGATGAACCACTTATGAGAGGTCGTGCCTAGTGAGGCCGTGATGAACCACCTATGAGAGGTCGTGCCCAGTGAGGCCGTGATAGACCACCTAATTAAAGGTCGTGCCGAGTGGGGCTGTGATTGCCACTGGTTATTAAACCTTCCTATAGGGCCGCGATTGAGAGCAATGATTGATTTGCTAGAATGACATGTAATCGGCCGAGTCGATTGATCACTGAGACGATCCAAGTGGTTGAATTGTTCTGATAATGTGATTGTGCTGCAGTTGTTTGGTTATCATAATTGCACGTGATTGAATTGTATAAATTGTGTTAACCTGCAGATGAAGGCTAATACGAGGTAAGTCTTCTGTGTGATGTGGCTAGGCCACTCGGGGTGTATTTTCTTTCTAATAGGGGTTTAGGGGGTTGAACTTGTTGAGACATTGTCTCATCCCGGTTTGGGGATTAAAAATTTTAGGTCCCTGGTGATCGGAGCGGGCATATAACTTTGGTTGGCTATTAAGGAGTTGCAGAGGTGAAGTTATAAAAATTGGAGAACGTGTCTGACTTGTAGGTCATATGACAGTTCCTTTTTAAGAGCCAGTCTTTTGTAGACTGTTGGCCGTAGACCTTTGTTTGTAATTCTGTTGAATTATGAAAGTGTTATGTTGTGATTTTGTTTCATGCTTTTCTATCCCGTATTTTATTGTCAGGGGTTTTATAATATGCTTCCGCATGTGCGTTAAAGATTTGATTGGGTCGGCGACTTAACCTAGGAACGTCGCATTTGAATGACCATGGTGGGATGTTGGCGCGCTCGAGGTTCGGGGCGTGACAGTAGTACTAAACTCTAGTAACTTGACTTTTATATCTAGATGAGGCATCAAGATGGTTTTGTGGTTATGGAGACTATCGCCATTGCGGAGTAGTCAGCAAATACTCTTTCACAATAAATAATAGATGGAACTGCCAAAACAAAGTGGCGAACGAGTGTTTAAGGCATGGGATGGTCAAACGTCATAATGTATTACTCACTTCCTACAATCTGACTTGAGGGTGTAGATGTTATCGCAAATAAGTAGTAGTAGCGCCTTAAGGTAGGAGCCAGCTAGCCTTGATATGAGTATCCATATCAAGTTAAGGCACATTGTGTGTTGTCTTCTTGTGTGTAACCATTGAAGGATAGTTCACCATGTAAGTGCCCATGATCATATTGGCATGTTTATAGAGAATTGCTTGCCATATGTTGCAAATGCCCAGTTTATTCTTGTATTGATTTGAACATCTATTTTGTCTGAGAAGAGTTGTTTCGTGCTTTCCACATAGGAATGTCAAAACATGCCCTTTCCTTGATTCAACCCTTGACTTGAAGGCAGCTAGAGACAATTTTTAGTACTAATGGTTCTTTAGATACCCTGCTTGTGTTATTTGCATCTAGAGCAATCTGTAAATTAATACAATTCGCTTTGAGAGCATTGGCAATTCTGGTTGCTCTTTCCCAATTTAAATGAAATTTGGAGGTTTCCTTCTTCTTCTTCTTTTTTTCTTTCTTTTTCTTTTGCATGGATAACATAGTGTTTAGGCTTCGTGGATACGATTGTGTTTAGGCTTAGCCAAAAACAGATACATACATGACGCATGTATGTTTAGGCCAGTGTCAGAAACATTATGGATCGTGCTGAGTCCATTTGTTAGGGAAATTCCTTATAATGTTTTGAAGATGACAAAATAAATCTAAAGCTACTAACGTGTTTAATGGTTAAGTAATAGACTATGCAGATGATAGAACATGTAAATGATATTATCAAAATCTGAAGACTGCCAGAAGATTGAACGTAACACATGTCCAAAGTATATTCTGAAGATTTCTAGACTTCTATGTCAAAGTCTGAAGACTGTCGGACTTTAGTGTCATAGTTTGTTCTACATCAAAAGTCTGCTCACTTTGACAAATTCCAGACTAAATGTGAATGAAGAACCAGAAGACAGACTCTATGCTAAAGCTGAACTAGAAGATAGACTCTATGCTGAAGCTGAACTTATTTAGATTGTGTCTAGACCTTAAAGCTAAATCTGTTTAGAAGTAGAATATGTTCAGACCCAGAAAGTAAAGTCTATTGCACTCAGACTTTACATTCAGATTCGATAGAATGTAAGACAAGTCACAATCATATAACGGCTAGTGATCTGGTTTGGATTCTACATCAAGATTGATTTGATTGACTCGATCTAATTGATTGACAATTGGATATTGAAGACAAGAACTATTTAAACGAAGAAGCTCTACTTATGGAAACCAAGATTCTGTTTGTATGGACGATCGGAATCAATTTGGGATTCTACTTTTGTCACTCAACGGCTACCAAATTTTCTAGATACATATCTTTCCAATGGGTAGATTGGAAGACGATCCTTGAGATACTGTCCAATGGCTAATTTGGAAGTGGATGAGTATTTAAGGAGATCAATGACCAATGAGCAAGTAAGAGACGGAGCGTAGAATTTATTTGAGCAACTTTTGATTATACACTTGTCTTTGGTGAGCTTAAACGTTTGTGATCGTGAAAGAAATACCAAAATAGTAACTTAGTAAGATAGTGTGATCTACTACTAAGTGTTTGCACTCAAAGTTGTAATCTCTTGTTGATTGCATAGTGGAATCCAGCCAAGAAGGCTGTTAGTGTGGGAGAGTGGATGTAAACTTAGATTAAGCCAAACCACTATAAATTTTGTGTTCTTATTCTCTTTCCTGAACTCTTTTATTTTGTTCGTAGTTCTATTTAACTGCCAAAGTCTAATCTCGCTTAAAGTCTGATGCTTTTCAGACTTAGTTTCAAAAGTCTGTTGTTATTCAGACTTAGGTTAAAAGTAAAAATTATCACTGTATTTTGCAGAATTTGTTTTTACACCTATTTACCTATTCACCTCATTCTAGGTGTTCATACTAGCACTTTCACCATTGACTTGTTCTATAGATTGAACAAAATACTTAATAATGTGGTTTGATTATATTCGGTCAAATAGAATGTTTGTGATTGTAGATGCCAGCATACTCTTCGAGAAATTTACGTCATAGCTTTTTTAGCAGTGCCTCCTTTATCTGCTCTAGGATTAACTATAGGGGAAACCCTCTTTCCTTGTTTGGAAATACAATGTTATATCAGTGCCACTTTATAATTGGCAAGTAAGGTTGGTTGAAGATTCAGACATCTTCGTTGTTCCTTTAAGTGCCTCCCTTCAACATTATTATCCTCAATTACCACATGATGAGTGATTAATGCTATCACTAGTGTACTTGTTATATTCATGTTTACTATATTTGTATAGATCTTGCTTTGACGTCTTTTATGCTCGTGATGTTCACCGGTGTTTTGCTTGTTACAGACGAGGAGGACCAAGTCATCCTGACGGTTCATCAGATCCATGGGAACAAATGGAAATTGATTTCAAAGATGCTACCAGGCAAAACAGGTTATGCAATCAAGAATCACTGGAATGTGAGTTTGAAAAACAAGCAGGCAGAGCAAAGGAGTCCCGAGTTATCTGATAGCAACATGACGGCAGCTCAAATTTTGAGTGAAATGAAGGCGTTCACTCAAAAGGCATTTCCTTTGGAGATGTGGTGATGAGCGGAAACCAAGAGGAAGGAGATGGTGGAAATTATCATGGACGTCAAAACTATGAAGATCAAGCATTTCAAACCAAAGGAGGTTGTCTTGCTGCTGGGACAAGGGAAAACCCTCCTGTTCTTCGTCCAAAGGCAAGCTATGGTGCATTTAGTGTTTATTACCCTCCAAGTGGTGGTCCTGGAAATAATTCTGGCGCTTCGACTGTGGTGCCCCTCCAGGGCCCTCTAGCGCAGGCTCTTGGGTCAGAGTTTGGCATCCACAATTTTCTCGAAGATGCCCATGGGGAGCCTTTGATTCCTCACCAATGTGGCTATGGTTGCTGTTCGGGTCAAAATGGACCAAACGGTGGAAGCTCCTTGTTGGGGCCTGAGTTCATTGATTACATTGAGCCTCCCTCCTCGAGCCAAGAGCTGATGTCTACAGCAGCAGAGTTGAACGAGATTGCATGGGCGCGATGTGATCTTCCAAGTGATCCTGGACCAAGTGATCTTCCGGCTGATGTCAGTACTGGGATGCCGAGCATGGAGATGCGGCAGCCGACCCGTCCAAGGGAGAATAAGAATGATCCGTGTGGCAAATTGAAGGGTGTAAAGCAGTAATATATCGGTTGCGGAGCCGGATTTTGCGGTGCCAGCTCAAGTTGAATTTTTGTTAAATGCATCACTTCTTTCTTTCTTTCCTCTTAACATTCTGAACGGGACATCGCCTGACAATGGAGTTGATGACTGCATGTGTTTTGCCCGCCCGAGAATTGACAGCAATAATTTGACGTTCCATTGGATCATTATTGATTATGTTGTATTGGATTCTTTTTTTACCGTCCATCTATTGTCCCTGATTCGCTATTTATGTCTACATAATGTTTAAATTGCAGCATGCAATCTTTTTCGCTTTGATTTGTGGGGGCAAATTGGCAACTTTTCAAATTGCAAGTTTTCTTGACTGATGAAGTTCATACTCTATTGTATAGTAATGCTGTTTCATTGGTGACAGCTTGAACATCTGACGTACAAAGATCCCACGGTTGATTAGCGTTAAACAAAAAAAGAGAAGAAAGAAATCTTATGATGCAATTTTGCTACACTTTTTGAGAATATCCTCTACCTGGTATGTGGAGATAATCTCCTCCTTTTGGCCAACTTCAGTACTTAATGCCTCACCATATGCGCGAAATAATCTGTCAGATTGGTCTGACTGTATCGATCTCTATCCTCCACTTCTGCTCCTTCTGCATTTTTGTTTGTTTCAGCTTTTTGTCATGCGAATTAATAGGGGGCTATAAATAGAGTACAAGCAAATCCAAATCAATACATAGTTAAGAAGAAGGACAACAGTTTCATCAGTCGCCAGGCAATGCGGGATGTGAGATGGTGCACGATGTAATGCCGATCTTTTTCCTTATTATATGACCGTTTGATTAGTTCTAGGGAAGCATGGATGCAATTCATGAATATGAAGACCGTGCTCCTTACACACATTTTCCAGACCTTTTCGTACATTCAGGAACTTGTTTGGTTGCCAGTCAGGGACTGATGAACCAGTCCCATGAGCCCTAAGGAAAAGGAAAAGTCAGCAAACCATGCCATTGGGAACTTAAATTGCTTGATTAATAAGCATCCGGCTCATGTTTTGGATGCCGGTAACTGGGAAGAGTACTTGTGAAACAGAATAATTCATTTCTGGGGACTGAATGTGCACATATGTCGAAAACAAAACCAAAAGCTTAAACCAGACTAGTGAGAACCACCAGAGCTGATAAACAAGTCGGAATGTCCATCGTGGAAATTCAGGCGGCATTACCCAACCTGTGCTCGTGCCTAGACGAGAATAAGAATGTCTTCAAAGAAAAGGGCATCGACTAAGATCGCAGCTGTGGTTTATGCTGATGATGCGTTAGTTCGAACGATAAGATATGATTGGCCAATCCATCTAGGGATTGGAACGACGACCCTCCTTGCATCAGACAACTATTTGCCTTCTCCTTGAATTGTGCTGCCCTCTCTCTTACCTCTTCTCCTTCTTTCTCCACCAACAGCTTCCGAATAGCCTCTGCAATTTTCCTTCTCTCCAGCCCGTTGTTCAAGTGCACTCCCACTCTCCAAACATCACTCACAAATCTTGCATTGACATTTTGGTCAGAGAAACAGGGCATACATATCATCGGAACCCCTTCCGAAATGCTCTCAAGAGTGGAGTTCCATCCATTGTGATTTCAAAACGCTCCAACAGCCCGATGAGCCAGCACTTCATGTTGAGGCGCCCATTTCACAATCTTCCCCCTCTCCTCTAATGCCTCCAGCCCGTTGTTCAAGTGCACTCCCACTCTCCAAACATCACTCACAAAGCAACCAGAGGGCAAATTCTCAAGAGTGGAGTTCCACGAGTTCCGAGCCTCTCACTAATGCCTCCAGAAACCCGGGCAAATTCTCTACGAGGGCCGAACCACCCACAAGAATGGCTGCTGGCTATCGGCTAAATGCACGGGAGTGAAAGACTGCGGGCTGTGGTGCATCGATCCCCATCTGCGGTTTTATAATCGGCAGAGACGTGATCTTCGATGAGAGACCGCAATGCTTCTTAAGAGGAGTCTTGAGACTCAACCCAGAGCAAAGCGGATCATGGTGTCGAAGTGAGGTGGAGATTCAAGCCGAGTCTCCAAAGACTCCCTGTGAGGTGACAGGAAGAGATTGCGTATAGAGGGCATAATTCTAAGACGGATATCAACAACCAGCGAGCCACAACACAACATAGCCACGAGCGATAAAGAAGACAAATTAAACCACCGGTACGTTATGGTTATTCTGATATTGCCTATGCATTAACTGTAGGTGATGAGGTGGAGATGGATGAGCCTTCATCCTATTCTGAGGCGATGGCTAGTGCTGAGTCATCACAGTGGCTAGAGGCTATGAGTGAAGAAATAGAATCACTCTATCGAAATCAGACATGGGAGTTGGTCAAAGTACCCAAAAGTCCCTAAAGCTATTTCGGAAAATTCCGACTCGTTCACAGAGGCGATGCTCCCGAAGCTCACATAGACCACTGAGTTAGGGGCCTGCTTGTCCAGCCAGGAAATGCAACTGCGGTCTTCCGCCAAGAGACTTCCCGATGAAGATGGACCGCATTTGTGAAATGGGCCAATTGGGAAAACTGCGATTGGATATTCTTGGCGGAGTAAAGAAAGAGCGGGCTGCTCGAGATCTTCAAATGTGTTCAGGATGAGTCCTGAAGAGTCCTTGATTCCCTCAATCCTGTCGTTTAGAATCCGGTCGAACAGTTCAGGCTCCCCGGTGTTAACGCGTGGAAGGTCCTTCACTCGTAAGGGCAGAAACTCCGGCACTGGATCTTCCAGCCGTGATTCTGATATGCAGAGAGTCAGAAAGAAACTGTCATTGTCGGTTCAATGGCATAGTGCTGCTAATAAGAGAACGCGATCTTCATAACTCGGCACATTACAATCAGCCAAAGAGCTACTCTGTTAAGAAACGGCGTACTCTGATGCATATTTATCACTTAACCTTCGTGCTTTGCAAACCAGCTACTAAAGCAGACACACGTAGTCACCCTATCATCTAGATATGGCATCTACGGAATGCCCAGAACGTGTCTGGAAATAGAAGCTCAAAGCATCAACCGTAGAGATAAGAAAACTGTCATACCTTCTATTGGGAGGTACCCTCTTTCCCTGAGCAACCGAAATCCTGCAAAAACGCGGAGTGCTGTCGCGCTGCCGGTCCGCAACACCATCCTCCGCACTCCTGCCCTCTCTGCCACGTCCCGGGCGAAACTGAACAGCGCGTCTGCTATCAAGCACGTGACTGGCGCGTCCTGGGACGACACCTCTTCTCTCAAGCGTTCCTCGAAGGGAGCAGCGCACCTGGCATTGAGGAGCGTGATCAAGCGGACGATGTCCGACGTTGAGGCCTCTGATTGGCCAAGGCCATCGCCGATGGAGAGAAAGGCGAAGTGGGGGTGCGAGGATGGATCAGGAGAGTTCAGGTCAGTGTGCAGGACGGTGATGGAGAAGCCTCGGTCGTGGAGGATCTGAGCCAGTTGGAGCATTGGGTTGATGTGGCCCTGAATTGGGCCAGGGAAGAGGACGAGACGGCGGTTGTTTCTTTGGTTCATTTCGGATCGAGCTTGTGTCGGGTCACACAGTCACAGACTGAAACACTCGAAAGCTTGTAGCTTTTGATTGAATTCGACTCGAGGTTGGTGATGCAAAGAAACAGGGATTGACACAGACGCTGGGTTTTTTTTTGCAGATTTGTGAACTCTTGACTGCAACAATGTGCTTTGGAGTGGGGAAGTTCGAATATTTTATCAGGTCAAATGGAGACTGCTGACTAGAATGTAGACAAATTTGAGGGAAATGTTGCGATCTGATTCGTGCCTCAAGGTTCGCCAAGATTCGGGCATGGCCCTAACCACTAGACGACATCAATGGCAGTGTTGACCTGGGTCCCAGCGAGAAAATATTAGGTATGTTTAATATACCAAAAGATATAATGATATATTAAACCATACAATGATCAGATTTTTTTTTTTTTGTCGGATGGGATCCGTTAGTTGAACCAGCAAAGTTTCTACCCTCACCCTTTCCATTAGCGCTCCTTATTAGGTGTGTTTAATATACTAGATATAGGATGATGTATCAAACCATACAATGATCAGATTTTTTTTTTTTGTCGAATCGAATCTATCAGTTGAATCAGCAAAGTTTCTATCCCCACCCTTTCTATTAGTGCTCTGTATTAGGTGTGTTTAATATACCAGATATAGGATGATATATTAAACCATACAATGATCAGATTCTTTTTTTTTGTCGGATCGGACCTGTCAATTAAACTAGCAAAGTTTCTGCCCCCACCCTTTTCGTTAGCGCTCCGTATTAGGTGTGTTTAATATACCAGAGATAGGATAACATATTAAACTATACAATGATCAAATTCTTTTTTTTTTTGGTCGGATGGGACCTGTCAATTGAGCCAGCAAAATTTCTGCCCCCACCCTTTCCATTAGCGCTCCGTATTAGGTGTGTTTAATATACGAGAGATATGATGATATATTAAACCATATAAGGAATCAGATTATTTTTTTTTTGTCGGATCGGACCTTCAAGTTGAACAAGCAAAGTTTCTGCCCCCACCCTTTCCATTAACGCTCCGTCTCTCTCCCCTTTACTCTCTCTCGTCCCCTCCGTTTCTGCCCGTCTCTCTCTCTCTCTTCTCTCTCTACTTCTTTTTCCTTTCCTCTTGCGTCTGCCATGGCTCGAGCTCGAGTCGGCTCATGGTCGACCTGCTCACGGGCACGCCGACGCTCGTCCATGGCCGTCGCCGCCGGCGCGGGGGGCGCGGAACGCAGAGACTCGCTCGAGAAGATGAAACCCATCTCCCAAAAGGTCTCTGGGACGACAACCGAACGGACGGATGGACGAGGAGAGATGAAAAGAATAATAAAAACCCAAACTTTTTTGAAGAATCTCAGCAGGCGAGGTCGGATGCGGAGCTGGGAGGAGGAAATGGGCAGATTGGTTTTGTAAACGGACGCGTAGGCGTATCTGGTCGGCTTCGGTTAGCTTATTCAATGTGATTTCATCACCTGGGTCGTCCTCGTCCGTCTTGCTCTGTTGCGTTCGTTCGTCCTCATTCGTTCGTTGGGAGTATGCTACTGATCTCTAGGTACCGTTTTTTCCCATCCACCATGGACGACGCTCATCCATGGCTGCTTTGGCCATGAAGCTCGACCTCAAACCCGGAGCTTTGGGTAGCGTTCGAGTTTCGCGTCCGGCGGCATGCCAGCCCTCCTCGACCTGAAGCGGCCATGAGCCGACTCGAGCTCAAGCGATGGCGTACGCAAGGGGAAAGAAAAGAAAAGTAGAGAGTGAAAAGGGAGAGAGAGAGTCAAGGGCAGAAACGGAGGGGAGGAGAGAGAGAGAGTAAAGGTTAGAGAGACAAAGCGCTAACGGAGAGAGGGGGCAGAAATTTTGCTGTTTCAACTGACAGGTAGGCCCGTATTTGCTACGTGTCGATCATTGTATGGTTTAATGTATCATCCTACCTGGCATATTAAACACACTTCATATTTTCTCGTCGGCGAATGCCCTGTTTCTTCGAAGTTGCTCATTGCCCCACATCCATTCAAGAAAGACGAGTCCTAATTGCCTTCTTTCTTTCTTTTTTAGGGGGCCATAAGTATTCAATGCATTAAAAAATGGTCAAAATAGGTTGAGAATGCAATACGTACAGCAAAATTATAAGCAGATCGTCTACGTTATGGCGAAAGACGAGGATACGAAGTGATCCTTGATCGTGCATGGAGCATCTTTCCAAGAATGGGACCAAAAGGAGAGCATCGACTGAATCTATGCTAGCTACAGGGGGTTAACACTTCCTTCAAGAACTGACGACCTGTTTTCAGAATGGAATCTCAAAATGTGATTGACTAGTCCATCTAAACCTCGGTATGAAGACCCACCTGGTCTCAAGCACGCACTGGCCTTCTCCTTCAAAACCGATGCCCTCTCTCTTGATTCTTCTCCTTCTCTCCCCAGCAACAGCCTCTTGATGGCCCTTGCAATATTCTCTCTCTTAAGCCCACCATTCAAGTGCACTCCAACCCTCCAAACATCGCTCACATACCTCGCATTCACTCCTTGATCAGAAAAACGAGGCATGCACAACATGGGCACTCCTTCACTTATGCTTTCCAAAGTCGAGTTCCAACCACTGTGGGTCCAAAATGCTCCCACACCAGGATGAGCCAACACTTCCATTTGAGGTGCCCATTTCACTGTCTTCCCTCTCCTTTCCAGCGCCTCAAGGAAGTGGCTCGGCGACTTCTGTAGCCACTCCGGATCGCAGACTACCCTCAGCCGGACAACCCACAAATAGGGCTGCTCAGAGTCGGCTAGGCCTAGTGCAATCTCCGAGATTTTTGACTTGCTCAAGACCACGATGCTCCCGAAGCTCACGTAGATCACGGACTTGAGTGGCTGCTCGTCTAGTCAGGAGATGCAGCTTGTTGTTAAGATATATCAACAGAGAGCAGAGGATGCTGCTAAGGCTGCTGAAGTTGGCAAAAGAAAAAAGCAAGTGAAGCTGATACAAGCAAGAAGAGAAGAAGTGACTGCGACTGATACCAGTAGAAATGAACGACTAAGATGAAGAATGATGAAGATTATGATCAACGATGGAAAATTTGTCAAAGAAGATAAACACGGATTGCGGATTGCGGACTGCCTCTATGAAGGCATGTGAAATCGTTAGTCAGTTAGAAAGTCAAAAACAGAAGTTAGTTTTTCAGTTAGTCTTCATCTTCTTAAATAGAAAATGTATATAGTTTCGCATACGATTGTCTTTGGCCTTCTTCTGAAATATTCATCAGATTCTCTGTAAAAATAAGCATAGCAATATACAGATGAGATAGATGAGAGTATGGAGTCGATATAGAGATTTTCTTTCTATTGATGTACAAATCGTGAAGTACATTGTGATCAAGAGAAGAGAAGAGTACAGAGTTTCCATTGATCAATCTTGAACTTTAAAATATATCTTCTTACTTCTGTATCTTCGATTCCTCTGTACAAGAGTTTCTGCATTGCTGATTCTTCAGTTTGAATTCATCACCTTCACACTTGTGTCCTCTGCTAACAAGCTGCTCGAAGAAGATGTCATGCAGCATTTGTGGAATGGACCGATCACAAAATCCGGGACCGACAAAACTTCCCAGACCGACATGAGGGCAGGGTGCTCTAGCTCTTCGAACGTGTTGAAGATGACACCGGCAGAGCTCTTGATTACCTTAATCATGTTATCAAATAATTGCAATGCCATCTCAGGTTTCCGCAACTTGATCCCGGGGATGTCTCGAACTAGTAACGGTGGAAACTCCGTCACTGCCTCTTCGGATTGTGAACCTGATGCATGTGCAAGAAACTATGCTTTATGAGTTGAAGGATGCAAACAATATACAAATCTTGACATTCGGAGCCGCCCAGATGATTTTATACAGAAAATTACTGGCATTCACATATATTGCACGGATTTGTTTCTTAATCAATTTACTGGACCGTTACATTAGGTATAAGACGCATTAAACATTTAGGCCAAAAAAACAAAGACAGCATCAACATTAAATACCTCACATCTCAACGGGTCAATTAATAATTATTACGGAGCTTAAAATAGTGATCTATTGTGGAATATAGCTAGTTTTTATACTCATGAACATCAACTCACTTGTGTTATGGTTATTCCATGAACAGTGCGAAAATGATTTACTAAGATGATAGCTAATCAGTACAGTTTAACACATCGTTTGATAAATTGGGTTACGGAAGTCTGTCTTAGTACTCTAAAATTTATGACAGCATGATTAAAGAAAATTGTATTTGACCCCTCAAATCCTTTTGCAAAAGCCGTTCATTTCAGAACTAAGGCAATGAAGTGAAAACGGTACTTTTCTGTTTATTCATCACAAAACACGCATGATCAAATGTTTTGAACCGAGAAAGAGAAGCATATACTAAGTCACACCATCTAACACCAAAAAAGCTTACCACCTATTGTAAAATATCCTTTTTCCTTGAGAACTGGAAGTATAGTATAAACATAAAACGACGTTGCGCCACCGACCGGCAACACCAAAGCACGGACCTTCAACCTCTCAGCTACATCACACGCAAAACTGAACAGCGAATCCGATATCAAGCACGCGACATGCAGCGTATTCTTTTTTCTACGATTCATTTATATTTCTGTGGTCTTATATGGAAATTAGCTCATGAATCGAGATTTGATGTTCCTGAAAAATTGCCGATCCACAAGTTTCTAGCAATAAATCGCATAATTTCTATTTTCATCTTAAACATCTTAAAGACTCTGAGGATGAATTTTTATGTATATCCTTTTGATATAACTAGATATGTGATTCACTAGGAGTAATTTTGATAGAATTATCTCGTTCGCTAATGTGGTTAGCATTTTCCAAGATGTGGAGATCTTGTAATTTGGAATCTTCATTTGCAATCCTTTCCGACACAAGGAACTTTTGGCTTTGTTGACTGACGCCTCACAAAGCCTCTTATTGGAGGCTCATCATACTCTATATTTAAGCAGTACCTTGGCTCAAACGTTCTATATAGGCCTTCCTATAAAGCTTTTGCTTCTTCAACAACTTATATTTGTTAGTCGAAAGTTCGGCATATATCAACACGCAGATTTAGGCCATTTGATGAGGTCACATTGTCTATTGTGCTTATAAAGGAAAGTGGGTTTGAGTGTATTTGTGTTAATTGTGCTGTTCTGCCTCTGATTCTGCTTGCTTTTGACTACGGTGAGCCGTTTAATAACCTGACTATTTAGGAGGGTCGGGGGGACATTGGACCCTCAGCTCATGCATTGGTTTACCGAAATTATGTCCCCTATCCCACTTTATTAAAAAAATGTGATAAACTAGTAAGCTTGGTTTCCTTGGTTGGAATAGCTAGTACTAACTCTAGAAACTTGACTTTTATATTTGGATGAGGCATCAAGATGGTTTTGTGGTTATGGAGACTATCGCCATTGCGGAGTAGTCAGCAGATACTCTTTCACAATAAAATAATGGATGGAACTGCCAAAACAAAGTGACGAACGGGTGTTTATGTTACACCACGATCCTCGAACGCGTGCTCATTCCTCTCTGGTTGATAAAATTTTGCGACTTCCAGGACTAGTTGCCGACCTTTTTTTTTTTATTGCACATGCGGAAGCGAATTATAAATCCCCTGACAATAATAATCTCGGGATAGAAAAGTAGAACAATAATTTCACAAATAAACATGCCTTTATAAACATATGCTGAGTCACGTACAAGAGTCTATGGTCAAAAGACTACAAAAGATTGTTCTCCAAAAGAAGCGGTCATATCCAACCTATATTTCAGATCACCTCCTTTCTGCTCCAGGTGCTCCACTCGATGATCCTGAAATGGTTATTCAATGACCAGTGAGATAATGTCTCAACAAGTCTATGCTCTAAACTTCAATTAGGAGGGAAAGACGCTAAGAAGCGTCCTAAGCACGTAATCACACAATCAAGGAGACTTACCTCATCTCAATTCCACCCTGCAAGTCAGCATAGTTCATATCACAAATCAGAGCATCACTCAAGCTTAATTAATTGGAACGCAATACTCAATTCATCATGCGTTCCTAGTTTTGATCTCGGCATATAGCACGGCCTACTCTCAGTTCGGCGGTCTTTTGGCATTGCCAGGCTTCGTCTCACCCCATTGAGCATGGCACGTTATTTCGTCAACGGCTTTCCCGAAGGAGCACGGCCTACTCTCAGTTCGGCGGTCTTTTGGCATTGCCAGGCTTCGTCTCACCCCATTGAGCATGGCACGTTATTTCGTCGACGGCTTTCCCGAATGAGCATAGGGTCCAAAATCTACTGCAACTGGCTTCCCTTTGTCAAGAGGTATCCCAAATAGGGATAATGTCCAGCTCAACAGCCCGGGACGATTTCTCTTAATCATCACACGATCACTCAAATATGGCCTATGGCACCGTGCATTGCACTCAAATGTTTCAATTAAAATGGTGAACCTGGCCTTTTTTTTTTTTTTTTGATGACCTAGGAAACCCTGAAAGCCGACAGCCGGCGGGAAGAACCTGGGGTTGACGCAAGCCGGCCACCACACTTACGCTAGCGGTTAAGTCACCAAGTAACGCTGCTGGGATTCGAACTTGGCACCTTTCATGGGAGGCACCAAGCTCGAGCCAACTACGCCACCGCAGTAGGTGGTTACCTGGCATTTTTCTTCGTATTAGAAATACGCATGAAAATAGTCGTGTGTGGGTACACGGTCAACTCGATCAAGAAAAATTGACATTCTTCTTTTTTTAAAATCCCACTATTTTATATAGTATATAAAACCATTTTCGGTGTTAAAATCCAAAACCCGGGATTTTCTAAATAAATCTTGAAAATTCACAATTTTTGGAATTAAATACCAAAAATCAAATCATCACTCAATTTACATAATTTAACACTCAATTGCAAAATTTAAACACACCATTGCAATCAGCATGAAATTCCGATCACCAGCTATCCCGCCTAATTTCCGGAAAATAATTAATAAATAATTAATTTCGAAAATTAATTAATTAACTCAATTTAATTTCTAAAAATACTAACCTAGGCCGAAATTATTAAATTAAATACCAATATGAACCCTTCTAGATAAATAGTATAATTTATTTATGCCTTAGCTAAACCATGCTAACCACCTAACATGCTCAATTAAGTAATTAAATCACTAATTTAATCTAACTAACCACCTAATTCCTAATTAAATAAATCTAAACACCCCTTAGCATCAATAACCTACTAAGAAGAGTTTAGAGTATAAACTCACCGATTAATTGCAGAAACCAGTTCACCGCGACGACGGCCGAAATCCAAATTTTCGGTAGCATCGGCAGACTTGGGCCGGGCCTAAAATGGGCCCAACAAATCTCAGCCCAAATCTGAGATTTTCTTTTGCATTGGACTGGGCTTCGCTGGCTTCTTGGGCTGACTTCAAGTGAGCTAAAACCAAACTAAACTTGGGCCTGAGCTTGGGCTTCAAATTCTGATGGAGATGGGCTGAACTCCAATGGTTTGTGGGCTGATGATGCGGGCTGGATACGGGCCCAACTGCTGACCAAAATTCGCTGGCTTCGTGGACAATGGTGCTACCTTGCTTGGACTTCGCTGGCGCACGAGGAAAGCAGCTACTGGCAGTGAAGATGAAGACACGAGGCAGAAGGAGTTGGATGCTGGTCGTGTGGAGAGGGGATCACGATGGACACCTCTGTTCGTGCAAAGAAGTGGAGAATGGCAGTCATCACACCTGCTGGAGTTGACCTCGATGGACTGAAGACATGAGGAGGGGATGCTGATCTTCGGTGCAGCTACAGCTTCATTGGAAGTGGCTGCTTGAAGATCGTCGGTAGACGTGGCAGTGGCAGGAGCTACTCAGTCAGCCAAGGAATTCGGTGACTTGCTGGTTGACCGAGAGAGCGCAGACGTTGGACATGAAGCAAGGAGATTTCGGTGGAGATGTTGGGCTGTTCAATTGGAGGTCTGGCGTAGTGAAATGGAGAAACAATTGTTGGCGTGAGTGTGTTGATCCGCGAGAGAGAGAGAGAGAGAGAGAGAGAGAGAGAGAGAGAGGTCGTGGGGCTGAGTGAATTGGACAGATAGATATGGGGCGGCTTCGATCGAGGGAAATGAAAGAAAAGCAAGGCTGAATCATGGGAAGCAGCTGGCTTTTTCATTCAAAGGGATTGGAACAAAGAAAAAGGGAAACAAAGTCAAGGGTCTATCCCTTGCATTCTTCTTGTCCCCCCTATTTCTTTCTTAAATTATAATCCTCAATTAATCAAGTTTTGAAGCCCATTTTTCTGCCCCAAAATCTAGCTTCGAATTCACTCTATTAATCATCAATTTCTTCTCCGATTACCCAAATCGAGGTCCGATTTCGCTGCAGAAAAATCCCAAATAATTTTCTGTAAGTCCCCGACACTCCAAAGCTCGGTTTAGAAGTTCCAATTTCCATCAATTTAGCCCATCTGAATTTCCGCTGATTTTCCGCAACGTCCATATCGATTTTCCACAAAAATCTCAGAATTTTTGAAAAATCTTCGGAAAATGAGTCAATGTTCTTAAAATAGCTCGTGACACCTTAGAACTTTCAATTTATGAAATCGGGTTCAAATTTGCGGTTATTTTCAATCCGGCGCGCTTTTAGCGTGACCTAGTCTATCGGGTAACTTTTAGAAATTTTTGGTGCAATTGACCCGTGATCAATTTATCTTGAGTCACAATGTACATCTTCGACACATTGATGACTCTCGATTATCGTGAAAATTTCAAGATTTCAATTACGGACACAGGGTATCCAAAACGATAGAAAATCAATTTAGTGCCGATTGATGAAAATTTTACAATCACGTGGAATCACCAACATTTTGATCACTCATCTCAATCGAATCGATCTATCATTGATCTCTAATCGATTTTTAATTGTGCTGTAATGACCTTGCAAATTAGTATAATCGAGTAGTCGATTTCTAGTCGAATTCTTAAGCCTTTTGCGTTAAAATCCCTTAATAATTTTCCTAGATAGTCTAGTTATCTTTTGAGTAATCAGCTCAGATAATAGCACTATAGATGCGTCGACGAAATGCTTGATTTATTAAATTGAAATCAGATTTGAAAAATCAGGATGTCACAGTTTAAGGCGTGGGATGGTCAAACGTCATAATGTATCACTCACTTCCTACAATCCGACCTGAGGGTGTAGATGTTATCGCAAATAAGTAGTAGTAGCGCCTTAAGGTAGGAGCCGGTTAGCCTTGATATGAGTATCCATATCAAGTTAAGGCACATTGTGTGTTGTCTTCTTGTGTGTAACCATTGAAGGATAGTTCACCATGTAAATGCCCATGATGATATTGGCATGTTTACAGGGAATTGCTTGCCATATGCTGCAAATGCCCAGTTTATTCTCGTATTGATTTGAACATCTATTTTGTCTGAGAAGAGTTGTTTTGTGCTTTCCACAAAGGAATGTCCAAACTTGCCCTTTTCTTGATTCAACCCTTGACTTGAAGGCAGCCGGAGACAATTTTTAGTACTAATGGTTCTTTAGATAGCCTGATTGTGTTATTTGCATCTAGAGCTATCTGTAAATTAATACAACTCGCTTTGAGAGTAGCCATTGGCAATTCTGGTGGCTCTTTTAAATGAAATTTGGAGGTTTCCTCCTCCTCCTCCTTCTTCTTCTTCTTTTCTTCCTTTTTTCTTTTGCATGGACAACACTATGTTTAGACTTTGTGGATACAATTGTGTTTAGGCTTAGCCAAACACGGATACATACATGACGCATGTATGTTTAGGCCAGTGTCAGAAACATTATGGATCGTGCTAAGTCCATTGACTTGTTCTATAGATTGAACAAAATACTTAATAATGTGGTTTGGTAATATTCAGTCAAATAGAATGTTTGTGATTGTAGATGCCAGCATACTCTTCGAGAAATTTACGTCATAGCTTTTTCAGCAGTGCCTCCTTTATCTGCTCTAGGATTAACTATAGGGGAAACCCTCTTTCCTTGTTTGGAAAAACAATGTTATTTCGGTGCCACTTTATAATTGGCAAATAAGGTTGGTTGGAGATTCAGACATCTTCATTGTTCCTTTAAGTGCCTCCCTTTAGACGTTCTTATCCTCAATTACCACATGATGAGTGAATTCACTAGTGTACTTGTTATATTCATGTTTACTATATTTGTGTAGATCTTGCTTTGATGTCTTTTATACTCGTGATGTTCACTGGTGTTTTGCTTGTTACAGACGAGGAGGACCGAGTCATCCTGACGGCTCATCAAATCCATGGGAACAAATGGAAATTGATTTCAAAGATGCTACCAAGCAGAACAGGTTATGCAATCAAGAATCACTGGATTGTGAGTTTGAAAAACAAGCAGGCAGAGCAAAGGAGTCCCGAGTTTTCTGCTAGCGACATGACAGCAGCTCAAATTTTGAGTGAAATGAAGGCATTCACTCCAAAGGCATTTCCTTTGGAGATGTGGTGATGAGCGGAAACCAAGAGGAAGGAGGTAGTGGAAATTATCATGGACGTCAGAACTATGAAGATCAAGCATTTCAAGCCAAAGGAGGTTGTCTTGCTGCTGGGACAAGGGAAAACCCTCCAGTTCTTCGGCCAACGGCAAGCTATAGTGCATTTAGTGTTTATTACCCTCCAAGTGGTGGTCCTGAAAATAATTCTGGCACTTCGACTGTGGTGCCCCTCCGGGGACCTCTAGCACAGGCTCTTGGGTCAGAGTTTGGCAACCAACATTTTCTCGAAGATGCCCATGGGGAGCCTCTGATTCCTCACCAATGTGGCTATGGTTGCTGTTCGGGTCAAAATGGACCACATGGTGGAAGCTCCTTGTTGGGGCCTGAGTTCATTGATTACATTGAGCCTCCCTCCTCGAGCCAAGAGCTGATGTCTATAGCAGCAGAGTTGAACGAGATTGCATGGGCGCAACGTGATTTCCAAGTGATCCTGGAACAAGTGATCTTCCGGCTGATGTCAGTACTGGGATGCCGAGCATGGAGATGCGGCAGCCGACCCGTCCAAGCAATTTAAGAATGATCCGTGTGGCAAATTGAAGGGTGTGAAGCAGTAATGTATTGGTTGCGGAGCCGGATTTTGCGGTGCCAGCTCAAGTTGAACTTCTGTTAAATGCATCACTTCTTTCTTTCCTTTTAACATTCTGAACGGGACATCGCCTGACAATGGAGTTGATGACTCCATGTGTTTTGCCCGCCTGAGAATTGACAGCAATAATTTGACGTTCCATTGGATCATTATTGATTATGTTGTATTAAATTCTTTTTTTACCGTAGATCTATTGTCCCTGATTCTTTATTTATGTCTACATAATGTTTAAATTGCAGCATGCAATCTTTTTCGCTTCGATTTGTGGGGGCAAATTCGCAACTTTTCAAATTGCAAGTTTTCTTGGCTGATGAAGTTCATACTCTATTGTATAGTAACGCTGTTTCATTGGTGACAGCTTGAAAATCTGACGTCCAAAGATCCCACGGCTGATTAGCGTTAAATAAAGAAGAGAAGAAGAAAGATATCTCATGATGCAATTTTGCTACACTTTTTGAGAATATCCTCTATCTGGTATAATCTCCTCCTTTGGCCAACTTCAGTACTTAATGCCTCACCATATGCGTGAAATAATCTGTCAGATTGGTCCGGCTGTATCGATCTCTATCCTCCACTTCTGCTCCTTCTGCATTTTTGTTTGTTTCAGCTTTTTGTCATGTGATTTAATAGGGGGCTATAAATAGAGTACAAGCAAATCCAAATCAAAACGTAGTTAAGAAGAAGGACAACAGTTCATCAATCGTCAGGCAATGCGGGATGTGAGATGGTGCACGATGTAATGCCGATCTTTTTCCTTATTATATGACCGTTTGATTAGTTCTAGGGAAGCATGGGTGCAATTCATGAATATGAAGACCGTGCTTCTTACACACATTTTCCAGACCTTTTCGTACATTCAGGAACTTGTTTGGTTGCCAGTCAGGGACTGATGAACCAGTCCCATGAGCCCTAAGGCAAAGGAAAAGTCAGCAAACCATGCCAGTGGGAACTTAAATTGCTTGATTAATAAGCATCCGGCTCATGTTTTGGATGCCGGTAACTGGGAAGTACTTGTGAAACAGAATAATTCATTTCTGGGGACTGAATGTGCACATATGACGAAAACAAAACCAAAAGCTTAAACCAGACTAGTGATAACCACTAGAGCTGATAAACAAGTCGGAATGTCCATCGTGGAAATTCAGGCGGCATTACCCAACCCGTGCCCGTGCCTAGACAAGAATAAGAATTTCTTTAAAGAAAAGGGCATCAACTAAGATCGCAGCTGTGGTTTATGCTGATGATGCGTTAGTTCGAACGATAAGATATGATTGGCCAATGCATCTAGGGATTGGAACGATGACCCTCCTTGCATCAGACAACTATTTGCCTTCTCCTTGAATTGTGCTGCCCTCTCTCTTGCCTCTTCCCCTTCTTTCTCCACCAACAGCTTCCGAATAGCCTCTGCAATCTTCCTTCTCTCCAGCCCGTTGTTCAAGTGCACTCCCACTCTCCAAACATCACTCACAAATCTTGCATTGACATTTTGGTCCGAGAAACAGGGCATGCATATCATCGGAACCCCTTCCGAAATGCTCTCAAGAGTGGAGTTCCATCCATTGTGAGTCCAAAACGCTCCGACAGCCCGATGAGCCAGCACTTCATGTTGAGGCGCCCATTTCACAATCTTCCCCCTCTCCTCTAATGCCTCCAGAAAGCAACCGGGCAAATTCTCTAAGAGTTCCGAGCCGCTCACTGACCCGGGTCGAATCACCCACAAGAATGGCTGCTGGCTATCGGCTAAACCTAAAGCTATTTCGGAAAATTCCGACTCGTTCACAGAGGCGATGCTCCCAAAGCTCACATAGACCACTGAGTTAGGGGCTTGCTTGTCCAGCCAGGAAATGCAACTCCGGTCTTCCGCCAAGAGACTTCCTGATGAAGATGGACCGCATTTGTGAAATGGGCCAATTGGGAAAACTGCGATTGGATCTTCTTGGCGGAGTAAAGAAAGAGCGGGCTGCTCAAGATCTTCAAATGTGTTCAGGATGAGTCCTGAAGAGTCCTTGATTCCCTCAATCATGTCGTTTAAAATCCGGTCGAGCAGTTCAGGCTCCCCAGTGATGCGTGGAAGGTCCTTCACTCGTAAGGGCGGAAACTCTGGCACGGGATCTTCGAGCTGAGATTCTGATATGCAGAGAGCCAGAAAGAAACTGTCATTGTCAGTTAAATGGCATAGTGCTGCTAATAAGAGAACGCGATCTTCATAACTCATCACATTACAATCAGCCAGAGAGCTACTCTGTTAAGAAACGGCGTACTCTGATGCATCTTTATCACTTAACCTTCGTGCTTTGCAAACCAGCCACTAAAGCAGACACACGGAGTCACCCTATCATCTAGATATGGCATCTACGGAATGCCCAGAACGTGTCTGGAAATAGAAGCTCAAAGCATCAACTCTAGAGATAAGAAAATTGTCATACCTTCTATTGGGAGGTAGCCTCTTTCCCTGAGCAACCGAAATCCGGCGAAAACGCGGAGTGATGTCGCGCCGCCGGTCCGCAATACCATCCTCCGCACTCCTGCCCTCTCTGCCACGTCCCGGGGGAAACTGAACAGCGCGTCTGCTATCAAGCACGTGACTGGCGCATCCGGGGACGACACCTCTTCTCTCAAGCGTTCCTCGAAGGGAGCAGCGCACCTGGCATTGAGGAGCGTCATAAAGCGGACGAGGTCCGACGTTGAGGCCTCTGATTGGCCGAGGCCATCGCCGATGGAGCGAAAGGCGAAGTGGGGGTGCGAGGATGGATCAGGAGAGTTCAGGTCAGTGTGCAGGACGGTGATGGAGAAGCCTCGGTCGTGGAGGATCTGAGCCAGTTGGAGCATTGGGTTGATGTGGCCCTGAAATGGCAAAGGGAAGAGGACGAGACGGTGGTTGTTTCTTTGGTTCATTTCGGATTGTGCTTGTGTCGGGTCACACAGTCACAGAGTGAAACACTTCAAAGCTGGTAGCTTTTGATTGAATTCGACTCGAGGTTCGTGATGCAAAGAAACAGGGATTGACACAGACGCTGGGGTTTTTTGCCGATCTGTGAACTCTTGACTGCAACAATGTGCTTTGGAGTGAGGAAGTTTGAATATTTTATCAGGTCAAATGGAGACTGCTGACTACAATGTAGACAAATTTGAGGGACATGTGGCGATCTGATTCGTGCCTCAAGGTTCGTCAAGGCATGGCCCTAAGCACTAGACGACATCAATGACAGTGTTAAACTTGGGGTCGGTGAATGCCCTGTTTCTTCGAAGTTGCTCATTGCCCCCACATCCATTCAGGAAAGACGAGTCCTACTTGCCTTCTTTGTTTTATGCCTGTTTCTTCGAAGTTGCTCTTTGCCCCACATCCACTCAAGAAAGACAAGTCCTACTTGCCTTCTTTGTTTTTTGTTTTTTGTTTTTTTGTTTTGTTTTGTTTTGTTTTTTGTTTTTGTTTTTGTTTTGTTTTGTTTTTTTTTTAAGGGTCCATAAGTATTCAACGCATTAAAAAATGGTCAAAATAGATTGAGAATGCAATATGTGCAGCAAAATTATAAGCAGATCGTCTACATTATGGCGAAAGACGAGGATACGAAGTGATCCTTGATCGTGCATGGAGCATCTTTCCCAGAATGGGACCAAAAGGAGAGCATCGACTGAATCTGTAATAGTAGGCTGGTGGGCCCCAAAAGAAGGAAGAAATGTTGAAAAGTCAAAGAAGAAAAGAAAAGGTAGAAACTGCAGCAAAGAGAGAGGAATCGAGAGTCTTCGGGAGAGAGGGAAAAGAGAAGAGAGAGAGAGAGAGAGAGAGAGAGAGAGAGGAAGAAAAATAAAGAAAGAAAGAAAAAAAGGAAACAAAAAGAAAAGGGAAGAGATAAAAAGGAAGAAAGCCCACGTTCGGGCACCAGAAAGAAAAGAAAGAAAAAAGAAGAAGAAGAAGAAGAGAAAGGGAAAGAAAAGAAGGGGTTTTGGCACGTGCACGCCACAGATGCTTCGCCAAGCCGACTCTACTCCATAATGCAGCACCCGGTAAGAGATTAGGCCCCTCGTTCGTCCAATTGAAGTTATTTATGAGTTTAGGGCTCAAATTCGGAATTGTTGGAAAATCAAGTGGCGAAGTCCGATTTTGGAGTTGTTGAGCCGTGTATTTTTGTGGGAATGATACTTTAGGGTGTTGTGGGGCCGTGGGATTTTACGGATTGTGATTTAAGTTTGTGGTTTGTTCAAAACAAAATTTCAAAGTTTCCCTCGTGCAGTGAACAGTACGCATCCAGCAGCTTTGGGGCCGTGTTTTGTCATCTTTCGGCTTGATTTTGGGATGGTGAAGTTGGGATTCTTGTTATGTGTGTCAAGGGCTCTCTATTGACTAAAAAATTGTTTGGATTGGGGTTCGAAGGAGGAAGTTAAGGCATGATCAAGTGTTGCGTTTAATCTACGCGTTGCGATCGACTTGAGCAATTGCTTTAGTTATGCGATTTGTTAGCGCGTATAAGTCCTTTTGTTAGAGTTAAGGCATAAGTTAGTCATTTCGTAGTTAAGATAAGAGTTTTATTAGATTTTAACATTATTCCTCGATTATTTGATAGGGCATTGAGTTCGACGATACGAATATTATTCGTCGTTTGATCGTAGGCGACAAGGTGAGTGGTACTATATCTTCTTTGGTTTTATAAAAAAAATTCATGTCTTGAGGTATATATGTATATACATTGAATTGAGGAGAGCATTTTTATGCATAAAAGCCAGATCGAGCAATTGCTACTCTTTGGTTGATTTTGAATGTTCGAAAAGCGTGATATACAAAATAAGTGAAGAAATATATATATGAAATTGCTTTGCAATTGATTTATGGAAATGTTTATAACGATTTGAGAAATTAATATGAAATGGATGATGGGTTATACTGCAAATGTTATTTGTTTGGTTTAAGATATTAATTTATGAATTGGATTTCTGGTATTGGAGGATGGTTATTTATGCTCAATATGACTGTGAACCCAGTGAGGGGTTTTTGGAGTATGCATACCAGGTTTAGGATATCCTTCTGGGCCCAGCCATCGGCTTCATAGATGGAGACCTTGCCAAGGGGAAAAGCTTGGTCGCCTTGTCACAAGGCGTTGTGTCGTGACCATGGTGGAATATTGAGCAATAGATTAATCAATGGATGGACCATTGATGTGCGATATTTGATGGAGATTCTATATGTGATATTTGATGGAGAGATTATTCAATGGACTTGACCATTGATACTTGACTTTTGATGGCGATTTAAATAAATTTTCCATATTAATATAAAGCTTTGATGATATCAAATAACTATTATATGATTTGATATGTATTTTATATATTCAGTTGGCATTATAAAGTTTGGTATTGCTTTGTATACATGCATAATGGTTGTTTGATCTGCTTAGAAGATATGTACTACTCACTGAGTTAATGTTGCTCATTCCACTCCTTCTTTAATCTTTTCAGGTTCCTCGGTTAGAGGTGAATAGAGCGAGTGCGCCGTTGGTGGGAAACTTTTTGGGGAGTTCTATTTTTGGGTATGATCAAAGAAATGGTGTACATATTCCTTGCTAATGGTTGGATTGTTTGAGTTCTAATTTTATATTTCTTTTTGATGGATTATAGAAACTTTGATTTTACAACCAATTTGTTGGTCTATCTGATATGTATATATAGTTTGATATATATATAAAAGATGATATCAGGTTGTTGGTTGTGTTGAGGCTGCGTTCTTCGTGTGGAAGGACGGCCATGTCATCCCCATTCTTTGTGTTTTTTGGGTGTGATAGAATCTATGCTAGCTACAGGGGGTTACCACTTCCTTCAAGAACTGACGACCTGTTTTCAGAATGGAATCTCAAAATGTGATTGACTAGTCCATCTAAACCTCGGTATGAAGATCCACCTGGTCTCAAGCACGCACTGGTTTTCTCCTTCAAAACCGATGCCCTCTCTCTTAATTCTTCTCCTTCTCTCCTCAGCAACAGCCTCTTGATGGCCCTTGCAATATTCTCTCTCTTAAGCCCACCATTCAAGTGCACTCCAACCCACCAAACATCGCTCACATACCTCGCATTCACTCCTTGATCAGAAAAACGAGGCGTGCACAACATTGGCACTCCTTCACTTATGCTTTCCAAAGTCGAGTTCCAACCGCTATGGGTTGTTGACACATCAATTTTAATTAGATTAATTTTATTAATTAAGTTTTTAATTTATTTTGTCTTTTCGGATAAGTAAATAATAAAAAGAAAAAAACAAAACAAAAGAAAAGCAAAAAAAGCAGCCCATTGGGGTGGGCTCGAAGGCCCAACCCCTCCCCTCTTTTTCTCTCTCGTGAGCCCGGCCCCCCTTCTCTTCTTCTTCCTCTTGCCTTCTTCTTCCTCAGTTGCCTGCATCTCACGTCCGGTGCCCGGCGACGTGCGCGAAGGATGGCCTACGGCCAAGGGGAGTAGGCCGATGTCGGTCGGAGGGGATAAGATTGCAGGCGCCATTAATGTTGAGCAAGCTTCACTGGAAAGCTCGATGGGACACCGATTCAGCCGAGCGGAACCGGATGCTGGTGGCCGAGGCCCTTCATCGACCGGATTTCCTTCGCCTATAAATAGGTGGCCGCAAGCATCGTCGGAGGGTGTGGCAAGCTCGGAGATCCTTCATTGAGAGACATCGGGAAGGGTGGAAGGGCGAGCGCAGAAGAGAACTCGAGTCGCAAGCTTAGCCCACCTTCTACCGAGAGACTTTGGGGAAGGCCGGCCGCAAGCGACTCTGAGAAGGTTAGATCCGGTCGGTGGAGGCTCGGATCTGGCCTGAGTGAGAGAAGATCAAGGCCGAGGAAGGTTTGGCCGAGATCTACACCTCAAATCTGGTTCTTTTTGCTGCTGTTGTTGCCGTCGAACACCGTTCGCCTCGACCAAGTCCCGATCTTTGTTGCCTCGAAGGGTTTATTATCGTGTTCCCCCCCCGCGAAGCCGTTGCTGTGATCGATCCGCCGAAGCCGCACTAGATTGGGAAGCTGAGTTGCCGCCGTCATTGCCTAGTCTTGCCGTCACCGTCATTGTTGCCGCGACCTCCACCGTCGCGAACTGCCCTCTTGCCGTCGCCGTCCCCATTCAAGAGAAGGTAAAAAGGGCGTCATTGTTCATCATAGCCGTTTTTCGTTGACCTAGCCGTTGTCACCGTCGCTGTTGTCACCTCCGTTGTCACCGCCGTAGTCGCCGTCGCCGCCAAGCACCTCGGTTCTCCTCCTTCGACGCTGCGGATTCGCAAACCCTAGGGTTTGCGATTTTCCGGGTCGTCGAATCGGATCCGGGTCTTGGAACTAGGTAGGGTTTCGCGAGATTCCGGGGCGGCGGGAAGCCGGGTTGTGAGGTCGGGTCGGACCGGGTAGGGTTTCGCGGAGAGTCGGGTCGCGGAGCGAGGCTGTCGGGCCGGGTGTCTCTAAACACCCGGCCACGACGCCGTTTCATTCAAAATAAAATAAAAAAAAGAAAAAAAGAAAAAAAACAAGTCGGGCCCGCTACGTGGGCCCGTCTGCGTTTCGGGTCAAAGACTTGGGTCAAACCCAACCCGCGATCCGACCCGGCTTAGTTTTTATATTATTTTAATATAAAAAAATATTTTAGATAAAAAAATAAAAAAATAAAAATTTTATTTTCTGAAAAATAAAAAAATAAAAAAATGTTTTATTTTAAAAAATGTTAATTTTTTTTCCAAAAAAAAAAATCGAGAAAAATAAAAAAAAAATTATTTTCCAAAAATATTTAAAAAATGTTATTTTCCGAAAAATCAAAAAAATAAAAAATATTTCATATTTTCCAAAAATGCCAAAAATCCAAAAAAAGCCAAAAATTCATGAAAAAGCTAAAAAAATTCAGAAAAAGCCAAAAAGACTTGTATTTTTTCCCAAAAAAAAAACCAAAAAAACCCAAAAAATCCCTTTTGTGTCAAAAAAAAAAAAAAGAAAATGACTCAAAAAAATGTTTTTACTCCCAAAAATGCATGGAAAATCCCTGGAACATCCAAAAACCTCAAAGTTTAAACAAGATTAGGTACCGAAAGGGCATTAGTGATTAACTAGTGTAATCAAGTCCCCGATCCTAATTTATCTGGTTGCACATGAGCGAGTATTTCTCCCGATACTTCGCTTGGGTTTCTAATCAACCTACCCCAAATTGATTAGTGGCGACTCCATTTTAAAAATCAACTTGCAGGTTAAAAACTTAGACTATTAAAGTCGTGAATTGGTGGACTTGGGAGAGTCCGGGCTTAACCAATTTCAGCCGAGCCATTAGCCTCCTTAGGCGTCCGTACCCGATTGCGGGCGCCGAAAAAAAGAGAGGTCGCGACATGGGTCCAAAATGCTCCCACAACAGGATGAGCCAACACTTCCATTTGAGGTGCCCATTTCATTGTCTTCCCTCTCCTTTCCAGTGCCTCAAGGAAGTGGCTTGGCGACTTCTTTAGCCACTCGGGATTGCAGACCATTGTTCACCCATTGTTCACCCAATTTTGTTGATAGTGAAGATTTTCAAGTGGACTCCTGTCCCGTGGTTTTTGATCTCCTCACATTGAGGAGGTTTTCCACGTAAAAAAACTATCTTGTGTTCACATGCTTTATATTTATTTTACTCTACTATATCGATTCATATTAGGTTTACATAAGAGGGGATATTATTTTATTCCGCTGCATTGATTCGATATTGTTCAAATTGTTACTGTTCTCCCATCAAAGAATCAATTTCATGGATTTATGTCACAGTTAACTCATAGTAAAACTCTAACAAACTTAACTTCAAGTAAAGTCAAAGGATTCTTATGGGTTGGCAAGTCATTAGCACCAAACTAAGCAAGTGAACGATTCAATCTAAAACTCTAGCTTGAGAAGTTAAGCATAACTCATCTCTATTTGCTCTAGCCAAAGTCCTCTAATATTCTTTAATCTCAATCTAAAAATTAATAATCCTCTTGAAGCCCTAGTGAATTGATCAATTCGTCTTAGTGACCCTTAGTTACAAAAACCCCACCCACTAAGTATATAAGAATCGCATGGTCGTGTGAGATATATCAATGGCATGGCATCGTTGTGTTTAACGTACAACTACCTACGTACCTATGCTTCATATATGCAAGAGAAACGTTAATAGTAGTTTTGATTAGCAATTATAACGGCGGTGTGCATGTCATAAATATCTTAGCGTATTGGTTGTTGAAATGAAGTTATTAGAGCCTATTGATGCTGTATCTCCTCTCTTTATGAAATTAAAGAAGCCTCCCTTGCCCTCTGATATATATCAATGGCACGGCATTGTTGTGTTTAGCGGACAAATATTTTGTAGACCTATGCTTCATATATGGAAGAGAAACGTTGATAATGGTTTTGATTAGTAATTACCACAGTAGTGTGCATGTCATTGTTATAGATGAAGCCACATATTTTTAGGGGCTTTTTTGTCTTTTTAATTAGATTTGCTTTTAGGTTAAAAGTGATACCTTTATATTAGCGATGGTAAGACGCTAGTCGTCAAGTCACTGGAAAAGAAAATAGAGAGAGAAGAAAAAATTGAGTGAGTTTTTTTTTTTTTTTTTTTTTTTTTTTTTTTTTTTTTTTTTTTTTTTTTTATGAGGGTTTTCAATCTTTTTGTGCTATGATTTTGAGAGAAGATTATCGTTGTATTCTAACTTTTTTCGAAGTCTTTTTTCGAAATCTAGTAGATTCGCAGAGTATGCGGAGATGTAACCTAGGTTTGGGTGAACTTGGTTAATGATTTTTTTGGTGTGTTCTTCAGATTCTGTTATTTTATTATTATATTTTGCCCAGTGAATTATTTGCAAGCGTTATTTTTCTGGAATTGACGTGCGATTTCGTAACAGTCATAAATATCTTAGCATATTGGCTGTTGAAATGAATTAATTAGAGCCTATTGATGTTGTAGCTCCTCTCTTTATGAAATATGAAGAAGCCTCCCTTATCGTGCCAAATTTTATACAAGTAATGTTCTCATTATAGGTACCAAATTGATGCATGTTTCAAAGAAATGAGCAAACTAGTTCTATCATTGGAAAACTTTCTTTTCAGGTGAAGATGGGAACTTTAGGTGCTTGTATTGCAATTGTCATATCATAGGATGTAACAAGATAAATAATACATATCATCGAGAATATATGCCAACTCGAGGTGCCAAGCGATAACCGGTAAACAAATTAAAAAGCATGATGAGTCACCGTAACTACTTTGGCGATGACCTATCTGATCTTGACTTTTGGATTTACCAAACATTACTCTAAGATCACGAGACGGTGAAGGAAAAGCAAGGGAGGCTGGTTGGAAGAATTTTGCTATACATAGTTTCAGTAAAGACCACATAGGACTCATGAGTGGCTTGTGCACAAGGATGATTGAAGAATGTAAACCGAAGAAACAAAAAGGTTATATTCATGAAAAGCATCTACATGTTGGCTGATGTAATGCATTCCAAGCTATAGACGCTTTCCCTAAACATCTTCCGTGCCTTAGAACGGGCATTAATTTGTTTTTAGCCAATGGAGTGCATTAGCCAAGGAAATCAAAGATCTAGAATGGGAGCGTCCACTCTAAGAGGAAATGTTCATGTTCTCATCTTTAAAGGCACGATTTTGGTTTCAGCCAATGGGGGGGCATTGGACATAAAATTTCAATGACATGCTTTATAATGCAGCATATTCTTTTTTCTACGATTCATTTATATTTCTGTGGTCTTATATGGAAATCGACTCATGACTCGAGATTCGAAGTTCCTGAAAAATTGCCAACCCACAAGTTTCTAGCAATAAATCGCATAATTTCTATTTTCATCTTTAACAACTTCTTAAAGACTCTAAGGATGAATTTTTATGTATATCCTCTTGATATAAAAAGATATGTGATTCACTAGGAGTAATTTTGGTAGAATTATCTCGTTCGTTAATGTGGTTCTAGTCATTTGGTGTGCTTCTAGATGATAAGAGTTATTAGCATTTCCCAAGATGTGAAGATCTTGTAATTTGGAATCTTCATCTGCAATCCTTTCCGGCACAAGGAACTTTTGGCTTTGTCGACTGACGCCTCACAAAGCCTCTTATTGGAGGCTCATCATACTCTATATTTAAACAGTACCTTGGCTCAAACGTTCTATATAGGCCTTCCTATAATGCTTTTGCTTCTTCAACAACTTATATTTGTTAGTCAACAGTTCGGCATATATCAAGCCGCAGAGTTAGGCCATTTGATGAGGTCACATTGTCTATTGTACTTATAAAGGAAAGTGGGTTTGAGTGTATGTGTTAATTGTGCTGTTCTGCCTCTGATTCTGCTTGCTTTTGACTACGATGAGCCATTTAATGACCTGACTATTTAGGAGGGTCAGGGGGACATTGGACCCTCAGCTCATGCATTGGCTAACCCGTGACTCGACCTAGAACCAACCTGACCGTTGACTGGTCAACGGGTCGGACCGGTCAATCGGTCTGACGGTCAAACTAGTCGGACCGGTCGAATCGGCCAAGAGCCATTTGGCTTGCTGGCGCGTGCATCACATGCGTCGTGCACTCAAGCGGCACGTGTGGGCGCTTGGGAGCTCCAATTGGAGTGTGGTCATCAGCATTTGGTTTGTTTGAGTATCCCCTACACTGTGGTATATTTATTTTTTATATTTGAATTTTATAAATGTATAAAATTGTGTACGGAACCCTATGTACGCGTATTTTAAGGTACAAATGCATAGTTTATTCATTTTTTAGCTTGTATTTTCTTAAGTTTTAGGAAATACAGTAGCTGAACTTTATGAAAATGATATCACATATGCTAAGTAGAGCTTGGTTCGATGGTAGCATGTATATAGTTTAATATACTTGTAGTTTTCTAATTCCAAAAAAATTCGAACAATGGTAAGAAATCATTGTTTTTCTATTACATGTTGAGTTGCGGTTTAGATTGTTGTTGCAACATGATTGTTTTTTTTTTTTTTTTTGTACATTGGTTCAAATCATGCTATGCTTTTGTGTTAATGGAAAAATGTAGATATTACATGAGATCATATAATTATTTTTCCAAGTGGGAGTTCGTAGGTTGGTAGAATTCAAAGGAGTTTTCACCTAAAACTTAAAATTTATGCAAATTAAATTAATTAATGATAATAGAACAATCGTACATAGAAGTTGATTGGGAACATAGTGAACTTTTGCTTCTGTGTCTTTTGTTGAATTGTCATTAATTTAGTTTGTTTTTGCTACAAATTAAATATGCATGTTACTCTAAAAAAAATGTGCTAGTATTGATTCTGCGTTTATTATGTTAATGTGTTATAGCAATTGATTATGGTTTTGGCATCCAAGACCATTGTGGCTAACCTTAATAAGGGTGAGAAGTTGAATGGTGACAATTATGATATTTGGCACCGAAAGGTTCAATATATCATTAAGAAGCAAGAGGTTTTGGAAACCCTAAACCACACCATGGATAAACCTGAGCATAGAACTTCAACTCAATACATGAGAGATTTAAAAACTTATTAAACTTGGAAAAAGAAAAATAGTATTGCTCGCATCACGTTGCTAAGCTGTATGCAAGATAATTTCATGTATGAGTTTGAAAGTTATGATAAAACTCAAGTTATGTGGGTTGGCTTGAAAGATAAGTTTGGGGGTACATCTGCCATTAAGCTAATGAGACTCATCATTAAGTTTGACACATTCCGAAAGCGCCCAAATGTGATAATGAGGCAGTATCTTCGGGAGATGTCAAACACAATTTGCGAGCTAAAGTCGATAGGTCACTCCTTTACTGATGAACGGCAAGTTCAAGCTATTATAAGGTCTCTTCCTACTAATTGAGAATATATGAAAATCAATATGATGCATAATAAGAATATTGTCACTTTTGATGATATAGTACGTCATTTGGAATTAGAGGATGAGCGCCTAGAAGCTGATCCTCCACTCACGCTTACGTTGTTGAATTGAGTTCGCGCAAAGTTTTGGGCTTCAAGTGCAAAATGAATTTTCAATTCAACAACAAAGGGAAGAAGATTGAGGCACCTAAGATGGCTAAGACATTCTAACGTAAGAAGTATGGTGGGAAGAAGGATAAGACCAAGATGAAGTATTACACTTGTAGCAAGATAGGCCACTTTGCTTGTGAATGCACTGAGTCGAAAGAGGTACCCTACTACTCCATTACTTTAAGTAATGCTTTTGTTTCTAGTACTATAATACTTGCTGAATCTCATCCAATGTGGACTGTAGACTCAAGAGTAACAGACCATGTAGCTAGAGACCGAGAAGCATTTGTGGAGTATCGTCGGATTCAGTCTAGAAGAAGATGTATATATGTTGGGAATAACTCAAGAATTGAAGTGAAGGGTATCGGGGCACATGTAAATTAATTTTACATGGTGGTTAAAACCTATTCCTACATGATGTCCTTTATACTCCAGATATTCGACGAAATTTGGTCTCCGTAGTTGTTCTTTTTAGCTTAGGTTATGTATTAAATTTTCATGGTGATTGTGTTGACATTTTGTATGGAACGATTTATTATGGTTCATGTCATATATCGAATGGTTTTATGGTATTAGATATTAACTATGATCAGTACAATATTAATATTGATGGTTGTTTTTATTTAATTGCATCTTCTAATAATATTGAAATTGATATAAGTACTTGGCATGTTAGATTATGTCACATTGGGTTGCAAATAATGCAAAAATTAGCTATAGAAGACCTTTTAGGGTTACTCACTAATGTTGATCTACCCGTATATGAACATTGTCTAGTGGGAAAAGTAATTAGAAAACCATTCGGTAAAGGGACTAGAGCCGAATTTTCATTACAATTTATACATTCTGACATTTGTGATCCTTTGAATGTGAAGGTGAGGCATGGAGTCTTATATTTCATCACTTTCATAGGTGACTTCACGTGTTTCGGTTATGTCTTTTTGATCTCTCACAAGTCAAAAGCATTAGATTGCTTTAGACGATATATAACGATGGTAGAGAATCAGTTGAATCAAACAATAAAGGCATTGAGAACCGATCGTGGATGTAAGTATTTATCAGAGCAATTCAAGGCTCTTTGTGATGAAAATGGATTGTATGAAAATTGACTATTCCTGGTATTCCACAACAAAATGGGGTGACCGAGAGAAGGAATAGAACCCTTTTGGAAATTGTTAGGTCTATGATAGTGCAAACAAATTTATTTATCTTCTATTGGGGAGATGTGTTATTAACTGCTGCTTATGTACTTAACCAAGTGCTCTCAAAATTGGTCACTTCCACCCCTTATGAATTATGGATTAGTAGGAAACCAAACTTGAGTAGTTTATGTCCATGGGGATGTGCAGCTTATGTTCATGATTCTTTCCATAAATATAACAAATTAGGTCATAGATGGAAGAAATGTATCTTTATAAGATATTCTGAACACATTAAAGGATACGTGTTCATAGGTGAACAAGCTGATGGAAGTGTGACTGAAATGGAGTCACAAGATGTCACATTCTTGGAGAACGATTTTCCTAGTAGATGTTAGATTGATAAGGATTTCCAATTATATGAGATGGAAGATCCTAATAACACACCCATTGATGTTGTAGAGGGAAATGAAGATTTACCTCAACATGCAAGATCTAGTGGGAGTGTTGTATCGCATGATGAATTGAATTCAAAAGAAATTCAATTGCGAAAAGTAATCGTAAATGTATTTCCCGTCATTGTTTTGAGATTGAAGGGGAAGCATTTATGATTGCTAAAAAAGATGATGTCGAGCCAAAAACTATTCAAGAGACTCTCTCATCCTTTGATAAGGAAGAATGGAGAAAAGCTTTGGAAGATGATTGAGTCAATGAAGGCAAATCATGTCTGAGATTTGGTTGATCTACCATCCAATCGTAAGGCCATTGGAAACAAATGGGTCTTTAAGATTAAGCGAAGGGCGGATGGATTCATTGAAAAGTATAAGGCTCACCTTGTGGCGAAATGTTATATTTAACAAGAGAGTATAAATTATGAGGAAACATTTTCGCCAGTTGTAAGATTTGCCTTAATACGCCTTATTTAAGCCATTGTTACACATTTGGACCTTGAATTATATCAAATGGATGTAAAGACGGCATTTCTTAATGGAGAATTAGATGATGAAATCTATATGAAACAATCAATAGGTTTCATAACTAAAGGTCAAGAGAATAAAGTATGCAAGCTTAATCGCTCAATATATGGCCTTAAGCAATCATCTAGATAATGATATCTTTGTTTTTATTAAGCCATAACCACTTTTGGTTTCACGATGATCGAAGAAGATCACTGTGTATATGTCAAGCGGTCCGAAGATAAATTTGTGATTTTATCACTTTATGTGGACAATATTTTTATTGGCTGGAAATGACAAGGTTTTGGTTATCACCATAAAAGAATGGTTGTCATCTAATTTTGAAATGAAGGACATGGGAGAAGCTGCTTATATATTAGGATTTAAGATTGAAAGAGATCGATAAAGAAAACCCCTTAGTTTATCACAAGAGTCTTATATAATGAAGATTCTTGAGCTTTTCAATATGTAGTATTGTAGTCCCATTGATACCCCTGTCATGTAAGGTGAAGGCCTAAGTATTGAGATGTGTCCTAAGACTCCAAAAGAAATTAAAGTGATGGAAAATGTTTCTTATGCTAGTGCGGTTGGAAGTTTGATGTATGTTATGATGTGTACTAGATCTGACATATATTATGCTGTGGGATTAGTAAGCCAATATCAATCAAATCCCGGTCAAGCACACTAGAAAGCAGTGAAGAGGATCTTGAGATACTTGAAGGGCACCATGAACTATCGACTTTGTTACCAAGGGAATGATTTACGCCTTTTGGGCTATTCAGATGCCGATTGGGGTGGAGACCTGGATGAGCATAAATCGACTTCTGGATATGCATTCTTGCTCAGTGGAAGTGTGATTTCTTGGAATAGCAAGAAATAGACATGCACGGCCTTATTTACGATGGAGGCAGAATTTATTGCATGCTCTGCAGCAGTGCAAGAAGCAGTATGGCTAAAATGTTTCTTAGAAAATTTAGCCACTATCACTAAGGTTCCAAGATCGGTGATAGTTTATTGCGATAGTTAAGCAACCATTGCCCATGTGAAGGATCCAAAGTATCATGGAAAGACAAAGCACATTGACATAAATAATAACTTCATAAGACATATAATAGCATAGAAAGAAGTAATCCTACAATATATTTCAACTAATAGAATGGTTGCTGATCCATTTATGAAGGCTGTTCCTAAAGACATATTCTTGACCTAAAGATGTCACTAGGATTGCATAGAATGTGATATGTGTTATTTGTAGAGGATCATTAGTTTATGTATTTATGAACATATGTATTGTACTTGTTTGTTTATTAGTGACTTGATGCTTTATCAATAAGTACGAATACAATATGAGACTAACATTACACACATATATTATTGAAAGTATGTCAGCAGGCAATGATTGGCTCACTTAGACGAGAGCAATCACTTCAAGTGCTATAGTTAGCACGTTGAGATGAGACGTTATGTACAAATAAATGCTAAAGAGTAAGTTTGGTACAGAAAATATGTTGTGACATCCAGATTTTCGGGTCCTGATTTCGATTAAATAAATTTGGCATTTCATCGACGCGACTAAATCAAACCCGAATTCAGAAATTGAGAGTTCTGTCAAGTCACAATTCATTTTAAGAATGTTGACTCATCCTCAGAATATTTTTCTACAACCGAGATTTTTGGCGGAAAAGCAAAGTAAGCCTGTTTATGTTCGGGATTATTAGAGGGCCAATTTTAATCGAATCTTTGGGATGCAAGTTGGATCAATTGATGGGGAAAAGTCATAAGAAGATTGATGACACATGGGTTAATTTAATTGAGCTTCAATTTGATGGAATTGATTGAGAATTGATTGAATTAAGTATACAAGATTTTATGCCATGGCGGAAAAAGAAATTGGGCCCATTGGACTAAGGTTGTGGGAGATTAGAGATAGTAGAGTAAGACATCATCAAGTGATGTCATGGTGGGCCATTTTGGGGGATTAAATAAAGAGAAAAAGAAAAGGAATGCCCCCCTTCTTCTCTCTCCTCCCTCTCTCTTCTTCGTCGACCCTTTCTTCCCCATCTCTCTTCTAGCTCGATGAAACTGAGCAGACCAATGAAGCTAGAGAAGTCGTGCACCTTCGCCGGAGCTAGACCCACCGCCGCACGTCGGCGCATAGCCACACACCATCGTTGCTCCGCCCTGGCCGTGCGCCTTCCATCTTCCCCCTTCCTCTCCCGTCGTGGTCTCTCTCCTCCATCTCTGGTTCTTGCTCGAAGACCCATCGGATCTGAGGACGTCGGAGCAGCCAGCTAGCTGCTAGACCGCCGTCTCACGCCTCTACCCTCCGCCTTTCATCGCCGAGCTGTACGGCGTTGCCTCGCCACTGCTCCGCTGGTCTCGACCTCCCTCTCGCCCAGCTCAGCGTTCTAGCGAGCTGTCCAGCACCGTGAGCCACTTTCGGAGCTGCCGTGGACCACCATACACCCCCGCCTCAGCCGTCGGAGCTCCGCTTAGCCCTCTTGGCCCTTGCATGCCCCAACCGAACTTGGATCTGCCTTTTTTCCAGCCTCAACCAGCAGCGAACGGAGAGGAGAAAAATGGGTATGGCAGTGGCTTCGTGGCCCTTTTTGGCCGGCTTCCCGACCTCGGAAGCTAGGCCCACCTTGGAGACTATTGATCCTCGCATCATCCTCGTCGATTTGAGTCGCTTGGATCGTTAATCGGGTGAGTTTAACTTACTAATCCCCGCTTAGTAGGTTAATCACGTTTAAGGGGTGTTTAGATTAAAGTAAGTAGGTTTAGGTGATTAGATTAGTTTATTTAAATGTTAAGTGGATTAAATGATGTAATTAGTTTAGTGGATAATTAATTAATGCAAGTAAATGTTTGGATTAAAGTAATCTTGTTTAAGCCTTAATTAATTATTTTAAATTAAATAATTAATTCGAATATGTACTATTATAATAATAATATAATATGATATTATTATATTTAATTTTCGGAATAAATTTAATTATTTATTATTTTCCGGAAATTTTGAACGGGATAGCCGGTGACCGGAATTTTATGCTGATGATCGTGGTGAAGTCCGTTTATTTAATTGAGTTCCAATTTGAGCTAAATTGAATTTATTGTAATTAATGATTAATTATCGAAATTAATTAATTAAATTTCAGAAATTAAGATTGAGATGGCCAACGACCGAAATTCCGTGTCGATTATCGTGGTGCAGTCTGTTTATTTATTTGAGCGTTAATTTGTGCCGAATTGAATTAATTGTGAATTTAGGATTTATTCCTAAATTATTTGATTTTGGTTATTAATGGAAAAATAAATGGGCGTTGGTTTACAGCGCCAAAAATATGTAATGAGCTGTTGAAGCTGGTGAGATATTTGTAAATGAAATTATTATATTTTGGTTAAGG
The DNA here is from genome assembly GCA_017140615.1 of Eucalyptus cladocalyx. Taxonomy (NCBI): domain Eukaryota; kingdom Viridiplantae; phylum Streptophyta; class Magnoliopsida; order Myrtales; family Myrtaceae; genus Eucalyptus; species Eucalyptus cladocalyx. The sequence continues at coordinate 10,471,678 of CM029519.1, forward strand.
CTAACGTGTACCCACACACGGCTATTTATCGAGGATTATAAAAGATGGAATTGATCGTATGAGAAAGTGGTATACTATATCGACCTACGGGCGATATGTCATCTTTGGGTGAGCAGTATACCGGTATACTATATCAGCCTACGGGCGATATGTCAGCTTTGGGTGAGCAGTATACCTTATTATCAGCTTTGGGTGAGCAGTATATCTTATTATCAACTTTGGGCGAGCATGTATATATAGTATACTAAATTGGTCGGGGGGGCCCTAATCTATCAGCTTTGGGCAAGCATATATAGTATACTGGAATTGGCTTGTGGGCTCTAATCTATCAGCTTTGGGCGAGCATATACATAGTATATTATATCTATCAGCTTTGGGTGAGCAATCCTAGACTATGGTCGGACTTTATAGATAGTATTGAATGTACTGACCAGAGAAAGGTCGTGGTGACATCTAATTGATTAAGTCGATTGATCGCTGAGTCGATCTGATTGGTGGAATGTGATTGTTTGCTGTAGTTATAAATATTATTAATTGAACTGTGATGCCAAGGTAAGCCCTTTGACCTGTGTTGTGCTTAGGCAGCCTTATGGCGTATTGGCTTCCTAACTGGGTCTTAGTGGGGTAGAACTTGCTGAGACATAGTCTCATCCCGGTTTGGGGAAAAATATTTCAGGTCCCTAGATGACGATTATGGAGGACCGAAAGTCTTGGAGTTCGGAAGGTGGAGATTGAAGAATCGGCGAACGTGTCTGACAAGTTGGTCATAGGACAGTTCCCTAGTTGTTGAGCCTGTCTATTTTGTAGACAATCTGGTGTTGTATATAAACCTATGTGTTTATAGAAAGCTTGTTCAGTTGTGATTGATTGCCTGCTTTTCTATCCCAAGTTAAATGTTGTCAGGAGATTTGTTTCGCTTCCGCATGCATAATAAAATTGAATGGGTCGGCGATGTGTCCTGGAAAGTCGCATTTCTATCGACTAGAATGGGATGTTTGCGCGCTCGGAGGATCAGGGTGTGACATATGTCACCTTGATTGAAGTTAAGATGAGGTCTGTGATTTGTTTATAATAAGACCGAACATGATAGTCCTACAATCATGTATGCCTGTAAGATGTCGGATGCGAGTACTTAATTGGGCGTTATAGAAAGCGAGCTGATATAGCACTCGAGCTAAACATGAGTACGTGAGAGACATGTGACTATATTTATGCTAAGATCCGTATAGTGGATATATTTAATAAATGACATACGCTCTTATAGAAAGAGAAATCCACTATAGCATGTAATTCATACTATATGTGCATTGTAAGACCGATAAGGGAAGGGTGGGTAAAATTATCCCTATTTATTTATTGTGTGAGCCCTTGAGGTAATTTATAATTTACCTCATTTTTGTGCCCTATGTTACTTATGACTATATTTTCAAAGTAAAATATCAATCTTGCTACTTTAGCATGTTACCGGCGTTTATGAATAGATATGGCCTTATGAGACGTGTCTAGAAAGTAGTTGTTCTGAAATGGAGAGAGACATGAGTGCGAAGGAAGACTATTGTTGTTTTACATCTATCACATGTATTTACTGGTTGACCAATTATATTGCCTTATATGATTGTGGATATAATTGTAAATACATGGTGTTTTGAGAATAGTCAAGTATAGCCTTTAAGGGATAGGTAAAGTTGGAGTGATGTAACAAAATATGTCCGGGGCATCGTGAAACATTGATTATTATTATTATTATTTTTTTTTTGTAGCCATTATGTCATCTCTAACATGTGCATAATTTGAGCTGCTAAGTGCATGTGTACTAATTGATCGTACGACTTATTTGCCAGTATGAATTGTTTTGTAAAGTTGATGAATGTTGGATGCCTTACATTCTTGATAGAGCGCTATCAAGCCTATCATGTCCGAGTGAGAGATGTAGTATTTTATTATTATTACGTCCATGATGGGGTGCGATTGGAACGCACCGTTTCACCTTGATATGCTACGATGGAAAGACACCATTGAAAGGGTATGAAGGGAGATGTATAAAAGCCTCTTGAAGATAACCGTTGATGGTTGTTGGCAGAAGGTATGCTTAGAGAGAACGTATGCTCCTTTTCTCTCCCCGGCATTCCATTTCTTCTTTGCAAGAACAATAGTCATTTACTCTATGGAAATAGTTTTGGCGGTTCGACTTTTCTTTGTAATTGCATTCAGACCAACGTGAAATAGTTTTGTTCGTGTTTCATCCGCAATTCAATGTTGCTTCCGGGGTTAATTGTTGTTTGCACATTGGAATCAGATAAGTCGTCTTTCGCATTCCAACAATTTGCTTTGAGAGCATCCATTGGCAATTCTGGTGGCTCTTTCCCACTTTAAATGAAATTTGGGGGTTTCCTTCTTCTTCTTTTTTCTTTTGTGTTGATAACACTATGTTTAGGCTTTCTGGATAGAATTGTGTTTAGGCTTAGCCAAACATGGATACATGCATGACGCAGTATTAGAAACATTATGGAACGTGCTGAGTCCATTGACTTGTTCTATAGATTGAACAAAATACTTAATAATGTGGTTTGATAATATTCGGTCAAATAGAATGTTTGTGATTGTAGATGCCAGCATACTCTTCGAGAAATTTACGTCATAGCTTTCTCAGCGGTGCCTCCTTTATCTGCTCTAGGATTAACTATAGGGGAAACCCTTTTTCCTTGTTTAGAAATACAATGTTATTTCAGTGCCACTTTATAATTGGCAAATAAGGTTGGTTGAAGATTCGTAGACATCTTCATTGTTCCTTTAAGTGCCTCCCTTCAAACATTCTTATCCTCAATTACCACAAGATGGGTGATTAATGCTTTTGCTAGTGTACTTGTTATATTCATTTTTACTATATTTGTATCGATCTTGCTTTGACGTCTTTTATACTCGTGATGTTCATTGATGTTTTGCTTGTTACAGATGAGGAGGACCAAGTCATCTTGATGGTTCATCAAATCCATGAGAACAAATTGAAATTGATTTCAAAGATGCTATCAAGCAGAACAAGTTATGCAATCAAGAATCATTGGAATGTGAGTTTGAAAAACAAGTAGGCAGAGCAAAGTGAGTCTTGAGCTCGTTGGAGTCGGTGAGTCGGGCGAGCTCGAGGCGCGAGCTTGCCCATGGTGGTTGCTGGCTATCGTCGTGGTTGGCGGCCGGCCAAAGAAGAAGAAGAAGAAAAAAGAAAAAAGAAAAGAGAAAAATAAAATTAAAAATTATATTCTTAAAAAATAAAAATAATTAATTAATTAATTTCTAAAAAAATAAAAAATAATTAAATTCGATTTTTTAAAATAATTATTTTAAAAATTAAAAAAAAAATTTCCATTAAATTTGTGTAGTATAAAACCATGTTATCAATATCATTTTTAAAATGTGTATATGTATATAAGCTTTTTTAGGTTTTGTTAAATGGATCGGATATGAGTCAAGTATAGGTCGGGTTGGGTATGGGTCAAAAATTTTACACCGTAATAAATGGGTTATAAACGGGTTAAATGGGTCGATTTAGGTCGGATCATTTATGACCCAACCCAAACCTAACCCGACCCACCTATTTAATGGGTCTATTTATTACCTTGGAAGTGGTGGTCCTGGAAATAATTTTGGCGGTTCGACTATGGTCTCCCTCCGGGGACCTCTAGCACAGAATCTTGGGGCAGAGTTTGGCATCCAACATTTTCTCGAAGATGCCCATGGGGAGCCTTTGATTCCTCACCAATGTGGCTACGGTTGCTGTTCGGGTCAACATGGACGAAATGGTGGAAGCTCCTTGTTGGGGCCTGAGTTCATTGATTACATTGAGCTTCCCTCCTCGAGCCAACAGCTGATGTCTCTAGCAGCAGAGTTGAATGAGATTGCATGGGCTCAATGTGATCTTCCAAGTGATCCTGGACCAAGTGATCTTCCAGTTGATGTCAGTACTGGGATGCTGAGCATGGAGATGCGGCAGCCAACCCGTCCAAGCGAGAATAAGAATGATCCATGTGGCAAGTTGAAGGGTGTGAAGCAGTAATATATCGGTTGCAGAGCCGGATTTTGTGGTGCCAGCTCAAGTTGAATGTTTTTGTTAAATGCATCACTTCTTTCTTTCTTTCCTTTTAACATTCTGAGTGGGACATTGCCCGACGATGGAGTTGATGACTCCATGTGTTTTGCCCGCCTGAGAATCGACAGCAATAATTTGACGTTCCATTGGATCATTGTTGATTATGTTGTACTGGATTCTTTTTTTACTGTCCATCTATTGTTCTTGATTTGCCATTTATGTCTACATAATGTTTAAATTGCAGCATGCAATCTTTTTCGCTTTGATTTGTGGAGGCAAATTGGCAACTTTTCAAATTGCAAGTTTTCTTGACTGATGAAGTTCATACTCTATTGTATAGTAATGCTGTTTCATTGGTGACAGCTTGAAAATCTGACGTACAAAGATCCCACGGCTGAGTAGCGTTAAATAAAGAAGAGAAGAAGAAAGAAATCTCATGATGCAATTTTTCTACACTTATTTGAGAATATCCTCTACCTGGTATGTGGAGATAATCTCCTCCTTTGGCCAACTTCAGTACTTAATGCCTCACCATACGCGTGAAATAATCTGTCAGATTGGTCCGACTATATCGATCTCTATCCTCCTCTTCTGCTCCTTCTGCATTTTTGTTTGTTTCAGCTTTTTGTCATGTGATTTAATAGGGGGCTATAAATAGAGTACAAGAAAATCCAAATCAAAACGTAGTTAATCGTAATTAGCAAACCACTGAAATTCGCCCCAGTGACCACCCTTTCATGTTGGAAGGGGGAGGTGAGGGGTTCAAATCCTCACCTTCTCAAGGAGGGATGGGGTGGGGACGTGTAAGTTTTAGGAGTGAGTTTCGATTCTCACGCCCTGCAGGAGGCAGGGCAAAAGTCTGAGAGTGAGTGTAGAGTAGGAATAGAGTAGGGCTGAAAAAAGAGAGTAATTAGCATAATTAATCGTGATTAGCTTAATTAATGACAAGTTAGTCATTTAGTAGAATTTTATGCCCATTTTTCCGGATGAGATTGTGCTTAATTCCGATCATTTGCATGTGTGATGCCATGTTATTGATTGCTTTATGATAAGTTTCATTTATTATTCCAAAAGAAGATTTTATAGGCAATTAAATGACAAAGTTTGAGGTGTTAGGTTTGAATGCTGAATTTTACATGCTAAATAAAACAATGGGGTTTTAAAATAGCAGTGTGCAAAGTTTGACGAGTTGATTTTAAATACGTGACCATGTACAAATATTTTACTGGGATTTTTAAATGTGGAAAATTGCCAAAGTGATTATTTGAAAACGAAATATTTTGTTCTTGGCTAATTAATGGCAACAAGAATTGGCTTGATTGATGATGTGCTTGAGTGGTTATTTAATCGAACCCATCACCCAACGGGAGTTTGAGGGCGATGCCCGACTTTTATCGAATGTCTGGTGGGGGTCTAGACGTCAAGTCGAGGTTGAAGTTGGACCGATACTCCTTTATGGAATGTCATCTAGGCGGGGGTTTTAGACGATGCCATGCTTGATGAGGTGGGACGATACCCAGTCATGTCGGAAGACTGCCAACTTTTGTGTTGGCCATGGCCCAATGGGTTGTAATAATTGGAACATGTACATTTAACGGTGTGCTTGGCTATTATGGATTGTGTTCTGATTATTATTTATGTGTGTTGCACTAATATTGTCATGTGAGATGTGCTAATATGTATGCTAGGATGAGGTAAGTTTTGTATGTGGTGCGTGTTTAGGCTGTCCCAGAGGCGAATTAGCTTCCTAATAGAGATTTAGGAAGTTGACTCGCTGAGATTTTTCTCACCCCATTGTTGTTAAATATTTTTAGGGCCGTAGCGTGGTGAACTGCTAAGTGTAGTTGTGGTGGGTGCAAGATGCAACACTTTTTGGCTGGCTTTACCATTAGTAAAATTTAAGTTAATTTTGACCTTTCTGACCAATTTTACTCATAAGTCCTATCTTTTTACTCATAGGTTGTGTATGAGTTACCTTTTGTTGTAAACTTGTACATGTTAAACTCCTAAGGTTAGTAGGTTGATAAATAAATTGTCACTTTTGGAAATTGTCTGTTGTGTTTTATTATCTCTACCGTGATGATTGATTGGGTGTTTGTGACAGCCAAAATTTTTAGAATTTATTTTCAATTAAATAAATTGGGTCTTTCATCGATGCACTGATGGTGCTATTCTCTGAACTGATTACTTATGAGATAACTAGACTATCTAGGTAAGCAATTAAGGAATTTAAATGCAATTGGACTTGAGAATTCGACCAGGAAAAATTGACTGATCGATCGTGTTGGTCTACAAGGGTCATTACGACACTGTTAAAAATCGTTCAAAGACTAGAGATATGTCGATTCAACTGAGATATGTGATCAGAGTGTTGGTGATTCCACTTGATTGTAAAATACTTGTCGATTTACACTAGATCGATTTTTCTATCGTTTTGGTAACCGGTGCTCGTATTTGAAACTTTGAGACTTTCAGAGGAATTTATTGATCCACAAGGCAGATACCATCATACTCCTAAGATAGCTGCCAATGGGTTGAAGATGTACGTTGTGACTTGAGATAAATCGATCACGGGTCAATTGCACTAAAAATTCCAAAAAGCTACCCGATAGACTAGGTCATGCTAAAATCACTTCGGAGTGAAATTAACCGTGAATTTGAATTCGAGTTCAGAAATTGAAAGTCTTGTTATGTCACGACCTATTTTAGGAATGTTGACTCATTCTCGAAGATTTTTCGGAGATTCCGAGGTTTTTATGGAATATCGTTTTGGACGATTTTGAAAATTAACGGAAATTCAGATGGGTTAAATTGAAAGAAATTTGGACATCCAAGTCAAGCCTTTGAATGTTGGGGACTTGTAGAAAATTGTACGGGATTTTTCCTTTATAAAATTGGACCTCAATTTGGAGAATCGGTGAAGAAATTTAAGAGTATTTGAGTGAAATTCGGAGCTTTACAAGGGGCAGCAATTTTGGCTTTAGAATTTATTAATTCATGGAATTACACGCAAGAAAGAATTAGGGGAACATACCACCGGCCGTGGTGGCTCCACTGGATAAGACTCTGCTGATCCTCAACGAAGAAGTGAATGTTTCAAAATCCAGGGGAGACGCTAATCGTATTAAGTGTGACTCAGGGTGGTGGATCCTCCTGCTTAAGTGTCACTTGGAGGTTTACGGCGTGACTGTCGGTTGTAAGCCGGTTACTCCAACACAAAACAAAAAAAAAAGAATTAGGGGAACATTAGGATATTTATGCTAGTCAAGGGGACCAAGCTTTCAATTTATTGGATAAGCTTGTGAATTTTTTCAATCCTCTTGAACAAGCAATCCAGCTTCCTTTACCTCTGTCCGTGACTGTCTCTCTCCACCAGGAATTTTGTTCTGTTCTCTTCGAGTTCGAAGACCGCACGCCCCAAATTCCACCGCCCGCCTGTTCTTGTTTTTCTTTTCCCTCAATTCCGTCGACGCCAACCTGCCTTCTCCACCGAGCGAGCTTGCTAGCCCACATCCTCACGTGGCCTCACGCCAGCATCCCCTTCAGCTTGTTCCTTCCTTCCACCGTCAGCCCACGATCGAGAAGTCGGCAGCCCAGCAACTCCACCGAAGGCCAAAGTCCACACCTCTCCCGCTCGTTGACCCCTTTCCTCTCATGCCAGCAACACCAGCCTGCTTCCTCTCTTTCTCTCCGCTTCGTTTCTCTGCTGCTAGCAGCCACATCCAAGCCGTCCATCTCCACTCCAACGTCGAGCGCCAGCAGGAGCTGCTTCCTCATTTGTTTCTCTTCCACCAAGTTGCCACGTTCGGTCAACCATCTTCAAAGAAGACCGAGCAATCGTCCACCGAACCGAAACCACACGAAGTAGCTGCTCCTTCGCCGTTGATCTTCACGAAGCGGGCCCAACATCTTCGAGAATTCCAGCAGCTCAGTACAGCAGTCAGCCCATCAAGTGAGCCCATAAATTTTCTGGTTCAGCCCGCGAAGTCCACAAGTCCAGCCTGCAAAGTCAGTTTTTGGTCCAGCCCAACTCAAGAATAAACCTCAGCTTGGGCTAAGATTTATTGGGCCGGTTCTAGGCCTGGTTCGAGCTCCGCCGATGCTACCGAAAATTTGGATTTCGGCCGCTGTCGCGCCTTCATCGCGGTGAACTAGTTTCCGCAATAAACTGGTGAGTTTATGCACTAAACCCTTCTTAGTAGGCTAATGACGTCTACGGGGTGATTTGTTTAATTTAATTAGGAATTAGGTGATTAGCTAGATTAAATTAGTGATTTAACTAGTTAATTGTGCATGTTAGGTGGGTAGAATAAATTAATCAAGGCCTAGATAGGATATGCTATTTATCTAGAAGGGTTCGAGAATTTTTCCGGGTCCGTATTGGTTCTTAATTTAGTGATTTTGGCATAGGTTAGTATTTTTAGAATTTAAATTGATTTATTTAATTAATTTCAATAATTATTTAATTATTAAATATTTTCCGGAAATTAGGCGGATCAGCCGGTGGCTAGAATTTCACATTGATCGCAAAAGTGTGGTTAGTTTGTTCAATTGATCGTTATGTTTGTGAAATTGAGTGATAGTTGTGAAATATTGGTATTTTATTTGGAAAATATCGGGTGTCGGGTGTTGACACCGAAAGTGCTCTTTGAGTACCAAATTGGCTTAGGTGAGTAATATAGATTTATAACAACTTCGAAGAGCATTATCACCAATATAGGTCTATAACAGCTTCAATGAGCACTATAGATATCAGTTTTGGCGAGCATTATAGTTATCTAGCAGCTTCGGTGATCAAATGTTATTAGCAGCTTTGGCGAGCAATAATTGATCTAGCAGCTTTGGTGAGCAAATTTTAGACATCAGCTTTGGAGAGCAATAATATATGAATATATCTATTTCAGCTTAGGTGAGTAGTGTTCGAATTGACAGAGTTCATAGATGGCATCAATGACATGGAGTCAAATGAGTCGACTAATTGATGGTTGAATTGAATTGAATTGAATTGTTTGGTCAAGTATTTGATTGTATAGACCTGTAGGATGAAATTGAGGCGAAATAAGTCCTCTATGCTAAATGCGTGATTGTGTGGTTAGGACACTTCTGGGCGTATTTCCCTCATAATCGGGGTTTAACGTGCAAACTCACTGAGATTTAAATCTCACCCCATTGTGGGCTTAAATTTCAGGATCGTCGAGTGGAGAACCTGGAGCTGAGAGGAGGCAATCTAAAGTGTAGGTCGGTTATGACCGCTTCTTTTCGGAAAGCCAATTTTTGTAGTCTTTTGGTCCTAGACCTTCTACATGACTCGATGTGTATATAAATGTGTGTTTTGTTTGTGAACCTGTTGTCTTGCTTTTCTATTCCGAGATGATTACTGTTAGAGGATTTATTTTCGCTTCCACATGTGCAATAAAAAGAAAGGGTCGGTAACTCGTCCTAAGAAGTCGCAAAATATTATCAACCAGAGAGGGATGGGCACGCGCTCAGGGTTTGGGACGTGACTATGTTGGTTATTTGAGTTCTTTCCACGTGCGTTTAATCGAAAGATACAAAGAATGGGTTGGCGACGCGTCTTGGGATGTCGCAATTTAATCAACCGCCACGGATGTTCATGCGCTCGGGGTTTGGGGCGTAACAGAAACATTCTTTGACCATCACACCGTGAGACGGTGGTGCTAGCACCACTCTTATTCGTGCCTTAAGGTTTGTCAAGATTCGGGCATGGCCTCCACATCCATGCAAGAAAGACGAGTCCTAATTGCCTTTTTTCTTTCTTTTTTAGGGGCCATAAGTATTCAATGCATTAAAAAATGGTCAAAATAGGTTGGGAATGCAATACGTACAGCAAAATTATAAGCAGATCGTCTACATTATGGCGAAAGACGAGGATACGAAGTGATCCTTGATCGTGCATGGAGCATCTTTCCAAGAATGGGACCAAAAGGAGAACACCGACTGAATCTATGCTAGCTACAGGGGGTTAACACTTCCTTCAAGAACTGACGACCTGTTTTCAGAATCGAATCTCAAAATGTGATTGACTAGTCCATCTAAACCTCGGTATGAAGACCCACCTGGTCTCAAGCACGCACTGGCCTTCTCCTTCAAAACCGATGCCCTCTCTCTTAATTCTTCTCCTTCTCTCCCCAGCAACAGCCTCTCGATGGCCCTTGCAATATTCTCTCTCTTAAGCCCACCATTCAAGTGCACTCCAACCCTCCAAACATCGCTCACATACCTCGCATTCACTCCTTGATCAGAAAAACGAGGCGTGCACAACATTGGCATTCCTTCACTTATGCTTTCCAAAGTCGAGTTCCAACCGCTGTGGGTCCAAAATGCTCCCACAGCAGGATGAGCCAACACTTCCATTTGAGGTGCCCATTTCACTGTCTTCCCTCTCCTTTCCAGCGCCTCAAGGAAGTGGCTTGGTGACTTCTGTAGCCACTCAGGATCGCAGACCAACCTCGGCCGGACCACCCACAAAAAGGGCTGCTCAGAGTCGGCTAGGCCTAGTGCGATCTCCAGTATTTCTGACTCGCTCAAGACCACGACGCTCCCGAAGCTCACATAGATCACGGACTTGAGTGGCTGCTCATCTAGCCAGGAGATGCAGCTTCTGTCCTCTGCTAACAAGCTGCTCGAAGAAGATGTCATGCAGCATTTGTGGAACGGACCAATCACAAAATTCGGGACCGACAAAACTTCCCGGACCGACGTGAGGGCAGGGTGCTCTAGCTCTTCGAACGTGTTGAAGATGACACCGGCAGAGCTCTTTATTACCCTAATCATGTTATCAAATAATTGCAACGCCATCTCAGGTTTCTGCAACTTGATCGCAGGGATGTCTCGAACTAGTAACGGTGGAAACTCCGTCACTGCCTCTTCAGATTGTGAACCTGATGCATGTGCAAGGAACTATAGTTTATGAGTTGAAGGATGTAAACAATATGCAAATCTTGACATTCAGAGCCGCCCAGGTGATTTTATACAGAAAATTAATGGCATTCACATATATTGCACGGATTTGTTTCTTAAGCAATTTACTAAACTGTTGCATTAGCTATAAGACGCATTAAACATTTAGGCCAAAAGAACAAAGACAGCATCAACATTAAGTACCTCACATCTCAACGGATCAATTAATAGTTATTGTGAAACTTAAAATAGCGATCTATTGTGGAATATAGCTAATTTTTATACTCACATCAACTCACTTGTGTTACAGTTATGCGATGAACAATGAGAAAATGATTTGCTAAGATGATAGCTAATCAGTACGGTTTAACACATCGTTTGATAAATTGGGTTACGGAAGTCGGTCTTAGTACTCTAAAATTTATGACAACATGATTAAAGAATTCGTATTTGACCCCTCAAATCCTTTCGCAAAAGCCGTTCATTTCAGAACTAGGGCAATGAAGAGAAAACTGTACTTTTCTGTTCATTCATCACAAAACACGCATGATAAGATCTTTTGAACCGAGAAAGAGCAGCATATACTAACTCGCACCATCTAACACCAAAAGCTTACCATCTATTGTAAAATATCCTTTTTCCTTGAGAACTGGAAGTATAGTATAAACATAAAACGACGTTGCGCCGCCGGCTGGCAACACCAAAGCACGGACCTTCAACCTCTCAGCTACATCACACGCAAACTGAACAGCGAATCCGATATCAAGCACGCGACAGGCACCGAATCACTGCCTGGCGATGACATCATTTCCTGCAGGCGTTCCTCGAAGGGGCTCGCGCACCGGGTGTTGAGGAGCAAGAGGAGGCCAGGGATGTCCGATGGGGGGGCCTCCGATCGGTCGAAGCTGTCACCGATGGATCGGAAGTTGAAGTGAGGGTGGGAGGACGGATCTGGGGCATTGAAGTTGGTGTGGAGGATGGTGATGGAGAAGCCTCGGGCGTAGAGGATCCGACCCAGTTGGAGCATCGGGTTTATGTGGCCTTGGAATGGTAGAGGGAAAAGGATCAGACGGTGGTTGTTTCTTTGGTTCATTGTGGACTGTGTTTCTTGGGTTGCTCGTCCGTGAATGGAGGGAGGTTTCCTTGAGATGTATAGAGAAGCTTTAATATCGTTGCTTCGTATGGTCTTTCCAAGTTGGGTTTATAAAACACGTCTAGTTGTTCATGCTAGTTATAATATAGGGCTCAAAAGTCGGATCCGTCATAGAGAATCGTGTAATATATACTAGGTTTCGGTGAGCATCACATGCGTCGAGAGAAGTCATGGACATATTTTAGCCACTCTAGGTCCAGAGAATTTGGGTTTGAGGCAGTTTAGCTCTTGTACAAGATATGGTTACATACGTAAGCAACGACGTTTCCTAGTATCATTTAGCAAATGGCGTCTGATGATCATCAACTAAATGACACTTGTAAATGTTGTAAAACCCATGTTAAAATTGATAAAGGTAAATGACACAAATGGTCATGAATTTTGGTTCAATGTACAATGTGATCTCTAAACTTTTAATTTATTTGATGTAATCTCTGGACTTCTGGTACTCAAGAGATAAAAAAATAATAAGGTGATTATTCCTAGTGGCATTTTTGTGAGGTCCATCCAATCTCCCTCAACCATAAATCCCTATAATCCAAGTGTAGATTATTCTAATTTGGCTGCAAAATGTTGTGACATGCAAAAACAAAATAATTTCTCAATTAACAGTTAAGATTTATCATTTAAGGATTCAACTACTTCTGAAGAACGGTTTCTCAAGAGATTACAGAATCAATCCTATATTAAGTGTACAAATTGTTATCAGCGGTCCCGCTTTTGTAGTTGCATGATTTGTTACAAAATCTTGAATGATTTTTCACTAGTGTGTAGAACCAAATTTAGAACTTCTAGCCTATAAACTTGTAATTGATGGATGGAGAATTCAAGTATTGTTTTTTATCTTTCTTTTCATTTGAAAGTTATAGGGTCGAGATGATATAATCGTAGATTCTAACACTTTTTATAAGAGCATTGAAGAAGAAAAATGGTTTGTTTTCGTAAAAAATGTGTCGAATTTAAGCATGTGAATAAGACGAGAGCCATTGTCTGTTGCACAAGCGAAGCAACAAATACCAACTCGAAGCACTCAAAACTAAATGCTTTGGTATCAGCACGCGGAATTATAAATGAAAAGAAAGGAAGTCTTCGTTTGTTCTTTCTCTTCGGCATGTAATGCAGTTACACTACCTGCACAAAGCCTGGCCATGTGAACGTTAAAAAAAAAAAAAAAACGTGCATCGAGAAGGAAGAGAATGACTTACTTTGCTTCAGCCGCGCAAAGCAATAAACGAAAGGACTCTTTGCACACTTGAAATACGTACTTTTAATGCATTCGTTCCTAGTTACTTAATGGATTGTAATGGTTAGATTTTGAGATTGAGCTAATGAGAATCGTCACGTGTTCTTCGTCATGTTTCAGTTGAAAAGTCGAATAGTTGAATATCTTGAAGCTTTGGCTGAGCTGTACGTGTGCATTTTGCAGTATGCCTCTTTCAAATTTTCTCCTGATTATAGGTAGTCCTAGAAGGCACGTCAGAAAGTAAGCTTTTCTCGGTGGAAATTGAAATCTGATACCTTGGTAAACTTTTGGAAGGACCAGCATGCTGTTTGACAGTTTATAACATGTATTTTAACTGCGACTGTGATGGATTGCATATAGATCTGGTGAAAATAAGCAGCCATTTTTGCGATCCTCTTCTTTTTATAGACTAATTTTGAATGCCATTTCATGATCCTCATCTAATAAGGTATGTTGCAGGAGAATGAAGTTCATAAGCTCCCAAACTTGAAGGACGACTATTTTGTGATAGTCTCTTGGTTTTTCGTCTTTGTTACGAGAAACTGGAGCTTACGCTAATGTATCTTTTCATTTTCCTTGAAGAGTTCTGGTTTCATGGGAGTTGTTTCCAATGTGTCTATCTTTCCATTTTCTCGAAGAGTGCAGGTTTTACTGGAGTTGCTTCCAGTGCGTGTCGCATTCTTCGAAGAACTTTTTGTAGCTTACTGTACCGGCTAGGTGGAGTATATTTTTTCTTACATCTTCGTTTCCCTTCCTATGCAGAAGCAAAGATATTATATTGTCCTCTTCATATGTTTAGGACCTTAATGCCATCCAGTTGCTCCCTCAATTTGTAAGTCCACTCTAATGGGTTTCCTCTGTCACTACAAATGGCATATAAAAGAATCAATTTCATGGATTTATGTCGCAAATAACTCATAGTAAAACTCTAACAAACTTAACTTCAAGTAAAATCAGAGGATTCTTATGGGTTAGCAAGTCATTAGCACCAAACTAAGCAAGTGAACGATTCAATCTAAAACTCTAGCTTGAGAAGTTACGCATAACTCATCTCTATTTGCTCTTGCCAAAGTCCTCTAATATTCTTTAATCTCAATCTTAAAATTAATAATCCCCTTGAAGCCCTAGTGAACTGATCAATTCGTCTTAGTGTCCCTTAGTTAACCAAAAACCCCACCCACTAAGTATATAAGAATCTCATGGTCGTGTGAGATATATCAATGGCATGGCATCGTTGTGTTTAACGTACAACTACCTACGTACCTATGCTTCATATATGCAAGAGAAACGTTAATAATAGTTTTGATTAGCAATTATAACGGCGGTGTGCATGTCATAAATATCTTAGCGTATTGGTTGTTGAAATGAAGTTATTAGAGCCTATTGATGCTGTATCTCCTCTCTTTATGAAATATGAAGAAGCCTCCCTTGTCCTCTGATATATATCAATGGCACGGCATTGTTGTGTTTAGCGGACAAATATTTTGTAGACCCATGCTTCATTTATGGAAGAGAAACGTTGATAATGTTTTTGATTAGTAATTATCACAGTAGTGTGCATGTCATAAATATCTTAGCATATTGGCTGTTGAAATGAAGTTATTAGAGCCTATTGATGTTGTAGCTCCTCTCTTTATGAAATATGAAGAAGCCTCCCTTATCGTGCCAAATTTTATACAAGTAATGTTCTCATTATAGGTACCAAATTGATGCATGTTTCAAAGCAATGAACAAACTAGTTCTATCATTGGAAAAATTTCTTTTCTGGTGAAGATGGGAAATTTAGGTGCTTGTATTGCAATTGTCATATCATAGGATGTAACAAGATAAAGAATACATATCATCGAGAATATATGCCAACTCAAGGTGCCAAGCGATTACTGGTAAACAAATTAAAAAGCACGATGAGTCACCATAACTACTTTGGCAATGACCTATCTGATCTTGACTTTTGGATTTACCGTACATTACTCTAAGATCACGAGACGGTGAAGGAAAAGCAAGGGAGGCTGGTTGGAAGAATTTCGCTATACATAGGTTCAGTAAAGACCCTATAGGACTCATGAGTGGCTTGTGCATAAGGATGATTGTAGAATGTAAACCGAAGAAACGAAAAGGGTATATTCATGAAAAGCAACTACATGTTGGCTCAAGCTCTTGACGCTTTCTTTAAACATCTTCCGTGCCTTAGAACGGGCATGATTTTGTGTTTAGTCAATGGAGTGCATTAGCCGAGGAAATCAAAGATCTAGAATGGGAGCGTCCACTCTAAAAAGAAATGTTCATGTTCTCATCTTTGAAGGCACGATTTTGGTTTCAGCCAGTGGGGGGCATTGGACATAAAATTTCAATGACATGCTTTATAATGCAGCATATTCTTTTTTCTACGATTCATTTATATTTCTGTGGTCTTATATGGAAATTAGCTCATGACTCGAGATTCGAAGTTCCTGAAAATTTGCCAATCCACAAGTTTCTAGCAATAAATCGCATAATTTCTATTTTCATCTTAAACATGTTCTTAAAGACTCTGAGGATGAATTTGTATGTATATCCTCTTGATATAAATAGATATGTGATTCACTAGGAGTAATTTTTGTAGAATTATCTAGTTCGTTAATGTGGTTCTAGTCATTTGGTGTGCTTCTAGATGATAAGAGTTATTAGCATTTCCCAAGATGTGAAGATCTTGTAATTTGGAATCTTCATCTTCAATCCTTTCCGGCACAAGGAACTTTTGGCTTTGTTGACTGACGCCTTACAAAGCCTCTTATTGGAGGCTCATCATACTCTATATTTAAACAGTACCTTGGCTCAAACGTTCTATATAGGCCTTCCTATAATGCTTTTGCTTCTTCAACAACTTATATTTGTTAGTCGAAAGTTCGGCATATATCAAGCCGCAGATTTAGGCCATTTGATGAGGTCACATTGTCTATTGTGCTTATAAAGGAAAGTGGGTTTGAGTGTATTTGTGTTAATTGTGCTGTTCTGCCTCTGATTCTGCTTGCTTTGACTACGATGAGCCGTTTAATGACCTTATATTTAGGAGGGTTAGGGGGACATTGGAGCCTCAGCTCATGCATTAGTTTACCGAAATCATGTCCCCTATCCCACTTTATTAAAGAATGTGACAAACTAGTAAGCTTGGTTTCCTTAGTTGGAATAACTAGTACTAAACTCTAGTAACTTGACTTTTATATTTGGATGAGGCATCAAGATGGTTTTGTGGTTATGGAGACTATCGCCATTGCGGAGTAGTCATCAGATACTCTTTCACGATAACATAATAGATGGAACTGCCAAAACAAAGTGGCGAACGGGTGTTTAAGGTGTGGGATGGTCAAACGTCATTGTGACATCATGAATTTCATGTTTTGATTTCAATTGGATAAGATGGGCCTTTCGTCAACGTTACTATAGTGTTTTTCTCTGAGTTGGCCACTCACGAGATAACTGGCCTATCCGGTGAAGCCATTTAGGGATTTTAAATGCAATAGACTTGAGAATTCGACCAGGAATCGACTACTCGACCGTGCTACTCTGCAAGGGTCATTACGGCATTGTCAAAATCGATTAGTGATCAGAGATAGGTCAATTCGACTGAGATGTGTGATCAAGTGTGGGTGATGCCACATGATTGCAAAATTCTCATCGATCGGCACTAAACCGATTTTCTGTCTTTTTGGGTACCATGTGCCCGTATTTGAAACATTGAGATTTTCACGATTATCGAGAGTTGCCAATGGGTCGGATGGGTTCATTGTGGTTTGAAGAAAATCGACCACAGGTCAATCGCATCAAAAAATTCCTAAAAGCTACCAAATAGGTAAGGTCACACTAAAAGTGCGTTTGATTGAAAATAACCACGAATTTGAATTCGATTTCAAAAATTGAAAGTCCTGTCGTGTCATGAGTCATTCTGGGAACGTTGACTCACCTTTTGAGGAAATTCCGGTGAGTTCGGGATTTTTACGGAAAACCGGATCGGACAATGTGGAAAATGAGTGGAAATTCGGATTGGCTAATTTGAAGAGACTCTTGGCATTTGGTGTAAGTAAATCGGTGGATGGAAGTTGTTTGGGCTTTTTCTGAATTCAAATTGGACCTCAACCGGATTTGTTTGTTCAGAAAATTGAATACCGAGAAATATGAAATGGAAGTCGGTTTTGAAGAAAATTCGCGGGATTAAAGGACCGTCTTCAATTGGATTTCGAATGTTTAAGTCGGTTGAGAAATTGATCCTAGGGTGACCAATTGACACAGTGGTTTTGAAATGGATCAAGAATTGTATTTGTGGTTTTGTTTTATTTTTCCTCCTCCTCTTGGACCCACGCCCCCACACGCACACCCATCTCAGCCGACTACCCTGCAGATTTGGTCTCTCTTTGCCTTATTTCATTGACTTTTATTCAACCTTATCTCCCCCTCTTCTCTTCATCCTTATCCGCACGCCCTCCTCATGGCCGACCGTCCCCTGCATTCTTATCTTTCTCTCTCTCGTTTGTCTCGCACGAAACCCCCCGGCAGTCTTCAATTTCTTCTTTTCCTTTGACCGATCTCCTCTTATCATTTTCTCTATTTTTCTTCTTCCATACGTTGCCCACCGAAGCCTCTGCATCTCTCTCTCCGCTCAGCCCTCATCTCACGATCTCACGAAGCTGCTTCCGTTTTCTTCGTTCGTGGCCGCACAACCGAAGCAGCTCTTGCGCCATCTTCAGTCCACTTCTCCAGCGAAACCATCTCCGCCGAGGCAAGTTTGAAAGCCCCTCTTCAATCAGCAGCCCACAGTTTGGCCAGAAGCCCAGCCCGTGAGCAAGAAGCCCACGCAGCAGTCCAGCTCAGCCCACAAACTAATGGATTTCAGCCCGCGAGCTCAGCTCCATTCAAGCCCACGAGCCCAAATGAATTCAGTCTATCAAAAGTCCAGCGAATTTTTGAGGCCCAAGCCCGCGAAGTCAGGCCCACTGAATCAGTGGACTCAGCCCAACTCGAGCAGCGAGCTTGTAGGCCGATTTGCCCCGGTTTGACCCCGGTTGGCGGACCCGCTTTGGACAAGATTGACCCTTGTCACGTGCTCGTCGATTTGGTCCGATCGGCTCGTTAATCAATTGAGTTTTACTCACTAATGCTTTCTTAGTTTGCTAATTATGCCTAAGGGTTGATTAGATTTAATTAAGTGCAATTATGTGGCTAGATTAGTTTAGAACAATTAAATTAGTGACTTAATGATGCATGTTAGGTGGTTAGACTTAGTCATTAGCAAGTAGAGAAGTATTATTATTTATTGAATGCATATCGGGATTTTTCCCGACCCGTTTCGAGCTCCAATTAGGCAATACGGGCCTAAATTGGATTTTTAGTATTTATTTATTAATTTTCGAAATTAATTATTTAATTAAATATTTTTCAAAAATTAGGCAAGGATAGCCGACGACCGAAATTTCGATCGATTGTTGTGGTGCAGTCCGTTTATTTATTTGAGCTCTACATTTCGTGGAATTGATTTGATTGTGCAATTTTAGTGATTTATCCCAAATTGAATGAAATTGAATGATTGATTGGTTGATGGCCGAGTGTTATTATTTAGCATCGATAATACTGTAATGAACTGTAAAGCCGAGGGAACTGTGAAAGTGAATTGGGGAAATTCTTGGCTGAAACCAATCAGGAACGAAGTAATGAGACATACGTGGTTCGGTGATTAAATGATATCACTGGTGAAAACGGCGCCTTAAAGAACGCATGAGTGCTGTCTATTACATGCAACAGTATGGACATATGTGGTTCGATGATGGAGGATATCACTGGTGAAAACAGCGCCTTAAAGAACGAACGAGCGCTGTCCATTATACACGTCACCTTGGCGGAAGCAGCGCTCGAGAGCATTAATGAGGCTCTGTGACTAAGTGTACCGCTAGAGATTATCGTGATTGGTAATTGGTACGTCACCCTGGCGAAAAAGATGCCCGAGAGCATTCATCTGGCTCTGTGACTGGGTACCCAAATGGAGATTATAAAGTATGGTGTTGATCTATCCGAGAGGTGGTCTGAATGACATGTAATCAACTATGTCGATTGATCATTGTTTTGATATGATATTGTGAATTGGTTGATTGAATGGGAATGGCCATGAGTGGTCTTGTTGGCATGTGATCGACTAGGTCGATTTGATCGATACTTCGATCTGTGATGTGAGTGCTTGGGTGCCTATTGAATTGTGCTCATATGCAGGTGGAATCTGAGGCCAATGTAAGTCCTTTGACTTGTGTTGTGCATAGGCAGCCCTAAGGTGTATTAGTTTACTAATCAGGTCTTAAGGGGTTGAATTTGCTGAGACGTAGTCTCATCCCGGTTTGGGGAAAACATTTCAGGACCCTAATGAAGAACCTGAGGAGAAAGAACTCGAAGAGGAGTGTGAAGGAAAACCCCGAGGATGATCTAGAGTAGGATCCTGATGACTGTTGCTGTAGAATCTAGTTGAGTAGAAACCAACCCTTTTAGCATGGTTTGTATATGTACATGTATGACTGAGTCATTATAGATGTACATAAGGATGTTGGTTTTCAGGTTCAATTTTCTAGTCCTACTTATATATCCCATTACTTTATTATCTGGGTTTTTTTTTTTTTATAACTGTTTTCGCATGTGCTATTAAGAACCAAAGGGTCGGCGATATGTAGTCCTGGGATATCGCAATTTAAAATCGACCAAATGTAAGAGATGTGCGTGTGCCTGAGGATCGGGGCGTGACAGTCATTATGTATTACTCACTTCCTACAATCCAACCTAAGGGTGTAGATGTTATCGCAAATAAGTAAGTAGTAGTGGCGTGTTGAGCTGGGAGCCAGCTAGCCTTGATATGAGTATCCATGTCAAGTTATGGCACATTGTGTGTTGTCTTCTTGTGTGTAATTGTGATAGCTTGAATTTTCAGAATTTGTTTTCAATTAAATAAATCGGGCATTTCATCGATGCGTCGATAGTGCCATTCTTTCAGCTGATCACTCATGAGATAACTGAACTATCTGGGGAGGCAATTAAGGAATCTAAATGCAATGGATTTGAGAATTCGACCAAAAATCGATTGCTTGACCATGTTGGTCTGCAAGGGTCATTACGACACTATCAAAATTGATTAGAGATTAGACCACTTGATTGCAAAATTCTCATCGATTGGCACTAACTTGATTTTCTGACATTTTGGGTATCCTGTGTATGTAATTGAAACCTTGAGATTATCACGACAATCGAGAGTTGCCAATGTATCGAAGATGTACATTGTGACTTGAGATAAATCGATTACGGGTCAATTGTACCAAAAATTCCTAAAAGTTACCCGGTAGATTAGGCCACGCTAAAAGTGCGCTAGAATGAAAATAACCGTGAATTTGAACCCGATTTCAGAAATCGAAAGTTCTGTGGTATCACAAGCTATTTTGGGAACATTGACTCATCCTCCAAGAAATTTTCAGAGATTCCGAGATTTTTACGGAAAATCGATTCGGACGTTGCGGAAAATTAGTAGAAATTCGTACGGGCCAAATTAAAGAAAATTTGGACTTCTAAGCTAAGCCTTTGGATGTCGGACTTACGAGAAAATTGTTTGGGATTTTTCTTCAGCGAAATTGGATCTCAATTTGAGAAATTGAGTGAGGAGATTGAAGACCAAAAATGGAAATTCGGAGCTTTGCAAGAAACTTAATTTTTGACTTCAATTTGGACTATTTTGATGGAAAATTGGGTGGAAAGTAATAGGGAAGACACGTAATCAATGGAAAGGATAAATGTTTAACCTTGGGCCCCTCCACCTTGGCTTTCCTTGCACGACTCTTCGCCGACCTCTCCCCTTCGCAGCTCCTTTTCATTTTCCCCCCTGTTGTTCGGTCATCTTCTTCCACCCACCTCAGTTCACAATTCCTCACCTACAGCTCATGCTTCCCCCACTCACACACGGCCACCTCCACCATCGATTCTCCTCTGCAGGCCACTTCTCCAAGCTTGGTCAACTAAAGAAATTTCCCCAACCAGATTGTTGACCGTAGCAGAAGCCAACCGTCCGAAGCAGCTGCACCGAAGATCAGCATCCCCTTCTCGTGTCTTCTGTTCTGTCGAAGCCAGCCAGCAAGGGTCGATCGACCCCAATTTCCCCACGCGTCCATGAACTTCATTTCCACCGAACCGCCTGCTGCCATATCCACTTCTTCGTGTTCCCCTTGCTGCGCGTCCCTTCATCCACCGAGACTGCAGCCACTTCACGGTCAACAAACCAGCGTTGAAGACCACCGAAGCCGACCGCCCTCAGCTCCACGCGGCCAGCTCGCCTTCAGCTCCTTGGACGCCAGCGACGCTTGCTCATCCATGCGTCTTCAGCTTCGATCGAACGGCCCCAATTCCACTGGTTTTCCCTCAGCCGAGAAGCCCAGCCCACCGAGTCTCCATCCTCTCGCTGCCAGCACGCCTCCGCCAGTGAAGTCTAGCAATTCTTCAGCCCAGTCCGCAAGTGCCTTCAGCAGCCCATTTGAAGTCTACGGCCCATTGGATTTTGGCCCAGTCTTGTGAAGCCCATCAAGATCAGAATCCTGCAATTTTGAGGCCCAAGCCCGCAAAGTCAGCCCACTTCAAGCCCGGTCCAAATCCAAAGCAAATCTCAGATTGGACTGAGATTTGTTGGGCCCGTTTTAGGCTTGGCCCGAGAGTTTGCCGACGCTGCCGAAAATTAGGATTTCGGCCGCCGTCGTCGTCTGTAAATCATGTGAACCGGTTTTTTGCAATTAACCGGTGATTTTATACTCTAAACTCTTCTTAGTAGGTTAATGACGTCTAAGGGGTGTTTAGATTTATTTAAGTATAATTAGTTTAATTATTATTTTCATTAGTAAATTAGGTTAGTTAGATTATTCAATTTAGTGGTTAGAGACTTTAGTAAATTAGGTTAGTATATGTTGTTATTTAGTTAGAATGGTTAGAATAATTTATTTAGTTCAATAGGTGGTTAGATTAGAATTATTTAGCATAAGTTAGCAGTTTTTAGTATTTAATTAATTAATTTAATTAATTTCAGTAATTATTAAATTATTAAATATTTTTAAGAAATTAGGCTGGGGTAGTTGGTGATTGGAATTTCGGGCCGATTGCAATGGTGTGGTTAATTTATGCAATCGAGTGTTAAATTGTGAAAATTGAGTGCTGATTGGAAATTTGATCAATTATTCTAAAATTTGTGAATTTTCAATATTTATCTAGAAAATCCCAGGTGTCGAGTTTTAAACACCAAAAATGGTTTTATATACTATACAAACCAGTGGGATTTTGAAAAGAATGTTATGAATTTTCCGGTTTCAATTTGATCGTTCTGTGAAAGCTAGTATGAGCACCTAGAGGGGGTGAATAGGTGTAAAAACAATTTGTTGAGATAAGTGTGCAGCACTAATCAACAATAGATTATGAAGATGAAATTTGCTTCTTGTAAACAAAACGAGTTATGATCAAAGTAAAAGAGCGTAGAGAAGAGAATATGAACACATAGATTATAGTGGTTCGGCTTAATCCAAGTCTACGTCCACTCTTCCGTACTGACAGCCTACTGGCTGGATTTTACTATGAACAAAAGAGTTTATTACAGAAAAGCTCTTCCTTGATTCCATAGTGTAGAGACTTTGCTACACTTTCTCAAGGTCTCTCAAAGATATAAACTTTTTTTGCGTACAAAAATTCGCTCAACAGTTTAATTGACAAAGAACAAGGAGCTTCAGACTTTGGAATTCTTCTATCGCGCACCCACTCGAACAACTAGAACGTCTTCATTATATACTCCTTTTATGGCATTACACCTGCTGGCACTTACCAAATGAATTCTTCCAATCTACCCATTGGACATAATCAATTAGGAAGATCTTCGAACTATTTAAGGAACATGACGATAGCCCATCAATCTTGCTTGCCCATACAATTAGGATCTTGGTTTCCATAAGTAGAACCTTCCAAATATACTTCACCAATCAACGGATCCAAAATCCCTGAATCTATCTTGATTTGAATAATGGATTCCGACATGCTATATCCAGCCAAGAGATCTTCTTCAGTTGACAAAATCAAATCCTTAACGAAAATCTTCGTTTCGGATAAGCCTTCTTCGACGACCTTAGAAACTGTCGATGAGGATAGACTTTGAGTCTTGAGTCTAGTAGTTTGGAGGTCTTCAGACTTTGATAGAAGAGTCTGCAAGTCTTCAGACTAGACTGATGGAAATGTTTTGTCAACTTCAAAACACTCAATGAAGTTTTCTCCAACAATCTCCCCATTTTTTGATGGTGACAAAACTTTCTTACAGATTTGGATAACTTTGACCTGCAAAAACATTACTCAAGCAAACAAGAATATCTCACAAAGGATAAATGGCTTAATAAAGATATCATTAGAATCTGCATCCACAGAAAATAAGTTAGTTCTGTAAATGAGCCATGCCATGAGATATCAATAGTGCTTAAGATAAACAAACGTTCAAACAGTGAAATCTAAATCAAGTCCATATCCAAACAACCAAACACAAAAGTCAAGTCAATTAAACATAATCGACACAAAAGTTCAAAAAGTAAAGTGAGTTCAAAGTTTAAAATCAAATCTGCACCACATCTCTCCCCCTTTTTGTCATCATTAAAAAGATAGAGATGAAAAGAGTATGACTTTAAGATTGCTTGGGAACACGAACAAGTTGGAAATCTCCCATTGACTAGACAATCCCTTCTAGCTTCTTCAAATCCTCCTTCAGTTGTGCCATATCTTCACCCTTAGCATTTGCTTGAACTTGAATAGCAAGGGCATTGATATGATCATGCAAAGAAACTGAAGAGGTTTGACCTGCATTTTGCAAGTTCTGTACTTCGCATCCCAAAGCATAAATCTAGCCTCTCATCTCCAAAAGAACATCAAGAATTCTGCGAAAGTCTGCCGAATTGTCGGTCTGAGTACTTGCCTCTACACGATCGAGACAGAGTGTTGGCAAATGATGGCATTTCAGCACGATCACGCAGATTGGGCGATGAAACCTCATGTCCTTCTTCAGGAAATTGAGTGGCATAGATGTCCTCTGGATCTGCTGGAGAACGACTTACTCCTTCACTAGTGGCAGGGAATGAGGACGTTCCTCTTTTCTCAGGATCTCCCCCTATTTCCATGCCTTCAGGTGGAGAAAAATGTTCCTCATGTTCTACTTCCTCTTCTTCTTCCTCAATTCTTTCCTCCTCTGTATCTCTCTTCTCTGCTTCTTTCTCAAAATTTTCTCTCTCTCCAGTCCTCTGTTTTGTCTCATCCTTTTCTTTTTCTTGTCTCACCGTCGATTCTGAAATAGAACAACTCAAGTTCTTCAATGCCATCGCAGAAATTGTGACATCATCCTCATCCTCTTCATCCTCAATGATGAGTGCTCTTCTTTTCTTGGATGGAGCAACCATGGCCTCCTTCCATTTTCGCTTTGCCACGGAAGAAACTAAATGAGTCTTGACAGGGGTTTTCTCCTTGAGCTGTTCTAGAGCCTTAGTAAGTTCCTTCAGACGCATTTTTGAGACCATTCGCAGTCCCACCACCATTTGATCGCACGTTCGAACACAAAAAATATGGGGAGGCTGAACGTTCAAATGTCTGAATAACTTAGTCACAAGAGCTGGATAAGGAAGTTGACCCTTGTCCTTCACCACTATCATGTACATGTGGAACATAATAGTGTGTGGAAGAGAGAATTTCTTACCAGCATTGATGGCGTACATCAACTTTGCTTCCGAGTTTGAAACGTCGGTTTTTGAGGTTGATTTTGGTCTAAGACAGTTGATTACTATCTTGTGAAGCAAAATGTTGGACGCATTCATTCTCAAATAGGAAATCTTTCCTTCCGTCCTTCTATCTTGAACAAGCTCCAACGTTGCACGAGTAATAGACACATTGATAGGTTGATATCTCCCTCTTTCAACCCCAATCACATCAGCCAACGTATTCATGTCAACCACATAGTCTTGATCGCGGACACTAAAAGAGAATCTATTCGCATCCAAAAAACCGAGATTCGAATAGAAATAGGCAGCAAGTTCAGCATAAGCTTTTGTAGATTCAAAACAAAACTGTTCGAGTTGAAGAAGAATGAATTTTTCCTCAGATTGACATTCACAGAGTCAAGAAAGTCAAAGTCCACACTTCTAGGGTTTATTACCCCACGCTTCAGCAACTTTGAGTACAGTTGCTTGTGTTCCACCGATCAAAATAAATCCATCCTTTTGCTTCAGATTTTCGCTGCAACACACATTCTCGGTTTAAACTGACTGTACAATTTGTCATCATCGTTTCCATCTAGTTGATTAAACCCTCCAACCCGTGGATCACTTGGGATATTCGCCAAGGCTTCTTCCGCCGACCCTGTAGGGGCAATACCCAAACGTTCCATGGTGCGTAAGAAGAAAGTTTCATTTCTATACCCTTTGTCCTTAAGAAATTCATCAATGTAGTTCAACGGAGTACCACTCCTCTTCAAAGCACGGTATAGCTTATAGGTAAAAGATGGCTTATGAATACTCACGGGCTCTGCGTCTTCGATGATTTCTTCCTCTTCTCGATGTGCAACATCCTGAGGTCTAGATGGAGGAGATGGACGTTGCTGAGAATGTTGTGGGCTCTGTTGCTATCTAGGAGATTCTTCTTCTTCGGTGAGATCAAAGTGCGTAGGCCCCTCACGCATTTGCCGTGGTCCCCTATTCGCGATCCTCGAAGACTTCCTTTGAGACGACATCTTCCATAGTCTTTGAAAGATTCCAAGCTTGTTTCCCAAGAAAGATGAAAACTTTTTTGAGGATTAAACAAGAGAAGAAGACAGAAGTGGAAGATCGGTGCTCTCTTAGGGTTTTTGTGAGTAAAACGAATAAGAACCGACAGTATATAAGGCAGTCAAAGCGAGGCATACGAAACATCGTAAAAAAAAATATAAAAATACCTTTTAAAAAACAAATAACTGTCTTTTAGATAACTGTCATTTCAAAAATAACTTCTTTTCCGAAAAGGTAGGTTTGCAATAATCAAAAACTGGGAAATAACACCAATCAATTTCGGATGATCGTACCTTTTCAAGATTTGATCAGAGAAATAAATTTCTAAAATAGAAATAACTTACAGTCGTAGATCTTGATTGATTGAGTCTGAGAATCTTTAGACTTTCAATCCTAAGTCTAAATTTCCTGAGACTTTAAGATATTGAGTCTGGAACGAATAACTTCAAATTGATTTTTCTCCAAAGGCTTTGTAAATATATCTGCTAGCTGATTCTTTGAATCAATAAACTGAATTGAAACTTCTCCATTTTGAACATGATCTCTAATGAAATGATGTCGAATCTCTATATGTTTTGCTCTTGAATGAAGAATCGGATTCTTGATGAGATTGATTGCGCTGGTGTTGTCACATTTGATCTCATTACATGAATCTTCAATTCCAAAAGTCTCTTCATGTGAAAATCTTGAGGTTTTTGTTGTTTTATCCACAGAATTTGTGAACAACAAGGCTTCGTAAATATATACGCAGTTGATTCTTTAAATCAATAAAGCGTATCGAAACTTCTCCATTTTGAACATGATCTCTAATGAAATGATGTTTTCCAAGTCTCTCAGCTATTGTTTTATCCACAGAATTTGTGAACAATAACTTCCAAGAGCTACATACTCTGTTTCTG
The DNA here is from genome assembly GCA_017140615.1 of Eucalyptus cladocalyx. Taxonomy (NCBI): domain Eukaryota; kingdom Viridiplantae; phylum Streptophyta; class Magnoliopsida; order Myrtales; family Myrtaceae; genus Eucalyptus; species Eucalyptus cladocalyx. The sequence continues at coordinate 10,498,784 of CM029519.1, forward strand.
CCATAGAAAGAGCTACTATACTTTGCTTCATTGAAAACCAAGATATTGTCATGCTTCCAAGTAGTTGACAAGTGCCCGAGGTGCTCTTTCTATCAACTCTGCAATCAACTAGGTCTGCGTCTGAGTATCTAAGAAAAGTGAAGTCTCATTCTTTAGGATACCAGAGACCCAAGTTTGAAGTTGAGGCAATGTATTTGATAATACGCTTTGCAGCACTTAAATGAGATTCTTTAGGATCTGATTGAAATCTGGCACAAATACAAACACTAAACAAAATGTCAGGTCTAGAAGTAGTTAAATAAAGAAGTGAACCAATGATACTCCTGTATAACTTCTGGTCTACTTTCTTTCCTTCTTCATCCTTGTCCAGCTTCAAAGAACTTGACATTGGTATGTTAGTCTTTTTGCAATTTTCTAGTCCAAACTTTTTGACAAGTTCTTTAGCATATTTTTCTTGATGAATAAAGATTCCTTCCTTTAGTTGTTTCACTTGAAGCCCGAGAAAGAAGGTTAGCTCACCCATCATGCTCATTTCAAACTCATCATGCATAGACTTAGAAAATTTCTTGCACAGATTTTCATTAGAAGATCCAAAAATAATATCATCAACATAAATTTGAACAAGTAGAAAACTTTTGCCTTCTCTTTTGATAAACAATGTAGTATCTACTTTACCTTTGACAAAACCATTTTGAATTAAAAACTTACTTAGTCTGTCTTACCAAGCTCGAGGTGCTTGCTTTAAACCATATAAAGCATTTTTTCAATCTGAATACAGAATCTAGTTTCCTTGGGTCTTCAAAACCGGGTGGTTGTTCCACGTAGACTTCCTCTTGGATAAATCCATTTAGGAATGCACTTTTGACGTCCATTTGGAATAACCTGAAATTCTTATGACAAGCAAAAGCAAGTAATAATCCGATTGCTTCTAAAGTGCAATAAGTCTCATCATAGTCATCCTTCTTCTTGCGTATATCCCTTGGCCACGAGTCTTGCTTTGTTTCTTACGACCTTTCCTTTCTTGTTCATCTTGTTCCTGAAAACCCATTTAGCTCCAATGATGGATTTATCTTTCGGTTTAGGAGTCAACTCCCAGACATCATTGATGCTGAATTGCCTGAGTTCTTCTTGCATAGCTTCAATCCAACTTTCATCAGATAAAGCTTCTTCTATGCTCCTGGGTTCTATTTTAGAAATAAGAGCCACAGCACTAGACTCTTCACGCATTTTGGATCTTGTGCGAATTCCTTCATTAATATCACCAATAATAAGATATTTGGGATGACTGGACTTATGCTTCCAGTTGCTGGTTGATTTGACAGATTGTTGATCTTTTTCCTCATTTGAATCTTCGTTGATCATTTGTTGCTCATCTTCTGAAGGTTGAACTGCTTCTAGAGATTTTGATTTTGTAGAGTCTAGAGCAGGTTCGGATTCTTCAAGATGAGTATGAATCGATTGATTTTGCATATAGTCTTGGAATTTGACATTCATTGATTCCTCCACAGATTGAGTCTTCTTGTTGTAAACTTTGTAAGCTTTGCTTGTGATAGAATATCCAAGGAAAATACCTTCATCTGATTTTTCTTCAAACTTACCAACTCGATCATTTGCATTTTTCAATATAAAACATTTACATCCAAACACATGAAAATAAGAAATGATAGGCTTCTTTCCTTTGAATAACTCATAGGGAGTTTTCTCCAGAATAGGCCTTAGAAAGACTTTATTAATAATATAACATGTTGTAGAAACTACTTCAGCCCAAAAACGTGAAGAGATGTTACTTTCAATTAAAAGAGTTCTAGTCATTTCTTGAAGCGACCTATTCTTTCTTTCCATGACTCCATTTTGCTATGGAGTATATGGAGAAGAGAACACATGCTGAAAACCAGATTCATCACAAAATTTTGTAAAGTCTTGATTTTCAAATTCACCTCCATGATCTGTCCGTATACTTGAAATAACATACCCTTTCTCAGTTTGGACCTTTTTAGCAAACTTTGTAAAATAATGAAAGGTTTCAGATTTACTTGCCAGGAAATATACCCAAGTGAATCGTGAATAATCATCCACAATCACTAAACAGTATTTCTTACCTCTAATGCTTTGAGTTATGGTTGGTCCAAAGAGATCCATATGCAAGAGCTAAAGTACACGATTAGTGGAAACTTGATTTATTGGTTTGAATGAGTTTCTTACCTGTTTTCCCAATACACATGGTGTGCATAGATCAGACTTTTGATATGACAGATTGGGTAGTCCACGAACAAGTTTCTTTGCTGAAATTTTGGCTATTTGCTTCATATTGATATGCCAAAATTTTCTATGCCATAAGTTTACTTCTTCTTGAATTGAGATTAGACATTGGGTTTCATCTGGTTTGACATCCAAGAAATAGATATTTCCATCTCTTCGACCCGTGAAAGACTGAGAGGAGTCTTTACTGGTTCTTGAACATGTTCCTGAACAAATTCCTTCTTGAAAGTTGATTTTGAAACCGGTGTCGCATAGCTAACTGATACTTAGCAAATTGTAGTTTAGTCCTTTTACTAAGGAAACATTACTGATTCATGAGGCTTACAGTCTTTACAGTTCTATATCCCACAATTCTTCCTTTGTTGTTTCCTCCAAATGAAACATTTCCACCATTAACTTGAACAAACTTTATAAATCTCATGTCATATGCCTTGAGCATCCACTATCCATGTACCATTTAATCTTTTTCTTGATAGTGACCTGCATTTAGAAAAGAGACTCAAGCTTTCTTTGGTACCCATATTTTCTTGGGTCCATTGGTGTTAGTGTTATAAACGGTCTTTGCCCATACCTTCTTAACATGTTTCCAAACCATAGGACATTCTTTCTCAAAATGATCTAAGCTATTGCACTTAGAACAATTAAGAGCACTACGACCTACAGGTTTTACAAAAACTTTTTGGAAATGATTTTTGTAAGCATCTCTTGTAGGTCTTTGCTTAATTATTTCCTTTACTTTTGGAAAATCAATTAGATGAATGGTTTTAGCAGTCATTCCTAAACCTGATTTGTTGAAATAGGGTCTTTGTACTGAAAGAATTTTTTCAAGTTTCTCAAATCCTATAGAAAATCTTTTAGAAATATTTGAGATGTCATTTTTCAAGAATGCATTTTCTTTTGAAAGATTGTCTGCATTTTCTTTCAAAATAGTAACACTTTTGTCTAGACTTTTGACATTTTCTTTCCAAACACTTTCATGTTGCTTTAGTGTAGAGTTTTCTCTTTTGAGTTTGGAAATCCTTTTAAGAGAGGTTTTGAGACTAAGACACAATTCATCAATGTATCTAGAGACTTTAGAAGGAATATCCAAATTACTTACCTCAAATTCACTGTCTAAATCTGAGTTTATCTCGGAGTTTGAATCTGAGTCTAATTGTGCCATGAGACAAATATTGGCATAATCATCATCACTTTTTTCACATTCTGTATCACTCCAAGTTTCTGCTTTGAGTGTCTTTCGATATTTCTCAGATTTTCCTTTCTTTTTCCTCAGAATGGGACAGTTGGGTCTGATGTGTCCATTTTTCTTACATTCAAAACAGACTACATCTCTATTAGATTCATCATCCTCAACAGACTTAGTCTGTTGCTTTTGAAAACTTTGTTACTTTTGAAAACTTTGTTTCTTTAGATTGAATCTTCTCCCCTTTCTATTTAGCTTTCTGAATCTTCTTATCATGAGAGCAAGCTCCTCATCATCCAGATCGTCTTCAGAATCTATGACATCAGAATCATTATTAGATTTTAATGTAATGGATTTCTTACCTCTAGGATCTTCATCTTCATTGATTCGCTCCACTTCATAAGACTAAAGAGTCCCAACTAATTCATCGATAGAAAGTGACATAATTCTTTGTGTCTCCCTTATTGAGGTCTTTATGTGATTCCAATTCTTGGAGAGTCCACGCAGTAGCTTGTTTACTTTCATGAGATCAGAAATTGGTTGACTTTGATTTTAAAGACCATTCACGATTTCTATAAAACGATTAAACATGTCAGTGATAGATTCTCTTGATTTCATTTTGAATGCTTCGTATTAACCGAGCAAAGTGTTGATTCTAGTTTCTTTCACTCGATCAGTTCCTTCATAGGTGATGTGTAATCTATCCCAAACTTCTTTAGTTGTAACACAAGATTATATTTTATTATATTCAGTAGGTGATAATGTACAATATAATAAATAAATTGCTTTGCATCAAGAGCTTGTATCTCGGTTATCTCTTCTTGAGTCATTTCGCTAGACTCAACGGCTTCTTTTCCTCTTTCTGAGACAAATGCAGCTTTAGGAATAATTCCATTGTCTACCACATCCCATTCTAGAGGATCCTTTGATCTTAGAAATGCCTTCATCTTGTTTTTCCATATGTTGTATTCATTTCCATCAAAGTAAGGTGGTCTGGTATTGCTTTGCCCTTCAACTAGTCCTAGAGCCAGCATACTAGCCATAGATCTTTAACTCTGAAGTAAAACACTTCAACTTAAGTGAGTACACATGTTCTGATACCAATTGTGAAAACTAGTATGAGCACCTAGAGGGGGTGAATAGGTGTAAAAACAATTTGTTGAGATATGTGTGTAGCACTAATCAACAATAGAAAGGAAATTCATCTTTTGTAAACAAAACGTGTTATGATCAAAGTAAAAAAGCGTAGAGAAGAGAATATGAACATAGAGATTATAGTGGTTCGGCTTAATACAAGCCTATGTTCACTCTTCCGCACTAACAGCCCACCGGCTGGATTTCACTATAAACAAAAGAGTTGTTACAGAAAAGCTCTTCCTTGATTCCATAGTGTAGAGACTTTGCTATACTTCCTCAAGGTCTCTTAAAGATATAAATTTTCTTTTGCGTACAAGATTTCGCTCAACAGTATAATTGACAAAGAACAAGGAGTTTCAGACTTTGGAATTCTTCTATCGTTCACCCACTCGAACAACTAGAACGTCTTCCTTATATACTCCTTTATGCCATCATACCCGTTGGAACTTATCAAAGGAATTCTTCCAATCTACGCGTTGGACATAATCAATTAGGAAGATCTTCGAGCTATTTAAGGAACATGACGATAGCCCATCAATCCTGCTCGCCCATACAATCAGGATCTCGGTTTCCATAAGTAGAACCTTCTAAGTATACTTTGCCAATCAACGGATCCAAAATCCCTGAATCTATCTTGATTTGAATAATGGATTCCGAAATGTTATATCCAGCCAAGAGATCTTCTTCAGTCGACAAAATCAAATCCTCAACGAAATTCTTCGTTTCGGATAAGCCTTTTTCGACGGTTTTAGAAACTGTCAATGAGGATAGACTTTGAGTCTTGAGTCTGGCAGTCTGGAGGTCTTCAGACTTTGATAGTAGAGTTTGTAAGTCTTCATACAAGACTGATGGAAACATTTTGTCAACTTCAAAACACTCAATGAAGTTTTCTCCAACAACCCCGTCGTGAGCTCAAATTTTCAAGCTTGTTAAGTGAAGGACCTGGAGTCAAGAGGATGTGATTTGAAGTATATGTTAGTTAGGACAGTTTCTTTTTGGAAAGACAGTTTGTGTAGTCTTTTGATAATAGATTTTGTACATGACTCAGTGTATATATAAAAGTGTGGTTTGTTTGTGAAGTTGTTGTCCTGCTTTTCTATCCCGAGATGATTACTGTTAGGAGATTTCTTTTCGCTTCCACATGTGCAATAAAATGAAAAAGGGTCGGCGACTCGTCCTGGGAAGTCACAAATTATTATCAACTAGGTAGGGATGGGCACGCGCTTAGAACTTGAGGCGTGACAGTAACCATTGAAGGATAGTTCACCATGTAAATGCCTATGCTCATATTGGCATGTTTACAGAGAATTGCTTGCCGTATGCTGCAAATGCCTAGTTTATTCTCGTATTGATTTGAACATCTATTTTGTTTGAGAATAGTTGTTTTGTTCTTTCCACATAGGAATGTCAAAACATGCCCTTTCCTTGATTCAACCCTTGACTTGAAGGCAGCTGGAGACAATTTTTAGTACTAATGGTTCTTTAGATGGCTTGCTTGTGTTATTTGCATCTAGAGCTATTTGTAAATTAATACAATTCGCTTTGAGAGCATCCATTCGCAATTCTGGTGGCTCTTTCCCACTTTAGATGAAATTTGGGGGTTTCCTTCTTCTTCTTTTTTCTTCATTTTTTCTTTTGCATTGATAACACTATGTTTAGGCTTTGTGGATACGATTGTGTTTAGGCTTAGCCAAACATGGATACATGCATGACTCATGTATATTTAGGCCGATCGAAACATTATGGATCGTCTTGAGTCCATTGACTTGTTCTATAGATTGAACAAAATACTTAATAATGTGGTTTGATAATATTCGGTCAAATAGAATGTTTGTGATTGTAGATGCCAGCATACTCTTTGAGAAATTTACGTCTTAGCTTTCTTAGCGGTGCCTCCTTTATCTGCTCTAGGATTAACTATAGGGGAAACCCTATTTCCTTGTTTGGAAATACAATGTTATTTTGGTGCCACTTTATAATTGGCAAGTAAGGTTGGTTGAAGATTCATAGACATCTTCATTGTTCCTTTAAGTGCCTCCCTTTAGACGTTCTTATCCTCAATTACCACATGATGAGTGATTAATGCTTTCGCTAGTGTACTTGTTATATTCATGTTTACTATATTTGTATAGATCTTGCTTTGACATCTTTTATACTCGTGATGTTCATTGATGTTTTGCTTGTTACAGACGAGGACAGGTTATGCAATTAAGAATCACCGGAATGTGAGTTTGAAAAACAAGCAGGCAAAGCAAAGCGAGCCTTGAGCTCGTCGGCGTTGGCGAGCTAGGCGAGCTCAAGGCTTGCCTATGGTTGGTCACCGGCTGTTGTCGTGGCTGGCGGTAGGCCAAAGAAGAAGAAGAAGAAAAAAAGAAAAGAGAAAAAGAAAATTAAATATTATATTCTTTAAAAAAATAATTAAATTTTTTTAAATAAAAAATAATTAAATTCAATTTTTTAAAAATAATTATTTTAAAATTTATAAAAATTTTCCATTAAATTTATATATATAAAAGATTTTTTAGGTTTCATTAAATGGATCGAGTATGAGTCGAGTATAAGTTAGGTCGAGTATGAGTAAAAAATTTTGCATTATAATAAATGGGTTATAAATAGGTTAAATGGGTCAATTTAAGTCGGACCATTTATGACCCAACCAAAACCTGATTCGACCCACCAGTTTAATGGGTCTATTTATTACCCAGTGATGGTCTTGAAAATAATTCTGGCGCTTCAACTGTGGTGCCCCTCCGGGGACCTTTAGCATAGGCTCCTGGGGCAGAGTTTGGCATCCAACATTTTCTCAATAGCCTGCAGACACTAGCCCCCTACTCTCTCTCTCTCTCTCTCTCTCGTGCTCTGCACACGATCATTTCTATCGTATTCTCTTTCCTTCGTTCCCTCTATGAGGAAGTGGTAAAAGAGAACCTCTTTCCTCTCCAGCAAACACTTTCAAAATTTGAATCTCTTTCTTCCTCTTAGATTTGGCTACTTCGCACTTGTTGCTTCTCCGACGTTCGTCAAGCGGTCATTCTCCTACCGTAGTCGGCAAATGCTGTTGCTGCCACCAAGCCCAAAGAAACTATGAAGCCGAAAGCTACGGTGCGTGTGAAGTCAAGAAGCTGAAGTTGAAGCTTGCAGCAAGAGCAGTGAAGACTTCTACAAAGGCGACTCCCCGGAAGAAAGCTGTGAAGAAGGTTGCTGCTGCGAAGGTGAAGAAGAAACTGGTGAAGAAGCCGAAGAGTGTGAAGCTGCTGGTGAAGAAGGCCAAGAAGGGGGTCGGTGCTGCGTAGGGGACGGGATTTTAGACGATGATTTGGTTGTGTATAGAAAATGGTTTGGCAATATTTGACATTGCTGTTTTATTATTTTTTTTTTCTCTTGGTTTTTAAATTGTGCTAACTCCATTCTTGTTAGCGCATGTTTCTATGTAAGCTTCTAAGGAAGATTTTATTAGATGGTTGTGTTTGATAATGGGGAATCGAAAAGCTTTGCTCCAATGGCGGTTTCTTCTTTTGGGTCTGGCCTTTTTTCCCTTTCTCGCCACACGCTAACTATACTTTTATTCTTGGCGATGTCAAATGAACAATCATTAGTTAATCTCACGTAAGATATTCCAAGTGAGATGGTGTATTGGTATCTTGTGGACCAGGCGAAACTAGATCCACAGATTGTTCGTCTGTATCGATACTCTATCTCTTTTTTGCAATAGTTTCTCCAACCATAGAAAAAAAAATCATGCTTTCGCTTCTATTTTGATAGTAGAAGAGAAGTGGGGAGGGGTAGAGTGAGAAAATTTTCGTAGCGCATTCGTTTTGAACTTATCTGGAGACAGAATGCTTTTTGAAAGTTCCGTCTCCTTTGAAGCTCCTGGGGATTTCATTTTAAAATATCTGAAACCTCCAAAAACTTTAAATGGGTCGGAGAAACTACTGATTTATGGTGATTTTGCATTGTTTTCATTCGGGTTCTCTTTGTTAGGAATAATATCAAGCTCATACTTTCTTCGAAGAACTTTTAGAACCCGAAGCTCAGTTGAGGGCGGTGAGCAGCCCCTCTGCCTCTACCTTGCTCCCTTTCGAGCACGTGAGGGGTAGCTTTAATGTGCTTTGTCGGCGACAGCAGGGGAACGGCCGTTTGATGAACGCCGGAGCAATAACGAGCGTGAAATAGTCAAATCTAAGAGCGAAGAAAGAGATTCAATTTTTGAGAGCATACGCTAGAAAGGAAAGAGGTTTGCTCTTCGTTCTTCTTCTTCAGACAAGGAAAGCATGAAGAGGAAAGAGAATACGAGACAAAGAAATAAATATGTGCAAAGCAGGAGAGAGAGAGAGAGAGCATAGGGGGCTAGTGTGTGCAGGCTAGTGAGAGAGAAATAAAATTATTTTTGTACATAAATTCGTTTGCTGGTGAGCTGGTCCCACACCTTCACATGTCGCTTCCTAAGTGATCGGAGACCACACTGACATGGTGGTCCGAGACCACCCAATATTTTCTTTGGACCAAGTGATCTCTGGCTGATGTTAGTACTGGGATGCCAAGCATGGAGTTGCGGTAGCCGACCCGTCCAAGTGAGAATAAGGCTACGTATGGTAAAATTTCTGTTTCTTAATTTCTCTGTTTCTCTGTTTCCCGAAACATGTTTGGAATAGAAATCCGTTTGGTAACGCAAATTGATTTTTCTATTTCTAAAACAGATTTCTATTTCAGAAATTGTTTGGGAGGAGAAATCAGAAGTTAAAAATTTTAGCTTCTCTATATCTAAAATAGAAATAGAAATAGAAATTGTTTCTTATCCATCCTTCTTCCTTCAAGATGTCGACTCCTCTCCTCACTACCCTTTGCTTTCCCATTCCTTCTCCTCACCTCAACTAAAAACCCTAGCGACTCTGAAGCTGTTCATCCTTGTTGTCGCCACTCATCTTGCCATCACCGTCCTCAGACCGGCCAATTTGCTCCAGTTGTCTCGTTGGACCCCCCTCCTCCGTCTGCGTCCCTAGTCGTTGTTGCCCAACTCTAGTCGGCCATCTTCATCGCTGTTGCCCATCTCTAGTCGTCGTCGCCCAACTCCAGTCACCGTCATCTCTGCCTATCTCTGTTGTCCATATTCGTCCGCATCCCCTTCCGCTCTCGATTTCGCAACTCCAGTCACCGTCGCCCTTTTCTGCTCTCGATTCCTCACGAGGTTTGATCAATCCTTCCTTTTTCGCCTCTTTCTTGGTTGTTCTGTGCTTGTGCTCTGCAAACGAATGGTTGGTGTTTGTGCTGCGAGTCTGGGATGCTCTGTTTCTCGGTGGGCTGGGGAATGTGAGAGCGATTGCGAATGGTTGGTGTTTGTGCTGCAAGTTCTTAGGTAGATTTCGCTTGGGCGAGAGCGAGAAGTGAGAAGCCCACGTTCTTGGGGCAACTTTCAGCTGTGACGGGTTTCGCCGCCGAGGCCACCAGGGTAAGAAGCCCGCGTTTTGAATGAGAAACCTGGGATGGATTGAAGGGGTTTGCATTTCCATTTGTTATGAGGAAAGTGAAGAATAGCTATTTGGACTACATTTTGTTGCTCTGCAAATTGCATGGCTTGTGGAACTTCCCATGGGCATTCATGTACTGTTACTGGTGCAAGGCACTTGGGATTTTATGAACTGCATAATAAATGGTGATTGACTAGGTTTTCTTATTGAAACTATTCTAAACATAATAGAAAACTTTCTCCATGTTCTGGTTGTGGATTTTTGTGTGTATGTTGTGCGGGCAGGGCAGGTGTTGGTTGATTTTTACGTAGACTATGAGATATTTAAGGACACCTCAGTGACCTTTGTTATGTTTATTTCGTTGTCTATGCTTGTCTTATTTCAGATATGGGATGGATTGAAGGGGTTTGCATTTCCATTTGTTTGTCCTCTTGAATCCCCGGTTGACATTGCTTAGTAGAAGTCTTATGTATTATCAATTTCTTGTTGGTCCAAACTCTAAAGCCAGGAGTGACTTGCTTTTGGATTCCATTTGCATCTCTCCCGTGTTCAGAACACTAAGAAATGTTTCTCATCTCATCCTTAATGCTACCGGACCAAGACTACTGGAATGTAGTCATTGTAATCCTCTTTATATTTGAGTGTGAATCAATTTGTTGAAGCAGTCTCATCATGCAACACTCATTTTTTCAAGAGATTGGTACTTGCCACCATGCATTTTGTGCAATAAAGCATTCACTGTTGTATCATAAATTTCACCCTTTAGCTTTTAATAATCTTATGTAACTGTTTTTCTCGTTATTTGTTATTCTTTAACTTCTAATTTCAGCTTATCCTTCATGATGTGCTTGTTAATCACAAGCTTTTGTTCTTGAATTGGTGCATCATCTGATATATTTCTTTGAATACTGATTCAGTTAAGGTTAAATGGCACCCCACAAAGAAGCATTTATAGCAAAGTGGACTGAGCCTTTGACCAATGTGCTTATAAGTTTGTTGGTGGAAGAGGTGAAAAAGGGAAATCGCCCCACCTGTACCTATAACAAAGTAGGGTGGAATAACATACATGCCGAGTTCAATAAACAAATAGAACTCTAGTATAATGTAATTCAATTGAAAAATAGGGTAAACAAACTAAAGAAGCAATATAGTAGTTTTAAGAAGCTTTTTTCACAATCTGGATATGGATGGGATAATGTCAACAAAACAGTTATTGTGGAGGATTCAAGTGTATGAGATTCTCACATTAAGGTATCACTTTACTTGGGTCCATTTTTTCTTTTTGTAGGTGTAAGCTTCAATTATATTGTTCATGTATGTCATTTCTATGAAATTTGCAAGATAATATTGAATGGGCTAAATTCAAGAATGATGGGTTTCCTTAGTATCCAGACCTTTGTATTGTGTTTGGTGATATATATTCTACAGGGGAGTATGCAGCAGGAAATGCAGAAGAAAATATAGAAGAGTATGTGGTGTCAGATGGAGAAGACAATGGTGTTAGTGGCAATGGTGGTGGTGCTACGATACGTGATGCGGAGGAATCTAATGAAAACTATGTTGATACAGGAGTCCTTGTATCTGACGCGACTCCCACCCCAGTTTGTGAGAAACACAAGTTGAATAGGACTACAAATTCCAAGAGGAAAAGAAAGAGTAACAACTATGATCTCGGTGTCACCATAAAAGCCATTCAAGAAATTATCAAATTAAGGACCGCCCAATCAACAAGTGACTCCATAACCTCAGAGGCCCCACCTCCTGTAGCCCCACCCCTACTCCATAGCAGTTGTGGTCGCTGTTCTAAATGGCATGCCTGACTTGGAGCAGAATCTTTACAATAAGACTGTGAACCAGGCATGCCTTAATGCCACTTGGAGATAAGCTTTCATGATTGCTTACCTGAAAGGAGACGTGGACTTATTGAATCTCTTTGAGTAGTTGTTAAGAAACATGCTATAGATTCCATGACTTATGCATTTGAGATTTTGTTTGTTTATGTTTTTACGTTGCAATTATGATGACATTATTGCTATTGTTGATTACTATTGGAGTCCTTATCTAATGGGTTTATATTCTTATTTTGTGTGATAATATAGGTAATATGGATGAGGGTGAAAATAGCATGTCTAATGGTCAAGTAGCATCAGTTGAATCAATTGGACAGGATTTTGATGATTTTTTATCTTGATATACTGATAACATGGTTGACCACTGTTGCAGTGGATATGTCCATGCACACGAGAGAACCTATTAGGGATAGCTCATTATCAGGACCGCAATGGATAAGGGAGGTTCTTCATGGGCATTCCAATATAATATATGAAGCTTTTAGAATGGAGAGACATGTCTTTCTCAACCTTTGTGATCTAATAAAGGAAAAATGTTGGTTGGAAGATAGCCGATATATTGGGATAAATGAACAAATCGGGATTTTTTTATCTATGATTTGTCACAAGAACTCAAATAGAGATTTATGTGAGAGATTCCAATATTCGGGACAAATTATAAGCAAATACTTCACTAAAGTATTGCAAGTAGTTCTTGTTCGGGGAATAGAAATTGAGAAATTGATTTTTGACCAAAAATCAATTTCTGCTTCAGAAATTTTGTCATGCGCAGCCTAAGCATCTGGCTCATGTTTTGGATGCTAGTGACTGGAAAGTACTTGTGAAACTGAACAATTTATTTCTGTGGACTGGATGTGCACGTATGTCAAAAACAAAAGCAAAAGCTTAAACCAGAGTAGTGAGAACCACTAGAGCTGATAAACAAGTCGGAATGTCCATCGTGGAAATTCAGGCGGCATTACCCAGCCCGTGCTTGTGCCTAGACAAGAATAAGAATGTCCTCAAAGAAAAGGGCATCAACTAAGATCGCAGCTGTGGTTTATGCTGATGATTCATTAGAACTGAAGACGAACGATTCGGAGGATAAGATATGATTAGCCAATCCATCTAGGGATTGGAACGACGACCCTCCTTGCATCAGACAACTATTTGCCTTCTCCTTGAATCGTGCTGCCCTCTCTCTTACCTCTTCTCCTTCTTTCTCCACCAACAGCTTTCGAATAGCCTCTACAATCTTCCTTCTCTCCAGCCCATTGTTCAAGTGCACTCCCACTCTCCAAACATCACTCACAAATCTTGCATTGACATTTTGGTCCGAGAAACAGGGCATGCATATCATCGAAACCCCTTTCGGAAATGCTCTCAAGAGTGGAGTTCCATCCATTGTGAGTCCAAAACGCTCCGACAGTCGGATGAGCCAGCATTTCATGTTGAGGCGCCCATTTCACAATCTTCCCCCTCTCCTCTAATGCCTCCAGAAAGCAACCGGGCAAATTCCCTAAGAGTTCCGAGCCGCTCATTGACCCAGGTCGAACCACCCACAAGAATGGCTGCTGGATATCGGCTAAACCTAAAGCTATTTCGGAAAATTCCAACTCGTTCACAGAGGCGATGCTCCCAAAGCTCACATAGACCACTGAGTTCTTATACCCCCAAATCCTCATGATTAACAATCATTACTTGCCTACAACCCAACCAATGCATGGCCTTCCCCTTTTGCCACTTATCATATTGAATTTTTGAATTTAATTTGGGCTTCTTGGGCTTGGGCTTTTGGGCCGGTTGACCACTCCTTTTGGGCCTCTATTGGGCCGGCGACAGCCCCCTTCTAGTGGGCCTAATTGGGCCGACTAACTTGGCCCATCAAGCTTAGGCCAAATGGGCTTAAGGTCCATCCTAAAAATTAACCCTCTTTTTCTTTTTTTTTTTTTTATGAATTTCTTTTATAAATATTTTTAAATTTTAATTTTCATCTTGGCCAAAGTCTTGGGACATCTTGTCTATTGAAATGTAATTTATAAATCTTATGGCCAAGCATAGATTATTAATCTATCAAATTTAAATTTTCACAATCACATGCACAAATCATCTCAATAAAAAACTAATGGCTAAAGTATAAGCCAAGGGAAATTTTATCACATAATTAGAGACTTTAACACACCTTATGGCTTGTCATAGAATTTTGGGATGCCACAACTCTCCCCTCCTTAGAGAATTTCGTCCTCAAAATTCAAACACCACTCGCGCCTTCTTGAAATAAGTAAGGGTACTTTTCCTTCATTTGATCCTCACCTTCCCACGTGGCTTCATCCACATCATGATGTCGCCATAATACCTTAACCAATGGGATCTTCTTGGTCCTAAGAATTTGCTCCTTTCGGTCCAATATCTGCACAGGCTCTTCAATGTACCTAACTTTCTCATCCACTTTGATGGCTTCATGATCGAGTATGTGACCAGGATCCGACTGGTACTTCCTCAACATCGATACATGAAACACATCGTGCAGATTTCCTAACTTAGGAGGTAATGCTAAAGATAAGCTACGTCACCTATCCTCTCAAGAATTTCAAAAGGTCTAATAAATCTAGGGCTTAACTTACCCTTCATCCCGAATCGAGATATTCCTTTCATTCGAGATACCTTAAGGAATACATGGTCTCCTACACTAAATTCCAAAGGTCTTCTACGTCTATCTGTGTAGCCTTTCTGTCTACTCTGACCTGTTCTAAGTCTTTCTCTGATAATATCAACAGCTTCAGTGGTAACTTGTACTAGTTCAGGTCTTGTCAACTTCCTTTCACCTACTTCACTTCAACAGACAGGAGTCCTACATCTCTTTCCATATAATGCTTCATAAGGAGCCATGCCTATACTTTTCTGAAAGCTATTGTTATAGGCAAACTCTACCAAATGCAATCTTTCATCCCAATTTCCTTTGAAGTCAATTACACAAGCCCTTAACATATCTTCCAATATCTGGATTACTATTTCTGTTTGTCCATCGGTCTGGGGATGAAAAGCAGTACTAAATTGAAGCTTAGTCCTTAATGCAATTTGAAGACTTCTCCAAAAATTTGAAGTAAACCTCAAATCTCGATCTGAAGTAATGGTTACTGGAACACCATGTAAGCGTACCACTTGACTTACATACATGTCCGCATATTTATCCATTGGGTAGTCCATGCGAATCGCTAAGAAATGTGCCGACTTAGTCAAACGATCCACTATCACCCAAATTGAATCATGACTCCTTGATGTCCTTGGCAATCCTTGCACAAAGTCCATCGTTATATGTTCCCATTTCTATTCTGGAATGTCTAATGGTCTTAAAAGTCCTGTGGGTTTACGATGTTCCGCTTTTACTTGCTGGCACGTCAAATATTGAGAAACGTGCTTAGCCGTATCTGCCTTCATACCATTCCACCAAAATTGCCGACGCAAATTCCTGTACATCTTTGTACTACCTGGGTGGATACTATAATTACTCTTATGTGCCTTCGACAGAATTTCCTTCCTCAACTCCTCATTGTCGGGAACACAAAGTCGTCCTTGACATCTTACTATTCCATCATCAGAGATTTGAAATTCTGATCTTTTCCCTAAAGATACAGCATCTTTCACTTTCAAAATCTCTAGGTCAGATTCTTGCAGAATTTTAATTTTCTGGATAATCTCAGGTTCAATCCTTAATGCACTAAGCATACCAGTAAGACAATCCATTTTCAATTTAAATTCGAAGTTTGCTACAGATTCTAACAATTCCCATTCTGCCATTCTCAAACTAGCCATTTCCATTGTCGACTTACGATTAAGAGCATCTGCCACTCTATTTGCCTTCCCTGGATGATATCTTATCTCACAGTCATAATCCTTTAATAACTCAATCCACCTCCTTTGTCTCATGTTCAACTCCTTTTGTGAAAACAAATACTTTAAACTTTTATGATCCATGTAGATCTCAAACTTCTCCCCATACAAATAGTGTCTCCATATCTTCAAGGCAAACACTATAGCTGCTAGCTCTAAATCATGCGTCGGGTAATTCAGCTCTTGGGGTTTCAATTGTCTGGATGCATAGGCTACAACTTTGTCATGCTGCATCAAAACACATCCTAGTCCTTTGTGAGATGCATTGCTATACACCGTAAAACCATCAGGTCCAGTAGGTATAGTCAGAATTGGAGCCGAAGTCAATTTCCTTTTGAGCTCTTGGAAACTCCTTTCACATTCCCCATTCCACTCAAATTTCACATTCTTTCAGGTCAGCTTAGTCAAAGGTCCTGCCAGTCGTGAAAATCCTTCAATGAATCTTCTATAATAACCAGCCAGTCCTAAGAAACTTCGTATTTCAGTGGGTGTCGTTGGTCTCGGCCAATTTACTACAATTTCAACTTTTGCCGGGTCTACTGCAATTCCTTTTCCTGACACCACATGTCCTAAAAATATTATCCGGACCAGAACTCACATTTACTAAACTTAGCATACAACTTATGCTCTCTTAGGGTCTACAAAACTATTCTCAAATGTTGCTCATGCTCTTTAGGCCCTTTTGAATACACCAAAATATCATCAATAGAGACAATCACAAATTGGTCTAAAGAAGGCTGAAATATTCTATTCATCAAATCCGTAAATGCAGCCGGTGCGTTAGTCAATCTAAATGGCATAACAAGGAACTCATAGTGTCCATAACGAGTCCTGAACGCAGTCTTAGGAATGTCCTCCTTCTTAATTCTCAACTGATGGTATCCCGACCTCAAGTTAATCTTAGAGAAGACCGAACTTCCCTGGAGTTGGTCAAATAAGTCATCAATTCTAGGCAAATGATACTTATTCTTAATGGTCACTTGGTTCAGCTGCCTATAGTCAATACATAAGCGCATCGATCCATCCTTCTTTTTCACAAACAAGACCAAGTGCTTCACCAAGTGCACCCTAAGGTGAAGCACTTGGTCTAATGAATCTTTTGTCAAGCAACTCCTGCATTTGCACTTTCAACTCCTTCAATTCAACTAAGGCCATCCTATACGGGGCTTTCGATATTGGTCCCGTTCTAGGCATTAATTCAATTTCAAATTCAATCTCCCGCTCTGGCGGCAATCCAGGCAATTCTTCAGGAAATACATCTTGAAATTCGTTAACTACACGAACTTTCTCAAGTTTAAGCTCCTCCCTTGCATAATCTCTAACTATGGCTAGGTACCCTTGACATCCTTTGTCAAGTAACTTACATGCTTCTACTACCGAAATAAGTGCTCCAGGAAAATGGGTCTGACCTCCTAAAAATTCACAACTAGACTGATAAGGTAAAACAAATTGAACCACTCTTCTATAACAATCCATTCTAGCCCGATACTTACGAAGCCAGTCCCTTCCCATAAGAATGTCAAAATCATACATAGCCATTACAACCAAGTCTATTTCCATATCTTTTCCTCCCATTGATATCTTACAATTTCCACACACCAGCGTAGACAATACCATGTCCTTTAAAGGCGTGGAAACACAAAGAGGCGTCTCAAGAGGCATACCTTCTATCTATTTCAAACATCTATATCTTTCAGACACAAACGAATGCGTTGCACCCATGTCAAACAATGCATATGCCTTTTTACCATTAATAAGAATCGTACTTGAGATAACATTTTTGGAAGCTTCCACTTCCTCCTGTGTGATCTCATACACCCTTCCTTGTGCAAGTGGTCTCTGAGGATTTCCTTGTGGGTTTGACCTAACAGCACTCTGATATCCCTGTCGCACTGAGCCAACACTCACTTGCGACCTCTCTTGTGGGCAATTTCTCCTAAGATGACCTACTTGTCCACAACCAAAACATTTTTGTTGTCCAGTACAAGGTCCTGGGCCATGTCTCCCATTACACTTCTGACAAATACCAGGCTGATAGGGTGCTTTCCCTATATTCGAACCACTCCTTGCTCCTCCAAAATTCTCAAAATTACTCTTCTTCTTCACATTCCAAGTCTGACCTTGACCAGA
The DNA here is from genome assembly GCA_017140615.1 of Eucalyptus cladocalyx. NCBI lineage: Eukaryota > Viridiplantae > Streptophyta > Magnoliopsida > Myrtales > Myrtaceae > Eucalyptus > Eucalyptus cladocalyx. The sequence goes on from CM029519.1 coordinate 10,516,678, forward strand.
ATAAGGTCTCTTACCCCTTCTCACATCATTAAAGTTCAGTGGTTTCCTAAGCTCTGACCGTTCTCTCAACAGCTCCTCCTCCACTAACTGTGCCCTTTCATAAATCTCATTATAATCTCTTATTTTCAATGGCACCAATTGCTTCCTAATCATCTCAATAAAAAGACTAATGGCTAAAGCATAAGCCAAGGGAAATTTTATCACCTAATTAGAGACTTTAACACACTTTATGGCTTTATGGATGCCACATTTAGTTCGAACCAAGATAGAAATCGGTTTGGGAAAAGATCGATGACTGGAGGAAGATACCCTGTCCCGCCCAATAGGAAGGGTGGAATAGGAAAATCAGCATGGAGACAGAATGATGTGTGTCGTTTCTGCAGAAGACGACATGGGTCAGCCCCATGCCCCTTAAGGATGGGTGCTTGTTTCGAATGTGGCCAGCAAGGTCACTTCGCCAGAGATTGTTCTAGAAGGTTGAGGGGACCACCGCAATTACCACCACCACCACCACAGATGAATCAGAACCGAGGACTCCCGCCACCGATTGTACAACAAGGTGGATTGATCCAACCTCCAACTCAAGGACAGACATACGCCATCACCAAGGGACATGACAAAGGGAAAGCACCACAGGCAGAACACTAATAGGATGGCGAAGGGGACCGGAACAAACTGACCATGCACCAATTAGAGGAAAAATGTTTTTGGGGTGATTTTATCAAAGTAGCACAGTGGAATTTTGGTTAAGGTTGTAGAATTTCAGTTGTGGTAATAAAGCTATAGAAAGAATAATCACTATCTCTAGTTGTACTTGACTAGTTGCTTATGTATAACTTTGACGTCATATATGAAAAGAGTTGGCTCAAGGAGCATCTTGTGGTAATGAATTGTTAGCATAAGGTAATACAGTCTGAACTATTGACGGAAGAAAGTTTCGAATTTATCGAAAGTTAAGGAGGACCCTCAATCCCTTGTATTTTGTCAATTAAGACAACTGGGTTTTGGATGTAGGTTGTCAAGTTTAATTGGCAACTATAGTGGATGTGTTAGTTGAAGAACCGAATATGGAGAACGTGGCTGTGGTACAAAAGTTTCTGAGGTGTTGCTTGAAAAAATTGCCAGGTCTGCTACCAGAAAGAGAAATAGAGTTTGTAATTGAGTTAACCCCAGGACAGAGCCAATTTCTAAGGCTCCTTACCGGATGGCTTTATCTGAGTTGAAAGAACTGAAAGTACATATGCAAGAGTTATTGGATAAGTGATTCATACATCCTAGTGCATCACCTTAAGGAGCACCAGTTCTGTTCGTGAAAAAGAAGAAAGATGGTTTGTCACGTCTGTGCATCAACTATCACCAACTCAATCAGGTGACAATCAAGAACAAGTATCCACTATCGAGGATTGATGACTTGTTTGATCAGTTACAAAGAATGTCAATATTTTCAAAGATCGACTTAAGGATATGATATCATCAGCTGAGGATTAGGGAGGAGGACATTTCTAAGTCTGCGTTTCGCACTCGAAACGGCCACTATGAATTCATGGTCATGCTGTTTGGATTGACGAACACTCCAGCTACTTTCATGGATCTGATGAATCGTGTGTTCAAAGAGTACCTGGATCAGTTTGTGATTATTTTCATCGATGACATCCTAATGTACTCTAGAAGTCTAGAGGAGCAAGTGTGAGTTTTGGCTGACTCGTGTTGCTTTCTTAGGTCGCGCGATTTCAGGTGAAGAAATCTCCGTGGACCCATCCAAGATCGAAGCAGTGATCAACTGGCCGAGACCGATGACAGTAACAGAGATTAGAAGTTTTCTGGGTTTAGCAGGGTATTACAGAAGGTTCGTGGAAAGATTTTCAGCGTTAGCGTCGCCTTTGACTCAACTGCTAAAGAAAGAAGAAGAGTTTGTGTGGAAAGACAAGTTCGAGCGTAGTTCCAAGAGCTTAAGCAAAAGCTGACTACTGCACTTGTGCTGACCATTCCATCTACTCCTGGAGGATACGAGCTCGTTGATGCGCTGAGTTAGGAGTCTTTAGTTGCACATATGCTGGTTAAAGAATGGACCTTACTTGAGAAAGTTCGAGATTCGGTTTTCAAATTTGAGAGTGGCTACCTTCTAAATCTTATAGCCACCCTCAGAATTGAGCTAGATGCTCAGATTTGAATTAAGGCACTTCAGTTGACAAACCCAGACATTTAGAAAATCCTACAAGAGGATACCGATAAGAGAAAGGTTGATTTTTAGATTTTTGAAAATGGAATATTAAAGTTCTGAGGATGATTGTGTGTACCTAACGATGTAGCACTCAAGAGAAGAGTTTGTCAAAAGCTCATCGTAGCAGTTATAGCATTCATCCTGGAAGCACTAAAATGTATCAGAATCTGCGTCAACACTATCGGTGGTTAGGTATGAAGGCAGATATTGCCAAACATGTGGCCAAGTGTTTGACATGTTAGCAAATGAATGCCCAGTATTGCAAGCTAGGAGGACTTCTGCAACCTCTCGCGATCCCAAAATGGAAATGGGAGCATATCACGATGAACTTCGTGACTAGACTACCAAGGAGTCAAAGAGGAAATGATTCAATTCGGGTAGTGGTCGGCAGGCTGACAAAGTTGGCTCACTTCATTGTAGTATGAAAGGACTTGAGTCTAGATAGACACGCAAACCTGTATGTGCGTCAAATGGTTCATATGTATGGAGTGCCGGTTATGATAACTTCAGATAGAGACCTGAGATTTATTGCTGCTTTTTGGAAGAGCTTGTAGAGTGCTTTAGGTACAAAGCTTCAATACAGTACGGCATATCATCCTCAGACGGATGGTCAATCTGAAAGGACAATTCAGACTCTTGAGGACATGCTTAGAGCTTGCGTAATAGACTTCAAAGGAAGTTGGGAAGATCAGCTTCACCTGGTGGAGTTTGCCTACAATAACAGTTATCAGCAAAGCTTCCAGATGGCTCCATTCGAAGTGTTGTATGACCGAGCGTGCAGAACACCAATGTGTTAGGATGAAGTTGGGGAAAGGAAGATAACAGGCCCAGAGTTGATTCAGCAGTTAGTAGATGTCATGGCAGTGATCAGAGGCAGATTAAAGACAACGCAAAGCAGGTAGAAAAGTTATGCAGATAAGCATCGAAGGTCTTCAGAGTTCCAAGTTGGTGATCACGTTTTTTTGAAAGTGTCACCAATGAGAGGAACTTTGCGCTTTGGTAAGAAAGGCAAACTGAGTCCGAGGTACGTAGGTCCATTCGAGATTCTTGAAAGAATCGGGATCCTAGTGTATTGTCTTGCATTACCGCCAAGGTTGGTGCAAGTGCATGATATCTTTCCCATGTCGAGGTTGAGGACGTATGAGCTTGACCCAACTCACATGCTAAATCTTGAAGAATTAGATGTGAACGACAAAGTGTCGTGTGTGTAAAGCCTGGTTCAAATTGTGGATCAGTAAGAATAGATTCTGTGTACCAAGAAAGTCCCATTGGTCAAGTGGTTTGACAACACCACGGGACTGAAGAAGCGACCGGGGAAAGTAAGTCTAGATGAGACGACGATACCCCCACTTTTTTGTGTAAGGATTGGTAAAGGTTTAAATTTCGAGGACGAAATTTTTATAAGAGGGAAAGAGTTGTGACATCCTGATTTTCAAGTTTGATTTCGATGAGATGAAATGGGCTTTTCATCGACACGCTAATGGCCTTATTCTCTGAGAGGGCCCCTCACGAGATAACTAGCTTATCGGGTGAAACCATTAAAGGATTTTAACGCAATAGACTTGAGAATTCGATCGGGAATCGACTGCTCGACCGTGTTGATCTGCAAGGGTCATTACAACGCTGTCAGAAATCGATCAGAGATAGGTCAATTCGATTGATATATGTAATCAGAGTGTGGGTGATTCCACATGATTGTAAAATACTCGTCGATTGGCACTAGACCGATTTTTCTATCGTTTTGGTACCTAGTGCCAATAATTGATACCTCGAAATTTTCACAACAATCAAGAGTCGCCAATATGTCGAAGATGTACAATGTGACTCAAGATAAATCGATCACTGGTCAACTGCACCAAAAATTCCTAAAAGTTACCCGGTAGACTAGGTCACGCTAAAAGCGCGCCAGATTGAAATTAACCGCGAACTAGAACCCGATTTCAGAAATCAAAAGTTTTGTCTTGTCACGACCTAATGTCAACTTATCCTCTGAAAATTTTCAGAGATTCAGAGATATTTCGGAAAATCGGTTTGGACATTGTGGAAAATTAGCGAAAATTTGGATTGGCCAAATTAAAGGAAATTTGGACTTCCAAGCCGAGCTATATGGTGTTGGGGATTTATAGAAAATTATTCGAGATTTTTCTACCGCGAAATTGGATCTCAATTTGGGTAATTGGAGAGGAAATTGAAGTTATGTGGTGAAATTCGGAGCTTTTGTTGGGGGTGCATTATTTACATTAAAATTTAGTTTATTTGTGAAGATAATGCAAGAAAATATCAAGAAACATGGAGATAAGTTTGAGGGCTAATTGGGGACCATGCATTTAAGGCTTTGTATCATCTTTATTGACTTTCTTTTCTCTTCTTCAAAGCTTCCATTGCACGCCCATCCGCCGCCCATCTCCTTTGCGTGAATTTCTGGCTTCGCTTCCATTTCCTCTACATCTCCATTTTTCCTTTTTTTTTTAAACCGAAGCAACCCTCATCCACTCACCCTCTCCCTCCGTTCATTTCCCCACGACTGAAGCCCCACGCTGGTCAACAACACCCACAGAAAATCCTTTTGTTGACTCATGCACTTGCCATCTTCACTTCTTCGTGCATCCAGTGGAGTCCACCGAAGTCGATTCCCTTCCATGCGGTCAACGTCCGAGACACCACCAGCGAAGCCGTGATTTTGCCCCGAAGACTCCCACGCTCGAGCAAAACCAGCGTCTTCGTCTCGTCCTCACGAAGCCAGCGACAAAACCCTGCCACTCCACGGTCGTTTGTTTTCTACCACCGACTCAGCATCTCCATCTCGCCAACTGAAGCTGCCGGTGAAGCCACGATCTTCTCCTTCGTTCGCAGTACCCCATCAGCAAAGCGGCATCACCGTCCACAAAGCTGCTTCCTCTTCGTGCAGCTCCATCCAGCGAACTTCGTAGTCCAGCTCCAATGATCTCCTCTCTTCTGGCCCAGCTTCACCGAAGCTCAGCCCACATCAATGGCCCAGCTTTCAGCAGCAGTCCACGCAAGTCTTGTGGCCCAATAGCTGGGCTTGTCTTCAGTCCATCAAGCCCAGCGAATTTCAGTTTAGCTGGGCCCAAAACTCTAGCAGTCCAATCCAACTTTGAAGCCCAGCAAGTTGTCTTTTTCAGCAGTCCAAGCCCGTGAGGTCAGCCCGCGATTTTGAGGCCTGCAAAGCAGCCCAAGCCCAGATCAAGCCTAGTCCAAGTCATTAACAATTCTCAATTTGGGCTGAGATTTGTTGGGCTCATTTTAGGCTCGGCCCAAGTCCATCGATGCTGCCGAAAATTTGGTTTTCGGCCGTCGTTGCATCGTCGTCGCGATGAACCGATTTCCGCAATAAACCGGTGAGTTTATACTCTAAACTCTGATTAGTAGGCTAATGACGTTTAAGGGGTGTTTAGATTTATTTTATTAGAAATTAGGTGGTTAGTTAGATTAAATTAGAAATGTAATTATTTAATTGAGCATGTTGAGATAGCTAGTATAAGCACCTAGAGGGGGGGTGAATAGGTGTATAATAATTTTTCGTGATATGCAAGCAGTATTAATCTGACAATAGAAAGGAAGTTCTCGTTTGATTAACAAAACGAATTATGATCAAAGTAAAGCAAAGGGTAGGGAAGAGAAAATTGAACACAAAGTTTATAGTGGTTCGGCTTATTGCAAGCCTACGTCCACTCTTCCGCACTAACAGCTCACCGGCTGGATTTCACTATAAACAAAAGATATGTTACAGCAAAGTTCTCCATTGATTCCACAGTGTAAATATTCTACCACACTTCCTCAAGGTTTCTCACGAATATGGACTCTCTTTTGCGTACAAGATTTCGCTCAACTGAATTGACTAAGAACAAGGAGCTTCAGACTTTGGAATTCTTCTATCGTGCGCTTTCTCGAACAACTTAAACGACTTCCTTATATACTCCTTTATGCCATCATACCCGTTGGCACTTACCAAAGGAATTCCTCCAATCTACCCGTTGGACGGAATCAATTAGGAAGATCATTCGAGTTATTAAAGGAACATGTCGATTGCACATCAATCATGTTCGCCCATACAATTAGGATCTCGGTTTCCATAAGTAGAACCTTCCAAGAATATTTTGCCAATCATCGGATCCTTAATCTCCGAATCAATCATGATCAAATAAAGGATTCCGTTATGTCATATCCAGCCAAGAGATCTTCTCCAGTCAATAAGGTTACATCCTTAATGAAACATCCAGTTCTGGATAGCCTTTCTTCAACGGATTAGAGATTGTCAATGAGGATAGGCTTTGATTCTTGAGTCTGGCAGTCCGGAGGTCTTCAGACTTTAAATAGCAGAGTCTGCAAATCTTCAGACTAGACTGATGTAAACATTTTGTTAGCTTCAAAACAATTTACGAAGATTTCTCCAACAATCTCCCCCTTTTTGATGGTGACAAAACTTTCCTGCAGATTTGGATAACTTTGACCTGCAAAATATTACCCAAACAAATATGGATATCTTATAAAGATAAATGGCTTAATGAATGATAACACTAGAATCTGCAACCACAGAAAATAGGTTAGTCTTGTATGTGATAAAGCCATCCATAAGATATCAGTAGTACTTAATATAAGCAGTCAAATCCAAATCCAAATTCAGTCCACATCCAGACACAAAAGTAAAGTCAAACATCAAAACAACCTTCAAACATCAATCCAAAAGTTCAAAAGATGTAAGGTTCGAAGTTTTCAAATCTCGCATCTCTCCCCCTTTTTGTCAGCATAAAAAAGGTTGAGATAGAAATGGAGTAGAATCAAGAATGCTTGGGAATACGAACAATCTGGAAATCTCCCATTGACTGAACAATGCCTTCCTGCCTTTTCAAGTCTTCCTTCAGTTGTGCAACATCCTCACCCTTAGCATTAGCCTGAATCTGAAGAGAAAGGGCTTGGATCTTATCATTCAAGGAACTTGAAGAAGCTTGACCTGCATTCTGCAAATTCTGACCTTCGTATCTCAAAGCATATATCTGACCTTGCATTTCCATGAGAACATCCAGAATTCTGCGTAAATCTGCTAAATTATCGGTCTGCGTACTGGCTTCGGCACGATCTGATTGAGTAAAGGCAGACGATGGCAGATCAACATAATCACGCAGATTTGGCGATGAAACATCATGTCCTTCCTCGGGGAAATTGAGAGGCATAAATGTCCTCGGATCGCGGAGAGCGACGACTCTCTCTTTGGTAGCGGGATATGAGGACATTCCTCTTTTCTCTTGATCTCCCCCTGTTTCAATGCCTTCAGGTGGAGAAGAGTGTTCCTCATGTTCTCCTTCCTCTTGATCTCTTTTCTCTTCTTCTTCTTTTTCAACTCTTTCCTTCTCAGCATCTCTTTCTTCAGCTTCTCTCTCCTCTGCTTCTTTCTCTTCTCTTACTCTAGTCCTCCGTTCTAAGTCTTTTTCTGGAACAGAATGGCTCAGGTTCTTCAATGCCATTGCAGAAATGGTGATGTCTTCCTCATCATCTTCATCCTCAACGATGAGAGCTCTTCTTTTATTGGATGGAGCAACCATGGGCTCCTTTCCTTTTCTTTTTGCTGCAGAAGAGATTTGATGAGTTTTGACAAGAGTTTTATCCTTGAATTTCTCCAACGCCTTGCTTAGTTCCTTCAGACGCATTTTAGTCACCATTTCAGTCCTACCACTATATGATCACAATATCGAATACATAGAATTTGTGGAGGCTGAATATTCAGATGTCTGAATAACTTCGTCACAAGACATAGATAAGAAAGTTGACCTATGTCCTTCACCACTGCTCTATACATGTAGAACATAACAGTGTGAGGAAGAGAACTTTTTCCGAGTGATGATGGCATACATCAGCTTTGCCTCTAAACTTGAAACATCAGTCTTTGAAGTCGATTTCGGTCTGAGGCAATTAATGACAATCTTGTGAAGTAGAATGTTAAATGCACTCATCTTCAAGTAGGAAATCTTTTCCTCTGTTCTTCTATCCTTAACAAGTTCCAATGTAGCACGAGCAATAGAAACATTGATGGGTTGATATCTCCCTCTCTCAACCCCAATGACATCCGCCAGCATATCCATATCCACTACATAGTCATGATCTCGGACACTAAAAGAGAATCTATTTGCATCCAAGAAACTAAGATTCGAATAGAAATAAGCAGTTAATTCAGCATGGGCTTCTGTGGTGTCAGAACAAAACTGATCAAGTGGAAGAAAATCAAAATTGAATTTTTCCCTCAAATTAACATTCACAGCATCAAGGAAATCAAAATCCACACTCCTAGGGTTTATCACCCCACGCTTCAACAATTTGAAGTATAGAACCTTTTATTCCTTCGATCTAAACAACTATGTCATTTTTCCTCGAATTTTCGCCACAACACCCATTCTCGATTGAAATTGGCTGTACAATTTGTCACCATTATTCCCATCTATCGAATTAAATCCACCAACATGCAGATCACTTGGGATATTTGCAAGGGTTTCTTCTGCCACCCCTTTAGGAGCAATTCCCAAACACTCCATTTTTTGCAAAAAGATGTACTCATTCCCATATCCCTTGCCCTTAAGAAACTCATCGATGTAGTTCAATGGAGTACAAATCCTCTTTAAAGCACGATAAAGCTTATAAATAAAAGAGGGCCTTTGAATTCTTACAGGATCTCCGTCTTCAACAATTTCTTCCTCTTGTTGATGAACAACACCCTGTGGACTAGTTGGTGGAGAATGATGTTGCTGAGAATGTTGTGGGCTCTGCTGCTGACTTAGAGACTCTTCTTCCTTGGTGAGATCGAAGTGCGTAGGCCCCTCACTCATTCGCCGTGGTCCCCTGCTTGCGATCCTCGAGGACTTTCTTGAAGACGACATCTTTCTCAGTCTTTGAAAGATTCATTGCTTGACTTTCCCAAGAAAGATGACAACTTTTTCGAAGATTAAACAAGGGAGGAAGACAGGAATGGAAGATTGGTGCTTTCCTAGGATTTTTGGAGAGTAAAACGAAGAAGAAACAACAGTGCATAAACAGTTAAAAAGAGAGGCATACGGAACGTCTTAAAGGAAAGTAAAAAGGTGCCTTTTTAAAAAATAACTGTCTTTTTGAGATAATAGTCATTTTAAAAATAACTCATTTTTCAAAAAGGAAACGTTGCAATAATCACGTCAATTAAAGATAGCAATAATCAAACACGGTTGATGATCGTACCTTTTCAAGATGAGATTCGAGAGAGAGAATAACTTACAGTCAAAGTCTTGTTTGTCTGAGTCTGAGAGTCTCTAAACTTTAACTTCTTCAAACCTCAAATTGTTGAGTCTGGAGCGAATGGTTTCAAATTGATTTATCTCCAAAGGTTTTGTGAATATATCCGCCAATTGGTTCTTTGAGTCAATAAACTTAATCGAAATTTCTCCATTTTGAACATGATCTCTAATGAAGTGATGTCGAATCTCTATATGCTTTGCTCTTGAATGAAGAATTGGATTTTTGGTGAGATTGATTGCGTTGGTGTTGTCACAGTTAATCCCCATGCATGCATTTTCAATTCCAAAGTCTCTTAACTGTTGTTTTAACCACAGAATTTGTGAACAACAACTTCCAAGAGCTACATACTCTGCTTCTGCTGTAGAAAGAGCTACTGTACTTTGCCTCCTTGAAAACCAAGACACTGTCCTGCCTCCAAGTAGTTGACAGGTACCCGAGGTGCTCTTTCTATCAACTCTGCATCCGGCTAGATTTGCGTATGAGTATCCAAGAAGAGTAAAGTCTCCCTTTTTAGGATACCAGAGACCAAGACTTGAAGTTGAAGCAATGCATTTGATAATACGCTTTGCAGCACTTAAATGAGATTCTTTAGGGTCTGTTTGAAATCTGGCACAAATGCAAACACTAAACAAAATGTCAGGTCTATAAGCAGTAAGATAAAGAAGTGAGCCAATGATACTCCTGTATAGCTTCTGGTCGACTTTCTTTCCTCCTTCATCTTTGTCTATCTTCAAGGAACTTGACATTGGTATATCAGCATTTTTGCAATTGTCCAGTCCAAACTTTTTGACAAGATCATTAGCATATTTTTCTTGATGAATAAAAGTTCATTCCTTCGGTTGTTTCACTTGAAGCCCGAGAAAGAAAGTTAACTCACCCATCATGCTCATTTCAAATTCATCCTGCATAGTCTTAGAGAATTTCTTGCACAGACTTTCATTAGGGGATCCAAATATAATTGTGGCATCCCAAAATTCAAAGCCAAGCCATAAGGTGTGTTAAAGTCTTTAATTAGGTGAGATAATTTCCATGGCTTATGTTTTAGCCGTTAGCCTTTTAATTTGATGATTTGTGCTCGTGATTGTGGAAATTTAAATTTAATAAGATTAATAATCTATGCTTGGCCATATGATTTAAATTTCAATGAGCAAAAATATTCTAAGACTTTGGCCAAGGTGAAAATTGGAATTCAAAAATATTTAAAGAAGAATTTCAAAAAAAAAAAAAAAGAGAAAAAGGGGATTAATTTTCGAATGGGCCTTGGGCCCATTAGCCTAAAGCTTGGTGGGCCAAGCTAGTCGGCCCATTAGAGCCCAAGAAGGCTGTCGACGAGCCCAAGGAGGAGTGGCCGGATGGCCCAACTCCAAAGCCCAAGCCCAATTAAGTTTAAAAATAAAAATGACAAGTGGCAAAGGGGATGGGCATGCATTGGTTGGTTTTTAGGCAAAGTAATCATTGCTAATCATGAGCTCTAGGGAGTATAAGAGGGGAGGAGAGAGAGAGGGTGACCGGTTCCTCCATTTTGGCCGAGAGAAAGGGTGATAGAGAGAGAGAAATCGCGAGAGAGAGGGAGAGACCGAGAGGGGAAGGAGGCGGAGCTGAGGGGTGCCGCTGTTCATTCGCCGTCCGATCGCCGTGTCCCGCTGCCGTTCGCTGTCGTTTGTCCCTCTTAGAGGCAAGCGGAGTCCTTAACTTCTCTTGCATGCTTGTATTGTTGGTTGCATGTTAGATTTTAGGTGCTTCAAGTGCGAAAAACCGAGGTAAGGATTGGTTGTTTTCAAGCCGTGTGACTGTTCTTGCTCGGTTTGTAGGAGTCAGTAACTTGTTTGAGCTTGCATGTGTGTTTGGAGTCCGATTTTGGCTTTGATGTCTTCATGGAAGTTGTAGCTAACGTCTTTTACTATAACATAATGAAATTTCGTGGACAATGATGGAGATATGTGGGGTTAAAGTTCTATTATACGGAGACCCTAGATCTGTGAAGTTTTCACTGACTTCTTGCTGGATTCTTGTTTGCATGTTGATCTCTGTTGAAGATTTGACTTCGATGTCTTCATGAAAGTTGTAGGTAACACCTCAAAATACAACATACTAAAATTTGAAGCGAAAAGAACAAGTATATCTTGGTGAATCGGCTAGATCTTGGAAACGATGGTTCTGGTGAAGTATTCCGAGACACCCGAGACTTCATGGACTTAAATGATGACCATAATTTGGTTATTTGACCTATATCTCTTCATGAAACTTGTAAAGGACACCTTGTTACATAACATACTCAAATTTCAGAGGAAACGAAAGAGAATAGATGGGTGAAATCTTAATATTTCGGACATGTGTATTCTGGACGACGCGGTAGTGGTTCCAGAGGTTTCGTGGGGTTGTATAAATTAATCTAAAAATAATTTGGCTTGGAGTTCTTCATGAAAAATGCACGAAAATGTGTTGACTATCACCCTGTAAAATTTCGTAATTTTTGGAGGCCATATGAGTATTTTAATCGAATTTATTTGGAAACTGTGCATTCTGGTCATTGTCCGAATATCATGTGCTATTTTGTTGAAATTGTGAAATTATGTGAAATTCGAATTGGCCATGAATTTCATTGAATTTATTATGCATTGTTATATGACATTGGTGTATGTATGATCATAACTTGTGATGCATGTGTGAATCATATGCCATGTAATAATGAGGTTAAAAAGGATGGTGAATGTGGAAAATGATATGTGAGTAAGAGGTTGTAGTGGATGATGATGTCTGGTGGCCTAGTGGCGTAATTCCGGAGATTCCCCGGGAGTGTCGGGATGCCCGGTGGTATACGGTACGTAATTCCAGGGGAGGCCTGGTGGTATGTCGGTACATAATTCCGGAAGCCTTGTCGGAGGTCTTTGCCCGAAAGGAATGCCTCGCGATGCCAGGATTGGGGTGAGAGATGCCTGGCTAGAAGGGTAAAGGCCGGAAGCCCTGTCGGAGGTTTCTGCCCGAAGGGAATGCCTCGTGATGCTAGTTGGGATGCGAGATGCCCGGAATGTGGGGGGCCGGAAGCCTGGTGGCCTGGGACGCTGAATGCTGGGAACCCTGTCGGAGGTCTTTGCCCGAAGGGATGATAATCGAGAATGGGTGATGTGGTGATCAAATCCAAAGATAAAAATGGAAATTAATGCATGATGGTGATATGCATGATGATGATGATGATGATGATGTGATGTGATATGATGATCACCCATGATATTATATGCATGATGATGATGATGTGATGTGATATGATGATCACCCATGATATTATATGCATGATGATATGCATGACGATGATGATGATGATGATGATGATGTGACGTGATATGATGATCACCCATGATATTGATATGATGATACATGATGATGATGATGATGATATGATGATGATGATGTGATGATATGATGATGATGATGATGATGATGATGATGATGATGATGTGATGTGATATGATGATCACCCATGATATGATATGCATGATGATATGCATGATGTGATGATGATGATATATGATGTGATATGATGATCACTTATGATATGGTATGCATGATGATATGCATGATGATGTGATATGATGATCATCCATGGTATGATATGCATGATGATGATAATGATATATGAGATGCTATGATGATTATATGTATGATATGATGATGCATGAATGCGCATGACATCAAAGGTAAGTAATGCCTGCATCGTATGACGATATGCATGGTGCATTGAGTTGTTATTGGATTTCCCTATCTGCTGAGTTGTTGTACTCACCCCTTTTGGGGATAACATTTCAGATTAGCAAGTATGCCGCTACTTGCCGTCTCGCAAGGGGTATTCTATGGTCTACCGTCTGATGTAGAGGTTGAGTGTGCGGAGATAGATTGTCCCTCTGTTCCCAGACTGACTTTTATCCGAGTGCGATGTCTAGTGATGTATGATATTGGCCTGGCTGGGGGCCCTGTCATACAAGAGTTCATTTCTGTGGGATGGAGCTATGCGAGGGATGCTGCCGCCGCCACCACCTGATGTACCAGGTTGGGTGTGAGACCTGCGCGCGATGAGTAGGAGCTAGATCTCTTTTTGATGTAGATAGCGGACGCTTTCGATGGGAGGGTTTTGTGCACGTATGATGTTAGGGGTCGAGGTTTCTTTTTGAGATTTTAGGTAGGACATGGCAGAGTCCTAACCTTTCTTGTTTTTGCACCGACCCGAAGGGAACCCCATCTTGCTATATATATAAGTATGTAAGCAAAGCGTCGAAGTTGTTTATAAAATCCTGATGTTTAGCTGGTGTGTATTTGTATCATGGATTGGTAGGGGGATAGATGGTGATGTTTAATTTACTTCCGCTATGAGTCGCGTTGGGACCGATCGTTTATAAAAAAAAAAAAAAAAAATGCCTGTGATTAATGACACTTGTTTTAAGTATAAGATAGGAGAAAGGTAATAAGGAGAAATATTTGCGCTAGTAATGACCTGCAAAGGGTTCGGGGTGTCACAATAATATCATCGACATATATTTGAACTAGCACAAAACTTTTGCTTTCTCTTTTAATAAACAGAGTAGTGTCTACTTTACCTTTTACAAAGCCGTTTTGAATCAATAACTTACTCAGCCTATCGTACTAAGCTCGAGGTGCTTGTTTTAAACCATATAAGGTCTTTTTGAGTCTGAATACTGAGTCTAGTTTCCTTAAGTCTTCAAACCCAGGTGGTTATTCCACATAGGCTTCCTCATGAATAAATCCATTTAGGAAAGCACTTTTGACGTCCATTTGGAATAACCTGAAATTCTTATGACAAGCAAATGCAAGTAATAAACGAATTGCTTATAACCTTGCTATTGGTGCGTAAGTCTCGTCATAGTCTATCCCTTCTTCTTGCGTATATCCCTTGGCCACGAGTCTTGCTTTGTTTCTTATGACCTTTCCTTTCTCGTCCATCTTGTTCTTGAAAACCCATTTAGCACCAATAATAGATTTACCTTTTGGTTTAGGAGTTAACTCCCAAACATCATTAATGTTGAATTGCTTTAGTTCTTCTTGCATAGCTTCAATCCAGCTTTCATCAAACAAAGCTTCTTCTATGTTTTTGGGTTCTATTTCAGAAATAAGAGCCACAGCACTAGACTCTTCGCGCCTTTTGGATATTGTGCGAATTCCTTAAACAATGTCGCCAATAATAAGATCTTTGGGATGGCTGGACTTATGCTTCCAGTTGCTGGTTAATTTGTCAGGTTGATGATCACTTCCTTCACTTGAATCTTCAACAGTCATTTGTTGCTGGTCCTTCAAAGTCTGAGCTGCTTCTTGCAATTTAGACTTTGTAGAGTCTGAAGTAGGTTCAAGCTCTTCGAGATGAGTCTGAATAGATTCATTTTGCATAGAATCTTGGAATTTAACGTTCATTTATTCTTCCACAGTTTGAGTCTTCTTGTTGTAGACTCTGTACGCTTTGTTTGTGGTTGAATATCCAAGGAAGATGCCTTCATCTGACTTTTCTTCAAACTTGCCAACTCGATTATTTGCATTTTTCAATATAAAGCATTTGCATCCAAACACATGAAAATATGAAACAATAGACTTCTTTTCTTTGAGTAATTTATAGGGAGTTTTTTTTTCTAGAATAGGCCTTAGAAAAACTCTATTAATAATATAACATGCTGTTGAAACTGCTTCAGCCCAAAAACGTGAAGAGATGTTGCTTTCAATTAAAAGAGTTCTAGCCATTTCTTGAAGTGATCTATTCTTTCTTTCCACAACTCCATTTTACTCTGGAGTATATGGAGAGGAGAACAAATGCTGAAAATCAGATTCATCACAAAATTTTGTATAATCTTGATTTTCAAATTCACATCCATGATCTGTTCTTATACTTGAAATAACATATCATTTTTCGTTTTGAACCTTTTTAGCAAAATTTTCAAAGTAAGAGAAAGTTTCAAACTTACTTGCTAGGAAATACACCCAAGTAAATCAAGAGTAGTCATCCATAATTACTAGACAATATTTATTACCTCCAATGCTCTGTGTTCTAGTTGGTCCAAAGAGATCCATATGCAGAAGCTGCAATACACAGTTAATGGAAACTTGATTTATTGGTTTAAAGAAATTTCTTACCTGTTTTCCCAATATGCAAGGTGTACATAAATCAGACTTTTGGTATGAAAGATTGGGTAACCCATGAACAAGCTTCTTTGCTGAAATTTTAGCTATCTGCTTCATATTGATGTGCCCAAGCTTTCTATGCCATAGGTTCGCTTCGTCTTGAATTGAAATTAGATATTGCGATTCATCTGGTTTCACATCCAAGAGGTAGATATTTCCATGTCTTCGACCCATGAATGATTAAGTAGAATCTTTACTAGTTCCTAAATATATTCCCTCTTGAAAGTTGATTTTGAAACCGGTATCACACAGCTGACTAATACTAAGCAGATTGTAGTTGAGTCATTCAACTAAATAAACATTGCTTATTGTGAGGTTTCCAATCTTTACAGTTCCAAATCCCACAATTCTCCCTTTGTTATTTCCTCCAAATGAGACTTTTCCACCATTCACTTGAACAAGCTTTATGAAGCAATTTGAATCTCCTGTCATATGTCTTGAGCATCAACTATCCAGATACCATTTTACCTTTTTTCTTGATAGTGACTTGCATTTAAAAATGAAACTCAAACTTTCTTTGGTACCCATATTTTCTTGGGTCCATTGGTGTTGGTATGATATGCGGTTTTTGCCCATACTTTCTTAACAGGTTTCCAAACCATAGGACATTCCTTTTCAAAAGGATCTACACTATTGCACTTTGAACATCTGAGAGCATTGCAACCTACTGGTTTTACAAAGATCCTTTTAAAATGATTTTTGTAAGCATCTCTTGTGGGTCTTTGCTTAATTCTTTCTTTCACTTTTGGAAAATCAATTAAAGGAATTGTTTATGCAGTCATTCCCAAACCAGATTTATTGAAATAGGGTCTTTGAACAGAAATTTTTTTTTCCAGTTTCTCAGA
The DNA here is from genome assembly GCA_017140615.1 of Eucalyptus cladocalyx. NCBI lineage: Eukaryota > Viridiplantae > Streptophyta > Magnoliopsida > Myrtales > Myrtaceae > Eucalyptus > Eucalyptus cladocalyx. Next base: position 10,533,199 of record CM029519.1, read on the forward strand.
TCCTACAGAAAATCTTTTAGAAATATTTGAGATATCATTTTTTAATAATGTATTTTTTTTAAAGATTATCTTCACTTTCTCTAAGAGAAGAAACATTCATGTCTAAACATTTCACCTTTTCTTTCAAAACATTTTCCTGTTGTTTTATAGCAGAATTTTCTCTTTTGAGTTCGGAAATCTTTTTAAGATAAGTTTTAAGACTAAAACACAACTCATCAATGTATTTAGAAACTTTAATAGGGATTTTGAAGTTACTCACCTCAAATTCATTGTCTGAATATGAGTCTGTCTCGGAGTTTGAATTTGAATCCGATTGTGCCATCAGACATATATTGGCATAATTATCATCACTTTCTTCACACTCTGTATCCCTCTAGGTTTATGCTTTAAGAGCCTTTCGATACTTTTCAGTTTTTCTTGTCTTCTTCTTCAGAAAATGACAGTTAGGTCTGATGTGTCCCTTTTTCTTACATTCAAAGTAGACTACATCTTTGTTTGATTCATCATTCTCAACAGACTTAGTCTGTTACTTTTGAAAACTTTGTTTCTTTGGATTGAATCTTCTCCATTTTCTGTTTAGCTTTCTGAATTTTCTTATCATGAGAGCAAGCTTCTCATCATCCATATCGTCTTCAGAATCTGTAACATCAGAATCATCATTGGATTTTAATGCAATGGATTTCTTACCTTTAGGGTCTTCATCTTCATTGATTCGTTTCACTTCATAAGATTGAAGAGTCCCAACCAACTCATCAACAGATAGTAGCATGATTCTTTGGGTCTCTCTGATTGAGATCTTTATGTGATTCCAATCCTTGGAGAGTCCATGCAGTAGCTTGTTTACCTTCATGGGATCAGAAATTGGTTGACCTTGATTTTCAAGACCATTCACGATTTCTGTAAAACGACTAAACATGTTAGTTATAGATTCTCTTAATTTTATTTTGAAGGCTTCGTATTGACCGAGGAGAATGTTGATTCTAGTCTCTTTTCTCGATCGGTTCTTTCATAGGTAATATGTAATCTATCCCAGACTTCTTTAGCTGTAACACAAGAAGATATTCTGTTATATTCAGTAGGAGATAAAGCACAATATAAAGAATAAATTGCTTTTGCATCAAGAGCTTGTCTCTTGATTATCTCTTCCGAGTCATTTCACTAGACTCAACAAGTATCTTTCCTCTCTAAAACAGGTGCAGCTTTAGGAATGATTCCTTTTTTCTACAACGTCCCATTCCAGAGGATCCTTTGATCTTAGAAATGCCTTCATCTTGTTTTTCCATATGTTGTAATCATTTCCATCAAAGTAAGGTGGTCTGGTATTGCTTTGCCCTTATACCAGCCCTGGAGCCAACATATTAGCCATGGATCTTTAACTCTGAAGTAAAACACTTCAAACAAAGTGAGTACACAAGCTCTGATACCAATTGAGATAGCTAATATAAGCACCTAAAGGGGGGTGAATAGGTGTATAATAATTTTTCGTGATATGCAAGCAGTATTAATCTGACAATAGAAAGGAAGTTCTCGTTTGATTAACAAAACAAATTACGATCAAAGTAAAGCAAAGAGTAGGGAAGAGAAAATTGAACACAAGGTTTATAATGGTTCGGCTTATTCCAAGCCTACGTCCACTTTTCCGCACTGACAGCCCACCGGCTGGATTTCACTATGAATAAAAGAGATGTTACAGCAAAGTTCTCCATTGATTCCACAGTGTAGATATTCTACCACACTTCCTCAAGGTTTCTCACAAATATGGACTCTCTTTTGCGTACAAGATTTCATTCAAATGAATTGAATAAGAACAAGGAGCTTTAGACTTTGGAATTCTTCTATCGTGCACTCTCCCGAACAACTGAAACGACTTCCTTATATACTCCTTTATGCCATCATACCTGTTGGCATTTACCAAAGGAATTCCTCCAATCTACCCGTTGGACGGAATCAATTAGGAAGATCATTCGAGCTATTAAAGGAATATGTCGATTGCCCATCAATTTTGTTCGCCCATACAATTAGGATCTCGGTTTCCATAAGTAGAACCTTCCAAGAATATTTCGCCAATCATGATCAAATAAAAGATTTCGTTATGTCATATCCAGCCAAGAGATCTTCTCCAGTCGATAAGGTTACATCCTTAATGAAACATCCAGTTCTGGATAGCCTTTCTTCAACGGATTAAAGACTGTCAATGAGGATAGACTTTGAGTCTTGAGTCTAGCAGTCCGGAGGTCTTCAGACTTTAAATAGCAGAGTCTGTAAATCTTCAGACTAGAATTATGGAAACGTTTTGTCAGTTTCAAAACACTTTACGAAGATTTCTCCAACACATGTTAGGTGATTAGCATGGTTTAGCTAAGGCTTAAATAAATTGTATTATTTATCTAGAAGGGTTCGGGAATTTCTCCGAGTCCGTTTTGGTTACTAATTTAATGATTCCAGCCTAGGTTAGTATTGTTAGAATTTAAATTGATTTATTTAATTAATTTATGTATTTATTTAATTATTAATTAATTTTCCGAAAATTATACCGAGAGAGCCGCTCAATAGAATTTCAAGCTAATCGCAATGATGTGTTTAGTTTTTGCAATTGAATGCGGTATTGTTGAATTGAGTGATGATTGTGATATATTGGTATTTTAATTGGAAAATGCCGGGTGTCGGGTGTTGACACCGAAAGTGGTCTTTGAGTACCAAATTAGCTTAGGTGAGCAATATAGGTCTATAATAGCTTCGAGGAGCGTTAACATCATTATAGATCTCTAGCAGCTTCAGTGAGCAATGGCAAGCAATAGTGCTTTAGCAGCTTCGGTGAGCACTTTAGACATCAGCTTCGGCGAGCACTTATTATTTAGCAGCTTCAGTGAGCATTATTTGATTCGGCAGCTTTGGTGAGCAAATTTTAGATATCAGCTTTGGGGAGCAATGATATATGAGTATATCTATTTCAGCTTAAACGAGCAGTGTTCGAATCGACATAATATATGGATGACATTGATGGCATGAAGTCGAATTAATCAGCTGATTGCTTGTGGATTTGAATTGGATTGTTTAATTGAGTATTTGAATTATACTAACCTGCAGGGTGAAATTGAGACCAGGTAAGTCCTCAATGCTAAGTGTGTGATTGTGTGATTAGGACACTTCTTGGCGTATTTTCCTCCTAATTGGGGTTTAGAGCTTAGACTCGCTGAGATTATATCTCACCTTGTTGTGGGACAACATTTTTAGAGTTGTTGAGTGGAGGACCTGGAGCTAAGAGGAGGTGATCGGAAGCGTAGGTCAGTTAGGACTGCTTCTTTTTGGAAGGCCAATCTTTTGTAGTCTTTTGGCCATAGAATTTTGTACATGACTCAGGGTATATATAAAAGCATGTTTATTTGTGAATTCGTATCCTACTTTTCTACTTGAGATGGTTACTGTCAGGGGATTTTTTTTCGCTTCCGCATGTGCAATAAAATGGAAAGTGTCGGCGACTCGTCCTAGGAAGTCGCAAATTATTATTGACTAGAGAGGGATGGGCGTGCGCTCGAGGATCGGGGCGTGACAGATAGTGTACTTCTCCTCAATGAACAATGAGAAAATGATTTACTAAGATGATAGCTAATCAGTACAGTTTAACACATCGTTTGATAAATTGGGTTATGGAAGTCGGTCTTAGTACTCTAAAATTTATGACAGCGTGATTAAAGAAAATCGTATTTGACCCCTCAAATCCTTTTGCAAAAGCTGTTCATTTTAGAACTAAGGCAATGAAGAGAAAACTGTACTTTTCTGTTCATTCATCACAAAACACGCATGATCAGATCTTTTGAACCGAGAAAGAGAAGCATATACTAACTCACACCATCTAACACCAAAAAAGCTTACCATCTATTGTAAAATATCTTTTTTCCTTGAGAACTGGAAGTATAGTATAAACATAAAACGACGTTGCGCCACCGACCGGCAACACCAAAGCATGGACCTTCAACCTCTCAGCTACATCACACGCAAAACTGAACAGCGAATCCGATATCAAGCACGCGACATGCAGCATATTCTTTTTTCTACGATTCATTTATGTTTCTGTGGTCTTATATGGAAATTAGCTCATGAATCGAGAATTGAAGTTCCTGAAAAATTGCCAATCCACAAGTTTCTAGCAATAAATCGCATAATTTCTATTTTCATCTTAAACATCTTCTTAAAGACTCTGAGGATGAATTTTTATGTATATCCTTTTGATATAACTAGATATGTGATTCACTAGGAGTAATTTTGGTAGAATTATCTGGTTCACTAATGTGGTTCTAGTCATTTGGTGTGCTTCTAGATGATAAGAGTTATTAGCATTTTCCAAGATGTGAAGATCTTGTAATTTGGAATCTTCATCTTCAATCCTTTCCGGCACAAGGAACTTTTGGCTTTGTTGACTGACGTCTCACAAAGCCTCTTATTGGAGGCTCATCATACTCTATATTTAAACAGTACCTTGGCTCAAATGTTCTATATAGGCCTTCCTATAATGCTTTTACTTCTTCAACGACTTACATTTGTTAGTCGATAGTTCGGCATATATCAAGCCGCAGATTTAGGCCATTTGATGAGGTCACATTGTCTATTGTGCTTATAAAGGAAAGTGGGTTTGAGTGTATTTGTGTTAATTGTGCTGTTCTGCCTCTAATTCTTCTTGCTTTTGACTACGATGAGCCGTTTAATGACCTGACTATTTAGGCGGGTCAAGGGTACATTGGACCCTCAGCTCATGCATTGGTTTACCGAAATCATGTCCCCTTTCCCACTTTATTAAAAAATGTGACAAACTAGTAAGCTTGGTTTCCTTGGTTGGAATAGTAGTACTAAACTCTAGTAACTTGACTTTTATATCTAGATGAGGCGTCAAGATGGTTTTGTGGTTATGGAGACTATCGCCATTGTGGAGTAGTCAATAGATACTCTTTCACAATAAATAATAGATGGAATTGCCAAAACAAAGTGGTGAACCGGTGTTTAAGGCGTGGGATGGTCAAACGTCATAATGTATTACCCACTCCCTACAATCCGACCTGAGGGTGTAGATGTTATCGCAAATAAGTAGTAGTAATGCCTTAAGGTAGGAGCCAGCTAGCCTTGATATGAGTATCCATATCAAGTTAACGCACATTGTGTGTTGTCTTCTTGTGTGTAACCATTGAAGGATAGTTCACCATGTAAGTACCCATGATCATATTGGCATGTTTACAGAGAATTGCTTGCCGTAGGCTGCAAATGCCCAGTTTATTCTCGTATTGATTTGAACATCTATTTTGTCTGAGAAGAGTTGTTTTGTGCTTTCCACATAGGAATCTCAAAACATGCCCTTTCCTTGATTCAACCCTTGACTTGAAGGCAGCTGGAGACAATTTTTAGTACTAATGGTTCTTTAGATAGCCTGCTTGTGTTATTTGCATCTAGAGCTATTTGTAAATTAATACAATTCACTTTGAGAGCAGCCATTGGCAATTCTGGTGGCTCTTTCCCAATTTAAATGAAATTTGGAGGTTTCCTTCTTCTTCTTCTTCTTCTTCTTCTTCTTCTTCTTCTTCTTCTTCTTCTTCTTCTTCTTCTTCTTTTCTTTCTTTTTTCTTTTGCATGGATAACATAGAGCTATTTGTAAATTAATACAATTCGCTTTGAGAGCAGCCATTGGCAATTCTGGTGGCTCTTTCCCAATTTAAATGAAATTTTGAGGTTTCCTTCTTCTTTTTCTTCTTTTCTTTCTTTTTTCTTTTGCATGGATAACATAGTGTTTAGGCTTCGTGGATACGATTGTGTTTAGGCTTAGCCAAACATGGATACATACATGATGTATGTATGTTTAGGCCAGTGTTAGAAACATTATGGATCGTGCTGAGTCCATTTGTTAGGGAAATCCCTTATGATGTTTTGAAAATGACAAAATAAATCAAAAGCTGCTAACGTGTTTAATGGTTAAGTAATAGACCATGCAGATGATAGAACATGTAAAGGATATTGTCAAAGTCTGAAGACTGCCAAAAGACTGAACGTAACACATGTCCAAAGTATATTCTGAAGATTTCTAGGCTTCTGTGTCAAAATCTAAGGACTGCCAGACTTTAGTGTCAAAGTCTATTCTATATCAGAAGTCTGCTCACTTTGACAAATTCCAGACTGAATGTGAATGAAGAACCAGAAGACAGACTCTATGTTGAAGTTGAACCAGAAGATAGACTCTATGATGAAGTTGAACTTATTTAGATTGTGTTTAGACCTTAAAGCTAAATCTATTCAGAAGCAAAATATGTTCAGACCTAGATTGTAAAGTCTATTGCACTCAGATCTTACATCCAGATTCGACAGAACGTAACTTAAGTCCCAATCATATAACGGTTAGTGATCTTGTTTGGATTCTACATCAAGATTGATTTGATTGACTCGATTTAATTGATTGACAATTGGATATTGAAGACAAGAACTTTCTAAACGATGAAGCTCTACTTATGGCAACCAAGATTCTGTTTGTATGGGCGATCAGAATCAATTTGAGATTATACTTTTGTCACTCAACAGCTACCAAATCTTCTAGATACAGATCTGTCCAATGGGTAGATTGAAAGACGATCCTTGAGATACTGTCCAATGGCTAATTTGGAAGTTGATAAGTATTTAAGGAGATCAAGGACTGATGAACAAGTAAGAGACGGAGCGTAGAATTTATAATTCCAAAGTCTAAGCAACTTTTGATCATACACTTGTCTTTGGTGAGCTTAAACATTTGTAATCATGAAACAAGTACCAAAAGAATGACTTAGTGAGATAGTGTGATATACTACTAAGTGTTTACACTCAAAGTTATAATCTCTTGTTGATTGCATAATGGAATTAAGCCAAGAAGGCTGTTAGTGTGGGAGAGTGGACGTAGGCTTGGATTAAGCCGAACCACTATAAACCTTGTGTTCTTATTCTCTTTCCTGAACTCCTTTATTTTGTTCGTAGTTCTATTTAATTGCCAAAGTCTGATATCGCTTAAAGTCTGCTACTCTTCAGACTCAGTTTCAAAAATCTATTGTTATTCAAACTCAGGTTAAAAGTAAAGGTTATCACTGTATTTTACAAAATCTGTTTTTACACCTATTCAGCCCTCCTCTAGGTGTTCATACTAGCACTTTCACCATTGACTCGTTCTATAGATTGAACAAAATACTTAATAATGTGGTTTGATAATATTCGGTCGAATAGAATGTTTGTGATTGTAGATGCCAGCATACTCTTCGAGAAATTTACGTCATAGCTTTTTTAGCAGTGCCTCCTTTATCTTCTCTAGGATTAACTATAGGGGAAACCCTCTTTCCTTGTTTGGAAATACAATGTTATATCAGTGCCACTTTATAATTGGCAAGTAAGGTTGGTTGAAGATTCAGACATCTTCACTATTCCTTTAAGTGCCTCCCTTCAGACGTTCTTATCCTCAATTACCACATGATGAGTGATTAATGCTTTCACTAGTGTACTTGTTATACTCAAGTTTACTATATTTGTATAGATCTTGCTTTGATGTCTTTTATGCCCATGATGTTCACCGGTGTTTTGCTTGTTACAAACGAGGAGGACCAAGTCATCCTAATAGTTCATCAGATCCATGGGAACAAATGGAAATTGATTTCAAAGATGCTACCAGGCAGAACAGGTTATGCAATCAAGAATCACTGGAATGTGAGTTTGAAAAACAAGCAGGCAGAGCAAAGGAGTCCCGAGTTATTTGATAGCAACATGGCGGCAGCTCAAATTTTGAGTCAAATGAAGGCGTTCACTCCAAAGGCATTTCCTTTGGAGATATGGTGATGAACGGAAACCAAGAGGAAGGAGATGGTGGAAATTATCATGGACGTCAGAACTATGAAGATCAAGCATTTCAAACCAAAGGAGGTTGTCTTGCTGCTGGGACAAGGGAAAACCCTCCTGTTCTTCGTCCAAAGGCAAGCTATGGTGCATTTAGTGTTTATTACCCTCCAAGTGGTGGTCCTGGAAATTAATTCTGTCACTTCGACTGTGGTGCCCCTCCAGGGACCTCTAGCACAGGCTCTTGGGTCAGAGTTTGGCATCCAACATTTTCTCGAAGATGCCCATAGGGAGCCTTTGATTCCTCACCAATGTGGCTATGGTTGCTGTTCGGGTCACCAAACGGTGGAAGCTCCTTGTTGGGGCCTGAGTTCATTGATTACATTGAGCCTCCCTCCTCGAGCCAAGAGCTGATGTCTCTAGCAGCAGAGTTGAACGAGATTGCATGGGCGCGATGTGATCTTCCAAGTGATCCTGGACCAAGTGATCTTTCGGCTGATGTCAGTACTGGGATGCCGAGCATGGAGATGCAGCAGCCAACCCGTCCAAGGGAGAATAAGAATGATCCATGTGGCAAATTGAAGGGTGTGAAGCAGTAATATATGGGTTGCGGAGCCGGATTTTGCGGTGCCAGCTCAAGTTGAATTTGTGTTAAATGCATCACTTCTTTCTTTCTTTCCTCTTAACATTCTGAGCGGGACATCGCCTAACGATGGAGATGATGACTGCATGTGTTTTGCCCGCCCGAGAATTGACAGCAATAATTTGACGTTCCATTGGATCATTATTGATTATGTTGTACTGGATTCTTTTTTTGTGACATCCTGATTTTCAGATTCTGATTTCGATTGGACAAGATAAACCTTTCGTCAACGTCACTATAGTGTTTTTCTTTGAGTTGGCCACTCACAAGATAACTGGCCTATCCGGTGAAGCTATTAAGGGATTTTAAACACAATAGACTTGAGAATTCAACTATGAATCGACTACTCGACTGTGCTAGTCTACAAGGGTCATTACGGCATTGTCAAAATCAATCAGAGACCAGAGACAGGTCGATTCAACTGAGATGTGTGATCAAGTGTGGATGATGCCATCTGATTGCAAAATTATCGTCGATTGGCACTAAACCGATTTTCTGTCGTTTTGGATACCTTGTGCCCATATTTGAAACTTTGAGATTTTCACGACTACCGAGAGTCGCCAATGTGTCGGATGGGTTCATTGTGGTTTGAAGAAAATCCACCATGGGTCAATTGCACCAAAAACTCATAAAAGCTACCCGGTATGTAAGGTCATGCTAAAAGCGCGTTTGATTAGAAATAACCGCGAATTTGAATTCGATTTCAGAAACTGGAAGTTTTGTCGTGTCATGAGTCATTCTAGGAATGGTGACTCACCTTTTGAGGAAACTCCAGCGAGCTCGGGAATTTTACGGAAAATCGTTCGGACGTTGCAGAAAAATTAATGGAAATTCGTACGGGCCAAATTTAAGGGAATTTAAGGGCCTGTTTGGCAACTTGCCAAACGGTGCGATTCCGATTTTTTGTTCCCAGAATCAATTTGGTACGAGAATTGCATTTGGTAAACTTTTTGTTCTCGGGAACAATTTTGGACAAGATTTGAGAATAAAAAAAAATTTGATTCTATGTCCGAGAATCGAAAAATAATCAAAATGGTAAAACCCTTGTTCTTCTCTTTCAACATCTCGGTTGCCATTCGCCATCGCCGCCGCCGTCGCCATCGCCTAATCGCGCTCGCCGCCACCGCCGGTCGCGGTCCCCGCCGCCGGTCGCCCTTCGTCCCTGTCCGTCGCCGGTCCGCGAGGTCCGGAGGTCCGCTAGGCCGGGGTGAGGTCCGCGAGGTTGCGGAGGAGGCTCGCCCGGCCGGGTGAGGTCCGGCGAGCTCCGGCGGAGGCAAGCCCGCCCATCGGCGAGGCTCGGCCCGCCAAAGACCGGCGAGGCCAACCTAGCCACCGGCGGGGCCGGGCGAGCCCCGCCGTAGCTCGCCGGCGGGCCGGGCGAGGCTCGGCCTCGCCAGATCGAGCGAGGTCAAGCCTCGCCTAGCTACGGTGAGGCTCGCCCGGCCACCGACGAGGCTCGCCTAGCCCCGCCGGTGGCCGGGCCTCGTTGAGGCTAGGCGAGGCCAACATGGCCACCAGCGAGGCTCGGCCAACGAAGGCCGACCTTGCCGAGGGCCGGCGACGCTCCGGTGAGCGTCACCGGCCCTCGTCGGGCCGTCGCGCGATCCGGCGACCGACCAAATGAAGAAGAAGAATAATAGGAAAAAAAAAAAAAAAAAAAAAAAAAAAAGAAAAAGTAAAGAAAAAAGTAAAAAAGTAAAGAAATTATTTAAAATTTATTTAAAAATCAAAAGAAATTAATTTGGAACAGTAATCAATTAATACTAGTATCAAACACAATTCTATTCCGTAATCAAAAAATTTGAACGATTACCAAACGCGTTTTTTTTACTCGAATCGGTTCGAGAACGTAATAAAAAATAATCATTTCTAGTCGAATCGCCCCAGAATGTAATCATTACCAAACGCGCCCTGAACTTCCAAGCTGAGCCTTTGAATGTCAGGGACTTGCAGAAAATTGTTTGGGATTTTTCTTTAGCGAAATTGGACCTCAATTTGGGAAATTGAGTAAGGACATTGAATTTAATATAGTGAAATTCGAAATTTGACATAAGGCTGAAAAATTGGGACTTTAATTGAGGTTATTGGTGGGAAATTTGGTTGGAAAGTATTGGGGGACAAGCCATTAATGGAGTGGCTAAGGGTTGTTGACTATTTCCTTCTTTTTGCACAAATCTTCTCGGGCAAGCTGGCGTTGCCGACTCCACCTCCATCTTCGTGCACTTCTCTCTCTCTTGACATCTCATGCTCAAGTTTTCTTTTACTTTGCCTTTCATTTCCCTTTTTGGTTTTCCTTCGAAGCCGCCTCTGCGTCCATCTCCACTCACCAAAATTTCTTCCTCTTCCCTTCACCCATGGACACTTGTCCATGAGCCAACTCCCTTTGGTCAACAAAAGAACTTCCCCTTCTCCTTAGTTGACCACCGAAGAGACCCAGCCGCTTGCTACCAGCAATCGTGCTCCATCTCAAGCTACCAACTCACCGAAGACAACCCCTGCCACCGCCCATTTCATTTCCCTCAGTCTCTGCTGCTTCCACTGAACTCCATCCACGCGGCCTCTTGTTCAACGGCACTAAGTCAAGCCCAGCAAGGAGCCACGAACATTAACTGCTTCCTCATCCAGCATCTTCGTCTGTGTCTCGCCATCTCCTCCGTTGCAGCTTCGGTTTGTAGCAACTCGGCCCAGTGTTTGGCCCACCTCCAGCAGCTTCATTCTTCTCTAGCTGCCAGGGAAGCAGCAGCATCAACCGAAGAAGCTCCTGCCAGCAGCGTCGTCCACACGCCAACAAAGCCGAAGTCCAGCATCTTCGTCCTTCGTGCGCAACTCCACACTCGAGCAAAACCAACGTCGTCGCCCTCAGTCAGCCCACGATCAGCCAGCAAGTCCACCGCATTGCAGCCTAGCGTTTGGCCCAACCTTCAGCAGCAATTCAGGCCCAGCAGTTCTTTTCTTGTTCAGCCCATCAGTAGTCCAATTCAGCCCAGACTTGAAGCCCATTTGAAATCCAATTTCAGCCCATGTGAGATTCAGCCCAGCCCAAGTTGGAAACAAATCTCATATTTGGGTTGAGATTTGTTCGGCCAATTCCAGGCCCGTTCCAAGTTTCTTCAACGCTGCCTCAATTTAAGTTTCGGCCGTCGTCGCGCCGCCGTCGCGGTGATCCGATCTTCGTTTTGCACCGGTGAGTTTATTTACTAAACTCTTCTTAGTAGGCTAATGACGTCTAAGGGGTGTTTAGATTTATTTAATTAGGAATTAGGTGGTTAGTTAGATTAATTTAATGATTTAATTATGCAATTATGCATGTTAGGTGGTTAGATTAGATTAAGTGAGGCCTAGATAAATTGTGTTATTTATCTAGAAGGGTTCGAGAATTTTCTGGGTCCGTATTGGTATTTAATTTAGTGATTTTGGCCTAGGTTGGCATTTTAGTATTTAAATTGATCTATTTAATTAATTTTAGAAATCATTTTATTATTAATTATTTTCCAGAAATTAGTCCGGGATAGCTGATGACCGGAATTGCATGTTGATTGCAATAGTGTGTTCAATCTCTATAACTGGATGTTAATTTGTGCAAATTGAGTGATGATTGGAAATTTCAGTATTTAATTCCAAAAGTTATGAATTTAGATATTTATTCAAAAAATCCCGGGTGTCGGGTTTTAACACCAAAAATAGTTTTATACTCTATATAAACCAGTGGGATTTTAAATTGGAGAATATCAATTTTTCTAGTGTGAATTGATCGTGTACCCACACATGACTATTTTATCGTGTATTTCTAATACGAAGAAATAGGCCGGGTTCACTATTTTAATTGAGACATTTGAGTACAATGCACAGTGTCCTGGGTCGAGATTTATTGGTCGTGTGTTGGTTAAGAGAAACCGTCCTGGGCTGTTAAGCTAGATGTTACTCATTCATTGGGACTCGGGTCGCAGTAGATTCTGGACCTATGCTCCTTTGGGGAAGCCGTCTAATTAAGAGATGTCGTCGTGCTCATGGTGGGAGACGAAGCTTGGGTATGCCAAAAGATATCAAACTTATGAGTAGGTTGTACTCGGGTCGTAGTAGATTCTAGACCTACATCCCTTTGGGGAAGCCGTCTAATCGAGAGACGTCGCCGTGCTCAAAGGAGGTGAGACGACGCCTGGCAATGCCAGAAGACCGCCATATTTATAATTGGCCGTACCCTTAAGGGGTGTAATTAACAATTGAAACGCATGATGGTTGGGTTTGATGTACCTGATTATGAGACCAAAACTGTGTGGCATGGAACAGGTTTCTGGTGATTACTTGAATTGATGAGGTGTTCTAGTTGTTATGTGCATTAATTATATGCATTACGATATGAACTGTACTAACATACAGGAAGAAACTGAGGCGAGGTAAGTTCCCTGTTCTAATTGTGTGGCTCCTAAAGCGTATTCCCCTCCTAATATGGGTTTAGTAGGTGGACTTGCTAAGATATTGTCTACTGGTTATTGAATAACCATTTTCAGGTCTTTAGAAGGTGGTCGGGGAAGACCAAGGTCTCGAAGTCTAAGGAGGAGTATGGAGGGTCGGTGGATATGTCCTATCAGTATGTCGTAGGACAACCTCTTGTGAGAGTAGACCTTTTTGTAGGCTTTCGACTAAACTCATTTTGTGTCCGAATCTCGTTGTTTGTAAAAGTGTGCTTTTATGAATTGATATCTTATTTTTCTATCCCGAGATGATTATTGTCAGGGAATTTATTTTCACTTTCGCATGTGCTTAAAATTCAATGGGTCGGCGACTCGTCCTAGGAAGTCGCAAAATTTTATTGACTAGAGAGGGATGGGCATGCGCTCGGGGTTCGGGGCATGACATTTTTTACCGTCCATCTATTGTCCCTGATTCGCTATTAATGTCTACATAATGTTTAAATAGCAGCATGCAATCTTTTTCGCTTCAATTTAGGGGGCAAATTGGCAACTTTTCAAATTGCAAGTTTTCTTGACTGATGAAGTTCATACTCTATTGTATAGTAATGCTGTTTCATTGGTGACAGCTTGAACATCTGACGTACAAAGATCCCACGGTTGATTAGCGTTAAAAAAAAAGAGAATAAGAAAAAAATCTTATGATGCAATTTTGCTACACTTTTTGAGAATATCCTCTACCTGGTATGTGGAGATAATCTCCTCCTTTTGGCCAACTTCAGTACTTAATGCCTCACCATATGCGCGAAATAATCTGTCAGATTGATCTTACTGTATCGATCTCTATCCTCCACTTCTGCTCCTTCTGCCTTTTCGTTTGTTTCAGCTTTTTGTCATGTGAATTAATAGGGGGCTATAAATAGAGTACAAGCAAATCCAAATCAATACATAGTTAAGAAGAAGGACAACAGTTTCATCAGTCGTCAGGCAATGCGGGATATGAGATGGTGCACGATGTAATGCCGATCTTTTTCCTTATTATATGACCATTTGATTAGTTCTAGGGAAGCATGGATGCAATTCATGAATATGAAGACCGTGCTCCTTACACACATTTTCCAGAGCTTTTCATACATTCAGGAACTTGTTTGGTTGCCAGTCAGGGACTGATGAACCAGTCCCATGAGCCCTAAGGAAAAGGAAAAGTCCGCAAACCATGCCAGTGGGAACTTAAATTGCTTGATTAATAAGCATCCGTCTCATGTTTTGGATGCCGGTAACTGGGAAGTACTTGTGAAACAGAATAATTCATTTCTGGGGGCTGAATGTGCACATATGTCGAAAACAAAACCAAAAGCTTAAACCAGACTAGTGAGAACCATTAGAGCTGATAAACAAGTCGGAATGTCCATCGTGGAAATTCAGGCGGCATTACCCAAGCCGTGCTCGTGCCTAGACGAGAATAAGAATGTCTTCAAAGAAAAGGGCATCGACTAAGATCGCAGCTGTGGTTTATGCTGATGATTCGTTAGTTCGAACGATAAGATATGATTGGCCAATCCATCTAGGGATTGGAACGACGACCCTCCTTGCATCAGACAACTATTTGCCTTCTCCTTGAATTGTGCTGCCCTCTCTCTTACCTCTTCTCCTTCTTTCTCCACCAACAGCTTCCGAATAGCCTCTGCAATCTTCCTTCTTTCCAGCCCGTTGTTCAAGTGCACTCCCACTCTCCAAACATCACTCACAAATCTTGCATTGACATTTTGGTCCGAGAAACAGGGCATGCATATCATCGGAACCCCTTCCGAAATGCTCTCAAGAATGGAGTTCCATCCATTGTGAGTCCAAAACGCTCCGACAGCCCGATGAGCCAGCACTTCATGTTGAGGCGCCCATTTCACAATCTTCCCCCTCTCCTCTAATGCCTTCAGAAAGCAACCGGGCAAATTCTCTAAGAGTTCCGAGCCGCTCGCTGACCCGGGTCGAACCACCCACAAGAATGGCTGCTGGCTATCAGCTAAACCTAAAGCTATTTCGGAAAATTCCGACTCGTTCACAGAGGCGATGCTCCCAAAGCTCACGTAGACCACTGAGTTAGAGGCTTGCTTGTCCAGCCAGGAAATGCAACTCCGGTCTTCCGCCAAGAGACTTCCCGATGAAGATAGACCGCATTTGTGTAATGGGCCAATTGGGAAAACTGCAATTGGATCTTCTTGGCGGAGTAAAGAAAGAGCGGGCTGCTCGAGATCTTCAAATGTGTTCAGGATGAGTCCTGAAGAGTCCCTGATTCCCTCAATCATGTCGTTTAGAATCCGGTCGAGCAGTTCAGGCTCCCGGGTTTTGATGCGTGGAAGGTCCTTCACTCGTAAGGGCGGAAACTCCGGCACGGGATCTTCGAGCCGAGATTCTGATATGCAGAGAGCCAGAAAGAAACTGTCATTGTCAGTTCAGTGGCATAGTGCTGCTAATGAGAGAACGCGATTTTCATAACTCGCACATTACAATCAGCCAGAGAGCTACTCTTTTAAGAAACGGGGTACTCCGATGCATCTTTATCACTTAACCTTTGTGCTTTGCGAACCAGACGCTAAAGCTAACGCACGGAGTCACGCTACCATCCAGATATGGCATCTACCCAATGCCCAGAATGTGTCAGGAAATAGAAGCTCAAAGCATCAATCCTAGAGATGAGAAAAATGTCATACCTTCTATTGGGAGGTACCCTCTTTCCCTGAGCAACCGCAATCCGGCGATAACACGGAGCGCTGTCGCGCCAACGGTCCGCAACACCATCCTCCGCACTCCTGCCCTCTCTGCCACGTCCCGGGCGAAACCGAACAGCGCGTCTGCTATCAAGCACGTGACTGGCGCATCCCGGGACGACATTTCTTCTCTCAAGCGTTCCTCGAAGGGAGCAGCGCACCTGGCATCGAGGAGCGTGATCAAGTGGAGGATGTCCAACGTCGAGGCCTCCAATTGGCCGAGGCCATCGCCGATGGAGCGAAAGGCGAAGTGGGGGTGCGAGGATGGATCAGGAGAGTTCAGGTCAGTGTGCAGGATGGTGATAGAGAAGCCTCGGTCATGGAGGATCTGAGCCAGTTGGAGCATTGGGTTGATGTGGCCCTGAAGTGGCAAAGGGAAGAGGACGAGACGGCGGTTGTTTCTTTGGTTCATTTCGGATTGAGCTTGTGTTGGGTCACACAGTCACAGACTGAACACTTGAAATCTTGTAGCTTTTGATTTAATTCGATTCGAGGTCGGTAACGCAAAGAAACAGGGATTGGTACGGACGCCGGGTTTTTAGTAGATTCGTGAGCTCGACTGCAACAATGTGCTATGGAGTGAGGGAGTTCGAATATTCTATCGGAATATGCTTAGCTAACCGTACCCTTAGCATGGAAAATGGACGGTCAATCCTCAGCCACACATCTTGGATGAGAGAGAAAAAGACACGTGTTTTGCCTGGAAACTTCCTAGTACTTCTGTTTGAGAAAGGAAACTATGGCATCCTAAAATTTTACCTCTATTTCGAAATATATAAAATAATTATTTCATTGATATGCTTATAATTAATTTATTCTGAACTAATCATTCATGAGTTAACTAATTTATTGGATAATGTCATAAAAGATTAAAACGCGAAAGATTGAGAATACGATAAAAAATCGACCGCTCAACCCTGAAGATCGACAATGGTCAATACTACACTGTTTTAAGTGAATTAGCGAATAGATATAATTCGACAAAGTACATAATCGATATGTCGATGATTCTGCACAATTACGATATTCGCGTCAAACAACGATAAACCGATCTTCTATTGATCTTATATTTAGGGTACATTGAATCTTACGATTACATGACAATTGAGGGTCGTCCACGATTGAAGAGGTACAAACGTGGATCGAAAATTATCAACCATAGATCAATCGCAAGCTATGGTGCATTTAGTGTTTATTACCCTCCAAGTAGTGGTCCTGGAAATAATTATGGCGCTTCGACTGTGGTGCCCCTCGAGGGACCTCTAGCGCAGGCTCTTGGTTCAGAGTTTGGCATCCAACATTTACTCGAAGATGCCTATGGGGAGCCTTTGATTCCTCATCAATGTGGCTATGGTTGATGTTCGGGTCAAAATGGACCAAATGGTGGAAGCTCCTTGTTGGGGCCTGAGTTTATTGATTACATTGAGCCTCCCTGACGTACAAAGATCCCACGGCTGAGTAGCGTTAAATAAAGAAGAGAAGAAGAAAGAAATCTCATGATGCAATTTTGCTTAAAAAATTAATTAAAAAAAATATAAAATATAAAAATATATTCTTAAAAAATAAATATAAATATAAAATATAAAATATAATTAACTTCGATTTTTCTAAATAACTATTTTAAAAATTAAAAAAAAAATTATTAAATTTGTGTTGTATAAAACCATGTTAGTAATATCATTTTTAAAATTTGTATATATAAAAGCTTTTTTAGGTTTTGTTAAATGGATCGGATATGAGTTAAGTATAAATCGGGTTGGGTATGGGTAAAAAATTTTGCACTGTAATAAATGGGTCATAAACGAGTTAAATGAGTCGATTTAGGTCGGATCATTTATAACCCAATCCAAACCTAACCCAACCTACCTATTTAACGAGTCTATTTATTACCTTGCAAGTGGTGGTCCTGGAAATAATTCTAGCGCTTCGACTGTGGTCCCCCTCCGGGGACCTCTAGCACAGAATCTTGGGGCAGAGTTTGGCATCCAACATTTTCTCGAAGATGCCCATGGGGAGCCTTTGATTCCTCACCAATGTGGCTACGGTTGATGTTCGGGTCAAAATGGACGAAATGGTGGAAGCTCCTTGTTGGGGCCTGAGTTTATTGATTACATTGAGCCTCCCTGACGTACAAAGATCCCACGGCTGAGTAGCGTTAAATAAAGAAGAGAAGAAGAAAGAAATCTCATGATGCAATTTTGCTTAAAAAAATTAATTTAAAAAATATAAAATGTAAAAATTATATTCTTAAAAAATAAATATAAATATAAAATATAAAATATAATTAACTTCGATTTTTTAAATAACTATTTTAAAAATTAAAAAAAAAAATTATTAAATTTGTGTTGTATAAAACCATGTTAGTAATATCATTTTAAAATGTGTATATATAAAAGCTTTTTTAGGTTTTGTTAAATGGATCGGATATGAGTTAAGTATAAATCGGGTTGGGTATGGGTCAAAAATTTTCAGATTTGTAATAAATAGGTCATAAACGAGTTAAATGAGTCGATTTAGGTCGGATAATTTATAACCCAATCCAAACCTAACCCAACCTACCTATTTAACGAGTCTATTTATTACCTTGCAGGTGGTGGTCCTGGAAATAATTCTGGCGCTTCAACTGTGGTCCCCCTCCGGGGACCTCTAGCACAGAATCTTGGGGCAGAGTTTGGCATCCAACATTTTCTCGAAGATGCCCATGGGGAGCCTTTGATTCCTCACCAATGTGGCTACGGTTGCTGTTCGGGTCAAAATGGACGAAATGGTGGAAGCTCCTTGTTGGGGCCTGAGTTCATTGATTACATTGAGCTTCCCTCCTCGAGCCAGAGCTGATGTCTATAGCAGCAGAGTTGAACGAGATTGCATGGGCGCAACGTGATCTTCCAAGTGATCCTGGACCAAGTGATCTTCCGGCTGATGTCAGTACTGGGATGCCAAGCATGGAGATGCGGCAGCCGACCCGTCCAAGCGAGAATAAGAATGATCCGTGTGGCAAATTGAAGGGTGTGAAGCAGGTTGTGGAGCCGGATTTTGCGGTGGAGCTCAAGTTGAATTTTTGTTAAATGCATCACTTCTTTCTTTCTTTCCTTTTAACTTTCTGAACGGGACATCGCCTGACAATGGAGTCGATGACTCCATGTGTTTTGCCCGCCTGAGAATTGACAGCAATAATTTGACGTTCCATTGGATCATTATTGATTATGTTGTATTGGATTCTTTTTTTACCGTCCATCTATTGTCCCCGATTCGCTATTTATGTCTACATAATGTTTAAATTGCAGCATGCAATCTTTTTCGCTTCGATTTGTGGGGGCAAATTCGCAACTTTTCAAATTGCAAGTTTTCTTGATTGATGAAGTTCATACTCCATTGTATGGTAATGCTGTTTGTAAAAGAATTGATGAATTTTGGAATAAGAATTCTATCATTTATTGCCACAGAAACGCAACATATATACAAGAAGATATAGCTATCAAACAATCTCATAATAAGACTAAACTACCAAAAATACAAGGACAACACAATAAAAAAGATATGTACACAAAACTTCCTAAGTAAACGGCCTAAATAAAAGCATATCACGAATAAAAGCATATCACAGTTGCCTTTCCAATACCCCATCAAGTTGGAGCATGGAGATCTCGAATGCCCAACTTGCGAAGAAGAAAGTTAAATTGATCATTCCCCAATGCCTTCGTGAAGATATCATCTAGCTGCATTGAACTACATACATAATTTGTTTGAATGTTACTATTAAGTATCTCATTATGAATAAAATGACAATCCACTTCAATATGCTTAGTATGCTCATGATAAACGGGATTGGCGGCTATATGTAAAGCTACCCGACTATCGCAATATAGATGCATAGGTTAAGAATGTGCCACACCAAGAGAATCCAATAATCCTTTCAACCACTTAAGTTCACAAACAATCTATATTCAGCTTTAGCGGATGAGCGAGACACTATCTGTTGCTTCTTAGTCTTCCACGAGATAGGTGATTCTCCCAAAAGAACAAAGTAACCGGTCAAAGATCATCTCGTCAAAGGACAACTAGCTCAGTCGGAATCGCAGTAAGTAGACAATTTGAGGTCACAATTGGCATGCAACAAAATACCCCAACTTGGATTTCCTTTCAAATAACGCAAAACTCTCACAGCTGCCTCCCAATGAGCTTTCTTT
Organism: Eucalyptus cladocalyx; assembly: GCA_017140615.1. Lineage (NCBI taxonomy): Eukaryota > Viridiplantae > Streptophyta > Magnoliopsida > Myrtales > Myrtaceae > Eucalyptus > Eucalyptus cladocalyx. The sequence continues at coordinate 10,553,027 of CM029519.1, forward strand.
GGTCGCTACATGAACTGTGCAAGAATATGTACACAGTAAGACCATTCAAGTCAAGTTATTGTTAGATAAATAAGCTAACCCACTAGGCGCCTATACTGAGCAGGGTTTTCTACATCATCACTCTCAGTAAGGGCCAACTTGTGATTTTGTTCAAGAGGAGTTTTAGCCGGCTTAGAACCTAGCAATCCGACCTCAGAAATCATATCCAATGCATACTTACATTGACACAAGAAAATACCATCTGAGTTTCTCGCCACTTCAATCCCTAAGAAAAATTTCAGCTTCCCCAAGTCTTTCATATGAAAACAACGACTTAAATAGTTCTTGAACTTTTGCACAGCAGAAATATCATTACTGGAGATAATGAGATCATCAACATAAATAAGTACATTTAATTGAGCAGTCCCAACTTGAAAAGTGAACAAGGAGTAATTTGAATATGATTGCTGAAATCCATAAGTTTTCAAAGATGCTGCCAATTTCGCAAACCAACATCTAGGTGCTTGCCACAAATCGTATAGAGATTTCCGAAGTCTACATACCTTCCTTGATGATTGAGAGGCAAATCCATGTGGCATCTTCATGTAAACCTCTTCCTCTAAATCGCCATGTAAGAAAGCATTTTTTGAACGTCCATCTGATGAAGTTCCCAATTCTTTGTAGCCACAACGGCACGAAAGGTGCGTACGGTGCACATTTTTGCCGTAGGAGCAAAATTTGCTTGATAATCTATGCCTTCAACTTGTTCATTTCCTAGTATCACCAACCGTGCCTTGTAACGTTCAATGCTTCCATTAGAATTGTACTTAATTTTATACACCCACTTGCTCCCAATTGCTTTCTTCCCAGGCAGCAAATTTTCAACTGTCCATGTGCCATTATCTTCTAAAGCCTGTATTTCTTTACTCATGGCCTCTCTCCACCGTTCATCTTTAATTATGGCCTCTCTCCACCGTTCATCTTTAATTGCTTCCGCATAAGAGTTTGGTTCATGTCCTGCAGTAATTGCTGCCAAGAAACATTGGTGTTGCGTAGAAAATTTTTATAACTCACATAACGTGCTATAGAATAAGGCATACCTGAGGAATCAAATCGGGTAGATGAGCATGTCGAGGGGCTTATTCTAATGGCATTTGTCACATAATCTTTCAAACGAACAAATGGTTGCTTGACCTTTGTCCCCTGCCTAGCTGCTTTTCGACAACTTCACTTCTTTCCATGTCCTCATTGTTTGTGTGATTCAATTCCTCCATTTCATGATTCACCTCATTTTCTCTATCTACACTTTTGGCGTGCTACTCTCTCAAGTCACTTTTTAAATCATCAACTTCATCACCCAACTCCATAACTCTATTTTTAATGAGTTCATCACTTAATGTTTTCTCATCAGCATATGGAAATTTTGTTTCAACAAACACTATATCTCTTGACACAAAGTATTCACCAATTTCTAAATCATACAATCTCCACCCCTTCTTTCCCAACAGATAACGAACAAAAACACATCGACGACTTCTACTAGCAAATTTATCTTTATCCCGATTCTGATTATGCGCGTAGCACAAACAACCCAAAATCCGAATATGTTTGTAAGAAGGAGGTTGGCCAAAAATGATCTCATATGGGGTTTTACCATTCAATAATATAGATGGAGGCTTGTTAATCAAATACCTAGCTACGAGTACATATTCTCCCCAAAATTCTATGGGTAAATTTGCTTGGAAACACAAAGCTCTTGCAACATTAAGGATATGGCGATGCTTTCTTTCCACTCGGCCATTTTGTTGAGGTGTTCCAACACAAGAAGTCTGATGCAATATCCCATGTTCATCAAAATATTCTTTCAAACACAAAAATTCACTTCCGTTATCACTTCTAATGATTTTCACATTTTTCTCAAATTGGCATCTAACCATTGCAATAAACTTCCTAAGAACACAAGCCACTTTATTTTTTCCATTCAACAAATATATCCACACAACACGAGAGTAATCATCAACAATTGTCAAGAAATAAATTGCTCCACATGAAGCTGGAACTCTATAAGGTCCCCACAAATCACATTGTATTTATTCAAAACAATCTTTAGCTTAATTGTCACTAGAAAAGAAGATCTCTCTTGTTTTTTTTGCTCTAAAACAAACCTCACAAGTTTTATTGGTTTTCCTAACCATTTTGCCAACTTCTGGAATTAACTTTACCACCTTAGAAGAAGGATGACACATTCTTTTATGCCAAAGCTCAAAGGATTCCATATCAGCCACTGTGCAAGCATGTACTGAAGTCACTCCCTTGAGAAAGTAAAGCCCCTTGCGTTGCTCACCCGCTCTAATTAGGTTCCTCAAATTTAGGTCCTATATAACACATATTTTGTTAGTGAGTCGAATGACCAAATTTGAATCATTAAGAAGTTGTGATACAAAAATCAGATTGCATTTCAAATTGGGCACAAAAAGAACTCGTCGCAATTTCAAGTCTCCTCCAACCAACACAGTTCCTTCTTTCATTGCCATGGTCTTTTCTCCATCATGTAACTCGACTAAGCATGGCACAATGTCATGCAATTCTCTCAAAAATGCCAACATTCCTGTCATATGGTGGGAAGCTTCTGTGTCAATAATCCAAGGAAAAATACTATGTTTACCTATCAGCCTCTCACGGGCACCATTCTAATGAGAACTTCACATTCCCAATAAAGTTGCCCACTGCTCATCATTCAATCCACTAAGATCCTTTCGATATGAATCTGTCACAACTCCTTGCCCACCATCAACTCTAGTTGCTTGTGAGAAGTTGGCACGAGCACCACCTCCCTTGTAACGTCCACCTTTATTACTACGCTTTTAACCACTACCTTGTCCAGCAGAGGTTCCATGTGGTCTATTACCCCACCATTCTGGATATCCTATTAGCTGGAAACAACTTTTAGCATCATGTCCCTCTTGGTTGCAATTAGAACAAAACGGGATTTTATCTTTATCCCCCCTTGAATTTTGACCACTTGCCTGAATTGCAAAACCCATAGGATTGCCTCTTTCATCCTTGGTTCATGTCATAGTTCGCACTCGCTCTTGCTGAACAACCATAGCATAGACACGATTTAGATTAGGCAAAGGTTTAGTGCTTAAAATATTAGCGCGTACTGTTCCATATCCTTTTTCATCTAAGCCCATCAAAAACTGATGAACTCTCTCTTCTTCATGCTTTCTTTCCAATTCAATGGTTAAATTGCATCTACAACCTGTACAAACACACACTGGTATCTGATCATAGTTATTTGTTTTATCCCACAAGATTTTGAGTTTACCGAAATATGACACGATGGGTTGACCATCTGACCTACAATTGGCCAAATCCGATCTTAGTTGCTGCATCCGTGGACCATTCCCAATTGAGAATCTCAGTTTGATATCCTCCCGCAGATTTTTCACATTCTCCATGTGAGAGATAGTCGAGCGAAATGCGGTTCAATGGTATTAAACACCCAAAAAACCAACATGGAATTAACCGTCCACCAATCTTCAAGTTCTAGCGAATCATCTGCTAGTTGCTTGACATATCCATCAATAAAACAATATTTCTTCTTGGCTCGTAATGCAGTCTACATAGCTCGCACCCATTCTTCATAATTCTCACCCTTCAACTGAACTTGGGTAATCAGGTTACCCCGGTTGTCATTCGAATTCAGTGTGTAAGGGCTAGAAGTTTTTTTGTCTGTTCTAGAACTCTCCTCACTTTTTTTTTTTCCATCAGCCATGGCTCTGATACCATGTAAAAGAATTGAGTAATTTTGGAATGAGTATTATGTCGTTCATTGCCACGGAAACGCAACATATATACAATAAGATATAGCTATCAAACAATCTCCTAATAAAACTAAACTACCAAAAATACAAGGACAACACAATAAAAAAGATACGTACACAAAACTCCCTAAGTAAACGGCCTAAATAAAAGCATGTCACGGACAAAAGCATATCACAATTGCCTTTCCAATAAATTTGCCTTTCCAATACCGTTTCATTTGTGACAGCTTGAACATCTGACGTACAAAGATCCCACGGCTGATTAGCGTTAAATAAAGAAGAGAAGAAGAAAGAAATCTCATGATGCAATTTTGCTACACTTTTTGAGAATATCCTCTACGTGGTATGTGGAGATAATCTCCTCCTTTTTGGCCAACTTCAGTACTTCATGCCTCACCATATGCGTGAAATAATCTGTCAGAATTTGTGGCATCCTAGAATTCCTTGCCAATCTTTAAGGGTGTTTTAATTTATGTCTTGCATTAAGACTTTGGCCAAGCTTTTGGTGAATAATTAATTGATAGAAAAATTCTATTTTTGGCCATGTGGGATTATGGATTAGAATTTATTAAGATAGGTCACAAAGTTTTGTGATTTATAATTTTCAATTAGGTGATTATAAAATTTAGGTTTCAGAAGGATTATTAAGATGAGGTGAGGGCCAAAATTCTAGCTCAAGACCAGCCCACAAGAAGCCCCACCCTTTGGTCATTTGGGCCTAGCCGCGAAGCCCAAGGAAAGGAGGAGCAGTCGTCGGCCCATGGTGATATAACTAGAATAAGTACCTAGAGGGGGGTGAATAGGTATATAAACGATTTTTCTCAATAATTGCACAATGCTAGACAGTTAAAAGATTTGAGACAAACAATAATCAAAGTAAGACTGAGAGAAGAGAAAATTGAACACGCAGTTTATAGTGGTTCGGCTTATTTCAAGCCTACGTCCACTCTTTTCAGACCGATGACCTATTGGCTGGATTCCACTATGAACAAAGAGATGTTACAACGTTGTTCTTCCTTGATTTCTCGGTGTAGATAATCTACCACACTTGCTCAAGGTATCACTAAGTATCAACACTCTTTGTGTATTACAACTTCGCTCAAAATGTATCGACTAATAATCAAGGTGCTTCAGACTCTGGAATTTGTCTATCGATCATGCACTAAAGCAACTAGAACATCTTCCTTTTATACTCCTTTATGCCATCATACCCGTTGGCACTTACCAAATGAATTCCTCCAATCTACCCGTTGGACGGAATCAATCAAGAAGATCATTCGAGCTATTAAAGGAACCGACGATAGCCCATCAATCATGTTCGCCCATACAATTAGGATCTCGGTTTCCAAGAATAGAACCTTCCAAGAATATTTCGTCGACCATCGGATCTTCAAACGATCTTGATTACGAATAAAAGAATCTGTTATAATTATCTAGCCAAGAGATCTTTTCCAGAGGATAGGACTAAATCCTCAACCAAATACTTCGGTTCTAGATTGCCTTTGTCACTGGATTAGAAGAACTGTCAATGAGAATAGTCTTGAGTCTTGATTCTTGAGTCTGGTGATCTGAAAACCTTCAGACTCTAAGGTCTGCATTTATCCGAGACTAGACGATAGAGATGTTTTGTCGGCTTCAAAATATTTGGAAAGATTTCTCCAACAATCTCCCCATTTTTGGTGGTGACAAAACTTTCCCGTAGATTTGAACAACTTTGACCTGCAAAATATTACTCAAGCAATATGGCTATCTCATAAAGATTAATAAAACAACCAGACTCTGCATCCACAGAAAATCGGTTAGTCTTTCATGAGTAATACCATACAACAACACTTTGATATAAATGCAAACGGTCAAGCATCAATCAAAATCCACACTCAAGTCAGTCAAATTCAAGTTCACACCCAAGTTCACTCAAGTCATACTAAAAAACAAACATATTCAAACACAAAAGAAATTTAGAGTTCAAATTACAATTCTCCCCTTTTTGTCATCATTAAAAAGGTGAGAAAAGAGTCAAGTCTTCTTGGGAATGCGCACAACTGGAAATCTCCCATTGACCGTACGATCCCTTCTAGCCTCTTCAAGTCTTCCGTAGATGAGCTACCTCTTCTCCTTTGGCATTGGCTTGAATTTGAAGAGCGAGGTCTTTCAATTGATCCGCCAAGGTAATGAGAAGATGCTAGTCCAACATTCTTCATGACTTGAAGTTCACGGTCCGGAGCATAGATTTGACCCTTCATTTCCAGAAGAACATCAAGAATACGACGAAAATCTGCTGTATTGTCCGTCGTGTGCTCGCATTTGCTTTCTCGGATGGAGTGAAGTCGACGATGGAACTTCGTGTAATCTTGCAGATTTGATGTTGATGTATCATGTCCTTCGTCGGGCATTTGAGAAGCCTGAAAATCTTTCGGATTTGTTGGTGAGCGACTTACACCTTCATTGATGACATCATGTGGTGTAGTTCTTCCTTGCTCGCCATCTCCCCATGTCTCTAGGACCTCAAATGGGGAAGAGTCATGGTCATGCTCTTCAAAGATCTGCAGACTTTTCTTTTTCTCGCTTCTTCTTCTTCTTCACTTCTTTCTCTTTCTCTTTCTCTTGTTGCTTCTCTGCTTCACTGTTCTTTGCTTGCTCCTCTTCTTCTCTCTGTTCTTTTTCCTCTGCTTCTTTTTCTTTCGACTATCGTTCTGTTGATTCAGGTACAAAACGTCTAGTTCTTATTAATGCAGAGATAGTGAGATCTTCCTCTTCTTCTTCTTCCTCCAAGATAAGAATTCTTTTCTTTTTGGATGGAGTACTTATGGGCTCCTTCCCTTTTCTCTTAGATGAAGAAGATATTGGAGTCTTCACTTTGAACTTCTCCATTGCCTTATCAAGCTCTTTCGACGCATTTTTGTCAGCATTTTCAGACCTACCACCATTTTGTCGCATGGTCGAACACAAAGAGTGTGTGGAGGTTCAATGTTCAAGTGTCTGAATATCTTGGTCACAAGACCTGGGTAAGGCAATTGGCCCTTGTCCTTCGCCATTGCTCTGTACATATGAAAGAGAATGGTGTGAGGGAGAGAGAACTTCTTCCCTGTATTGATCGCGTACATCAATTTTGCCTCGGAGTTAGACACGTCCGTCTTGGATGTAGACTTTGGCCCGATACGAGTTGATCACAATTTTGTGAAGCAAGATGTTAATAGCACGCATTCTTCGTAGGTAATTCTTCCCTCTCGTAGACCTGTCTTTGACAAGCTCCAGTGTGGCACGAGCAATTGAAACTTTGATTGGTTGATAACGTCCTCGTTTAACTCCAATTATGTCAGCCAACATGTCCACATCTATGACATGGTCTTGGTCTCGAACACTGAAAGATATTCTATTCGCATCTAAAAAACTAAGATTCGAATAGAAGTATGCTGTTAATTGTGCATAATCGTACGTGGTATCGGAGCAAAATTGCTCAAATTGAAGTAGATTGAACTTCTCCCTTAAGTTCACATTAATGGCATCCAAGAAATCGAAATCAACACTTCTAAGGTTTATCACCCCTCGTTTTAACATTCGAAGAACAGATTCTCCTGTTCTTTCGATTTAAACAAATCCATCCTTTTTCCCTTCACATTCGCAGCAACACCCATTCTAGGTTGAAATTCACCGAACATTTTATCATCATCATTCCCGTCGGTGGGATTCAATCCTCCTACACGAGGGTCACTTGGAATGTTCGCAAGTGCTTCCTCGGCCTTTCCTTTGGGAGCAATTCCCAAATCCTCAATTTTCGCGAGAAAGATATACTCATTCCCATAATTTTTATCTTTAAGGAAATCATCTATATAGTTCAGCGGAGTACCAGTGCTTTTCAACGCACGATAGAGCTTGTAAATATAAGAGGGTTTTTGGACTCTTATAGGGTCTGCGTCCTCGATTATTTCTTCCTCCGGTTGTTGACTCGCATCCTGTGGGGTAGATGGTGAAGAGTGACTTGGAGGAGAGTGAATCGGGCTCTATTGTTGACTCGGTAATTCTTCCTCTTCGGTAAGATCAAAATGGGTAGGCCCCTCTCTCATTCTCTGTGGTCCCCTGTTCGCGATTCTTGAAGACTTTCTTGAAGAAGACATCCTTCCTTGTCGTTGAAAGATTCCTTTACTCGCTTTCCCAAGAAAAGATGACAACTTTCTCGAAGATGAATACGAAGTAGAGACAGGATTGGGAGGAGAATGCCTTTTAGGGTTTTGAAGTGGAAGCGAAAAAGAAAACTGTATATATATATATATATATAACTCAGTTTTAAAAAGGAAAAATCAATCGGCACAAAGGAAAGTGAACAGACACCTCGTTTTAAAATCAATAACTGCCAAATAGAGGTTAATCGTTTTTGAAAAGACAAGATTCCGTTTTTCATGGAAATTATAAATTAACTGAACTAAAGATCGTACCTTTTCGAGTTCGAATATAATAACAACTTACAGTTTATAGCCATGAATGTCTGAGTCTGAGGATTGAAGAGTCTCTAGACTTTAACTTCCTCAAGCTTCAAAATGTTAAGTCTGGAACGGATAAAATCGAATTGATTTTTCTCCAAAGGCTTTGTGAATATATCCGCTAGTTGGCTCTTTGAATCAACAAATTGAATCGAGATTTCTCCATTTTGAACATGATCTCTAATGAAATGATGTCGAATCTTTATATGCTTTGCTCTTGAATGAAGGATTGGATTCTTAGTGAGATTGATTTTATTTGGTGTTGTCACATCTAATCTCTCGTGCATGAGTCTTCAATTCCAAAGTCTTGTAGCTGTTGTTTTATCCATAGAATTTGCGAAAAGCAACTTCCAAGAGCTACATACTCAGCACGTTGTTGAGAGAGCCACGGTGCTTTGTTTCCTTGAAAACCAAGACACTCGTCCTGTTTCCAAGCAACCGGCAAGTTCTCGAAGTGCTCTTTCTATCGACTATGCAACCGCCAGATCAAAGGCGTCCGAGTATCCCGGAAGATTAAAGTCTCACTTCTTAGGATACCAAAGACCGATGCTTAAAGATGAAGCAACGTATTTGATAATACGTTTTGCAGCACTGAGATGGGATTCTTTAGGATCTGATTGAAACCTAGCATAAATGCAAACACTCAACAAAATGTCAGGTCTAGAAGCGGTAAGATAAAGAAGTGATCCGATGATGATCCTGTACAGCTTTTGATCAACTTTCTTCCCTTCTTCATCTTTGTCTATCTTCAAAGAACATGACATTGGTATGTCGGTCTTTTTGCACTTTTCCAGTCCAAACCTTTTGACAAGATCATTAGCATATTTTTCTTGATAAATAAAAGTTCCTTCCTTCAATTGTTTTATTTGAAGACCAAGAAAGAACGTTAACTCTCCCATCATACTCATTTCAAACTCATCATGCATAGACTTTGAAAATTTATTGCACAGACTTTCATTAGAGGATCCAAAAATAATATCGTCCACATATATTTGAACAAGTAAAAAGTTTTTGTTTTCCTTTTTGATAAATAAGGTAGTATCTAATTTACCTTTGACAAAACCATTATGTATTAAAAACTTACTTAGTCTGTCGTACCAAGCTCGAGGTGCTTGTTTTAAACCATACAAGGCCTTTTTCGTCGAAAACCGAGTCTCGGCTTCTTTGGGTCTTCAAACCACGGAGGTTGTTCCACGTAAACTTCCTCATGGATAAATCCATTTAGGAAGGCACTTTTGACGTCCATTTGGAATAACCTGAAATTTTTATAACAGGCAAACGCAAGTAATAGACGAATAGCTTCTAACCTTGCTACTAGAGCGTAAGTCTCATCATAGTCTATTCCTTCTTCTTGCGTATATCCCTTGGCCACGAGTCTTGCTTTGTTTCGTACGACTTTTCCTTTCTCATTCATCTTGTTCCTGAACACCCATTTAGCTCCAATAACAGTTTTGCCTTTTGGTTTAGATGTCAATTCCCAAACATCATTAATGTTGAACTGTCTGAGCTCTTCTTGCATAGCTTCAATCTAGCTTTCATCAGATAAAGCTTCTTCTATGCTTTTTGGTTCAATTTCAGAAATGAGAGCCACAGCACTAGACTCTTCACGCCTTTTGGATCTGGTACGAATTCCTTCATTAATTTCGCCGATAATGAGATCTTTAGGATGACTGGACTTATGCTTCCAGTTACTGGTTGATTTGTCTGGTTGATGATATCTTTCTTTATTTGAATTTTCATGAACAGCTTGATGCTAGTCTTCCAGAGTCTGAGAAGCTTCTTGAGTTGTAAGCTTTAGAGGGTCGGAGGAGCAGGTTCAGACTCTTCATGATGAGTCTGATTTGGATTCATCTTGCGTAGAGTCTTGAAATTTGACATTCATTGACTCCTCCATAGACCGACTCTTCTTGTTGTAGACTCGTAGGCTTTGCTTGATGTAGAATATTCAAGGAAGATGACTTCATCTGATCTTTCTTCAAACTTACCAACTCGATCTTTAGCATTTTTCAATATAAAGCATTTGCAACCAAACACATGAAAGTATGAAACAATTGGCTTTTTACCTTTGAATAACTCATAAGTGGTTTTCTCTAGAATAGGTCTTAAGAAGACTCTATTGATGATATAGCACGTTGTTGAAACAGCTTCAGCCCAAAATCGTGAAGAAATCTTACTTTCAATTAAAAGAGTTTTAGCCATTTCTTGAAGAGAACTATTCTTTCTTTCCACTACTCCATTTTGCTCTGGAGTATATGGCGAAGAGAACACATGATTAAATCCAGATTTATCACAAAAATCTTGATTTTCAAATTCACCTCCATGATCTGTTCTTATACTTGAGATAACACACCCTTTTTCATTTTGAACCTTTTTAGAAATTTTTTCAAAATACGAGAAGGTTTCAGACTTACTTGCAAGGAAATATACCCAAGTAAAGCGGGAGTAATCGTCCACAATTACTAGGCAATATTTCTTACCTCCAATGCTCTGAGTTCTAGTTGGTCCGAAGAGATCCATATGCAGCAATTGTAGTACATGATTAGTAGAGACATGATTTATTGGCTTAAATGAATTTCTTACCTGCTTTCCCAGAATACATGGAGTGCATGGATCGGACTTTTGGTATGATAATTTTGGTAGACCTCGAACAAGCTGCTTTGATGAGATTTTGGCTAATTGCTTCATGTTGACATGACCAAGCTTTCTATGCCATAAGCTTGCTTCGTCTTGAATTGAGATTAGGCATTGCGATTTATTTGGTTTCACATCCAAGAGATAGATGTTTCCATGCCTTCGACCCATGAAAGACTGAGTAGAGTCTTTACTAGTTCCAGAACATATTCCTTCTTGAAAGAAGATCTTAAAACCAGTATCACACAATTGATTGATGCTGAGAAGATTGTAATTGAGTCCTTCCACTAAGGAAACATTACTTATTGTGAGATTTCCAATTTTCACCGTTCCAAATCCCACAAAACTTCCTTTGCTGTAACACAAGAAGATATTATGTTATATTCAGTTGGTGACAAAGCACAATATAAAGAATAAATTGCTTTTGCATCGAATGCTTGTCTCTTGAATATCTCTTCTTGAGTCATTCCACTGGTCTCAACAGTTTCTTTCCCTCTTTCAGAGACTGATGCAGCTGTAGGAGTAATTCATTTTTCTATAACGTCCAATTCCAGAGGATCCTTTGATCGTAGGAAAGCTTTCATTTTGTTTTTCTAGATGTTGTAATCCTTCCCATCAAAATAGGGTGGTCTGGTATTGCTTTGCCCTTCCACCAGCCCTAGTGCTAGCATACTAGCCATGGATCTTTTACTCTGAAGTAAAACACTTCAAATAAAGTGAGTACACGAGCTCTGATACCAATTGATATAGCTAGAATAAGTACCTAGAGGAGGGTGAATAGGTATATAAACGATTTTTCTCAATAATTGCACAATACTAGACAGTTAAAAGATTTGAGACAAACAATAATCAAAGTAAGACTGAGAGAAGAGAAAATTGAACACGCGGTTTATAGTGGTTCGGCTTATTTCAAGCCTACGTCTACTCTTCTGCACTGACAGCCTATTGGCTGGATTCCACTATGAACAAAGAGATGTTACAGCGTTGTTCTTCCTTGATTTCTCGGTGTAGATAATCTACCACACTTGCTCAAGGTATCACTAAGTATCAACACTCTTTGTGTATTACAACTTCGCTCAAAATGTATCGACTAATAATCAAGGTGCTTCAGACTCTGGAATTTGTCTATCGATCATGCACTAAAGCAACTAGAACGTCTTCATTTTATACTCCTTTATGCCATCATACCCGTTGGCACTTATCAAAGGAATTCCTCCAATCTACCCGTTGGACGGAATCAATCAAGAAGATCATTCGAGCTATTAAAGGAACTTGACGATAGCCCATCAATCCTATTTGCCCATACAATCAGGATCTTGGTTTCCAAGAATAGAACCTTCCAAGAATATTTCGTCGACCATCGGATCTTCAATCAAGAAGATCATTCGAGCTATTAAAGGAACTTGACGATAGCCCATCAATCCTATTTGCCCATACAATCAGGATCTTGGTTTCCAAGAATAGAACCTTCCAAGAATATTTCGTCGACCATCGGATCTTCAAACGATCTTGATTACGAATAAAAGAATCCGTTATAATTATCTAGCAAAAAGATCTTTTACAGAGGATAGGACCAAATGCTCAACCAAATATTTCGGTTCTGGATTGCCTTCGTCACTGGATTAGAAGAACTGTCAATGAGAATAGTCTTGAGTCTTGAGTCTTGAGTCTTGAGTCTGGTGATCTGAAAACCTTCAGACTCTAAGATCTGCATTTATCCAGACTAGACTGATAGAGATGTTTTGTCAGCTTTAAAATATTTTGAAAGATTTCTCCAACACATGGCTGGCCTCAAGCCCGGCCGGATGGAGCCCCATTGGACCATCGACCAAGGAGGAACCGGCCCATGAGAGGCCCACTCTTTTGCATGAAGATTTTGCCAAGTGTTAATCCCCTTTGTCCAAGTGTCCTTCATGCAAAATCAATGATTGTTCATCATTGAGGGGAAGAAACTAAGGGAACAGGTTGATGATGAAGAGGGAGGGGAAGTGTCGTCGACCGAGAGAGAGTGAGAGAGAGAGCTACCAAGAGAAAAAGAGAAATCGAGAGAGAAAGGAAGAGTGAGCGTGCGGAAGAAGAGAGGAAAGGAGGAGAGCTGTCCGTCGACCGTCCGCCGTGCGTCCGTCGCTCGTCGTCGTCCGTGCTCGCTGTTTGCTCGTTTTAGAGGTAAGTTGGGATCCTTAATCTACTCTTGCATGTTGTGTCTAGTATGTGTGCTTGAATGGTGAAAGAATTCGGATCTTTAGGGTTTTAAAAGTTGAAGTTTTAAGAAGGATGTTTGAGACTAGTAAACTGTTCTTGAGGAAACAGTTCGACCTTGGATGTTCTATTGGCTTGCATGTATTGTTTAAGTTGCATTTTGGCCATGACTTCTAAATGAAAGTTGTTAAGGACTTCTTGAAATATAACATACTCAAATTTGGGACAAAACTAACAAATATAAGTGGGTGAAATCCTTATTTTTCGGAGAGATTGAATCTGGAGATTTCGGTAACTACCTTTGGTGAATGCATGGTCTGTAAGCCTATCTTTTTGTTGAAATTTCACTTTTATTTCTTAACAAAAGATGTAAAGGACATCCTGAGGTTTAACATATAAAAAATTTAGAGAAAACTAACAAGAATAGATAGGTGAAATCGTGGTCTTTCGGAAGTAGTTAGATCTGGAAATTTCGGTATTGAAACAGAAGTTTTATCCGCCTATATTTAATCACCTAGAACGAATTTGACTTTTATTTCTTCATGAAAAACCTACTTTAAGACCTTTACTACAACATAGTCGAATTTCATGAATTCTGAAGGTCATTAGGATATTTAATCGGAAATATCTCAAAAACCGTGTAATCTGACACGTTCAGACTTAGTCAGTTTCAATGTATGGGTCATATCATTTTTTATGAAGCTCTTTCGGCAAAGTGTTCTTCATGAAGTATCTTTCTTTATGTATTCCCTGAAATATACTCAAATTTCATAATTTTTGAAGTTCATTTGCCTATTTAACCAAAAATGTTTCAAAAACTGTGTAAACTGGATTAAGTGAATTTCAAATGCTGTAATTTATGATTATTCTGTTTTGGATGAGTCCTATGAATTATATTGATTGAGGTGATTGAATCTTGCTGAGCATGTGATGATATTTGGCATTGCATATAGAATCAAATACTGAATTTGACTTTGTTGCCATTACATCATGTGCCATGTTAATTGTGAGACATAAATTGGTGAATATGAATTATGATGAATGAGGAGATTGTTGGAGGTGGGCTGATAATACCTTGGGAGTGTCAGGATGCTCGGGATGGGGGGTGCCGGATGTCCGGTTGTATTGTGATACATGCCTGGATGTCCTCGGGAGTTTCGAGATGCCCGGAATGGTTGGGTGCCGGAAACCTCGGAGGTTTGTGCCCGGGGAATGCCTCATGATGTCCGTTGGGATGCTGGATGCCCGGTGGTGTGTGCCAGAGGTTTTCTCGTGATGCCAGGTTGGGGTGCGAGTGATAAAATGTGGGATGCAATCACTGATCTCGGGAAAGAAAGATGTGGTGATCAAATTAAAAGATAAAAAGTGGAAATTGAATCATGCATGGTATATGTGTGGATGATTGGTGATGAGTGCATGAGGATGTATGAACATATGGTATGATGACATATGCATGGCTGCAAGGTAAGTTATACTTGAATGCATGAAAGATATATTGTATTGTGTGATGCATTGAGTAGTTTATTGGATCTTTTACCTGCTGAGTGGCAACCCTTCGGGGAACAATATTTCAGATTAGGAAGATGCCACTCTCTGTAGTCACGCGAGGTACCTTCTATGGCTGCCCATCTGACATGGAGGTAGAGTGTTGGGAGATAGATTGCATTACCATCCCTAGGTTGACGTTTGTGCGAGTTTGCGTGCTTGTCATGTACGATGTGGGCCTGGCTGGGGCCCCGTCATATAGGAGTTTTTGTTGGTCCACGTCCGCCAAGATGGAGTGATTCGAGGGATGTTGCCACCGCCACCACCACCCGACGTGCCAGGATGGGTGTGATGGCCGCGTGAGGGGTAAAGAGCTGACTTTTTTTTATTTAGAGTAGCCGACACTGATAGATGTAGGATGACACGTGATCGTTATATGGATCGAAATACCTTTTGGCTTATGGCCAAGTGTAGTTAAAAGTCTTGGCTTTTCTTTTTTGTTGTACCAACCCGAGAAATCCATCATGAAAATATATAAATAAAAGTGGTTTGGCCTTATTTTTTCTTATGGTGCGTAGTTGGTGTGTATTGCATTATGGTTATTGGAGGGAGAGATGGTGAGACTCAATTATGCTTCCGCTAATAAGTTGTGCTGGGACCGTTTTCAAAAAAAAAAAAAAATGCCTAAGGACCTCGGTCCTTCTTTAAACCCCTTTTTATAAAAGAAAAGTAACGGATATCTTTGGAAAGAAAGCCATTGGGCAGGCTGTGGCAACCCTAACGGATCGGGGGCCGTCGAGGGGTTCCATAAAATTGTCCGACCGTATCGATCTCTATCCTCCACTTCTGCTCCTTCTGCATTTTTGTTTGTTTAAGCTTTTTGACATGTGATTTAATAGGGGGCTATAAATAGAGTACAAGCAAATCCAAATCCAAACGTAGTTAAGAAGAAGGACAACAGTTGTCAGGCAATACGGGTTGTGAGATGGTGCACGATGTAATGCCGATCTTTTTCCTTATTATATGACCGTTTGATTAGTTCTAGGGAAGCATGGGTGCAATTCATGAATATGAAGACTGTGCTTCTTACACATTTTCCAGACCTTTTCGTACATTCAGGAACTTGTTTGGTTACCAGTCAGGGACTGATGAGCCAGTCTCATGAGCCGTAAGGCAAAGGAAAAGTTAGCAAACCATGCCAGTGGGAACTTAAATTGCTTGATTAATAAGCATCCGGCTCATGTTTTGGATGATGCCAGTAACTAGGACGTACTTGTGAAACAGATGGGGATTGGATGTGCATATATGACGAAAAGAAAACCAAAAGGTTAAACTAGACTAGTGAGAACCGCTAGAGCTGATAAACAAGTCAGAATGTCTATCGTGGAAATTCAGGCAGCATTACCCAACCCGTGCTCGTGCCTAGACAAGGATAAGAATGTCTTCAAAGAAAATGGTGAGATAACTAGTATAAGCACCTAGAGGGGGTGAATAGGTGTAAAAATATTTTCTCGAGATAAGAGAGCAATACTAAATAGACAATAGAAATGAAGTTCTCCTTTTGTTAACAAAACGAATTATGATCAAAGTAAAGCAGAGAGTAGAGAAGAGAAAATGAACATATAAATTATAGTGGTTCGGCTTATTCTAAGCCTGCGTCCACTCTTCCGCACTGACAGCCCACTGGCTGGATTTCACTATGAACAAAAGAGTTGTTACAGCAAGACTCTCCATTGATTCCACAATGTAGATACTCTACCACACTCTCAAGGTTTCTCGAGAATATAGACTCTCTTTTGCATACAAGATTTCTCTTAGTAAATGAATTGACTAAGAACAAAGAGCTTTAGACTTTGGAATTCTTCTATCGCGCACACACTCGAACAACTAGAACGTATTCCTTATATACTCCTTTATGCCATCATACCCGTTGGCACTTACCAAATGAATTCTTCCAATCTTCCCGTTGGACAGAATCAATTAGGAAGATCATTCAAGCTATTTAAGGAACATGTCGATAACCCATCAATCTTGCTCGCCCATACAATCAGGATCTCGGTTTCCATAAGTATAACCTTCCAAGTATGCTTCGCCAATTATCGGATCTTCAATCTCTGAATCAATCTTGATCAAATAAAAGATTCAGTTATATCATATCTAGCCAAGAGATCTTCTCTAGTCGATAAGGTCAAATCTTTAATGAAACATCCAGTCCTGGATAGGCCTTCTTCGACGAATTAGGAACTGTCAATGAGAAAATAGATTTTGAGTCTTGAGTCTGACAGTCCGGAGGTCTTCAGACTTTAAATAGTAGAGTCTGCAAATCTTCAGACTAGACTGATGAAAACGTTTTGTCAGCTTCAAAATACTCCAAAAAGATTTCTCCAACAAATGGCACCAACTAAGATCGCAGCTATGGTTTATGCTGATGATTCATTAGAAACAAAGAACGATTCGGAGGATAAAATTTGATTGGCCAATCCATCCAGGGATTGGAACGACGACCCTCCCTGCATCAGACAAGTATTTGCCTTCTCCGTGAATTGTGCTGCCCTCTCTCTTACCTCTTCTACTTCTTTCTCCACCAATAGCTTCCGAACAGCTGATAATGTGAGATATATAATATAGGGCTCGGGTCGGTTTGGTCCTTGAAAATTACGAAATGAACGTTAGGTTTAGGCGAGCATTACGTGTGTCGGGAGACGTCATGAACATATTTTAGGAACTTGAGGTACAAAGACATTGGCTTTAGTCGCTTTGGTACAAGAGTACTATATGCCTATGGACGGCCAAAGTAGATTGATCTTATCTCCAGGATAAAAAGAAGCATGAAAAATGATGCGTATACTTAGGTGAGTATCAAGTCTGAGATTGTCATTTAGCAGATGATGTTTGATGATCAACAAAAATATGGCACTTGCAAATGTTGCCGAAGGGATGGAGACGATTTAGATGGTTATTCTCAGTGGAATTTCTGTGTCGTCCAGGAATCTCCCTCAATCATTAACCATCCAATCATGTGTACTGAATTCCGATTTGGATATAAAGTTTTGTAACATGCGAAACCTAAATAATTTCTCAGTTAACAATTGAGATTTCTTATTTAGTTAATTATTCATCTACTCCTGAGGAAAGGTTTCTGATAAATTGTAGAAGCAACCCTATTTGTAGTAGGGGTGATTGATCTGGTTTCGTCCGATTGTTTAAGACAAAGATGAAATTAAAAAAAGATAGACGGTGAGAGATTTCGACTTTTCTCTGATAAAAAGAATGAGGTCCAACCAATTAATCAGAGAAATCTTCCACGCTTTTCTCCGGCAAATTTCGGCCAACATAATTGAAGGAATTAATTCCTCCAAATTGCATAAAAAGGGGCAACAAATGTGGCAATGATCGAAGATGGAAGCAAAGGAGATTGTTTCCATTTTATTTTGGCAACAAATTGGCAAAGGAATCAAATCGTGAGGTAAAGAGCATACAGAGAGGGATATTCTTTGAAAGATAATGGGAAAGGTCGGTCAATAGAGAAGCAACAAAAGGAAAATATGAACAAAAAGAAAGAGGGCGCGAGATTTAAGCACTAATGGAAATGAAATAAATTAGTGAGATCATTCACGCCGTTCTCATCTTTTAACTTTTTGAAGAAATAATATACATATTATATATATAGTTTGGGTCGGACCGGTTCCCACTTGGAATCGGTAATTGGACTGTCTAGGAACTGAGAATCAGCCTAGTACTCCTAAGAATAGGACTTAATCATTCTCAGTTTGATCGGTTCATCTTGCTCACTCCTAATTTTTAGAGTAGACCTTATCGTTGGCGGTCCGCTTGATGTTCTCGGATGACTTCATACAAACGTTGAGGTGCAGATGCATCGCTCTCGTAAACAATGACGTAAAAATTTCCACTAGCGCGTGACACCATATTTAGAACCTTCTGGCCTATAAACTATTAATTGATGATTGGAGAATTGAAGAATCTGTTTAAATTGTTTACCTTTGCAAGTTATAAAGGAAAAATTAATTACTATTTTTGACTTGAAATTCTTTGATTTAAGTGGGTAGCTCATGGAAGCTGTAGTCCCCCACGGTAAATATATGATTGCCCATGTTTGTGATCAGGCCATTATGTAGCATACACTGCATGACAGAAATTCATGATATATTAAAGACATGAAGTTGTATATTACCACCGAATCTAATTATTAATATCAGCATGCTCTAAATTAAAAACTTAACTAAAATGTGTGTTCGTTTTGCGAAAAATGAATAATTTGAAAAAACATATATTTGAAAATGATCACATGTATAGCTTACAAAAATGAATGAATGAAAAGTATTTTTTATTTTTTTGAAAATGTTTAAATGAAAAAAAAAATTTGTTGATAATGAAAATATTTTTTTATTGACTAATAAGAAAATATTTTAAAATTATTCATCTCCATCGAAATAATGAAGCCTTACATCAGATAGAAAAGGCATGGATTCAGTCGTATTATCTAATTTATATATTTTTTTCGTTTTGTGTACTAAATTAGTATATGAATTGCAATTAAATTTTAAACGTCGTAACTGATGTAAGAAGTCTTAAGCTCTCTCTCTCTCTCTCTCTCTCTCTCTCTCTGTGTAAAGAAAAGTTGTGAATAACTTCTTCCATTGGAAGTTTCCTGCGTAGCAGTCCCATATCTAGCCACATATGGGAAATCGAGATAACTTATTATATGAGTATAGCATATAATACCAAATTTGGAGCATTTAACGAGGGTCTCATGTAGTTTAGAGAGTTCAGATTGAGTCTAGCATATATTGGTCTTTCAATATTTGCTCAGAAATCGAAAACTCGATCACAAATGGAATTCTTTACACTTTTTAAAGAAGGAAATTTAGAACTCAATTACTCCAAATGAAAAGCATGACAGTTCACTTTACTTCATATTTAACGTGATGCATTTATAAAATAATATGACATCAGAAATGATTTTGTTTAACCCCAAAAAACAATACATTTACTAATTAGATTAATGAAATCTAACACATTTAAGAACTAAACTCTCGTATAGTGTTTAGAGGTTGTCTAAGTGTGTTTGATTAAACATATCGTGTTGAGAAGAGTAATATGTTAATTTATTTAATAAGAGCGTAAACAATTTTAAAATTTTAATATGTGAAAAAGCACATTTATTATTCATTCGTAAATGGAGTAACCCGATTACGATGTGACCGCGATTAGGCTCAGACAGCATAAGATTATTTAGAAGACAATATGTGACTGACCAAAGCATCCAAGGCTTGGTATGAAGACCCGCCTTGTCTCACGCAAGCACTGGCCTTCTCCTTCAAAACCAATGCCCTCTCTCTTATTTCTTCTCCTTCTCTCTCCACCAACAGCCTCTTGATGGCCCTGGCAATGTTCTCTCTCTCGAGCCCACCACTCAAGTTCACTCCAATTCTCCAAACATCGCTCACATACCTTGCATTCACTCCTTGATCAGCAAAACAAGGCATGCACAACATTGGCACTCCTTCGCTTATGCTTTCCACAGTTGAGTTCCAACCATTGTGGGTCCAAAATGCTCCCACAGCAGGATTGGCTAACACTTCCTTTTGAGGTGCCCATTTTACTATCTTCCCTCTCCCTTCCAGTGCCTCGAGGAAGCGGCTTGGAGACTTCTCTAGCCACTCTGGATCACAGACCGCCCCGGACCGGACCACCCACAGAAAGGGCTGCTCAGAGCATGCTAGGCCTAGTGCAATCTCCAAGATTTCTGCCTCGCTCATGGCCGCAACACTCCCGAAACTCACGTAGATCACGGATTTGGGCGGCTGTTCGTCTAGCCAGGAGATGCAGCTTCTGTCCTCCGCTAGTAAGCTACTCGAGGAAGATGTCACGCAGAATTTGTGGGATGGACCGATTGGGAAAAAGGGGACCGACAAAACTTCCCGCAGCGACGCGATCGCAGGGTGCTCTAGCTCTTCGAACGTGTTGAAGATGACACCGGGAGAGCTCTTGATTGTCTTGATCAAGTCATCTACTATTCGGAACATCAACCCGGGTTCCTGTGAATCCATCGCGGGGATGTCTCGAACTAGTAACGGTGGAAACTCCTTCACTTTTTCTTGCAATCGAGAATCTGATATTAAATCATACTTTTATCAGAAAAGCAAATTCACTAAGCACGGTAAAGCAAGCAATATATAGATCTTGACATCCAGACTCGCTTAGATAATTTTATACTGAAAACTACTGGCGTACACATACATTGCACGGATTTGTATAAGGTACGCCTGTGATTACTTACTAATAAAATCAGTATTTTCCTGTGAAAAGCTTTATGAAATAGGCTGGAATTTTGAATGTTTATTAAGCAATTTATTAAATTGTTACACTAGGGATATGAGTTAAAGCACCCTGACAGATCCTTCCCATCACGTACATTGCGGAGCAACGCATGGTTGTGGTCAATTCTAACTGTAAAGACACGTGAAACATTTTGGCAAAGAGAACGATGACATTATTAAAAACTAAGGACAGTCAAGTCTCAAGGAGTCATTTAGCAATTACTTTGAAATTTGAAATAGCATTCTATGGTGGAATATGACTAATTTTTTTTATGAGTCATGAACACCAACCCACCTAAGGTGAAAGAACATGTTCTAATTATTCAATGAACGATGCAAAAATGATTTACTAAGATAATGTAATTACATTATATCCTATCGTTTGATGAATTGTATTGTGTTAGTCTCGGTATTCTAGAATTTATAATAATATGATAATAAATAAAAATAAATAAGTGGATTCGCCCCCCCCCCCCAAAAAAAAAAAAAAAAAGTCCATGTGCAAAAGCCCTTTATCGAAACTAGCGCAATGCTTGTCAAAAAAAAAAAAAAAAACTAGCGCAATGAACGGAAAACAGACTTTTTTGTTTCATTCATCTCAAAGCAAACAGCAATCACAACTTTTGAACCGAGAAAAGATAAGCATAAACTAACGTGCGCCATGCAACCCCCAAAAAAGCTTACCATGTATTGGAAAGTATTTTTCCTTGAGAACCGGACATATGGTGTACACATAAAGGCACGTCGCACAGCCGGTCCGCAACATCAAAGCACGGACCTTCAATCTCTCGGCTACACCGCAAGTAAAGCTGAAGAGCGAATCAGATATCAAGCACGCAACCGGCACCGCCTCACCACCCTGCAACGACATCATTTCCCGTAGGCATTCCTCGAAGGGGCTCACGCACAGGGTGTTGAGGAGTGAGATGAGGCCAGGGATGTCTGATTTGGAGGCCTTCGATTGGTCAAGGCCATCGGCTATGGATCGGAAGGCGAAGTGAGGGTGGGAGGACGGATCTGGGGCGTTGAAGTTGGTGTGGAGGATGGTGATGGAGAAGCCCCTGGCGTAGAGGATCTGACCCAGTTGGAGCATCGGGTTTATGTGGCCTTGGAATGGTAGCGGGAAAAGGATCAGACGGTGGTTGTTTCTTTGATTCATTGTGGACTCTGTTTCTCGGGTTGCTCGTACGTTAATGGAGCGAGTTTGTCTTGAGATATATAGAGAAGTTTCAATGATGTGGCTTCGCACTGTCTTTACAAGTTGGGTATATAACAGGTCTAGCTGTTCGTGCGAGTTATAATATACGGCTCGAGTCGGATCTGTCGTAGAAAACCGCGTAATGTTATATTAGGTTTAGGTGAGCATCACACGTGTCGAGAGAAGTCATGGACATATGTTAAGCACTCTAGGTCTAGAGAAGTTGGGTTTATGGCAATTTAGCACTCATACAAGATAAGGTTACTTACGTGAGCAATGACGTTTCCCAGTATCTTTTAGCATATGGCATTTGATGATCATCAACTAAATGACACTTGTAAATGTGGTAAAATCCATGTCAAAAGGGGTAAGGGTAAATGACACAAATGGTCATGAACTTTAGTTTAATGTGGAATGTAATCTCTAAATTTTCAATTGTTCAATGTAATCCATGAACTTTAACTAATGTGTAATGTGGTCCATGAACTTTTAATTTGTTTAATATAATTCATAGACTTATAGTACATATTTAATTTAATCCCTAGATTGTGTGAAAATGTTTAATGTTGTTCCCGAATTTGAATTAGTGGAAGTTTAATATCAAATATTTTCATACAGTCTAAGGACTAAATTGATATATATATATAATGACCACATTAAATAAATTAAAAGTTCAAGAATGACATAGCCAATTGGGCTAAAGTTCAGGGGTTACATTGACCAAATTTAAAGTTTAAGAACCATATTGCACATTAAGCTAAAATTTAAGAACCATCTGTGTCATTATTTCAAGGGATAAAAATGATTCAAATGATTATTCAAGCGGCATGCAAAACATCGTAATCAAAGTGTAGATTATTCTAATTTGAATACAAAATGTCGTAATATTCAAAAACTAAATAATTTCTCAATTAACAGTTAAGATTTATTATTTAATTAAACAACTACTTCTGAAGAATGGTTTCTCGAGAGACTCTTATATTTAGTGTACAAATTATTATTAACGGTCCTGCTTTTGTTGTCACATGACTTGTTACAAAATCCTTTACGATTTTTCACTAGTGCGTAGAACTTCTAGCCTATAAACTTGTAATTGATGGATATAAAATTCAAGAATCTGTTTTTATTTTTTTCGTTTGCAAGTCATGAGGTCAAAATGAAATAATTGTAGATTCTAACACATTTTATAAGCACATTGAAAAATAAAAATGATTTGTTTTTATTAAAATATATGTCAAGTTTAAACGTATAAATCATTGTCTGCTGCACAAGCGAAGCAACAAATATCGTTTTGAAGCACGCGTGTTAAATGCTGTGGTACCACGCGGGTTAAATGCTTTGGTACCAGCAAGCGGAACGCTAAAAGAAAAGAAAGGACGTTTGGTTGATCTTTATTATCAGCATCTAATGCAGCTACACCCTTGCTTCTGCCGCGCAAAGCAATAAACGGAAGGGCTCTTTGCACACTTGAAATATGTGCAGTTAATGCATTTGACTTTCATGCCGTGGAAGCCAAGTGGAGCACCCGATTTCTTCCTAAAAAGACGTTCTTGCAATGAATGATGGGAGGCTTCTCTTGGCTTGCAAATAGAGGAAAGCCATCGTGGCAGAGGTTTTCCAAGCCCTTGGTGGCCGAGAGGGTGGCGTACGTGATTATTATTCACGTTAATTTTATCGTAGAAGTTATATCTGGAGATGATTGGTTTTATGGGGATGATTTCTACCTTGAAATCAGGAACTACCTATTAAAGATTGATTTCAAAAAGTGGAAACTAATTTAGTTCTCGAATGAATCTATAGAACTTGCACTATCAAGCTTCACAAGATATATAATTTGTCCTTTCAGCTCTGTATCGGAATAAGTTCCTACTATAATGGAGAATTGTGATAGAATCTTTTTTCACCATCCCAGTTGGGGGGGAATGTAATATTTTATTAGTGGAATCTTTCATTTCCTTTTTCTCTGAGGATGGATGTGTACTGTATCATTAATATTGATGATTCTGCAGGACAGGGTGTCGGCACGGGCTCAGTTAATGAATATTAAATATAGTCATGGATTTTCAAATCGTTTGCTTTGCTTTTATGCTGGTCCTACGGACGCTTTTTGTTGGACGTTGTCATTCTTGTTGGAGTTTGTTGTTCATATGGTGAACCCAAAGTTAATTCCGAGTGCTATCATTTTATTTGACCTCATGTCGGCAATACATTAAGGCCCTGTTTGGCAACCATCCAAACAAAGTGCATTGATTCGATTTTTTTTGTTAGAATCGGTTTGGGAAGGATGGCGTTTGGTAAATTTTTTGTCAAAACTGATTCTGGGAACAAATTTACTCCCAGAATCAGTTTTGGACAAGAATTCAGAATCAGAAAAAATATGATTCTCCGTCCGAGAATCAAAAGTGCCGAATCAAAAAAAAAAAATTATTTCTATATTTTATTTTTATTTCTTCCTAGTATGAAATATATATTTGTTGTATATAGAATACATATTTAATTTTATGTTATAATTTAGTATTTTTATTTATTACATATTGTAGGGATATTAGTATAGTTTATACTATGGTTTATTATTTACTATATAATAAAAATTGATTAGTTAATATTTTTATTACTTAGTATAAAAATATAATTAATCGGTGAATGGTTTATGAAAATTCAATATCAAATTTATTTTAATCTAAAAAGGTAATTAAAAAAGAATTGGAATAGAAATTTTATATAGTTACCAAACGCGTTTCTATTCTTTTTTCTATTCCGTAATCGAAATTTTATTTGTTACCAAACGCGTTTTTTTACTCGAATCGGTTTCGGGAACGGTAATCGTTACCAAACGCGCCCATTAAGAGAGTTGAGATGAGAAATGGAGAGACCAAGGGACTTGCTTGAGATAGTTGACATGAGAGAAACCAAGATGAGATGAGATGAGATGAATGACGGGCGAGATTAGGGATTTGGATTTTAAATTTTCTTAAAAATTAAAAAAGTACATATTTTTTATTTGGTCTCAGTGGGCGGTTCTACAGTTAAAACTGGGAACTGCACTAGTACCCACTAGTTTTCTTGAAAATCACGGTTTTGAGTCGGTTCAATTCTGTTCCAGGCAATTCTCAATACCTTTGCACACCCCTAATTACACTGGAGTGACTTTGCCAATTAAATTCTTGTTAGAATAATTTTTTTAATTCCTAAGGTGAGACTTCATTAGGATTCATGAGGGGCTAAACGCCATGTTAGTTATTGGCCATAACTAAAGGTTATGAAACATCGAGAAAGTGTTTAAGTATTTGAGTGATTGTAATTTTCATTGTATTATTTGTTTCTATAATGGAATTCTTCGCCACTCTCCCCATGCATGTAAATTCCGATATTCAGATTGAATCGCATAAATTCAATGTCGAATTTCCTTTCCTTATTTTTAACTGTTTTATCAATTCGCTTGTCTATATTCAATGACAATTGTTTTTATGGGGAAGCATGTATGGGCTGAACTAGGGGAACCGGACTATTTTCTGATAAAGGACAAGATTAATTGCTATTTTTGACTTGAGATTCTTAGTAAACATATGACCACCCACATAGTCTGTTCTCCGGCTGCCACATTGGATACCATATACGAGAGAAATTTATGAAACACTAAACACAAGCGATATGCACTCCACCATACTCATTCTGATATTTAAAAGAAAAGGCATGGGTTCAGTCATATTATCCGGTTTATACGTAGTTAATTTAGATTTGGTCCATCAAAGGATCATAGAATATTAGAAATGTTGAGCTAAACCGATAGAGGTAATTATCAAACAAATCAAATATATGGATTTCAGAGTATATGTATAATATCTACTATTGAAGTAAAATTATAAAAATTAAAAAGGCCTTCATGGTTGTGGATTATGCAATTTTGAGTTGTCTCTTGCGGCCTCTCTCTCTCTCTCTCCAAATTTTTCTTTCTCTTCCACTTTTGGAGGGAAGGGGCTTGACCTAGGTCTCTCTCTCCCGTCTTAGTTGCTTATCATTTTATTTTATTTTGTTTCTTTCTTTACTCTCCCTATTTTATATTTGGGAGCATTTCTCTCTAATCTAGTTTTCAATTTTTGAGTTTTAATGAATAAATTCTCCACCTCTAATTGCAATGGTGTTCATAGTAGTTTTGGTGTCAAATCTGTGCTCATTCGACTTATTTCAGTTTAAAGCTTTGGCGCTTTGCATAGGCTACATGGCTCGGTCTCATAGGTGTTAGATTTGAGCTTCTTAGACATGTTTATATTGTCTTCGTATAGTGATGGTGTTGGGGACATCCGACCTAGGCGCACACTACTGAAAGGCAAAATCATGAGTATAGATGGAGATCTTAGTGTGTGCTTTTCATTGATGATGCCGTGTGATTTGGAGATCGGCCACAGATCATTTCACTTAGATGCAATCACAAATATGTTCTTGAAGGACAAGTCGATGATTATTTCTACCAACCATACTCTACTGATATGCCTTTATTTCTAGCTTTTTGTTTGTTTTGGAACTCTATGTGTAATATTCTCGATTCCAGGCCATGAGAATAGGGGAAGAGGGTCGGTAAGTCCTGACTTGGCTTGCATCATGATGTCTTATTAACTGATACATGGACGTTGAATTTATGCATTGGACATGAATCGGCCTTTTGATCTTGAGGCTTAGTTGTGGACTAATCTCACACTATCGTGACTACGAAGGATGATTATTGATCGGTTATGTATGGATGATGCACCGGTTGCGGGTGATTCTGCATGGAACCTATTCCGACCATGAACGATCCTTGGGTTGATCCTATTCTTAACAAATC
Source organism: Eucalyptus cladocalyx (assembly GCA_017140615.1). Classification (NCBI taxonomy): domain Eukaryota; kingdom Viridiplantae; phylum Streptophyta; class Magnoliopsida; order Myrtales; family Myrtaceae; genus Eucalyptus; species Eucalyptus cladocalyx. Next base: position 10,579,987 of record CM029519.1, read on the forward strand.
AGTTACAGGTGAATTGAGTCCACATGACCAAGTGACAATCAAGGGTTGATCATGGGGATCAATGGCATAAACATTTGATAAACCAACGCATGGTATATATGGCTTTGGACTCGGTCCACCCAACCAAGACTCAGTTAGGACGAATTACCAAGCCCAACCATGAATGTCATTTTTATGACATCCAATGGACCAATCCAAATTGTAAATGGTCACAAACAAGTTCAAGAAAGCTACTGATTTAGTCCCACTTGTTTGGGAAAAGTTAGTGAATTTTTGGCATGAACCTCGGTTCTCATAGAACCATTGATCATGTATAAGATCGGGATGATGCCGGTTGCCAAGGGAGACCAATACCCGGTTGATATTGGAAGAGTCGATGGATTTCAACTAACTGAACTGATTGAAATAAACTGGAAGTCTACATGTGGTGCTTGATTGATGCATGTATAATGTTTGAACTGATGCTTGTACCGATGCTTGCAAAAGTTCGATTTGTTTGATATGTGTTGTTGAGTCCTTGCATCACTTCGAGCATATGTTTGCACTGGGTCACTTAGTGCTTAAATGAGTTTTGTGTGATGCATGTGTCCCTCTTAGTGACTGAATTGGTCAAAAGACACGGATCTTTGGAAAGCTTATTCTTATATATTAACTCATTGTCTTTGATTCTTGAAAGCATATAGATCATTAAGAACCTTTCCTATGCATAAACGAGGCAAGGCACGAACTTGCTATTAATTTGCCATCAACAAGTAAGTGATGATCTTGTATCCGAGAATCGATGGCAAAACGTCTTCCTATAGGAGAATTATGGACTTTTACTTACTGAGTCATCAACTCACTTTTGATATTTTCATCACTTCGGGTGTGTAATGACTGAATTTACCCACCACTTGTCTGTCCCGATCTTCCAATCAATATGGTTATCACCATGACGGACATAGTAGACTTAGAAAGAGACATTACCTACCAGAAGTATACTACTACCATATGGGTCCAGGAAGGGGTAGACACCTTGATTTCCCACGTGTACAAGGCTTGGTGCCTCATTTTTTACAAGGATATCATTAGTCCCATTCGTGGCTTCATCCCTTCCGTGGATCCCATAAGAGCATTGTAAAGGAATGTGTAACATCCTAATTTTCGATTCTGTTTTCGACTAAATGAATTAGGCTTTTTATTAACGTGCCTATGGCATTTTTCTCTAAGTTTGCCACTCACGAGATAACTAGTCTATCAGGTGAAGCCGTTAAAGTATGGGTGATTCCACTTGATTGAAAAATTCATGTCGAACGGCACTAAACCGATTTTTCTGTCGTTTTCGTACCTTGTACCCGTATTTGAAATCTTTAGATTTTTACGACAACCGAAAGTCGCCTATGAGTCGGAGATGCATAATGTGGATCGAAAATAATCAATCACAGGTCAATTGTGCTAAAAATTCCTAAAAGCTATCCGGTAGGTTAGGTCACGCTAAAATCGCGTCCGGTTGAAATTAACCACGAAATTGAATTCGATTTTGGGAATCAGACATTCGAGCATGTCACAATTCATTTATAGGACATCGTCTTGTCTTTTGGAGAAATTTCGTTGAGTCTAGGATTTTTCGGAAAAATTGAATTTCGGACATTTTGGAAAAAGAAAATAATTCGGATGGGAGAGAATTGCCATTTTTGCTGTCCAAAATTTGGTTATTTGTGAGAGTAATCTGCAAAAAAGTATTAGGATATCAAGCATTGATGAGTTGGATATTTTTGTTTGACTTTCCCCCCCTCTCTTCAGCTTCTTTCACACGCCAAGCAGCTAATCCCCCTCCTTCGCGGCTTCTGCTTCTTTCTTTCATTTCCCTCCTGCATGATCCCTCTTCACCTCACACAACTTCACTAGCCCACTTTCCCCTTTGCCCTTACCGTGTGCCATCTCCATTTCACTACCCCAGCTTCCACCAACCGCCCTGACTCCTCCTCATGTCATCACCCCCACCGAGTCATCCCAGTAGCACCTCATGAAGCTGACTCCACCACGCAACTTCACCATTTCGTCCCCTATCCTGGCAGTAATGCCACAGCACAAAGCTGCTCCTTCACCGTTTCTCCTCACGCACGGTCACCAATCCGCCTAGCCATTCCAATCACGGGCCGCGACCAACCCCTCTACCAACCGCCTAGTTTAGTCGAGCCCAACCGCAAGCCACCAAAGCTAGCTTGACCCAAAACTAGAACCGAGCAACCCAACCGTGGGCCTCGTGAGCTTCCTTTGCCGTTTTCAGTTGGTCCAAGCCTCCCTTGACGTCGCCGTAGGCCCGAGTCTCGCTCGCCTCCGCGTTGCCATCGTCGTGAACTCATCGGCTCGCTAAACCGGTGAGTTTACTTTCTAAACCTTAATTAGAAGGCTATTATGCTTAGGAGAGATTTAGATTAGTTTAAGTGAGATTAGTGTATTTATTTAGCTTGTTTAGTTAATTAGATTAGATAATGTGGAATCAAAACATATATTACTCCCTACATTATAAAATTTTACTTGAATAAATATTATCTTTTGCCAAGTTTCCTCAAATTTTCTCATATTTCATTCTAGAAACTAAAATTTATAGAATATTTTGTCTCACTTCCCTACACATTTGAAGTCATAACTTGGCTTACATTAAATCACTAGGGGTTCGCCCCAATGGCCATTCTTCCAACTTGGAAGGGGGGGTGGGGAGTCCCTACCTCCTCAGGGGGATTGGGGTGGAGATAGTTTCATTTCAAGAGTGGGTTTCGACTCCCACGCCCTGCAAGGAGACATGGCACAAGTCTGAGAGTGAGTGTTAGAGTAGGATTATAGTAAAACCGACCAAAAAAAAAAAAAAAAAAAAAACTACATTAAATTGATATAATTACATTAAATTGATATAATTTCTCTCAATTGAGTTTTCATTTTACAAATAAATCTTGGTTCAAGGTGTGAAATTTTAAAATCAATATGAAAGATTGGTTTTGCATTAACTTTCGTTTCCTATAGGTGTTTAATATGGCTCTACATGATTAGATTTTGTATATTATTATTCTTTTAACGCCTTAGTTTTTGTGGTTTATTATAAGGGGCATTCTTGGCAATTGATTTTAGAAGGTTTGTACTCTGGCTGCCGAAATCCCATGCTTGAAATGTGTGGTCAGCGAGTCTCCGTCACTTGACCATACTGTCTTCTTAGCATGGCCCTGCACAAAAATACAGTTTGTGTCCTATGTTTTGTGTTTACCTACATATGTATATATTTATTCTATTTATGTATTTTGCTTTAAAATAGAAAATGTACTCTTCTCATCTCGTGTTTTGTTTAATAACTAGCGATTCACATCATCAATTAGGTAAAATATGGATAAGTATCATTACAAGATGCAAAGTTTGAAAACGTTTTTGTAAACATTTGGAACCAATTTTCCTCGCATAATAGGCCATAAGTAATTGTGTTTATCACGCCTCTCTCTGCTCATTTTATTTTCACCATTATACACTCCCTTTTTTGTTGTGAATTTCCATCTTTTTATCTCATCTCCCTCATCGCACATGATGGTATTAGTTTTTCTAATCAGTGAAATTTGGGAAGGGGCTATCGACCTCGAGGACTCTTTCTAAGTATTACTGTAGAAGTTACACGCTAATGATAGAATGTTTAATTTGAATTATGATTGCAACTCGTTGTGAACGAATCCATAATTGTCGCCCCATCACAAAGCTATTGGTAGCATAGATGGGTACCAATGGTGATTATACCAACTCCGTTGGATGCCCACTCACAAGGATTCCCGTGCTACCCTACCCCAAAAACTATTGATACCCACTCACCCTATGCAGCCCCAAAAGCAATAATATTAATAGGGTTAATAAGATACTTAGTTGAGCAATACCTTTCACAATATCATGTAGCATGTGATGAATAATAATAATCAATAATTATATGACGCTTGAAAATAATTAATGTTTAGGGGGATATAATTGATGTATTGATTATTCGAAGTGGCATTTATATGTGGTCCATCAAGGGATCTTCCCCTCTAATTTAAATTGTTGTTATCGAGTGCTTTTCTAATTTATATATAAAGTGATGTAACCTGCAAAAATGATTTCTTAACCAATGAGTGAGATTTATAGTACAGTGGTTCAACTAATTTTTTTTTTTATAAGTATATTGAAAATCCTAAAACTTGTCATGAAAAAGTAATTTAGTTCTAAAACTTTCTAAAAGTGTAATGAAATCCTAAAACTTAATACAAAAGTGCAATGTAGTCTTAAAACTTTCAAAAAATGTAATTAAATCCTAAAACTTATTAAATTTGTCAAATCAAGTCCTCCATTGATAACACTTTTTGAAATTTTTGAAACTCAATTGCACTTTCATGATCAGTTTTAGAACTTGATTGCACTTTTTGAAAGTTTTAAAATTTAAGCACTTTCATGACAAATTTTAAGGTTCAATTTTTTCTTCAAAAATTTTAGGATCCAATTGTACATTCATGACAAATTTTAGGACTTCTAGTGTACTTTTCTTTTCTTTTTTTTTTTTTTGGTTGTAGTAGTTCAACTGACCTAAGAACAGTTTCTAGAGACGCCACTTTAAGAGGGCACATTGCCATTGGTTGTCCTAAAGGAAGCAATTTTCCTTTGGGATTGAAGGGCCAATTCACACACACACACACACACACACATAAGTGACTTAGTCAAATCGGGTTGAAAAAAATTGAAACTCAAGCTCGATCGAAGCAAAGTAACAATTTCAGTTGAGCTTACACACTGTAGTGTTTTCTTTACAATTAAAAATAATATATTAGTCAAATCGGGTTGAAAAAAATTGAAACTCAAGCTCGATTGAAGCAAAGTAACAATTTCAGTTGAGCTTACACACTGTAGTGTTTTCTTTACAATTAAAAAGAATATAGTCAAATCGGGTTGAAAAAAATTGAAACTCAAGCTCGATCGAAGCAAAGTAACAATTTGAGTTGAGCAAAGTAACAATTTGAGTTGAGCTTACACACTATAGTGTTTTCTTTACAATTAAAAAGACGGAAAGATTTGGACTCTTGTTTCGTGCGTTTCTACAGAGATAGTGACAGTTTATTTTTGGCATGTTTACTAACTATGAAAAATTGTATTTCAATGATGTAATATCTTTGCATGTTTATAAGATTATATAAATAATTATTCATGAAGCTCGAATTCTCTTTGAAGTCTAGATTAGCACTCCATTGTGCAGCTAATGTTTTGTATACTAGCCTAGTATTTACAAAAATAAAGAAAGAGTTTGATCCATTAACTTATATTTTCACTTGCTTTCACAAGGAAAATTACCAATTAAAACCTAAACTCTATAGAATAATTGTCCAAAAAATTCTAAAGCTAACCTTTCAATTGTGCAAATTTTGTTTAGGGTTAAATTGCAATTTATCCTTAAACCTTTTGACAATTTATTAATGTAGTCCCTTAGGTAAATTTTGGTTGAAAATTTTTGATATGGACATTGGTTGGCCAGCCATTGGCACCAAAAAAAAAAAAAAAAAAAAAAAAAAGGAAAAAGAGGAGAGAAAAATTCAGAACATTTCAGAAAAATTTTAAAATTTTCTAAAAATCATCCAGGTTAGTGCTAGCGATTTCACATAAGTTAGCCAAAATTCACATTAGCAATTTCTAGTCGGGAGGATTACATTCGCAAATTGTAAAAAGGTTTAGTGTTATATTGGCACAATTGAAAGATAAGAACTGAATTGGCCAGCATATAATATATTTATGACTTTTTGCACAATTTTCCCTTAAACCTATACAAATTCCAATTTAGTTCTAAAATTTCTAATTTGGTCAATGTAGTCTTAAAACTTTGCGCAAAATTTCAATATAATTCCATCAGTCGACTATTGCTAGAAATCGTTAACGTGGTGCAAGTAAACTGCCCACGTCAGTGTGCCACATAAAATGGCTAGTGATGATTGGACGTCGCATTAGCAAGTTTCAATGACAATTGACCAAAAAGATTTTATTGAATTTCGTGCAAAGATTTAGAATTGATTGAGTTATTATGGCTACTTTCTTGTTAGTGCTCACTGATTTCTTCTATTTATGCTTTTGTAACCTTGCACCACTTCCCCTATAACTTTGGCCGACTTCCGAACGCTTTCTTCAGAATATATAACTCGCTAGATATATTCTTTGATTTGTGCATGTGTGCTCACACTTGTAACTTCTCCCCTTCTCCTTATTCAGAATAAAGACTAACATATGTTGCTAGTCACAGGCCTCGATTTGTCCCTGAAGGACCAACACATTGTGATCTCACTAGGGAAGATTCGCCTCGAAGCTCTCCTTGCCATTCAGTAGAAGAGGAAGTTACTCAGGAAGCCACTCCTATTTCGCTAAGAAGGCCTGAGGTACTGCTTAAGCATTATAATTTTTTGAAAATGAGAGGAAGTCCCATGGATTTCATAAGTTCTTTTCTAAAAGAAAATGGTTATGGAAATGAAACTCTATTTTTGAAAGCCATGGAGAAGTTAGGACTGGTAGAGGTTGGAAAAGCAGAAAAGGAATTTTCAAACTTTCCTACTGATCCTCACTTTGGGATGGAGGGTCAAGACTGAGAACAAAAATGAAGATGATGATGAGAGGGTTTTCAAAAATTTTCAACCAAAAATGGGTGTTGCTGATGAAATCATCGGAGAAAAGACGAAGTCGTTTCGTTCAAAAGATCACAAGAAAGTTTTCCCTCAAATGCTGAACAGAGGGGTCATCAACCCTCGCATCATGGATTTTGACTTTCTAGATTTCATCAAGATGAACTTTGAGAGAAAAGTTTGCCAAACTTCAGATGGAGAAGTTTTGTGTGGAGACATCAAGCTTACCCCGAATTGACAACGTACTTTTATTCAACCTGTCTGTCTTGGATCCCACTCATATGCAATTTACTATGTGTGATAAAGTGTTTGATGTGGATGTTAATCTGTTGGCTAACCATCTGGGGATAGAGAGGAGTGGATTCATGCCCATTAATGTGTCTAACGAGCAAGTCACTAAGTTTCTGGTAAGGGACAAGATTCCTAAGGGGAGCATCACTTACTCTCGGATGTTTGCTTCCAATATCTTATTACATAAGATAGTCATCAACTGCATCAGAACCAAGACTACTTCAAAGGCTAATGTTTCCAGATACAAAACAAAGATGATGTGGGCCATTTGTAATGGTGTTGTCTTCTCACTCCCTCACACAATTCTACTACACATGTACATAACTGTTATGGAAGGGAAATGACAACTACCATACACGGCATTGGTAACCAAACTCTTCAGACACTTTTAGATTCAACCGCCATCCTAGCTTCGCTCTAGAACCATTGCTCCCATGCAAATTGGATTGAAAATGATTTCAAAGATGCGATTGAAGGATCTCTCTAGAGCCCTAACTCCTCTGAAGAAGGAATTTGTTAGCAAAGTCAAGTCAGGATTTGCTGCTAAAAAGAAACACAAAGGGAAAAACGAAAACACCAAAAAGGAAAATTTTCCTTTTTTGGATTTGTTGTCTCAAAAACACCAAAAATTGGCACTAAAGATCCTTGCCCGAGAAATGAATCAATACTTTCTACTCGAGCTACATTCTACAACCCAAGAAAAAATGAGGTTTCGAGTGGATGAAGAAGATGAAGATGCTTTCTACCACATCGTTTCAAACGAAGTTTTACCATAACATTCCTCTAGTTTGATATGTAATTGATTCAATTAGGGAATCATGAATAGTCATGTTCCATTGGTTTCTAAAGAAGTCTTAGAAAGAATTCAATTTAATCCTCGATTTTCTTTTTATTGGATGAATGCAATATTTTGATTTTATTTATTAATAAATATTGTTCTTTGTATTACCATATTTTTCTCCAGGATGAAAAAGCGATGATCTTCAAGGTTTAGTTGATTATGAGGAAGAAGAAGAGGATGAAAGCGAGAAAGAACCAGATGAAGAGAGTGATGGTGAAGAAACTTAAGTGAAAGAAAGTGAGGATGATGACTCAAAAGGAGAAGATACAAGGGAAATTGATGCCCAGGATGTTGAGGAGATGGGAATTGGAAGACAAATCCGTGCTGGCAAAGGAAGGGTTCAGGAATGAGAAGCTACTTCTCATATTGAAGCTACTAAGACAGGAGGAGTAGGTGAAAAAACTCCTCTTACTAAATCAACTGCTAGTGATGGCATCAGTCAATCTCCTTCAAATGCTGAAGACATTTTTGCATCTCATTTTCCTGAAGTCTCACATGAAGGTCATCACAAAGAAGCAAATGTTCAGGGGGAGCAACGAATTTCATACATATAAGTTGATGTCCCTTCATCTCTGGATACTCCATCGGTACAATTCGCTGAAGCAAGTGCCCAAACAGAACCAAAATCAAACTATCCTTTGATAGTAGAACTCCTCTTGGAGATTAAGGCATAGCAATATGCAATTGACAATGCTTACAAATTGTATTCAAGAGAGAAAAATACAAGAAAAGTGACTGAGTGAGAGAAAAAGAAATCATTCACTGAGTGTTCGTACTCAAGTTATTGTATTTCTCTATTGATACCTTAGTGAATTTTAATCAAAAGGCTATTAGCATGGAAGAGTAGATGTAGCCTTGATTTAAACCGAACCACTATAAATCTTGTATTCAATTTTTTCTTCCCCTAACTCTTTTGATTTGTTCGTCACAATCTTTTTCTAAACTCCTCAAATTTCCAAACCATCTTTAATTGAGTCTAAACTTACTTCAGAAGTCTGGTGTCACTTTTAGTCAGACTTTACTTGCGAAATAACTTATTTGGCATTTATTTGCTTAATTTTTTTTTACACTTATTCATCCCCCTCTATGTGGTAATACTAGCATTTTCAACTGTTGCGTCGTTAGCATGCCCGATCGCAAAAATAATACCTCGGATCCGTCCGATGCGAAGAAGAGGACGACCACGCAAAAAAAGGAACGTCCAAGAGGAATTCAAATCAGATAAAAACGGGAATTCTCCCGACATGCGGGCAACGGGAATTCTCCCGACATGCGGGCAACGGAAAAGCCCACGAGTCAGATGGACCGACCCGAGGTGGTCCTGAAGATCCCGTCCTGGTCACATGGCTGAGCATCGCCACGATCGTGTCGATTTCGTAATTTTTCTTATCTTATCATGCATGGAATACTTGAATAATGCGTCCCACGGGCAATTTGAATAAATTCACCTCCCCCCTCCAAAAGCAATCCCCGTAATTATTCCCCTCCTAAAAAAGTCAATTGGCCGTCGCCTTTTTGCAATCTCAAACGGCTTCTCATCAGCATGCCCTCCTTCCTCTCTTTTTTCTTTCTGTTTCTTTTCTTTTGTTTTTGAATACCAAGTCGTCAACCACTCCACCACGTTAGCCGTTGCGAGACTTTTTCGCGTGGACCCTTTTCCTCTTTTCGGAAGTTCCGATTGGTGCTGCATTCCTATTGCTTGCAAAGTTGTTGGGAGCTACCTTTCGTTTTCAATTAGTATCCTTGCTCAAGGAGTCCTTGAATTTCTCGGCATCTGATCACATATTTTATCAGAATAGTACAGTAAAGCAGGATTGAAACGAGATCAAAGGACACCATTAAAGGGTTGGTTGGCAAGAGTCTTTGATGCGAGAGGGAGTTGATCTCAAGCGACCATCACGATACCCTTATTTTCATATAAAATGGCAATACGATCATCGGTTACTTCTATCCCATATTTCTAGATATATCTGACTCTATCCAATTCAAAATGAAAGACCCATCACCACAATAGGAATAAACAAGAGATAATTCATCTCATGCGGCTTATATAAGTCCTAACGGTTCATATTGAGTCTAGTGTATATTGGTTTCTCCATATTTGATCAAAAATTGAAAATTTGATCACCAAATGGAATTCATTACACTTTCTAACAAAGAAAATTCTTGATTACTCTGTAGAAAAGGTTTAGCAATTCACTATACTTCATATAAAAAGTGATGTGTTTATAACGTATTATGACATCAAAGATGATATTGTTTAAGCCCCAAAACAACACCTATACTAACCAAATTAACAAAATCTAACACTTCTAAGAAATAATCTCTCATATAATGTTTATAGGTTGTTTAAATGCATCTCATTAAACATGTCTAGTTGAGAAAAGTAGCATGCTGATATATTTAATAAGAGCGACATAAATGACTTAAAAGTGTTAAATCTGTGAAGATACACTTTTATTATTCATTCATACATGGAAACCCGAGTATGACATGACCTTGATTGAGCTCCGACGACATTTGATTATTTAAAAGACAATATGTGACTGACCAAAGAGAAGCATAAACTAAGATACACCATGCAGCACCAAAAAAGTTTACTCTGTATTGGAATGTGTCCTTTTTCCTTGAGAAACGGACATATAGTGAAAACATAAAGCAACGTGGCGCCGCTGGTCCGCAGCGTCAACGCACGGACCTTCAACCTCTCAGCTACACTGCAGGTAAAGCTGAACAGCAAATCAGATACCAAGCATGCGACGGGCGCCACATCACCACGTGGCGACGACACCATTTCCCGCGTGCATTCCTCGAAGGGGGCCACGTACCGGGCGTTGAGGACTGAGACGATGCCAGCGATGTCCTATGAGGAGACCTCTGATTGGTCGAGGCCATCGGCGATGGATTGGAAGGTGAAGTGAGGGCGGGTGGACGGATCCGGGAAGTTGAAGTTGGTGTGAAGGATGGTGATGGAGAAGTCTCGGGCGTAGAGGATCCGACCCAGTTGGAGCATTGGGTCTATGTGGCCTTGGAATGGCAGAGGGAAGAGGATCAGACGGTGGTTGTTTCTTGGGTTCATTGTGGACTTTGTTTCTCGGGTCGCTCTTTCGTCAATGGAGGGAGGTTTTTTTTAAGATGTATACACAAGCTTTGATTTTGTTTCTTCATATGGTCTTCACAAGTTGGGTTTATAAAACAAGTCTTGCTGATAATGCGAGATGTATAATATAGGGCTCTTGTCGGTTCGGCCCTAGAAAATTACGAAATGAACATTAGGTTTAGGCGAGCATTACATGTGTCGGGAAACGTCAAGAACATATTTTAGGGACTCGAGGTACAAAGAAGTTGGCTTTAGTTGCTTTCATACAAGAGTACTATATACACATAGACAGCAAAGTAGATTAATCTTATCTCCAGCTGTTGACACATAAATTTTGGCGGCCTGATCATTTATTTATTGTATAGAAAATTAAGGATTAATTTTATCTCTGAAAAAATATTAATTGCATAGCATGTAGGTTTAGGTGTATTTATTTTGTATTTGCATTTTTTGCATTTATTTATTGAACCGGTGGCGGATGGGTTCAAATTAGTGGTTTTGAGCTTTAACTTGGCAAACCGGACAAAGCCCGCGAAACGAGCAAATTGGCTTAAACCCGTTTTCTTTAATTATCTCGTGAAAAATATGAATTTGAAATTTTTCGGGGATATAATGAATCTTGGGGATATAATGAATCTTTTGGATATGGTAGACGTGAAAATCAAATATTGTATTCGGAAAAGCGAATATTGCAAAAAAGAATTTTCGTGGATATCGATTTGGAAAACCCTAATCGGTAGCCTATAAAAAGGTAAAATGCATAGGGTTTGGAGGGAGGCCACACATTGAACATATGGCCACAATTGAGAGCATCAAGAGAGAAGAAATCGTGAGGGGACAGGCCAGGATCCACAATTGAGAAAGGGCATATTAAGAGAAAAATCGTGCGAGAGAGAAGAAATCGTGAGGGGTTTTCTTTCTGTTGAATTTTCGTGGGTTCTTTTTGGTGTTTAAATCAACGAAGGGGGAGTCTTCTCTTGGGGATCACTCGGCAGAGGGCGACCTACACCACAAAATTGATAAACGCGCGTGAGAAATCGAGAGGAAAGGGTGGATCGTGAGGAAAAGCCCTGCCCTCTTATCTTCGGTAGAGCAATGGGACTCCATCGACGTCAGTGATCTTCACGTACGCCTGCAGCTCTTTCCGGTGCTGGTATCGTGTCCGTGAAGGGCGCCCCAACATCAATTAATTTGCTGTTCTTGTTGCTCGGCCACGCCAAGTGCTTCACCGTCACCCCCACTGCAAACCTGTTTTCGCTGGCAGTCGCTGAGTGCTTCAAGACGATCTGGGTAGCGTGCGGGCACGACTACAGGTTCTTCGGCCCAGATTAGTCCCAGCCCAACATTGGTGTTGCTCGCCGGTCTTGCTGCATCAACGATAATGCTCAGCTCCACCATTCTGGTCTCAATACCGTGACCGGTTCTCAGCACCGACGATGACTCAGTGACACCGGCAAGCCTCCCGACGGATTATCTAAGCTTTCGATAGCTTTGAAGGTTTCCTGGTGTCCCGTACCATAGACCATCGAACTTGTCGCGGCCTTGTCGAGCCACACCAAGTCACCATCACAGCCGCTGCCCTTGCCCCGTCCTTAGCCGCGCTGGGCTTCCATCGCGATCCACCTCACGTTTGGATTTTTGGAAAAAAAAATTAATTTAGGTAGAGAATTATTTTATTTTAGGTAGATTTGTTTTATCTTGTTTTAGTTTTTGATATTTTATCTCTTTGTTTGAAATTTCTTCCAATGCATGATTGAAACCTGATGTAGCACCCAATTTTTATTATATAAAGCTTTAGATGGAATAATTTATTCACGCGGGAGTAAAATTGATATCTTAATCTTTAAGACTTAAGATCAGTTTATCGATTTTATTAGTGAAATAATCAAGTTTGAATTTCAATTCGAACGGTGGATAACATTTTTGATATCCATGGATGATTTAGTGTTTATCTTTTAATTGTTCTGTTTATCTCGAAAATACAAAAAAATTGCATTTGCATTTCATGTAGATTAGAATTGATTGCATGATAGGTTAGTTATTTTTTTAAAACACATGTTTAGAAGGCATTTAGAATAGATAATATTTCACTTTAGTTTTCACTTTAGTTAGATTTTTAATTTTTAGTGATTTTAATTACGAATTTTCATTAAAAAATACAAAAAAAATTATGCACGTGTCATATAGATTAAGGTTCATGAAATGCACGTCATCTAATGATTGTTGCTAGGTCCATTTAATTAGAAATTCACCATCATTAGAATTAGGTCATTTGGTTAATTTAAATTGCATATTTAGATTGCAGTTCTTTAATTTCGAATTTCATGGAAAATCCAAAAAAGATTGTTTTAGAATAAATCAATTCCATTTTTAGGATAGATTGCATTTTATTTATGTCATATAGTTTAAGTCATATTGACATGCCATATCATTTTATGTTAGATTATTAGCATTGCATTGCATATATATTAGATTCTCATTAAATATAGTGAAAACAAAAATTGAGTGATTGTGTTTTAATTAGAAATCATATCTAGGATTATTGATATGAATTATGATCTAACGACGCAGATGCTTTCGTTGCTATGAGGTAAGTCATGTTTTTCTTTTTTATTTGCTTTCTTGGGTGTTAAATTGGTGGTTTGCGCACCCGCATAATCACCTCACGTGTTAGGAAAGTGAATTAAAATTAATTCAAACTGCCTACAAAAAAAATTTTCGAAATAAAAAGAGAAAGGTACCGAAAGGGCATTAGAGAAATCTAGTGTAACCAAGTCCATATCCTTAGTCTCTGATTCGTAAGAGTAAAATAATTCTCCCATTATTTTACTTAAGTGTCTAATCGACCTACCATAAACTGATTAGTGGCGACTCCTAGATAAAATTCATTTTTATGTTAAAAATTTGAACCTAAGTCGCGAATTGGTATGGGATTGGGAAAGCCCAAATTAAGTTTAGGCTTAGTAATCCATTAGTCAAATCTTAGGTAGTTCACCCGAAAATTTGGTCACAACACCAGCATAAAAAGAAACATGAAAAATGATGTCTATACTAAGGTGAGCATCAAGTTTGAGATTATCATTTAGCAGATGATGTTTGATAATCAATAAAAATATGACAATTGAAGATGTTGCCGGAGGAATAAAGACGGTTTAGATGGTTAGTCCAAGTGGAATTTCCGTGTGGTCCATCCAGGAATCTCCCCCAATCATTAGTCATCTAATCACGCATACTAAATTCCAATTCGGATAGACGGTTTCGTGCAAAACCTAGGAAAAGTATCATAAAAATCCTAAAAATTTTGCATTTATGCTATTTTAGTCTAAACCTTTTTAATAGTGCCAATTTAGTTATAAATTTTTTATTTTGTGCCAATTTAGTTCTAAACATTTTAATGGTGTCAATTTAATCCTAAACCTTTTGAACTAGTGCCAATTTAGCCCATCTGACTTATTTTAGCTGGATTTTGCTGACTTGAACACCGACCTACTAACATGGTACCGCCGATGCTGACGTAGAAAATTTTTAATATTATTTTAATAATATTTCAATTTTTTATTTATATTTTTAATTATTTTTCTGATTTCTTTCTTTCTTTTTTCTCTCCTCCCTTTCTTCTTCCTCTTGTCAGTGGCTGGTCGGTAGGTGACAGTTGGCCACCAGCCATGACCAGCCTTGCCTGGCTAGGGTGAGGCCGAGCCCTAGAAAGAAGACCTCATCGAATCTAGCCTAGGTGAGGTCAACCCACGCCTAGGCGATGGCAGCTTCGGCAAGGCTCCCCTTACCAAACCAACAAGGCCGACCCTCACCCAAGCCAAGATGACCTCCAAGCGCCGCCTAGGTGAAGGTGATGGCTCCCCTTGCCAAAGCTACCCTCGCCTAGGAGTAGGTCTACCTTGCCTAGGCCAAGGCGTCCTCACCGACCACCACCTTTGCTGGGTGACACCTAACGAGGCTACCCTAACCTGCACAAGGGCCGACCTCGCCAGATTTAGCGAGGGGAGCCCTCACCAAGGCTACCTTCACCCAAGCGTAGGTCGGCCTTGCTCAAGTTAGATTTGGTGAGACCAACCCTCACTGAGGCTCGACCTCTTCCTAGCCAGGTGAGGCCAACTCGCCTGGCCATGGCCAGTGGCCAGCCGTCATCTACCGGCTAGTCTTTGCCAAGAGGAAGAAGAAAGGGTGGAGAGAGAAAAAAGAAAGAAAGAAAGAAAGAAAATCATAAAAATAATTTAAAATTGAAAATTTATTAAAAATTATCAACGTTAGTGTTGGGGTTGCCACGTCAGCAAGCCGGTCTCCACTTCAACAAAATTAGGCTAAAATTAATCGGAAGCACTAAATTGTCACAAAACTAAAAGGTTTAGGATTAAATTGGCATCATTAAAATGTTTATGACTTTTTTGATACTTTACCTTACAAAACCTAAATAATTTCTCAATGGACAATTGAGATTTCCTATTTAACAATTCATCTACTCCTAAGGAACGGTTTCTCGATAGATTGTACAACCAACCCTATTTTTAGGATAGACCTTATTATTAGTGGTCTTGCTTCAAGTTCTCAGATGACTTGATATAAAACGTTGAATGAACTTATTTTTCCGATATTATTTTACGGGTGCAGATGCATCGCTCTAGTAAATAGTGATGTGAGATTTCCACTAGTGCGTAACATCATATTTAGAGAACTTTCAGCTTATAAACTATTAATTGATGGATGGTGAATTGAGGAGTTAGTTGACTTGTTTTCCTATGCAATTTATGGGGGCAAAATTAATTACTATGAAAATATTTAGAGATAAATTGTTATCAATAATGAAAAAAATTATTAACTAATTATTTCAGGCAATATAAGTGAATATTTTCCAAATTATCTATTTTTTTGAAAACAAATCGAGCCTAATATTCGATAGAAAGGGCAAGGATTTGGGGTCATATTATCTAGTTTATATGTAGTTAATTTAGTTTCAGTACTATACACAGGTCAATCTTTATTTGCATATGGTAGTTCAATCCCTCGAAGGATTATAAAAAAACCCCCATCAATTAGATGAAATCTGTCACACCCCGATTGACAAGGAAAAGGGCATGACACGGCTGTCATTTTACCAAAGGACGCAGCCTCAACATAACCAAAATTCAACCCGATATCAACATATATACATCCACATATATATATATATATATATATATATATATATATATATTTGACAAAAAGGGCACTTGGTTACAATATCAGAATATATCTATAATCCACAAAAATCAAAACATAAACCTTCTATAAAGACTAACTTATAAACTTATTAACTATGCACAAGTCATACCAAAAAGTTTCCACCACAAAAGTCCTCCCTAAATGAACGCTCATGCCTACTAGCGACTCGCTGAAGAACATGAAAAACAAGTATAAGAAAGGAGTGAGCTACCATAGCTCAGTGAATAACACATTTCTTCTAAGCGGATCGAGAAATCACTATGCACATTTAAAACATAACTCAAATACCGAATATACCAATAGTCCAGTCCATTAGTCAATCTCATAAAACATGCATCAATGGTCTATTCCATTAATTAATCTCATCAAATCACATTGATAATCCGACTTAGAACCAGGGAAGGAGAGTAAGTTTCCTGCAGGTATGCATCCCACATTGGGCGAACAACTAGTTCAAGCCCTTCAGGGACAGCCTTTTAGCAGAAAACCACTCAAATCACACATCAATAGTCCACTCAATTGACCAATTCATGCTCAAATGTCTAATCATGGTCACGCGTAACGCCCGTGACAAAACAACCATGAATCCCCCCTTGGCAAGGTCTGCACCTATTATTAGCCGGTGGCTCAACCCACAAGGATATCATAGACTAGTATGCGTATACCCACACACCTCTCAGGGTCCACAGAGACATTGAGCACCAACCACCAATCACAATATCCAATAATCCAACATTAGAAAGAAAGTCATATCACAACTCAAAATTTGATATATAAATATCAAAACATTCTTTAAAACATTTCAAGATTCTTTTACAAAGAATTTCACAAATCCTTTTTCAAACAACAATTCAAATGAAGTCGAAAATATAACTCCCTTCGAATAACAAAAATGGCAGTAATAGCTCGATCCTGTTTTATGCAACAAAGTATGCTTTTTATCAACTCATAGAATATTTAATCTACCATGTTTCTCAAAACATGAGTTTAAAATACAAAGAAGAAATAATGTCACTCACCTGGAAAAAGCAAAAAATCAACTACGATGCTTACTCGAACCAACACATTCAGATTCCTAACAATTAACGGAAAAACAATATCAAAAGGCCGAGTAAAAAGGATATTCACATAACGACTCATCTATACTAGGCCTATTTGTCAAAAAAACGACACCTATGCACCACAAAAGCTCTCATTTAGCGGAAACCCATCATTTCCTGCTAGGTGCAGCCCATGCGCCAACTTTGTCACGCCATAACTTCCTCCACAAAAATCCATTTCAAGCCATCTTATAGTCTTTAGAAAGCTCTCTTAATGTACAACAACAACCCCAACTCAGCCGCCCCAAAACAGTACTGAAAACAACAAAAAAGAGGCTCGAAGCTACTGTTCACTACAGTACCAAAATGTGCCCCCAACTTCAAAATTCCGTTCCGGACAAACCGCAAGATCAAATCACGATCCATAAGATGCTATAGCTTCAAAAAATCCCAAAGTTAACATTTTTACAAAAATATACAACGCAACGACTCAAAAATCAGGCTTTGCCACACAAATATCCAAGAAATCTGAATTTCGAGCCCTAATAGCGGCGATTGCTTCAAGTAAGTGATTAAAGGCTTCGATTTCTTATCGGCATTACAAAACACACTTGAGTCGGCTTGATGAGGCATCCGGATCACGAGGACACCAAATTTATTTATTTATTTATTCTTTTTTCCCTTTTTCCTTTCTCTTCTTTCTCTCTTCTCCCCTGTTTCTTTCGTTCACTTGCTTCTGTCCGTGCTCTTCTCTTTCTCTCCCTCTTTCTCTCTTTTTAAAACCCAGCCGAAGGTTCCACAGTTCTCTTTAGCTCCCCTTTTCAAATTTTCAAACTCTTTTTTTTTCCTTTTATTTTATTTTCTTTTAAAGCTCATATATTACAAAATCTCCTTTTATAGTAAGGGTTCCCATGTGTAGTAGAAAACAAGTATTTTCTTGTCATTGTATTAATTTTTTTTTTTTTTTTTGCTTTTCTTTCAGCCAACTTATTAATATGAACGTTGAGCTCAAGAGTAAGGTAATTATCAAACAAATCAAGCATACGACTTATACATATGTGTCTATATATAGCTAACTGAAAAAAATATATAATAGTAAATTAACAATTACTATTTGGATCAAATCAAAGTAAAGTACAAAATAAATTATAGTAAATTGGATGGAGATCGTCAACTCCCTTATTTGTCCTCCCACTTGGTGCCTCCTTCATCCTCTTATCTCTATAACCCTCCAATGTCGGACCCAGCTGACCCATCACCGTCATTTAGACGAAGGAATTAAAACCTTAGTCGGGGATATTATTAAATTTATAAAATTGATTAACAAAGGGATATCATAAAATCAATATTATAAGTGTGTATTATTTTTGGTCGAATATAAGTGTGTATTTTAGTAAATTACTAATTGCCAACCAGAGTTTTCTGTTTTGTTTTGTGAACTAATTTGATAATTCGCTTTCTGTATTTTTAGCGGTATCCGGAATTCGTTGTGGGATCAATGCATACGGAGACAAGTAATGCTAAATATCAATTAATAAAATTAGCCTAAGTAGATTGTGTTAAAATTCATTATAATACTAAATTATTGTATGAAATGCAATTAAATTCGAAACGTCGTAATTGATGTAATAAGTCCTAAGCTTTCTCCTTTTTAACTTCTTCCATTGAAGTTGCCTGTGGAGTCTGTCCCATATCTAGCCACATATGAGAAATCGAGAGAAATTATTAATGAGTGTAGCATGTATATTAAATTAAATTTGGAACATTTACATGGGCCTCACGTGGCTCATATCAGTCTTGATGGTTCAAATTGAGTCTAGTACATATTGAGTTTATGAATATTTTCTCAGAAATTGAAAATTCGATTGCCAAATATAATTCATTACACGTTTTAACAAAGAAAGTTTAGAACTCGATTACTCCAATTAAACAATTTAGCAATTCAATGTACTTCATATCTAAGGTGATGCTTTTATAACGTAATACGACATCAAAAATGATATTGTTTAAGCCCCAAAACAACGAAATAAAACACATTTACGAAATCAACTCTCGTATAATATTTAGAAGTTGTCTAAACGTGTCTAATTAAATATGTCATGTAAAGAAGAGTAGCAAGTTAATTTATTAACTAAGAGTGACATAAATTACTTGAAAGCATTAGTCTGCGAAAAGAAAATCATAAATGGAAAAACCGGGCTATGATGTGACTGCGATTAAGCTCGGACAGAATAAGATTATTTAAAAGACAATATGTGATTGACCAAAGCATCCAAGGCTTGGTATGAAGACCCGCCTTGTATCACGCAAGCGCTGGCCTTCTCCTTCAAAGCCAATGCCCTCTCTCTTATTTCTTCTCCTTCTCTCTCCACCAACAGCCTCTTGATGGCCCTTGCAATGTTCTCTCTCTCTAGCCCACCATTCAAGTGCACTCCTATTCTCCAAACATCGCTCACATACCTTGCATTCACTCCTTGATCAGCAAAACAAGGCATGCACAACATCGGCACTCCTTCGCTTATGCTTTCCACGGTTGAGTTCCAACCATTGTGGGTCCAAAATGCTCCCACAGCAGGATGAGCTAACACTTCCTTTTGAGGTGCCCATTTTACTATCTTCCCTCTCCCTTCCAGTGCCTCGAGGAAGCGGCTCGGAGACTTCTCTAGCCACTCTGGATCACAGACCGACCGGGGCCGGACCACCCACAGAAAGGGCTGCTCAGAGCATGCCAGGCCTAGTGCAATCTCCAAGATTTCTGCCTCGCTCATGGCCGCAAGACTCCCGAAACTCACGTAGATCACGGATTTGGGCGGCTGTTCGTCTAGCCAGGAGATGCAGCTTCTGTCCTCTGCTAGTAAGCTGCTCGAGGAAGATGTCACGCAGAATTTGTGGGATGGACCGATTGGGAAAAAGGGGACCGACAAAACTTCCCGCAGCGACGCGATCGCAGGATGCTCTAGCTCTTCGAACGTGTTGAAGATGACACCGGGAGAGCTCTTGATTGTCTTGATCAAGTCATCTACTAATCGGAACATCAACCCGGGTTCCTGTGAATCCATCGCGGGGATGTCTCGAACTAGTAACGGTGGAAACTCCTTCACTGTTTCTTGCAATCGAGAATCTGATAATAAATCATACTTTTATCAGAAAAACAAATTCACTAAGCACGGTAAAGCAAGCAATATATAGATCTTGACATCCAGACTCGCTTAGATAATTTTATACTAAAAACTACCGGCGTACCCATACATTGCACAGATTTGTATAAGGTACGCCTGTGATTACTTACTAATAAAATCAGTATTTTCCTGTGAAAAGCTTTATGAAATAGACTGGAACCACCACCCGCAACAGTAGCGCTGGCTTTGCGCTCTCACCCTCATCCGGGAGGGGAGGAGTTCAAATCCCAGAATTGTTGTTAGGGATTCTTAAGTGACGCCTTGGTGGTGGGTCATGGGCTAGCGCCGCCCCTGATTTACCTCGCCGGCAAATCCTCCCGCTCACGTATATTGCAGAGCAACGCATGGTTGTGGTCAAGTCTAACTTTCCATTGTAAAGACACGTGAAACATTTTTCCCAAAAGAACAATGACATTATTAAAAGCTAAGGATGGTCAAGTCTCAAGGAGTCATTTAGCAATTACTTTGAAATTTGAAATAGCATTCTATGGTAAAATATGGCTAGTTTTTTTATGAGTCACAAACACCAACCCACCTATAGTGAAAGAACAAGTTCTAATTATTCAATGAACGATGCAAAAATGATTTACTAAGATAATATAATTACATCATATCCTATCGTTTGATAAATTGTGTTGTGTTAGTCTCAGTACACTAGAATTTATAATAATATGATAACAAATAAAAATAAATAAGTGGATTTGCGCCCCCAAAAAAAAAAAAAAAATCCATTTGCAAAAGCCCTTTATCGAAACTAGTGCAATGAACGGAAAATCGACTTTTTGTTTCATTCATCTCAAAGCAAACAGCAATCACAACTTTTGAACCGAGGAAACGTGCGCCACGCAACCCCCAAAAAAGCTTACCATGTATTGGAAAGTATTTTTCCTTGAGAACCGGACATATGGTGTACAAATAAAGGCACGTCGCACAGCCGGTCCGCAACATCAACGCACGGACCTTCAATCTCTCGGCTACACCGCAAGTGAAGCTGAAGAGCGAATCAGATATCAAGCACGCAACCGGCACCGCCTCACCACCCTGCAACGACATCATTTCCCGTAGGCATTCCTCGAAGGGGCTCACGCACAGGGTGTTGAGAAGTGAGATGAGGCCAGGGATGTCTGATTTGGAGGCCTTCGATTGGTCAAGGCCATCGGCTATGGATCGGAAGGCGAAGTGAGGGTGGGAGGACGGATCTGGGGCGTTGAAGTTGGTGTGGAGGATGGTGATGGAGAAGCCCCTGGCGTAGAGGATCTGACCCAGTTGGAGCATCGGGTTTATGTGGCCTTGGAATGGTAGAGGGAAAAGGATCAGACGGTGGTTGTTTCTTTGGTTCATTGAGGACTCTGTTTCTCGGGTTGCTCGTACGTTAGTGGAGCGAGTTTGTCTTGATATATATAGAGAAGTTTCAATGTTGTTGCTTCGTTCTGTCTTTCCAAGTTGGGTTTACAAAACAGGTCTAGCTGTTCATGCGAGTTATAATATAGGGCTTGACTAGGATCTGTCCTAGAGAACCGTGTAACGTTATATTAGGTTTAGGTGAGCATCACGTAAGGTTACTTACGTGAGCAATGACGTTTCCCAGTATCTTTTAGCATATGTCATTTGATGATCATCAACCAAATGACACTTGCAAATGTGGGAAAATCCATGTCAAAAGGGTTAAGGGTAAATGACACAAATGGTCATGAATTTTAGTTTAATATGGAAGGAATCTCTGAATTTTAAATTGTTCAATGTAATCCATGAACTTTAACCTAATATGCAATGTGGTCCATGAATTTTTAATTTGTTTAATATAGTTCATAGACTTATAGTATATATTTAATTTAATCCCTAGACTGTGTGAAAATGTTTAATTTTGTTTCCGAATTTGAATTAGTGGAAGAAAAATATCAAATATTTTCATATAGTTTAATAACTAAATTGAATATATATAAAAAATCTAAGGACCACATTAAATAAATTAAAAGTTCAAGAATGACATAGCCAATTGGGCTAAAGTTCAGGGGTTACATTGACCGAATTTAAAGTTTAAGAACCATATTGCATGTTGAGCTAAAATTTAAGGATCATCTATGTCATTATTTCAAGGGATAAAAATTATTCAAATTGTAACATCCCGATTTTCATATTCTGATTTTGATTGGATAAGTTAGGATTTTCGTCGACGCGACCATAGTGCTTTTCTCTGAGATGCTCACTCGTGAGAAAACTAACCTATCAGGTGAAGCCGTTAATGGATTTTAAATGCAATAGACTTGAGAATTCGACTAGGAATCGACTACTCGACCGTACTAGTCTGTAAGGGTCATTTCGACACAATTAAAAATTGATTAAAGATTAGAGATAGGTCGGTTCGACTGAGATGTGTGGCTAAACGTAGGTGATTCCACTAATTTGCAAAATTCTTGTCGATCGGCACTAAACTGATTTTTCTATCGTTTTGGCCCATATGTTCATATTTGAAATATTAAGGTTTTTACAACAACCGAGAGTCATCAGAGTGTCGAAGAGGTACGTGTGACTCGAAGAAAATCGACCACGGGTCAATTGCACTAAAAATTCCTAAAAATTACCTGGTAAGTTAGGTTACGCTAAAATTGTGTTAGACTGAAATTAATTGTGAATTTGAACTCGATTTCAAAAATTGAAAGTCCTGTCATGTCACGAATTATTTTAGGAACGTTAACTCAACTTTCAATGCATTTTTGGCGAGTTCAGGATTTTTATGGAAAATCGATTCGGATGATTCGGAAAATGAACGGAAATTCGGATTGGCTAATTTGAAGGGATTTCTAGCCTCTGGCGTGAACTACTTGATGAAAGGAAGTTTCGTGGGCTTTTCGCAACAAATCGGATCTCAATCGAAGAAATTTGTTCAGAAATCGGATTCCGAGAAAAATTAAATAAAATTCGAAATTGAGGGAAAATGGCCATTTTTGTTATATGATATTTTTTGTTTGGGGGAAATTTGATGTAGGGAAGCAAGTGATGATCAAATATTTTAGCATGGAGATTTTGGGGGACTAAAATGGGAATGAAAAGAAGTTGCAGGACCAAGAATAGATTAATATAAAAAAATTTATTAATTTTTCTCCTTCCTTGATCCCATGTGTCGCACGTTTCCCCCTCCTTTTCTCTTATTCTCTCTCCCTCTCTCTCTCTTTTTGCTTTTCACGTGTTTTCCCCATTCTTGGCCGACAATCGTTCTCCCGTATCCCTTCTCTTGATTTCTTTTCTGCTTTTTTTTTCTTCTGCTTTCCCTGTTCGGTCAAACGACCAGCCGCTCCAACCACTTCTCTCTCTTCGTGCAAGCTGCCCTCCTCTCTTTTGCAACTTCGGCTTCTTCAATTTGTTTCCTCCTCTGCACGAGCAGCCCCCATCTCACTTGCAGAGCAGCTCGTCCGTCCATCTCTCCACGTCAGCCCACTCCCCCTCTCATTTCGCACGTCCGCCTCCTTCATCCCTCGAGGCCAACTCCTCGGTGAATTCTTCCCCAGCAGATGGCGCCGTAGTCCCCAGCAGCAACATCACTGCTCGCCCAGCCCGGAGTTCACCGATCAGCCGCGCCGAAGTCCGCTCAGCTCAGCCCGTCAAAGCCGAGCACGCACCATCCGTGGCCGCCAAAACCAGCCCGAGCCGTGCCCGTTCAGCCACCGTTCTTGTCTCCACAGAATCGGAACAGCAAGACCAGCCCAACCGTGGACTTGCGGAGCCGTTTTCGGCCTAACCCGGGCTCCCGTTGGTGTTGCCGCTTTGGGATTTATCGGCCGCTGTCGCGTCCCCATCGTTTTGATTCGAGCGGATCGTTAATCCAATGACTTTAGCTCAATAATCCTATATTAATCGGTTAATTATGCTTAGGGTTGATCATATTTAATTAATTGTAATTAGGTGGATAGATTAAAGTAGAACAATTAATTTAGTGCTTTATTGATACATGTTAGACAAATTGTTAGTATAATTAGCAAGGAAATAGGTTATAGTATTTACTGAACCGTTTTGGCGTTCAATTAGACATTACGGGCTTAAATTAGATTTATTGTATTTATTTAATATTTTCCGTAATTATTTATTTATTTATTTATTTTTCGGAAATTAGGCTGGGATAGCCGACGATTGAAATTTTATGTTGATTATTATGGTGTAGTCTGTTTATTTATTTGAACGTTAATTTGTGCTGAATTGATTTAATTGTGATTTTAGGATTTTATTTCTAAATTATTTAATTTTGGTAATTAACTGAAAAATTTCTGAGTGTCGGTCTACAACGCCAAAAATCTATTTTGGGACTATTGAAACTAATGGGAAGTTCAAAAGTGAAATTATGATATTTTAGCTAAGGCCAACCGTGTACTCATGTACGGCTATTTTATCGGAAATGATAAAAATGTTGAATTGATTATATATTTGAGATGATATACTATTGTCGCGACCTATTTTTCGGGTGCGAAATTCTGGAGGGGTTGAAGATGAAGAGGAGGGTGCAAGAGAAACTGGTGCTTCGAGAATTTCTGGTTCTGTAGACATGTTGAGAAAAGATCTTCTCAGCACTGGATTCACCTATCAAGCGCATGGAATGGGTAATATTAAAAACGAAACCACTGGCTCTGATACCATGAATGGACCTAGACTTAGAACCAGGGAAGGAGAGTAAGTTTCCTGCAGGTATGCATCCCACATTGGGCGAACAACTCTCGTTCAAGCCCTTCAGGGACAGCCTTTTAGCAGAAAACCACTCAGCCCTTTAGTTCAGAGCCTAGAGACACCCAAAAATTTCAGGATGGAAACGTTTCTAACCTACCTAAGTCGCATTTCTCGAAGGATCTACCTGCTGCTAGAAGAAGAGAATTTAGAAAGCCATGGAGAGTTTTTTCACAAAGACACACTTTACTTCAGGGGGACTCGCCCAACACAATACATCCTCATGGCCTTATATAGGCAAATGAGGTCACAAAGCAACAAACAAGGACCAAGCTCATGGGTCCGGTACAAACAGGGGCAACGGGAATTATTCGCACACTATGAACAAGAATCGACCGTGAACAGTACATTCCCTAGTGTGTGCTTTGTGAAAAACTCTCCATGGCTTTCTAAATTCCTCTTCTTCTCTAGCCTGGTAGATCCTTCGAGAAATGCAGCTTGGGTAGGTTAGAACGTTTCCATCCTGAAATTTTGGGTGTCTCTAGGCTCCGAACTAAAGGCCGAGTGGTTTTCTCGCTAAAAGGCTGTCCTAAAGGGCTTGAACAAGAGTTGTTCGCCTAATGTGGGATGCATACCGCAGGAAACTTACTCTCCTTCCCGGTTCTAAGTCTAGGTCCATTCATGGTATCGAGCCGTGGTTTCGTTTTTAATATTACCCATTCCATGCGCTTGATAGGTGAATCCAAGGTCGAGAAGATCTTTTCTCAACATGTCTACTGAATCCGTAAATTCTCGAAGACCCGTTTCTCTTGCACCCTCCTCTTCATCTTCAACCCTCCGAATTTCGAGTTTCAAATGCTTCCAAGATAGATTATCTTTATGAAGTTTCTCTTAGTGATGAAACTAAAATCTCAAAACTCAACTTCCTCTCGATGAACCCCTACTCGCCTTTTGCCAAACCCACCTCATCATTTTCACCCATCCGATCCATTCGCCAACCGATCCACCAAACTCCAAAGCAAGTGAAGGAGTATGTCCAAATTCTCCAAATTTGACCAAAGATCCTATTCCTCGCTACGTAAAAAAAAGAGTACTTTGTTACTCTTCGATCCCTCCGAATTTCCCTGACAATGGGTTCAACAGGATATTCTCATGTCCATTATGGAGTCGTTCGTCTTGCTCTTACCTTTCATGGTCGGAAAGGTTTGCCCGTGTGGCAAGGATAGCATTATTGGATACCAGGTTTTTGCAATACCAGCATGCATGTATAGGCACCGTTCAAACCACTTTAAATGCCGGAACAGTTTTGTAACTTTGTATCCAAATTTCAATATCGCTCTATCGACCCCCGGCCTACTTTCTTTCTTAAAAGTTCAAGTCCAACTCACCGGAGCCCCTCAACCGCTGAATCAGTAGCCGCAACCCTACATTACCGAGATGGTTTATCGAGTGCGAACCACGCCCTCGATCTCAACTTCAACAATGGTAATGAAGATGCGTTGTTCATCTCTATGCAGAACGACCAGGCATCCCGCATCCATGTTCCCATTGACATCCCAAAGGATACATTGGCCAAGCTTCTTCCGTAAACTTGGATTACCAACTATGAAAAGCTACATCAAAGATAACAAGCCTTTTCGTCCATCGACTGAGAATTTGTACGGAAAAAAGATGGAACTGTTTCCATCAAATTTGGCAAAGAAAAGGAAGAAAGTCCTTCTATCTTCCAGACACTCTTCATGATTGAACCATGCGTACAGAATCTATCTCGAACTGACCCAAAAAGCATGTCCGACACTTCAATAGTGATGGACATCCTGTTCATTACTATAAAGACAATTATGGTCATTGTTTCGGGATCCTTTTTGCCGTTGTTCTCACCGCATAAACTCTCCCGACGAGGTAGATCCTCTTGCAAGATCTTCACCTCGACGTAAAAGCCAAAGGATAAGATGTACCAAAGGTACTTGAACGGAGATTCCTCCGTTGATACTCTTGGTGAGTGTGACAAATACCGTTCATGGTCTCTTATGCACCACCTCCACCACCGCAGTTCAAGACTATGTCCCAAACCCCACAAGATCCACCAAAATCACCTCCACCTTCTCCTCCCCGAAAAAACAAGCTCTTTCACCATTCTATAAGCCAATCCTCAAATGGGCCAAGAAACACTCTTACCCGCTTGAAGTCCCAGCGAAGTACCACCCACTTCTTCTATTGCCATGTTTCACAGCATCGACTTCCCTCCACTTGTTAAGGAAAGTTCTAAACTCTCATTCCCAGCCACCGAAGAGTTTATTGATCCACATGGTAGATACCGCCATGTTCTAAAATTCCTACCCCCACCGATGTGGATGAACATGGAAGACGGAAGAAAACCCCTGGGCCGAAGCCGTTTTGAATTGGCAATCGAGACTCATGGCACAAAACAATGCCTTCAAGGCTATTGATTCCAAAATTGGAAACGTGCAACAAGATCTCCGAAGATACGATGAAGGTACCAAGAAGATACTTTCGAGTTCCAGTAAAAGGCTTCAAGCCTTGGAATCGGGACAACATCTTGGGTACCATTATCTTGAAAATCCAAAGCCAGAATAGACAAACTCAAGAAGCAAATTCAACTTCTTGAGGAAGGAAAATTCAGGCCCTTCGATCCATTGGCCCCACATGTTCAAACGGGTATACATCCCCAAAGACCACAAGTATCTGTTTTTGCCAATATCCCACAAGATCTCTCCATAAGAGATTCAGATATACGAAGCCGTCTTAAAGCCTTGAAAAAGGAAAAGGGAAAGAGAAGACACCACCTACGTAATCAAGTTCAATTGTTATAAGAGAAAAGCCGAGCGAGATGATGTTATCAAATCCATTAGAATCCTTTTGAAGGATTTGGGTAAGCAAGAGATTAATCCTAGTACCCAACACTCGAGCCCGATCCCGTTAACCCGGAAAAGCAGCATTCGCAAGCCGCACAAAATTCTTCTACTACATCGAATCGCATCCCTCTCCTCTTTCTCATCCTTTTCGATCACACCTGAGTTGATTCTCCCCTGTTGTTCCACCAACCTCACAGATATTCATGGCTGGCACTCCTCCAGACTATGATTATGAAATGGATAGGGAATCAAACTATTCTGATCCAGGACAGACAAGTAATCCCACTAGAACCAATCCTGCTAGGCATGTGTCTATGGCATCAAAACAATTCTTCTCCATAGACGATATCCCTTACTCGCAATGGCCACATAGACTTGAAGAGTTTCATACTTGGTTGAGTACACAATCCATTACCAACCATGATATGAATGATGTCCTTTACAATTTTGTTACAAGGTTCACAGGAAGCCTCAAATTTTGGTGGCAATCACTCACGGAACAAGACCACTTACGTTTCTCATCACCAACTTACAGCCATGCCCTTATTTGCCTATATCATGTTTTTGTGGGAACACCTGGAGATCTCAAAGAGCTCAAAAAAAGAGAGTTCTTTGAAAGAAGATGCTGTTCCCTTCAGAAAAAGCATCTTGATAAGCATTATAGATTAATGCTTCAGCTCTTTTACCAAATTGGCGCAGATCCAAATCTTAAGCATGTTTTCCTTACTTCTATCCCTAAAGAGTTATCACGAGATGGTTGAAAGATCTTTCTTTGGAAAGCAAAGAAGGATACAAGACGTTCCCATGGGAGAAATCCAGCAAGAAGTCCATCTATGTCTTGAAGAATTATGCTTGAAGCGCCGAATGGTCCAAACATACATCACAGGATGACAAACGACTTGAAACAGCTTGTTCTCATCAAAAGCTAAAAATCAAATGCTCGAGAAAAGATTGTGATGGTACTTGCGGCCGTATTCACGGAAGAAAAAGCACTACAAGAAGTATTCCGTAAAGAAATCCAGACATGGCCCTAAACATTTCGGAGAAAGAAGAAATGGCGATACCTACGCAAAAGAAAGGATCGCACGAGGCCATAAGAAATCAAGCCGTTGTTACATACGCAACAAGAAATGACATTTCGCCAAAAATTGTCCACAGCGAAAAAAGGTCGAATCATCGATAGAAAATGAAACAGGTTTTTCACTTGAAAATGATGATATTGAATCTTTATTCTCTACTGATGACGAACCAACTGAACAAACACTTTGTGTTATCCCTTTTTATCAAACTTCCAGTGAAACTGAGTCTGACTCAGAATCTGAAGACATTTTTCATATATCTCCCACATCTTCAGAGCCAAATCCTGACATATTCTCAAGTCATACTCACTTGTCCCCATTTTCCTGTGAAAATTTTACCTCGAAGTTTGCTAAACCAATCAATGTCATTGCTCTCATTGATACTGGAGCAAGTTGTTCGATTCTAGATACTAAAATTCTACCTGAAGAATTCTGGACTCCCTACATCAGATATTTCAATTCTGCTTCAGGAGATACTTTCTCCACAAATGTCGTAACCACTCCAGTCACCATCCAGTTTTTCCTCGGTGTTCCATAACGACAAAGATTTTTGGATCAAACCTTCCCAATAAAGATCGATAATTGGGTGGGATGTCATGACTCAAATCTCTCACTTCGCATTATTCCTCGAAAAGGTCTCAGATATAAAGACCAATTCTCTGAGTTTGTCAATATTCAGAGACTCTTTTCCATTGAAATGAGTTTATTAGATCCAATTATGCAAAAGTTGCTAGAATCTTGTTCGAATCCCATTCGAATTCACTCAAAAATGTTCTCATCCCTTATGGAAAAATCCGAGTTCTTTGTCCGCCTTCCCTTCAAGAAAAATGAAGATATCAATCCAACCAAGGCGAGTCATACGGGAATGAACCCAGAACATTTGGTTCTAGCTCAAAGGGAATGCTCAGATTTATTACATGCAAGGCCTCATTGAAACCTCGATTCTCAATGGGCCCGTGAAGCTTTTTATGTCAATAAACGTGCTGAGCAAAATAGAGGAAAATGAGATTGGTAATTAATTATCAACCCCTCAACCTTTTTCTCCAAGATGACAAATTCCCTTTACCATCCAGATTCTCTCTTTCTTGGTTTAACCAAAGCCCACATCTATTCCAAATTCGACCTCAAAGCCCGATTTTGGCAATTGGGTATCCATCCTGAAGACAGGACCCAAAACAGGATTTCCAGTATCCGAACCAGCACTTCCAGTGGAAAGTTCTTCCTTTCGGCCTAAAGGTAGCCCCATCCTTGTTCCAAAAGGCCATGTGTCGAATTTTCCAACCAATCTTGCCAAGTGCAGCCGTATACATCGACGATATTCGCTCTACGGTCCGATGAGCGATCACACCGTCAACTTCTTGAGCGGTTCTCGAAATAGTAAGAAAGCATGGCATTATGCTTTCTCAAAGAAAAATGAACATTGCCCAGGACAGAATTTGAATTTCTTGGTATGCACCTCAACAAAGGTACATACTATCCGGGGCCACACATTGCTCAAGAATTATTGAAGTTTCTGTGGACAACTTCACGACAAAACAAGTTCAGCAATTTCTAGGGATAATCAATTATCTCGAGACTTTGTCCCTAATATTTCAAAACTTCGATTCCTTTGCAATCCATGCTGAAGAAGAATTCCCCACCTTGGGGAAAAATTCAAACCAAAGCGATCGTGAACTCAAGGAGATTATGCAAAATCTCCCACCATTGCAAATACCATCAACAGGCAAAAGGATTCTCCAAAGCGACGCGTTGATGAATACATCGGGCAGCCGTCGTTGAAGAAATTGATGGTAAGAGACTTCCTTGTGCTCACAAAAGTGGAAAGTTTTCTCAAGCTGAAATGCACTACCATTCCACTTTCAAAGAAATCTTAAAAGAAAAAAGGGAATCAAAAAATTTGAGTTTCATCTCATTGGCCATCATTTCCTAGTAGAATTAGACATGGCATCTTCTCCACAGATGACCAAGTTTAAACAAAAGCAAATTCCAAATTCTCAATTGCTACGATGGATTTGAATGGTTTTCAAAATACTCTTTTGAAACCAAACATATTCGGGGAAAAAGAATGTGCTTGCTGACTTCTTCTAGGTTAATGGACTGCTAAGTTTTTACACTTAGCTCGGGCTCTCCCAAGCCCATACCAAATCGCGACTTAAGTCTAAATTTTTAAACATGCAAGAGGTTATTATCTAAGAGTCGCCACTAATCGGTTTATAGTAGGTCGATTAGACACCTAAGTAAAATAAAGGAGATTTATTTTACTCCTACGAACCGCAGAGATTAAGGGTACGGGGACTTGGTTACACTAGAATTTTCTAATGCCCTTTCGGTACCATTTCTTTTTTTAAATTTTTCAAAATGTTTTTGCAAGCAGCTTGGATTTATTTTAAGTTAAATCATTATCATGCAAATGTGGTGACCACACGGGTGCTCATCCATTATTAAAACATTCAAATAAATAAATTGCATCACACAAAGCAATCAAACAACTTTTTGGATTTTCTTAAAAATTAGAATTCTTTTATTTAAAATGCATTTTAAAACTAAATGACTTAATTTTATTAATATGCAAATTCTAATTAAATGGGCCTATTATGCAAACTAATTAACATGCACCTCATGAACTAATTTCACTAATTAACAAATTCTGATTAAATGATTCTATTATGCAAACTATTTAACATGCATCTAGTATTTTTGCATTTTTTTTTTTTGAAATTCGGAATTTATGAAAACCCTAATTAATCTATCTAAAAATAATCTTCTAATCCATTTTTGAGATTAATTTGACTTAAACCCTATTCTGTCTTAGAAGACTATTTTTTTTTTTTTTTTCATTTTAAAAAGAGGATGAAAATGTGTCAATTATATCTAAAACTCTAAAAAGGCTATTTAAGTCTAATCCTAACTTATTTCTTTTAAAATATCTAAAAATGCAGTCCTAAAAATATTATCTAAAGATGCAATCCTAGAAATATAATCCTAAAAATTTGATTAATTAAACCTACGTGTCTATTATATTAAACCTTAATGTCCTATATGCTCATGCGGATTTTTTTTGAATATTTTGATTTTTGATTTTTTAGTTTCTTTTTAATTTTTTTTAAGCTGAATAATTGTTAGACAAGGGTTAAATCTAAACAATTAATATAACCACTAAATAAAGGATCAAAATAATTGAAAAAATAACCTGACGTCTCACAGATTAAATTAACAATTATTCTAACCCCGATTATCACAACAACTTAAAATAA
The DNA here is from genome assembly GCA_017140615.1 of Eucalyptus cladocalyx. Lineage (NCBI taxonomy): Eukaryota > Viridiplantae > Streptophyta > Magnoliopsida > Myrtales > Myrtaceae > Eucalyptus > Eucalyptus cladocalyx. Next base: position 10,612,152 of record CM029519.1, read on the forward strand.
TTAAAAAATCTAGTCCGAAGTCTTACGGACCAAATTAAATAATTATTATGATTTTAACAATTAAGATTTTACCAAAAAGCCCAAAAATTAAAAATAACTAGAAAAATGATCCGATGTCTCTCGGATCAAATTAATAATTATATTAATTTTGGACAAAATCATACGGATAATGCATACTAAATTCACAAATATTAACGTCAACATTACAACTTAAATAGATAAATTAGAATGATATAAAATAAAAACAAAATAAATAAAAAGAAAAAGCTGAACCACCTAAGGAAAGAGAGTAAAACAAAATAGTTGATAGTGCGACGCGGCGTCGGGCGAGGGAGGAGCTCCGGAGAGCGGTGGCGGCGCGGGGCTGCTGATGGTCGCAGCGAGGCAACGGAGGCGGAGATGCTGATGCGGGTCGTGGGTCGTCGGGCTCGGCGAAGGATTGAGCAACGAGAGGGCTCGCGGGCGTTGCGGGTCGCGGGTTCCGCGGTGTCGAGTGGATCGGCACGGTGGAGCGGGCTGCTGGCGGTGTTGCGGGCGAGCGGTGGAGGCGGCGTCGTCTTTGCGGCCACTAGGTGGAAGTAGCGACGCAAGCTCGCTGGCGGAGGAGGGTCCGACGGCGAGCAAAACGACGGCGCGAGGCTCGGTGGTGCGCAACGGCGGCGCGGAGTGGCGGTGGACGCGGCGACCCGGTGGGGATGGCGCTGGCGTCGGCGAGCGGATCAACGAGGTGGCGGTGCGGAGGCGCGACGAGCTTGGAGATCGATGGCGGCGCGCGGGCGGATCGGGAGTGTTGCGGGTGAGATGGGGTGCGGCGGATACACGTTTGGAGCGGGCTCGAAGCGGAGGTGCGGGCGCATCACCGGCGTCGGGCGGGGCGCGATCTTCTGTGTGCGTCGAAGCGGGAGTCCGGCGAGGTGGCGGTGGCGGAGGCGCGCGAAACGCGAGCAGTTCGGAGACCAATGGTGCGGGGTTGGTCACACGGCAAGGGAGGCCACGAAGAAGATGAGCGGTGGCGTTTTTTTTTGCTTTTCTTTTTTTTTTATTCTCTCCCTCTTGTCCATTCGCACGTCCACCCTCGCACTCACGTCTCTTTCACTCTTCAGCCAAAAGAAAAAAAAAAATTTCTTCTTTTCTTTTGACTTTGAAAAGGCCAAAAGATATAAAAAGGAAAACTCTCTCCACGGCCTTCTTTTGCACGAATTTTCTTTCGCACGAATTCTGTTTCTTTTTTTTTCTTTGAAATTTTTTTGAAAAAAACCCTCTCCCATTCACGAAATTTATGGCTCCTTTTATAGTGATTTTCATATGGCCATTTTTATAGCAATTTCCGACTTCCTATCTTCTGTTGCATTAAATCAAACCTGCAAATTGGAACGTGATTTCGCAATCAGCTCGATCCTATTCAGATTTCTTCCATTTTGCAAAATTCTTGCCTCTTATTCACTTGATTTTTCAATTGTTTCTGCATTTATCAAAATCTGAATACTCATCGAATTTCAAACTTCCATGCATAATCAATCAAATCAATTTTCCCCTTTTTTTTCCTTTTATTTGTTCCAATGCAATTTTTATTTTCTTTATTTCCTAGATTTGCTAAAAATAGATGTCAACAGCTGCCCCTCTTTGAAAGTGAGCTCGTAGAGGTTGCCTTCAAAGACAAGTTGAGACCTAAATGTTAATCATGCAGATGTATGGAGTGACTCTTTTTGTTGTTTGTTTGTTTTTTTGTTTTTGTTTTTGTCTTTTTTTCTTTTTTTTTTTTGGGAAGACGAGTCCCATTTTGAAATGAAATTTATATGATGCATGGAAATGCTAATGCAAATGATAAATGAACTTACCTAGAATTACTTACCTTTGGGGATGGTAGAATAACTCAAGATAGATTGGTGTTACGTGTCCAGGACCCGTACCATTTTACGGTCGCCTAGAATAGTAACATGACTTCACAAAGTGACTGCTTTCCCAGGACCCGTACCATTCTACGGTCGCCTAAACGAAAAAATGATATTTCAGGACCCGTACCATTCTACGGTCGCCTGAAAAAAGATTTTCCAGGACCCGTACCATTTTACGGTCGCCTGAACTGAGGTTGTCTAGGACTCGTACCATTCTACGGTCGCCTAAACGGAAAAAAGATTTTCCAGGACCCGTACCATTCTATGGTTGCCTGAACTGAGGTTGTCTAGGACCCGTACCATTCTACGGTCGCCTTAACGAAAAAAATGATTTTTCAGGACCCGTACCATTCTACGGTCGCCCGAACTATGGTTGTCTAGGATACGTACCATTCTACGATCACCTTGATGAAAAAATGATTTTTCAGGACCCGTACCATTCTACGGTCGCCTAAACTGAGGTTGTCTAGGACCCGTACCATTCTACGGTCGCCTGAACTGAGGTTGTCTAGGACCCGTACCATTCTACGATCGCCTTGACGAAAAAAATGATTTTTCAGGACCCGTACCATTCTACGGTCGCCCGAATTATGGTTGTCTAGGATACGTACCATTCTATGGTCACCTTAACGAAAAAATGATTTTTCAGGACCCATACCATTCTACGATCGCCTGAACTGAGGTTGTCTAGGACCTGTACCATTCTACGGTCGCCTAAACGGAGATTTGTTTTCCAGAACCATACCATTCTACGGTCGCCTGAACTGAGGTTTTGCTTGGCTAGGACCCGAACCATTCTTCGGTCGCCTTAATTAGATTGAATATGGAGGAAAAATCTTTGGGGGACAACTCCATTGAGTATCGGTGCTTGAAAAGGAATACCTGTACAATGACAAGTATTTAAAGTATGGATAGAGATAGACTTACCTGATGACATCTCTGTTCCTTGGGGATATGTCTCCTGCAAAACACAGTTGTAGGAGAGGCAATATGCATTCACAAACATGCATTAATTCAAGTAAGGTTCATGCGTGATGATTTTTATCATTTTTGCATTACCTGATTTCCTTTGGGAAGAATTTCAAAAGGATATTCCAATCTAAATAGATGAGTGTTATGGATGTGTCAAATGAAAGGTCTTTCGATCGAAAGGGCTTTGCGCTCATCCTCATTAAAAGGGTCGTTTCATCATCGACCTTTGATGCAGGATTTTGACAATCACTCTATCTCACTCTTGTCATCATGCCAAACAAGGTTTTGTGCAATCTCGCAAGTGGTACGACCTTACCAATCTGAGAGGTCTTTAACAGGGACCGTAATGTGGGCTTGGTCAATGGCTTAACAAAAGGGACTCTTTGAGTCAAGGCTTTTGAAAGAATAAGTGATATTCTGTTATCATCTCTGGGTTTACAAGTCAAGATCCCTGCAAAATGAGAAAGAAATAATCTTGCTCGCACTTCTTCGAGCGATGCTTAAAACATGTGAACCCCTAGGTTAATTCAAGTGCCATAATCAAAAGAGACTTTACAAGGGACGTAACAGGCTTGGTTCATGGGTTGAGAAATGAAAGAATCATTAGGCTCAAAAAGTGTTTAGGGGGTTAAAGTTGGTGATCATCTTGACATTTCCACAACTTTCCTTCTCCACTTTTGAAGATTTTTTTTATCACAACTCCAATGATTGCAACAGCATTTAAGAGTTTTTTGATACACCTTGCTGGGGACACAACTTACTGTATGAAGAGTTTGATTTTTTTTCTTTTTTTGGCATTGTCCTTACTTTTACCAGGCACACTGCTTTTTCATGCCCCATTATTTTGCACTTATTTTTGAACTTGCACAACCATCCTTTACAAGCATTCTAAGCCATGTTACTTGAATGATTCTTTTTGCCTTGCCTTGATGTGGGGGATGATCACCAATCTGGGTTTAATATGAAATAAATTCATAGGCTCAAGTGGGTTATGCAATGGATAGAAGTGTATAGGATAAAGAAAGAAATGATCTTCATCATCTTAAGGCACTTCAAATTACCGTACGAGTTACACTTTGCAAAAGCAATATTTGAAGATTGATGCAAGTGGGAGCAAGAAGATTCCTACCATTTATTTCGAATTTGTCCCAATGTGGGATGATTCTTGACAGGGATAATTTTTAAAAAATCTCCATAAGTGTATGGGGCTCAAAGGGGTTGAGCAATGGATCACCTGTAGTGTTTAGGATAGAAAAAAGAATGCCTCTCATCACCTTGGTTGACGTACCCTTTGCGAGATAGCCCTCTTCCTTGCGGGCATGGAATTTTTCACACAACTCACTGAGGGTTAGTGTATGAAACACTGTATGGAACAAGGCTTCGCCTTTCGTCATTCTAAAATACCTCATTTGACACATTCAATTCATCTCACATAATTCATTAGGGAAAATATGCAAAATTTGCAACGATTCAACTCATTGAAGTAATTTACTCATCATAGAAATGCTTGCAGTTCAAAACATGACATGGCAAATTCTATCACAGATAATACTTCTTGACAACATCAAAATTAACTCGGAGTGGAACACTCATGACCATGCACTTCTACCAAGATCAAGGCACACTCAAGAAGTATTTTTTTACCGCATACGGGCCACTGTAATTTGGAGCAAACTTGCCTCTAGACTCTGGAATTGGATTGGACCATTTCCACACCTTTACATGCTATAAGACTGTTTCTGAAACAATAAGTAGATTGGTCAAAAAGATAAACAGAGTAAATTAAGTCTTATTTTTCTGAAATTTTTTTTGAATTTTTTTTTTGAAAAGCATTTGGAAAAGCATTTTTTTTAAAAACATTTTGACACGAGAGAATATGATGAAGCCCAAGCCTCAAAATTCTCCTTGGATTTTCTTTTCTTTTATCGGTTGGATATCATCACCGGGCTGGTTTGGTATACCTCATCATGCCCTCAAATTGAAATTTGTAATTTCATTGAAATTCATCAATCAATTACATTTATTGAATGGAAAAAATGCAACACTCAATCAATAAAAGAAGAAATTGAAAACATCATTCAGAAAATAAAAATTCCCACGCGGGGAATGTGCAAAAGCAGCAAAAGAGTTACTCTTGTGGGCCAAGGCCCATCTCTTCAGGGGGTCCATCATCAATGGCTCCTATGATGAGGTCGTCGAACAAGCTTGCAACTCCCTCCAGCTCATCATCAGGGTTCTTGGTCTTCGGGGGTGTCGGATCATCCATGCCACCCCATCCATATGGGACTATCTCACTAGGATCAATGTAGTAGCTAGGAGGGGCCGAATACTTCACCAGGTAATCAAACTTGCCACTAAATTGTCCCAAAGTGTCTATCACTTCCACTTCATCCTGCATCATTCTTGGAGGACCGGGGAATGTCTCGTGAATGCTCGGGGGTAGTGGGTTTTGCCTCCCTCGCCCTTGGTCAGACATTTTAGCCTTTGATCGCGTAATAATGGGAGAGCGCGGAGAATCCGTTGTTACCTAAGAAAAAGAGGTAATGTAAAAACTAATGACAAGATAGAAAATGGCCCATGACAACGGTCTAATCACCTGACTTTTATTCAAAATTCACTAGAAACATTAAACCAAACAATGAACTAAGAATTGAAATTCAAGTCCTTAAACATTGAACTAAAAATTGAATTGAAAATTGAAATCAAGCTCCTAGACATTGGACTAAGAATAAAAATTCAAAAAAAAAAAAAATCTTATTTTATATGCTTTCGAGATTTCAACGCCTTGCGAAGCTTCTTATTTTCAGCTTCGATCGTTTCCATTTTCCGCTTAAGATGCTCAATTTGTGCTCGTTGAGTGGGCTTCTCAGTCACATCTGGCACCACTAGACGTAAGGTCGCAGGAATCCGATGTTGTTGAATGTAGAATGCTGACGCATGATGGAGTTCCTCTTCCCCTTTCAGTCTTTTGGGCACCAAAATCTTCTCTGGGTGGCATTCATTCCATGTGACAATGATCATTTGGATCTCGTTGAAGTAGTTATAGTCTATTCGAACAAAACGAACCTGGAACATCTCTATCTTGAGTGGTGGAGGAACTTCCTGAAGAGCTTTGTACTGGCGGGCCACCCTATATGGGTAATAAGAAGTCACACCAGAAAGACCCAACAACGGGATGGGCTCATCATGCTTGTGTGAGAAACGAGCCTCCTCAACTCGGAACCATTTAGTATGCCATAGGAATGCCTTAGGATCAGGATTTTTCAAAAAATTAATCCAACAAGCGTACTGTTTATTTGAGGAAAAACGCTCTAAGACCGCAAATTTTTGTATGGGGTGCCTAAAATCATCAATCTTAAATTGTTTCATGAGGTGCCCAAATCCTCTTATGTGGGAGAAAAACCATATTTGTAAAAGTTCAGGGAGGGCACGCATGGTCTTTTCTTCATTTTGTTTGAAACGGTTTAATGACAAAAATGTTTCAGCTAAAACCATATTGACATAATTTAAGCCGTTACAAACACGATTAACCACCCATGAAATTGAAGGATTAATGGCGTTTCTTCGATAAGGGAAAACAATTAGCCCGAAAAATGCTAACATGAAGATCCTAATTTTTGAAATCATTGATTGATTTGCAAAACATTTTTCCAAAAACGAAAATGGGCATGCAAAACAATTGGCTTTGACAACTTTCCTTACTCCTTCGGCTTCGATTTCTAAAAACGTGATAATTCAGAAATAGAATCTATACCAACAAAGGCGGTCTAACAAGTTCCTTTTCAAGGGGCATTCCAACGGCAACACTATATTCTTCTAGTGTTGGGGTCAATTCGTACTCACCAAATATGAAGGTGGAAGTTTGTAGACACCAGAAGTGAGGAAGCGCTTGTATCACACTAGAGTGGATGTTGATCTCCAATAATGGGAGAAGTCAGACAATCCTAGTCTTCACATACCTCTGGCCCTCTTGATCTAACTGATCCAGCCACATCTTGAGCTCTTTTTTGGGAGTGGAAATGAATTGTACGTCGGTCCTCCCCATAGCATATAAAATAAGACGCGACGAAACCTATTGTCATGGACCGACAAAATTGCAATAAAGTAAGTAAATTACGAAGTAAGAATTTAGACAACTTCCTTTCACCAGAAGGAATGACAAGCACATAGACACACACATGAAGTGTGAGGCTCGATTTCTATCTAAATGGCTTAACAAAGTGGAGCTAAGAGGATGACCTAACCGTTGCAGTCTCGCATTAACGTGTCAGGTCCCCCTAACTCCAGCTCAGTCGAATGGAATGTCCAATAGTCACGCAGTCTCACGGATATGGACAAACACATTCGACACCATGAAAAAACTTTCGGAGAAGAGAAGGTCAACCTCTACATAGCAGTCTCGCTTTGGAGGAAGTATCCTTCTCAACACCATCCTAGAAATCCTATCGCAGACTAGGTCCGGCCACAAGTTGTGTGTGCAATAGTGTAGTGCAAAAAACAGTAAAACATGCACAACAATTTAAATGCAAACAACACTTCTAATTATGAAAAAATAAAATCATTAATCTCACACTCCAACCTGCAAGACAAAGGTTAGCATAGACTACTCCCCTTATATCTCCCATCTGCAAGAACATTTAACACCTTAGAAATGTTATGGACGTACACAGGATCCTCATTTTGCCAAACAAAAACATTTTAAAAGAAAAAGAAAAATTGGCCTAAGTCCACTAAGTGTTTTAACTCAAGTCCCTAGCGGAGTCGCCAAGCTGTCGCGACCTATTTTTCAGGTGCACCACCTAAAACTAGGTTAATGGACTGCTAAGTTTTTATACTTAGCTCGGGCTCTCCCAAGCCCATACCAAATCGCGACTTAAGTCTAAATTTTTAAACATGCAAGAGGTTATTATCTAAGAGTCGCCACTAATCGGTTTATAGTAGGTCGATTAAACACCTAAGTAAAATAAAGGAGATTTATTTTACTCCTACGAACAGAGATTAAGGGTACGGGGACTTGGTTACACTAGAATTTTCTAATGCCCTTTCGGTACCATTTCTTTTTTAAAATTTTTCAAAATGTTTTTGCAAGTAGCTTGGATTTATTTTAAGCTAAATCATTATCATGCAAATGTGGTGACCACACGGGTCTCATCCATTATTAAAAAATTCAAATAAATAAATTGCATCACACAAAGCAATCAAACAACTTTTGGATTTTCTTAAAAATTAGAATTCTTTTATTAAAAATGCATTTTAAAACTAAATGACTTAATTTTATTAATATGCAAATTCTAATTAAATGGGCCTATTATGCAAACTAATTAACATGCACCTCATGAACTAATTTCACTAATTAACAAATTCTGATTAAATGATTCTATTATGCAAACTATTTAACATGCATCTAGTATTTTTGCATTTTTTTTAAATTCGGAATTTATGAAAACCCTAATTAATCTATCTAAAAATAATCTTCTAATCCATTTTTGAGATTAATTTTACTTAAACCCTATTCTATCTTAGAAGACTATTTTTATTATTTTTTTCATTTTAAAAAGAGGATGAAAATGTGTCAATTATATCTAAAACTCTAAAAAGGCTATTTAAGTCTAATCCTAACTTATTTCTTTTAAAATATCTAAAAATGCAGTCCTAAAAATATTATCTAAAGATGCAATCCTAGAAATATAATCCTAAAAATTTGATTAATTAAACCTACGTGTCTATTATATTAAACCTTAATGTCCTATATGCTCATGCGGATTTTTTTGAATATTTTGATTTTTGATTTTTAGTTTCTTTTGAATTTTTTTTAAGCTGAATAATTGTTAGACAAGGGTTAAATCTAAACAATTAATATAACCACTAAATAAAGGATCAAAATAATTGAAAAAATAACCTGACATCTCACAAGTTAAATTAACAATTATTCTAACCTGATTATCACAACAACTTAAAATAATTAAAAAATCTAGTCCGAAGTCTTACGGACCAAATTAAATAATTATTATGATTTTAACAATTAATATTTTACCAAAAAGCCCAAAAATTAAAAATAATTAGAAAAATGATCTAATGTCTCTCGGATCAAATTAATAATTATATTAATTTTGGACAAAATCCTTACGAATAATGCATACTAAATTCACAAATATTAACGTCCAACATTACAACTTAAATAGATAAATTAGAATGATATAAAATAAAAACAAAAGAAATAAAAAGAAAAAGCTGAACCACCTAAGGAAAGAGAGCTTGCCGCAGCGTTGATAGTGCAGACGCGGCGTCGGCTGAGGGAGGAGCTCCGGAGCGGTGGCGAGCGGCGACGGGGCTACTGATGGCTGCAGTGAGGCAACGGAGGCGGAGATGCTGGTGCGGGTCGCGGGTCGTCAGGCTCCGGCGAAGGATTGAGCAACGAGAGGGCTCGCGGGCGTTGCGGGTCGCAGGTTGCTGCGGTGTCGAGTGGATCGGCACGGCGGAGCAGGGCTGCTGGCGGTGTTGCGGGCGAGCAGTGGAGGCGGCGTCGTCTTCGCGGCCTCTGGGTGGAAGTAGCGACGCAAGCTCGCTGGCGGAGGAGGGTTCCGACGGCAGGCATAACAACGGGCGGAGGCTCGGTGGCGCGGGGGCAACGGCGGCGCGGAGTAGCGGTGCAGGGATGCGGCGACCAGTGGGGATGGCGCCGGCGTCGGCGAGCGGATCAACGAGGTGGCGGTGCGGAGGCGCGGCGGAGCTCGGAGATCGATGGGCGGCGTCGCGGGCGGATCAGGAGTGTTGCAGGTGAGATGGGGTGCGGCGGATACGCGTTTGGAGCAGGGCTCAGGCGGAGGTGCGGGCGCATCACCGGCGTCGGGCGGGGCGGCGATGCTGCTGTGCGTCAGGGGCGAGTCCGGCGAGGTGGCGGTGGCGGAGGCGCGGCGAAGGCAACGCGAGCAGTTCGGAGACCAACGGTGCAGGGGTTGGTCACGCAGCAAGGGAGGCGACGAAGAAGATGAACAGTGGCGTTTTTTTTGCTTTTCTCTTGTTTTTTATTCTCTCCCTCTTGTCTGTTCGCACGTCCACCCTCTGCACTCACGTCCTTTCACTCTTCAGCCAAAAGCAAAAACTTTTTTCTTCTTTTCTTTTGACTTTGAAAAGGCCAAAAGATATAAAAAGGAAAACTCTCTCCACGGCCTTCTTTTGCACGAATTTTCTTTCGCACGAATTCTGTTTCTTTTTTTTCTTTGAATTTTTTTTTGAAAAAAACCCTCCCCTCTTCACGAAAGTTATGGCTCCTTTTATAGTGATTTTCAGATGGCCATTTTTATAGCAATTTCCGACTTCCTATCTTCTGTTGCATTAAATCAAGCCTGCAAATCGGAACGTGATTTCGCGAATCGAACGATCCGTTCAGATTTCTTCCATTTTGCAAAATTCTTGCCTCTTATTCACTTGATTTTTCAATTGTTTCTGCATTTATCAAAATCTGAATACTCATCAGAATTTCAAACTTCCATGCATAATCAATCAAATCAATTTTCCTCATTTTTTCCTTTTATTTGTTCCAATGCAATTTTTAATTTCTTTATTTTCCTAGATTTGCTAAAAATAGGTGTCAACAGCTATATCAACCGATAATATGTCAGTTTAGCAGAGAGCAGTATACCAGTATATTATATCAACTTAAAGGTTTTGATATGACAGCTTAGCATAGAGCAGTATACCTTATCGCAACGTTAGTATACTATATTAGCCTACATGCGATATGTCAGCTTAGCAGAAAGCAGTCTACTACATATCAGTTTACATTGAGCATCGTCGATATACTATATCAACCCACGTGCTCTGATATGAAAGCTTAGCAGAGAGCAACGTTGACACCTAATTTAAATTTAGAAAATAGAAATAGGAAATAATCTTTGATTAGATGGAAATTTAAAAAAAAAATATTGAATTCAGAAACTCAACAGCCAAATGTTTTGGAGCCACTTTGTTGTTGAGAAGTTGAGTGAGGATATGCAAGTATATCGGAAAATCTTCATCTGCAAAAAAACAAACTCAAGTCTTTCTTTTATAAATAGAGAGGGCGAGACGTTTAAATGGTGGGGGGCTTCTTCATTCGGTTTTTGGGGAAAGTTCACAAAAGAAAACAAAGTTTTGGTAGGGAGAAAAGTCAAAAGAAAAAGGTGGAGAGAAGAGAAGATACTGAGAGAGATGACGTGAGGCAAAGCAGAAAAGTGAGAGTGAAGGAGACGTGTGAGGGTTCGGCAGAGAAGAAAGAGACTAAAAGAGAAAAGGGATTGTTCATCATCTCCTTCGTGGAAGCCACACAACACCCCTTATGTTCGCTGCTGCCTAGACCGAGCTCCTGCGCTGCCAGTCTCTCGCACGAGGCCACCCCCTGCATCGCTGCTCGTCAGCCAGCCGCCCTGCTGCCGACGCCACCCTTGTCCGAGCACCAGCACCATCGTCGCTCCCCGTCGAGACACCACCGGCCGCCCGCACACCTCAACCCACGATCTGCATCTCAGCTCACCATCGGTGAACCCCGTGACGCTGGAACCGCGCCCGACGCCGTCCGCCGCTCCGTGTTCTCCCCTCGCGACGCCGGACTTGCACCCGAAGCCCCGCCAATGACCCAACGACGCCGGAGCCCCTCTACAGAAGCCCCAACACTCCCCGCTGCTGCAGATCGCAACACCAGCAGCTCACCGAAGCCCGTTGACACCGCCGTTGCTGCTTCCCCCTTGCCGTCGCTGAGCACCACCAGAACCCGATGCCTGCGCCTTGCCTCCAGCAACTTGCGAGCCCGAACGCCTGCAGTGCTCGTGTCCAGCTCCGCTCGCCAATCTCCCTGTTCTCACCGTACTCGACGCCTCGGCACTTGACGACAGCAGGTCCGGATCCGTACACAACCCACCTCTGCAGATCGCCCTCCAGCTCCCTCGACGCCTGCCTCCGCACAGCTCTCTGCTCCGCACCTCTGCTCGAGCCCAAATCAGTCACTGATTTTTCTTCCCTGCAGCTCCGAATTGCCGGATCTCGCCGGAGCTCTGCACCTCCGCAACCTCCGATCGTCGGTGACGCCACTGTTACAGCCGCCGCCCCTCACTAGAGCCGGTGACCAGCCGCACGAGCACAAACCGTGGTTGGGAAGAAAAAGAAGAAAGGAAAATAATAAAGAAAAAGAAAATGAAATTAGGTAGTTTTATTTTCTTTTTACTTTAATTTGTTTATTTTTTTTTAGTTTAGTTATTTAAATTGGAACCTCATGAATCTTGTAGGCATTATTCGCTAGGATTTTGTCCGGAATTAAAGTAATTATTAATTTAATCGAGAGGCGTCGGATTATTTTTTTAATTATATTAATTTTTGGATATTGACACCTGAATTTTGACAATCCGTTTAGTCATTTATCGTATTAAAAAATTAGGGATTAATTTTATCCCCGAAAAAATAGTTAATCGCGATAAAGATATAGTTTTAGCATTTATTTATTTTTTTATTTGCATTTACATTGGTCCAGTGAAAAATTGGTTCAAATTAATGGTTCAAGACTTTAATTTGGTGAATTGGACTAAACCCACAAAAGAAGTAAATCGGCCAAGTTTCGCCTCGGAAAGATTTTACGGATTTATTTGTCCTAGATTTCAAATTTTAAAAGAATCCTCTTGCAATCCTAAATCGTATCAAAAGCAAATATTACATTTGGAAAAAAGGAATTTTCATGGATACGGATTTGAAAAAATTAAAATCCTAACTTGTGGCCTATAAATAGATTAGGTTCGTAGGGTTTGGAGGAGGGCCACACAATTGAAGACATGGCCATACACTGAATTGAGGGAAACAAAACACGTGAGAAAGAGAGGAGAGGTCCTTCGGCCAAGCCTTGGTCGAAACACCGCTCGTGCTATCCCTCCGCCACGGAGCCCAGCGACGTTGAGCACTTGCCACCACGAGCTCCAACCTCAATGATGAAGCTGCTGTTCGGACGTGCCACCAGCACCGACGCTCAAACAGAGAGCATCTCTGAAATTTCCGTCCAAAACTAGATGTGATCCAAGCTTGCTCGAAGCCTGCTCCGCAACGTTTTAAGCTGTCCCGACAAGTTCCAACAAGCGTTTGGGCCACGCTTCACTTTTGCCGCTAGAAGAAGTTTGCTCTCAATCAACCTTGAAAGTAAGTCCATTCGGTGGAGAGTCTACAATGGTGCAAAGGGAAAATAAAAAATATAAATTGTGAAAGTGGTGGGAGTCAGGTGAAGAAAATGTGATTTGGATCCAAGAAGAAGAAAGTGCAGTGGAGATCTTGAAGGAGAGAGAAAGCATCACAAGAGGGATAGTCCACAAATTCATTGCGGTCCTTTCTTCTTTTTGCTCTAGCCAAGTTGAGGCGTCCATCGGGCCTACTCCACTCGGTCAACAACCACCATCGAAGTTTGTGTTTTGTAGGTCCATCTCGCTGTCGACGCTGTCGCTGTTTGCTGTCGTCAACATTGCCGCACGCTTCCCACCGCCATCCGAGCCTCAAAGTTCACATAATTATGGCAACAAACCAAAGGATTCTCGGCGGAGGCCTGGCTTTAAATTTGAAGATTTCTTTTCCATTGGTTGCGGTGTGGAATTTACGTGCGTGCAGGTTATTTGGGTCAGAGGGACACGTGAACCCGGTCAAAAGGACCATGCCAGTTTGAAGTCCAAGAGAGACTTCGTGAGCCAGGCCCATCTCTTGGAACTTCAGGCATCCATCAAAAATTTATCAACTCATCATCATTGCTCGACACCACCAGATTGGTCCAGTGATATTGACAATCCTCGATGCTCCAGCGAGTCCTCCACCGAGCTCAGAGCCATCACCACCACAATTCGCATGATTCGTTGTCTCTCTGAGTTTGGAAACGGTATCCAAGTGATATTGCAATTTAGGTAATAATTTTCATCAAATTGATCTTCATATATCTTTATTGCCTAATTTGTGAAATTGCTATCTCGTATGAATCTTTAAATGATGCTATCGTATCCATAAATATAAAGTATCTTTTTAAATTGGAAAATCTTCCTAATTTCACATGTCATCGATCGATCGATGATCAATTTCACGCCGAAATACGATTTCAATCGCATTTGGAAAAATCGCCAATCCGATCTCACACTCGAGATTCGATTCGCGGTTTTATTTAAAATTGACCAATCCGATCCTATCGAGATATGATTCGATCAATTTGTGGATATCGATCTTATATTGCCTAATTTGCTATTGTGTCGTTTGAATCAATTTCGTTTTCATAAAAAAGAAAATAAAAAAAAATTGAATTAGGATTAGGTTCGTTTTAGAATATTCATCGTCTTAAGGTTATCTTGCATATCTAGAATAGGAATTTTATTTCGAATTTTTTTAATAAAAAAAGTCAATTTAGGATACTAGTTTTTTAAACTCAGGTTGCAATTTTAATTTCGAAATTTTTCATAAAAAACGAAAATCATCATGCACTTGTCATGTAGAATTAGGGCATATTTTGTACGTCATTGCATATTATGGTTAAATTGCATTTAGTTTAATTTTAGATGATGTTTTTCTTAATTTATTATAGGTTTAGGTATTTTATTAAATAGATTGCATTTTAGGATGATTTAGGTTAAGATAATATTTTAGTTTAAATTAGGATGTGGCTCAACCTAATTCCTAATATAAATTAAATAGGATCTTAATCTAATTAGGTAATTTTCACATTTCACCAAATTTCGAATTTCATGAAAATATACAAAAAATGTCATAGGTTAAATTAGTTTTATTATTTATGATCAAATGCATTCTTTTAGGAAAAAGAAAATGTCATATGCATGTCATTAGGGTTAGATTCATTGAGATGCATGTCATTTAGTATTTTTGCTAGGCCCATTTAATTAGAAATTACATGTCATTAGAATTAGGCCATTTAGTTAATATTGCATTGCATATTGCATGATTGTCATTAATTAAGTGAAAACAAAAAAAGAAATTGCGTGTTAATTAAAAACCATATCTAGGGTTGTTAATGTGGATTTTAATTTAATATTGCAGATACTTTCGTTGTTTTGAGATAAGTTTTTGCAATTTATTTATTATTTATCTGGGTGTTAATTTGGTGGTTTGCGCACCCACATGATCACCTCACATGTTAAGGAAATAGATTTAAAATCAATTTTAGCTGCTTGCAAACACTTTTTTTTTTGGAAAATAAAATAATGGTACCGAAAGGGCATTAGAGGAATCTAGTGTAACCAAATCCCCGTACCCATAATCTCTGGTTCGAAGGAGTAAAGTAAATCTCCCGTTACTTTACTTGGGTTTCTAATCGGCCCACCAAAAATAGATTAGTGGCGACTCCTAATTAAAAAAATTGCATGTTAAGAACTTGAACCGAAAGTCGCGAATTGGTATGGGCTTGGGAGAGCCCGAGTTAAGTCTAGGCTTAACAATTCATTAGCCAAAACCCTTGATGGTTCACACCCAAAAATTTGGTCGCGACGTTGGACTTTTGGTAGAATTTTAAATATTAAATCATTATAATTATTAATTTGATCCGTAAGACTTCGGATCGGATTTTTAATTATTTTGATCTATTTGTCGTGATAATTAGGGTTATGATAATCGTTAATCTGACCTGTGAGACAACAGGTTATTTTTTCGATTATTTTAATCATTTATTTTGTTGATGGCTTAGATTTAATATTTATTTAATAATTACTTATCTTTATAAAAAAAACTAAACAAATCAAAATCTTGCATTAGAGCATGTGTGTTTATTTAATTAGAATTTTTTTATTAGTAAAATTATATCATATCTAGAATTTAGGTACTTAGGTCCATACACATTTCATATTTAAGGCAACGCATTTTGATTTTTAAGATTCATATAGAATTATGATAATTTTCATTTAATAAGAATCAAAACAAAAAAAACAAAAAAGAACAAAAGAAATGTTATTTAGGTTATATAGATTTCATAATGTGCACACCATATGTTGCGCTTTAATTAGTGGGTCGTAGGTTAATGCTTTAATATTCCCGTCGTGTAGTTGTTTTTAATATATATAAAAAAAAAAGCCAAAGATTAGTATTGCATCATTATGTTATTTTTTAAGAATTATTAAGTCATATTAAAAAAAAGAAGAAAACACAAAAGTCATTTATTTGGTTAGTTAATAGGTTAGTTCATAATTAATCCTATTTCATGTCATCATTGTTAGTGTAGATTGCATTATCTTAAAAAAAAAAAAATCATAAAAAGATCATGCATATATAATTACCACGTCATCCATCCCATATCATGTAGTACATGCATATTTAGGATTATATAAATGAGATTTGCATACATATGGTGATAGTTCAAATTATGCCATATAAATCGCATTTCATATATCATTAAAGTAAATTTTATGCATATTAAATTTAGATTAAGATTGCATAATAGTAAAAATTAGGTGTCATTTAGAAATCATGTTTATGGCATGCATTTTTATTAGCATTTTTTATTGAATGTTATTTTATTGATTGTGCACCCGCATGACTACCATTTGCATGTTAGTAGCTTAAGTTAAAATTAATCAACATTGCATGCAAAATATTTTTGAAATTAAAATAAAAGGTACCGAAAGGGCGTTAGACTAATCTAGCGTAACCATGTCCCCGGACCTACTGAATCTCTGGTTCGCAAAAGTAAAATATTCTCCCATACTTTACTTGGATTTCTAACCAACCCTAATTGGTTAGTGGCGGCTCCAAATTGAGTATAATTGCATGTTTAAATAGATTAATTTCTTAACATCAAGTTGCGATTGGTAGGACTTGAGAGGGTCCGTGCCAAGTCTTTGGACTTAGTAATCCATTAGCCTCCTTTAAGTAATTCACCCTCGGGAAGGTCGTGACAAGTAGTATACCTAATTATCTCAAAAGTGAGCTATATTATCTATCTATTGGCTTAGTAGTGAGCAGTCTTGATATAATCGGACTTTATAGATAGTATGAGATGAGCCGACCAAGAAAGGGTTGTGATGACATGTAATCGATTAGGTCAATTGATCAATAACTTGATCTGATGTTATGAATTGATTTATTGATGTATTTTGAGGCATCTGTAAATGATATTGATTTGCATGATGGAATTGAGGCTAAGGTATATCTTTTGAACCGTATTGTGCTTAGGCAGCCCTTAAGGCATATTGGCTTCCTAATCGAGGCTTAGAGAGTTTAACTTAGTGAGACGTTGTCTCACTGGTTATTGTATAACCATTTTCAGGTCCTTAGATGATGTTGGTGGAGGCCCAGAAGCCCCGGAGTTTGGAAAGGTGGATAAACCAAAATCGGCAAACGGGTCTGACTAGTAGGTCATAGGACAGTTTCTTTTGGAATGAGCCGATCTCTTTGTAAATAGTCTAGCCTTGTAAATAAACCTGGTTGTTTATAAAATGTTTGTTTTGGTTTGAAAAATTGGCCCTACTTTTCTATCCCATTGAATTGTTGTCTGGGAATTATTTATCTGCTTCCGCATGTGCATTTAAAAATGAATGGGTCGGTGATACGTCCTGAGACATCGCAATTTAATCAGCCAATGAGGGATGGGCATGTGCTCGGAAGATCGGGGCATGACACAAATGATTATTTAAGTGGCATGCAAAATGTCGTAATCAAAGTGTAGATTATTCTAATTTGAATACAAAATGTCGTAACATTCAAAAACTAAATAATTTATCAATTAACAGTTAATATTTATTATTTAATTAAACAACTACTTCTGAAGAATGGTTTCTCGAGAGACTCTTATATTTAGTGTACAAATTATTATTAACAGTCCTGCTTTTGTTGTCACATGACTTGTTACAAAATCCTTTACGATTTTTCACTAATGCGTAGAACTTCTAGCCTAGACACTTGTAATTGATGGATATAGAATTCAAGAATCTGTTTTTACTTTTTTCATTTGCAAGTTATGAGGTCGAAATGAAATAATTGTAGATTCTCACTTTTTATAAGCACATTGAAAAATGAAAATTATTTGTTTTTATTAAAATATGTGTCGAATTTAAACATATAAATCATTGTCTGCTGCACAAGCGAAGCAACGAATACCGTTTTGAAGCACGCGGGTTAAATGCTTTGGTACCAGAAAGCGGAACGCTAAAAGAAAAGAAAGGACGTTTGGTTGCTCTTTATTATCAGCATCTAATGCAGCTACACCCTTGCCTGTGCCGCGCAAAGCAATTAAGGGAAGGACCCTTTGCACACTTGAAATATGTGCATTTAATGCATTTGTCTTACATGCCGGGGAAGCCAAGTGGAGCACACGATTTCTTCCTAAAAAGACGATTCTTGCAATGAATGATGGGAGGCTTCTCTTGGCTTGCAAATAGAGGAAAACCATCGTGGCAGAGGTTTGCCAAGCCCTTGGTGGCCGACAAGGTGGCCGCCGCCGCCACAGTGCCCCTTTCGGGGCATCCCCTTCATTTCCTGCGCTGCGCGCCCGGTTGTTTCACCGGGGAAGCCCGCTTGGATCCAAGGTGGCTTCCCTGTCCCTCCGAGTGGAGGATGTGGCGGGTAAGCATGCGGGTTATCTAATTTTATAGAGGGGATAACCATCCTCTAGCCCATCTGCTTTCGGGCTGTCAAAGCCTTTTAAGGTCGTACGTGATTATTATTCATGTTGATTTTCTCGTAGAAGTTATATCTAGAGGTGATTGGTTTTATAAGGATGATTTTCACCTTAAAACCAATAATTATCTATTAAAAATTGATTTAGAAAAGTTGAAACCGATCTAGTTCTTAGATGCAATCGTAGAACTTACGGGATATATAATTTGTCCTTTCGGCTCTATATTGAGATAAGTTCCTATTATAATGGAGAATTGTGATAGAATCTTTTTTCACCATCCCAATAGGGGGGAATGTAATATTTTATTAGGGCAATCTTTCATTTCCTTTTTCTCTGAGGATAAATGTGTACCATATCATTAATATTGATGATACTGCAGGACAGGGTGTCGGCATGGGCTCAGTCAATGAATCTTAAACATAGTCATGGATTTTCAAATCGTTTGCTTTGCTTTTATGCTGCTCCTACGGATTTTTTTGTTGGACGTTGTCATTCTTGTTGGAGTTTGTTGTTTATACGGTGAACCCAAAGTTAATTCCAAGCGCTATCATTTTATTTGACCTCATGTCGGCAATACATTAAGAGAGTTGAGATGAGAAATGGACAGACCGAGGGAGTTGCTTGAGATAGTTGAGATGAGAGAAACCGAGATGAGATGAGATGAATGATGGGCGAGATTAGGGATTTGGATTTTAAATTTTCTTAAAAATTAAAAAGTATATATTTTCGATTTGGTCTTAATGGGCGGTTCTACACTTAGAACTGGGAACCGCACTAGTACCCACTAGTTTTCTTGAAAATTACTATTGAGTCGGTTCGGTTCTATTCCAGGCAATTATTGATACCTTTGCACACCCCTAATTGCACCTAAGTGACTTTGCCAATTAAATTATCGTTAGTAGAATTTTTTTAATTCCTAGGGTGAGACTTCATTAGGATTCATGAGGGGCTAAACACTATGTTAGTTATTGGCCGTAACCAAAGGTTATGAAACATCGAGAAAGTATTTGAGTATTTGAGTGATTGTAATTTTCATTGTATCGCTTGTTTCTATAATGGAATTCTTCACCACTCTCCCCATGCATGTAAATTCCGATATTCGGATTGAATCGAATAAATTCAGTGTCCAATTTCCTTTCCTTATTTTTAACTATTTTATCAATTCGCTTGTCTATATTCAATGACAATTGTTTTTATGGGGAAGCATGTATGGGCTGAACTAGGGGAACCGGACAATTTTCTGATAAAGGACAAGATTAATTGCTATTTTTGACTTGAGGTTCTTAGAAAACATATGACCACCCACAGTCTGTACTCCGGCCGCCACATTGAATACCATATACGAGAGAAATTTATGAAACACTAAACACATGCGATATGCTCTCCACCATACTCATTCTGATATTTAAAAGAAAAGGCATGGGTTCAGTCATATTATCCGGTTTGTACGTAGTTAATTTAGATTTGGTCCATCACAGGATCATAGAATATTATATATGTTGAGCTAAACCGATGGGAGGTAATTATCAAACAAATCAAATATATGGATTTCATGTATAATATCTACTGCTGAAGTAAAAATATAAAAATAAAAAAGGTCTTCATTGTTGTGGATTATGCAATTTTGAGTTGTCTCTTCCGGACTCTCTCTCTCTCTCTCTCCAAACTTTTCTTCGTCTCTTCCACTTTTGGAGGGAAGGTGTTTGCCCTAAGTCTCTCTCACCTGTCTTAGTTGCTTATCATTTTATTTTATTTTGTTTCTTTCTTTACTCTCCCTATTTTATATTTGGGAGCATTTCTCTCTAATCTAGTTTTCAATTTTGGAGTTTTAATGAATAAATACTCCGCCTCTGATTTCAATATTGTTCATAGTAGTTTTAGTGTCAAATCTGTGCTCGTCCGACATGTTTTAGTTTAAAGCTTTGGCGCTTCACATAGGCTACATGGCTTGGTCTCATAGGCGTTAGATATGAGCTTCTTAGACATGTTTATATTGTCTTGGTATGGTGATGGTGTTGGGGACATCTAACCTAGGCACACACTACTGAAAGGCAAAATCATGAGTATAGATGGAGATCTCAGTATGTGCTTTTCATTGATGATGTCGTGTGATTTGGAGATCGGCCATAGATCATTTCACTTAGATGTAGTTATGAATATTTTCTTGAAGGACAAGTCTATGATTATTTCTACCAACCATACTCTATTTTTCTCCTCTCCTCTTCCTCTCTCTTTCACGCCTTCCTCACAAAAAGCCGCCCTAGGAGTCATTCAGTCACCAAAGGAGCATCTTGGAGCTAAGTCCAAAAAGTTGTAAGTAGACTTTCCTAATTCTTCAATAGGGCGAAGTGTTACGCATACTGATTTAGGATTTTGTTATCGCTTGCTTATGTTTGCTTGTATGTTGTGCTTGTTGCGTGTTTTCAATTATTTGTCTTTACATCAAGTAAATCATGGTCTCGCATGGGTTTCGAGCACACTCAGATATCGAGGAATGGTCTCAACGACTACAGACGCATGCCAAGGTGGAAACACGACCCACACTTGATCTTAGGACAATATTGAGGCGTGTTGTTACTTCGAACAAGTCACGGATCGATGTCGAAGCTGGAGTGAACAATTCCAAGTCAAGACCATGAGCCTGAATCGCATCCAGCGTAAATTTAATTAGTAAGGCACAAGAGTCGTTAATTAATTCACCTTGCTTGGCATGCCTTCGGGCCTTTTATCCGGCTAATAAATCAAGATAAAAATGGATTGATTGATGTTTGAATGCATGGACACACGATGGACTTTTACTGTCGATACTGGGGTATGTTGAGTTGTTACCTAGGGTAAAGCACTAGATGCCATCGCAAAATTGAGATCGAGGACAATGTTGGCCCAAGTGAGGCCAATGTCTGGGGGTCACCTTGGAAGCCGTTTGATAATGAGATTGGGACGATGTCGGTTGCCGAGGGGACCGATGCCGGATTGATATTGGAAGAGTCGATGGATTTTGACTAATTGAACTGACTAAAATAAAATAGAAGTCTTTGTGCGGTGCTTGATTGATGCATGTATAATGTTTGAACTGATGCTTGTACCGATGCTCGAATTGATGCTTGCAAAAGCCAAGTTTGTTTAATATGTGTTGTTGAGTCCTTGCATCACTTCAAGCATATGTTTTCATTGGGTCACTTAGTGCTTAAATGTTTTTTATGTGATGCATGTGTCCCTCTTAGTGACTGAATTGGTCATAAGACACGGATCTTTGGAAAGCTTGTTCTTATGCATTAACTCATTGTCTTTGATTATTGAAAGCATATAGATGATTGAGAACCTTTCATATGCATAAATGAGGCAAGGCACGAACCTTGCTATTAATTTGCCATCAAGGAGTAAGTGGTGATCTTGTATTTGAGAATTAATGGCAAGACGTCTTCCTATAGGAGAAGTATGGATTTTTACTTACTAAGTCATCGATTGACTTTTGTTGTTTTTACCACTTCAGGTGTGTTACAATTGAAGCAACCCACCACTTATCCGTCCCGATCTTATGATCAATATGGTTACCACCATGACGGACACAGTAGACTTAGAAGGAGACATTACCTATCGGAAGTATACTACTACCATATGGGTCCAGGAAGGGGTAGACACCTTGATTTCCCACATGTACAAAGCTTGATGCCTCATTTTTTTACGGGGACATCATTGGTCCCATTCGTGGCTTCATCCCTCCAGTGGATCCCACAAGAGCATCGTAAAGGAATGGGCCTAGGATGGGGGCCGTTTTTGGAGGATGCTCGATAGAGGAGGTAGGCTACCCTAGCCTTTTTGATTGTCAATGTGTGGTACTGATGATAAATAGCCCAAGATTAGGATGGGCATGTAATCATAACAACTTTTGATATGTGTATATATATGTATGAAT
Organism: Eucalyptus cladocalyx; assembly: GCA_017140615.1. NCBI lineage: Eukaryota > Viridiplantae > Streptophyta > Magnoliopsida > Myrtales > Myrtaceae > Eucalyptus > Eucalyptus cladocalyx. The sequence continues at coordinate 10,634,539 of CM029519.1, forward strand.
ACATGTTGCTTTTGTTTGCTTGGCTTGTATACACCTGACTTCCATATTTGTTTGTGTATGAGGATTATTTTAAATTCGCTTCCGCATGTGCTTAATCAAGATAAAATATTTTGGGACGATCGACGTGCCTAGGACATTGATGCTAACCTACCGGGTCACGCTTTCGTTCTAGGGGTGGAGCGGGGGCACGACATTATAGGCTTGCCTTGTTATTGTGACTTTTGAGTTTTCCAATCATGTATCAGTTTTGTAATGAATGGATATTTCTTTTAACAATAAAAGTAATACATACATACATACATACATACATACATACATACATACATAAATATATATATATATATATATATATATATATATTATAGAAAAATTTATAGTAAATAGAATGCAGATCATCAATCCCATAATTTGTCCTTCCATTAGGTGCCTCAGTCATCCTTAATCTTGATGTAGTAAGTAATAAGTTCCGAACCCATCCCTCACCCTTCTTTACATAGGTAAAAGGCTAAGATCAACGAGGCACCATACGGGAGCACAAATAATGTGTCGAACATGAAGATCGAAGAAAGATCTAAGAGAGTTTCATATTACTACCACTATGTAACGTGAGATCGAAATCTTATCTCGTTGGCTGACCCATCACCATCATTTAGACAAGGAATTAAAACCTTTCGGGGATATTAGCCTTATAACATTAACACAGTGACGTATTCAATTTTATAATTTTGCATTTAAACAAATTAGTCATTATTCTTATAATTGTAAACTAATTTAATAAATCACTTTTTCTTTTGGTATTTTTAGCAGTATCCGGAATTCAGTATGGACTATGGATCATGGTCAATGCATAGGGAGACAAGTAATGCTAAGTATGGATTGATAAAATTAGAATAAGTAGCTTGTGAAGAACTTCATGATAATAGTAAATCAGTGCATGAAATGCTATTAATTTTTAAACATTGGATGATGCAATAAGTCTTAAGCTCTCTCTCTGTCTCAAAACCAAAAAAAAAAAAAAAATGTTGTGATTAACTTCCTCTATTGGAACCTACCCATGTGGCAGTCCCATAAGTAGCCACATATGAGAGATCCAAATAAATTTTTATATTAGTGCAGCATACATGTTGAACTAAATTTGGAGCATCTAACATGGGTCTCGCGCAGCCTATATCAGTCCCAACGGTTCAAATTGAGTCTAGTATATATTGGATTTCTCAATATTTAATCAAAAATTGAAAATGTGATCACTAGATGGAATTCATTACACTTTCTAACAAAGAAAATTTAGGGCTTGATTAATCTGTAGAAAAGGTTTAAGAAATTCACTATACTTCATATAAAAGTTGATGCATTTATGACATAATATGACATCAAAGATGATATTGTTTAAGCCCCAAAACAACACCTTTACTAACCAAATTAACGAAACCTAACACATTTAAGAAATAATCTCTCGTTTAGTGTTTACAAGTTATTTAAATGTGTCTCATTAAACATGTATAGTTGACAAAAGTAGCATGCTGATTTATTTAATAAAAGCGACATAAATGACTTAAAAGTGTTATACTGTAAAGATACACATTTATTATTCATTCGTACATGAAAACCCAATTATGACGTGACCGCGATTGAGCTCCGACAACGCATGATTATTTAAAAGACAATATGTGAATGACCAAAGCATCCAAGGCTTGGTATGAAGGGCCGCCTTGTCGCACGGAGACACTGGCCTTCTCCTTCAAAACCAATGCCCTCTCTCTTATTTCTTCTCCTTCTCTCTCCGCCAGCAACCTCTTGACGGCCCTCGCAATGTTCTCTCTCTCAAGCCCGCCATTCAAGTGCACTCCAATTCTCCAAACATCGCTCACATACCTTGCATTCACTCCTTGATCAGCAAAACGAGGCATGCACAACATTGGCACTCCTTCACTTATGCTTTCCAAAGTTGAGTTCCAACCACTGTGGGTCCAAAATGCTCCGACAGCAGGATGAGCCAACACTTCCTTCTGGGGTGCCCATTTCACTATCTTCCCTCTCCCTTCCAATGCCCTGAGAAAGTGGCTCGGCGACTTCTCTAGCCACTCCGGATCACGGACCGACCCAGGCCGGACAACCCATAAAAAGGGCTGCTCCGAGTCAGCTAGGCCTAATGCAATCTCCAACATTTCTGCCTCGCTCACGGCTGCAAGGCTCCCAAAGCTCACGTAGATCACAGATTTGGGCGGCTGTTTGTCTAGCCAGGAGATGCAGTTTCTGTCCTCTTCTTGTGAGCTGCTCGAAGGAGATGTCACGCAGAATTTGTGAGATGGACCGATCGGAACAAAAGGAACCGAGAAAACTTCCCGGAGAGACGCGAGATCAGAGTGCTCGAGCTCTTCGAATGTGTTGATGATGACGCCAGAAGAGTCCCTGGTTACTGCGATCAGGTTATCCAAAATTCGGAAGATTACCTCTGGTTTTTGTGGATCGACTGCTGGGATGTCTTTAACTAGTAAGGGCGGAAACTCCTTCACTGCCTCTTCGGATCGGGAACCTGATACACCCAGAGTACAAGAAACTTTATGAGAAAAAGACATTCCCTTAGCAGGGAAAATATCTAAAGGAAGCGAGCAATTTATGGATCTTGACATTCAAACATGTGTCACGGGCCTAAAGAGAGTCGACCCAAGAGGTTCCTAGAGGACTACCGCAACTCACCCGTGGACCTCCTGCTCTCACTCGGATTCCCAACAAGTCTTCTCCTCGAATTGCAAGGGCGGGCAAAGATGTCATTAAGCTAGAATACAGGAGTTCGTTCCATTATTTATGTTGGTAGATGGTAGCTCAATATTTATGTCGGTAGTTGAGGCGGTGCAATCTCGTCCACCGATAGAATTCTAGATCAATGGATGTAATCCGAGGCCCTCAACTATAAAAGGGGTGTCCTCTTTCACTTGTAAACATCCACTACTTCCGCAATACAAAGCAAGTTTTCTTTCCAGAGCTCTTCTCTCTAGATCCTTTCTCTCTCTACGATCCGGGTAAGGCGAGCGAGTGAGCGTTCGATTGTGCAAGGCTTGGCTTAGGTGTTTCAGCGATCCAATCCGATCCTAAAGTGCCCGAGTCGCCGCGCGGTCACAATCCCTATCGATCGGCCCGTGACAAGTGGTATCAGAGCTAAAGAGAGATCCGTATCCAAGAGATCGAAGAGCACCAACTATTCGAGAGAATGTCAAGCCATGATGCGGCTATAGTTGGAGAGACTGTGCCTGGTATAGACACACGCAGCAAAGCAAAGAAAAGAGATCACTCGGTGGATGTTGCGGCCACGTTCGATGAGAAGATCGGTAAGGTCAGGAGTGCTGTGCTCGAACTCATGGAAGGTCTTGACGACGTGCGAGACCGGGTCATGGAGGTTGAGGGCTCGCTCCACGAAGACTTTACAACCGGCATCAACCAAGCCACGTGATGTGAATCGTTGCGGAAGGATCGTTCTACGAAGGCCTAGATGGTTCGAATTGCAAACCTCGACCTCCAATCAAACCTGTGATTGGCAACCTCGGTATGAACATGACCTGTTGACGAACACGTGTCAACATTATAGACGCCACGAGCGAAAGAATTCGCTATCTCTCTCGATAAGTCGAAGAGAATCTTGATTAGGTCAAGTCCTCAAAAGAACAGTAAAAAGAAAACCTCTCAATTATTTTCCTCAAAAATAAAATATATCTGGGCCCAATGAAATTTGGCAAATCCTTTATATAGGCTGCCACACAAACCTTAAAAAATCTAATGCGTTATATTCTAAAATATTCCTATTTTAGAATATTCTTAAACAAGAATATATATAAATTGACTTGGTCAATTATTTGGCGACAAGATAATTAAATTGCACCAAAATTTCCAAGATTCTTCAAGATTTGATCCAAGGTCATCTTCACGCCTAAGATCACGAACCATGACGCCAACAGCTTGCCTGAATTGCTTGGCCCGCCCTCGAGTAATCGAACCAGTAGGAATAGACAATGGGTCCCTAGCACCTCCTCCTCGATATGACTCGATGTCCACATCATTCCCTCCCCCATGCAAAGGATTTGTCCTCAAATCATCACTGGCATCAAAAAGAGTCAAGTCAGAAACATTAAATGTGGCACTAATGTCATACTTACTTGGAAGATCAAGCTTGTAAGCATTATTGTTAACTCTTTCCAAAACCATGAATGGTCCATCCCCTCGCGGTAATAACTTAGAATGTCGCTGCTAAGGAAATCTCTATTTGTGCATATGAACCTAAACCCAATCGCCAGGTTCAAACACCACTTCCTTGCGCCCTTTGTTAGCTTGCCTTGCATATTGCTTAGTCTTGCGCTCAATATTTGTGCGTGTCTTCTCATGCAATGCCTTGACAAATTCAGCTTTCTTTACTCCATCTAAATCCACACGCTTATCAACAGGTAAAGGGGTTAAATCTAACAGAGTTAATGGATTAAAACCATAGACAACCTCAAATGGTGTAAATTTAGTAGCAGAATGCATGCTCCTATTATATGCAAATTCAACATGTGGCAGACAATCTTCCCAAGATTTTATGTTCTTTTTAATAATAGCACGCAACAATACTCCTAAAGTTCTATTAACTACCTCGGTTTGACCATCGGTCTATGGATGACAAGTAGTAGAAAATAACAACCGTGTTCCTAGTTTTTTTCACAATGTTTTCCAAAAGTAGCTAAGAAATTTAGAATCTCGATCTGAAATAATCGATCTAGGCATGCCATGCAAACATACAACCTCCTTAAAGAACAAATTAGCAATATGAGATGCATCATCAGTTTTATGACAAGGTATAAAATGAGCCATCTTTGAAAACCGATCAACAACCACATAAATAGAATCTCTACCATACTTAGACCTACGCAATCCTAACACAAAATCCATAGAAATATCAATCCAAGGATGCGTTGGAATAGGTAATGGTGTATACAAGCTATGCGGTTTAGTTGTAGACTTCGATTGCTTACAAGCAATGCATCTCTCACAAACAAGTGTGACATCTCTTCATATGTGGCCAATAAAAATGTTCATACAGCACTTCATAAGTCTTATTAATGCCAAAATGCCCCATTAAACCACCACTATGCGCTTCTCGCACTAACAATTCACGCAAAGAACACTTAGGCAAAAATAGTTTGTTTTCACGAAAAAGATAACCTCCATGCCTATAAAATTTATCAAATGCAGCATGTTCACATGCTTCATAGACTCTCCCAAAGTCATCATCATCAATATATAAGCCATTGATATGCTCAAAACCTAGACACTTCGCTTCTAAAATAGTTAGAATCGCAAACCTTCAAGAAAGTGCATCGGCTACCACATTTTCCTTACCTTTCTTGTACTTGATCACATATGGAAAAGTCTCAATGAACTCCATCCATTTGGCATGTCTTTTATTCAACTTTTGCTGTCCTTTCAAGTACTTCAAGGTCTCATGGTCGGTGTGGATCACAAACTCCTTTGGCCATAAATAATGTTGCCAAGTCTCCAAAGCTCGCACTAAAGCATACATCTCCTTATCATAGGTAGGATAATTCAATGTTGCTCCACTCAATTTTTCGCTAAAATAAGCTATGGGATGCCCTCCTTGCATCAACACGACTCCAATTCCTATACCAGAAGCATCGCACTCTATCTCAAAAGTAGCACTGAAATTCGGCAAAAATAACAAAGGAGCATTAGTTAACTTATCTTTTAGCAGATTAAAGGCTTTCTCTTGCTCTTCTCCCCACGTGAAACCCACATGCTTCTTGATAACCTCAGTTAAAGGTGCAGCAATGGTGCTGAAATTTCTCACAAATCGTCGATAAAAACTCACCAATCCATGAAAGCTACGCACCTCTCCTATGGTCTTAGGCGTTGGCCATTCACATATTGCTTTAACCTTTTCTTCATCAACCTGTATACCATTAGCACTAACAACAAATCCTAGAAATACTAATTTGTTGGTAACAAAAGAGCACTTCTTTAGATTACTGTATAATTGATCGGCCCTTAAAACCTACAAGACAGGTCGCACATGCTCAATATGGTCATCAGGACTTCGGCTATAAATCAAGATGTCATCGAAATAGACAACCACAAATCGACCAATAAAAGCACGCAAAACATGATTCATCAGTCGCATAAACATGCTTGGTGCATTAGTTAATCCAAATGGCATTACTAACCACTCATATAATCCATATTTGGTCTTAAATGCAGTTTTCCATTCATCACCTTCTTTCATCCTAATTTGATAATAACCACTTTTCAAATCGATCTTAGTGAAAATACAAGAACCATGCAACTCATCCAACATGTCATCTAATCTAGGAATAGGATGTCGATACTTTACCGTAATATTATTGATTGCTCGGCAATCGACACACATTCGCCAAGTTCCATCCTTCTTTGGCACTAACAAAACAAGGACAGCGCACGGGCTAAGACTCTCTCTCACATGCCCTCGTTCCAATAATTCACTAACTTGCCGCTGAAGTTCCTTTGTCTCCTCGGGATTGCTTCGATATGCGGGTCGATTAGGTAATGGCGCACCAGGAATCAAGTCAATTTGATGTTTTATGCCTCGAATAGGTGGTATCCCTCCAGGAAGTTCATCAGGAAAGACATCTTCAAATTCTTGTAATAAAGACACAATAGGACTAGGCAAACTTGGGTCAAGATCGTTAGTAGAAAACAAAACCTCCTTGTACACAAGTATAAGTATTGGTCGATCTAGAACTAAGGCTCTCCTCACTTCACTTGATTTTGTATAAAAATTATTTTGCCTCTTTTCTTTCCTCTCTTCTTTTCCCTTGGTTTTTACCACAATCTTTCTCTCGGCCTCTCCTTTTCCTTGCGTCTCAGACACACCACGCAAGCCCTCGGATTTCTCACCTTTTCTCTCTCTCTCGGCTTCTCGTTGTAACTTTAATTGATCTTGATACACCTCACTAGGTGTCATTGGTACCAAGGTATAAGTCTTTTGATTCATCACCAATGAATAACGATTAGTATATCCATCATGATGTACCTTTCGATCATATTGCCATGGTCTTCCAAGCAAGATATGACCCGCTTGCATAGGTACAACATCACACTCTACCCCGTCCTTATATCTCCCTATCTCAAATGGAATTCGAACTTGCTTCGATACTTTCACCTCACCACTATCATTTAACCATTGAAGTCTATAAGGCCTAGGGTGCTTTGTTGTCTTCAAGCCCAACTTATCCACCATAATACAACTTGCCACATTCGCACAACTACCTCCATCAATTATCATACTACAGATCTTACCATTCACCACACACCTTGTATGAAATAAATTATCTCTTTGTTGGTGATGCTCCTCCTCCTTTACTTGCACACTCAAAGAATGCCTAACCACCAATAAGTCTCCTTTTATAGCCACTTCTCCATCACTACAATCCTCCAATGGTGGCATCTCATCATCATCTTCTTCCCTTTCACTTTCGGACTCAATAACACCATGTCCAGTCATGATCATCACCCTCCTATTAGGGCATTGATTTTCCATATGACCCCTACCCAAACACTTAAAACATTTAATTTCACGAGTTCTAGTGTTAGGGTTTTCGGTTTTACCTGAAACCGGATTCGTTCCAACTTTACCGTCCCTCTCCTTCTCATTTGAAGTTTCGGTTTTGTTGTTGTTTCCTCTCCAATTTGGCTTCTCATCTCTCTTCCAATTGGATCTCCAATTCTTATTTGAACCTCCTCTGCTCTTGTGATTTCGGTCCAACTTCAATTGCCGCTCAACTTTAATGGCTTTGTCCACCAATTCCTCCAATTCAACATAGTGTTACAGCTCTACCACCCTTGCTATGTCTCTGCTCAAACCACTCAAAAATCTTGACATCGTGGCCTCACGATCCTCCATCACATTAGCACGGATCATGGCAATTTCCATCTCCTTGTGATACTCTTCCACGCTCTTATTGCCTTGTGTGAGATTTTGTAACTTTTGAAACAAATCTCGATGGTAATGACTTGGCACAAAACGCCTCCTCATCACCGCTTTCATCTCATCCCACGTCTCTATTGATCTTTCACCATTACGCCTCCTACTAGTCACAAGTTGATCCCACCAAATTATAGCATAATCAGTAAATTCAACAGCTGCAATTTTTACCTTTTTGAGCTCAGAGTATCATTGGCAATCAAATACCATCTCCATGCGTTTCTCCCACTCTAGATACGCATCGGGATCATTCTTCCCTTGGAAGGAAGGAATCTTCATCTTGATGTTGCCAAGTTCATCATCTCCTCGGTATCTAAACCTTCGGCCTCCATTCCACCTTTCAAATCGAGCATCTCAATCATCCTCCATGTCGGCCTCATCATCATCATATTGCCGCTGCCTTCTATGTTGTGTTCTAGAGGCATCTCGCTGATGTTGCGGCCTTCCTCGAGGTATCTCTCGGTCACCATCAACCCTCATGCCATTCCCCATCATTCAGCCACTAAGCTCCTCCATTACGGCCCTCAATTGCTGGATGCTTTCCACAAGCGCTTCATCCCTTCGTATGGAGTCAACCTCTCGTTGATTTACACTTCCTTCGCGCGACATATTTTAGACTTGCAAGTAAACGTTAGTCAAAAAAAAAAAAAAATCCTCACCAATCGCTCCCTCACGTGTTTCTCTCGAGATGTTTGTCACTCCTCTCGTGTTTAGCTCAAGTCTAGGCTTTTTCCACCCTCAATTAAGCTTACACACTCTTGCCTTTTTCCTCTCATATTCTCTTTTCACAAGCTCTTTATTAGACTCAAAACCTGTCTCTCAACTCCCTCACGACAATCAATCAAACTAATCAAACAAGATTAGATCACTATTGATTTTTTTCAGCAAGTAATAATTTCAAACTAACAAGTACAACTTTCAAAATTCCAATTGAAACGCAAATCACTACTGATTCTGTTTTAATTTGGTTTACTAACAAACAAGTTGCCTTCTTGATTTTTTTTTTTTTTTTTTTGTTCGGCTTTTTTTTTTTTTTTTTTTTGCCGAATCTGTTTTTTTTTCTCATGCACACTTTTTTTTGTGCGTTTTCTTTTTTTTCTTTTTTTTTTTTGACGAACTCGAGATACAATTTAAGATGCTAGAAAAGAAAATTTAAAACTAATAGCAAACAACTACGTATGGAAGCACAAACGCAATCGGATCCCTAAATTAACTAGAACCGAAACCCTAACTCAATAAATCTCAAATTGCTGAATATCAGCAGAAAATTAAAGATAAATAGACCTTGTAGAATCTGGCTCTGATACCAAATTGATGTGAATCGTTGCGGAAGGATCGTTCTACGAAGGCCCAGATGGTGCGAATTGCAAACCTCGACCTCCAATCAAACCTGTGATTGGCAACCTCGGTATGAACGTGACCTGTTGACGAACACGTGTCAACCAACCAACGTTATAGACGCCACGAGCGAAAGAATTCGCTATCTCGCTCGATAAGTCGAAGAGAATCTTGATTAGGTCAAGTCCTCAAAAAAACAGTAAAAAGAGAACCTCTCAATTCTTTTCCTCAAAAATAAAATATATCTAGGCCCAATGAAATTTGGCAAATCCTTTATATAGGCTGCAACACAAACCCTAAAAACCAACCCAAAAAAATCTAATGCGTTATATTCTAAAATATTCCTATTTTAGAATATTCTTAAACAAGAATATATATAAATTGACTTGGTCAATTATTTGGTGACAAGATAATTAAATTGCACCAAAATTTTCAAGATTCTTCAAGATTTGATCCAAGGTCATCTTCACGCCTAAGATCAGGAACCATGATGCCAGCAGCTTGCCTGAATTGCTTGGCCCACGCTCGAGTAATCGAACCAGTAGGAATAGACAATGGGTCTCTAACACCTCCTTCTCGATATGACTCGATGTCCACATCACCATGGCTCCATTGTTCGACAAAGACGAAGCTTTCGAAGCATCGATCGATGGTTTGAACGAGCGCGTCCAAATAATCGAAGAGGTAAGCCCATGTAGGGACGAGGTTGAAGCCATGAAGGTGGAGATCCGAGAGCTCAAGACCGAGCTCGCCCTATGCAAACTTAGCATCACGAATGGTGCGGTGCCTGCTCAAACGGTGACCAAGATTGAGGTCCCGAAGCCAAAGGAGTTCAAAGGCAACTGGTTCACCCAAGAGGTGGACAACTTCGTGTGGAGCATGGAGCAATACTTCGGCACCGTCAACATACAAGACGAGTCGATCAAGGTACGAACCGCTTCCATGTTCCTATCTGATACGGCAATGCTGTTGTGGCGTAATAGGTGTGACGAGAGTAGACGCGGCGCCGATCCCGTGAACACGTGGGACGACTTTGTGAGGGAATTCCGCGACTACTTCTTCCCCTAGTTCGCTCAACAAGAAACCTGAAGCATGCTCCATCGCCTCGAGCAAAGAGGTACAATCCGAGAGTACATGATGGAGTTCACGGAGCTCCAACTCCAGATTCGCAACCTAAGCAAAGAGGAGGCTTTCGGAGCGTTCATGGATGGACTCAAGCCATGGGCACAACTTGAGCTGAAGCGGCGAGACGTGAGTAGTCTTGCGCGTGTGTTGAGCATGGCCGAGTCACTCGTCGACCTCACTAGGGTTGAGCCGAGAAACAACCGAGCAAGAGACTGGAGGTCGGATCGACCCAACGACGAAGGAAAAAACACTCCCCGAGGCACGCCCGATCAAGGCGGCCGAGCCAAGACGTGGGGAGAAGGGTCTTCCAACCCGTCCTTCCAAAGAGGTCGACCACCGTTCGACTACACGAGTAAGTTCGATCAACCTCCGCCCTCTCCTTGCTTTATTTGCAAAGGCATGCACTAGACCCAAAAGTGCCCAAAGAGGGGCCGCATCAACGCCCTCCTTGCCATTGAGGAAGAAAAGGAGGTGCCCAAAGAAGACAAATGGCAGATCCGGATCGGGGCTGTGAAGATGATTAACTCCGACCAAGCCCGATCGCCGATCAAAGGAGAAGGAATCACTCCAAACACCGACATGTTCTTCGTGGAGGTCGAAGTGGGTGGCCGAACGCTTTATGCTTTGGTCGACACCGGCGCATCCAACATGTTCATGTCAACCGAGGTTGCGAAGACCTTGGGACTTCACGTGGAACCATCCGAGAAGTCGTACAAGCCGATCAATTCGGGCGACTACCATGGCGTAGGATCAACACCCGACGTGGACGTAAAGATTGGCGGATGGAAGGGCCGAATGGCGTTCGAGGTAATCCCTCTTGACGACTATGATCTCATCATTGGAATGCAGTTTTTCCATAGTGTGGGAGCCATGATCGACATGAGGACCAAGTGTATGATGATCCTCGATCAAAAGTGCCCGTCGATGATCCCCATGGTCAAAGGGGTGGTCGACACCAAGACCATTGCGTCGATCCGACGCCTCGACAAGAGCTTGAAGACCGTCATGCGCATCAACAAGCTGTCCGAGGTGAAGCCAAAGGTTGAGTTGGATCCTACTCCAACAAACGCTATGCCCATCCAAGTGCTCTTCCCCGAGATTGAGTGCGCGCCGCATGCTCCGTCCAAGCCGAAGACTGAGCTGCGTGCGTCCGGCTTCATCATCGAAGGTTGTGGTCCATCATACATGAGCGTCCGCACCAAACGAGGTCGAAACAACAAAACTCGTGCCAAAGCCCATGCTCGTGCGAAGAAAGCCGACCGCCAAGTTGAGAGCGACGAGGACGTCGCTCGACTGAGTGGGGGAGAATGTCATGGGCCTAAAGAGAGTCGACCCAAGAGGTTCATGGAGGACTACCGCGACTCACCCGTGGACCTCCTGCTCTCACTCGGATTCCCAACAAGTCTTCTCCCTAAATTGCAAGGGCGAGCAAAGATGTCATTAAGCTAGAATACAGGAGTTTGTTCCATTATATATGTTGGTAGATGGTAGCTCAATATTTATGTCGGTAGTTGAGGCGGTGTGATCTCGTCCACCAATAGAATTCTAGATCAATGGATGTAATCTGAGGCCCTCAACTATAAAAAAGGGTGTCCTCCTTCACTTGTAATCATCCACTACTTCCGCAATACAAACAAGTTTTCTTTCTAGAGCTCTTCTCTCTAGATCCTTTCTCTCTCTACGATTCGGGTAAGGCGAGCGAGTGAGCGTTACGACTGTGCAAGGCTTGGCTTAGGTGCTTCGGCGATCCAATCCAATCCTAAAGTGCCCGAGTCGCCGCGCGGTCACGATCCCTATCGATCGGCCCGTGACACATGCCTAGATGAATTCATCTAGAAAACTACCGCCATACATATGCATTGCACAGATTTGTATGATCTACACCTATAATTATTTACTATAAAACCAGTAAATTTTCCTATCAAATGCTTTATTAAATTGTTACATTTGCATTTGAAATAAAGCACCAGACAGATCCTTCCAATCGTGTACATTGCCGGAGCACCGGAGGATAAGGGTCAGTTGCCAAAGGCCTTAATGGGGGTTTAAAGGCCCATGGGGGTTTAAAGGCCCATGGGCAAATGCAGGTACTTTATGGCAATATTTTTAGAGAGATTGAGGGAGGGAGATGCAACTGCATCTCCAAAGCCCTCCAAAGCCCTCCAAAGCCCTCCAAGTCCCTTAATCCTACGAAAATCCACCTTGTATTTTTAAGTTAATTTCTCTCTCCTAGTTGGCATTTCATATTTTTTTAATCTTATTTAATTAGATTAAAAAACTAAAAAAAAAGCTAACATTTTATTTAAAAGAGAGAGAGAGAGAGAGAGAGAGAGAGAGAGAAGAGTAGGGTAGGATGCTAGTGGACGCCATCGCCGCCACCACCGCCACCCATCGCTAAAGGGGTCGGCAAGGGTGGTTGGCCCTTGCCAGCTCTAGGCGAGGCCTGATCGGCCCTAGGAGAGGGTAGGCAACCCTCACCGGCTCGGTGAGGGCCCTCGGATTTGGGTGGGTACCCAAATCTAGGTGACAGTGGCCGTTGCCTGGAGCAAGCGAGGGCCGAGGACTCTCGCTAGGCCAAAGTGAGCATTGGCATCGCCCAAATTTGGGCACCCAAGCATGAGCTTGAGCCTAGCAAGGACCGCCAGTCTTACTAGGGATTGCCGGCACCTCCAGCGATGGGCGCGGCGGCGGCATTGCCTCCATCGGCATGGCCCTACTCTCTCTCTCTCTCTCCTCTCTCTCTCTCTCTCTCTCTCTCTTCTAGTTTTGTTTTTTAAATAAAATTTTAGCTTTTTCTTAGTTTTTTAATTTGATTTAAATATGATATTAAAAATAATAATTAATAAATGCCAATTTGGAGAGATAAATTAATTTTAAATTGCCACATTAGTATTTTCTATTAAATAAATTGACGATATTAACATTAGGATTTGATTTCACCTATTTCACAAATTTTATGACTTAATTGTATTTTTTGTAAATTTTAAGACTTAATTGTACTTTCATGATAAGTTTTAGGACTCTTAATGAACTTATCCCTAACATTTTAATATTTTTTTCAAATTTCTTTATTTTTTGTTATTTTGCTTTCTTTTTGTTTCCCTTTCTTCTTACTTTTCCTTTTGCTAGCGGCCAACCATCGGCTATGGCTGGGTTGGCTGGCCTCCACCGCCACTATTGAGGACTAGCCATGAGGCCAAGGGAGAAGAAAAAAAGAGAGAAAAAATCATAAAAATATTTTTTTAATAAAATATTAAAAATTATCAACGTCGATACGGGCCATCCTACATGACACCGCCGGCGTCCACATCAATAATTTCCTATCAAAGTTGATCGAATGGACTTAAATTTAATTAGCAAAAAGTAAAATAAATTATTACTCAATTGGCAAAATTAAAAAACTTATGACTGAATTGTCAAAAGTACAATAAGTTTAGAATTTTTTGAACAATTTTCTCTAAGTCAGTGTTAGTACTCTAAGATTTACGATAATATGGTTAAACAAAATCGAATTTGAGGCAGAGCCCTTCCTAAAACTAGGGCAATGAAGGCAAAACTAGACTTTTTCGTTAAATTTCACAGAACCCACATAAAATCAGAATTTTTAAAACGACAAAAGAGAAGAACAGGCTCACACCATGCAACACTAGAAAAGCTTACCGATTACCGGAATATATCCTTTTTCCTTGAGAACGGGAAATATAGTAGCAACATAAAGATAAACCGCGCCGCCGGTCCGCAACACCAATGCATGGACCTTCAACCTCTGGGCTACACTGCACGTGAAGCTGAACAGAGAATCTGCTATCAAGCAAGCGATGGGCGCCGCATCGCCACCCTGCGATGACACCATTTCCCGCAGGCATTCCCTCAAAGGGAACTGCGCACCGGACGTCAAGGAGTGCGATGAGGCCCTGGGTACCCAGCGTGGAAGCCTCCGATTGGTCGATGCCGTCCGCGATGGATCATAAGGCGAAGTGAGGGTGGGAGGACGGATCTGGGACGTTGAAGTTGGTGTGGACGATGGTGATGGAGAAGCCTCGGGCGTGGAGTATCTGACCCAGTTGGAACATTTAATTCATGTGGCCTTGGAATGGATGAGGAAAGAGGATCAGACGGTGGTTGTTTCTTGGGTTCATTATGGACTTTGTTTCTCTGGTCGCTCGCACGTTAATGGAGGGAGGTTTTCTGGATATATATGCACATGTCTTAGGTTTTTCGTTGCGTTACATGGTCGTCACGAGTTGGGTTTATGAAACAGGTCTTGCTGATCATGCGAGACATAACATTGGATTAGAGTTGGCTCGGTCGTGGAAACTCATGAAATAAACATTAGGTGTTTTAGACTTTTAGGTGAGCATCGCGAGTTTGACTTTTAGGTGTTGTAGTTCTAGGCAAAAAACGAATCGCGTGGTCAGAAATGAATGTAACTTTTAGAGGTAAAGCCGAAAGGAGATAGAAAGGTGAATGACCATACCGATCATGTGCTTAAAATAGATTGGATCAAAGTTTATGATGTTGCCGGAGAAGCTTTCGTATCGCCGACGGTAGGACTGCGTTAATAAAGCCATAAAGACGTCCCGTCACTTCTTGGAAAGTGATGGGCACACGCTGGCCATTCATCCCGATCGCGCAATAATGGCAACAAGAATTTAAAACTTCCATAATTAATTGCCAAAAATGACCTTTAAACTGTAAAATCACAAAAACTAGAACCGATAATAAAATAATAAACAAAATCTACATTTAGCGTGACACTAAATACCAAATGAAAACGAAGTCTGCTTGAGATTTGCCCCAAAATTTGTGTTTCATTTTATATTATTACTAAAACATTTTAATATATAAAATATAACATTATCATATATTTAATTACCGTAACTCACCATGTGTAAATATTACCACTTGAGCTTGTCACTAGCACAAAATTGCTTACTCCAATCATAATCATGGACTTCTACACGGTTTTAAAATATGTTCTATTGATTTGAGAAGCAACAACTTAAACACGAGCAACATGAACTCAGAGAAATAATGTGAAATCAAAACATATATTACTCCCTACATTATAAAATTTTACTTGAATAAATATTATCTTTTGCCAAGTTTTGTCAAATTTTTTCATATTTCATTCTAGAAACTAAAATTTATAGAATATTTTGTCTCACTTCCCTATACATTTGAAGTCATAACTTGGCTTACATTAAATTCATATAATTTCTCTCAATTGAGTTTTCATTTTCCTTTTGGAAATTGTGTGTGACATTTTACAAATAAATCTTGGTTCAAGGTGTGAAATTTTAAAATTGATATGAAAGATTGGTTTTGCGTGAACCTTCGTTTCCTATAGGTGTTTAATATGGCTCTACATGATTAGATTTTGTATATTATTATTCTTTTAACGGCCTTAGTTTTTGTGGTTTATTATAAGGGGCATTCTTGGCAATTGATTTTAGAAGGTTTGTACTCTGGTTGCCGAAATCCCATGCTTGAATGTGGTCAGCAAGTCTCCGTCACTTTACCATACTGTCTTCTTTGCATGGCCCCTGCACAAAAATACAGTTTGTGTCCTATGTTTTGTGTTTACCTACATATGTATATGTTTATTCTATTTATGTATTTCACTTTAAAATAGAAAATGTACTATTTTCATCTCGCGGTTTGTTTAATAACTAACAATTCACATCATCAATTAGGTAAAATATGGATAAGTATCATTACAAGACGCAAAGTTCAAAAACGTTTTTGTAAACATTTGGAACCAATTTTCCTCACATAATAGGCCATGAGTTATTGTGTTTGTTATGCCTCTCTCTGCTCATTTTATTTTTGCCATTATACACTCTCCTTTTTGTTGTGAATTTCCATCTTTTTATCTCATCTCCCTCGTTGCACGTGATGGTATTAGTTTTTCTAATGGGTGAAATTTGGTAAGGGGCTATCGACCACGGGGACTCTTTCTGAGTATTACTGTAGAAGTTCCACGCTAATGATAGAATGTTCAATTTGAATTCTGATTGCTACTCATTTTGAGCGAATCCATAATTGCCGCCCCATCACAAAGCTATTGGTAGCATAGATGGGTCAACCAATAGTGATTATTCCAACTCTGTTGGATGCCCACTCACTCGGATTCCCGTGCTACCCTACCCCAAAACTATTGATACCCACTCACCCTATGCAGTCCCAAAAGCAATAATGTTAATATGGTTAATAAGATACTTAGTTGAGCAATACCTTTCACGATATTGTCACGGTCCGTGAATCTTCCCGTACTCGTGACACTTGTGAGTGGTGCTTGGGGTTATCTGGTGAAGAGTGTGAGGCAGAAGGGGTAGAACACAACTGGTCCATGGGAGTGGCGTCAGGACGGTTGGTGCTAGGAGTTCTAGGATAGAAGGATTACATCACTTAGGAGCTATGAAGACAGGGTAGGCCTCTCGTGCACAAACTGGTCAGGAGCTGATGCCGCTCTCCTGACGAGGCCATGGCAGGCCGAAACCAGTTGTCGTCCCTAAAGAGAACTGCTGCCTTACTCGATGGACTGGACGCCCGAGCGAAGCTGGGCGTGGTAGGATCTCGCACAAAGAATCATTCACCGTATCGTTCGTGGAACAGCTAAAGAAAGGGCTGGCACGGCGAATTCCGCTCGCTAGGCGCCCCGCAGTCGTTTCCGAGGCCAGGGAAACTCTCGGCCCGTGACAAGTGGTATCAGAGTAGGAATCCCTCCAGTAAGCAAGTGAGCAAGTCGGAGAATCGAGCTTCTCACTCTAGTGGGTCGAACTGATGAGTGCCCGGTCCGGTCCTCGCGCAGTAGAAAGTGATTGGCCAAGGCAAATGCTCGAACGCAGCCGCGCTCTCTGTTCCTTGGATGACAATGGTACTAGGACAAGTCGGTTCCTCGCCGAGCCGATAAGGAGTTCGAGAAGAACCGAACATTTGCTGAATGGGGATAACATTCCTGGATCGATCTATGAATTCGAAGAAGAGGTCTACCATCACGTTTTCAACAAGTAAAGAACCTCCATTGGTCTGCTAGGGTCAAGATGCTAATTAGGCTGGAATGGTGCTACCAAAAGATGCGGTTGGCGAAAAATGCAACACTTGCCAAAAAGCGGGGGTGACTAAAGGACCGAGCGGCTGAGATCAAAAGAGGCCAACAATGGAGCAAAACCTGTTTTGTTGGGCGAGCGTAACCGTTCGATGTGAATTCCCAAAAGTGGCACATCAATGGTTAATTTACGCAAGGAAGCGACAGAGCAGCGATCGCAACGAGGGCGTTGCGAAATGAGTGGGGGAGAATGTCACGGTCCGTGAATCCTCCCGTACTCGTGACACTTGTGAGTGGTGCTTAGGGTTATCTGGTGAAGAGTGTGAGGCAGAAGGGGTAGAACATAACTGGTCCGTGGGAGTGGCGTCAGGACGGTTGGTGCTAGGAGTTCTAGGATAGAAGGATTACATCACTTAGGAGCTCTGAAGACGGGGTAGGCCTCCTGTGCACAAACTGGTCCGGAGTTGATGCCGCTCTCCTGACGAGGCCATGGCAAGCCAAAACCAGTTGTCGTCCCTAAAGAGAACTGCTGCCTTACTCGATGGACTGGACGCCCGAGCGAAGCTGGGCGTGGTAGGATCTCGCACGAAGAATCATTCACCATATCGTTCATGGAACAGCTAAAGAAAGGGCTGGCCTAGCGAATTCCGCTCGCTAGGTGCCCGCGGATCGTTTCCGAGGCCAAGGAAACTCTCGGCCCGTGACAATATCATGTAGCATGTGATGAATAATAATCAATAATTAATGTTCAGGGGGATATAATTGATATACTGGTTATTCGAAGTGGCATTTCTATGTGGTCCATCAAGGGATCTTCCCCTCTAATTTAAATTGTTGTTATCGCGTGCATTTCTAATTTATATATAAAGTGATGTAAGCTGCAAAAATGATTTCTTAACCAACGATTGAGATTTATAGTACAATGGTTCAACTAATCTTTATTTTTTTTCTTGATAAGTATATTGAAAATCTTAAAACTTGTCACGGAAATGTAATTTAGATCTAAAACTTTCAAAAAGTGTAATGAGGTCCTAAAACTTAATACAAAAGTGCAATGGAGTCTTAAAACTTTCAAAAATGTAATTAAGTCCTAAATTTTGTTAAATTTGTCAAATCAAGTCCTCCATTGATAACACTTTTTGAAATTTTTGAAACTCAATTGCACTTTCGTAATAAGTTTTAGGATTTGATTGCACTTTTTGAAAGTTTTAAAACTTAATTACACTTTCATGACAAGTTTTAGGGTTCAATTGCCTTCTTTAAAAATTTTAGGATTCAATTGTACATTCATGACAAGTTTTAGGGCTTCTAGTGTACTTATCCCCTTTTTTTTTTTAATGGTTGCAGTAGTTCAACTGACCTGAGAACAGTTTCTAGAGACGCCACTTTAAGAGGGCACATTGCCATTGGTTGTCCTAAAGGAAGCAATTTTCCTTTGGGATTGAAGGGCCAATTCCCACACACAGATATATGGATAGATAATATATATATATATAAGTGATCCTAAAGGAAGTGATTATGAGATAAGATCGGAAGTGACTTAGTCAAATCGGGTTGAAAAAAATTGAAACTCAAGCTCGATCGAAGCAAAGTAACAATTTGAGTTGAGCTTACACACTATAGTGTTTTCTTTACAATTAAAAAGACGGAAAGATTTGGCCTTTTGTTTTGTGCGTTTATACAGAGATATTGACTGTTTATTTTTGGCATGTTTGCTAACTATGAAAAATTGTATTTGATGATGTAATATCTTTGCATGTTTATAAGATTATATAAATAATTATTCATGAAGCTCGAATTCTCTTTGAAGTCTAGATTAGCACTCCATTGTGCAGCTAATGTTTTGTATACTAGCCTAGTATTTACAAAAATAAAGAAAGAGTTTGATCCATTAACTTATATTTTCACTTTCTTTCACTAGGAAAATTACCAATTAAAACCTAAACTCTATAGAATAATTGTCCAAAAAATTCTAAAGCTAACCTTTCAATTGTGCAAATTTTGTTTAGGGTTAAATTGCACTTTATCCTTAAACCTTTTGATAATTTCTTAATGTAGTCCTTTAGGTAAATTTTGGTTGAAAATTGTTGATATGGACATTGGCTCTCCAGCCATTGGCACCAAAAAAAAAAAAAAAAGGAGAGAAAAAAAAGAAAAATTCAAAAAAATTTTAAAAACTTCTAAAAATCATCCATGTCAGTGCTAGCAATTTCACGTAAGTTATCCAAAATTCACATTAGCAATTTCTATTCGGGAGGACTACATTCGCAAATTGTCAAAAAGTTTAGTGTTATATTGGCACAATTGAAAGATAAGAACTGAATTGGCCAGCATATAATATATTTGTGACTTTTTGCACAATTTTCCCTTAAACCTATACAAATTTCAATTTAGTCCTAAATTTTCTAATTAGGTCAATGTAGTCTTAAAAATTTGCACAAAATTTCAATATAATTCCATCGGCCAACTATTGCTAGAAATCGTTGACATGGTGCAAGTAAACTGCCCACGTCAGTGTGCCATGTAAATTGGCTAGTAATGACTGGATGCCGCATTAACAAATTTCAATGACAATTGACCAAAAAGATTATATTGAACTTTTGTGCAAAGATTTAGGATTGATTGAGTTATTATGGCTACTTTCTTGTTAGTGCTTGCTGATTTCTTCTATTTTGTGCTTTTGTAACCTTGCACCACTTCCCTTATAACTTTGGCCGACTTTCGAATGCTTTCTTCAGCATATATAACTTGCTAGATATATTCTTCGATTTGTGCATGTGTGCTCACACTTGTAACTTCTCCCCTTCTACTTATTTAGAATAGAGACTGTCGCGACCTCTTTTTTTCAGCGCCCGACTTGGGTACGAGCGCCTAAGGAGGCTAATGGCTCGGCTGAATTTGGTTAAGCCCGGACTCTCCCAAGTCCACCAATTCATGACTTAATAGTTCAAGTTTTTTAAACTTGTAAATCAAATTTTAAATTGGAGTCGCCACTAATCGATTTAGGGTGGGTTGATTAGAAACCCAAGTAAAGTATCGGAAGAAATACTCACTCCTGCGCAACTAGAGAAATTAGGATCGGGGACTTGATTACACTAGTTAATCACTAATACCTTTTGGTACCTAATCTTGTTTAAACCCTGAGATTTTTTGGATGTTCGAGGGATTTTCCATGCATTTTTGGGAGGAAAAATATTTTTTGAGTCATTTTCTAATTTTTTGAACACAAAAAGGATTTTTTGGAATTTTTTTTTGGAAAAATACAAGTCTTTTTGGCTTTTTCTGAATTTTTTTTTTTGCTTTTTCATGAATTTTTGGCCTTTTTTGGATTTTTGACATTTTTTGGAAAATATGAATTTTTTTATTTTTTGATTTTTCAGAAAATAAAATATTTTTTAATATTTTTTTAATTTTTCGGAAAATAAATTATTTTTTATTTTTCTCGATTTTTTGGAAAATAAAACATTTTTTAACATTTTTTAAATATTTTTTTAAAATAAAACATTTTTTGATTTGAGGCGTCAGCATTTACCCTCTTTGAAGGTGAGCTCGCAGAGGTTGCATTCAAAGATAAATCGACGCCTAAATTTTATCCACACGTGCATAGCAAATTATATTTTATTTAGGACCTATTACTCTATGCGGAAAAGAGCAATATAACTTTACACATACTAAGACAGATAAGAAGATACATGTAGTTACTTACCGGGAGCAAGTGAGATAGGGTGTGAACCCCGAGTTTTAGCAAGTATCAAGGCGTCATCTTACCTAGTGACATGAGGAGATTGCTTTTCTAGGGCTCGAACCTTTCTTCGATCGCCTGTTAAAACAATTAATGATTTGTCTAGGACCCGAACCTTTCTTCGGTCGCCTTGACGGGAAATACACCGACCTTTCTCAAGGCATCTCATTTGTGGGTGCCTGATTTGTATCAATGACACCCATTGGTACCCGACTTTCTCGGGAGATGCGCCGATCTTTCTCAGGGCATTTGTTTTGTGGGGGTGTTTGACCTCTTGGATATTTGCAAAGGTGTCCCACCTCTTGGCAATTGGGAAATATCGATGGCGTATCTGGGTATTCGTGAAGGTCTCTCACTTCCTGGTAATTGGGAATATCGAGGGCGTACTTGAGATATTCGTGAAGGTCTCTCACCTGGATGATCAACGGGTTTAAAGAAACAAAATGCAGGTTCAAGTGGGTTATGCAAAAGATATAAGTATGTAGGATAGAAAAAGAAATGCTCTTCGTCATCCTAAGGCAAATAAATTACCATATGAATTCAATGTAATAGCACGACTTGAAAATTGATGCAAGTGAGCATGAAAAATTTCAATCCATTTTCTTCACTTAAATTACCCTCAAGTTGCCCCAAGTGGGAATAATCGAAAAGCGTATAAGGCTCAAAGTGGATTAGCAATGGATCTTTGCTGTTTGGGATAGAAATGAATTGCCTCCTCATCATTTCGGTCATCGTACCTTTGGAGGAACTCTTTACCTCATAGATATGGAACTTCCTACATTCATCTCACAAGTGTATCAAGTAAGGGGAGTGTGTAGGATAGGGCTTGCCTTTTCATCATCCCGATACGTCTCATTCAGCATTCTTAAACATTGATGTCACTCCATTAAGTTGTCTATCTTGATAAATCTCACATGAAATTGGTAGAGCTAAATCAATATGAAAATTCTCTTTTCAAGAGTGCGCAACTTTAAACATGAAAACTTTGGCGTCAAAGCAAACAATTTATCGTACTCAAAACATGGTTTTAAGCACTCATTCGAGGGGGAATAAACTCACAAAAGAATTGCCTTAGCAATGGATGTCCTCGGATCGTCTCTATCCATCAAAAGTGGAGATCCTCTTTTGTCCCTGCACAAGAGAACGTGCATGAATAGGATACTACGCAACATCAGAGTAAATTCAAATAGCACAACCATTTTGGCTCGGATCGAGATTTTGTCTCAGTCATGTCACTACTAGAATCTGTAGTACCCCAATTCTTCATACAAATTGTAATGAGATGTGTCACACATCACACTTTGGAATCTAGATGATCTCCTTTTGACTTGCCCTCGGTTTCTTATTGATGTGCAAGGAAATCTCTTGGGACAAGTAAGAGGATAAGTAGTGCTTAATGTCTTCTTTACTCTTGGGAGATGTCATCAAGATCAGCTAGGAAATGATCCCTTGCCCCCATGCCTATTTTTCTTTGGATGTATGTTCCCAAATCAATAGGGCCCTGATCACTGGAAATTGGCCAGTTATTTTCAAACGCCTCTGTTTGTTATGCTCACGAAACATGAAGTAAATGAGTTAGAAAAACAAACAAGGTAATCTAATGCATGTTTTTGGAAATGGCTTAAAAAATGATTTTTTTCTTTTTGAGGAATATTTTGGGCTGGTACGCCCCATGAAGAAGCCCGAGTCCTCGGAATTTCTCCATGGATGATATTTTCTTTTCATTGTTGGACATCGTCACCATTTGGTTTAACGCATACCCCATCATGTCCTCAAAACAAAACTTGTAATTTTATTGACATTCATCAATCAAATTACATTTATTGGAATGAAAAATGTTATATTCAAGCACTAAAGCAAAACAGGAGAATTTTTACCAATCTCTAAAAAGCAATAAAAATTCCCACGAGGGGAAGGTGCAACTAAACATGCCCCTAATTGAATAAGGAAGCGAACTACTTAGGATCATGAATCATGTGTGCCTGAGTTCTTCACCTCCTTGATCTTGTGATGCAAATCCTCTAGGTCAGAGATTATTCCTTCTAGATATATCACTAGTCTCTTCATAGTGGCATCAAATTCAGTCACCTCAGGAAAATAGGACGGTTCAAAAGTTCTCTTGGCTCTCTTCTTCGAGTCGTAGTTTCTCACTGAAGATAGAGTACCTATGTCATCACACCCCTTTTGCTTGATGAGACAAGCCACAGTAGCGGACAATTCATCGACTTGACTTTGGAGGTACACAATTCGTTTGTTTATATTGACAATGATATGGTCCAGCACCTCATTTTGATCCGCCATTTTAACTCTCGGCTGTGTACGGATGGGTGAGCGAGATCGTTCCATAATCACCTAAAGGAAATAAACGGGAACGTGTAAGCATGAGGTGTAAATGGAGAGTCAATCCATGACAATGATCTAATCGATTTTTTTTTCATTTTTTTATTTATTCATGAAAAGTCTATACAAGAAGGGAATTTCCTAAAAAAAATGGATATCCTAGTAAAACCAAATTTTCTAGACATGACGTAAAAAGAAATTCTCCAAAGTTTTTTTTTTTTTTTTTTTTCTTTAATGCATCATTCCCTAGCAATTTTTCATTTTATTTCCAATTGACAAATGAATCAAATCAATGATTGACCTAGATTGTCATGGACCGACCCAATAATACGACAAAATAAATTGCATAGTATAGGGATAGAAGACTTACTTCACCAAAGAAAATCAATGGCAATCACATAGACATGCGCGTGAGATGTGAGGTTCGATTTCTAACTAGAAAGGCTAAGCAAGGTGGAGTTAAAAGGGTGGGATGACTTAGTTGCAGCCTCACATACTAAGTCAAGTCCTCATGACTCCAGCTTAGTTAAGAATGTCACTGTCTACGACGCAACCTCGCGGCGAGGTAAACATTCTTAACACCAAGAAAAACTTTCGGGATTGAGTTGGGCAACCTCTACTACGCGGCCCGCGGTCGAAGTCGTATCCAACTCAATACGGATATTCATGAAGGTCTCTCATCTCCTGGTAAAGTGAATATCGAGGACGTGCCCCGCATATTCATGAAGGTCTCCCACCTCCTGGTAGTTGGGAATATCGAGGACGTGCCCCGCATATTCGTAAAGGTCTCTCACCTCCTGGTAATTGGGAATATCGAGGACGCACGAGATATTCGTGAAGGTCTCTCACCTCCTGGTAATTGGGAATATCGAGGACATACCTGAGATATTCGTGAAGGTCTCTCACCTCCTGGTAGTTGGGAATATCGAGGGCGTGCCCCGCATATTCGTGAAGGTCTCTCACCTCCTGGTAATTGGGAATATCGAGGACGTACCTGAGATATTCGTAAAGGTCTCTCACCTCCTAGTAGTTGGGAATATCAAGGACGTACCTGAGATATTCGCGAAGGTCTCTCACCTCCTGGTAATTGGGAATATCGAGGGCGTGCCCTGCATATTCGTGAAGGTCTCTCACCTCCTAGTAGTTGGGAATATCGAGGACGTACCTGAGATATTCGTGAAGGTCTCTCACCTCCTGGTAATTGGAAATATCGAGAACGTACCTGAGATATTCGTGAAGGTCTCTCACCTCCTAGTAATTGGGAATATCGAGGACATACCTGAGATATTCGTAAAGGTCTCTCACCTCCTAGTAGTTGGGAATATCGAGGACGTACCTGAGATATTCGTGAAGGTCTCTCACCTCCTGGTAGTTGGGAATATTGAAGGCATACCTGAGATATTCGTGAAGGTCTCTCACCTCCTGGTAATTGGGAATATCGAGGACAAACCTGAGATATTCGTGAAGGTCTCTCATCTCCTGGTAGTTGGGAATATCGAGGGCGTGCCCCGCATATTCGTGAAGGTCTCTCACCTCCTGGTAATTGGGAATATCGAGGACATACCTGAGATATTTGTGAAGGTGTCCCACCTCCTAGCAATTGGGAATATCGAGGACGTACTTAAGATATTCGTCAAGGTCTCTCATCTCCTGGTAATTGGGAATATTAAGGACATACCTGAGATATTCGTGAAGGTCTCTCACCTCCTGGTAGTTGGGAATATCGAGGACGTACCTGAGATATTCGTGAAGGTCTCTCACCTCCTAGTAGTTGGGAATATCAAGGGCATGCCCCGCATATTCGTGAAGGTTTCTCACATCCTGGTATTATGAACTTGAATGTGGTATGAGGCTAACTTGGATTGCCGCAGGCACTTAAAGGGGTGGAACACCTAGATAGTCATAGGTGTACGAAGTACTGGAATACTTGGATGAACACAAGTATTTAATGATATGATCTGGAACCACTCAGGCTGGTCCAAGTGTTAGAAAACATACCTGGACGGTGGTGCCAAGCAAAGCAATGCAATGCTTAAATAACTGCTATATTATTTTGGGATAACTCGGGCAGGTTGAGTGTCATGAAAAGGAAGTACCTGGACAATGGTGGGTGGTACTCAAAGACAAGAGAAATACCTAGACAGCAGCAGGTATTTAACGATAAAGGGATACTTGATCAGTCACAAGTATCAATACTCTAGGGACAACTCGAACAGGTCGAGTGTCAGGAAGAGGGGGTATCCGAACGGTGGCTGGTACTCAAAGACAAGAGGATACTTGGACAGTCACGAGCATCCAAACTTTAAAGACAACTCTAATAGGTCGAGTGTCAAGAAGAGAGTACCTGGACAGTGGTAGGTGCTTTAAGGCAAATGGGGATAGAGATATGCTTGCTTGGCAATATCTCTGATCTCTGAGAGTATGTCTGCTATTTGTACAATATGCACACATGATTGTATACACTATAAATTCATAAATTCAAATGTGATTTATGCATGACAATCTTGTCAATTTTGTATCATTCGAATTCCACTGGGGAAGATTTTGAAAGACAACATTTATTCGGAATATAGATGCTTTGAGCATGCCAGATGAGGGACTTTCAGTCTGAAAGGACTTTTCACTCACTTTCATGGAGAAGGCTATCTTGACCATTGATGCAGGATTTATAAGGACTACACTATCTCACTGTCATCATGTCAACAGGGGTCCGAGTATTCTTGCAAACGGTATGACTTTACCAATGTGAGAGGTCTTTGTTGAAACTGTGATGAAATCTTGGTTAATCGCTCATCAAAAGGGACCATCAAGGTCGAAGCTGATGGGCAAAAATACTGCACAATCATCTCCGCGTTTACAAGTCAAGAACCCTGCGAAAAGAGATAGAGTAATCTTGCTTGTACTTCTTCGAGCGATGCTTATATACACATGAAATCTTACGTTAATTGAAGTGCCCCTAGTCTGAAGAGACTTTTACAATGGGAATGTAGACTTAGCTCACATGTAAGAGGGTGAGAGTTCGTGACTATCTCGGCGTTTGTCACTGGTCTTTCTTCTCACTGTTAGATAGAGGTTCTATCAATTGAACCACAACAACAACTTTTTCTTGGTTGTATTTTTGACTATGGGGCATTGGCCTTACTTTTACCAGGCACGCTGCTTTTTTATGCCCCTATTTTATTCAAATTCTTCATTCATGGGCATTGACCTTGCTTTTACTATGTACACTGCTTTTTTATGCCCTAGTTTTTGGTTCTTGTTGCTTGAGGAACTGATCTTGACAAGTTCAAGAAAATGCCTTTGTTAGACTATGGAGTCTTCATCTTTTGTTGGCACTTTTGATTATGCTGCTCAAACGACAGTGGCTTCTGCTTTGCCTCCATGTGAGGGTGAATTTACAGACTCAATTGAGTTGTACAATGGATACAAGTGCGTAAATAAAGAATTGCTCTTCACGACTCTAAGGCACTTAAATAACGCGAGTGTTCATATGCAATAAAGACACTCAAAGATTGATGCAAGTGCAAGCAAGAAAATTTCTATCTCTCTTCTCACCTTGTGATGTTGATTTGCTTTCGACTTGCCCCAGTGTGGGGTGGTTCTTTATCGGGAGTATAGCAGAAATTTGTCAGTGTATGGGGCTCAAAGTGAGCGATGAAATGCCTCTCACTGCTTTGATTATTGTACTATTTGCGAGAGAACTCTTTATCCTGTAGTCATGGAATTTTCTGCACTCATCTCACGAGGGTATAGATGGGGGTATGTGTGTAGGATATGGCTTGCCTATCATCATTCTGACGTGCCTCATCCAACATGCTCAATCAATCTTGTATTCTTCAATCAACTGTCTATTCTAATAATTCTCAATGGAATCAGTGATTTAGACAGACAAAATCATCATGCAGAATTCACTTAGAAAAAGACATGCAGCATTTCAAATGAATGGTTTTGACTCAAAAAAGACACTATTAACAACTTTAGGGGCTAACATAATGGTGTTTCCAAATATGTTAGATTTTGAACATCAAAAGGGTTATTCGCAAATGGGTGTCGATGGTTGTCCCTATTGATTAGGGATATGACACGTGAATGATCAGCCAATGATTGGGAATCTGATCGGGCATCTCTATTTTTGCCCCTACAGAAGAGAAGATGTACAAGTAGATCAATTAGTTTGGCCAAAATCAAATGTGAGTTGAGGCCTAAAGATTTTCTGTCATTTGTTTTGGTGATTACTTAGAACGTCATTTCACTTAGGAGAGCTTATCAGAGTTTGACATGTCTTTCCTTGATTTGTTATCCGCATTTTTTACGGTCAAGTGATCCTGCAATAAATAAAAGGGATCATGTTAGTCAGAAGCTCTTTCAAGAGTCGAGTAACTTGGAAGCGATACAACATTACCCTTCACTGGATTGGATGGACCTGAAATGCAAGTGGGACACGAAGTCCTATGTCTTTTGCTTCGTTAGGTCAATTATTGGCTCCTGGATGACACATCATTTTACACGAAATCAGGTGAATTCGATGCAGGTCATTTCTGTATACTAGCTTGGCTAGTATTGATTTGTCAAATCTAACCATTGAGTTTGGCTTTTGAATTCCGATGCATCCTGTCAATAGGGAAAATATGTCAAAACCGGGTTTGAGTAGTGAGAGTATTGGAAACGATACCAAATTACTCTTCTCCAAAGTTTGTATTTGCTAACTCCTAGGGATATTTGAATATTAATGACAGCCTTTTTGTCTCAGCACAGTTCAATGTTTCCTTCAATTGGCCTTCCTCATTTGTGATCATGTATGCATGATTGCTGGTCGTTGATTCATCTTCAACGCCTTCCTTTTGTGGAATTTCTCCTTCTGTCTTTAACTATAGCATCATTGGGCAAAAGTCATGTACCTCAAGCTTCTATGGAATCGAGATAAAAAATCTCAAGCTTTACGATGGCAATTACTCCTTGGAAGAATATGCGTCTGGAGTGAAGCTTCTAGATTCCAAAGTCATTGTCCAGGGTGTGGGGCTATAGACAGCCTTGACTATCTAGGTTTTCTCCTTGTTGACAGTAATCACCTTAAAGGAAGAGAAGGAACTTCTTCCTTATGCTTATGGGCTCGTCGAAGTTGAAACTGTAACATCTAGCTGTTTGGGCGCGTCGTGCGACAAAAT
The DNA here is from genome assembly GCA_017140615.1 of Eucalyptus cladocalyx. Taxonomy (NCBI): domain Eukaryota; kingdom Viridiplantae; phylum Streptophyta; class Magnoliopsida; order Myrtales; family Myrtaceae; genus Eucalyptus; species Eucalyptus cladocalyx. The sequence goes on from CM029519.1 coordinate 10,663,302, forward strand.
AGTCCTTTGGCTAAGGATGGAGCTGGGCAGGAGTGATGCATGTCATGGATGCTTTGATTTCAACTGTATGCCTGTACCTATTACGTCTCACATTTGGTATCATGATGTGCCAACTTTAAATGCCTCATGGTCACACTAAGTCAAAGGAGATGATATTCTGAGACATGAAGTAAGTGAGTCAGGAAGACAAACGTGCTTAAAATTATCATCTTGTCTTGATAAAAACTTTTGGATGATGAAACATTTTTTGTTTTCAAAAGTATATATCATTAAGGGAAAGAAAGCATGAGGAAGCCCAGCCCTCAGTATTCTCCTTAGATGATATTTTTTTTTTCATGGTTGGATAGCATCACTAGGCCAGTTTGGGATACCGCCTCATGCTCTCGATATATTTTCAACTTTATTTAATAGGTGGATTTACATTTTGGAAGAGTGATTTCAAAAGTTAGTTCCTCAAGTGGAACTGATGTTGAAAATAAAAACAAGCTAGACTTAAGAAAGATGTACAAGTTCCCACGTAGGGGAATATGAAAGGAAAATTAAAAGGGTTCTACTTGAGCGGGCCTACACCCATTTCCCCTTACGGTCATTCATTGATGGTGTCCATGAAAAGGTCTCCAAACATGGTGGTCATATCATCTGGCCCTTCTTTCTCTATTGCTAAGGGTGGCACTTTATTGCCTGAATAATACCCGGCCTTCACCAGCCCTTGATGAATGTCAGCAGTATGTGCTTCGACATTTCTGCTCTGACTGTCTTTGAATACCGCATTTACTTTGTCGGTGTGATCAGGGAGCGAATTGCTCTGGAATGAGAAAGCTTTAGTGTCTAACAGGTTCTGGATTCGACTCTTGAGGGCGAAGCACTCATCAGTCGAATGCCCCACTTCTTCCATGTGATAGTCGCATATCTTTGACGGGTCATAGTTGGAAAAACTTTCAGCGTTGGGTCGCTTTGACTCAATCGAAAGGAGGTTCTTCTTCCGGAGTATTGCCAATACTTGTGACGAAGATCCAGGAAGAGGAGTAAATTGTCTCTTGTTACTGTAACGCTGGGATGGCTGACGGCTAGTGGTCTGTTGCTGTCTTGCACTTGTCTGAATTGTTGGAGAATGATTGTAGGTCGCATTGACATCTACCAGGGGTTCTTTATCTTTCTTCATGCTGAACCTACTCGTGGATGCAGGTTCAGTGAACCAACCATCCCTCAACCCTATCTCGATTTGCTCTCCTACTGGAATGAGATGATTAAATGATTCGGCGATCGTGGTTACCATTCAATTGCGGTACTTGTAAGGGAGGGTTTTGATAAACATTTTTCTCAACTCAAAATCGGTTGGTTCAGGACTGATTTGGGCGGCCAGATTCCTCCATCGGATAGTATATTCTTTGAATGATTCATGCTTTTTTCTTTTCGGTTCGCTCAAGGTCCTCACGAGAAGGGGTAATGTCAATTATGAACTTATACTGCTTGAGGAAGGCCTCGCTTGCTTCACTCCATGTTTCGATGAGGTTTATGTTTTTCTTGATGTACCACCTCAAGGCGGGACCTACCGGGCTTGACTGGAACAACTGGATCATTAAAGGCATATTACTAACGTACTGGGTCATTTGAACCAAGTACATTTGCAAGTGAGCCCTTGGGCAAGTCGTGCCATCGTACTTCTCAAATTCAGGCATCTTAAACTTTTTGGGCATTTTGACTTTGGAGTAGATGGAGAGGTCTGTTGGAGTAGGATCCTGTAGGCCCTGCAGTTGTTTCAGCTTCTCCTCAAGCTTTTTGAGGCGTTTGTCATGCTCAGTTTTAGACAAACTATTTGGCCTAGCTTTCTCGATCATGGTTGGGTGCGGATCATCCTCCAATTCGGGCATGTTATCGTCGGTATCTCCACCTTGATCACCCCTAGTAGATGATTGTGGCAACAATACCTCGATTGAGGCCGGGGCGGGAGTGAGTTTGCCCTAGATGGAGTCTATCTGCTTTGAAAGTTGTTGAAGTACGTTGAAGACTTCCTTCATTTCACTTTCCATGACCGTAATACAGCTTGGTACATTTTCTTCAGCCATTCTTGCTCTTGCTTTTGAGCGAGTCGGATTGGTGAACGTTGACGTTCCGTGATTACTGTCCATGAATAAACAAGCATGTGTGAAGACAAGGCGTAGATAGAGAGTTAGTCCATGATGACGACCTAATCCTTCTATTTTTGTTTATTCATGAAAAGGTAGAGGATTTCCTAAACATGGATTGAAAAAGGGCACGTGACATGTTAACATGAGCTAAAAAGATATTTAATTTGAAAGGTGAAGAAAGCATGAATTGCAACAAATTTTGAAAAAGATTTCTATCCCTTTTTGAGGCAAATGAAAATGCTTGCGAAAAAGAACTTTTTAATATGCTTGAGAATAAAAACATTAACTGAAAGTAATTTCTTTTGAAAAAGTTTTTTTTTTTTTTTTTTTTTTTTTTTTTTTTAAGTTTATGACAATTACTTCCAAATTTAATTGACCGCGGTATTAAATCCTAGACTAATCATAGACCACTCAATATATGCATGACGGTAAGTAAATTGCAAAGTACACAAAGAAAAACTTACATCACGCGAGAAAATTGATGACAATCACATAGACATGCGCATGATATGTGCGGCTCGATTTCTAACTGAGAAGGTTTGGTGAGATTAAAAGGATATCCGCCCGTCGCAGTCTCACGTTAGTAGCATACCCTCCTAACCTTAGCTAAGAAATTCGGGGAAAAGAAAGGCAACCTCTACATCGCAGTCTCGCGTTCGATGTCGTATCTTTCTTAACACCATCCTAGAAATCCTATGGCGGCCCAGGTCCGGCGGCCCAGGTCCGGCGGCCAGGTTGTGTGTGCCATGTGTAGTGTCTAAAACAGTAAAGCATACATAACAGTTTATAATCACAAGATAATATATTTTAAACAAAATTAAAATAAATTTCTAAACTACTGACCTGCATAAAGAAAAAAAAATAATAAGTCAGTAAAGAATTTAAACAAGACAAAAATGGCCTAAGTCCTCAAAGTCCCCAGCGGAGTCGCCAAGCTGTCACGACCTCTTTTTTTCGGGCGCCCGCGATCGAGTACGAGCGCCTAAGGAGGCTAATGGCTCGGCTGAATTTGGTTAAGCCCGGACTCTCCCAAGTCCACCAATTCATGACTTAATGGTTCAAGTTTTTTAGCTTGTAAATCAAATTTTAAATTAGAGTCGCCACTAATCGATTTTGGGTGGGTTGATTAGAAACCCAAGTGAAGTATCGGGAGAAATACTCACTCATGCAAAACCAGAGAAATTAGGATTTGGGACTTGATTACACTAGTTAATCACTAATACCCTTTCGGTACCTAATCTTGTTTAAACCCGAGATTTTTTGGATGTTCGAGAGATTTTCCATGCATTTTTGGGAGGAAAAATATTTTTTTAGTCATTTTCTAATTTTTTTGAACACAAAATGGATTTTTTGGGAATTTTTTTGGAAAAATACAAGTCTTTTTGGCTTTTTCTGAATTTTTTTTTTTTTTTTCATGAATTTTTGGCCTTTTTTGGATTTTTGACATTTTTTGGAAAATATGAAATTTTTTTGATTTTTTTATTTTTCGGAAAATAAAATATTTTTTAATATTTTTTTAATATTTTGGGAAAATAAATTATTTTTTATTTTTCTCGATTTTTTGGAAAATAAAACATTTTTTTAACATTTTTTAAATATTTTTTGAAAATAAAACATTTTTTGATTTTTTTGATTTTTTGAAATAAAATTTTATTTTTTTTTTATTTATTTATTTAAAATATTATTTTATATTAAAATAATATAAAAAACTGACCCGGTCGGATCCGCGGGTTGGGTCCGACCCGGCCAACGATTCGAATGAGGGGACGGGCCGCGTTGCGGGCTTGACTCGAGATTTTTTTTTTTTTTTCTTTTTTTTTTAAAAAAATTATTTATTTAATGGAAACGGCGTCGTGGCCGGGCGTTTGGGGGCGCCGGCCCGACCCAACAGCCCAATCGTGACCCGACTCTCACCGCCCTCGAAATCGTGGAACCCTATCCGTTCATGGCCCGGGTCCGATCCGATGACCCGAGGCCACAAATCGGAAAATCGGGAACCCTAGGGTTCCCGATTCGCTGCGCCGAGGGAGGGGGACGAGGCATCCAGGCGGCAGCAGCGATGACGGCAACGGCGTAGAGGATGGCGACGGTTAGGTCTTGAGAAGGGGAAGCAACAACGGGGATGGCGTGAGTAGAGCTCATCATCACCTGTCCTCGGCGTCGACACGGTGCGGCGGTGTGGCTTGAAGCGAAGGCATCGAGAGCTGATCTTGCAGACGCTTCCCCCCTTTCTGGATCTGGTGCCCAAACGATCCTTCCTCTTCTTTGGCTTCCTCTTCTCCAGATCTGACCTTCTCCGCTTCACAACCCAACCCTCTCCCTCGGATCTAAATTCGTTCAACCTCCTCACGCTCAGATCTGGGCTCGCAAGCGCTCGGGCCTCCCTTGAAGTCTCTCGGGGGAAGCTTGCGATGCTCGCTCGCTTTCGATCGCTCTCTCCCTCTCCCTCGGGCTCGCCCTTCGAGCTCCCCAAAGTCTCTCGGGGACCCCTCTGAGCTTACCCCACCTCAGCCGGCCTTGCACTCGAGCTCCCCAAAGTCTCTCAGGGGATCTCGAGCTCCGGTGGCCTCTCTCCGATCTCTGTGTTCCTCCCTTCCTCGTCAACGGTGGATGGCCTATTTATAGGCCGAGGGGTGGCCGGTCGATGGAGCTCGACCGTCGGTTGCCATGGCCTTTGCCGGCCGAACCGGCGTCCCATCCGACGCCAGCTGCCCCCCTGCTCCACGTGCGATCGCCGTCCGTCCACCCCCTTCCCCTCCGTCGCGCCCTCTGCGCGTGCACTACAGAGGCGCGAGGAAGAAGAAGACGCGGTGGGGCCGGGCTTGGCGGAAATGGGCCGAGAGCCCATGGAGGGGCTGCTCCTCTTTCTTTTTGTTTTTTTATTTTGCTTTGCTTTTGTTGCTTTTTTTTTATTTGTTTATTATACCGAAAAAAGACGAGATAAAAACTTAAATAAGATAAAATAAACTTAATTAAAATTTGAGGCGTCAACAGAGACTAACATATATTGCTAGTCACAGGCCTCAGTTTATCCCTGAAGGACCAACGCATTGTGATCTCACTAGGGACGATTCGCCTCGAAGCTCTCCTTGCCATTCAGTATAAGAGGAAGTTACTGAGGAAGCCACTCCTATTTCGGTAAGAAGGCCTGAGGTACTTCTTAAGCATTATAATTTTTTGAAAATGAGAGGAAGTCCCATGGATTTCATAAGTTCTTTTCTGAATGAAAATGGTTACGGAAATGAAAGCATGTTTTTGAAAGCCATGGAGAAGTTAGAACTGGTAGAGGTTGGAAAAGCCAAAAAGGAATTTTCGAACTTTCCTAGTGATCCTCGCTTTGGGATGGAGGGTTAGACCGAGAACAAAAATGAAGATGATGAGAGGGTTTTCAAAAATTTTCAACCAAAAATGGGTGTTGCTGCTGAAATCATCGGAGAAAAGATGAAGTTGTTTCGTTCAAAAGATCACAAAAAAGTTTTCCCTCAAATGCTGAATAGAGTGGTCATCAACCCTTGCATCATGGATTTTTACTTTCTGGATTTTGTCAATGTGAACTTGAGAGAAAAGTTTGCCAAACTTCAGATGGAGAAGTTCTGTGTGGAGACATCAGGCTTACCCCAAATTGACAACATACTTTTATTCAACCTGTCTGTCTTGGATCCCACTCATATGCAATTTACTACGTATGATAAAGTGTTTGATGTTGATGTTAATCTATTGGATGACATTCTGGGGATAGAGAGGAGTGGATTCATGTCTATTAATGTGTTTAATGAGCAGGTCACTAAGTTTCTGGTAAGGGACATGGTTCCTAGGGGGAACATCACTTACTCTCGGATGGTTGCTTCCAATATCATATTACATAAGATAGTCATCAACTACATCTGAACCAAGGCTGCTTCAAAGACTAATGTTTCCAGATTCAAAACAAAGATGATGTGGGCCATTTGCAATGGTGTTGCCTTCTCACTCCCTCACACAATTCTACTCCACATGTACAAACCTGTTATGAAAGGGAAAGGACAACTACCATACACGGCATTGGTAACCAGACTCTTTAGACACTTTTAGATTCAACCGCCATCCTAGCTTCGCTCTAGAACCATTGATCCCATGCAAATTGGATTGAAAATGATTTCAAAGATGCGATTGAAGGATCTTTCTGGAGCCCTAACTCCTCTGAAGAAGGAATTTGTTAGCAAAGTCAAGTCAGGATTTGCTGCTAAAAAGAAACACAAAGGGAAAAGCGTTGTCTCGAAAACACCAAAAAGGAAACGTCATATTTTTCTCCAGGATGAAAAAGATGAAGATGATGATGACAAGACCATATCTGCTATTACCTTGCGTGATCTTCAAGGTTTAGTTGATTCTAAGGAAGAAGAAGAGGATGAAAGCGAGAAAGAACCAGATGAAGAGAGTGATGGTGAAGAAACTGAAGTGAAAGAAAGTGAGGATGATGACTCAAAAGGAGATGCCAATGTGAACACAGAACAGAAGGAGACTGACAAGGAAGGCGAAGATACAAGAGATATTGATGCCCAGGATGTTGAGGAGACGGGAACTGGAGGACAAACTCGTGCTAGCAAAGGAAGGGTTCAGGAATGAGAAGTTACTTCTCATACTGAAGCTACTAAGATAGGGGGAGTAGGTGAAAAAACTCCTCTTACTAAATCAACTACTAGTGATGGCATCAGTCGATCTCCTCCAGATGCTAAAAACATTTTTGCATCTCATTTCTTGAAGTCTCGCCTGAAGGTCATCACAAAGAAGCAAATGTTCAGGGGAAGCAACGAATTTTACACATTCAAGTTGATGTTCCTTCATCTCTAGATACTCCACTAGTACAATTCGTTGAAGTAAGTGCCCAAACAAAACCATAATCAAACTATCCTCGGATAGTAGAACTTCTCTTAAAGATTAAGGCACAACAATATGCAATGGACAGCGCTTACAAATTGTATTCAAGAGAGAAAAATACAAGAAAAGTGACTGATTGAGTGAAAAATAAATCATTCACTAAGTGTTCATACTCAAACCATTGTATTTCTCTATTGATACCTTAGTGATTTTAACCAAAAGACTATTAGCGTGGTAGAGTAGATGTAGGCTTGATTTAAATCGAACCATTATAAATCTTGTGTTCAATTTTTTCTTCCCCTAACTCTTTTGATTTGTTCGTCACAATCTTTTTCTGAACTCTTCGAATTTCCAAACCATCTTTAATTGAGTCTGAACTTACTTCAAAAGTCTGGTGTCACTTTTAGTCAGACTTTACTTGTGAAATAACTTATTATGTATTTATTTGCTTAATTTGGTTTTATACTTATTCACCCCTCCTCTAGGTGGTAATACTAGCATTTTCAACTGTTGCGTCGTCAGCATGCCCGATCGCAAAAATAATACTTCGGATCCATCCGATGCGAAGAAGAGGACGACCACGCAAAACAAGGAACGTCCAGGAGGAATTCAAATCAGATAAAAACGGGAATTCTCCCGATATGCGGGCAACGGAAAAGCCCACGAGTCAGATGGACCGACCCGAGGTGGTCCTGAAGATCCCGTCCTGGTCACATGGCTGAGCATCGCCACGATCGTGTCGATTTCGTAATTTTTCTTATCTTATCATGCATGGAATACTTGAATAATGCGTCCCACGGGCAATTTGAATAGATTCACCTCCCCCCTCCAAAAGCAATCCCCGTAATTATTCCACTCCTAAAAAAGTCAATTGGCCGTCGCCTTTTTGCAATCTCAAACGGCTTCTCATCAGCATGCCCTCCTTCCTCTGTTTTTTCTTTCTGTTTCTTTTCTTTTGTTTTTGAATACCAAGTCGTCAACCACTCCACCACGTTAGCCGTTGCGAGACTTTTTCGCGTGGACCCTTTTCCTCTTTTCGGAAGTTCCGATTGGTGCTGTATTCCTATTGCTTGCAAAGTTGTTGGGAGCTACCTTTCGTTTTCAATTAGTATCCTGCTCAAGGAGTCCTTGAATTTCTCGGCATCTGATCACATATTTTATCATAATACACCATTAAAGTAAAATGGCGATACGATCATCGGTTACTCCTATCCCCATATTTTTAAATATATTTGACTCTATCCAATTCAAAATGAAAAACCCATCACCACAATAGGAATAAACAAGAGACAATTCATCTCATGCGGCTTATATAAGTCCTAACGGTTCATATTGAGTCTAGTGGATATTGGGTTTCTCAATATTTTATCAAAAATTGAAAATTTGATCACTTGATGGAATTCATTACACTTTCTAACAAAGAAAATTCTTGATTACTCCGTAGAAAAGGTTTAGCAATTCACTATACTTCATAGAAAAAGTGATGTGTTTATAAAGTATTATGACATCAAAGATGATATTTTTTTAGAGAAAAGACCACCAAAATCCCCGAACTTTGCCCCAAGTGACACATTTACCCCAAACTTTTCAAACCGTGACACATTTACCCCATCAAGGGCATTTTTGTCTTTTTTTCTATATTTCCTTTTTTTTTTCTTTTTTTTTTCTTCTTCCCTCCGCCGGCCATGGTGGAGCCAACGGAGGGAAGCCGGCGTTCAGTGAGGGCTGCCCTCACCGGCATCGAGCGAGGGTCGCCCTCACCTAGGCTGGCTAGGGTCACCCTTGCCGGCGTCATGCGAGGGCGGTCCTCGGCTGGGTCATGCGTCAAGCAAGGGCACCCCACACCCAATCTGGCGCAAGCAGCCCTCACCCGTCGCCAGCAAGGGCCTGGCAAGGGATGCCCTTGCCGAACTCAAGTGAGGGCCTCCCTCACCAAATTTGGGTGAGGGCGCGAGGGAGGCCCTCACCCGCCCGGCCCGAGGGTCGCCCTTGCCTGACGCCGGCGAGGGCGGCCCTAGCCAGCCCGGCGAGGGTGACCCTCACCCGACGCTAGCAAGAGCAGCCCTCGCCGAACACTGGCAGAGGGAAGAGAGAAGAAAAAAAAATTTAAAAAGTAAAAAGACCAAAATGCCCTATAATTTATGGTAAATGTGTTACACGACAGAAGTTCAATGTTTTTTGTGTCACCAAAAAAAAGTTTTAGGTAAATGTGTCACAGTTGGCAAAGTTCAGAGTTTTTCACGTCACAAAAAAAAAGTTTGAGGTAAATCTATCACTTTGAGCAAAATTTGGGATTTTTCGTGGTTTTTTCCTTATTTTTTAAGCCCCAAAACAACACCTATACTAACCAAATTAACGAAATCTAATACTTCTAAGAAATAATATCTTGTATAGTGTTTATAGGTTGTTTAAATGCATCTCATTAAATATGTCTAGTTGAGAAAAGTAGCATGTTGATTCATTTAATAAGGGCGAGATAAATGACTTAAAAGTGTTAATCTATGAAGATAAACATTTATTATTCATTCGTACATGGAAACCCGAGTATGACGTAACCTCGATTGAGCTCCGACGACATTTGATTATTTAAAAGACAATGCGTGACTGACCAAAGAGAAGCATAAACTAACATACATCATGCAGCACCAAAAAAGTTTACTCTGTATTGGAATGTATCCTTTTTCCTTGAGAACCGGACATATAGTGAAAACATAAAGCAACGTTGCGCCGCTGGGTCCGCAACGTCAACGCACGGACCTTCAACCTCTCAGCTACACTGAAGGTAAAGCTGAACAGCAAATCAGATATCAAGCATGCGACGGGCGCCACATCACCACCTGGCGACGACACCATTTCCCGCGTGCATTCCTCGAAGGGGGCCACGTACTGGGCGTTGAGGACTGAGACGATGCCAGCGATGTCCTATGAGGAGACCTCTGATTGGTGGAGGCCATCGGCGATGGATTGGAAGGTGAAGTGAGGGCGGGCGGACGGATCCGGGAAGTTGAAGTTGGTGTGAAGGATGGTGATGGAGAAGTCTCGGGCGTAGAGGATCCGACCCAGTTGGAGCATTGGGTCTATGTGGCCTTGGAATGGCAGAGGGAAGAGGATCAGACGGTGGTTGTTTCTTGGGTTCATTGTGGACTTTGTTTCTCGGGTCGCTCCTTCGTCAATGGAGGGAGGTTTTTTTAAAGATGTATACACAAGCTTTGATTTTGTTTCTTCATATGGTCTTCACAAGTTGGGTTTATAAAACAAGTCTTGCTGATAATGCGAGATATATAATGTAGGGCTCTTGTCAGTTCGGCCCTAGAAAATTACAAAATGAACGTTAGGTTTAGGCGAGCATTACATGTGTCGGGAAACGTCATGAACATATTTTAGGGACTTGAGGTACAAAGAAGTTGGCTTTAGTTGCTTTCATACAAGAGTACTATATACATGTAGACGGCAAAGTAGATTAATCTTCTCTCCAGCATAAAAAGAAACATGAAAAATGATGTGTATACTAAGGTGAGCATCAAGTTTGAGATTATCATTTAGCGGATGATGTTTGATAATTAATAAAAATATGAAAATTGCAAATGTGCCGGAGGGATAAAGACGATTTAGATGGTTAGGCCAAGTGGAATTTCCGCGTGGTCCATCCAGGAATCTCCCCCAATCATTAGTTTTTTGTTTGTGTTGGGATGTTATGGGTTTGCCTTGTTATTGTGACTTTTAAAATTTCCAATCATGCATTATTTTGGTAATGAATCAAAATTTCTTTTGACAAAAAAAATGTAAAAAAATTATAGATTATAGCAAACAATTATCACTAGTTGAATCAAATTAAGTAGATTATAATATAATATGTGTGTGTGTGTGTGTGTCCTTCCATTTGGTGCCTCAGTCATCCTTAATCTTGATGTATTAAGTAATAAGTTCCGAATCGATTCCTCACCCTTCTTTACATGGATCAAAGGCTGAGTCAACGAGGCACCAAATGTGAGCACAAATCAAGTGTTGAACATGAAGATCGAAGAAAGATCTAAGAGAATTTCATATTACTACCACTTTGTAACATTGGATAGAAATCTTGTCTTGTTGGCTGACCCGTCACCATCATTTAGACAAAGGAATTTAAACCTTTAGGGGATATTAGCCTTATATTAACAAAGTGACATAGTCAATTTTATAATTGTGCATTTAAGCAAATTAGTCATTATACTTATAATTGCAAACTAATTTGATAAATCACTTTTTTGTATTTTTAGCAGTTTCGAAATTCACTATGGAATGTGGATCATGGTCAATGCACGGGGAGACAAGTAATGCTACGTACAGATTGATAAAATTAGACTAAGTAGTTTGTGAAGAACTTCATGATAATAGTAAATTAGTGTATGAAATGCTATTAAGTTTTAAACATTGGATGATGCAATAAAAGTTGTGATTAACTTCTTCCAATGGAATCTACCCATGTGGCAGTCCCATAAGTAGCCACATATGAAAGATCTAGATAAAAAAAAAAAATTATTAGTGGAGCATATATGTTGAACTAAATTTGAAGCATCTAACATGGGTCTCATGTGGCTTATATCGGTCCTAACGGTTCATATTGAGTCTAGTATATATTGGGTTTCTCAATATTTAATCAAAAATTGAAAATTTGATCATCGGATGGAATTCATTACTCTTTCTTACAAAGAAAATTCTCGATTACTCTGTAGAAAATTTTTAGCAATTCATTGTACTTCATATAAAAGGTGATGCGTTTATAACGTAATATGACATCAAATATGATATTGTTCAAGCCTCAAAACAACACCTTTACTAGCCAAATTAACGAAATTTAATAAATTTAAGAAATAATCTCTCGTATAATGTTTGGAGGTTATTTAAATGTGTTCCATTAAACATGTCTAGTTGAGAAAAGTAGCATGTTCATTTATTAATAAGAGTGATATAAACGATGTAAAAGTGTTAATCTATATACACATTTATTATTCATGCGTACATGGAAACCCAATTATGATGTGACCGTGATTGAGCTCCGATAACATATGATTATTTAAAAGACAATATGTGACTGACCAAAGCATCCAAGGCTTGGTATGAAGGGCCGCCTTGTCGCACGGAGACACTGGCCCTCTCCTTCAGAACCAATGCCCTCTCTCTTATTTCTTCTCCTTCTCTCTCCGCCAGCATCCTCTTGATGGCCCTTGCAATGTTCTCTCTCTCAAGCCCGCCATTCAAGTGCACTCCAATTCTCCAAACATCGCTCACATACCTTGCGTTCACTCCTTGATCAGCAAAACGAGGCATGCACAACATTGGCACTCCTTCACTTATGCTTTCCAAAGTTGAGTTCCAACCACTGTGGGTCCAAAATGCTCCGACAGCAGGATGAGCCAACACTTCCTTCTGGGGTACCCATTTCACTATCTTTCCTCTCCCTTCCAATGCCTTGAGAAAGTGGCTTGGCGACTTCTCTAGCCACCCAGGATCACAGACCGACCCGGATCGGACCACCCATAAAAAGGGCTGCTCCGAGTCAGCTAGGCCTAATGCAATCTCCAACATTTCTGCCTCTCTCGTGGCCGCGAGGCTCCCGAAGCTCACGTAGATCACGGACTTGGGCAGCTGTTTGTCTAGCCAGGAGATGCAATTTCTGTCCTCTGCTTGTGAGCTGCTCGAAGGAGATGTCACGCAGAATTTGTGAGACGGACCGATCGGGAAAAAAAGGAACTGACAAAACCTCCCGGAGCGACGCGAGATCAGAGTGCTCGAGCTCTTCGAATGTGTTGATGATGACGCCAGAAGAGTCCTTGATTACTGCGATCAGGTTATCCAATATTCGGAAGATTACCTCTGGTTTTTGTGGATCGAGACCTGCCGGGATGTCTTTAACTAGTAAGGGCGGAAACTCCTTCACTGCCTCTTCGGATCGGGAACCTGATACACTCATAGTACAAGAAACTTAACTTTACGAGAACAAGACGTTCCCCTAGCAAGGAAAATATCTAAAGGAAGCAAGTATTATATGGATCTTGACATCCAGACATGCCTAGATGATTTCATCCAGAAAACTACTGCCATACACATGCATCGTACGGATTTGTACGATCTACACCTATAATTTTTTTTTTTTTTTTTTTTTTTTTTAGTGTTGGAGGAACCGGCTTGCAGCCGACAGCCGCGCCCTAAACTCCCAAGTGACACTTAAGCAGAATGACTCACCACTCATGAGTCACACTTAATATACCTAGCGCCTCCCCTGGGTTTTGAACCATTCACCTCTTCGTTGAGGATCAGTAGAGTCTTAGCCAGTAGAGCCACCGCGGCTGATGGTATAATTATTTACCAATAAACCTTCCTATGAAAAGCTTTATTAAATTGTTACGTTTAGCATAGGAAATAAATCACCAGACAGATCCTTCCAATCATGTACATTGCGGGAGCACCGGATGATGGGGGTCAGTTGCCAAAGGCCTTTACGGGGGTTGAAAGGCCCTTGGTCAAATGCAGGTACTTTATGGCAATATTTTTAGAGAGCTTTAGGGAGATGCAAGCTCTCTAATGATGCGTTTGGGAAGACTTTTGAGGAAATTTCTTAAGAAAATGTAAAAGTTTTTGAGTTAAATGAGTTTTTCGAAATGCAAATTATGTTTGGTAAATTGTATTTGTGAAAGTCAATTGTGAAGTATCTTTGAGCAAAATAGTGTTTTGACAAATTAACTTTGCAAAAGACTTTTGTCATTAAAAAAAAAAAAAAAAAAAAAAAAGGAGAATTGGCTGGTTATTGCCATCGAGGGGCAGGCTGTCCAACAAGGGTCGCCGTGCGAAGGACGCGACAACGAGGGTCACCGCGATCGAGGTCGCCGCAACCAGATCGAGCGGCCTCAATGACATCCGCACAGAAGTCACGACGCGGCCAATTGCAACGACCATGCGGCGAGGGTTGCAACGACCCAGATCGTCAACCCTCACCGGATGATCATGGCGACCCGCCGCGCCACGACCTGCGTGCAGAGGTCGTCGAGGTCATTCGATTTGGTTGTGGCGACCCCAATCATGACCAGATCACGCGATCCCGATCGCTCAATTTGGGTTGCCGAAGGTCACGCGACCCAGAGCTGGGTCACGGCAACCTCCGGTGACCCAGATCTGCCAAGGGTCGCAGCATCGCTGGGGTTGCAGTGGTCACGCAACCTTGCTGCAACCCAGATTTAGGTGGTCACCGAGGGTTGCAGCGGTTGTGACGATGCAACTCACAGGGGGTTGCCGAGGTCACACGACTAGTCGTCGACGGTTGCTGTGACACAATGGCCTCATGCCAACCTCTGTCCAGCTCGTCACTGGCCCCTTGCAGCTCCACGCAACTTTGCTGGCCAACCTCAACGAAGAAGAAGGTGAATAGTCACGAGAACAAAACCAGAAAAAACAAAATGTTAGTGAAAACATTTGTGGAAGAAATTTTTTTTTCTTACCCTCCCCTTAGCCTTCCAAGAAGGCCGAATGCCCAAGGCAGCCCTAAGGTAGTGTTTGTTTGTGTTTCTTTTTATTGTTTTTAAACACTTTTTCCGTTTTTTTGTTCCTAGGAACAAAAAAGGAACAGAAATGCGTTTGGACACGTTTCTGTTCCTTTTTTGTTCTTTTGTTCCCATGAACAAAAAAGAAACAGAAACAAGAAACATAAATTTTGTGTTTCTTATTTCTAAAACACAAATTAGGAACAAAAAAGGAACAAAATCGTGTTCCTTTTCTATTTCTTTCTCAGCCCTTCGAACACCGCCTCTCCTCTGCGACGAGCGTCTCCTCCTGCGAGCGTCTCCACCATCGTCCGGCGCCGACAGCCGCCTCTATGTCGAGACCATCCGGCTTCTCCACCGTCGTCCTCTCCGGCGCCGACAGCCACTGCTCCTTCACTAGGTAAACCTGCTCACTGCTCCTCCTTCACCGATTGACGAGGCCCTCGCAGATCTGGGCGATGGTTGCTCGGAGCTCGAGCGAGTCTCGCAGATCTGGGCGAGGCTCGAGATCTGGACGAGCACGCTCGCCCAGATCTAACGAGCAAACGCTGCCCGAGATCGGACCAGCACGCTCGCCCGGATGAGCAGCTCGCTCGGCGTTTGCTTGCAGCGAGCCCGCTCTGCTCGCGGTACGAATCTCCAGTCTCCTGTATCCAATTTCCCTTTCTCATTCTCTCCCCACTTGCTCTAGCAGAGCGTCGCCGCCTTCGCCGGTTCTCTCGCCGCCACCGCCGCCGTTCCGCTCTCCTGCTCGGCCATCGAAGCAATTCGCCGCGCTCCGCCCATCACTCCAGGTACTATCTCCTCAATCCGTTTGATTCTTCAAGGGGCAAGTGCTCAACCGGTTCTATAGCTCCGGACATCGCTGCCCGAGTAACATCAGATTAGGGTTTCACACACTTCTACGCGGAGAAATTCGACGGTACTTTTAAGCATGTCTGCCGCTGCGGGAGGTTCCACGGTCATGGAGGGGGAGGATGATTACGTCGAGTACGTCCCCGTCGCCAAGCGCAGGGCAATGGAAGCCTAGAAGATCTCCAGCGCAAGGGCAACGCTTCTTCGCTCGAGGAAGACCACTAGAAGGCGAAGCTGGCTAAAGTCAAGCCTAGCCTCCTGGTGAAGGCGACGCAGCTGAAACGGGATCAACCCGAGATTACCCCCACCGAGCAGATGGTGCAGCATGAGAAGGAGATGCTCGAGAAGTTATCCGATCGCAAGACCTTGATGTCAGTCCGCGAGTTGGCGAAGGGAATCATTTACACCGAGCCGCTGCTGACTGGGTGGAAGCCGCTGTTGCCGATTTGGAGGATGTCGGGGAAGCAGTGCAATATGATTCGGAAGCAGTGGCATATTATTGTTGATGGAGAGGATATCCTGCCGCCAATAAAGAATTTTAAGGATATGAGGTTTGCAGACCATATTTTGAAGAAGTTGAAAGCGAAGGGGATTGTGCAGCCGACGCTGATTCAGGTGCAGGGTCTTCCAGTGGTCTTGGCGGGCAGAGATATGATAGGGATTGCATTCACGGGGTCGGGAAGACTTTGGTTTTTGTGTTGCTGATGATCATGATTGCTCTTCAGGAGGAGATGATGATGCCCATTGCTCACGGTGAAGGACCGTTCGGATTGGTTGTCTGCCCTTCAAGAGAGCTCACGAGACAAACATATGAAGTTGTGGAGCAGTTTTTGGTTCCATTGAGAGAGGCCGGATATCCAGAGTTGAGGGCTCTGCTATGTATTGGCGGAGTGGATATGCGGTCGCAAGTGGAGGTTGTGAGGAAGGGAGTGCACATTGTTGTTACTACTCCTGGTAGATTGAAGGATATGCTAGCAAAGAAAAAGATGAACCTTGTAATTGCAGGTAAAATCCTTTAATTCATCCTTTTATACCTTTTGAACTTGTACACTGCTTTCCACAACATATGGCTGTCTCTGAGTAATTCCATCTGTAACTGTTGGCGTATGATCATGCATTGGCAAGTTGATTGGTTTGCTATTGGTAGGAAGTTATTAGTGGACAGCAGATGTGAAACTGCCAAATACTAAATGTTATCCCTACTCTGAAGCAACTACATCGAATCTTCAATAAATCTGCATTGAAAAAACTCAATAGTGCTTAAGTCGAGCATATTTGCGTTCTCAGTGCTCTATGTTTTTGCTTGAGTTCTATGTGCACCATTTGGATTCCAATAGTCAATGCTAGCTCAAAGGTTAAATAGCGTGGCATGGGACATTGATTGAGATTGCTTTTTGAGTTCTTATCTTTGCCTCTTTGTCCTGAGGATATGGGATTTCACCGAACCAAGATTCTTCATCTTGCACTCTTTCCTAAATTAGCCTCAATCTTGATTTTCTGTTAATGTACTGCTGTCTTAAATATTCGGACTTGTTATTTGCGGGGACAATTATACTGATCTGTTGCTTTCTTTAGGTACCTTACTTTAGATGAGGCTGACAGATTGGTGGACTTGGGATTTGAAGATGATATAAGGGAGGTGTTCGACCACTTCAAAGCTCAACGTCAAACGCTCCTCTTTTCTGCCACTATGCCTACTAAAATTCAGAATTTTGCAAGAAGTGCTCTGGTGAAGCCTGTCACGGTCAATGTGGGAAGAGCAGGTGCTGCAAATCTTGATGTCATTCAGGATGTCGAGTATGTCAAACAGGAGGCAAAAATTGTTTACCTTCTTGAGTGCCTTCAGAAAACTCCACCCCCTATCCTTATATTCTGTGAGAACAAGGCCGATGTGGATGACATTCATGAGTATCTACTTTTGAAAGGAGTTGAAGCAATGGCTATTCATGGTGGCAAAGACCAGGAAGAGAGAGAATATGCTATTTCATCGTTTAAGGCAAGCATGAAAGATGTCTTGGTTGCCACAGATGTTGCTTCAAAGGGGTTGGACTTTCTTGACATTCAACATGTGATCAACTATGACATGCCTGCAAAAATTGAGAACTATCTTTGCCTCTTTGTCCTGAGGTTGCAGATGATACATATGATGCACCTGGAATAAACATGCTTAGGACAAGGATTGCAAATAAAATGGCGAGAGATCATAATATGCATGAGATTTCATGATTTTGTATTTTCGACTTTTGTAATTTTGTTTTTAAGTACTCACTTATCAAATTCAATGTGATGAAGTTGAACAATGAACTATATTACTTCATATTGTGATGTTATGTATGAAAGGGTCAATGTAGAGATCTATAAGATATTCTTCTTTTAGTTAGCTCTTATTGTACAAATTTTACTTACGAAATTTTGTTCCAAGTATGCACATGATCATGTTCAGAATGTTTGTCTTCACCCACTATGAACAAAATTAAATTGATGAGCATTTCATTAGAGTGATAATGCAATACTAAGTTTACACTTTATTGAAAAAGAAAGCACGTGAGAAAAATTTGGTACAAAGTTTATTTATAAAATTTTCTTCAAAGTATACACTTATAACTATGTTCAGAATGTTTGACTTTACTCACCATGAACAAAATTAAATTGATGAGCATTTTATGATAATGAGAATTCAAAACCAAGTTTACACTTTATTAAAAAAAAAAACAAATGGGAAAATTTTGGTACAAACTTAAAAAAATTCTTCCAAGTAAGCAAATATGATCAAGTCTAGAATGTTTGTTTTCACTTAATATGAACAAAATTAAATTGATGAGCATTTCATGAGAATGATAATTCAATACCAAATTCACACTTTATTAAAAAAAACAATTAAAAAAAAAATTGGAACAGAAATTTTGTACATTACCAAACGTGTTTTGTTCTTTTTCTATTTCAGAAACAGAAATTTTTTATAGTTACCAAATGTGTTTTGTTCTTTTTCTATTCCGGAAACAGAAATTTTATACGATTCTCAAACGCGTTTTTTTGTTCAGAAATTGTTCCCGGAACGAAACACTTTTTTCTATTTCTGTTTCCTGGAACAATTTTTAAACTTCAAAAACGCAAACAAACGCAGCCTAACTTGCCTTGGGCTTTCAGCCTTGGGAATGCTTGCCTTTGGCTAAAGCAAGTGAAAAAAACCTTGCCAAACACTAAATATTTGGCCCAAAAACCTTTAATCCCCCAAAGATCCTTGGGAAAGTAGTTCCCAAATGCAGCCTAAGTCCCTTAACTCGAGGAAAATCCATAGGAGCTTTGAGCTTTAGTATTTTTGAATGCTAATGCACTTTTTTCTTCCAATTTTGTCCTCAATAAACTTTCAAAAGAGAAGAACAGGTTCACACCATGCGACGCTAGAAAAGCTTACCGAGTACCGGAATGTATCCTTTTTCCTTGAGAACGGGTAATATAGTAGCAACATAAAGATAAGCCGCGCCGCCGGTCCGCAACACCAATGCATGGACCTTCAAACTCTGGGCTACAGTGCACGTAAAGCTGAACAGTGAATCCGATATCAAGCAAGCGATGGGCGCCACATCACCACCCTGCGATGACACCATTTCCCGCAGGCATTCCTCGAAGGGGACCGCGCACTGGACGTCGAGGAGTGCAAGGAGGTCCCCGATGCCCAGCGTGGAAGCCTCCGATTGGTCGATGCCGTCTGGAATGGATCGGAAGTTGAAGTTAGGATGGGAGGACGGATCTGGGGCGTTGAAGTTGGTGTGGATGATGGTGATGGAGAAGCCTCGGGCGTGGAGGATCCGACCCAGTTGGATCATTGAATTCATGTGGCCTTGGAATGGATGAGGAAAGAGGATCAGACGGTGGTTGTTTCTTGGGTTCATTGTGGACTTCGTTTTTCTAGTCGCTCGCACGTTAATGGAAGGAGATTTTCTTGAAACACATGCAGAAACCTTAGGTTTTTTGTTGCTTTATATGGTCTTCACGAGTTGCGTTTATATAACAGCTCTTGCTGATCATGCGAGACATAATATAGGATTAGAGTTGGCTCGGTCGTGGAAACTCATGAAATTAACATTAGGTGTCTTAGGGAAGCATTGCGAGTTTGACTTCTAGGTGGGTGTTCAGAGGCGTGAGGAAATTAGGAAACGTGGGAAAATATTGGCTGCATCTATGATTGACAACTCAGTAAAGTAATAATTCATTTGTTGATTGGCATGTATCTCGTGGCCTCCACTCTCTCGGATTTGTCATAAATCTCTCTCTCCTTCCTCTCTCTCTCTCTCTCTCTCTCTCTCCTTCCTTCGTCTCTCTGTCCCGTGGGCCCACTCTGTCAGATTTGCCATAAATCTCTCGTACATGCCTTCCTCCCTTTTTCTTCTTCCTCCGTCTCATCTCTGCCCCGTCTCTTCCCTTCGAGGAAATATTCAGTGGTATGTGCGCGCCACGTCATCCGCTGATGTGGCGCGCACGTTCCACTCAGCTTTCGACACCTATCGCGTGGGACCCGCTGGAAAATTAAAGGATCCGCTCAGCTCGGATCGGCTCGGCTCGGCTCGTTGGCAGAAACAATGTCAGGTCAATAAATGCTTTAACGCTCAGCTTGCTGGCAGATGAAAAGACACGCTCCTGCGCGGCAGAAGAAAAGACACTCGCTGGCAGAAGAAAAACACACGGTCCCGCCCAAAACCCAATTCTCTCTCCTCAATCGATTTTTTTGCAATTTTTTCTCTCTCTCTCACTTTCTCTCTCCTTCACTCAGGGGAGAACAAACGCAGAACGAAGAGAGACCTGCGTTTCCTTCTCCACTTCCACAAAGACCTACGTTTCCTTCTCCGCTTCCACTTCCGCCTTCGAGTCCAGCTCTGCCTCCTCAAAAGCCTCACCAGTCTTCTAGCACGTCGGAAGACCTGCGTTTCCTTCTCCACTTCCACTTCCGCCTTCGAGTCCAGCTCTGCCTCCTCAAGAGCCTCACGAGTCTTCTAGCACGTCGAAGCCTCATCAGTCGCAGTCAGGTCCCGACTCCCTCCAGCTTCGACTGTTCCCTCAGAGATCGAGCTGAAGGTTTGTGTCCAGCTCCGGCTCCGTCCCCCAAAAGCCTCATCTGCCTCTGGCATCCTCCGTCTCCAGCATTTGCTCGTCCTCCCCGTCCCGCCGGCCTCCGCCGCGAAGCCATTGGCCTTCGGCAAGAGGGAGGCGGCCTCGGTCTTGTTCTCGAGCGGCACTAGGCTCTCCACCGCTGAACGGGTGCTGTCCCTAACGTTGGCCCGCTCGGTCGCGAGAAGAAGGGGAGACGCGGGCTAGAGAAGGATTCCTGCCGGCCTCCGCCGCGAAGCCATCGGCCTCCGGCAGGAGGGAGGCGGCCTCAGTCTCATTCCCGAGCAGCACCAGGCTCCCTGCCGCTGACCGGGTGTTGTCCCTGACGCTGGGCTGCTTGGTCACGAGGAAGATGTTGGCTGATTAAATTAGTCCGCTAATCATCATCATCATCGGGCCATGACCAGCGCCTCGGGCGTTGCATCTTTAAGTAAGATGATTTATTAAATACCCAAAATCTCTTTCTCTAATTACATATTCATTGGCAGGTCAAACGAAAGTCGTCCCCGGTTGATGTAATTTCATATCGAAATGCAGATTGACTTGGGAATCTCCGTCAATGACATAATACGCTTTAAGTCAACGCCGGGGGGGAGCAGAGTCTTCCTTCGTCGGGTTCATCGCAGCAGGCAGAGAAGGCGTCCCCGTATCTTCTCGTGAAGTCGCCTCCAAGTTGGATTGTGCGGAGAAGAAGGAGAGGCGTGAGGTGGAGAAGGATTCCCGCTTGCTGTGGACCTAGGTGGGGTCCGTGCGTTTCTCTCTCGACCGGTGAGTTTCCTTCTTCCTCCCCTCTCGTGGGCCGGTTTCGGAATGCACAGTCGAAATCCCGAATGGGTTGTTTCTGCATCTTCTTGGGTTGTTCTGTTGCCGGTGAATGTGCGAGTAGGTAGGGAGAACGAAGATGGGTTGTTCTGTTGCCAGGGAATGGGCAAATAGCTAGGGAGAACGAAGATGGGTTGTTATGGGGTTGTTCTGTTGCCAGCGAATGCGCGAGTAGCTAGGGAGAACGAATATGGGTTGTTATGGGGTTGTTCTACTGCCAGGGAATGCGCGAGTAGGTAGGGAGAACGAAGATGGGTTATTATTGGGTTGTTCTGTTTCTGTTTTCAGTGAATGCGCGAGTAGCTATGGAGAACGAAGATGGGTTGTTATGGGGTTGTTCTGCTGCCAGGGAATGTGCGAGTAGGTAGGGAGAATGAAGATGGGTTATTATTGGGTTGTTCTGTTTCTGTTTTCAGTGAATGCGCGAGTAGCTAGGGAGAACGAAGATGGGTTGTTATGGGGTTGTTCTGTTGCCAGTGAATGCGTGAGTAGGTAGGGAGAACGAAGATGGGTTGTTATGGGGTTGTTCTGTTTCTGTTTCCAGTGAATGCGCGAGTAGGTAGGGAGAACGAAGATGGGTTGTTATGGGGTTGTTCTGTTTCTGTTTCTAGTGAATGCACGAGTAGCTAGGGAGAACGAAGATGGGTTGTTCTGGGGTTGTTCTATTGGCAGTGAATGCGCGAGTAGCTAGGGAGAACGAAAGTAGATTCGTTCGATCATCATTTGCCACCACACCTCGTGTTTCTTTTCTTTTTTTTCTTTTTTTTGGTTTAATGGAACCTTGCAACAAGAGTTGTTTAATGCCACAGGAGATCTTGAGGTTCTGAGTTTTCTCATTCCTCATTAATAGTTGAGTTGAGAACTACCACTCTTTTTTATTGGTACTAATTTGACAATAGTTTTGGATTGCATATTGATTTTACTATATTTTAATGTATTTTCTTTTCTTTGCTTCCATTTGCACTAAAAAAATCATAACCTTGTTTGCCACGGATGTTTCTTAGGCTGTCCCTCACATGGTGGTGCACTTACGGATGGACATCGCAAGTGAAAAAGACTAAGCTTCCCAATCTCAATTACTTAAAGAGTTCACTGATATTTGCAATATCGACAAGGCATGGATATTTAAGTCTGAAAATGGTATTGTTGCTTATCTCTTCCGCTATCATTATGCTTACTCTTCATAGATATACACTATAATAAAAGTGGGTATTGTTTGGTTATAGGTAAAGGCTCCAAGTTGTTGAAACAAGAAAGGGAAGAGATTCTAAGATGTTTTGCTGTTGCTTTTTCTTGAATCTCTTGGGCCTACCAAAAACCTGCAATGAAAGGCTGCATTTCCATTCCGCCAAAAACATACTAATGGGATTGGATTTGTATCCGAGGACATAGCTTTGAAGTGTCCTGAAAATATTTTCAAGGGACAAGGTGTGATTGCTTATGCTTTTAAGGTTTGTGACCTGTGGATATGAGTATCATCTTAGTGGTAACTTCCTCTTGCTATGCAAGAAAAATTGATCTCCAAAAACAGATTATGACAAAAAAAAGAAGAAGGAAAACTAATAGTATGTAATGATATCATTTATGGTTAATTGTGCATTATGTCTTTATATAGTATAGTGATGATATTGTAATGGCAATACTATATTTGGCAATAGGATGATGCTGCTTGGGCTAGTAAATATTTTGCAGTGTAATATTGTTTTATGTATCTGAATATTGGAGTGTTGTCATGTCTTTTCATGTACTTCTGCTTTTAATTTATTAAATATTTTAAAGATTAGAACTTTCTCTTACAAAGTGTTGTTTGATAAAAAAAAAAACAATGTGGTATAATTGCTGGAAGTGAAATTGATCTTTTTATTCTTTGTTTATGATTTTTTACATTTGTTAGATGGTCTTCCAATTTAATTAGCAAAATAAGAGTAATATGTTGGTATAAGATTTACTAGATCTTCATTCTATTTAATTATACTTTAGATTGGTTTCATGAGCCCAAATGGAAGTTAGTTTAGTGGTTGACATTAAAGAAATTCTCTAATTTCATTTCTGCTGCTTTTAGTAATAATATATCAGTATGAGAGTGCAATAAAAGTTTCTCACATGGTTTCAGTATGCTATTTATTCTAATGTATTTTCTTTTCTTTTCTTTTCTTTGCTTCCATTTGCAGTAAGAAATTCATAACATTGTTTGCTGTGAATGTTTCTCAGGCTGTCCCTCACATGGTGGTGCACTTAGGGATGGACATTGCAACTGAAGAAGACTAAGCTTCCCAATCTCAATTACTTAAGGAGTTCTCTGACATTTGCAACATCGACAAGGCATGGATACTTAAGTCCAAAAATGGTATCAGTGCTTATCTCATCTGCTATCTTTATGCTTACTCTTCCATAGATATACATTATGATAAAAGTGGTTATTGTTTGATTTTAGGTAAAAGCTTCAAGTCTGTTGAAACAAGAAAGGAAAGAGATTCTTGTGAAGGTTGCATCTTCTCTTGATCGTGAAGATTAATGTGCACTTGACTTTGCACATGTCATAGAAGAGGCCAATGCCTTGTTTTACTCAATTATGTTGTTTATAAGTTCATGTGTTTTAGTTTAGGCAACAATTACTTTATAAGATGTTCTTTGAACAATTATTGAATGCTGTTCAGCACTTTTGAAATATGAATATGATAGCTTGCCCCCCTTGGTTTGTCATGGTTGATTTGCAATTGGTGTTATTTTGTCCATATAATGCATTCCCTACTTATTATTGGTCTTCCAAGCATTGTAAGGTACAATTTTGAATCAAACATGCCAAGCACCTTATATTTTTTTCTAGTTGGTATTAGCTATTCTGATGCATTTTGAATCAATATATCTCATTTTATTTTGGTTGCCTTTACAGGAGCTTTCATGTAATCAAACAACTTTTATCTGCAAATAACTCTATGCAATTTCTTGTAGTTTGGAGAGACAAGATTGAGAATACTGCATTGGCATCGGGAATTTTTGTCATGCTCATTGCTTTAGTATTTTGTTTTAGGGTAAAGGCAAAAGCCTCGTTCTTTATTATTGCAGTTGTTATTGTTGTTAATGCATAAGTTTCAGACAAGAAAACCTCGGGCTTTTGCGTTTACCTTTGTTCTTGGAGTTCACCCAACCTTTTCGACAATCTAGTTCCTATGTTGCTCTATTCTTGGTAAGGTTGAATAATGTTTTTGCTATTATTAATTTAGACTAATAAATGTTGCTTTTATTTTTATTTCACTTTCAATTTTAGTTATTATTTGCTAATGGATTATTGTTGTTTATGTTACCAGAATATGATGGCTAAAAGGTTTTTGCAAGTGATTATGAGGTTGTAATTATGAAGAACCCAATGTCAGTGGGCACCAAAACTCATGTTTGACATTCACTTCCAGTAAAAGTCAAACTATTCTCAGGCGAAATGGGTATGATTTCATCTTTTTAGAATTAATTTGTATTTATTTCATTTTTATTGTTTATATAATTAGATATTTTCCTCAAATTGTAGAGGCTTCAAGTGATAATATCATTGCACACAATGTTAATGAAGAATTTGAATTCAGAATTGGTATGATGTTTGCTAATGAGAATGAAGCCTATAATACATACAATGCATATGCAATTTGCAAAGGATTTGGAGTGCGAAAAGGACAAAAAGCGAACAATAGTAAAGGAGTATTACGAAGATGCACATTTGTATGCAATTGTGAAGGGCACTCTCCACCAATCCCACCTCATGAACAAAGAAATATTTATAGGACAGTGAAGAGAACAGGATGTCAGGCTTGCATTAAATTTAAAATTGAAAATGGAGTCTGGGAAGTTACCAAGTTTGAAGATGTTCATAATCATCCTTTCATTGAAGATAAGCAAAAACACCTTATACGCTCGTATCGACACATTACAGACACTAGCAAAGGTATCTTGACTTCTATGACTGGGGCCGGTATAAGGGCTACAAAAGCATATTCTTATCTTTGTGATGAAGCAGGTGGGGCAAATAATATTGGCTTTACATTGCGTGATTGTCAAAATTTCTTACAATCGAAAAGAAGGAATTTGATTGATGCAGGTGATTGTCAAAGGCTTATCAACCATTTTAATTATTTACAATCAAATGGAAGTAATTTTTCTTACACATTTCAATTGGATGAGGATCAGAGGCTGACCAATGTTTTTTGGTCTGATGGTTTATCCAAATTGGATTATGATAGCTTTGGAGATGTAGTAGTTTTTGATACTACTTATCGTACAAATAAATACAATATGATATGTGCGCCTTTTGTTGGTGTGAATCATCACTGGAAAAATGTTCTGTTTGGTTGTGCATTTCTTATGGATGAGACTATTGCTTCTTTTGTTTGGGCATTTCAATCATTTTTGGAGGCAATGGGTAATAAAGCACCCAAAACTATTTTCACTGATCAAGATCATGCTATGGCAAATGCTATTAGAACTGTTTTCCCGAATTCTGATCATCGTTTATGTATATGGCATATTGGGAAAAATGCTACGCATCATATTGCACATCTTCTTGGAAAGCCAGGTTTTCGTGATAAATATTGGCACAAGCTTCTATATCGTTGTGAATCTGAAATTGAAATGGAGACCACTTGGAAAGCTATGTGTCAGGAGTGGAATTTAAGTGAGAACAAGTGGTTGGATAATCTATATCGCCTGCGTCATAAATGGTGTCCTGCATTTGGTCGTGATTTTTTTTCTGCAGGAATTAGATCTACGCAAAGAAGTGAGAGCACCAATAATGTATTTCAAGATATGGCGTGTAAGACGATGACTTTATCTGAATTTGTTGGTCATTATGAGAAGCAAGCTGAAAAAATGCGCAACACTGAAATTGTTGATGATTTTGAGTGTGCTCGAGGAAAGCCACATATTATGGTTGAGACTAGTGGAATTTTGCAACATGCCGCACAAGTATATACTCATGTTATTTACAGGAATTTTCAGGCTGAGTTCTTGCATGTTTTATCTGAACATGTCCTTCGATCAGAAACTGATGCGTCTTTACATACTTATATCGTTGGAACCGGAAGTAGTGAACGAAAGCATATTGTGCATTTTAGTCCAAGTGATTCTACCATTTTTTGTAGCTGCAAGTTATTTGAAATGCAAGGATGGTTATGTAGGCATGCTCTTTACATCTTGACAAATGTTGCAAATATTACAAGCATTCCATCGCATTATATTTTGAAGAGGTGGACAAAAGTTGCAAAACAGAGGATTTATTGTGAAGATGTTGCACAAAGCTCTCATCATGCAGTTAATTCAAAGACACTGCGTTTGAAGAGGTTGATGCAGTTAGCTTTCAGTGTCATGAATGATAGTGCCAATTATGATGTAACAGAGGAGCTTGCAACTACAGCCTTGTTGCGTCTTCGTTCTCAAATTACAACTAAAATGCAATCTCTAATAGGTAAAGATCATGTTGATTTCTTGGAGGAAGGTGATGAATCTGAATATGTAGAAAATCATGGAATTTGAGTATTTGATCCCCTTAAGAGAAGGCCAAAAGGTGTACCAAATACTCGGATTAAGGGCGCCGCGGAAAAGAGAAAAAGAAAAGCATCTTCATGCGTAGGCGGCACCTTGCATGAGGTATGACACTTGTTTAATGTGATCAAATGATTTTATTAATCATCTTATCTTGTTCTTGCATGAAGTAATTCTAATACTTTTATTATGTTTGTTTGCAGAATTGACTTTAATGATGAAACATGGGCAACATGGAGCATCGCTTTTTGACTTTGAAATGATGAAACAAATTATCTTGAAAGTGTAGATAGTTAACTAATGTCAATCAGTGCAGCTTTTGGATTTCTTTTTGGCTATGAGCATGCACTTCTCCATAGGATATGATTAATGTGCAGCTCCTGTCTTTTTGCTATGAGCATGCACTTATAGATAGAATAGGATCAACGTGCAGCTCTTGGATTTTTTTGTATGAGCATGCACTTTTACATAGAGTTGGATCAATTTGTAAACATTTTTTGGGACTTGTATAGTTTACTGCTCCTGCTACAATAAAGGATGCCATATTATGATGTTGAATTATTAATCAACACAACAATCTGTTTTTGGTTGTAAGCATCTGGAAAAATCTTCTCAATGATCAAAAATCCCTTGCCTCCTCCAATGCCTGCTCAGGTTTGGTTTTTACATTCTTCATGGAGTTTCTTTCCTAGTAATTTGGCTATTTGCAAATGCAATAGTGTGAAGAGCCTGTTTCAAGTACATTGTTCATTTAACATACTTGGCTTTTATTATAGGAGTTTGTGGGCTTTGGAGCAAATCATCACAGACATCCTCGGTGAAAGTGAGGATATCTCCTTGAGGCTTCTCAGTCCTCTCCTTGCTAGTGTTTTAAAAGAAAATAAGGTAATTGTGTTGTTCCTTTTGCCATTTCAGAGTGGTTTCTGTTTGCTTTAGTTTCTAATAAGGTGTATAATGTGATTTAGAAAGTTGCACCTTTGTGTTGGAAGCTTGGAGACAGGGTCATTACCAGCTGTGTAGCTAAGCTTGGACCTCTTCTTTGGGGAGCAGTACAATCCAATGGCTCTACTATGGATGATTACTCTCCAGTTGTGGCTTCTGTATGTGAAATGAGCCAACTATGGAGAATAATCATGCTAATGGTTCTTCACATCCAGCGGTGCATCTTTTGATTTTTATAGGACCCTATGCTTTCTTTTGTTTGCTGAAGACAATGGTATTGCTTCTGATTTGCCATCTTCCATGGAATAATCTTCTAGATGAAATGGACTTCAATGCCATCCTTTTATTGTCATTTCTAATAAAGATTCTTCCATTGCCCATGATAAGCTGCTGAAATCTTCAAATTTTTTACTCTGGCTACTTCATCCCATTGTTGTTCTCTTACGTGGTGGATACACAATGCTTCCATACATAAGCTGATTTTCAGGGCTTGATTTGTTGGAGTTGTCATACTTCATGTCTAGCTTTGCTCATATTTCTGTCGTTCATGTATCACTTACTAAACTCATTGCGATAACAGTGAGTAGTAAGGTGAATCTTGCTTCAGTTCTTTGGCATGGTTCATGACGATTATATATGTTGTTAAATTAATTGCACTATTTGGATTTTGAGGTTCTGCTATGACATATTAAGTGGCTGTATGAGCCAGAAAAGACTTTGGACCCACCCAAAAAAAAAAATGAAGGTAAAAGACTTTAGACAAAATAAAATAGAAGGTCAATAGAGAAGTATTCCATAACGTCTCTTTCTCTAGCACATGTCCACCATTTATCTCATGCGCCCTCCATGGTTTGGCTGTTAACAAACAAATCCCTCATTTAATACAGTTTTCCTTCTAGTTTTCCATTCCAGTAGACTCTCTCTATCTGTTAGTCCTTGTCTTTTTTATGCTCATAATCCATTGAAATTCATGATGGACAGACTATAATTTGCTCGAGGAAGTGAAGAGGGTGACTGAAGCAACTCACAGAACAAGAACTAAATTAAGTGTGCATCCTTATTTTAAGTTGCCTCCCTCCGAAACCTCCGGCGTGCAGCTGCTAGTAGGAGAACGAAAATCTTGTTCCTTCCAAGTGGACTGTCAAGAGTTGACAAGCAAAGGGAAAAGACCTTGGGTTTCCTGATGGTATCCTAATTAATGGCTTCGGTCCCTATCAATATGACAAGCAACTTGTTCCAGACGGCATTACTTATCAGATAATCAATGTTGAACCAGGTAAGCTATGGCATACATCTGTGAGCTTATAAGTTTTGGCCATACAGTGAGTGATTTTAGAGTTATACTTATGGGCAGTCACTTGATTTGCAGTACCATCCTCAACTTTTTAGAGATGAAGAAAGTAACACAACCTTTTGTTTTACGTGAAACAGCAAAAACTTACCCCATTAGGGTGCACAATGTTGGTATTTCCACTAGTTTAAATTTCAGAATACAGAATCATAACTTACTGCTGGTGGAGACTGAAGGATCATACACAGTTCAGCAAATTTATACAAACATGGATATTCATGTGGGGCAGTCATACTCATTCTTAGTCACAATGGATCAAAATGCAAGCACTGACCACTTCATAGTTGCCTCTCCGAGCTTCAACTCCTCTAAGTTCAGTAAAGCCGCTGGAGTTGCTGTGTTGCACTACTCCAACTCTCAAGGGCCGGCTTTGGGCCCTCTCCCTGATCCTGGTGAGAACGATGCATATGCCTCAATGAATCAAGCCAGATCCATAAGGTTGTAGCTAATGGTAACTCTCATCTATTTAATACATCTAGTTTTATTATGTGCTGAATGCAATTCAAAACTAATGTCGAAGTCTTACACTTTAATTTGGTCTGTATCTATTTCTGTCTTCCTTTGGGCTCATAATTTTCTTCACCATCTTAGGTATAACAACTGGGTGAGATAACATGTTTGGACTCTGGTGTTTTTACTTAGTTACGAGCCTTTTGTTTTCTCCTGCACATTGGCTTATTGATGTTAAATAAATCTCATATTCAGATGGAATGTCTCTGCTGGTGCTGCTCGTCCAAATCCACAAGGTTCTTTTAGGTATGGTGACATTACTGTTACGGATGTGTATGTCATCCTTAACAGATCTCCGGAGCTTATCAATGGGAAATGGCGTACCACCTTGAATGGTATATCTTATTTACCACCTTCAACTCCCCTAAAGCTTGCGCAGCAGTTCAACCTTCTTGGTCTTTACAAGCTTGATTTCCCGAATAGACTAATGAACAGACCCGCCAAACTTGATACTTCTTTGATAAATGGAACTTATAAAGCTTTTCTGGAAATCATCTTCCAGAACAATGGCACTAATGTCCAGAGCTACCACTTAGATGGCTATGCGTTCTTTGTCGTGGGGTGAGCCTCTAGCCTTGTCTTTCTAAAAAGCTGGGTACTCTGCCCCCTTTTCTTCCCTAGAATTTGAAAGATAAATGAGTTGGCGATATTGTGGTGCACTGCAGTATGGACTTTGGAGTGTGGACAGAAAGTAGCAGAACCACTTATAACAAATGGGATGGAGTTGCTCGTTCCACTACACAGGTACCTCTATGCTCTCTATCTTATGTGCTTGATCCTGAGTATTAAATCAATTCTTGGGGCAAAGATCCTGCATTTAAAGTTTTCCCACAGGCAGAGTGTTTATATATTTGAAAGTTCATGAACGCCTAATTATTGTTCATCTTTGCAACGGTGTGGAATATCAGTTGGGTGCCTGTTATAATTTTTACAAGTCATTTTTTTAGCGCAAACTTCTAGTTGGCACTACTGTTAGCTTTACTTTATCAGAATCTTTCTGTATTGCTGTTATGGAAATCTGAAGACATCCTTTGTTACTTGGAAGGAAATTTTTATAGTTTAAAAATTTGCCGAAAAAGGCTCTGTATGATTAGGAAGTTCCATCTGTATTACAGGTTTTTCCCGGAGCTTGGACAGCCATCTTGGTTTCACTTGACAATGCTGGCATTTGGAATCTCCGCACTGAGAATCTTGACTCATGGTATCTGGGTCAGGAATTGTATATGAGTGTTGTCAATCGAGAAAATGACACAACCGAGTTTCAGTTGCCTGATAATACCATATACTGCGGCGTACTATCTTCGTTTCAGAAGTAAGATCTCACAAAACCAACTGACAGCAGCTTAGTTAATCACTACCTATTGATTTGAGGAAAAAAAGCTGGTAGCAAGTAATATCCATTCCAATAGATGTTTTTCTTGGAATGGACTAGGTTAATATTTTGGTTGAGCATTCGACTCATCTATATTTGATAGTTTAAAAGCAAAAGCCAATGCACAAACATGTGCACACATGTTTACATGCTCACCTGCATCCATCTCTAATTGACATAAATGCATCCATGCAGATGCATGCAATAGAGAGACATCCTGAGAGCCTCATGATTTTTCTAACTGCATGTCTCCCTTGATGAGTATTATATATTGGAAAAGAGCCGTGGCCAACCAGGGATTTAGTATTCTCTTGTTTGGAACTTTACATCTTCCCTAGAATAACGTTTTTGTTCCTTGTTCTGCAGTGACCAAGCTCAGAGGTTCAACTTTTCCAGCGCATCATCTACTTCTAATGGCCGTAAAATATTTCTAATAGCATTAGTAGCAGTAGCGTTTGGGTGCTTTGTCCTTTCGCCAAGTTAAATGATTCTGCAGCGAGGACTTACTGTTATAGCAAAATGGGAGCATTTTCCATGCTTTGAGGTTGAAGGCAAGCTATGGCTCTTCGATTGTGGAGGTCAAGATGCCAAGAGAACAAGTCAACCTACAATTTTGCTGGTCGAGAATGGTAGCAAAGAGGTGGAATCTCCTAACGGCAATTAAATCTATCATACTATGCAATTGAAAGTGCTATGCATGTAAGAGAGGATTGTAGAATACTAATCTTTTAGAAGTGAGTCAGTGGGATCTCTATACTTAATAGTGCTGTCTCTGTTCATTCGTCTTTTTGTGGGTATTTGTATTGTTTTCTATTTAAACATAAATAGAGGAAGGCCTTTTTGAAGGTTTATGTTGATGGAAGTGTTTATTCTGTAAGCCAAATCAGATATCACTTCTAAGGTTCTTCTTCAAACATTGCCTTCCAGCATGCGAACCTTGTAAGTGTCACAGGGCACTGTTCATCTTTAAGTTTGAAGATACGTGCTTTCTAGTTTCAATTGCATTGCAAACTTGAGCTTGATTCATTCATATCTTGATATAGGCATTCCGCTTTGACGTGTTTGGCAGATTTGTCAAACTGAATTCAACGGACCTGGAAGGATTCTTCATTTCTTTCATTGACTTGTTCCTTGATCTCTCATCCTCCAGCTTCCTGTTATTACAGTGGATGCTCCTCGATCTTTCATTTGTCATGTCAAGTGTATTTTAAATCTCATTGCGATGATGACAATTTATATTGAAACGGAGACTCCTTAATTTTCCTCATTTGGAATATTTACTCACAGTTCGATTGGCTGTCATCTGACGTCCAATGTCGCTATTATTCTATAAGAAGTTCGACCAGTTTATCTTTCTTCTACTAAGTCCTCCCTTCCATCAATATTAGAACTTTTCCTCCAGTTTAGACTTGGTCTTTCATATTTTTTCTCATTGTCGACCAAGTAATTTCGAAATGATTGCTTGGCCAACTAGCCGTCTTGTGCCATGTGGTTTCCAAACCGTAAACTAATCTCACTGAGCTTGGAATTTTTTCTTTTTGGTTTTGATTTGCTGTTGTTTCATTCAAACAGGTCCAGACTTAGCTCATCGAAATAAAATTACATTCATTACTCAAAGAATACATGAAAAGTACATAAACTTTCATAGCAAAGCAAATCAAAGTAGATTAAAGGCCACAATATTACAAAGCAAAGCCAAATTCAGAAAACAAGAAGGATCAACATAGCATTGGTAGGGTTAAGCATACACTCATTCCATAAGAATGGATTGGACATGACAAGTAAAATAATTGACAGCCAATCACCGGATCTTATGTTATCGTTAGTGATAAGTACATGTCGAGAATTCCTTCTCCAATAACTATGGCGTTGCCAGTTGGTGGTGCATGCCTAGGTTTGACTTCCGCTATACCATTGCCATACGAAATAAACACAGATCTAATTTTTAGTAGAGCAAATCTTTGTAGTTTAGCGAGACGCTAGAGTTTCTGCAATTATTTTTGAAACTAGAGACAGAGGACTTGTATATGGACAAAGCACAGGTATCGAATTCCTGAAATATTATTAAAGTATTAAATTTTGGGAAAGAAGACGTTCTACTCACGGCATCAGTCTCCATTTCAGCAGCTGACAGCAACCTATTTAAACAGTGTCCAGATATTTTGCAAACCAAGAGCTCATTGGCAGGATCCATAACAGTTTCTCTGCACGTCTCATCACAGACTGAAAGAAAAGACGATGATGAAGGAAACCTCATTAGGAAAGACATTCCTGCACGACACATAAATTGGATATACTAAAGAGACTTCTCATTGTTAGCAATTAAAGTATTTTACCCTGAACATTTCCAGTCTTCTCACAAACAAAGACATCGCCAATTTGATGATAAGAACACGTTTCTCCTGAACAAACATGGTCCAGAACCAATGCATCAGTGAACCCTTTGCTGCTTTTCCACAAAGACACTTGATCAGCAACTGTCTTGTCAAGAATTATCCAATCATCATTCACCTTCAGAAGCAAACATGCATGTGAAATTAAAAGGATGAACCCACGAGTCCTTGAGCAAACCAGAAACATATGCAGTACCACTTGGAATATTTCAAGGAAAGTAACTCTAGTAAAGCATGTTGATCAAGAATAATAGTGTAGTAATGCTAGTCAGGATTAAATCTCAAGCAAAAAAGCCTTTACAAATAAGAGCCACTAAAGCAGCAACCATCAAGTCTTTTTCCTTTGACCAGTTTCCATAACTTCATTACGGTTGTAACGCAAAAATGAAGAGGATCAACCAGGATATTATTAGTATAAAGCTAAAGAACTAAATGTGAAAGTCACATCAGAAGACACCAAGTGCACTTCTACCCAACAATCTGCTTTCTGGAAGAAATCAAAGTCAAGCTTTGAACAAGCTATAGCACTGGCACCAATTTATACAAAATTCCAACAAATCTAACCTTTGACCTGTAATATCATCACAATGAAGAATCCTTACAAAAAGCAAGCTCCATCTACCTGTGAAGGAAGAGGTGCCTGGCTTCTCTTTGCAGCTTGCATTTGGATACTACATTGTTCCTGGCGTAGTCTCTGAGACCTCCAAGGCTACTGAATTCTGTTCTTTATCATATTTCTGAGTGTCAGGACTGTTCTTAAGTACTGGGGACAAAAGCCTCGAGCTACAGCTTGTCATGTAAGCTTGAGACTGAAAAACTTCTACAAACTCCAGAATTTAACAGCCGATTCATCTCGATCCAGGAGCAAATAATACATTCCTCAGGGATATCTATGAGCTCAAGACAAGGGATTTTGTACAAACTCACATTATGCAAAACCTGAAGAGATGGACCAAGACAGGCTAAGTCAAAGAATTTTGGTGAGAGAGATTGAAAAGGCCTCCATGCACCAGCTTCTAGTAAGATGTGGATGCTTCTGACAACTTCATATCTGTACAAAAGAATTTTCCTTGACAGAAAGGTATAGCTGACAAAATTGCTGCCAATCCCAGAGTATCCCCTTCCTCAACCGTTGATCCCAGAGCAAATGCTCCTATCTAGAAGTCGTGCAGAAGATGAATCAGATTGCCTAGTCGAAAGTTATGTTTATGAATTTCCTATCACAAGTTAAACAAGATGGGCTATAAAATAGATTTTCACCTATTTTTTAGTTCATGGACGAAAAACCAATTTATTTTGAAGCCTGATGAAGCCAATAATAGCACAGGAAGGCCAAAATGGCCCAGGAACATAAACTGGAACCTGGCCCTATATTTGCTACTGTAGTAAATGTTATGCGAGGATTACAGATCCTACTGATAATATAGTTGTCTTTGGCTCAGAAGAAAGGGAGAAACCAAAAAGAAAAGATATCGGCAAAGCGTTAGATGCGGCGAGTTCATCGTGATCCATCAACCAAAAGAGCCCATTTAGCATGTGTCCCACTGTTTGATCATTCTCATTACACCTCTCATGTAAGTGAAGGGAGATAGAGCTCCATGCGATGAATATGTTCATTGTTAATCAGAATATGCAAATAACTTTCACATAGCTAAGATCAAAATCATTAGATGTCACCAGGGAATCAATTAGAAATTAGAGGCATCTAGTAATCAAATGAGAAGTATGAGTGAGATCTTAAGCATAGTGCCCCATGGTAATGACGGAACGGATTAAGCACTGCTTGCAAAGCCCAAGGACAGATTCAGATGAGTAAGCAAACAAGAGGCTCGACAATATTTGTTTTGAGTGGGACTAGCATGTGGAAAGAAAATGAGATCCATCACAATTATCATCACATTAAGAGGTTACTCTGTCAAGAACTTGCATGTTGTCTAAGTCACTTTGGGGAGTTTAAGAAAGCAAGAGCAATTAGTTTTCAAATAAAGAAATGACTGTTAATGGGATGCAAACCTGTTTCCTCACGGTGAGTATGAGGCTTCTTTTCAGTTCTTCGCTGTAAGGTTCACCTTCCACCAGAATGACAAAGGCATAAATGCCTTGTCCTTTCACCTAGAGACAAAAACATGATTTGTTGATTTGTTAGCATTTAAAGCAAGTGCAATGAAAATTTTATCATCAATTTAGTCCTCTCTAAAGTACCTCATGCTCAACACCAACAACCGCAGCTTCCGCACATTTGGGATGCGAGACAAGAGCAGATTCACCTTCTGCTGTTCCAATCCGGTGTCCACTGCAGAGGCAAGTGAAGCATCATCAGATAACTAGTCCAGAATTCAAAGCGCTGGGTGCTTTAAGAAGGAAAAGAATTGGTCTTTGGAAGTTTCTCAACAAAAACAAAGCCACATTGTATGAGCACATAAAAAATGTTTGAATGAAGGTACCAAAGAGAAGATCTTGAGAAATTCATGTAGCACCTGACATTGATGACATCATCAACTCTACCAGTCAGCCAGTCGTAACCATCCTTGTCCCTGAATGGGTTGAGCGAATTAAAAAATAAGTAAATCAAATTGCACAGCTTATGCTGCAAAAAATATAACCATAACTACACCTTCCAAAGATATATAAGCGCAAGATTATCATTCAAGTTGAGGAATTGTATAAACATCCCTAGTAAGAACCCAGGCATAATGCAAGTACCTCAAGCAATAATTTAATAGTTGTATCAACTAACCTGCTGCAGCCATCACCAGTAAAATAGTATCCTGGGAATGGTTGAAGTATGTTGTTTCGTATTGCTCATGATCACCATAGACTGTACAAAATGCCCCAGGCCAGGAACTTTTAATGCACAGGTATCCACTACACTCACCTTCAATTTCAACCCCCTTTTCATCCACTATGACAGGCTGCACAAAACAAATGTGGAAATTAGTCGGAGAGACACCTTGTGAAAGGCTCTTAAGTTGTTCAAAAGTCAAAGGGAATGAAAGAGTTTAGAGACCTGAACCCCAAAGAAAAGAAAAGTAGCAGATCCAGGTTTCTGTGGCCAGGCACTAGATAATGGTGTGATCTGCAGGGAAGGTAAGCATCACTGGAATCAGACTGAGACCATAAAGTGGATATTGTGGGCATTCTTTGTAAAAAATTCTAACATGATAAACCCAAACAAATAACAAAATGTACCATGAAGCCACCAGTTTCAGTTTGCCACCGAGTGTCAGATATAGGGCACTCTGAATCCCCGACTACATTGAAAAACCACCTGAAGAAATGTACACAGGTTTATGGATCTAGTGAAATATTATCTACATTAGAAAGTTAGGATAAAGCTCAGTACCTCCACGCACTTGGATTGATAGGCTCGCCAACACTTCCTAGGACCCACAATGATTTGCGTGAATACTTACCAAATAAGCTTCCAATTCAATGAGTTACTTTCCCACGGCCAGGTGTTCCAATCATTATATCGACCCCTCTCCTCGATTGGCTCTCCTGAGCATGATAAGGAGTTCCACCGTACAAACAACATGATGTTAAGCCCACTGCTCCACCATTAACTTCAAAATCAAAAAACACCTAAAATAATAGAGTAAACGATGTCGGACATCTATCTCTGTAAAAAGATGAGATTATTTCTATAAGCTTGATTCCAATACCTGCTTGGCCAATTCCCTAGTAGGTAAAAGCACCAAAACACTTGGTGGCCTACCACATCCTGTCTTCCTTGAGGTTTTTGCAGGCCCATTCGTCGAGAGATTCCAAAATGGGCAAGACAAAAGCTAGAGTTTTGCCTGATACAATTCACACAGTGAACAAGGTTATAATCGGTGCTCAAAAATTAAAACCCATCAACTACAGCAATGAGCAACCAGTTCGAAAACTCATGTTCCTAGCAGCCAATCATCTTTAAAAAACTTGAAATGCAACTGCGGCCAAACAGTCTTCACGCCACTTTTGGTTTTTTTTATGTCAAATAACACCAATGAACTAATGTACAGATGACTCTGCCACAAACTAGAAGACTTATATAGCTGTAGGTTTTTTGGTCGAATTACCAGCTGTAGGTTTGAATGCCTGAAAAGATCGGTTCGAATTTGACTTTTGCAATGACAATCAGGGGCAGAAATACAGGGATTTAGGACCAGAAATGCACGAAAGACATTTCACGAACCAAGTGCACTTTGCTACACTCTACACCATGATTGCTCTGTCGTGCTGTTAATTAAAACAATATTCACCAAGCTCATACATCAACCATTCACTACTCATAGAGCGAGATAAAACCTGCTTCTCTTTCCATATATGTCGACTTCGTGACCCTTTTCCGCATCACACACTATCATTACTCCAACATCCAGACCATTCACTTCTCTAAATTGTCGGTTAATTAGCAGATTTCAAACAAGCACGCGACCATCAACATGTCAATCTGCGAAATTCAAATAAAAAGATGTTCATACGACCGGGCAGCACGGCCGACCAAATCGGTCCCATCGTGGACGATATCAAACGTCATGGTCGAATGGGAACAGCGCCTCGATACCATTGTCCTTCAACTTCAACCTCAAGCTGTCCAAGATCCTGAAATTCAACACAGCGTTGGGTTTCTCCTCCTAAGCCACCTTATTAT
Organism: Eucalyptus cladocalyx; assembly: GCA_017140615.1. Classification (NCBI taxonomy): domain Eukaryota; kingdom Viridiplantae; phylum Streptophyta; class Magnoliopsida; order Myrtales; family Myrtaceae; genus Eucalyptus; species Eucalyptus cladocalyx. Next base: position 10,701,315 of record CM029519.1, read on the forward strand.
CGCCGCCGCTCAACCTCGCCTTCTTCTTTTTCTTCTTCTTCCCCTTCAAGTTCTCGGGGTCAACCAGCTTGGAGCTGGTCTCGCTCTTGTCTTCCTCGTCGTCCTCGCGCAACTCCAGCGCCTTCCTCTTCTTCTCCTTCTTCGCATCCCCCGATGCTCCCGGGAGCTTCGGCCGCTTGGATTCGGAGCCTTTACCGCCACTCTTCTTTTCCTTCTTGTGCTTCTTGTCCGACTCCGCCGAAGACGCGAAGCCGCCATCGGCCTCGAGCTGGACCTTCGCTTTCATCTTCTTCTCTTTGCTCTTGCTTTTGGAGTTCTCCGGAGTTGAGCTGAATCGGGCACAACCATCGAAGGCATCGATGAAGCTGTCCGGAACCACGAGAGGAGTTTAGGAGACGGGAGGGAGGGACGGGGGTGGTTTTGTCCTTCTCTTCTCTTCTCCTTCGTGCTCGATCTCCGCGTTGAAAATAGTCGAAGGCGGGCAGCGGGGCGAGGGGGCTCGGGAACCAGGCGCGCGGGGCTCTCGGGGGCAATGTCGTCGGCGAGATGACCGACGATGCTTTTGGGAGGCGGGGAGCAGAAGAAGCACGAGGCCCTCACGTCCGACCGTCGACCTCGAGGACATAGAGTCCAAAGACCTCGGGCTACTCGGAGTCGGGCGATGACGCGTTCGTCGGAGGTCCAAAAGTTGCCGAGTAACCAACGCGAGCACAAACCTTGTGCTCGATCTCCACGTTTGGAACAGCCGGAGGCGGAGGAGGTGAGGACCCAACCGCTGCGGCGAGGCTCTTGAAGGAGGAGACGACCGGCGAGGCTTTTTGGGAGGCGAGGCGGAGCCGGAACCGGATGCGCGGAGAAGGAAACAGACGGTCCTTCTCTGTTTGTTATCTGCGAGGAGAGAGAGAAAAGCCAATAAATTCAATTGAGGAGTGAGAAATTTTTTGGGCGGGAGCGTTAAAGCATTTATTGACCTGACATTGTTTCTGCCAACGAGCCGAGCCGAGCCGATCCGATCCGAGCTGAGCGGATCCTTTAATTTTCCAGCGGGTCCCACGCAACGGGTGTCGAAAGCTGAGTGGAACGTGCGCGCCACATCAGCGGATGACGTGGCGCGCACATACCACTGAATATTTTCTCCTTCCCTTCAGAAAAATAATGCAGGCCTGCTGTCGGCAATACCAAAGATTTTCTGGCGACGTCATGAATCTTGAGACGTCCCGTTACTTCTGGGAAAGTGACGGGGACAAGCTGATTGTACGTCCCAATCGCGGGATAATGGCAACAAGAATTTAAAGCTTCCATAATCAATTACCAAAAATGACCTTTAAATTATAAAATCACAAAAATCATAATTAATAAAAGGAAATAATAAACATAATCTACATTTAGCACGACGCTAACTATCAAAAGGAAACGAAATTAGAATTCCCAAAACTTGTGTTTCATTTTATATTATTACTAAGACATATAACATCATCATATACGTAACTATTGTAACTCATCATATATATATCACCACTCGAGCTTGTTATTAGCACAAAATTACTTATTTTAGTCACGATCATCAATGTCTGCCCGATTTTAAAATATATGCTATTAGTTTGAGATTTTAGCATTACAAGCGGTACCAAAACAACAACTTAAACATGAACAACATGAAATCATAGAGATAATGTGGAATCAAAATATATATTACTCCCCACATTATAAAATTTTACTTGAATAAATAAATTTCTCATATTTCACTATAGAAACTAAAATTTACAACCACCGCCCGCGGTGGAAGCGGTGGTTAAGGCTTGGTACCCCAAACGTAGGGGGAAAAGTTCGAGACTCCGTGGAAGCGTTGCTTCAATGCAAAACGCGGTTTAACCGCGTTTGGGGGTCACGGTGGGATCCCCGGCCCTCCAGGGTTTACTCTCCCCGCGAAGCGGCGTCCAGAGGTTCCCTGGGTCATCAAAAAAAAAAAAAAACTAAAATTTACATAATATTTTGTCTCACTTTTTAGGTTGTAATTTGTCATTTGTCATTATGAAGTACCATCCCTATACATTTGAAGTCATAACTTGGCTTAAATTAAATTCATATAATTTCTTAGTTCTTAAATTCAGTTAAAATTTCATCTTCCTTTTGGAAATCGGGTGCAACATTTTACAAATTAATCTTGGTTCAAGGCGCGAAATTTAAAATTGACATGAAAGATTGGTTTTGTGTTAACTTTCATTTCCTATAGGTGTTTACTATGGCGCTACATGATTAGATTTTGTATATGATTATTCTTTTAACGGCCTTAGTTTTCGTGGTTTATTATAAGGGGCATTCTTGGCAATTGATTTGGTAGGTTTATACTCTTGTTGCCGAAATTCAATGCTTGAAATGTTTGTTCAGCAAGTCTCCGTCACTTGACGGTACCGTCTTCTTAGCATGCTCCTATACATAAATACAGTTTGTTGGAATTTTGTTTGTTAAAACAAAATGAGCGTTTTTTACTTTGTCCCACATAGAAAAGGTGGGAGTAAGTGGGTCGGTTTAAATATGTGGGATTTCCCTTTGTAGTTAAAGGAGTAATTAGGTGGGGCTAGACCCCACCATACCACGCGTCTTGGTGCGCGAATAATTGCATTAATCCCTTACTATTTATTTTTATTTTTTATTTTTTAATTCAAAGGTTGCCTTTAAATTTGAGAATTTCGGAAATGAAATATAAATGAAAAATTCGAAATTCTATTTTAAAAAAATTATTCCGAATTTTGTTTGTGTTTTTTCAAGACAACCTTTGGAAAATTACTTATTCGGTTTTTAACTTTCCCGAAGGGTTGCAATTGTTCATTTTTTACTTCTTCCGAAGAGTCGCATTTGTTTGTCCGAACAATTTTCTAAAGACGTGTTTGTTCGCAACTTTCACGAAGAGTTGAAAAACTGTTTCATATATATACTTGTCAATTTTCGGAAAGTAAATGTGGTCATTTTCGAGTCTTCTTTCTGAAAAAACAGCAGCCAAAATTTTCGATTGTTTCTTAGAGAGACTCTGGAGAAATACTAAAATTGCTATTTAGTATTCTCATCCGAGACTTTGTTATATCCTGGAGGATTTTTGCCGGTGACCATTAGCAACGTTGTGGGGCAAATAAATCCTTAAAGAAAGTGATATCATGCCTCAAAGTCCGAGTTGTTTTACTCGATCTGATTTCATTGTTCAACCAATTTCGAAGCAATATTTTACCAACAAAGTTTGTGTCCTATGTTTTGTGTTTACCTACATATGTATATATATATATTCTATTTATGTATTTCGCTTTAAAAAAGAAAGTGTACTCTTTTCATATTGTGGTTTGTTTAATAACTAGTGATTCACATCAACAATTAGGTAAAAATATGGGTTAAGTATTATTACAAGATGCAAAGTTCGAAAATGTCTTTGTAAACATTCGGAGCCAATTTTCCTCGCATAACAAGCTATAAGTAATCGTGTTTCCCACGCCTGTCTTCGCTCATTTTATTTTCTCCATCATACACTCCTTTTCATGTCATGAATTTCTGTCTTTTTATCTCGTCTCCCTCGATGCACATGATGGTATTAGTTTTTCTTATTAGTAAAATGTGGAAAGGGACTATTAGCGTTGGGAACTCTTTCCGAGCGTTACTGTAGAAGTTTCACGCTTACAACAAATGTTCGATTTGAATTATGATTACACTTCATTTTGAGCGAATCCATCATTGCGGTCCCATCACAAAGCTATCGGGAGCATAGATGGGTCAACCAAGGGCGATTATACCACCTCTGTTGGATGCCCACTCACTCGGATTCTCGTGTTACCCTACCCCAAAAGTATTGATACCCACTCAACCTATGCAGCCCCAAAAGCGATAATGTTAATCGGGTTAATAAGATACTTAATTGAGCATTACCTTTCACAATATCATTTAGCATATGACTAATAATAATCAACAAATATATGACACCTGCAAATAACTAATGTTCAAAGGGATACAAATGATGTACTGGTTATTTGAAGTGGTATTTTTATGTGGTTTATGTTGGATGCAAATCATGCAATCCTAAGATCTCCATAATCAGAACAAGAACATACATAATTGAATAGAAATATTACGCACCTGTTTTGAAATTCATCGTTCTTTAAAGCGGAAGCAGAAAAAGGCTTATCCACGTATCAAGGGGATTACCCACACATCAAATCATTCTCCTATATTGCCCTCTGTATCACTAACTCAATGAGGCGGCCCCCTCACGTTTAAGGTTAGGTAAACGCTCCTTAGGTGAGGATACATGTGAGAATTAAGGTTAGAAGAAAAACTTAAGCACTATTTATAGAGTTTCCAGCCAAGCCCCCTCATTACAGACCAGGCTCAACTTGGCTCACACTAGCCAGTCCCATATTAGACTAATTAAGAAACCTTCTATCTCACCTTAGACCAACTACATTTTACGGTAACCGTAAAAACAGTAAATTATAATATCAATTAATTTAGTCCACATTATGAAAACTCTTATATTCTTCCACTTGTACTATATTAATTGAAATTGTATTGTATGTGCACACATTTGGTCCAAAGATAATTTTTAATAGTCAATCATATCCCATAAAGTCTTAAACACCCAATCATGGCGGTAACTGCATATATATACAGAGCCTTCCATGGTCACGAATGTTCTCAACTTTATTGATATGAATTCAATATGATAATGTGTTAAATGGATAACATCTCTCATAGAGAGATCCCATTTATCAGTCATCATTCTCTTACCTTAGGCGACACAAAAACTTGTGCCACTAGAGAATGTTTTATGGTTTCAATGAACCCACATATGCCTTATCCTTATGGTTAACCTTTCTTTATATATAACAAAGTATATGTACAAGGCTAATAACCGGATGCCTCTAGCCTTCATTCAAGATTTCTATAGTACCTTGAGATTTTATCAATATGTATTCAACATAATAACAATACATTCAAAAATATTTTATTGAATGCAAAAGTTGATACATATTAAACCGTTACAAAGTGTAACGAACACAAGATGAAATCTTTATCAAAGTAAAACCAAAATAGCTCCCACTAAACAACAGCATCTCATGATGCTCCTAAGCCTATGCTAATGACATGTCACTTAAATACACATGGGCGAAGCCCTTTAGTTAGTGAATCTACAATCATATCATCTATGAAAATATGCAATATTATTATATCACATTTCTGTACCGTTTCCTTTTAGTTAAAAAATTTAATCGCCATATATTTAGACCCCTTGAGATCTTTGTAGTAAATAAATAATACTACAAATTTTTTATCTCAATACAATCGTATGGGTCTATCCATAAAATTTAAACGATCAACTCATTCATTAGATTCTGGAGCCTAATAGTCTAAGTAACAGCCTAAAAGAATGTTACTAACACTACTTACATAGTAGAAGATGACATAGAACTTTATTTACTGCACTTCCTACTAACATAAATATGTATTCCGTTATTCATCACATATCATCCTGACAGCCATCAAAGTTTACATCTGAATATCTACTAGTTGCAAGAATTGAACATGTTTGTAAATTAGTATATTCTATTAAAAAAATTAGTATATAATATCTTGTCCTCTTTAAGTACCTTAAAACATTCTTGACAGCAACCCAGTGATCGTATCCTAGATTTGATTGATTTCTGCCTAAAAGTTTCGTCGTAAAGACAATATTTAGTCTATTGCAAATTTGAGCATACATTATACTTTTAAATGCACTGACACAAGGTACACCATCTAATTAGATTTTTCTTAATATCTAAATAAAGACAATGTGATAGATTCAGTTCATCACCCTTAACAACAAGAGTAATTCCTGGTTTGCAATGATGTATATATTGTATATTTCGAAAATACGATCAGCAATGTCTTTTAAGAAAATCTAATATAATATGGCGAAAACAATTCTTACGCACCTCAATACAAAGAATAAAAGATGTTATACCTCAAGGTCACTTCTAGTAAGCAAAATATCACGTACATATAATATAAGAAAAATAAATTTCCTCCTACTGACCTTGCAGTATATATTAAATTACTTTATTCCCAATTGAACTAAATAACAACACTATGAAACTTTAATAATAGTGTCTGAAAACTTGCTTAAAAACTATGATTAAAAATTTTCAGTTTACACATAAGTTTAATTGAATCTGTTGCAAAATCCTCCAGTTGCACTATATAGATTTTGTATCTAACCAATCTCTTGAGTAAAGCTACAACTACTTCATTCTATACTTGAGAAGTTTAGGGATATCAATTTTATGACCCTGAAGAAGGTACAAGTATTATGGAATTACAAACTGTAAAGTTTCTACAGTCCGACGTAATTGTAGCTATTCTCTACAATATGTGATTCTATAATACTTGTACCTTCTTTAGGGTCATAAAATTGATACCCATTTTAACAATCTAGGTAAGATACAAAATAATTCCTAGTGGATCTAAATTCCAACGCACTTAGTATTAGATTAGATAACATCACTTTTACATAACACCTCTAAATTTCATATGATTCAAATAATTTATGTCTAGTCAATAACTCAAAAGAAGTTTATGAAATAACTTTTGTATGTTAAAAATGTTACTTTCAAAATATCAGCCCACAGAAGACCGGATAAATTAGTCTTATTAATTATACTCATCACCATGTTCAATATGGTGCACTTATGCATTTCGACCAAATCTTTTTGTCAGGATTTTCAAGCATAATAATTAAGTTACCACCTTAGAATCTACAAAGTATTTGACAAATGACCATTTAAGCTATTTCGCATTATCATACTTGCCAAAATACTCACGGCCACTATTAAGCATGACAACATTTTAAGACTAATTGTAATTGTTTTATTCTTTATCTCAGTCATTTTCCTTAAATAGAAAATTTTTGAAAACAACCTCTTCAACCATATATGAGATATATATGCCATTAGAACTTAAACGCAATCTTTAAAGATGTGTCCTAATTTCTATATTAGATAAAACATAACTTCAAGCCATTAAAGCTTTCATCATCTTTTAGCAGTGCAGTTAGTAGACAAGTCACTTTTCAAGTGTTCCTAAATGAAATACTTCATAGACAGTAAGAAAATTCTATTACTCTTTTCCCAAGCAGCAAATCATATGTTCACTACTTAAAATTTGAAGCAGTAAAAACCTCAATAATAGTGGAGTTATTAATTACAGAAAAAGTGATTGAAAAATAAGTAATATATATAATTAGTATCATGTGAGCACCGTGTAACTTGACGTACAAGTACACATTCAAAGAGTTACACGCATAATCATATAATCACCTTTGGGCAGAATATATGACCTGCAGTTATACACTCCCTATATGATAACGGTTATGAGAATACATTCCAATATTCGTGAATTCATTACCTTTGGACATATGAACCACTAAGATCGGCCATTCCTCTACCACACCATCATGTATCCCTCCATGAACTAATACACAATCACATCTTTTGAGAGTATGACCACGCATTAGACCAGGAGACATCACAATCAACATACAAGATCGAAATTTCTCAAACTCAATCAAGCGTGCCACTTTGGCGGTCACTACTCAATTGAATCCTTGAAACTCTTTCATACTAAGAATATAAACTTTACTTCTCACATACACCATATACATGTTATTTTAACTTTAGTGATAGATGCAATAAATTACTAAAATCATATATCGTGCTAATTACATTATTTTATTCATTAATAAAAATTAATCATACATATTTATAAATATATATAGCGAACCTAAAAGATAGATTTTAATGAGATCACTGATCATAGTAATACAAGAAACTTCTCATAACAGAGAATAAAATATCTCTTATGCACCCCAATTACAAATTACCAAAACAACATAAAAAAAAAATGCTGATCTAGAAGATCTCTCACAAATTAATATCAACAGTAATATATAGTACACCAAATCGACAAGCCTGACAATTGATTCATTATCACTCATGAGTTTCATAAGGCAAACATGACTCCAAGGCTAACAGCTCATTAATTAGCCAATTTTAAGTAACAATTTATCATTGTATCAACTAATGGCCTATAAAATAAGTCAAACCATAGAACAAATATCTAAACTATAATAGTAGATACTATTGCTCTGCATAAATGTTGTCATACTCCTTAACCATAAAAAATATTCAACTTAATGGACATTAACCAATGACCAGATGAGTTTAGGTACAATATGCAATGACTTAACTGACATGCATTACCCACATTTAGCAGATGTGTTAATTAATACAATCAGTTTGGTCACAGGTTCTAAAGACGTCCATCATTCAAAGGTTACTAGCATGTAAAAGAGTATGCATGAACAATAAAAGTTTCATAACCTTTTACTGTTTCTCATCACCTCAATACATAGTTCAATTACTATCCCATAATGGTTGTATCTCATTAAGCCAACTTTAGTTCACAATAAAATTTAATTTTTATTAATGAATCATACATTTATAATGTTTATGTGATAACATACTTGTAACCAAAAACTTGTATTCCCAAAATCACAAAAAAATACAAGAAAAATATGCAAAAATACACTAAAAATACACGTTTTAGGTTTCCATATGTATTTTCACATCCATAAAATAATCAAAATGTAAAATAAATATACCACAATGTAGACGAAGATCATACGAACCTAACGCCACCAGTCACGTGCCGATCGGAGGCTTCACGTGCCCACACGCACCGCCTGAGTGCTAGGCGCGTGGAGCCCGAGCATGTACGTAACTGACTAGTTAAAACCGGTACAACTGACCCCGGCTCGACTGCTTGGTCCAACTGACTGACCGGACCAGTCCACCGTTGACCGGGTCGGATCGGGTTGGGTCAAGGTCAACGGTCGTCGGGTCGGGTTGGGTCAACGGGTCGGTCGGTCAAGTTCGGTCGCTGACGTCTCGATGACGTCAGCCTCCGCGCATGCAACGCACACGCACGCTTCGCCCTGCGCGTGATCGCGCATGGGGCGAGTGCTCAACACCCTAGCAGCACGTGGCCGCGCGTGCAGCCCTCTCCGGCGATGCACCACATACGGATTTGCTCGTCTCGACGAGTCTAGTTCAAATTTGTGATTTGATTTTATTTTTATTGAACAAAAAATCACGAAAATCACAATTATGGCAAAAATCTTATGCGTTTGAGTTCTAGGGTCATAGTTGTTCTGATATTACATGTTGGATGCAAATCGCGTAATCCCAAAATTTCCATAACCAGAACAAAAACATGCATAATTGAGTAGAAATATTAACTCACATATTTTGAAATCCATCGTTCTTTAAAGCGGAAGCAGAAAATGGATTATCCACGCATCAAGGGGATTACCCACGCATCAAGTCATTCTCCTCTATTGCCCTCTGTATCACTGGCTCAATGAGGTGGCCCCCTCACGTTTAAGGTTAGGTAAACACTCATTAGGTGAAGAAACATGTGAGAATTATGGTCAGATGAGAGATTTGAACACTATTTATAGAGTTTCTAACCAAGCCCCCTCATTAGAGACTAGGCTCAACTTGGCCTACACTAGTCGGTCTCATATTAGACTAATTAAGAAATATTTTATCTCACCTTAGACCAATCATATTTTATGGTAACCGTAAAAATAGTAAATTACAATATTAATTAATTTAGTCCATATTAGCAAAACTCTTACAGTCCATCAAGGGATCTTCCCTTTACCTTAAATCGTTGTTCTCACGTGCATTTTTAATTTAGATATGAAGCGATGTAACCCACAAAAATGATTTCTGAACCAACGACTGAGATTTATAGTATAGTGGTTCAACTGATTTTTTTTTTTTGGTGGTCGTAGTAGTTCAACTAGCCTGACGAACAGTTTCTGGAGGGACTTTAAAAGCAACCCCACTTTAAGAAGGCAATTATAAATATATTACCAATTGTGTTTTTTCTAAACTGAGTCTGAGTACATTGCCACTGGTCATCCGAAAGGAAGTAATTTTCCTTTGGAATTGAAGGACCAGTTCACACACGGATATATAAAGTGGTCCTAAAGGAAGTGATTAAGAGATCAGACTGAAAGTGACCGAATCAAATCGGGTTGAAAAAAATCGAAACTCAAGCTCGATCGAAGCAAAGTAATATTTGAGTCAAGCTTCCACACTATAGTGTATTCTTTAAAATTGAAAAGATGGAAAGATTTGGCCTCTTGTTTGGTGTGCTTATACGGAGATATTAACGGTTTATTTCTAGCGCGCTTACTAATTATGAACAACTATTTAAGATCTTCTATTGGCTCATATTTGAAAAATAAATAATACTGGAAATCATTTGTGGGATTAAAAACAGTAAATTGATGAAACTCATATTGGACTCATATTTGACAAATAAATAGTATTAAAAGATCAATAGAAAAATCTATCATTAGGAAAAAGTATATAACATGCTTTACAAATAAATGAATACAATAAGCTTACCCATCATAGAAAGAAAAAGAAGTGTATGTTTTAGGGCTTTTCCATAAGATAATTATCCAAAAAGTCATAAACTTATTTTACAAGGTCAAATTTAATCATAAATATTTCAATTGTGCCAATTTAACCATTTTTTTAAAACAATTTGCTAATGTAATCTTTCTGAATGATTTGCCAAGAAATCGATGATGTGACTGTCCAATCAATTTCAATTGTCGAATGTGACACGATTGACACTAACATGAATGATTTTTATAATTTTTTAAAATGTTATGAATCTAATTTTCTTTCCTTTTTTTATTTTATTATCTCTTTCCCTCTTATGGTTGCCAAGCCTTGGCAATGGCCAAGTGAGGGTTACTTGGATCTAAGGAGGACCACCCTCGCCCAAACAAGGGTACACCTTGTTGGCCTCGAGCAAGGGCAAACCTTTACTGGCCTAGCAAGGCGAGGGTCCCCTTGCAAGAGGTTAGCATGGAAATGTTCCTCCGCGTAGGATCTAGCGAGAGCATATTGACTCTCACGGATAGTTGGCGATTGATAAAGGAAATAGGAAAAAAGAAAAAAAAACCTTTAAAATTCAAAAATCCAAAAATTGTGAAAAATTGCAAAAATCATCCATGCTAGCATCCATGGTGCCAAGAAAGATAATTTGCGTCAACGTTAATGATTTCCAGACATAATTGGTTAGAATAACTACATTAACAAATCACCAAAAAAAAGTTATGACTAAATTAACATAATTGATAAGGTTTAAGATTTTTTGAATAATTTTCTCGAGTTTCAATTGTATAACTACATATGCTTCAATAATAAGTAAAATGAAATGTATAATAAATGATGATTGTTGTGGTACTTGACCAATTAATGTTATTAGTCGATTGTGAAAAAATATTCATCACAAATATCATACGTTTTACAAAAATCAACTATTAGCAAAAACAGAAAAACGATACGTGTTGCGCGTGTGCAAGTGGAATCGCTAAGCCGCCTCCCTGTCATGTCCGCGAGAATCGTCTCCAGTCTACATTCGTCTTCAACCTCGCGGACGCCTACTTTCACCGGACACTTCCATGGCTCTCTCTCTCTTTCTCTCTCTCTCTCTCTTTTCTCCGTAACCATCCCGAACTCACCAGACGCTGCTCCACCACTTATAAATACCTCTCCCTCCACCCAAAGCATACTGCCATCGATCCCCATATTTCGACCGAGTAAACAATTCAGTGAATCCCACGTCTTACAAGACGGCAGGGCAAAAGTCTGAGAGTAAGTGTAAAGTAAAAATAAAGTAGGACTGACCAAAAGAAAAAAAAAAACGACTTAGTGAATCAATCTACTGCTCATAATGTCGCTGATCCTGAGCGATTTCTTCGTGGCGGACGAAGGACGGCCATCTTTGATCCTTTCTCGCTCGACATCTGGGACCCATTCCTGGACTTCCCTGTCGCTGCCCTGGTCAGGGTCGGACGTGTCGAGGGAGGTGGCGCAGTTCGCGAGCGGGCGGGTCGACTGGAGGAGACACCGGAGGCGCACGTGTTCCGGGCGGACCTGCCGGGGATGAGGAAGGACGAGGTGAGAGTGGAGGTCGAGGAAGGGAGGGTGCTGAGCATCAACGGCGAGCGGAGGAGGGAAAAGGAGGAGGTGACGGACACGTGGCACCGGTTGGAGAGGGGGAGCGGGCGGTTCTCGAGAAGGTTCCGCCTGCCCGAAGACGCGAGGGTCGATCAGGTGAGGGCGAGCATGGAGAATGGCGTCCTCACTGTAATTGTGCCCAAGATGGCGGTGGCAGCGGCAGCAAGGCCCGATGTGAAGCCCATCCCGATCACCGGCTGAGAGTGACAAAACACGAAGGGAAAGGGAAAAACGAAGGAAAAAGTGTAGGAATTTTCTGTATTTTCTCTACTCCATTCAATGTACCGAGTTACATTATATTACAAATGTATGTGAAGAAGAAAAAGGAAAAGATACAATATCAGATTAGATCTGATTTTAATTCCTACAATACAATCCCTATGATTTGATTCGATTTGATCCAATCAATTCTTTCCTAATTTCTGCGTATCTTCTAACACTCCCCTCAAGCTGGTGGCTTGTAGATGTCCAAGACGCCTAGCTTGCTCAAGAGATACGCATGCTGTCTTTGACACGAGGTTTGGTGAAGACATCCGCCGGTTGTTCTTGTGTTCCAATTCCTTGTGTCTCGATCATTCCTTCCTGGATTTTTCCCCGGTGAAGTGACAATCTACTTCAATGTGCTTTGTTCTCTCATGCACGATAGGATTGGATGCAAGTTTTAGGGCTGCATCATTGTCACAGAACAGCCTTGTTGGCCCCTTGACTTGTACACCAAGATCTTGAAGTAACCCTCTCAACCACACTATTTCACATGTGGTTTTAGCCATGGCTCGATATTCTGCCTCTGCTGAAGACAACAAGACAGTTGGTTGCTTCTTCGTTCTCCAGGAAAGTAAAGAATCCCCTAATTTGATACAAAATCCGGTTATCGATCTTCTGCTCATAGGACATGTTGCATAATCTGCGTCGCAATATGCAGTCATTCTCATGTCACACTTCCTAGAGAGAAGAATCCCAAGACCAGGACTTTTCTTCAAGTACCTCACGACTTTCAGCGCGGCATTCATATGGGACTGTTTTGGCTTATGCATGAACTGACTAAGTGTCTGCACAGCATAACTTATGTCTGGTCTGGTCATAGTTAAATATATGAGCTTCCCAACAAGCTTTTGATATCCGAATGGATCCTTGAGAATAGGATCTGCTTCCTGAGGTACTTCAACATCATACTCAGCGGTTGTCAGTTTGACATTCGCTCAATTGGCACCGTGCAAATGGTTTACATCCAGATAATCCGCCTCCGAAATGATCTCCAATGCAAATTTTCTCTGACTGAGAGAGATTCCTTGGCCAGATCGAGCAATTTCAATCCCAAGAAAATACTTTGGCGATCCCAAGTCTTTAATATGGAAAGTAGAATGCAGGTACCCTTTTAGACTCTTGATAGCTGTTTCGTCATTCCCCATAATGAGTATGTCATCTACATATATCATCAAGTAGATAGATGACGTACCTTGAGTCCATGTGAAGACAGCATAATCGAATCTGGATTGTTGGAAACCAGCAGCTATTAGTGATTTCGCAAATTTCGCATACCACTGTATGGATGCTTGCTTGAGTCCGTACAAGGATTTGCGGAGACGACATACTCTATTCTCCCCCTGTCTCCGTAATCCTGGAGGTATTTCCATATATATCTCCTCATCCAAATCACCATGGAGAAAAGCGTTGTGGACATCCATTTGATGTAATGTCCAATTGTGAAAAGCTGCTACGGAAAGAAAAGAGCGAACTGTGACATTCTTGGCCACCGGAGAAAAAGTCTTGTGATAGTCGAAACATTCCTTCTGTGTGAAGCCTTTAGCTACCAGTCGCGCCTTGTACCGTTCGATCGATCCATCTGCTCGATATTTGATCTTGTATACCCATTTACATCCAATTGCTTTACGATGTGGAGGTAAGGAAACAAGATCCCATGTATGATTATCCATGAGAGCTTTCAATTCTGCCTCCATTGCTGCTTGCCATTGTGGATCAGTCTGTGCTTCATTGAAGGTGGATGGCTCTTGTTCTTCGGAAATACGAGTAATGCAACATCGATGCATTGGAGACAAGCGATCAAAGGAAACATAAGATGAGATCGGAAAAGGAATACCTTGTGAATTCCTGGCGCCACATATATAGTCTTTGGTCCGGGTAGGGGTCGAGTGGCACGTCCGAACGTCGGGTGGTTCATCTCCGAAGATGTAGGATTATCTGGAATTTCCACCTGGAAGTGAGTCGGAAGTAGGTAGATCTGAAGAAACCTCATCATCATTCAATCTTCCATCTGGACTTCCTCTAAAGGTGTTGTGCTCATAGTGGAGTTGGAAACACCTTGTGGAAATGGATGAACAAATACATATCGGGAATCTGCGGATCCATCGTCGGCAGAATAGGTTGGAGAATGCCCTGGTTCAGTGCCACTTTTGTTTTGATGGGCAAAAGGGAAGACAGTTTCTTGGAATATAACATCTCTGCTGACAGAAAATTCTCCAGTACTTGGATCAAAAATTCGATATCCCTTTTGTAAAGTAGAATACCCCATGAATATGCAATGGCGAGCACGGGGACCCATTTTATCTTTGGGTCCAACAATAGCCGCAAAGCATAGACAGCCAAAAATCCTCAAGTGGCTTAAGTCAGCCTTCTTTCCAAAAAGTATCTGGAAAGGAGATTGTTCATCTAAAACTTTGGTTGGCATTCGATTTATTAGATAAGCAGCAGTCAATATGCAATCCCCCCAAAAATTATCTGGAATAGAAGCTTGAAACTTTAAAGCTCTGGCAACTTCCAAGAGATGCCGATGCTTCCTTTCCACCACTCCATTTTGTTGTGGTGTGTAAATGCAGGAGCTTTCATGTAGAATCCCTTGTGATGAAAGAAGATCCGCACATTCATGATTAAAAAATTCCTTCCCATTGTCTGTCCTTATTTTTTTTGTACGGGTTTCCCAAACTGGGTTTTAGAAAGGGAAAGAAAATTTTTCAAGTGAGACACAACCTGACTTTTAGACTGCATGAGGAAGATCCAGGTGGCTCTGGAGTGATCATCCACAATAGTAAGGAAAAACCTAGATCCATCATGATTTACTGTGTGGTAAGGTCCCCAGACATCAATATGCAGCAAGGAAAGAATATTTCTTGCACGACTTTGGCTTAAAGGAAAAGAATTACGCGATTGCTTGGCAAGCGGGCAAATTTGACAGTGAGGATAAGAGAATTGAGAACTATGACCCATTCTGGAGTGCAAAAGAAAGTTTCTATCATTGGAAATCGAATTACACAATGATATCTTATTACAAGAAGGGTTAAAATTTGCAGGCAAGCTTTTCCAGAAAAACAATCCTTCAGAGAGACTACCCCAGCCCATCAGTGTCCCAGTCGAAAGGGCCTGAAATAGACAGGTATCAGTGTTGAAAATAACTCGACAAGAGTTTTCCTTACAGGCTCTAGACACTGAAACGAGATTAAATTGGAAGTCTGGAATATAAAGGACATTGGTAAGGACAAAGTGGGAATTGAGTTTCACTGTTCCTATTGTAGTGACATAGGTAACATTTCCATTCGGTAATTCCACAGTGACAGGATTTTCTAATTCTTCATTCACAACAGAGAATAATCTTCTATCACATGCTATATGATCACTAGCTCCTGAGTCTATAATCCAGGTATTTCTAGGAATAGCATTTGCTAGGCAATATGAAATACCCAAAAGCCGCTTCCCCTTTTCTCGGACATCCAATTTTTGCAAAGCCCGCATAAGTTGCCGATATTCCCGTGTGTGATAGGCCGATTAACAGAATTCATCGATCCGGAAATTTGATAGGCTGCTGCAGATATTTCTTTCCCCTTTTTTTCTTTTTCTCTAGGCCTGCCATGTAATTTCCAGCAGGTATCAATTGTATGGTGGGGCCGCTTGCAAAATTCACAGTATAATTTGCCTTTATTTCGCAAATTCGGCCCATATCCCTTCAGATTTTGAGGACCGTTGGATCCTCTTAAAGCGGATGCATCTCCACCGTCCAAATCAACAGAACCTCGCACGCCTCTGGAGCCGTCGGATCGTGGCATGCGATCTAGCCGTCCGCGCCCCCCCATTTATATGGCCTTTGTTCCGCGAACCCTAGCTGTCCTCGGTTCTCCGCGAACCCTAGCTGCTCTCTCTTCTCTTGCCCTTTTCGTTCTAGGGTTTTCTCCTTCTCCACTCTTGCCGCCAGCGCTAGGGTTTCGGAGATCTTGCTGTCCGACGAAGCAAGCCTTTGATTCTCCTCTTGCACCGCAAGCTGGAAGATGCGGCCGAGGCTTGGCGCTGGTTCCATCGCCAGGATCTGCGATCGGAAGGTGAGATACGAATCGTTCAAAATGAGTAAGAACCGAGTCGCTTTCTCCCTGTCTTTCATAGCCTTGTACTGCTGGAGAGTTGATTCGGACCCTTCCAATTTTTCTTCAGCAGCTTCTAATTCGTTCCAGAGGGTTGAAAGCCTGTTGAAGCACGTCGTTATCGACGTGTTTCCTTGCTTCAGTTCGCTGAGCGCTTGATGAAGCGAAAAGATTTTGGCCCGATCTAACTTGCCGTACATTTCACGAATGCTGTCCCAAATCATTTTTGAATCTTCTGTGGGTGGTAACCCCGCCGCGATTTCTGGGTTGATGCAGTTGTTGATCCATGTTCGACCAATTGATTACATTTTCTCCCTTTGTTTTCCCATCTTCTCGTCGGTCGGGATTGGAACGGTCCCATCGATGAAACCTTCTTTGTCTTTGGTGATTAGGGCTCGCCGAAATTCCCGCGCCCAAAGTTGAGTAATTTTCTGAACCCGTGAGAGGGTGGCTGATAAGCCGCAACTCCGGTCCGTCGAAGGTGGAAACATAAAGCGCGTCGCCGGGCTCTGGTCGACCCATGGCGGCCGCGAAAGGAAAAGGCAGGAAACCAGGTGGCATTCCTTGGGGTTGTCCCTGAAGCCCCGCACCAAATTGTCCCTAAGATCCTGAATAATTTGATCCGCCCGTCTGCTCTGGGTCGATGGGCGCGTTTGCCCCAATATCTTGGTTGGTGGACCTCCATCGCTCGGCACACTACCCCGAAAACTCGGCGATGATGTGACGGATTCAACCCGGGATCCATGGATATGGCATCCATTGGTAGGGATACGCCGGAAATGGCTGACCCAGATTAAACTGAGCCGGAGCATTCTCCCAATGCGCATGTGGATGTTGAATTTGACCGAGTTGTTGTTTGGTCACGGAGATGGCACTGGAAGCCTGAGGGGTCGTCAATACTGGCTCATTTGGATTGGAGGTAGGAATTTCTGATTGGCTCATTTTGATAAAATTTCCCTTCAAAAAGAATTTGATTCCTCTCGGCAACCCTTTTGTAGGATAGGGTTCCTTCTAGGCAATCAACTAAGGTATAGCGGAAGCAATGTCAGAGTCTCTGGAGCTCTGATACCATGACAAAACACGAAGGGAAAGGGAAAAACGAAGGAAAAAGTGTAGGAATTTTCTGTATTTTCTCTACTTCATTCAATGTACTGAGTTACATTATATTACAAATGTATGTGAAGAAGAAAAAGGAAAAGATACAATATACAGATTAGATCTGATTTTAATTCCTACAATACAATCCCTATGATTTGATTCGATTTGATCCAATCAATTCTTTCCTAATTTCTGCGTATCTTCTAACAGAGAGGTTTAAAATGGGAGTGACGGAGAGAGAGGGACTCTATATCGCATAAAATAAAGAGAAGAGCATCCCAGTACGCGACACAGTTACTGCATACTGCATAGTGTGTGTACGAGTCTAGTTAAGATTTTGTCATCTACATGCTTGAGTGGATGTATTATACTCTTATAAAAATACAAGTAACTATTGCATGTCCTTTTCTAACGTATCCGAGGCCATCGCATCTGGTGACGAATGTGATTCAAAACATGTGAACCGTTGAAAGTGTCGCATTTCCTGATCGCAACATATTTCGTGTGAACATAATTTAAATTTTCTAATTGTTAGAATTGTAGCTAGAGTTGCGATGTGGCTACAGTGACGGACTCATCATCTCTTGAAACAGTTATGATTCAACTAGAGCATTCTGTAGAGGGTGCGGGATCTTTTTCAATAACAGTGGGGGCGAAGAAGTGAGCGCCAAGTCGGTCCTCGATCCAACCCCGCTCTATCAAATAAGGGCAACCTAAGGTGCTTTTGTTTCGCGGAATACATTTTCGAGGAAAACATTTCCTCATTTTCCGGCGTTTGGGTCGCTTAGGAAAATGAGTCAACGGAAAACGTTTTCCTAGTCTACAAAAAATGTTTTCCTAGCAAAGCTTAAACTCAAGAAAATGATTTCCCCTTTGAAAGGATTGGAAAACGTTTTCTGAATCTACCAAAGCTTAGATTTGATGCTTGGTTTACAAACAATTATTCTTATAAAAATATATTTAAAAAAATTGAATTTGAATTTTTTTATTTTTAAAAAAAAAATTAAAATTCAAAAAACATTTTAAAAATAAAAATAAAAAATTCAAATTTGCTTCTTTTTCTTTTTCTTTTCTTCCTTTTTCCTTTTGCTTCTTCTTCACCCGTCACCGGCCACAAGGACGGCCAATGAGCTCGGTCTCACCCGGATCGAGCGATATCATGGCCTTTGACAACAAGGTTTGAGCTTGCCTGAGGTAGATGAGCCTCAAGCCTCGCTAAATCGGGTGAGCTCGTGGCCTCCAGTGATGAGGCTCAAGCCTCGCCAGATTGGGCGAGCTCACAGCCTCTAGCGGCCAACTGGCGAGCTTGCCGCCTCTAGCGACAGCTTGGACCTCACCCCTTGTAAGCCAGCCGAGAACAAATTTCTAGAGGAAGCAAAAGGGATGGCATGAGGAAGCTGAGGAGTGAAGGACAAGAAGAAGGAAAAAGAGAAAAAGAAAAAGAAATAAAAATAACAAATAAAAAAATAGAAAATAAAATTAATAAAAAACAACAATATTAAAAATTTGAAGTTTTTAAAATTAAAAATTCTTTTCCTATGATGAAGTGTGAAATTATTTTTTAATGGGATCCAAACGTCAGAAAACATTTTCAATTATATATCGCCAAATAAATGAAAACAAACCGTATTCTTAGAAAATGCTTTCCTAGAAAGCATTTTCCTTCATCATTTAGTTTTCCGTGAAATAAACGCACCCTAAGTGTATTAAATTGGTACTTACCATCCTGAGCAATTTTGGGAAAAAAAAATTGCTCCGAACTCTCTTTGCCGAGTTATGTCCCCATAATTATTAACAAGCTGAAAGGATTGCCGAGGCTGGCATCCACCTATTAGTTATTTTCACATATTTGAGTTTGCTATCGCTAGAAACTTGAAAATGAAATTTGCTATCGTAATGAAAAACTGAGAACTTATTATTGTACTAGAAATATTACCACAACCCCATTTGAGAAGTTACTAATTTTACTTTGGATAGTTTATAGGGTTAATACCTTGAAAAACCACAAATTGGTACGTGTGTGACAAATTTACCCAAAACTATTTTTTTGACCATAAAAAACTCCAAACTGGTACACCTGTGACAAATTTACCCCGACTGACCATAAAAAATACCTTAAACCGGTACATTTCTGACAAATTTATCCCAAACTAATTTATTCGACTGCAAAAAACCTCAAATTGGTAAATTTGTGACAAATATACTCTCCGCTAAATTGGATTAATGCCACAAAAAAAATTCACAAAAATTGTAAACTGTGACAAACGGAGCGTAAAATCTTAAATTGATATATCAATCAACTGTCACTTAACTTAATAATTTCACAATAAAATTTAACTAAAAACAAGCATACTAGTTTGGGGTAAATTTGTCAAAGGTATACCGGTTTTGGGTTTTTGGTGGTCAAAAAAATAGTTCGGGGTAAATTTGTCACATGTGTACCAGTTTTGAGTTTTTCAGGATATTAACCCTAGTTTATATGAGTGAATGTAATTATTAACTCAACAGAGCATTTACCAACTTCTTCATTAGTCCAACGAAAAATTTATTAGGATTTATAGATTAGATTTTGCTATCCACGATAGTGTGAAAAATTACCCATTTAGTCTTAAATTTATTACATAGAGGTCAATTTATGCTTACATTTTCCAATTTTGCCGATGTAGTATCAAACCTTTGCGCGTTGGCAATTGGCTGAAAATCATCAATGAGGCGATGTATAATTGTCCATGTCAACATGCTTCATAGGACGGCTGCCGATGACTAAAGACCGCATTAGTAATTTCCTGTAAAAATTAGCCGAAAAAATTACATTAGAATTTCACACAAAAGTTTAAGATTGGCAAAATTAAAAAAGTTTAAGATTGTAATATCTATATAATAGGTTTAGGACTGACTGGATAATTATCTCAATGATAGTGTGCTAAATTGGAATTTGCTACCTCGAGGAAAAATCTACCCCTTGTTTAGAAAAGTCATTGCTAAAACGCCAACTAATATTTTCGTAGTTCTAAAGGCATAAGCTTCAATAAGTCGTTCCTAGATTGTCAATACGAAACGATAACTTACCATTTGGGATGATTATTGAATGGGAATTTATTATCGCATTGAAGATCGATTTTTTTTCTTTGAATAGTGTAACAGATCATGGAGTACTCGATAAATGATTTTCCAACCCCCTTCTATTTTCAAATAGTAAGCATCATTGGTCTAGCATACGTTAAATATATAATATTTTTTACTATGTTTGTTTCGTGAAAAATAAGTAATTTAAAAAATATTTTTTTCAAAATTGATCGTGTGTATTACTTGAAATAATTAATTAATGAATAACAATTTGCATCCAAACATTTGCATTATCAATAAAATATTTTTCGTTCATTCATTTTTGTAAACGATATAAACAATCATATTTTGAAAAATATTTTCAAAATCACTCATTTTCCATAAAACAATTGGAGAATTTATTTCACATAATAAATAATCGTTCTCCGTAATAAATAATTTATATAAATTTTCAATTAGGTTATAGGCTTTCATCACTTACGGTATATGTTCGTAAAATTCTAAACGCAAGTGCACGTATCGAACAAGTAATATAATGATGAGATAAAGTATCGTCCCACGGAGATCGATGATTAATAAACCAATTAAATACTAAAATAGACTAATTCTAAAATTTATCTAACAAATCAAAATATAATTAAGAATGAATTAAAAACAAAATTTGTAGACTAAATGCAGTAAAATCAATCAGATAAATATGTTAGAGCATCCGATTTCACCATAACCACTAGATATGAATTTCATATTGTTATAAATACAAGAACGATATCAAATATGTGATAGCGAATTTCCTAATCTATTTACTATCCTATCTCTAGGTATAGCAAACCTACTCAGCTTATTAATCCACTATATCTCTATGTGAATTAAAATAAACATGAGTGCATTAAAAACTATGAATATTCCCGGTTTACAATGAGTCTTTTGGATCACCTTATCACCGAAAGCTACACAAATAACGCGGTATATTTCTATCCACGTTTAATTCATGATTATATATTATAATGAGCAATTGCATATTATCACCTCTCGCCTCAAACATGCACATCAGATCATTCAAGTGGTGGCCGGTCACTCAAAAGCATTAAACGCAATAATAAATAACTCACATGAATGAAATCAATTGTAGAACATAAAAATCATGAAATTCACATCATCATGGTTAGGCTACATCGTAGCTCTAACAAAAGAAAATTAGAACATAGTAGAATAAGAAATATAAATATAAATATAAATCAAACCCAGCATCTTGAATCAAAGAACAAGAATTCTGTCACCACTTTTGTCTTCTCTTCAAAATACTTCAAAAGACTCTCAGAACAATGGAAAACGATCTGGCTAAAAAAAACCCTAGCTGCTCTCTCTTCCTATTTATAGGAAATCTAAAATATCTATCTCTCAATGCTTGCAGATAACATCAGGGAACAAAATCAAGAATTTCCTGATTTGATATCCATCTTCCACTGCTGCTTTTATTTGAATTCCTGATAATTGCCATTATTTTCCTTATCTTCTCCATATCTCATTATTCTGCATAAACAAGGAAAATTTAAATAATCAGAAGGAAATCCAAATATTTTCTCATAGATAATGCATTAATTGTTGCCTAAAATAGGTAAAATAACTCTATTTTTATAGAGTTATCAAACCCCAAACTTAACATTTTGCTAGTCCTCGAGCAAAATCAAGACATAACACATACTCAAGCTAACAACCTCCTCCATGACATCTTTCCATAATTGCTCAAATTCACAATTCAAAGAAAAACATAAATTCCATCCAAACATTGAAATCAATTTATAAGTTAAGACCAATTCTAACTATATGATCCAAGTGTGTGTGTGAGAGTCCTCATCTTTTTCAAATTATATGCAATCCAAATAAATTCACATTAACATGCAACCTCTAAAAAATTCTCAATAATTATGACCAAATCTCATAGGTTTGCTTTTCATTCCTCTCTCCACTAATGTAAGCTAATTATCCAATCAAAAATCAATAGGACTTTTCTCGGGTTGTAATGTAAGGCTGGGCTAAAGGTGAGATAACGGGAATTTTTAAGCTCAAATAACCCATCAACACGTTGATTTCGAGGATCTAATTAGAGCCAATGTCACTGTCCAATTTCACTCCTTCAAGATAATTTTTCTGCCGCCATATATTATCATTCTTTTTTTTTTCTTTCCTTTTCTCTTTTTTCTTTCTCTTTTCTCTTTTTTTTTTTTTGAATTGCTTTATGGTGGAGTTTCTCCCAAAGTCCCTCCAAATATAACATAAAAATTTCCAACCCATTGAGTATCCAAAAGGCTCACTCAATTGAAAGTTGGATAGGGAACCATAAGAGCAATTTTTTTTTTTGACAATACACCCCAAACAACCACTGCAATCACTTTTTTTTTTTTTCTTTTTACTCCATCATTCCTCCCAAATTTCTATCAAGCTCAAATAATTTTTTTTTTATCCCAAAAGAAAATCAACGTGTTCATAGGGCATGGGATAAGGATATAATTTGATCACGGCTAGGCTAAACATATATGGGTGCCAATGAAAGATTGGGTAATAATTAAGGCTCAACGGGGTGACTAGGGATAAATAAATAGGGTTGGCTTGAAAGGCTCAATCGATCCAAAAAACTGCCTATATCATTTTCTCAATTAGATTTAGCTTAGGATTTCGCCTCAAGAGAAAATCAAACAAATTCTAAGTTGTACAACTTAGAATTTTCATAGGCCTCATTGCGAAATTCCTCCAGTTCATTCAGTTGCAATAATCTTTCTTCACTGCAGACGCATATCAAAATTCAGAAATTTCAATGCCCAATATGCTTTATGCTCTAATTCCACTGGTAAGTGACAAGCTTTTCCAAACACTAGCCTAAAAGGAGACATCCCAATTGGAGTTTTGAACGCTGTCCTATAAGCCCAAAGTGCATCATCAAGTTTTATTGACCAATCTTTCCTAGAGGCATTCACTGTTTTTTCTAAAATTCTCTTGATTTCCCTATTTGAAATCTCTACTTGACCACTAGTGCGAGGATGATAAGGGGTTGCAACCTTATGTGTGACTCCATACTTAGTCAAAAGTGCTGCAAATTGCTTGTTGTAAAAATGTGTCCCCCTATCACTTATGATTGTCTTAGGAGTGCCGAATCGGGTAAAAATATTTTTCTTCAAAAATTTCACCACAACTTTAGCATTATTTGTTGGTAATGCTACAGCTTCTACCCACTTAGACACATACTCCACAGCCACTAAAATGTATAAATTTCCATAAGAAGGTGTAAAGGATCCCATGAAATCAATACCCCAAACATCAAATAATTCACACACAATAATGTTGTTTAAAGGCATCTCATTTTTTCTTGAAATATTTCCAGTTCTTTGACACCTATCACATGAAGCTACATATGAGTATGCATCTTTAAAAAGTGTAGGCCAATAAAATCCAGATTGTAAAATCTTAGCTGCAGTTTTTGTGGCACCAAAATGGCACACTGTCTCTCCATCATGACAATGATGTAGAATGTTTGCCTTCTCTTCATTTGGAACACATCTCCTTATGATCTGATCTGCACATACTTTAAACAAGAAAGGTTCTTCCCAAAAATAATTTTTAACATCGAAAAGAATTTTTTTTTGTTGATATGATAATTCATGAGGAAGAACATTACTTATCAAATAATTTACAAAGTCAGCATACCAAGGAATTGACTTGATGGAAAAAATTTTCTCATCAGGGAACTCTTCCAAAATTGGTCTTACCTCTTCCTTTGAATTTGGAATTCTTGATAAGTGATCTGCAATTAGATTTTCAGTCCCCTTCTTATCTTTGATTTCCAAATCAAATTGGGTTTTGATTCTTTCTTTTCAAGCAGATACTTAAGAGCAGAATGATCAGAATAAACTATAACTTTTGAGCCAATTAAATAAGAACGAAATTTATCAAAAGCAAATACTACCGCCAAAAGTTCCTTTTTTTGTTGAATAATTCAATTGTGCACCGACAAGGTTCGACGGCATAATATATGGTTCGAAAAATTTTATTCTTCTTTTGTCCCAAAATAGCTCCTCGCATAATTGCTAGCATCACACATCAGCTCAAAAGGTAAATCCCAATTTGGTGCTGCCATGATTGGTGCTGATATTAACTTCTCCTTTAAAGTGTTAAAAGCCTGCATGCATTCAACAGAAAAATTAAAAGGAGCATCTTTTTCCAAAAGATTAGAAAGAGGTTTAGCAATTTTTGAAAAATCTTTTTTATAAATCGCCTATAAAATCCTGCATGCCCCAAAAATCCTCTCGACAAGTTTCACGAGATGTTGGCGGAGGTAATTTTGCAATGACTTCCACTTTGGCTCGATCGACTTCTATTCCGTTTTGAGAAATTTTATGCCCGAGCACTATTCCTTCTGTACCATAAAGTGACACTTCTCCCAATTCAAAACAAGGTTAGTCTCCTCACATCTTTGTAAGACCAAAGCCAAATTATTTAAACAAGAATCAAATGATAGGCCAAAAACGGAAAAATCATCCATGAAAATCTCAATATATTTTTCAACCATATCGAGAAAATAGCCATCATGCATCTTTGAAAAGTAGCTGGTGCATTACAAAGACCAAAGGGCATTCTTCTAAAAGCAAAAGTACCATAGGGACAAGTGAAAGTAGTTTTCTCTTGATCTTCCGGTGCAATAGGAATCTGATTATACCCCGAATATCCATCCAAAAAGGAATAAAATTCATGCCCCGCAAGTCTTTCTAACATCCGATCAATAAATGGTAAAGGAAAGTGATCTTTTCTAGTGGCGTCATTCAATTTTCTGTAATCCATACACACACGCCACCAAAGAATCTGTTCTAGTTGGAATCAATTCATTGTTGTCATTTTTCGAACAGTCATACCACCTTTCTTTGGCACAACTTGTACGGGGACTTACCCAAGAACTATAAGAGATAGGATAGATGATACATGCATCAAGTAGCTTAATTACCTCGGCTTTCACTACTTCTTGCATCTTCGGGTTCAAACGCCTCGAGGTTGGATAGTGGGTTTATATAGCTCCTCCATCAAAATTTTGTGCATGCAAATTGAAGGACTAATTCCCTTGATATCAGCTATTTTCCATCCAATTGCACCTTTATGCTCTCTTAATACTCGAGCAATTTCTCCTCCATCAAATCTGTCAAAGAAGAAGATATAATTACGGTAAAGAAGAAACTCCATCTAAATAAGCATATTTCAAATGAGAAGGTAAGGGTTTGAGTTCAAGAATTGGAGGCTCTTCAATTGATGGTTTAGGCTTTGTAATGTGTTGTCCCAACTCTTCAAATTTAATTGCCTTTTTCCTTGAATATGGTGGAATTGCCTCCATGAAATTTGCGTACTCCTTTATCTCTTCATTATGAATATCTTTGTCCCTTGGTTGAATCAGACATGCTTCAAGTGGATCTTCAAAAATATTTTCTGGAAAACCTTATTCACCAACTTGTCAACTGTCTCAACTCTAAAACAAGAATTATCATCGATGGATATTTCATTGCTTTAAAAACATTAAATGAAATAAGATCATCTTGAACTCTAAGGATCAACTTCCCCTGTTGTACATCAATAAGAGCTCTTCCTGTTGCTAGAAAAGGTCGACCTAAAATAAGTGGTACCTCAAAATCTTCCTCCATGTCAAGAACTATGAAATCTGGGAAAGATAAATTTGTCAACTTTTACCAAAACATCTTCCACAATACCTCTCGGATATTTAATTGATCGATCAGCCGGTTGAAGTGACATTGTGGTTGTTTTTACCTCGCTCAATCCTAATTTCTTGAAAATAGAATAAGGCATGAGATTAATACTTGCACCTAAATCACATAATGCTTTTTCAAAGTAAGAATCCCCAATAGTGCAAGGAATAGTAAAACTTCCTGGATCTTTTAATTTCTGAGGCAATTTGTTTTGTAGGATAGCTGAACACTCCTCGTTTAACTTCACAATCTCATAATCCTCCAGTTTTCTTTTGTTTGCCAAAATCTCCTTCAAAAATTTTGCATAACTAGGCATTTGTGCTAAAGCATCTGCAAAAGGAATGTTAATGTGCAATTTTTTAAATACATCAAGAAATTTAGAAAATTGCTTATCCATTTTGTCTTCTTTGGAGTCGAGGGAATGGAATTGGCGGCACATATGGCTTTGGATTATCTGGAAAAAGTTTACTCTTACTTGTCTCCTTCGATTGTTTATTGATCACCTCTTCTTTGTCTCTGATAATCTCTTCTTCTCTCACTTGTTTACCACTTCTCAGGGTAATAGCCTTTATGTTTTCAATTGGATTTTTCTCCGTGTTGCTTGGCAAAGAACCCTGTTGCCTTCCCGACATCATACTTGCTAAGCGACCCACTTGCATCTCCAGATTTCGATTGAAGCCTCTTGGTTTTGAAATCTCACATCCGTGCTTTTGATGAAGTTATGAGTTGTGTTAGCAAGTTTGGTGACTATGTCTTCCAAATTTGACTTTGTTTCTTCGATTGTTTGAATCCTTGTGGTCTCGTCACATTCTGATTGTTCCATGAAAAATTTGGATGATTGCGCCATCCCGGATTGTATGTGTTGGAGTAGGGATTATTTTGCGACCTGTTAAAATTCCCAACAAAGTTAGAATTTTCACTAGGTTGTTTGAAAGTATTACCTACCTGACACTCTGTGCTAACATGTCCTCCACCACAAAAATCACATGTCAAATTGTGAATTTTCATGGCTGAAACACTCATATTATCAAGCTTTTTGTTGATTGTTTCAAATTGTGCAGCAATTGCAGCAAAAGCATCCACTTCATGAATTCCGCTAACTTTTCGCATTGGTAATCTCTCGAGGCCATTGATAACTATTGGACGCCATCTCTTCTAATAAATTGTAGGCTTCTTCTGGTGTTTTATTATTTAAAGTCCCCCGCAGCTGCATCAATCATAGAACGAAGATTTGCACTAGAGCCATTATAAAAAGTTTGTACTTGCATCCATACGGGTAGTCCGTGATGTGGGCATCTCCTAAGAAATTCTTTGAATCTTTCCCATGCTTCATATAATGATTCATTATCCATCTGCATAAAATTAGTAATATCGTTACGCATCTTTGTAGACTTTGCGTGTGGAAAGAACTTACCAAGAAATTTCTGAGCCATATCATTCCATGTAGTAATTGATCCTGGGAAGAGAAGAAAGCCAACTCTTAGCTTTATCTCTAAGAGAGAATGGAAATAATCTTAATTTAATAGCATCATCTGTAACTCCATTATATTTAATGGTGTCACAGATTTCAAGAAAAGCATCGATATGAGCGTTTGGATCATCGCTTGGTAGCCCACTGAATTGCACCGATTGTTGAAGCATCGAATAAGTGACGGCTTAATCTCAAAGTTGTTTGCTTGAATTGCAGGTCTTCGATACTTGATGTGGTGCCTTGAACTGTTGGCGCAGCATAATCTCTTAAAAGTCTACGTGGATTTTCATTATCACCGTCTCGCCATCTTAGCGTGATTCTTCTGTTCTCTTAGTCGCCTTTTGAATGTACGCTCGATTTCTGGATCAAGCTCAACAAGTTCCCTTGTTGGCTACGTGTCATAAACCGATGTACACCCTGAAAAATAAAAACAAAACGAAAGCTAGATTAAATTTAGAATTATCTGGTATCAATATTAATTAGTATTAAAGAAACGATCCCCGGCAACGGCGCCAAAAACTTGTTCGTAAAATTCTAAACGCAAGTGCACGTATCGAACAAGTAATATAATGATGAGATAAAGTATCGTCCCACGGAGATCGATGATTAATAAACCAATTAAATACTAAAATAGACTAATTCTAAAATTTATCTAACAAATCAAAATATAATTAAGAATGAATTAAAAACAAAATTTGTAGACTAAATGCAGTAAAATCAATCAGATAAATATGTTAGAGCATCCGATTTCACCATAACCACTAGATATGAATTTCATATTGTTATAAATACAAGAACGATATCAAATATGTGATAGCGGAATTTCCTAATCTATTTACTATCCTATCTCTAGGTATAGCAAACCTACTCAGCTTATTAATCCACTATATCTCTATGTGAATTAAAATAAACATGAGTGCATTAAAAACTATGAATATTCCCCGGTTTACAATGAGTCTTTTGGATCACCTTATCACCGAAAGCTACACAAATAACGCGGTATATTTCTATCCACGTTTAATTCATGATTATATATTATAATGAGCAATTGCATATTATCACCTCTCGTCTCAAACATGCACATCAGATCATTCAAGTGGTGGCGAGTCACTCAAAAGCATTAAACATAATAATAAATAACTCACATGAATGAAATCAATTGTAGAACATAAAAATCATGAAATTCACATCATCATGGTTAGGCTACATCGTAGCTCTAACAAAAGAAAATTAGAACATAGTAGAATAAGAAATATAAATATAAATATAAATCAAACCCAGCATCTTGAATCAAAGAACAAGAATTATGTCACAACTTTTGTCTTCTCTTCAAAATACTTCAAAAGACTCTCGAGAACAATGGAAAACGATCTAAAAAAACCCTAATGCTCTCTCTTCCTATTTATAGGAAATCTAAAATATCTATCTCTCAATCTTTGCAGATAACATCATGGAACAAAATCAAGAATTTCCGATTTGATATCCATCTTCCACCGCCGCTTTTATTTGAATTCCCCGATAATTGCCATTATTTTCCTTATCTTCTCCATATCTCATTATTCTGCATAAACAAGGAAAATTTAAATAATCGAAGGAAATCCAAATATTTTCTCATAGATAATGCATTAATTGTTGCCTAAAATAGGTAAAATAACTCTATTTTTATAGAGTTATCAGTATATATAAATTACCTACCTTAGGAAATCCACATGGCGCCTTGTAGGACTTATGGGATCCACTGCATCCCACGAACAGTCCAAACATCAATGACTTATGTCATTTTAAAAGATCCGAGAAAGGAGCGTTCCGGTGGATATACTCCAAACATACGAAATGGGTCGTTTTCCCATAGAAAAATGTCTTGCTATCGACAAAAGTCTGCCAGTCACAAACTCCAAAAACAAGGAAGGCAGCCTTACCGTTGCGTCGTCAGCTTACCCGATTGCAAAAATTATACCTCGGATACGTCCGGTGGGAAGAAGAGGACGACCACGCAAAACGAGGAACGTCCAAGGGGAATTCAAATCAGATAAAAAGGGAATTCTCCCGAACTGCGGGCAATGGACAGGCCCGAGGCGTCTTGAAGATCCTGTCTTGGTGTCACCGACCCGATCCTGTCGATTTCGTAATTTATCCCATCATCTATAGGACATTTGAATAATGCGTCCACGGGCAATTTGAATAGATTCATCTCCCCCCTCCAAAAGCAATCCCCTAATAATTCCACTCCTAAAAAAAGTCAATCGGCCGTTGCCTTTTTGCAGTCTCAAACGGCTACTCATCGGCATGCCCTCCTTTTTTCTCCGTTTCTTTTCGTTTGTTTTTGAGTACCAAGTTGTCAACCACTCCATCACCTTAGCCGTTGAGAGACTTTCTTCTGTGGACCTTTTTCTTCTTTTGGGAAGTTCTGATCGGTGCCGTATTCCCATTACTTGCGAAGTTGCTTGGAGTTCCCTTTCGTTTTCAATTAGTACCCTGCTCAAGGAGTCCTCAAATTTCTCGGCACCTGATCGCTTATTTTAAGATAATGGTACAT
Organism: Eucalyptus cladocalyx; assembly: GCA_017140615.1. Lineage (NCBI taxonomy): Eukaryota > Viridiplantae > Streptophyta > Magnoliopsida > Myrtales > Myrtaceae > Eucalyptus > Eucalyptus cladocalyx. Next base: position 10,731,713 of record CM029519.1, read on the forward strand.
AAAAGCAAGATCAAAACGAGATCGAAAGATGCCATTAAAGGGTTGGTTGGCGAGAGTCTCTAGTGCGAGAGGGAGTTGATCTCAAGTGACTATTACGATATCTTTATTATGGCTTTAAACTGCAATACCATCATTGATTACTTATATCCCCATATTTCTGGATATATTTGACTCTATCTGATTCAAAATGAAAGACCTATCACAACAATAGGAATAAAACAAGATCATATCTGAGCCACCGGATAGAAAGACAATGCCATAAACTCTACATCTTGAGATAGATGTTTTAGGCACCTGAGATAGATGTTTTAATGAAGTTGCCTCGGAATGCCAACAATAAGCCAGCGACTCACTCCCTCCTGATCCTGAACTTGCACACTATCTCAACACAAAATGCAGTCAAGTCAAACAGTAGGTGCAAGAAGTAACGCTATAACATGAAGAACTCACTGAAATTGTAAGGGTTGGGACACCTAACGCTATTTGCTCTTGTTAAATGACCTTTGCTCCCCTCAAAACTCTTCTTCAAATCCCTCGCATTTTCCCCTTCTTTCAGTTAATAAAAAGAATGTTGTTTATCATCTTTAACTCGTCTGAGGTTTAGGGTGGTGTTCAAGAACCTAGTACTACTCCCACTACGCTAATCTGTCAAACTGATGATGCCAGAACAGCGGAAAGAAATAATTTTCTTATATCCCCATACCTAATAAAATATCATTTTTTAATGTGACATAATTTCCCACCTTTTATGCCCGAGGAAGTGGAGAGATTGCAACAACGAAGCCGCAGTCTCTGATACATATTACATGGGGTCTGCAATTATTTATTGATAATTTGAACGTAGCCACTACTGTAATCCGCCGAGATCGAAAGAGGAAGAGAGACGTTGGCGTCGCATGTGGCACTCGGCAGTTACCCACTCTCCCTCCCTCGACAGCTTTAAAAATCAATTTTTTCGCACGCAAAAAGAGAGAGAGAGAGAGAGAGAGACCGGCAACAACATAAACAGACATAGTAGCAATCAAACCCAAGAGCCAACTTCGTGAAAAACCATGGACTCCACTAATAATCAAGATCCCGACCTCGCATGATCCAGTTCTCGGAGATCTTGTGGTGAATCTTGTTGGGCAGATCCTCCCACAGCCCCCGTCATTATCTTCTGCTCCTTCCGCTCAAGATCCCTTTCTCTTCTTCTTCTCTCGCGATCTCTCTGATCTCCACCTCTCTTTTGCCTTAATTTTCGCAGTCCCTCTGGAACCATGTAGATTGGGGCGATGGCCAAAGTCCCTGTCGTCAACACAACCAGCCTCAAACGACTTATCGTTTACCCGGGCCGCGAATACAACGGCCGTTTCATCCGCGGATGGGGGTGACAATTGGGCCGATCCCGAAATGGCCCAAAATCAAGCCCAGTCATCCATCGGGCTCGCTCCACCCGATTGGAATGAGGATTATATGAGTATTTTTTAGATAAGGATCTAGCGTATATAAAACGAAAAAGTTTCCAACCGTTTGGTGCACTTCCTTTTGGATTATCTTCCAGTAATGCTGATAGATATTTTCATTCAAGCCGTTTGGGCCTGGTGCCTTTATAGCTCCAAATTGGAAAAGCGTGGTTTTCACTGGCCCTATTAAAGCTTCCTTCATATCATCTTCAACTATGCAAGGGCATTGGTCTAACATTGGCTAAAAATTCCTCAGGCCAACCATGTCATAAATGCTTTGATAAAATGTAGCAATATGTTCTTTGATCAAGTCAAAATCGCTGCACCAATTCTAGTCATCTAATTTCAACATTGATATTTTTTTTCTTTGCCTTCTCTGCACCGTCATAACGTGAAAAAAACTTCATATTTCTATACCCCCACTTCAACCACTCTATTCTCGATCTCATTCTCCAATACATCTCTTCCTATCTCCATAGGTTTTCGATTTGCATTGTAAGTTGTAGAGTTTCCTCCTTGCTCAATCCCCCTTCCCTCCTATTTGTTAGCTAGGTAAGTTCTTTTTTTAAGATCCTCAATCTTTCGATATGCATTGAAAATTTTTTGCTTGCTCCACTTGTCCAAGGCTACTGAGACTTCATTCAGTTTTTTGGCTAGATTCAGTCGAGAGTAGTGCTGGTCATTCCACACTTTTTGAACTATTTCCTCACATTCAACATCCTCTTACTAGTAAGCTTCAAAACATAATTGTTTCTTTCTTTTTACCCTTGGTGGGAACAAAGATAGTAGAATAGGACTATGGTCGGATCTAATAGCTGGCAAAAGCATAGGCTTTCACTTGTAGGCATCACTCTTCATTCGATATTACATATAACCCAATCCAGCCTCTTTTTCACCAATGCTTCCCCGTCTCAGTTGTTGGCCCAAGTGAAAGTATGACCTTTGATCTCTACATTCATGAGTGCGCAAACATTTAGTAAATCTTGGATAGCAACCACTCGATAGTAATCTGTTTCATTTTTTCCATACTTCTCCTAGTGATACAAAGTCTCATTAAAGTCTCCGATACAAATCCGAGGTAAAAGTATTGATAGAATGAATCATATGAAGCTATTGCCATAGCTGAAGTCTCTCCTAATAATTCATAGATGTTTGTGAAAAGGAAATTCTCATTTTAGTGCCACTATTCAAGTCTTCAGAAAAGACACCCATCAACTTACTTGAAGAAGATTCCAGTTCAACCGACACTTCATTGTTCAACATTAAAGTCAATCCCCCCCCCGCGATTCCAATTAGGTTAACCACTGAAAGATTCTAGAATAGAAAGCGCTTCCTCACCCTTTCCACTACAATTTATTTATTTATTTTTATTTCCATTAAAGATACTAAACTAGGCCTTGCTTGAGTCACTAGAGCTCTAAGATGTTAGAATGTCAGGGGAGTGCCCAAACCCTAACAATTCCAGCTCACAATCTTCATTTAAAATCCAATGGCTTATTAGGGCTAGTCACTAAAACCCATTCCTTCATTCCTTTGACCTCTTGGATTGGGGTATCAAGTAAGGTCTCTTCCTTAAGGGATTGGGTAGATGAACCTTGTTGCTTGAAAGGGTTGAAGCGTTTCAGCTTCTTAGTTGTAGGTGCTTTTTCCCCCTTTCTCTTTTTTAGGTACCTCGAAGACTCCAATGCAATAAGAGCATCCTCTAACTTGAGCTGAGTCTATTGTTGAGTAAAATTAGCCCCAAGAAAATCATATTCCATGCTAGCACACTTTTGTTTAAGGGATCCTCCCTCAAGTACACTTGAATATATATACATTTAATACATTTGTCCTACATGCTGTGGAAGGCAAGTGGAGCACATGATTTCTCCGTAGAAGGACGGTTCTTGCAATGAATGGTGGGGGGTTCTCTAGGGTTATAAATAGAGGAGAGCCATCGTGGCAAAGGTGTGCCAAGTCCTGGTAGCCAAGAAGGTGTTGTATGTGAATATTAATCACATTGATTTTCTCGTTGTAGTTATACCTTGTGGTGATCGGTTTCAAGGTACTGCGATTTCCACTATGAAATTGGCAAACACTCACTAAAGACCGACTTTGAAAAGTTGGAATCGCTTTTGTTCTCGAGTGGATCCATAGAACCTATCCACCAAACTTCACAAGTATACAATTTGTTCTTTTGGCTCCATATTGGGATAAGTTCCTATTATAATGGAGAAGTCTGAGTTTGATCAACCCGGAACTCTCTAGGACCAAGGACCAACCCGCACAGTGTTGATCTAGGAATCCTAGGATCAATGATCAACTCAATTTCCCTGGGAACCGGATTAGGATTGGCATGGTTAGGCCAGTCCAGGATCGGTCCAAGGTCAACCCTGGATCGATGCTCACCCCTAGGTTCCACCCTTCCATGTGGCTCCACATTTCGCATTTTGAGTGACTCGGGACCACATTGATGTGGAGTTCCGGACCACCCAATATTTTCTCCTCTCCTCCTCTCTCAATTTTTTTTTTGTCTTTTCCACTTTTGGAGGGAAGAGGTTTTACTACATATCTCCCTACCCTCTTGGTGGCAACTTTTATGGCTAAAGACCAAAGGAGATAGAAAGGTGAATGACCATATTGATGTGTGCTTGAAATAGATTGGATCAAGATTCATGATGTCATCGGAAAAGCTTTGGTATTGCCAACACTAGGCCTGCACATAAATATAGTTTGTGTCCTATGTTTTGTGTTTACCTACATATGTATGTGTGTATATATATTCTATCTACGTATTTCACTTTAAAAAAGAAAATGTACTATTTTCATCTTGTGGTCTATTTAACCACTGGGGTTTACTAGAGTGGTCACCCTTTCAACTTGGAAGAGTCCACTTTCTCAAGGATGTTGGGATGGGGGGTATGATTGCCATTGCTTGACCCGACTATACTCCCAATAGCTCTGAGATGGGGCGATGGTGAGGGGTTCGCTCAAAATGAGTTGTAATTATGGTTCGGATTCAACATTCTATCCGTGGAACTTGTATGGTAACATTTAGGAGGAGTTGCCAATGTTGATAGCTTCTTCCCACATTTCACTGATAAGAAAAACTAATACCATCATGTGCAACAAGGAGACGAGATAAAAAGATTGAAATTCACAGAAGAAGAAGAAGAAGAAGAAGAAGAAGAAGAAGAAGAAGAAGAAGCAAGGAGACGAGATAAAAAGATTGAAATTCACAGAAGAAGAAGAGATAAAAAGATTGAAATTCACAGAAGAAGAAGAAGAAGAAGAAGAGTGTATAATGAAGAAAATAAAATGAGCAGAGACAGGTGTGAGAAACATGATTACTTTTGGCCTATTATGCATCCTCACGGTGGTTGTGCCCAAGGTGGCGGCGGCAAGGTCCGATGTGAAGCTCATTCCGATCATCGGCTGAGAGGTTCTAAATGGGAGCGACGGAGAGAGTGCGGCTGTATAATTTATAGCGCATAAAATAAAGACGAGAAGATCCCAGTACGAAACTATGTCTGCTTGCTGCATGGTTTGAGTGTATGGGAATCTAGTTAGGGTTTTTGTAATCTATGATGCCTGAGCGGATGCAATATGCTCTTATCAATTACATGTAACTATTGCATGCATGTCCTTTTCTAACATTCAAAATCATCCGGTGGCGAATTTGATTCAAGACGTGTGAACCATTGATTGATTTGTGTCGCATTGCCTAACTGTGACAAATATTGTATGAATGGACTTCCTAATTATTGGAGTCCATGCTAAAATCATAGTGTGACTGTGGCGATGAACTAGTCAACTTTTGAAATAGTTATAATAGTTCGATTCGGACATTTCGTAAAGGTTGTGGAATCTTTTTACTGACGGTCCGAGGAAGTCATGAGCGCAAGTCGTTCCTTGATCCTCCGTCGCCTTATCAAATAGGGGCAAAGACGAGTGTAGTTATCGAAATGTACCAAGCAGTTTATCAAAATGGTACTTACTATCCTTAACAAATTGCTCTGAATTGTTTTTGCCGGTTACATATGAGCGACTGTCTAGAAAACTTACAGCTTCTTGTTGTGCTATATTACTTACCAACCCTTTTGTGATTAATGTTGCTTTAGATAGTTCAACTTTATTTCTTAAAAGGATTTAATCCTTTACCTCTCAACGAAGGATTCGAGGAAAAATAAGATTGATGTAATTAGTAACGCAATGGAGCATTTACCAACTTCTTTCTAATTCGAAGGGCAAAATTTATTAGGACTTACAGATTGAGAACTTGCTATTCATGATAGTGTGCTAAACGTGAGTTTATTAAAGGCATAAGCGTGAACTAATCTTTTTTGTAATTTTGTCAGAACTTGCCATGAAAAATTTGCCAATCTTTTAGAAAAGTTATTGCCAAAGCGTGAACTAATCCTTTTCGTAATTTGAAGGTATAAGCTACAATAACTCTTTCCTAGATTGTCAATACAAACTGATAACTTACTATTTCTGGTGATTTACTAAATTGGAATTTATTATCGCATGGAAAATTCTACCAACGTTTTGAATATGTGACTCTTCTTCCAATAGTTTGTATAGATGCATGGATTACTCAACAAGAGATTTTCCACCACATTCTATTCTCGAATAGCAACCATCATTGATTGATCTAACTCACGTTGATCGGAAATATTTAGTTTCACATGATAAATAATATATTTATGTAGTGTGCCTAAAGAGATATAATGAACTTTACTTATTCCAATGAGTAACCTTTCAAATAGATTAGTACCGTCCGACCGAAAAAGGAAAATTGGTACTACCTCTTATAGTAAATAAAGGTTGCCAACCTTAAGAGATCCAAGCGGCACCTTATAGAACTTGTAGGATCTATGTATGTACGAATAATCTAAACATTAATAAATTATGTTATTTTCAAACGAGAGAAGGATAGTGTTTCGGTGGACATACTTCAATTCTACGAGATGGGCCGTTTTCTGTAGAAGAATGTCTTGCTATCGACAAAAGTCTGCCAGTCACAAACACCAAAGACGAGGAAGAAAAGCAGCCGCTTGCCGTTGCTTCGTCTGCGTGCCCAATTGCAAAAAAATAATACCTCGGATCCATCCGGTGCCAGAAGAAAGACGACTGACAGTCAGAGAACAAGGAACATCCAAGAAATTCAAATCGGACAAACCGGAATTCTCATGAATTGCGGGCAACGGGAAAGCCCACGAGTCAGATGGACCGGCCCGAGGTGGTCCCGAAGATCCTGTCCTGGTCACGTGGCCCGGCATCGTCCTAATCGTGTCAGTTTCATAATTTATTTTATTTTATCATGCATGGGACATTTGAATAATGCGTCCACGGGCAATTTGAATAGATTCACCTCCTCCTCCAAAAGCAATCCCCCTAATTATTCCACTCCTAAAAAAGTCAATCGGCCGTTGGCTTTTTGCAGTCTCAAACGGCTACTCATCAGCATGCCCTCCTTTTTTCTCTGTTTCTTTTCTTTTGTTTTTGAATACCAAGCCGTCAACCACTCCATTACCTTAGCCGTTGCAAGACTTTTTTGTTTTTGTTTTTGTTTTTGTGGACCCTTTTCCTCCCTTGGGAAGTTCCGATTGCTGCCGTGTTCCCGTTGCTTGCAAAGTGGCTTGGAGTTCCCTTTCGTTTTCAATTAGTATCCTGCTCAAGGAGTCCTTGAATTTCTCGACATCCAAATTCCAATCACTTATTTTATGATAATAGTACGTAAAAGCAAGATCGAAAACGAGATTGAAAGATGCCATTAAAGGGTTGGTAGGCAAGGGTCTCTGGTGCAAGAGGGAGTTGATCGCAAGCGACGATCACGATATTCTAATTATCCCTTTCAAGCTGTGATACGATCGTCGATTACTTATATCCTCATATTTTTGAATAAAACATAATCATATATGGGTCACCCAATATAAAGACAATGCCATAAACTCTACATTTTGAGGTAGGTATTTTAGGCTCCTCCATGAATGAAATTGCCTCAAAGTGCCAACAATAAGCCAGTGACTCACTCCTTCCTAATCCTAAACCTGCATACTCTCTCAACACAAAATGCCCTCAAGTCAAGACAGTAGGTGAAAGAAGCAACACTACAACATGAACAGCACAGTGATATTGTAAGGGTTGGGACACCTAATGCTAGTTGCTCCTATTAAATGATCTTTGCTCCCCTCAAAACTATTCTTCAAATCCTCGCATTTCACCCCCCTTCTTTCAGCTAGAAAAAGAATATTGTCTATCATCTTAAACTCGTCTGAGGGTTAGGGTGGCGTTCACTGTTCAAGAACCTAGTACTCCTACGATAATTGGTCGGTTAAAATTAAACGTGCCCCCGCATTAGTCAATCTGATGATGCCAGAATAGCTCATTTTCTTATATCCCCACACCTAATAAAAAATTCGTTTTTTGATGTGACATAATTTCCCCACTTTTGTGCCCGAGGAAGTGGAGGGATTGCAAGAGCGAAGCCGCAGTCTTGGATTTATACATGGGGTCTGCAATTATTTATTAATAATTTGAACGTAGCCCCTAGTCTAATCCGCCGAGATCGAAAGGGGGAAGAGAGACGTTGGCGTCGCATGTGGCACTTGGCAGTTACCCCCTCTTCCTTCTCTCTCCCTCTCTCTCTCCACAGCTTTAAAAATCAAATTTTTGCACCCACAGAAGAGAGAGAAAGAGAGAGAGACCAGCGACAACATAAGCAGACATAGTTGCAATCAAAACCCAGGAAGCCAGCTTCGTGAAAAACCATGAACTACATTACTCCCCGACCTCCCATTCTCCCTCTCCTTCCGCTCAAGATCCCTTTTTGAAAAAAAAAAAAACTAGGCTGCAGCGGTGTCCAACCTCGTGAACTCTGCCTGCATTCCGCTCCGCGTCCCTCTCCGTTAAAGGCGTCGCTCGCTCTTGTTTTCCTTTAACCCGCGTCGGAATGAGAAGTTCGGCGAAGAAGAGCGAGAGCTCGAAGAAGAGCAAGAACTGTCGGGACTCCTCCGGGACCGACTCGAGCACCGACAGCCTGAGCTCGACCAGATCGAGCTCCGAGAGCTCTTCGGCCGAGGAGGCAATGAAGGCGAAAGAGAAGGAGAGGGAGCGCTCGTCGCCTGCTCCGCCGCTGGGTTGGCCCATCGGAAAAGCTGATTTGCACCGGAACTCTGTTTCCTCCGCCAAGGACGATGAAGCCAAAAAGTGTGAAAACGACGACGATTCGAAATTAAAGAAATTGGGTTCAAAGCCTTCAGGTTGGTTTAGTTCCGAAGTTTTGTCAACCCCCTTTTACACTTTTGTTCTTTACGGTGCTTTTTCTTATCTAATTGCTGAGAGGCAGTGAAGATAAAAGGCGAGAATTCAAAATTCAAACTTTGGACTTTATTTAGCTACCATCTGTTGCCATGACTGTTGAGTAGAGCAGAGGAAATTTCCTAGATTCTCTGTATTTGCTTGGATATGGTGGCTATTGCTCAGCCGCCCCAGGTCTAACAGCTTTGTGTGAATTTGATTAGAGCTGGACATGATGAAGGAGAGATATGCGAAATTGTTGCTTGGTGAGGACATGTCAGGCTCTGGAAAGGGTGTCTGCACTGCTTTGGCCATTTCGAATGCCATCACCAATTTATGCGGTATGCCCTTTTCTATTCTTATCGTCAATACTTGTACTGAGACCTCACTCTTCGTTTTCTCTTTTCTTCAAGTTATTTCCTTGAGGTCGGTCATGACCAATTTCGGTGCTCTTATTCATTTTATCCTTGTACGAGGCAGGAACTATTTTCGGGCAACTCTGGAGATTAGAACGCTTGCCTTCTGAAAAGAAAACGATGTGGAAAAGAGAGATGGAGTGGCTTCTTTGCGTCGCGGACCATATCGTCGAATTGATACCCTCTTGTCAAACATTTCCTGATGGTAGCAAGCTTGAGGTAAGTCGATTCTACTCTTTTCCCTTCTGAATGTGTAATTGTTTTTGATCTTGTTGACTTAGAGATTGAGGGAAAGAAATTCAAATTTCTACTACTGGGTTCGAAACACCGGAGTAGTTCATATTCAGTGAGGTTAATCCGGCTATTAGAGATTTTGGTTTCTTATACTTGTGATTGTAACTTTCTGGCAACAAAATCGACAGATTTTATGTCCCTTTCTTGGTGTTCAAAACAAGAACTGGTAGCCCAGTCAGTAGATCCCAGTTCTTTGCTCTGTCTGTCAACTAGGCAAAATGTAGGAACTTTTTCAAAATTCATTTCAGAACCGCATGTAGTTTAATTTAGTCATTATGTTACTCAAGTATACGACTTTCTATTTAATTATAATGGTCTGGTGTTGGAAAAATTAATTTCTTAAATCAACTTTTTTCTTGTTCCTTGGTACGTCCATTTACGGCCAGTTATTTGGACTTGGAACCAGAGGAGCAGATGGTGGAGGAAAAGAGTATTTCATATGCTGTAAATCATTCTTTCCTCTCATACTGCTTTTCGTTTCATTTCTAGGTCATGACTTGCAGGCCCAGAGCGGATATTTTTATCAATCTTCCAGCTCTTCGTAAACTGGACAACATGCTTATTGTAAGATGAGTTTCTTTGATGACTGGGAGCATCATACGACAACTATGAGGAAATAATTATACTTATGCTTGAATACTTTGCATTCAACAGGAAATATTAGATAGTTTCACAGATACAGAATTCTGGTACGTCGATCAAGGCATAGTAGCCTCAGATGCAGAAGGGTCGGCCTCTTTTCGGAGGACTATTCAGCGGCAAGAGGAGAAGTGGTGGCTCCCGGTGCCTCGTGTCCCTCCGGGTGGTCTCAGTGAAAATTCAAGAAAGCATTTAACTCACACTCGTGAATGCACGAGCCAAATATTGAAGGCCGCAATGGCCATAAACAGTATGACCTTAGCAGAAATGGAAGTTCCCGACTCATATCTGGAAGCTCTTCCGAAGGTATGAAAATATACTGTTGCTCCTTCTTTGGTTCTTCATCCTAAATGACCAAACTGATCTTTCTTGATAACCCAACAGCATATTTATTCGGTTTGTTGCCATGTCATGTCCCAATAATCTCATATTGACTGGTTTTATTTTCAGCATGGGAGAACTTCTCTGGGGGACGTCATTCATCGATACATCACTTCGGACCAATTCTCTGCAGAATGCCTGCTCGATTGCCTTGACCTGTCTTCTGAGCACGTTGCGCTAGAAATTGCAAACCGAGTAGAAGCCTCAATGTATGTATGGCGACGAAGATCTCACCCTAGACCACCAACTCATCCGAACCGATCCACAACGAAGACATCATGGGAGATGGTTAAAGATCTAATGTTAGATGGAGATAAGAGAGAACTGTTGGCAGAAAAAGCTGAAAGACTGCTGCTTTGCTTGAAGCAGCGGTTTCCATGTCTTGCACAAACTGCTTTAGACACTAGCAAGATCCAATTCAATAAGGTGATGATCTCTGATCTCGCTACTCTGCAGTGAAATTCAAACCTTTCTTTAGCTTTCCAATTTTGTCCATCAGGAGCTGTTTTGCTAATAATATAAGACTTGAAACTTTCCAGGATCTGGGGAAATCCATTATTGAGAGCTACTCGAGAGTGTTGGAGAGTCTGGCGTTCAACATTGTTGCACGTATAGACGATGTGCTCTATGTAGATGACTTGACCAGACATGCAGACGAATTATCTCCGATCTCAGGCGTTAACGTGATAGCCCAGAAGAAGAAGTTATCCATGCCATACTCGGTGCATCTCTCGAGCACTCCCTATAAGTCGGCTTTTAGCACTCCGAGCTTCTCCCCGGCGCCCCTGATTAGCCCTATAAGGGGAGAGAGGACTCCTTTTATCGGCAACAACCATAACAATGGCAAGCCTCCCCGCCGCGGGTTCGGAGTTAAACGGGTCCTCACGAACTATCTCAGTGGGGACACGAAGCCAAAGCTATCAGGCAATGGAGCCGACGTGTCTTGCCCGGTGCTGAGCACAAGTTCCACAGACCTGGAGTGCAAAAAGGCTAAACCAACTTGCTCAAGATTTCTTTTGAGGAAATTACAGCGATCCACTGTAATTTGGTGTGATATTACATAGGCTCTATACTAGGTATTTAGTTGTTGGGTTCTTTTCTCCACTTGTATCCTGAACTTAGTAGTTTGATTAACAAAACTATTCATTTGCACAAAAAGAGCTCGTGTCTGTTCTGCTGTCGCTTGAGATGAAAATTCATTATGGGATGAGGCGGATTGTTACTGTTGAGAACGATGGCAAAAAATGAAAAAGGAAGGGGGCATTCCGAGAATTGAACTCGGGACCTCTCGCACCCTAAGCGAGAATCATACCACTAGACCAAATGCCCACAATTTATACGACGAGTAACCTTAAAATAATAAAATCATAAAGTTTCCTTGGTGCATGTCCCACCATAAAGTTGTTAAATTGAAGGAGCTCAATTAGGACCGCATGATGAGCATTTTTTTTTTTATTATTCTATTATCATGAATAGGTTTGAAACAAAAATCTTTTACTAATGCAATTTTATTTTTTTATTTGTAAACTAAATTTTATTTCAAAAATAGATTTGCAACAGAAATTAGAAATTAAAATTAAAATTTTCAACTTTTTTATTTATGAAACAAAAGTGAAATAAAAAATTTTCTCACCATTCATCTCTCGTTACCTTGCCTATCGATCGCTGGATGATCATCACCAAACTCATGGTTTTGCATTAAAAACTCATCCGAGAAATTAAAAAAAAAAATCAATTTGAGTGCATTTAATAATTATTTTGTTCTCAAAAATAATTTCTATTTATAAATGATTTATTATTGTTATTATTATGTTTCTTGGACTAGTTTATAAGTATTTAAAAGCGTTTAATAACTGTCCAAATTTTTATTTTTAAAATAGAAATACATTTAATAAAACCTTAAATTCTTTTGTAAATTAGATTTTTTAAATATTTTTTATTATTTTTTATTATATTTTTTTTTTACTTTTTCCATTCCTCCTCTTCTTCTCCGATCAGTCATTAGCCACAATGGCCAACAACCAACTAGGCGAGGCCTAGCAAGGCCAAGCCCCACCCACCAACAAGATTGAGTCTCACAATGGCTAGTGACTTAGCATGGCGAAGCTTGTTCTCGCCATATTTGGGCAAGGCTGAGCCTCGAGCAACCTCAACCTCACCCAATCAATCATGGACCATTGCTGTGGTCGAAGACTAGTAATGAGGGAGAAGAAGAGAAAAGAGAAAGGAAAGGAAAAAAAAAAAAAAAATAAAAAATAAAAAGCAAATTTAGCTTGATTTTGAAATTGTTTTCAAGAACAAATAAATAATTATTTTATTCTGTTTCAAATTTATTTGCGGAACAATAAAGTTACCAAATTAATTTCTATTATTCTTTTGTAAGAATAATATCAACTATCATTTGGCCAATTAATAAACAGATCATTTTAGTCAAAAATTGATTTCTAAAGAAGAATAATTATTATTGGCGCTCTTGTCCAAATCGTTGCATAAAGTCGTTTTTCCAGTGCAAATTATTCATGTGAAATTATTTCCTTTTTTGGTCTCTCTTCTTCCATTTCCCATTGCTTTTAAGACCCAAACGGCCAGTAAAATCTTAGATTAAGAAAAAAGGATATTAACTTTGCTTCGTCCCTACGGCGTACAAACAAGACCACAACGACTACCGTCTGCTTCCTTTCGTCTTCGCCCAGCTGCGTTGCTACTTTACCTTCGCTACAGCGAAGCTCTTCCGCCGCCCCTGCTCACCCCGCGATGGCCGGCGGCACGAACATCCAGGTGACGGCGCTCGACGGCGTGGTGAACGTGAACTCCCTCTTCACGTTCGCCGTCTTCGTCGGGCTCGCCTGGAACCCGTGGGACCCGAACAACACCCTCAACCGGGACCCGCGGTGCGCCCCCGGCTCCGCCGTCAAGCGCGACCTCGTCGCCTACCACGTCTACTCCTTCAGCTCCTTCCTCTTCTCCAGCTTGGTCGCTTTCGGCCTCAAGCAGGTTGGTGAAGCGGTCCTCTTCTCATTTCTCGTTCTGCGCCTCCTGAAATCGAGTGCTTTTGACCAATGGTGTTGATGAGAGAAGAAGAGAGCGAAAAGATCCGACGATGTTTAGTTGGGTTGGTGATTCTTGGTCTAAGGCTAAGCAAAGATGTGATTTTTTTTCGTTTTTTTTTGGCTTCCTTTGGATATCAGGCTATCCGGATCACGGGGTCTCCGAGCTACCACCCTGCGGAATCGATCGCTCGGATCAATCGAAACTTGCTGCGGGTCGGGATGTTGGCGTCCGGAGTGGGGTCGGTCGCCGGATGCTTGTGCCTGATGCTGGCCCTGGTCAATTTAGTTCAGATCAAGCTCGGGACTCTAGCTTGCGGGAGCACGCACAGCTTCGCGGCCGTCGTGCCGCTCCTGATTTTCGTCCCCCTGGGGCTTTTCGTATATGTATCGATTGTCTTGTATGCTTTTACTCGGTAGGGTTCGGATTAGTTCGTCTTGGTGTTGGATATGGATTGGACAGAGTAGGTGGCCCTTGTGGGGAGTAGATCCTCCTGGATGTTGTGAGAATGAGGTCGAGCGATATGGCTTGATACCGAGCTGATAGTGTCCTTTCTATTCTTGACAACTACTTAAATGTATTAGATGCAATTGCTGAAATGCGGAAATCGACTGCCAGTTATGCTTTTGTTGATTCCTCTAATCAATTTCCATCCGGAATCTTGTGTGGACTCATACAGTCACAGGAGTTTCGAAATCATAATCAAGCAAATTGTGCTGTGATCCACGAACAGGGGAATGTGTGCAACGCAGTCATGTGCATCTTGAGCTCTTGTTATTGTCCCGTGCTTCTCCAGTGGTATATAAGGTTAGTTTTGTTAATGAATTGGTCTTATTAGCAATGCTTTTACATCAGTTATACTTGATCAGTTTTTTATCTACATGAACTTGGGTAAGTTCCATGTCTTTTAGAAGGACTCCAGATAAAAATATAAGTGATCTCTGTTGGTGGACTGAGTTGCGAGCTTCCAGGGAAAAAATTGAGTTTGTAAGCTTTTTGGCATTTTGAAGGACAGTCATGCTTCTGTCTTTCTAGTTATATGATTTTCCAACAGAGGTGAATGTGGGTGGGGGCTGCCTTGCTAGCTGCTTGTTGGACTGTTTGTTGGGAGCTGTAGATGCATCTTGTTAAGGTACAAAAAGCAGCAAACCATTTATTTGCCAATTCAATGCAACTCATTTATCGAGTAATAAAAGAAAAATATTTTGTGGAAAAAGTTGTAGATGCAACTGAAGATGTTAGGAAGAACGAGTGTGAATCCATAGAAAAAGATAATGACTTAAGTTGATAGTGGGAGATTTGGTCTAGTTGACTGATATTGTTTTGAGGATTCATTGCTTGGCATCCTTGGCCATCCGTTGTTAGATTTAACTGACAATCACTTCAAGGCATGGTACAGTTATTGAAAGACCCTTGTCCTACCTCCTGTAGTTATCTTCCCTCTGTGTCTCAGAACAATCTCGTTTACTTGTGTCGGAGCTTTGTAATTGATCCTTGAGTCTTGTTAAACTCATAAGAACTATGCATGAACAATGAAGTTCAATGTGGATGATAGCTGTTGAAACATATTTGCTCTCTAAATTGCGGAGCTCTACATTCTGCTGGTGCGCACTATATTTCGTTTTGGAATCTTGCCATCTCTTGTGCCTGTGTGCAGGTAGTTTGCTAAGCTGGCAGCTACTCATCAAAAGCTTATTCTTCCCACTCCGGATGGGAAAAGCAACGGAATGGTCGGAAAGACTTTGAGAAGTCACTTTATCTTGTTTGTCGTCACTCGTTTAAACAATGTGAGTGGGTCTGTATCTGCATATCTGAAGGAGTAGGTGTGGAATAAACAAAAATCAATCTTTAAGTAGAGCTGTCACCACTTTCATCGTGGTTTACACACATGAGAACTTTTTGTTTCTCATAAAAGCTCAAAGGCTGAGACTCATTATGCGTAGTTGAAGATATGGAAGCTCCAATGAAGCAAATTAGTGTTCTGGTGTTCCTTTTGCAATTTCGGTCATTTCAGGTCTCCAGACGGTGTATGGGGCTGGTGAACGTGGCAATTCTTCAACACCCGATGGGGAGGCTTTTAAGCTGGCCCCTTGCATGTCTGCGGCGCAGGATGAGACCGCACCCATGTCGAGCAGCTGCTGTGCTCAAGTGAAGAGAATAGGGCAGAACCCGAGCTGCCTATGCGCTGCCATGCTGTCGAATACGGCCAAAATGGCCGGAATTTAGCTTGAAATCGCTGTCACCATTCCGAAACGCTGCAACCTTTCTGATCGCCCTTCTGGGTACAAGTGTGGAGGTCAGTTTTGCCTCCCTTCGCTTACTGCAGAAGAGTTGAGCCTGAGCCCGATCCCAGTGCGGCCCAAAGCTTTACAACGGGTGGGCTTTGGCTGATATGTAGGCCCGACCTTAATGCTCGGACTTGGACAGGCTTCGGCAAGGGCTTCTGATAAGGAAACCCGGCCCGGTTGAGCCCGAGCCAAGCCGAGCACGCAAATCTTCTATATAAGATTTTAGGGATCATATCATAAATAATCCCAAACTGATATGTCTATAACAAATTTACCCTTCATTAATATCTGTTAAATTGTTAGATTAGTTAACATGTGACGGTTAATGAGTTTAATAGTTTAGAATTTTACCCTCCGTTTACAATCCAAATGAAGATTCTCATTTACCCAACATGTCGAGTTGCATATGATAATTTGTGATTTTTCATTGTATTAATTTAAATAAAAACTAATTGAGGACACATTTATCATACTTATATAAGTTTGGAGTTTTTTTTTGAAGTCAAAAAATTAATGTAATATATTATCAAAAATATACAAATTTGGGATTTTCATAATATTAACCAAAAAATTTACAAATAAGCAAGCCTAAGTGCAAGAGTTAAACTTTTAGATTGCCTAGAATTATTGCCTTTAAAAGAGCAATACAAGTAACCATTTTTAGAAAAAAATTTTTCAAAAAATTCATTTTCCACAAAACAAAAGCACTTCAAAAAGCAACTTTTCCATTGTAAAAAATTAAAGGTTTAAAGGATAAGATAGATAAATAATTGTAATTATACTAAAGCCAAATCAAGTTCCGTCGCATGACATTAACATAGACTCAACCTCTTAACCCTTCCCCCTCTTACTAAGACTGTATAAATAGTGATTTCAAATCAAGAAGTTAATCTTACTTTGATAACTTTACATAAGACAGTTTGGTTAAAATTGACAAATAAGTCACTAGTTTCCTAATCTGGTTCTCACTGGAAGACATTGTTCAGTCTCTGACTTTGCAAGGACCTGTAAAAGAATTCAAGCACACAGTTTTTCAAAAAAAAAAAAAAGGAAAAAAGAAAAAAGAAAAAACTCAAGCACATGAGGACTTAAAGAACAAGGATGTTTGTGAAGTAATTTAATACCAGCAACATCCCTTGTGCCGCAGCAAATCTCTTCAACAAAAGCCTTCCATCCCCCGCAACGAAAAGAGTACGACCGATTGTGCTCTTGCAGGACCAAATTGGATGGATAAATTCTATGCAATGACCTTAACCTATACTATAAACCAGACACTATGCATGTATCACTCGATATAGAATTTCAATCAAACCTCCAATGTATCCACAATGATAGTCATCGATCGGAGTCCTCTCAGCAATTCCACCAGCACAGAATCGGACCGCCATACCAAGACACAGGAACGGGAGGACAAGAACAGTCAAAGCAATAGGAAATTCGCCACAAAGCTGAGCTACAAGGCATGAGGATTTGGAGGACCCATTTAATAAAGTGGATTTCCCTCGGGCAAACAGTTAACTGAAGCTTACGCGCGTGATGATATATAGTATATACTAATCGGAGAAGATTCACTTATAGAATTCAATAAGCCTCCAGATTAATTGATGGAAGAGTTAACAGTCTTAGTGCAGACGTACTATTGTCATGCTTCAACCAAATCACATTTTCATCCTTGAACTGGCTAGCAAACATTAACAACAGCCAAAACAACGGTTTTATTCCCACTAGGTGAGGCTTGAGTTGGGCTAATAATGGAATAAAGCATAATCAAGGAAGTATAATGCAGAATCGGGGTAAAGCCATCAACCATTCTTCTAATATTCAAACCTCGATGCTCGAAAGGACTTTCTCGGAAGCTTTTCATTTCACGTTCTTCTCTAATGTTTCTCCTGCACCTCAATTTTTCTACATAACTACAATAGAAGTTTCCTTCCAACTTTTTCTTATTTCCTTGACCTTAGTTTACTCCATTTCAAGGGCCTCCTTCCCTCGCTCTCTTTCCCCTCCGGTCTATGCAAGCAGATAGAGTCACTAAGAATATTCAGCTGAGGAAATTAATCTTGCCTCTAAGACTAATGTGAACCAAATGATATCCCACTTGGCAGGGACTGGCTCTCCATCGAGTTACAGGGCATTGGTCAGCTTTTAGCAACAGGTTGTTTAATTTCTACTTTTTCCGGTCACAGAACCAGTACAGGTTCAAATTGTTCGGTTTTATTTTTACCAGGGATTTCCATTTTCAGATCTGTTGGGAATGACTGGATCCCCTAAAACCGGATTCGACACTAAATCGAACCCCTAAATCAATGCGGAAGACGAAGCCCGGGAAAACACGCATCACCGATCGTAAAGCACACCACGGATTCGAGCGTACCTTGTTAACCACAGATTAAACACCAACGCTGAAGAAGAGGAAGAAATTCTTATTCGATGATGTCAATTTGCCTTGAAAAGGGAAACGGCGTCGCCTTGAGCGTTTGGGAGAAAAAAGAGCGTTGGAAGGAGAGGGAGACGTACGTACGTTATTATGCCAAGAGTTACGTTCTCCCTCTCTCTCCTCCCTTATATATGTCCCTCCAAAAAATAATTAATCGTGCCCCTTCATCCATGGGCCCTACTCTTGTGGGCCAGGCATTTAGGCCCAACATGGGCGGACGGGCCTTAAGCCCATCACGTATAAAACCATCATCTTCCACTCGCACATGGTGGTCCAAAACCAACATGGGCGAACAGGCCCTACTCAACCCCATCGAGAGAAAAATCCATCATAGACTCTCATTTAACATGGTGGGCCAAACAGAATTCTCTTTTCCTCTCTTCAACATTCATACCGGTGAATAATCCGTGCGACCAGTATACTTTGAGAGCTCGTTGCCATACATCGTTAGGAATATATAGCAGCTCATAATGGGCATCACATCCCGAGTAGATTTAGTATGCAGTACCTAGATCGATCGATCACATTTATATCTCTCTTGATCTCTTTTAAACAATGATATATATATTGTATTCACAATTATGATTATCACAAAGACAATCATAATTGGTTAACCGGTGAATACAAAACTATAATGTGATTCTCCAAAATCGATCTTCCTCTTTCCTTCAAACTCTCAATTTCAGTCCAGCTTGCTTTTCTAGAAATGCCCCATTAGATCGAATCACTAATGACCATTGGCAACATCCTAAGGTAGCAAACACTAAATAGAAATCTTGAGAATAAGTAAGAGTCATGAGGGGACTAAGAAATTGAGGAACTCTCTTCCTCAAGAGTCTCACACGACATAAAAGTTTAGATCAAACTTTTGCCACTCTTATTGGTCGTCTCATGCATACGTAGTATGAAATACGTATTACGGTATTAACTCCTTTCCCATGGAGCGTATGTCTACACCTTTCAATACCGTACAAATGATAGTTCAGACATACCCAATGTCTAACTTGAGTTCACGTATCTACTCAATCACAAAATTCATCAGAACTCACATCTGGCATCTTAAACAGATAAAGTAAAACGTGTGGGGTATTTTTACTTTCAGACATAGTAAGTATTATGTCATCATCTTAACACTCAGTTAAGGCGACATACGTGTTTTAAGCTTGAGCTCTCGATTATCACCTAGATAATAAGCTTATAAACAGTCTCATATCTATTTATCACACAGTAAACAGAGGCGATTACCCGTATGAGTGGGCTAATCTTATATCTGTCCGACATACTTCTCAACTTAAAGTAATGCACTAAGCATTAAGATGCATAAAGATCAAACAAAGATTCATAGGCATTAATGATGAAAACACAAATTCATCAAATTGTGAACATTTAGGGAAATTACAATATTCAAGTACATCGGTCTCTACGCAATCCTAGAGATTTCATATGGCCACAAAACACATCTCTAGGTATTGGCTTTGTCATAGGATCTGCTACCATTCCATGCGTAGTATGTACTCTAAGTTCATATCCTTTCGTGCAACCATATCCTTGACAAGATTATACTTTGTATCTATATGTTTGGTCTTGTCATGATATTTTGGATCTTTGGTATATACTTTTGCTGCTTGGCTATCACAGTTAACCAACAATTAATCTGCAGCACTTCCAATAACACCTAAATGATCCAAAAATCTCTTAACCCAAACACTTTCTTACACTGCTGCTGATAATGCCACGAACTCAACTTACATCGTGGACAAGGCTATACACTTCTGTTTCTTACTGCTCCAATATATGGTGCCATTATTCGGTAAGAAAACAAATCCAGAGGTAGATTTCCTTTCATTTAAATATCCTCCCCCAATCAGTATCACAATAGCCTTTGAGTTGTAGATCATTTTCTTAATAACTCAGCGTATAATCAGCAGTCCCCTTTAGATACCTCAGTATTCTTTTAACGGCTTTCCAATGTGCTTGACCTGGATCGAATTGGTAACTACTCACCATTCCAACTGCAAAACATATGTCAAGTCTTGTACACATCATAGCGTACATAAAGTTTCTAATAGCACTAGCATAAGAAACATGTTTCATTTGTTCCTTCTCTTGTGGAGTCCCTGGACACAGTTTATGGCTCAATCCTTCACCTTTTGCAATAGGAGTGTCTATGGATTTACAATCACATATCATTCAACTCAAAATTGGAAGACAACCATCTCTTGACAGTATTAATTAACTCCATATTGCTTCCGGCAATCAGTATATCATCAACATATAATGATATGATCACAAATTGATCATTGGATCTTTTGATATATACACAATGATCATCATCTATCATTGTAAAGTCATATGCCATTATGGCATTATGAAAACGTATATACCATTGTCTTGATGACTGCTTAAGACCATATATCGACCTCAAAAGTCGACATCATTTTTCTTCTTGGCCTTTCACTATGAAACCAGCAGGTTGTTCCATATATGTTTCTTCCTATAATTCTCCATTGAGGAAAGCAGTCTTTACATCCATTTGATGTAACTCAAGATCCATACTAGTCACTATTGCCAGAATAATGCGAATCAAGGTAAATCTCACAACAGAAGAAAATGCATTTTCATAATCAATTTCTTCATGTTGATTATACCCCTTCGCCACAATGCGAGCCTTATGCCTTTCTATTGAGCCATCAGCCTTTCGTTTTATTTAGAGAACCTACTTGTTCCTATAACTCTGCATCCTTTTGGAAGATCAACCAGTTCCCAGACTTGGTTTGATTTCATTGACTCCATTTCCTCTTTCATTGCATGAATCCATTTTTCATTATTAGGGCAATTTAGAGCATCATTAATATTTCTTGGCTCATCCTCATCTTGTAGAGCAACCATAAAAGTTTCCCTTTCAATGTCAAAATATTGACGGGGAATACTTTGGCGACTTGTTCACCGTATGAGAGATTGTACACTTAGCACATCATTCCCCATCATGCTCCCACTTGGATTAGATAATGATGATGTCGTCACATCAGGTGGTTGCAATTGAGAATGAGTTGAATTCAATTCATTACATCTCATATTACTCCCACTTGGACGAACTCCACTAATATCATTATCTTGATCCAAGGTCTCAAATAGGGAGTTATTTTCCCTTATTTTGCCCTTCTTAGGAAATTCATCCACTAAGAATGTGACATCCCGTGATTCAAATTCAGTTATATTCTCACTTTCCTGCTTACCTATGAACACATACCCTTTTGAGTGTTCGGAGTATCTCATTAAAATACTCTTCTTTCCTTCGGGACCCAATTTCCCAAACTTGTGAGAGGACTCATGAGTATAGGCAGCACAACCCCATGGCTTAAGAAAACTTAAGTCCGATTTTCTAACTGTCAATAACTCATATAAAGTGGAAATAACTGATTTGGAAGGCACCCGGTTAAGTATATAGGCAGCAGTTAACAACACATCACTCCAAAAAGTGATAGGTAAGTTAGCATGCGCCATCATGGACCTAACCATTCCAGTAGGGTTTTGTTTCTTCTCTCCGCAACACCATTTTGTTGAGGAGTATATGGAATAGACAACTATCTTTCTATTCATTTTTCATCACATAATTTTTTGAACTTATCAGATAAATATTCTCAACCTCAATCGGATTTAAATACCTTTATTTTCTTGTCTAAATTGATTTTCTGCCAGGTTCATAAACCTTCTGAAACAACTTATGCTTCAGATTCATGAGAAATCAAATAGACATATCCGACTCGAGTATAATCATCTATAATAAGTGATTAAATAAACAGCCCCTTGCCTTCCTCTCACATTCATTGAACCACAGACGCCCAAATGGATTAAATGCAGAGAAAATTCAGCTCTTTTACCTTTTCCAAATGGTTTCCTTGTCGTTTTCCCTTCTAGGCAATGCTCACTTATGGACAAATCGACTTTTTCAATATTGCCCAACAAGCTCTCATTGGCTAGTCTATTCATATGTTGTTGGCCCATATAACCAAGTCTAGCATGCCGCCATATTCACATCATTATTATATAAGATATAAGACGTGAAACAAGGGAATAACATATTGACAGTATCACAGTCAATATTTAGTGCAATAAAACCATCTAGAAAGTGACCACAACCATAGTAGTTTGTATCTAAACACAAATCTATACCTTTATTATGGAAGTTCATACCAAAACTAAGCTTAACCAACACTAAGACAGACACTTAAATTTCGACGAATCTCCAGAGCATATAGAACATCAAGATGCGTCCACCATGCATGTTCAATTGGCAGGTGCCAATTCCTTTACATCAGCTCTAGAGTTGTTTCCAATATAGATCCACTTAGTTCCAATTGGTATCGTCGGAATTCCACGAAGGATCCTCTATCCTTTGCTACATGGTCTGTCGCTCATGAATCTACATTCCACAAAGGATTGGATTCAGCCTATAATGCATAACTTGACACATAAGCAAAGTTCTCAAATGTACAAGAGGTGTATAGCTTCTTTGGCTCACGACGAGTCGCGAGCATAGTGACCTCTCTTGTCACAATTGTAACACATCACTCTTGACATTTTCTTCACTTGAGGACGTTTTCCTCTCTTGTGTTGGTTAACTCTTGATTTCTTGCAATAAGGACTTGATTATTTGCATTCCCACATATTGAACGAATCAATGCGCTTGTGCTTAAAGCACAAAGCCCTTTCTGAGTTAGAACCAGCATAGCAAATGTCTATTTACGGCTCAAATACCGTTAGGCGGTCCTCTACTAGCTCAAGGTGGTGCACGACACCCTCAATATCTTCCATAATGTGGTCAAGAGCTTCTAGTGCTTCTTGCTTTTCCAGCACATATTGAATCTTCATATTCAATATTTCACAATTATTGCCGTTCATATCAGCAATTACATTCTTAGTTCTTGAACCATCGTTCGAACACATCGAGACATACATGCACGAATAATTAATGCCTATCATTTATGCATCCCTATTTGCATAGACCCATCATATTAATAAATAATTTCAAGTAAGGCTTCAGAATCAAAAGGTCACTATGTTTCCAATCATCCTCCAAAAATCCTAACTTAAAATTATTATTAATATAATTATCTTATGCAAATAAATTCTATGAAGTTACAAAAACTTCTATTACTACCCATGACTAATTACCCACAGCAACCATCAATAACAGAAAGCAACAGATAATTGACATACAATTAAAAACAATAATGCTTTCAATTAACACAATTAGGTAGTAATCATTACATAATCAATCAAAGAAATAAATAGGGAATGTCCCTACTAATCTATCAGTCAAAACATCGAGAAAAGCGAAGGCACATTTGCCAACCATGGAAAAACTTTTGTAGAGCTTTCATGTCGCCTCCAAGGTGCATTCACTCGGCGCCATGTGGCGCTCGTCTAAGGGTTGAAGTTTTGGCCAACTCAATCCTATAGTGCTCTCTTACAAAAGCTTCCACCAGCCTCCTATAACCCGGGACCACGTTGACCTCCCATAGCCGATCCAACACTGCTTGCCATTCAGGTGGAAGAGTGTTCATCAAAGCCGGCACTTTCTCAAAATCCGGCACAAGATAACCATTCCAGATGATTTCCTGTATCATCTGATTGACCCTGACCACATGTGATACTAAATCACCGTCATGCCACCGATAATCAGCTAACTCTGTCATCAGCCTCTTAAGTCTTGCATTTCCCTCGTCCGTTTTCGGGATTGCAGGTATCCTTGCATAACGCATCATAGTTCCTGCAACAAATGCAAAATTAAAAATGGATCACTTATAATCCATAATTAATATAAGAGAAAATACATAATTTTCCAAAATTCATGCAACAAATGCAGAATTAAAAATGGATTACTTATAACCCACATAGGCATGACTGAAAAAGAAAACAAATTCTTTTTTTTTTCTCGGATCAACGGTCAAAGTCAACGGTCGTCGGTCAACGGTCGGTCAACGGTCAACGGGTCGGGTCAATGGGCGCGCGGGTCGGACCGGTCGGACGAACCGACCGCACGTGCCGCGCGCGTGCGGTGGCTAACGTCACGCGATGACGTCGGCCCGGCACGTGCCTCGCGTGTGGCGTGCTGACGTCACGTGAGACGTCGGCCGCACGTGCGCGGCCCGCACCAGCGATCGGGTCGGGTCGGGTCGCCGGCGGTTACCGCAGGCCAACCATCGTCGGCGATGACGTCAGCACGCGTCGGTTCGCCGGCCGCGGGCGCGCACGTGCCTGTTCGCACCGGCGCGTGTGGCGCACGCGCCGGGCGGCTGGCAATCCAGGCCCGGCGCGTCCGTGCCCACGCGCAGCGCCTTCCGGCCGCGTGTGGGCGCGGCGGCGCGCCGGCGGCGGTCGACACATCGCCGAACTCGTCTCGACGTCGCGCTTCTCCCAATGCCTTCAGAATTTGATTTCGACTTACTAAAACTCAGAGAAAAGGCCGAAAAGCGCTCCGGTGTCGGGATTTTCGCCCAGTTCCGTACGGCCGAAGTAATTTCTCGAAAAATCAATCAAAAACATCAGAATTGATCGGGAAGAACGTGAACTAGGGCTTTGATACCAATGTTGGGAATGAATGGATCCCCTAAAACCGGATTCCACACTAAATCGAACCCCTAAATCAATGCGGAAGACGAAGCCCGGGAAAACACGCATCACCAATCGTAAAGCACATCACGAATTCGAGCGTACCTTGTTAGGCACAGATTAAACACCAACGCTGAAGAAGAGGAAGAAATTCTTATTCGATGATGTCAATTTGCCTTGAAAAGGGAAACGGCGTCGCCTTGAGCGTTTGGGAGAAAAAAAGAGCGTTGGAAGGAGAGGGAGACGTACGTACGTTATTATGCCAAGAGTTACGTTCTCCCTCTCTCCTCCCTTATATATGTCCCTCCAAAAAATAATTAATCGTGCCCCTTCATCCATGGGCCCTACTCTTGTGGGCCAGGCATTTAGGCCCAACATGGGCGGACGGGCCTGAAGCCCATCACGTATAAAACCATCAAGATCCAAGTCAGATCCGGTTTAAATTCCAGACCCTTCACGGGTTTGATATTCAGGTCGCTTCAGGCTCAGGTGGATCTGCAGATTTTGTATTGGATGGATTTGGTTCCAATTTGGTTATTATCGGTTCATGTTGGCGACTTGAATCTTGTCAGGAAGGATCAATTATCATGCAAAGCATACAAACTTGATAAGGGACAACCAAACCATCTAGAAGCGTTAGCGCGTGAATACATAAAAACTCAAAAGAACACATCCCCTATCTTAATCCAACGCTTCCTTGTCTACGTGTGCATGTTATAAAGCTGATACACTAGGAAAGAGTAAAGCCTCATTCAATTTGATAAATGTCTCGCATTAGCTCAGAGACATCGAACAGAACTAAAACCACAGAAGTACCAAGCAATAAAAACTTACTCATGATTAATTGTTTTCTTCAAATCTTGCCATATGCGAATGCTGTCAGGGTGGCAATTTACATATTGTTCAATCAAAGCCTTATCTAAGCACGCAACTAGAGTACTCAACGCCAAGAGAATATCAGCCAATCCTTTCTTTTTCAACCAATTATACATTGAAATCCTAAGCTTAGCCCTCTCAATAGTAAAAGAAAGACAAGCCGGAAGTCTCACCAAACTTGACAATGGACTAAGAATTTGAGGGGATACTCTGATCATTTCACGAACATCTGTCCGATCCAACCCAGATTTCACGATACAATCGAATCTCCCATGAAGCTCTCCTCTCTTGCCACAGAACACCTTGAGGGCCCGTTTCAAGTCATTTGAACCCTCGAGAAATCCCAAGCTTAACAAGAACTTAGTCTTGTGCACATTTTCATCGTCAGCAGAGTTCGCTAACGGATGGACTCTCAACCCAGTAAACCAGTTTTTCGGTGTACGTGGGTTTTTCTTGACAATTCCGCGATAGAGGCAAGTTCTTCGGCTGGCACGGGCCGTATAGTCCTGTAGAGTCTAGGGTTATGGGCGTCGAGGACGAAACCAGGAGGCCAAGATCGGATTTTTAAGGACTTCTCAAGAAAATTTCGAGAAACCCATTTGAGAATGGACAATGGTCAGAGTTTCTGTACTTATTTCATGAGTGACCATTGAGGTCGGCGGTGAAGAGACGAGAACGACACAATTTTCAAGCTTTTAAGCTTCAGAAGAAGAAAATGAGTTCGCGCCAGCTCGGATGGATGACTCTCGTACCTTCCTTTAGTGGCGGAGCCTTTTTTTTGGGTCGAACGTGGCAGAGCTTCGATAGACGGCTTTATTCCGCCCTTTCGGCCAATTTCAATTGAAGAACAGCGGGGAGTTGCGAAAATTCTGTTTCCACCCTGCGACGATGATGGATAGCCTATCAAGTATCGACATTCTACAAGAGTGTTCGTGTCATGTTGGATATTTTGACACATATTCGACAGTTGATCAATATGTGTCCGAATATCTAACTTATTGTCAACTTTTTGACACTCTCTGACATCGAGTCAAAAATCTCACATAACACGTGATTTCGATATCAAGTTCAATTTTAAAAATTCAATAAATAAGAGGTCAAATATATATATGTAAAAAGATAAAACACAATAATATAAATAATAAACGGAGAAAGAAGAAAATCTAGTATTTTTTTCCTCATCTGACTCCCATTTCTCGTGATACATAATTCATCCCTTAAAATTTTTTTCTCCTCTTCCAATATATCTAATATGAGAGTCAAGAATATAGATTGCTTGTTTTTTCTCCAAATTTTATGAATTATTGAAATAGAGTTGACTTTATTAAATTGAAACAGTGAATGATATTGATAAATGGTAGATTAATATATTTAATGTATATTCATTCTAGGCTTATTTACTTATTTATTTATTTATGAATTTGATTCAAATTAATTTGATTGAAATAAGCATAATAAATGATAATTTATTATGTATATATAAAAATATATTGGACCTGGACAGGTCCTTAAACTATCTTGTTTATCAGAGTCAACCACAAACGTAAAATGGGGGTAATGATAAACTTCTGAGGGTAAATTAACCAAAATTGGGAAATTCCCCCAAGCCTGATGCAGGGTCCAGGATGCCTTACAAGGAAATGATGGCAGCCGGTTTGACACTGGACAGGTCCTTAAACTATCTCGTTTATCGAAGTCAACCCCAAAGGTAAAATGAGGTAATGATAAACCTCTTGGGGTAAATTAATTTGATTGAAATAAGCATAAAAATAATAATTTATTATGTATATATAAAAATATATATTTAATATACAACGTGTCCTAACGTGTCGGAATTCTTTGTTTTTTTTAAAACGACGTATCAACGTGTCATGTCATATCGTGTCGCGTGTGGCATGTCAACATTGGTGCTACTTAGTAGATAGCAAGTAGGAGTGAACATAGTTTCAAGATAAAACTTAAAACTTGAAACTTATGAAGTGGTCCAACTTGAGAATAGGACTAGTGAAAACTTGTCCAGTTCTAAATTTAAAGTATGCAGGGTAGGTTTTAGATTCAAAAAATTGAAGAACTTGTTTCTATTTCGATGGATAGGTTTTGTGTTTTTAAAACCTATAACTTATAACTTGGAACAAGTATTCATGTTTTCATTAATGTCTTCACGCAATCCTGTGACATTTCATGGCGTTTGATGAGAAATGTATAATTTGGAACCACTAATTTAAGCTTCCATTTTAAGATTGAGACTTTTAATGTAACAGTTTGTGGTGATAATTAAATGTCATGATTTACCGTAATCGTTCAATTAATAATACAAATAGAACTGAATAGACTTCGGGAACTTATGACAATGTAAATTTTAGGTTCCAAGATATACATAATAAGTTTCAGGTTTCAAAATTTGTGGAACCTGTTCTAATCCAACGGATAGGTTTCGAGTAGAACATGTGCGAAACCTGAAATCATTCGCGTTAATAGCAAGAGCATTGGAAACCCTGGCCACGTTTGTGCTCGGCCCACTACACTACTGGGCCGGACCTATCCTGGCCCAATTTCGTGCCAAACTGGATCATCGCACTTGTGCTAGTCCTTTCATCGTGCTCGGACTCGTGCCGGCGTCATGCCAAAGCCATTTTCTCAATCAAGTGTCAATCTTGTCGAACTTCGATGCAAAATCAAGATCGAAATGGGGAAAAATCTTCCACACATCAACGGTGCATGAAACCGATAGATTGCTGCTTACCATCTTTGTGCATCACTGACGGAAACTCCCAAGATCGTTCATATCTCCTCTACATCAACAGTGAAGCTCAAATTGACATGCTTGACATGATATCATAAGACGAATTTGCTGCTAATTTTTTTTCAAAATCTTTCGACCATAGCACAAGGGACCTTTCTCAATCCACGAAGTGTAAGTTAAAGTTTCTAAGGATTACACACCCAACGCCCCGGGAGCCCCCCACCCAGTTGTTATCGTTGTCTTTTCTTTGGGACTATTTGATGATCATTAAATGATTATTCATGCCTTCTCTTTTTGCACATTCTTGGTCTAAGAGAGTTCTCTTCGGTGTGCATGCGTTTTCATCTTGTTAAAGTCATGGAGAAAGTAACTCTTGGGCTAGAGTTCGTGTTTTTAATGAAATTTTTAATCAATTTGCTGATTAACCGTGATCAACAAAAAGAAGTTACAAAAAAACCTGATCAATCTCGTTCATCAAGCCATATGCTTCTCTTGAAAACAGCACGATTGAAACTAATAACACCACCAATGAATGGACAACAGCCTAAGTGCATCTTTAGAATCGGCTGCGAAGCAGCAATCAGTCGCACAGTGATCAACGGAAGTTTGCTTGCCATATATTCATCATTCACATTTAAAACTCGAGATTTGTATTTTCTCCATAGTGTGTTTGACCCTCTCCCGTTTGCTGAGCAAGCTCAGTTTTGCCATCATGTTAAGGAGGACAAGACAGCCAAGATATTGAGACACATTGGCAGCGGAGCAAGTACTAGTCTAGGAAGAGAACTAAGAATCTCCAGATATATAATGTGCTTCAAAATAAATTGCAATGGACAGAAATATCAAAGCAACATAGATGTCACCACTAAATAAGAAATGATACAGAAATAAGCATTCGAAATGTTAGATATAATTATATTATTTATAGTATTTTGGATATCTATAATATTCTTGATATTTTTATGATATTCTGGATATCTATAATATTTTGGGCATCTATAATATCCTAGACATCAAGATTGACTGTAATTGATTGTATAATATTTTATTATTGTAAATAGTCAACTTGAATATGCTCTTGTATTCCACCTTATAACATATCGAAATATACATAATTTCTCTACTTCTCTCTTCAACATTACTCTTATCTTGGTATTAGAGGCTCTTTCCTAAGAAGCTCTTCTTGAGAAGATATATATTTTATTTTATTTTTATTTTTTTGCAACGCCAGCTGAGTAGGCCGCGTTTGCTACTCATAGTCCACACGACGCTAGTTGTATAGGTCACATTTGCTCCTCAACGGACTTGCCACCAAACGCTTCCACCTCGCGCTACTGTCTTGGACTCACCCCTCAGTTGTAAGTCAATTTCGGACACATTACCCTTGTTATTTTTACAATATAGAAGCACAGAAAGGTTCCCTGTCCCTAGAGGAATTCAACAAGCCAGACTGCGCCACCAAACGACCCTCCATGCGCCCTCATGCGCCACCCCATGCTACTGTGCGTGAGATCCACGTGCCCACGTGCGTCTCATGTGATTTGGAGTTCAGCTGATATTGCTGACATCACCGTTGTGTCATCCTAACGTCATCTGCTGCGTCATCCGCCACAAAGTCTGTCACGTCACCTCCACATCTACTGCCTTGTCACTTGCCATGTCTTCTGCCGCGTCTAAGCCATGTTAGCATTGACAGTTAACTGTTGATCAACAATTGACTGTTGACCAAAGTTGACTGTTATATCGTACAACATCACATAAGGAAAATTTCAAATAATGATCCAAAATGAGTATATTTTCTCAAATAATGACTTAAAGTGGCCGTTATTCCAAATAAAGACCCGAAATGACTAACAAGTCTCAAATAAGAATTTGAACTTACTAGCTGGCCAAAATGTTCACTGCCCGGCGAGAGTGTAACATTTCCAGTGGCCGGAATATGGGCAATTTTGTCCAAAAAAGATATAAATAGAAATTAGAAACCCTAAAAACCACTTCCAAACTCTTCACGTTCTTTTAACCTAATCCTCGCATAAAGTCGCTTTCTTAGCGATAGTGTCCATTTATATAAAATTCTATCTTTTTTGTCTCTCTTCTTTCATTTGCCATCGCTTTACTAAGACCCGAACGGCAAGGAAAATCTTAGATTAAAGGAAAGAATGTTGAGTTTGCTTCGTCCCGATGGAGTACAAACAGGACAACAACGACTACTGTCTGCTTTCTTACACAGGTCTCCGCAAAGTCTTAAGATCATGCATGGGGCTGACGCTGCTCAGTGCCGGAAAATGAAGGAAGTTGGTGACCTGCCCGAAGAAAAATGGACGCCGTCGATCAAATCAGCCACCTACGTTGCTACTTCACCTTCACCACAGCGAAGCCTTCAAGCTCTTCCACCGCCCTGATCACCCCGCGATGGCCGCCGGCACCAGCATCCAGGTGACGGGGCTTGACTGCCTGGTGCACGTGAACTCCCTCTTCACGCTCGCCGTCTTCAATGCAACTCATTTTCGAGCAATAATAGAAAAAGGTTTCGTGGAAAAAGATGTAGACGCAACCGAAGATGCTAGGAGGAAGGGATTGCGCATCCGTAGACTTAGATAATGACTTCAGTCCAACTGAGCAGGGACGACAACGACTACTGTCTGCTTTCTTTCTTTTTGAGCCCGAAGAAAAAGGGCCAACATGGGTCTAATCCCCGCCTGCCTCCTCCTTCCCCCTTCTTCACCGCCCTGATCACCCGGCGATGTCCTCCAACACAAGCATCCACGTGACGGCGCTCGACTGCCTGGTGCACGTGAACTCCCTCTTCACTCTCGCTCTCTTCCTCGGGCTCGCCTGGAACCCGTGGGACCCGAAAAACACCCTCAACCGGGACCCCCACTGCGCCGCCGGCCCCGCCATTAAGCGCGACCTCATCACCTTCGAGGTCTTCTCCTTCGGCTCCTTCCTCTTCTCCAGCGTGGTCGCTCTCGCCCTCAAGCAGGTGCGGTGGTGGTTCCCTTCTCATTTCTTGTTCTGCGCCTTTTGAAATCGAGTGTGCTAATGATGTTGATGAGAAAAGAAGAGAGCGAAAAGATCCGATGAAGTTTAGTTGGATTGGTGATTCTTGGTCTTGATAGGGTCGAATCTAAGGCTAAGCAAAGATTTCATCTTTATTTATTTATTTATTTATTTTGCTTCATTTGGCTATCAGGCAATCCAGAACACGCAGTCTCCGAGCTACCACCCTCGGGAACTGATCGCTCGGATCAATCAGGATGTGCTGCGGCTCGGGATGGTGGTGTCCGGGGTCGGGTCAGTGGCGGATCCGTCTTTCTGATGCTGGCCCTGATCAATGTGGTGCAGATCAAGCTTGGGACTCTGGCTTGTGGGAGCTTGCACACCTTCGCAGCAGTCGTGCCGCTCATGATTTTCGTCCCCTCAGGGCTTTTCGTATATCTATCCATCGTCTTGTATGCTTTTACTCATTAGGGTTTGGATTAGTTCGTCGTGGTGATGGACACGGATTGTAAAGAGTAGGTGGCCATTTGGGGGGATGAGGGGGACCCCCGGGGGTGGGGGCGGTTGTTGTGCGTGTTGGGTAAGTTGGGGCTTATGTATGTTATTAGAATGAAGTCGAGCGATATGGCTTGATACTCAGCTGATAGTGTCCTTTTTAGCAACTACTTAAATATATGTAGATGCAATTGCTGAAATGTGGAAATCGACCGCCAGTTATGCTTCTGTCGATTCCTCTAATCGATATCCATCAGGAATCCTCTGTGGGCTTATACAGTCATAGAAGTTTCAAGATCATAATCATGCGAATTGTGCTCTGATCCACGAACAGGGGAATGCGTGCAATGCAGTCACGTGCAACTTGAGCTCTTGTTATTGTCCCGTGCATGTCCACTGGTATATAAGGTTAATTATGTTAATCAATTGGTCTTATTAGCGATGGTTTTACATCAGTTATACTCAATCAGTTGTTTATCTACATGAACTTGGGAGAGTTCCATCTCTTGTAGGACTCCAGATCCGAATGCGTGTGATCTCTGATGGTGGATTGTGTTGGGAGCTTCAAGGAAAAAATATGAGTTGGTAAACTTTTTGGCATTTTGAAAGATAGTCATGCTCCGTCTTTCTAAGTATTTGTGATGTAGTTAGTATGAACACCTAGATGAGGTAAATATGTGATAAAAGAGTTTCAAAAATAAGTTTAAAGCGGAATAAAACATTTAAAACTCTAAGTCTGATTAAGAGATAGACTTTTGATAGATGTTCAAAATTTGTTATACGATGGAAAAACCTTTGAGATAACCTATAATAGTGTAGTAGACTCAAGTAAAGAGATAAAAGATAAGAGAATTGCATACAGATTTTATAGTGGTTCTATTTAGATTAAACCTACGTCTACTTTCCCACGCTGACAGCCCACTGGCTAGATTCCATTATATGATCAATAAAAATTACAACTTTGAATACAAATACTTAGTGGTAGATCACATTATTTCACTAAGTCACTCTTTTGGTATTTCTCTCACAATCACAAACGTTTAAGCTCATGAAAAACAAGTGTATGATCAAAGTTTGCTCAAACTTTGGAATTTTAGATTTTACGCTTCATCTCTTATTTACTTATCGGTCCTTTATCTCCTTAAATACTTATCCACTTTGAAACTAGCCATTGGATGCTATCTAGCAAATCATCTTCCAATCTATTCGTTAGAAAGATCTGTATCAAAAAGATTAGGTAGCCGTTGAGCAACAGAAGCAAAATCCTCAATTGATTCTGATTATCCATACAAATAGAATCTTAGTTTTCATAAATAGAATTTATTCATTTATAAAGTTCTGTCTTCAAAATTCAATTGTCAATCAATTAGATTGAGTCGGTTAAATATATCTTGACGTAGAATCCAAACTAAATCACTAACTATTATACATTTTTGGCTTGTGTCAAGCTCTGTCAAGCTATCTTGTTATGAACTTGCTTCATTCTGAACATGCTACATTCTTAATTTGCTTCTATTTGAACTTGTCACATTCTAGATCATGTTCTGTACTTGTGTCATTCTAAACCTATCACATTTTGGACCGTCATGTTCTGGATCTTGTCACGTTCAGAACTTGTATCTCGTTCTTTATATAAAGTTTGAGTATGTTTTGTCTAAAAAGACTTTATAATTTGGACTTAAGTCTAAACAGATTCATCCTTAAAGTTTGCATCTTCTAATTATTTCAAGTATAACTTTTGATAATATTCTTTATACATTCTATCATCTACATAGCAGCTTGTGTGTCTTTCTCTTAGTTACTCAATCATTAAACACGTTAATAACTTTTGATTTATTTTGTCATCTTTAAAATATCATAAGGGGCAAAATATTTTGTCATTTGAATACTTGTGATCTCTAATGGTGGACTGTATTGGGAGCTTCCGGGGAAAAAAAAAAAGTGTTTGTAAACTTTTTGGCATTTTGAAGGAGAGCCATGCTTCGTCTTTCTAGATATATGTGACATAGCTAGTATGAACATCTAGAAGGGGTGAATAGGTCATAAAAGAGTTTCAAAATAAATTTAAGGGTTAATACCCTGAAAAACTCTAAATTGGTACACTTATGACAAATTTACCCCAAACCGGTACACTTGTGACAAATTTACCCTATGTTAATTTTCGTTAAATTTTATTCTCAAATTATTAAGTTAAATGACATGTGACAGTTAATCGGTATAACAATTTAGGATTTTACGCTCCATTTATCACAGTTTACAATTTTTATGATTTTTGTGTGGTATTAATCCAATTTAGCATAGGGTATATTTGTCACAAATTTACCAGTTTAGAGTTTTTTGCAGTCGAATAAATTAGTTTGGGGTAAATTTGTTATAAATGTACCAGTTTATGGTTTTTTTTATAGTCCGGGGTAAATTTGTCACAAGTTTACTAGTTTGGAGTTTTTTATGGTAAAAAAAATAGTTTTTGGTAAATTTGTCACAAATGTACCAGTTTGGGGTTTTTCAGGGTATTAACCCTAAATTTAAAGAGGAATTAAATATTTAAAATTCTAAGTTTGATTAAGAGATAGACTTCTGATAGAACATACTTATAAGATAACATGTAATAGTGCAACATAAGTAAAGAGATAAAAGATAAGAAAATTGCACACAAATAGTGATTCGGCTTAATTAAGCATTTGTCCACTTTCTCACGCTGACATCCTACTAGCTAGATTCAACTATATGATCAACAAGATTTTACAACTTTGAGTGCAAACACTCAATAATAGATCACATTATCTCACTAAGTCACTTTTTTGTATTTCTCTTACAATCACAAACATTTAAGCTCATGAAAGACAAGTGTATGATCGAAGTTCACTTAGACTTTGAAATTCTAGATTATATGCTTCGTTTCTTACTTGATCCTCGGTCCTTTGTTTCCTTAAATATTCATCCACTTCCAAATTAGCTGTTGGATAGTATCTAGAGGATTGTCTTCCAATTTACCTATTGGATAGATCTGTATAAAAAAATAAAATAAAAAAAGATAGCCATTGAGTGACAAAAGTAGAATCACCTGTTGATTCTGATTGCTTATATAAACATAATCTTGGTTTCCATAAGTAAAGTTTCTCCATTTAGAAAATTCTTCTCTTTAGGATCCAATTCTCAATCAATTAGATCGAGTTAATCAAATCTATCTTGATATATAATCCAAATCAGATCATTAGTCGTTATATATTTTTGGCTTGTGTCACGTTTTGTCAAATTGTCTCGTTTTGAACTTGCTTCATTTGTAACTTGTCACATTCTGTACTTGTGTCGTTTTGAATCTATCAAGTTTTAGACCCGTCACGTTTTGGACCTTGTCACATTTTAGACGTACGTCTTGTTCTATATGTAAAATTTGAGTGTGTTTCATCTTAAGAGACTTTACAATCTAGACTTAGGTCTAAACAAATTCATCCTTAAATCCGCCTCTTTTGATTCTTTCAAGTATAATCCTTGACAATATTTTTTACACATTCTATCATCTACATAGCAGCTTGTGCATCTTTCACCTAGTTATTCAATCATTAAAATTTAGTAGCCTTTGATTTATTTTGTCATCCTCAAAAAATCATAAGGGATCTCCCTAACGATATGATTATAAATGTGAGTGAAGGCTGCTTTGCCAGCTGCTTGTTGGACTGTTCATTGGGTGTTGCGGATGCATGTTGTTGAGGGTTTGTTAATGGTACGGAAAGTAGTAAACCATTGATTTGCCAATTCAATGCAACACATCTATTGAGTAATAATAAAAAAAGTTTTCGTGGAAAAAGTTGCTGATGCAACCGAAGATGCTAGGAAACGAGTGTGAATCCATAGACAAAGTTAATGACTTCAGTTGATAGGGGAGATTTGGTTTAGCCGACTGATAAGGATTCACTGCTTGGCATCCTTTGCCAGATTTAACTGACAATCACTTCAAGGCATGTTACAGTTATCGAAAGACCCTCTGTCCTACCTACCACAGTTATCTTCCCTCTTTGTCTCAGAACAATCTTGTTTCCTTGTGTTTTGGCTTTGTAATTGATCCTCGAGTCTTGTTAGACTCATAAGAACGATGTATAAACAATAAAGTTCAATGTGGATGCTGGTTGTTAAAACTCTAAATTGCGGAGCTCTACATTCTGCTGCTCTACTTCAAAATCAACTCCCAGTTGTGTAGTCCTAAGGATAAGGCACAATACCTGAATTGGACTGAAACACGCGCTATTTCGTTTCAGAATCTTGCCATCACTTGTGCTAGTGCCAGTAGTTTTGGAGTGGCATTAAATAATTTTATATTGATTTCACAGGATGATAATGTTAAATTGGTTTTCTTTCCAATGAAATCTTGCAAAAACAAGTGCACGGTTCTTGCACAAAATGTGGGGTAGCTTGAGGAGTACTTGATGTTGTAGCTTGCTATGCTGGCAGCTACTCATCAAGAGCTTATTTTTCCCACACCAGATGGGAAAAGCAACAGAATGGTGGCAAAGACTATGAGAAGCCACTTTATCTTGTTTGTTTTCAATGGGTTAAACAATATGGGTGGGTCGATATCTGCATATCTGAAGGAGTAGGTGTCAAATAAAGAAAAATCAATCTTTTAATAGTGCTGTCACCACTTTCATTGTGGTTAACACATATCAGAATTTTTTTTTCTTATAAAATCACGCAGGCTGAGACTCATTATGCATAGTTGAAGATATGGAAGCTCCAATGAAGCAAATTAATGTTCTGGTTTTTTTGCAATGTTGGCCATTTCAGGTCTCCAGACGGTGTATGGGGCTGGTGAATGTGGCAAGTTTTCAACACCCGATAGGGAGGCTTTTAAGCTGGCCCCTTGCATGTCTGCAGCACAGGATGAGACTGCGCCTGTATCGAGCAGCTGCTGTGCTCAAGTGAAGAGAATAGGACAGAAACCGATCTGCCTATGTGCTGCCATGCTGTCAAATACGGCCAAAATGGCTGGAATTAAGCCTGAAGTTGCCGTCACCATTCCGAAACGCTGCAACCTTTCTGATCGCCCCGCTGGGTACAAGTGTGGAGGTCAGATTTGCCTTCTTTCACTTACTGCAGAAGAGTTTTTGTTTGGAAACTTGTGTCTCCTGGTGCATCCAGCGTTGGATGTTACCGTGTTGTGAATTATTCAGCGCTGCAACCTTTTCTTCTGCTAATCTTATGGGATGATCATCCTTTTATGTGTTTTAATGGTGCTGATCGTGTCTAAGTAATCTAACTAGATGGAATACGCTGACAAAGATGGTTGTTTCTTGGGAGGGACTGTCTTTTTCCCTTTATCTCCCTTATAACTTGATGCGCATTTACACGATTTTACTACATTAAAGTTGCTATGGTTTCCGACCACCTAAATTCTTGATCTCCCATTGCTTTGGCTTTTGCAGATTACACGGTGCCTTAATGGTCATGGCCAGTTGCCACCTTGCTGCAGTTTGGATCGCCCTGTTGTGTTAAAATAACTTCAATAATGTGCATGCCGTTAACTTATAACGGTGGTGATGATGAAATGTACTTGCTAAAGCCAGCAATGGCTGGCTAAGTTTATGCTCATCGTGTGTTTCTCGGGGTTTGTTTTTAGAAAAGGTTCCCAATATATCGAAATGGATGATCCTGACGCTACGTAAACTTACTGAAACTCTGATGAACAACATGGAGGACTCATTATCTGAAAAGAATGATATGCCCTATTAATCTACTTCATTGTAGAGCATCTATACCCGAAATTTGGTTATGCTGGACACTGGGGACATAAAACCATTTCACTCATGGTAATGGGCAATCATGTTGTCGTTTGACTTAGGAAATGTCATTAAGCTCTTTGGATCTACAGAACCTTGCAGGGCAGTTATTATCCAAATCA
This sequence comes from Eucalyptus cladocalyx, assembly GCA_017140615.1. NCBI lineage: Eukaryota > Viridiplantae > Streptophyta > Magnoliopsida > Myrtales > Myrtaceae > Eucalyptus > Eucalyptus cladocalyx. The sequence continues at coordinate 10,769,567 of CM029519.1, forward strand.
GAAGTTGCTGGATCAGGCAAACATTATTGAAAGGTTAAGAAATTGCCAAAACAATCAATCTTTCCATTTTGTCTTGAGCATCTGGAAGTTGCGTTATTGGCCCGTCCTAGAGTCAAACTTCTGTTGGAGATGAACCGGGGGGAGTTATTGGTGGGCACTGACGTTTGGCTCTGTCTTAATGTAAGATAGTGCAAAGCTAACTGTACGAGTAATTTTTTATTATTGTGCAATGCAAGTTTGCATCACAGACAATTGCACAAGTGTCTTAATAAATGTGGATTACCGCATATAACTCCATAGCTTCAAGAGATGTTTTGAGTGTAAATTGATCGGAATTTTGTTGCAATACTTCAATCAATATGGTAACTTAAAAAATGGAATTGTTGGTGTTACGATGAATGAGGAAAAAGCCAGGCCCGGAGTTTTAGCGATGGCCCTGCTTCGCCCCTATGATGTTACGAAAGAGAACCTGAAAGGCTCTTTTCTCTTTTGGGCCTATTAAGGACAGTTCCGCCGTCCGTGGTGTCCTTCTTTAAGGATAACTCCTACTTTATAACATTAAAAGGGCTGTGGCCTAGATATATAGGGACCCCGTCATGCCCCATCCCTAACATGTTCTTAAAAAGCTTTTCTTCATAGGACTACCCGGGGCAGGAGTGCCATTCCTAGTGTCCTAAAGCCGTCCCAAGGACATTAAAAGGATTTTTTCCCCCACCGGTCGTGAAAAAGAGTAGGGGTGATGAGTTGGCGATGGAAGCCGCCCGCCTCTACTGGATAGCAACGATAGATGTTTATTGTTTAATGAGGGCACACGCGCCGCCTGTGCGCTTTCATCTAGCAATGAGAGTGAAGAGATGCTTATCGATCTTGACTAGCATTTTTTGGCCAGAACGATTAGCTTGACGATGACATCTTTTAATTCCTCCATTAAGTTGTGTCATTGCAGCTTCAATCATGCCTTAAAATAAGGAAAATAAAGAAGTAAGGAACTCCCTAAAATCATCGAATTAATTGTTTGTTCCGAGTGGACAAAAGTCAATATCAATGATGAACTTTTGCAATACTTGATTAGAACTCGTGAGGGCGGCGAGTGATTAACACCATGCCAATAAATAAAGTGCGAATCGTTTTCTTCTGGGTCTTTAAGGTAGTGCATGGGAACATTTATGTTCCTCTATTCTTTTTCTTTTTTTTTTTTTTGCTCTCGAGAACAAAAAATGAAAATAAAATACGTTCGGTAATGTTAGCTAATTTTTCAATTTCTCGAAAAAGAGCCAGGAAATAAATTGAAAAAAAAATAAGAAATAAAAAAAAAAGTAGCTTCTTGCTCCCAAGGACAATTTCTAGAAATAAGTCTTTTTTTTTTTCTCCTTTTCTTTTTTCTTCCTTGCCGCTCCCGCGGGCTGCTATCCACCGGTCACGCCCCCCCCGCTTGTCACCCGCCATCGACTAACCGCAGCCGCCGCCACCGATCGACGCCCGCCGCCGCTACCCGCCGCCATTGCCATCGTTGTTGTCAACTACTGACCGTTGCTCGCCACCATTGATTGCCCATCGCCACCATTGTTGACCGCCGATCATCGCCGCCGGCCAATGGCAACGGGTGACAGTCGGAGGTTGGCGGTGGCTAGCGGCGACAATCAAATGTGTTTCTATTCATTTTGTGGATAATACCAAACACATTCCAATTCTTTTTCTATTCCGAGAATATAAATTTTATATAGTTACCAAACACGTTATTTTACTCAGAAATTGTTCCGGAAAGTAAAAATAGAAAATAAATATTTTTGAAAAGAAATCGTTCCCTTGAACAAAAATGTTATCATTTGCACCCTAAGTGACATTCTTGTAAATATTTGGTGTCATCTCAGTGACCACTCTTTTCACATGAGAAGGGGAAGGTAGGGAAATCGATTCCCCACTTAGTGGTGAGGATGCTTAATTTCAAATCAGGAGTTCAACTCTCACACTTCTCAAAGAGGTAGAGGAAAAGTGTGAGATTGAGTTGAGAGTTAGAATAAGACAAATTCATGTTATAAAACTTATTGTTCCATAGCAAAACATACATGATGGGTAAATATAGAGTGCAAAAGACATTAAAACTAGTACACAATTTTCATAATGAGTCACATATACGTTTTAGCACATCAACTTAATTCCATATCTTTCCATTTGACCTCATGGCTGCATTCGTCACCTGTTTACTCGCATAATAACGTAGAATTCTGAAACTCAATGGCGATATTTCCATGGCAAGCATCGCAGTTTAGAGCACGACCCCTCCGCCCACTCGCTCCTGCATTCACCTCTCTTGCCGTCGCAGCACTTGCACTGGACTCCAAGGGTAGCATACATGTTCGAGTCTCCTGCAAAATTTACAACAAGATCACTGATTCTTTCATTATAAAGAAAAGGGCAAAAACTAAAAATTGCGCTTTACGTATCAGTTTATTTTAAGCTCTAGAGTTTAGCAAGAAATTAATGATGCTGCATAGCCTTTGTTAAAGACGCTGGGAATATATCTTCATACGGAGTTGATGATGGACAAAATATGGAGCTGCTGCAGCTGCTCCTGGGCTCGTACACATCACAACAATCGTCATCACAAGGAGGCCAAAGTGCTTGAGACCACTCATTGCCAACTGAATGATCAAGAGCAGATCTCTCTCGAAATGTTTATATCACTAAGAAAGGAACGAAACCCTTGAAACTAAGCTCCTATTTATGGAGTTCTAGCTTGCCAAAAGAAAACTTAATAAATAGAAAAAGAGTTCTAGATCTTCTAGATGTCAGCCGGACGTCCTTTTGAAAAGAGAGGACAAAAGTACTAATTCAAAGTTTTGGAAGTTTCTGAAACTTTTCATGCCGTGCAAGAGGGGCTATTGGGAGGAATTGTTCAATGAGTTTAGCACATTAGTTAACTTAATTCGAACCATTGAAAATGACGAATAACATATAGGTCTCACGTGGATCCTATCAAATCCGACGATTTAGGTTAAGTTAGTATATATAATGGATTTGTGGATGCCTTACCCAGTGACAAAATGCAAAGTAACGATTTGTATTATCATGCATCGTTAATAACTATGTTATTTTTTTGATTGTGACCTACATGTTTTTCTCTTTCTTTGAGGTGACGGAACTTGATGGGTTGTGCAGCAAATGTCCGGTTTTGACCAGAAAATTTTCCCCTTTCATGTTAGAAAGTCATTCTTCAATTCACATACTGTCACATCAATATTCAAAATGTCACTAAGCTTCCAGATTGAATGATATACTCTCTAGGGACTAAAAGAACATTCACACTTGATCAACTCTCTGGTTTTTGAGACTAGAACTCTTTTACACGCTAATGATGCTTCTAGAGTTCCTATAGGAATTGTTCCTCGAGAGTTGATAGCCATTAAATTACAAAGGGGTATATTCTACTATTTGATTGTTATGACTATTAGGACGAAATGCAAAACGTTACAATCAAGTTACAATCAATGAATGGTTTTTAGAGGGACCACATTAGAAGACCCTTGGGCAGAAAGAGCAAAAATTAAATATCATATGTGAACGTATAATGTGGAGTGAAGATCTATATTATGATTTTCTTGTTACATTTTTTTAAAAAAATGGATCTTTTCTTCCATCCCAGTACATTTCTAAAGGAGTTGGTAAGTATGAAAAAAAAATTACTTCGTGGCTTGTTTGTTTAGGATCGAGTAAAAAGTACATTTTTACTTTTCTGTCATTGACTTCTTGAACAACTTATGCAAGTGGTATAATTCGCAATAAAATAGTGGAAGAAAGATCATATAATCAATATTCGATTCAAAGTCTTCGTTGCATATGGATACCTTAAGCGTAGGGGTAGAACTATTGACATGAGATTGATCCTAAAAAAAAGTGGGATTCTTCAAATATTATATAAGTTTCAAAAGGTTAGGAAAAAAAGTCGCCTGAATGTTTTTTTTTTTCCCTTTTGAGTCATGTTTGAGAGAAATCGATGCTTCCCACCCTTCAAAATGGTTCACACTTAATAAAAAGCAAACCCTATTTGCAGAAGTGAAACATTCATGAATAAATAATCATGAAAAACCTTTTAAATTAAGGAAAGATATTCATAGAAATTATACTCGAATACTCCCATGTCACTTTCACGTGGAAAATTTTGCAAGCACTCTCTAAATGTATGTGGAAATCTCTTAACTGGCGTCACCATCTAAGATGACTAGAAAAATTAGCCAACAACAACAACCGCCTCAATTTGCAGAAGAATCATGGTAGAAGTCAAGATTCTATAAAGAAAAGCAGGAGAGAACAAAAGAAAATCAATAACCCTAAGTCTGACATCCGAAGTGCACGCAATGATTCGAGGGCTGATAAAAAAAACATGTGAAAAGAGAGAATAAAGAATGATTTCGAAAGGGGAGGGAGGAAAATAAACAGTGGCCTGTTTCCATACAATGACGACCTTTTTAGCATCAAGAAATTTCCTGTCCATCCAAACATTGCAAGAAGACAAGGCGAGGAGGAGAAACATTAGTGAAGAATTTCTCTTGGCTCTTGATTTCTTCGCCTTCTAGTTTTTAAATTTCTAACAATTTATGCACATGGTAAATTTAAGCGATTCACATAAAAAGAAATATTTTCTTAAGGTTATTATTAGATAAAAGTTACGGCAAAAGGTTTTAATTAAAAACTAACTTTTTTGGAGAAAGACCATAAGAATTTATAAATTTAATTTTACAAACAATAATCTCTTGAAGTGTCCTTCCTTGAGAGCTAATTATTTAGTCAGTAAATTTGAAGATTTATAAATGCACGTGCACTATTACAAATTATCGATGTGGGACGACTTATATATAATCTTTTAATATTACTTTGCAGGGGTTCTCTTGAGAGTAGAAGTCAATTTTTTTACATCAAAATCGTCTTGAGTCTGCATTCGTACGTGCAATGGCGTGAGGAACAAAAGTCTCCTACTCCGCCAAGAAACACCTGTGAAGAACTTTTCCTCGCTCTTGATTTCTCCTCCCTCATGTTGTTAAACTTTTAACAATTTACGTAAGCATCAAGTTTAATTCATTCGCATTTAGAGAAATCTTTTTTATTACGTTATTATAACTAGATAAAAGTCTTGGGAGAAAAAATATGTGTCGGATTAAAAATGTATTGTACCACTCCTTCATACACTTTCCCTTAATAAATTATAATAATTCAAAATGTTTGAAAGCCAGTTATTTATTTGATAGACTTAAAAAAATTTATATACGTGTACACCATTAAGTATTATTGATGTGGAATGATTTATATATAATCTTCTTCTTTTTTATGACCGAGGGACCACCGGAGATTATTTTTCGAGGATCACATGACCCTCCGGTGCTCGGTAGCACCGATGGGGCCTCGCCGTTATTTAGACGTAAACTCTCGGGGGCTGACCTAGTAAATCACCTCTAGGACCCCCACTTAAGTCACAAGCATCCGGAAATTCGAACTCATTCATTTGGCGATATGATAGTAAAGCCCAATTATCACGGTTACCTACGGGTGGGTTTTATATATAATCTTTTAATATCACTTTTTAGAGACATTTTAGAGATAAAGTATCAACTTTTTGAAATTGAAAAATCTTCTCGAGTTTGCATTGCTACATGCAACGGCAAGAGTCAAGTAATCATGGTCAGCAAATTTAATTCATTCACATAGAAAGAAATCCTTTTCATTATGTTATTATAACTAGATAAAATCGATAAAAAAAAAAAGATGTGTTAAATTTAAAAACAGCTTTCTTGAATAGAGAGACTAAAGATTTTGTACTGTACAACACTTACGTACACTTTTCCCCTAATAAATAATTAAAATTCCCTCAAAGCTGTCCTTGTCGAAAATTCTAGATCTTCTAGATAGCAGCTAGATGCCCTTTTGGACAGAGAAGACAAAAGTACTAATTCAGAGTTAATTAAGTTTCTCAAATTTTCCCTGTATGAGTTTAGTACACGTGCTAAACTGAATTTGGATTATTGAACAGAATTGCATGTGGATATTACGTGAATCTCACCAGCTCTGAAGATTCAGATTAAGTTTAGTATATTTAATGGATTCGTGGAAACCTGCTTGACAACAGGAGCTCAGCAATAGCCTTGAGAAAGCACAAAGCCATGCTGGTCACTCCACCAACGAAGACGATAAATTAGATTTCCTGAAAATCCACTGAATATTCAATAAGGAAGAAAAAGATAATGTGGTTTTTTAAAATTAAAAAATGACAGGCGGAAGCTGATAAAGGGAACTGCAGATGCGAGCGGAGATGTACTACATGAAGAGAGCCAAGCTGATGAGCAGGGTGGAAGAATTCTACCGCGCACCGTCTTTTGGCCGGCCAGCACGACCGGCACGAGTCTGAGTGGGGGACTCGCCTACTGACGGACCAATGTGGTCTGCGTCCAAGAATTGTAGGCCTCTAGTGGTATTTTACTTGTAGATTCCTCGACATAGGCAAGTTCTTCAGCTGGCACGGGCCGTTTAGTCCTGTAGAGTCTAGGGTTATGAGCGCCATGGACGAAACCAGTGGGCCAACATGTGAATGGACAATGGTCTTCGGGAAAATTTGAAGACACCCATGTGAATGGACAACGGTCTGAGTTTCTGTACTTGTCTCGTGAGTGACCATCCGAGGATTTTTATAGAAGTGCCGTGGGGTGAAGAAGACGAGAACGAAACAGGCGTAAGTTTGAAGCTTCAAAAGAAGAAAATGAGTTGGCGCTAGCTTGGATGGATGATTCTCGTGCCTTTCTTTGGTGGCGGAGCTTCATATATCCGAAGCTTCAGTCGTCCGGAGCTTCAGTCGACGGCTTTATTCGGCTCTTCGGCCCACTCCATTTAAAGAACAGCGGGAGTTGCGAAAATGCTGTTTTCACTCCGTTGGGGAGTACGAAAAGCAAGAGCGTCAGAAACCGTGGCCAAATTCGTGCCGGGCCAGACCTATCCCAGCCCAGTTTTGTGATGGCCCGGCCCATTACTGGACCAGGTCGTCGCGCTCATGCTGGTCCTATCATCATGCCCGTACTCGTGCTGGCGACGTACCAAAGCCATTTTCTCGATCAAGTGCCAATCTTGTCGAAATTTGATGCAAAATCGAGAACGAGACGAAGGGAAAATCATGGAAACACATTGGATCGATCATGTCTCCTCTACATCAACAGCGAAGCCCAAGCTGACATGCCCCATGACATCATAAGCCGAGTTTGCTGCTAATTTTTTTCATAGATCTTTCTAGCATAGCTCAAGGGACCCTTCTCTATCTATGAAGTATAAGTTCAAGTTTCTAAGGATTGCCCCCCTCAGTTGTTTTCGTTTTCTTCCGGGGCTATTTGATGATCATTAAATGATTATTCATGCCTTCTCTTTTTGCACATTCTTGGTCGAAGAGAGTTCTCTTCGGAACTTGATTAATGATGATGCATGCGTTTTCATCTTGGTAAAGTCATGGAGAAAGTAACTCTTGGGCTAGAATTGGTGTTTTTAAATTTAATCAATTTGCTGATTAGCCGTGATCAACAAAAAGAAGTTACAAAAAACTTGATCAATCTCGTTCGTCAAGCCATATACTTCTCTTGAAAACAGCACGAATCAAAACTAATAACACAACAATGAACGGACAGTGGCCTAAGTGCAAGAAATATTTGGAATTAGCCGTAAGGCAGCAACTAGTCGTACAATGATCGATGGAAGTTTGCTTCCCATATATTCATCAATCTCATTTAAAACACAAGATTTTTATTTTCTCCGATGTGTTTTGCCTTCTCTCGTTTGCTGAGCAAGCTCAGTCGTGCCATCATTTTTAAGGAGAACAAGATAGCCAAGATATTGAAACACAATCGCCACAATGCGAGTACTAGTATAGAAAGAGACTAAGAATCTCCAGATATATTACTCTAATCCGAAATAAATTGCAATCAATAGAAAGATCAAAGCAAACTAAATGCCACCACTAAATTAGAAATGATACAAAAATAAGCACTCAAAATGTTAGATATAATTATATTATTTACAATTTTTTGGATATCTATAGTTGTATAATATTTTAGTACTACAAATAGTCAACCTACAAAGCCTATAAAAATGCTATCGTTCCGTCTTATGACACATCGAAATATATATAATTTCTTTACTTCTCTCTTCTGCATTACTCTTATTTTGGTATTAAAGCCTCTTTCTTGAGAAGCTCTTCTTGAGATTTTTTTTTTTTTTTTGGGCAACGCCAACCTAATAGGCTTTGTTTACTCCTCATAGTCAACACAATGCCAGTCATGTAGGCCATGTTCGCTCCTCAACAGACTTGCCACCAAACACTTCCACCTCGCGCTGCCGTCTCAGACCCACTCATAAGTTGTAAGTCAATTTCGGATACGTCACTAGTGTTATTTTTACAATATAAAAGCACAGAAAGGTTCTCTGTCACTCGAGGAATCCAACAAGCCAAACCGCCCCACCAAACGACCCTTCCCGCACCCTCCACGCCACCTCAAGCTGCCGCATGTGAGATCCACATGCACACGTGCGTCTCACGTGATCTGGAGCCCCCAGGGATATTGCTGACGTCATCGTTGTGTCATCTTGACATCATTTGCTACGTCATCCGCCACGACGTCTATCACATCACACCTCCATTCACTTCGCGAGGTATTTCAAAATGTTGATTCCATTTTTGGCTTTTTTTTTATCCATATTTGCACTCCCAGTACTAGTTTCTTGGTGTTTATTATAATGGATAAAATGGACGTGCCAATACCCATTCAAGCTGTCTTGAATGGATCGAATTATATCTTAGGGGCTCAAGAAATGTCAAGCTTTTTGAGAGGATGCAAAATTTGGTGTTAAGTCACTGGTGATTTTCACGCGCGCCTGCAATGATTGTTGAAGAAACTCTGAGAAAAATTTATTAAGCATATGGAAGAGTGGGACAGCAAGAACCATCAAATTTTAACATGGTTTCCTTCCATCAAGCTTTAATTTGGTCATCTTAACACAGCAAAAGGATTATGGGATTTGCTTGCTGGTCGTTACTCCACCTCGGATATTGCTCATCAATATCAGTTGTTAGAAAACTTACATCGCATGCAACAAGAAACATGTCAATCTGTTAATGATTTTTTGTCCTCTTTGCATGTTGTTTGGGATCAATTGGCTCTATCTGAGCCGTAATGAGAAGCGGATACTGATGCTTGCAAGTTCGCGAATATCGTGATGTATGCGTGTATGCAATTTCTAATGACAGTAAATGATGAGTTTGAACCTAAGCAAGCTTCACTGCTACATCGAGATCCATTACCTTGACTTGAGGTAGTTGTTTTAGAGGTATTGACTGAAGAGACTCGGCTTGCTACTTTAAAGGCGCACCATTCTATTGATCCACTCCTACAGACGCAATACTTGCCACACCTGCCTCTTCCTCATCACATAGCAAAAATTGCACGTATTGTCATCGAAATGATCTTCTTGCATCTACTTGCTATCGACAACAACCTAGGCAGCCTATAGGGACAAACAATCGATCTCGATAGAAAGGTCAACCTACACGCTCATTTGCCATTGCTATTACTATTGAGGGTTCTTCCAACAACTCATCTGCTACTTTATCTTTAAAGGATCTCCACTCCATTATTCAAGAATCCAGTACCTCTAATTCTTCTGTCCCTACCACTTCTACTCTGTCTATGACTCCAAGTGCTTTGATCTATGGTTCTTTGATTATGCCTATTACAATCACATGACTTCAAACATCAATTTATTTAAGTTTAAAGTCATTACTTTCACAAACACCTACTATTCAAATAGTTGATAACTCACAGATGCTAGTTAGCCATATAGAAAACATTTCAACGTCCACATTGTCATTACCAAACACTTTCATGGTTCCTAGGCTCTCCTTAAACTTGATATTTGTGGGTCAACTATGTGAACTTGGATTTGATATTCACTTTTCCTCTCATGGCTATTGTGTGCAGGATCCATGGACAAGATAGATAATTAGATAGGCCGTAAAGTGGGACACCTATTCAAGCATATCTCCCTAAAGATTCCAAATGCTCTTAGTAGCTATGTTGTAATAGTATCATCTAAAACTTGGCATTCTTGTATGGTCCATACTTCATTTTGTAGGTTCAATCATCTAATTTCTAGTGGTCATTTAGGTTACATTGATAATAAATAGTTCGATTGCTTGCCTTGTAAGTTGGGAAAGCATCACACATTATCTTTTGATCTTAATGAATCTGTTTCCCATGCTTCCTTTAATCTAATTCATTCTAATATTTGGGGCCCTTCCCCCACTCCCACTATGGGAGGATTCCACTATTTTGTGATTTTTGTAGATGATCATTCTTGTTATACATGGCTCTATCTTATGAAGTATCAATCTGAATTGTCTTGTATTTATCGTAATTTTAAGGGAAAAGACCACCAAAAATCCCAAACTTTGCCCAAAGTGACACATTTACTCTAAACTTTTTTTGGTTCATGAAAAACCCTAAGCTTTGCCAACCGTGACACATTTACCCTAAATTTTTTTTCATGACATAAAAAATCTTGAACTTCTATCCTTGTGACACAGATATCCTAAACTATAAGGCATTTTGGTCTTTTACCTTTTTTTTTTTTTTTTAAATATTCTTTTTTTTCCTTCTTCTCTCTTCCCTCCACTAGCCATGGCGGAGTCGGCGAACGAAAGCCGAAGTTAGGCAAGGGCCTGGCGAGGGCACCCCTCGCCTGACTCCGGCTTCCCTCCGCCATGGCCAGCGGAGGAAAGAGAAAAGAAGAAGAAAAAAGAGAGAAAGGAAAAGGAAAAAACAGAAAAAACAAGATGAAAATGCTCTTGTCGAGGTAAATGTGTCACGGTTTGCAAAGTTTGAGATTTTTCATGTCACAAAATAAAATTTAGGATAAATTTATCACTTTAGGCAAAGTTTGGTGTTTTTGTGGTATTTTCCCTAATTTTAATGCCATGATCAAAACACAATTTTCACAAAAGATCAAGATCTTCCGTATTGATAATGCGATCAAATATAAAGACTCAGAATTTCTTAAAATTATTTCTCAAAACGATACTGCCATTCATTGCTCTTATTGAGGGACTTTTTAACAAAATGGTCGAGCTGTGCATAAATATAGACATATCTTAGATATTGTTTGCACCCTTCAAAACTCAACCTCTTGTTTGGAACAATTCTGGGAAGAGGCTTCTCATAATGTTATATATATATATATTATCAATCACACTCCATCACCTATTATAGATAATATCTCTCCTTATGAGCGCTTGTATGGTAGTGTTCCTAATTATAATCTTGGTAGTGCTTGCTTTGTCCATATTCTTCCACATGAACACACGAAATTAGAACCTCGTGCTCATATATGTTGTTTCCTTTGGGATGGGATTGAGCACAAAGGGTATTGATGTTGGGATCCTACCTCTAATTGTCTCTGCATATATGGTCAAGTTACCTTTTGGGAACACAATATGTTGTCTTCACTTGGACCCTTCGACTCTTCTTCTGCTCCTTCCTTTTTGACAAATCCTTCAATGGATTTATATTCTGAAGATACAACAATTGTATCTTCCTCTTTGGAATTGTCTTCTCCTAATCTTGATGCAGGTACCTTAGGTAATCCTACTTCGGCAACTCCTAACTTGTTTGCACCATCTATGGATTCTTCACCCTCGATCATTCCCTCTTCTCTTGTTCTTCGCTCCATACAAGCAAGTCAACCTTCCGTTCGGCATCATGATTTTCATTGTTACTATGCTATTGCTTCCCTTCACGAGCGTCGCACATATAGAGAAGCTCAAACTAACCCTCTTTAGCAACAAGCAATGGTAGATGAATCGCATAAGTTAGACAAATCTCATACTTGGGAATTGGTTGATTTGCCTCCTAGAAAGCCAACTATAGGTTGTAGATGGGTATATAAGATTAAGACCAAGGCAGATGGTATGGTGGAATGCTACAAAGCTAGACTAGTAGCAAAAGGTTTTACTCAAGGGTATGGAATTGACTATGACGAGACATTTGCTCTAGTTGACGTCTTACTTCTGTTCGCAGTCTTCTCGCTCTTGTAGCAATTAAACAATGGCCTCTATTCCATATGGATGTTAATAATACCTTTCTTAATGGCGATGAGTGTCGCGACCAAATTTTCAGGTGTGCCATTTAGGGTTTGACTAATGGATTACTAAGTCTAGACTTAGCTCAGGCTCTCTCAAGTCCATACCAATTCGCGACTTAGGTTTAAATTCTTAACATGCAAATGATTTTCAATTAGGAGTCGCCACTAATATATTTGGTGGATTGATTAAAAACCCAAGTAAAGTAATTGGAGATTTACTTTACTCCTACGAATCAGTGAATCCTACGAATCAGTGAATATGAGTTCGGGGACTTGGTTATGCTAGCTTTCTCTAACGCCATTTTGGTACCTTTCTTTTAATTTCAAAAATGCTTTTGTAGGCAGCTTAAATTGATTTTAAATCTATTTCCCTAACATGTAATGTGATCATGTTGGTGCGCAAACCACCAATTTAACACCCAATAAAGCAATAAGTAAATTATAAAACTTACCTTATAACAACGAAAGCATCTGCGTTGTTAGATCAGAATTCACATCAACAGTATTCCTAATTAACAAGTAATCACTCATTTTTTTTGTTTTTATTTATTTGATGAGAATCATGCAATGCATGCTACTAATCTAATATGAAATGATATGGCATGGCAATATGACCTAAACTATATGACATGAGTAAAAGTAATGCAATAATTAAATGTGCAATTTAAATTAACCAAATGACCTAATTCTAATGACGAGCAAGTTCTAATTAAATGAACCTAGCAACAATCACTAGGTGACGGGCATTTCATGAACCTAACCCTACATGATATGCGCATGATTTTTTTTTTTTTTTGTATTTTTTTTATGAGAAATTCGTAATTAAAATCACTAACAATAAAATCTAACTAAAGTGAAATGCTATCTATTATAAATGCCTTATAAACATGCATTTAAAAAAAAATAACTAACCTATCATGCAATCAATTCTAATCTACATGGAATGCAAATGCAATTTTTTTTTTTTTTTTGTATTTTTAGGATAAATAGAACAATTAAAAGATAAACACCAAATCATTCACAATCACCAAAGATATTATCCACCGTTCAAATTTAGAAACGATATCTAATCAAACTTGATTATTTCGCTAATAAATTCGATAAATTGATCTTAAGCCTTAAAGATTAAGATATCAATTTTATTTCCACGTGATTAATTATTCCATCTAAAGCCTTATAGGTGGAATAAAAAATCGAGTTGCGGTTGCGGATTAGGCAATAAAATATTCAAATCGAATTTAGATAAGGTAATTACCTAATTTCGCAAATAATGTTATTAAATTTGAACCGAACGGAATCCGCTCGACAGATGACCGGCAAAGGATTGTGGCACTCGATGGTGGAGGTTGGTGAGCAGCGATGCGGGTGGGTCACAGCCGATGAATCTGCGAAAGTAGAAACTTTAATGAATCGACTTCGCAAACTTTAATGAATCGACTTGAAGAGAAGATCAACGCTGGCTCGAGCTTGGCTTTCCGAATCCTTCGCGATCTCATTGCCAGAAAAACCGTTCTTTTGCTTGCATGAAACAAAATCATAAAGCCCACAATATTATAGTAAAACAATATTATAGTAAAATCTGGACAAAACTTAAAAGGAAGACAAATCCACCACTCAGAATTATCCAAGCGAGATTATAATAACTCTTTTTGACCGTGGACTTCAAGCTCGCAAGCGGTGGCCGCCTCATCTCTTCCTCTCTCGATGTGTTGTCGTGTCTATTATGTGGCCCCCTATCTTTTGACTATTGACCTCTGAACATGAAGACTTTCCCACGTGTATTGGCCCTCTGCCCTTACGATTTATCTTTCCTTCGTGTACTCTCTCTACTTCTTCATGTGTCACTCACGAACCACACAAGACTGAAGGGCTGCGCAGAGGACGCTTGGCGATGTTCGGCGAGGCAGCAGTTTCTCGGCTTCGTCAGGCAGCAGCGAATGGCAGCGTTCGGGTAACAGTCAAGAAGCGGAGCTGCAGGGACGTTGTCGATGAAGGGGCTGCGGGGGCGTCGTCAGCGATGTGATGAGCAGCGGCGGCACAGCAGAGTGGCAAGCTCGGTTGTCGTCGGTTCGGACTGTGGATCAAGAATAGCAGCAACTTGGGTTTGTGGCAGCAGTGCGAGTGGTAAATCAGCAACAAGGTCTCGCAGCATTGCGTTGGCGTGAAGCTTATGGCGAAAAAAAACATCCGTCGAGTCACGGAGATGTAGGAGCTCGGTAGCAATCGTCTAAGGAAGAAGACGACCCACACCTTCTCTCTCCATCTCTCTTTCTTGTATGATCGTGTCTCTCAATTAATGGTGGCCGTGTATTCAATGTGTGTGGCCTCCTCCGAAACCCTACGCGAAAAATCTTTTTATAGGATGAAAATTAGGGTTTTAATTTCCTTTTCAAATCAACATCTGCGGAGATTTCTTCTTTGTACGTAATATTACTCTTTTTATTTTCCACATCTCCTGATTTTATCGACTACAGATAAGATTGCAACTCGATTTTCTTAAATTCCAAAAATCCACCGTAATATCATTTCAAATCTCCATTTAGGTAATTTTTGTCATTAAAAGAAAATGGGTTTGAGCCAATTTACTTGCTTTGTGGGCTTAGTCCAACCTGCCAAATTAAAGTTTCTGAAACATCAATTTGAACTCATCCGTCACCGGCCCAATGTAAATGCAAATTAAAAATAAATGCACCTAAAACTATATGCTATACAATTAACTATTTTTTCAGGGATAAAATTAACCCATAATATAATAAATAAATAAATAACCAGATCGCTAAAATTTAGGTGTCAACAATGAGGAAGTATATATACAGCCACCTTCCGAGTACACTACTCCTTCTAATAAAGTATCTCACTTACGTAAAGCTTTATATGGATTGAAACATGCTCCTAATGCATGGTATTCTAAGTTCAGTTCCCCCATGAAATGTCTTTGCTTTAGATCTAGTCCCCATGACCATGCTCCATTTGTGGAGAGAACTTCTTGTGGGTATAATCTACTACTATTATACGTGGATGACATAGTTATTACCGATGATGTCCAGCAGTATCACAGTCAGTAGTTTGAAAGAAAGATCTTGGATGACTTGGTTACTTTCTAGGCTTGGAGGTTGCCTCAGACTCCTCGGGCTATTATCTTTCTCAAGAAAAATACACCACCGATCTTCTTTCTCCCGCGGGACTTACTAAGACTGTGCCATATATGGCATAGGTGCTGCAGGAGGGCTAGGGTCAGCAGCACCTCGGCGGCGTAATAAGGATAGCCACCCATGCTACACCATTTTTGAGCCAATTACTGCTTGTCACTGTAGTAAGCATAGCCACCCATCCCCATAGGCGGTGTCGGAAGGAAACCAGGCTGGTCTTTCTTCACAGCAAGTTGAGGGTAACTCATTTGAGGCTCTGCCGCATATAGCATAGGTGCCGCAGGAGGGCTAGGGTAAACGGCACCTGGGTAAGCTGATGCAGCTTGAGGATAAGGATATCCAGCAGGATCCATGCTAGGATAAGCTTTTCCAGTCTGAGGATATTCTGACTGAGGAAATCCTGCTGCCATTGGTGCACGATTGGAACCATTGTAGCAGGTAGCTGTGGCTGTGCCTTTCTTCGTCCATGTGATTCTGCATATTTGACAGTTATGCTCCGCCCCTGAAATGAAAAAGGAAGCCTTATCAAGTGAATCCATCTATCCCATAAAAAGTCAGTCGGATGATACCATTTATCACAGAAAGCCTTAAATTAGGCATGGACGAGTAAGACATGTAAGACAAGGTGGTGAATTGTTCATCATTTCCTCAATTTTGGTTTTCCTGTTCTCCAAATCCCTGCATAAAGTTGCTTTCTTAGCGATAGTGTCTATTTATATAAAATTATATGTTTTTTTTCTCTCTCTTCTTTCATTTGCCATCGCTTTACTAAGACCCAAACGGCAAGGAAAATTCAGATTAAATAAAGAACATTAAGTTTGCTTCGTCCCGATGGAGTACAAACAGGACAACGAGGACTCCTGTATGCTTTCTTACACAGGTCTCTGCAGAGTCGTAAGATCATGTATGGGCTGACGCTGTCCAATGCCGGAAGGTCAAGTAAGTTGGTGACCTGCCCGAAGAAAAACGAACGTTGCTATTTCACCTTCACCACAGCGAAGCCTTCAAGCTCTTCCACCGCCCCTGATCACCCCGCAATGGCCGCCGGCACCAGCATGCGGGTGACGGCGCTTGACTGCCTGGTGCACGGGAACTCGCTCTTCACGCTCCCCGTCCTCAATGAAACTCATTTTCGAGCAATGATATAAAAAGGTTTCGTGGAAAAAGATGTAGACGCAACCAAAGATGATAGGAAGGAGTGTGAATCCATAGTCCATAGTCCAAGATAATGACTTCAGTCCGACTGAGCACGGACGACAACGACTCATTTTTCAGCCCGAAGAAAAATGGACAATGTCGGTCAAATCGCCACCTGCCTCCTCCATTACCTTCGCCCCAGCAAAGTCTGCGACCTCCCCTTCTTCACCGCCCTGATCACCCCGTGATGGCCTCCGGCACGAGCATCCACGTGACGGCGCTCGACTGCCTGGTGCACGTGAACTCCCTCTTCACGCTCGCCCTCTTCCTCGGGCTCGCCTGGAACCCGTGGGACCCGAAAAACACCCTCAACCAGGACCCCCGGTGCGCCGCCGGCCCCGCCGTCAAGCGCGACCTCATCACCTTCGAGGTCTTCTCCTTCGGCTCCTTCCTCTTCTCCAGCGTGGTCGCTCTCGCCCTCAAGCAGGTGCGGTGGTGGTTCTCTTCTCGTTTCTTGTTCTGCGCCTTTTGACATAGAGTGTGCCAATGTTGTTGATGAGAAAAGAAGAGAGCGAAAAGATCGGATGAGGTTTAGTTGGAATGGTGATTCTTGGTCTTGATAGGACCGAATCTAAGGCTAAGCAAAGATTTCATCTTCTTCTTCTTCTTCTTCTTTGTGTGTGGCTTCCTTTGGCTATCAGGCTATCCGGAACACGCAGTCTTCGAGCCACCACCATGGGGGACTGGTCTGTCGGATCAACCAGGATGTGCTGCGGCTCGGGATGTTGGTGTCTGGGGTCGGGTCGGTCAGTGGATCCGTGTGCCTGATGCTGGCCCTGATCAATGTAGTGCAGATCAAGCTCGGGACACTGGCTTGTGGGAGCGCGCACAGCTTTGCGGCGGTTGTGCCGCTCTTGATTTTCGTCCCCGTGGGGCTTTTCGTACATATATGCATCATCATGTATGCTTTTACTCATTAGGGTTTGGATTAGTTCGTCGTGGTGATGGATATGGATTGTAGAGAGTAGGTGGCTATCCGAAATTCGGAAATCAACCGCCAGTTATGCTTCTGTTGATTCCTCTAATCGATATCCATCAAGAATCTTGTGTGGACTTATACATTCATAGAAGTTTCGATATCATAATCATGCGAATTTTGCTCTGATCCACGAACAGGGGAATGCGTGCAATGCAGTCACGTGCAACTTGAGCTCTTGTTTTTGTCCTGTGCTTGTCCGCTGGCATATAAGGTTAATTATGTTAATCAATTGGTCTTATTAGCGATGGTTTTACATCAGTTATACTCAATCAGTTGTTTATCTACATGAACTTGGGAGAGTTCCAAGTCTTGTAGGACTCCAGATACGAATACTTGCGATCTCTGATGGTGGACTGTGTTGAGGGCTTCCAGGGAAAAATACGAGTCCGTAAACTTTTTGGCATTTGAAGGATAGTCATGCTCCGTCTTTCTAGGTATATGATTATCCAACAGAGGTAAATGTGAGTGCAGGCTGCCTTGCTAGCCGCTTGTTGGACTGTTCGTTGGGAGCTGTAGCTGCTTCTTGTAAAGGCAATTCAATGCAACTCATTTTTCCAGTAATAATACAAAAAGGTTACGTGGAAAAAGTTGCAGATGCAACCGAAGATGCTAGGAAGAATGAGTATGATCCATAGAAAAAGATAATGACTTCAATTTATAGTGGGAGATTTGGTTTAGCCGACTGATATTTTTGCAGTTGAGGATTCGTTGCTTGGCATCCTTTGCCATCCGTTGTTGGATTTAACTGACAATCACTTCAAGGCATGGTACAGTAATCGAAAGACCCTCTGTCCTACCTACCAGAGTTATCTTCCCTCGTTGTCTCAGAACAATCTTGTTTCCTTGTGTTTTAGCTTTGTAATTTATCCTCGAGTCTTGTTAAACTCGTGAGAACTATGTATGAACAATAAAGTTCGATGTGGATGCTGTTTGTTGAAACATAGTTGCTCTCTAAATTGCGGAGCTCTACATCCTGCTGGCGTACTTCAAAATCAATTCCCAGTTGTGTAGTCCTAAGGATAAGCCGCAATACCTAAATGGGACGGAAACACGCGCACTATTTCATTTTGGAATCATCGCTTGTGCTTGTGCCGGTAATTTCGAGGTGGCCTAAAATAATTTTATATTGATTGCATAGGATGATAATGTTAAATTAGTTTTCTTGTCAATGAAATCTTGCAAAAACAAATGCACACGTCTTGCACAAATATGTGGGGTAGCTTGAAGAGTACTTGATGTTGTAGCTTGCTGTGCTGGCAGCTACTCATCAAAAGCTTATTTTTCCCACTTTGGATGGGAAAAGCAACAGAATGGTGGCAGAGACTTTGAGAAGCCACTTTATCTTGTTTGTCTTCAATGGGTTAAACAATATCGGTGGGTCCATATCTGCAACATCCGAAAAAGTAGATGTCAAATAAACAAAATCAATCTTTCAATAGTGCTGTCGCCACTTTCATTGTGGTTTACACGTGTGAGAACTTTTTGTTTCTTATAAAAGCTCGCAGGCTGACTCGTTATGCATAGTTGAAGATATGGAAGCTCCAATGAAGCAAATTAGTGTTCTGGTGTTTTTTGCAATTTTAGCTATTTCAGGTCTCCAGACGGTGTATGGGGCAGGTGAATGTGGCAAGTCTTCAACACCCGATAGGGAGGCTTTTAAGCTGGCCCCCTGCATGTCTGCAGCGCAGGATGAGACTGCACCCGTGTCGAGCAGCTGTTGTGCTCAAGTGAAGAGAATAGGGCAGAACCCGAGCTGCCTATGTGCTGCCATGCTGTCAAATACGGCCAAAATGGCTGGAATTAAGCCTGGAGTTGCCGTCACCATTCCGAAACGCTGCAACCTTTCTGATCGCCCCACTGGGTACAAGTGTGGAGGTCAGTTTAGCCTTCTTTCACTTACTGCAGAAAAGTTTTTGTTTGGAAACTTGTCTCCAGATGCATCCAGCGTCGGATGTTACCATGGTGTAAATTATTCAGCACCACCACCTTTTCTTCTACTAATCTTATGGGATAAATGCCCTTTCATGTGATTTAATGGTGCCGATTGTGTCTAAGTAATCTAACTAGATGAAATTTGCTGACAAAGATGGGCGTTTTTTGGGATGGACTATCCTTCTTTCCTTGTCTCCCTTATAACTTGATGCGCATATATGCAAGTTTACTACATTAAAGTTGCCATGGTTTCCAAGCAGCTGATTTCTTAATCCCCCATTGCTTTGGCTTTTGCAGATTACACAGTGCCTTAATGGTCATGGCTGGTTGCTACCTTGCTGCAGTTTGGATCACCCTGTTGTGTTAAAATAACTTCAATAATGTGCGTGCTGTTAACATGTAACGGTAGAGATGATGAAATGCACCCACTAAAGCCGGCAGTGGCCGACTAAGTTCATGCGCATTGTGTGTTTCTCGGGGTTTATTTTTGGAAAAGGTTCCAAATATATCGAAATGGATGATCCTAACACTATATAAACTTACTCAATCTCTGATGAAAAACAAGGACTCCATTTATCTAAAAAGAATGATATGTCGTATTAATATAATTCATTGTAGATCATCTATACTCGAAATTCGGTTATGCTGGACACCAGGGACACAACTATTTCACTAATGGTAATGGGCAATCATGTCGTTGATTGACTTAGGAAATGTCATTAAGCTCTTTGGATCTGTAGAACCTTGTAGGGCAGTTATTATCCAAATCAGAAGCTGCTGGATCAGGCAAAAGTTAATGTGAAAGTTAAGAAATTGTCAAAACAATCAATCTTTCCATTTTGTCTTGAGCATATTGAAGTTGCAT
This sequence comes from Eucalyptus cladocalyx, assembly GCA_017140615.1. Taxonomy (NCBI): domain Eukaryota; kingdom Viridiplantae; phylum Streptophyta; class Magnoliopsida; order Myrtales; family Myrtaceae; genus Eucalyptus; species Eucalyptus cladocalyx. The sequence continues at coordinate 10,789,848 of CM029519.1, forward strand.
TATTGGCCCTTTCGTTGAAAATCTCAGAGAATCTCTAATCAGGATTTCCACTCTCATGGTATGGCCCGTCCTAGAGTTAAACTTCTGTTGGAGATGAACCGGGGGGAGTTATTGGTGGGCACTGACGTTGGGCTCTCTGTCTTAATGTAAGATAGTGCAAGGCTGACTGTACGAGTAACCTTTAATTATTGTGCAGTGCAAGTTTGTATCACATACAATTAAAAAAGAAGAAGTTTGCATCGCAGATAATTGCACAAGGGTCTTAATAAATGTGGATTACCGCATATATTTCCATAGTTTCAAAAGATGTTTTCGAGTGTAAATAGATCGGAATATTGTTGCACTACTTCAATCAATATGGTAACTGAAAAATGGAAATGCCAGTGTCACGATGAATGAGGAAAGAGCCAGGCCCGGAGTTGTAGCGACGGCCCTGCTACGCCCCTATGATGTTCCGAAAGAGAACCTGAAAGGCTCTTTTCTCTGTTGGGATTATTAAGGACAGTCCCGCCGTCAGTGGTGTCCTTCTTTAAGGATAACTCCTACCTTAGTACATCAAAATGGCTGTGGCCTAGTCCAGCCCGCGCCTCTCCTTCTTCTCCGCGCCGTCGACCCCGCCCAGGTCCGCCAAGATCTCCCTCGCGACCGAGCGGCCCAGCGTCAGGAACAACGCCCAGTCAGCAGCGGGGAGCCTGGTGCCGCTCGGGAACGAGACCGAGGCCGCCTCCCTCCTGCCGGAGGCCGATGGCTTCGCGGCGGAGGCCGGCGGGGCGGGGAGGACGAGCAGATGCCGGAGACGGAGGACGCTAGAGGCAGATGACCAGCGAGGCTTTTGGACAGGCGGAGGCGAAGGAGGCGGAGGAGGGGGATGCGCGGAGGCGGAGACCAACGCGAGCACAAACCTTGTGCTCGATCTCCACGGGAACAGTCGGAGGCGGAATCGGAGTCGGAGCCGAAGGCGGAAGCGGAGGAGGTGGGATGCGTGGAGAAGGAAACGCAGGTCTCGAGAGAGAAAGTAAGAGAGAGAAAAAAAAATTGCAGAAAGTTCAATAATTGAGGAGGGAGAAATGTTTTGGGCGGGAGCGTGACGTCTTTTCTTCTGCCAGCGACCCGAGCCGAGCCGAGCCAGCCAGCCCTCCCATCTTCTGGCGGGTCCCACAGGACACCTGTCGATATCTGAATGGAATGTGCGCGCCACGTCAGCAGATGACGTTGCGCGCACGAACCACTGAATATTTTCTCGTAGCGTAGATATATAGGGACCCCGTCATGCCCCATCCCTAACATGTTCTTAAAAAGCTTTTCTTCATAGGACTACCCAGGCAGGAGTGCCATTCCTAGCGTCCTAAAGCCGTCCCAAGAACATTAAAAGGATTTTTTCCCCGCCGGTCGTGAAAAAGAGTAGGGGTGACGAGTTGGCGATGGAAGCCGCCCGTCTCTACTGGATAGCAACGATAGATGTTTATAGTTTAATGAGGGCACACGCGTCGCCTGTGCTCTTTCATCTAGCGATGAGAGTAGAGAGATGCTTATCGATCCCGACTAGCATTTTTTTGGCCAAAACAATTAGCTTAACGATGACATCTTATAATTCCTCCATTAAGTTGTGTCATGGCAGCTTCAATCATGGCCTTAAAATAAACAAAGAAAAGAAGTAAGGAACTCCCTAAAATCATCGAACTAATTGTTTGTTCCAGTTGACAAAAGTCAATATCAATGATGAACTCTTGCAATACTTGATTAGAACTCGTGAGGGCGGTGAGTGATTAATACCCATGCAAATAAAAACTCAATTGCGAATCGCTTTCTTTTGGGCCTTTAAGTGACATTCATGTAAATATTTGGGATTGTGTCAATGACCATCCTGTCCACATGAGAAGGGGAGGTAGGAAAAATCGATTCCCCAATTATGGGTGAGGATGTTTAGTTTCGGATATGGAGTTCAACTCCCACGCTTTGTAAAAAGACAGGATAAAAGTTTGAGATCTGAGTTGAGAGTTAGAATAGGACAAAAAATTAATAACATTCATTCATGTTATCAAACTTGTTGCTCCAGAGCAAAACAGACATGATGGGTAAATATAAAGTGCAAAAGACATTAAAACTAATACATGATTTTCATAACGAGTCACATATACGTTTTAGTTAACATGGATACATAAGAAGGCACATAGCACATCAACTTTATTCCATATCTTTCCATTTGACCTCAAGGCTGCATTCGGTCACCTGTTTACTCGCATAATAATCAGAAATCTGAAACTCAGTGGCGATATTTCCATGGCAAGCATCGCAGTTTAGAGCACGACCCCTTCGCCCACTCGCTCCTGCATTCACCCCTCTCACCGTCGCAGCACTTGCACTGGACTCCAAGAGTAGCATACATGTTCGAGTCTCCTGCAAAATTCACAACAAGATCACTTATTCTTTCATTATAAAAGAAAAAGGGCAAAAAACTAAAAATTGCGGTTTACATGCTGTACATATCAGTTTGTTTTAAGCTCTAGAGTTTAGTAAGAAATTAAGGATGCTGCATATTCTTTGTTAAAGACGTTGGGGATATATCTTCATACGGAGTTGATGATGGACAAAATATGGAGCTGATGCAACTTCTCCTGGGCTCGTAAACATCACAACAATCATCATCACAAGGAGGCCAAAGTGCTTGAGAACACTCATTGCCAAGTAAATGATCAAGAACAGATCTCTTTCAAAATATTTATATCACTAAGAAAGGTATGAAACCCTTGAAACTAAGCTCCTATTTATGGAGTTCTAGCTTGCCAAAAGAAAACTTAACAAATAGAAAAAGAGTTCTAGATCTTCTAGATGTCAGCCAGACGTCCTTTTGGAAAGAGAGGACTAATTCAAAGTTTTGGAAGTATCTAAAACTTTTCGTGCCGTGCAAGAGAGGCTGCGGGGGAGGAATTGTTAAATGAGTTTAGCACATTGTTAAACTGAATTTGGACGATTAAAAATAACGAATAACATATAGATCTTACGTGGATCCAATCAAATATGACGATTTAGATTAAGTTTAATATATATAATAAATTTATGGATGCCTTACCCAGTGACAAGATGCAAAGCAATGATTTATATTGCCATGCATGGTTAATAATCACGTAATTTAATTTGTTGTGACCCACATATTTTTCTCTTCATTTGAGGTGATAGACCTTGATGGGTTGTGCGGCACATGTCCGGCTTTGACCAGAAGAATTTCCCCCTTTCATGTTAGAAAGTCATTCTTTAATTCACATGTTGTCACACCGAAATTCAAAATGTCACTAAACTTCTAGATTGAATGATATACTTTATATGGACTAAAAACTTGATTGAACTCTCTGATTTTTTAGACTAGAATTCTTTTACACGCTGATGACGCTTCTAGAGTCCCTACAGGAATTGTTCCTCGGGAGTCGATAGCCATTAAATTACAAAGCGGTATATTCTACTATTTGTATGTTATGACTACTTGCATGAAATTTAGGACGAAATGCAGAATGTTACAATCACGTTACAATCAGCGAATGGTATTTAGAGGACCACCCTAAAAGACACTTGGCCAGAAAGAGCAAAAATTAAATACCATATGTGAATGTACAATGTGGAGTAAAGATCTATATTATGATTTTCTTGTTACATTTAAAAGAACGGATTTTTTCTTCCATCTCAGTATATTTCTAAGGAGTTGGTAGGTATATAAAAAAAAAAAAAAATGCTTCGTGGCTTGTTTGTTTAGGATTGAGTAAAAAGTATTTTTTTTACTTTTCTATCATCGACTTCTTGGACAACCAATGGCAGCGGTATAATCCACGATTGAATGGTGGAAGAAAGATCATATAATAAATATTCGATTCAAAGTCTTCGTTGCATATGGGTACCTTAAGCGTAGGGGTAGAAATATTAACATGAGATGGATCCTGAAAAAGGCGGGATTCTTCAAATATTATCTAAGTTTCAAAAAGTTATGAAAAAAAAGTTATGTGAATGGTTTTTTTCCCTTTCAAGTCACGTTTGAGAGAGACATCAGTGCCTCCCACACTTCAAAATGATTCACCCTTAATAAAAAGCAAACCCTATTGCAGAAGTGAAACATTCATAATCAAATAAATTGTGAAAAACCTTTTAAATTAAGGCATGAAATTCATAGAAATTATACTCGAATGTTCTCAAATTACTTTCATGTGGAAAATTGCGCAACCACTCTCTAAATGTATGTTGAAATCTTTAAACTAGCGTCACCATCTAAATTGACTAGAAAAATTAGCCAACAACAACAACAAACTCCTCAATTTGCAGAAGAATCATGGTAGAAGTCAAGATTCGATAAAGAAAAGCAGGAGGGAACAAAAGAAAATCAATAACCGAAGGTCTGACATCCCAAGGGCACGCAGTGATTCAAGGGATGATAAAAAGACATGTGAAAAGAGAGAATAAAGAAAGATTTCAAATGGGGAGAGAGGAAAATAAATAGCGGCCTGTTCCCATACGATGACGACCATTTAAGCATCAAGAAATTTCCTGTCCAGTATCCAGAACATGGCATGAAGACAAGGCGAGGAGTAGAAACATTAGTGAAGAACTTTTCTTGGCTCTTAATTTCTTCTCCTCCGAGTTTTTAAATTTCTAACAATCTATGCACATGGTAAATTTAAGCGATTCACATAAAAAGAAATCTTCTTCTTAAGGTTATTATAAGATAAAAATCGTGGTAACCGGGTTTAATTAAAACTAGCCTTTTTTGGAGAAAGACCATAAGAATTTATATATTTAAATTTAACAAACGATAACCTCTGAGTGCCCATCCTTGAGAGCTAATTATTGAATCAATAAAACTTAAAGATATATAAATGTACACGCACTATTATATATTGTCCACGTGGGATGACTTATAAAATATCTTTTAATATTACTTTGTGGAGGTTCTCTAGAGAGTAGAAATCAATTTATTTACATCAAAATCATCTTGAGTCTGCATTCGTACGTGCAATGGCATGAGGAACAGAAGTCTCCTACTCCACCAAGAAACACTAGTGAAGAACTTTTCCTCGCTCTTGATTTCTCCTCCCTCATGTTGTAAAACTTCTAACAATTTACGTAAGTAGCAAGTTTAATTCATTCGCATTGAAAGAAATCATTTTTATTACGTTATTTTAACTAGATAGAAGTCTTGGGAGAAAAAATATGTATCAGAATAAAAATGTGTAGTACAACTCCCCCATACACTTTCCCCTTATTAAATAATTATAATTTAAATCGTATACATGATAATCCCAAAGAGAGCTCATTTTTGAAAGTTAGTTTTTTATTTGATAGACTTAAAAAAAATTATATACGTATACAGAATCATGTGTTACCAATGCGGAACAACTTATATATAATCTTTTAATATTACTTTTTAGAGGCATTCTAGGAACAAAATATCGACTTTGTGACACAAAATCTTCTTGAGTTTACATTGGTACGTGCAACGGCAAGAGTCAAGTAATTATGGCCCGCAAATTTAATTCGTTCACATAGAAATTTTTTGGTTATGTTATTATAACTAGAAAAAAGTCAATAAAAAAAAAGGTTTGAATTAAAAAATAGCTTTCTTGAATAGAGAGACTAAAGATTTTGTACTGTACAACACTCACGTATACTTTTCCCCTAATAAATAATTAAAATTAAATTGCACACGCAATAGCCCCTTAGAGAGCTCACTCTCGAAAATTTTTGATCATCTAGATAGCACCTTCCAAAAACACTACTAATTCAAAGTTAATTCAAAGTTAATTCAAAGTTTTGGAAGTTTCTCAAATTTTTCATGCCGTGAAAAGAGGAGGAATCATTATATGAGTTTAGTACACGTGCTAAACTGAATTTGGATCATTGAAAATGATAAATCGCTTGTGGATATTACGTGAATCTCTCCAGTGCTAACAATTCAGATTAAGTTTAGTATATTTAATGGATTCATGGAAACCTGCTTGACAACAGGGGCTCAGCAACAGTCTTGAGAAAGCACGAAGCCGTGCTGGTCACTCCGCCAACTAAGACGATAAATTAGATTTTCTGACAGTACACTGAATATTCAATAGGGAAGAAAAAAGATAATGTTGTTTAATTTTAAAATTCAAAAATGACATGCGGAAGCTGATCGAGGGAGGTGCAGACGCAAGCGGAGACGTACTACATGAAGAGAGCCGAGCTGATGAGCATGGTCGAAGATTTCTACCGCGCACCGTCTTTTGGCCGCCCGGCACGAGTCTAAAGTGGGGGACTGGCCTACTGACGGATCAGTGTGGTCTGCGCCCAAGAACTGTAGGCCTCTGGTGGCATCTTACTTACAGATTCCGCGACAAGAGGCAAGTTCTTCAGCTGGCACGGGCCGTTTAGTCCTGTAGAGTCTAGGGTTATGAGCGCCATGGACGAAACCACTGGGCCAAGATCGGAATTTTAAGGACGGCGAGTGGTCTTCGAGAAAATTTTGGAGATACCCATTTGAGAATGGACAATGGTCTAAGTTTCTGTACTTGTCTCATGGGTGACCATCCGAGGATTTTTATAAATGTGTCGTGCGGTCAAGAAGATGAGAACGAAACAGACGTAAGTTTCGAGCTTTGAAGCTTCAGCAGATGAAAATGAGTTCGCGGTAGGTCAGATGGATGATTCTCGTGCCTTTCTTTGGTGGCGAAGCTTCAGTTGTCCAGAGCTTCTGGCGACGGCTTTATTCGGCTCTTTCGGCCAACTCCATTTGAAGAGCAGCGGGAGTTGCGAAAATGCTGTTTACACTCCACTGGGGAGTACGAAGAACAAGAGCGTCGGAAACCGTGGCCAAGTTCGTGCCGGGCCCGAGCCCAGGCCCGGCCCACTAATGTACCTGGCCGGACCTATCCCAGCCCAGTTTTGTGCTGGCCCGGCCCATTATTGGACTGGGTCGTCACGCTCATGCTGGTCCTATCATCGCCCGGACTCGTGCTGGCGTCGTGCCAGAGCCATTTTCTCGATCGAGTGCCAATCTTGTCGAAATTTGATGCAAAATCGAGAACAAGACGAAGGGAAAATCATGGAAACGCATTTGATCGTTCATATCCCCTCTACATCAACAGCGAAGCCCGAGCTGGCATGCCCAACATGACATCATAAGACGAGTTTGCTGCCATATTTTATTCCAAAGATCTTTCCAGCATAGCTCAAGGGACCCTTCTCAATCTATGAAGTATAAATTCAAGTCTTTAAGGATTGGCCCCCCTCAGTTGTTTTCGTTTTCTTCTGGGACCATTTGATAACCATTAAACGATTATTCATGCCTTCTCTTTTTTCATATTCTTGGTTGAAGAGAGTTCTTTTCAAGAACTTAACTAATCATGGTATATGCGTTTTTTTTTTTTTTAAATAATGGAGAAAGTAACTCTTAGACTAAAAAAATTGGTGTTCCAAAGGAAATTTTTAATTAATTTGCTGATTATCCGTGATCAACAAAAAGAAGTCAAAAAAATCCTTATCAAACTCGTTCTTCAAGGCATATGCTTCTCTTGAAAACAGCACGAATCAAAACTAATAACACCAACAGTTAATGGACAGCTACCTAAGTGCAAGAAATCTTCAGAATCGGCTGCGAGGCAGCAACAAGTCGCACGATGATCGACCAAAGTTCGCTTGCCATATATTCATCAATCACATTTAAAACTCAAGATTTGTATTTTCTCCGGTGTTCGACCCTCTCTCGTTTGCTGAGCAAGCTCAGTTTCACCATCATGTTAAGGAGAACAAGACAGCCAAGATATTGAAACACACTCGCAATAGTGCAAGTACTAGTCTAGAAAGAGAACTATGGATCTCCAGGTATATTCTCTGCTCCGAAATAAATTGCAATCGATAGAAAGATCAAAGCATCCTAGATGTCACCACTAAATTAGAAATGATACAGAAATAAGCATTCAAAACTTTGAACTTCCAATTCAGAGAGAGAGAGAGAGAGAGAGAGAGGGGTCATGCTACACCATGCTTGAGTCGATTACTGCTTGGCACTGCAATAAGGATAGACACACATCCCCATAGGCAGTGTTGGAGGGACGCCAAGCTGGTCTTTCTTTACAGCAAGTCGAGGGTAAGTCATTTGAGACTGCCGCATATGGCATAGGTGCCGCAGGATGGCTAGAGTGAGCAGCACTTGTGCGGTGTAATAAGGATAGCTACCCATGCTACACCATTTTTGAGCCGATTACTAATTGTTACCGTAATAAGGATAGCCACCCATCCCCATAGGCGGTGTTGGAGCAACGCCAAGCTGGTCTTTCTTCACAGCAAGTTGAGGGTAAGTCATTTGAGGCTGTGCCGCATATGGCATAGGTGCTGCGGGAGGGCTAGGGTAAGCAGCACCTGGGTAAGCTGGTGCAGCTTGAGGATAAGGATATCCACCAGGATCCATGCTAGGATAAGCTTTTCCAGTCTGAGGATATCCTGACTGAGGATATCCCGGTGCCATTGGTGCCATTGGAACCATTGTAGCACTAGCAGGTTGCTGTGGCTGTGCCGTTCTACGTCCATGTGATTCTGCATACTTGACAGTTATGCTCCGTCCCTGAAATGAAAAAGGAAGCCTCATCAAGTGAATCCATCTATCCCATAAAAAGTAAGTCAGATGATTCCATCCATCACAGAAAGCCTTAAATTAGGCATGGAGGAGAAAGACATGTAAGGTTCATGTATGCAAGAACTTGAGTGTTGGAATAAATGATGCGTATAAAACAAATGCAAGAGGCCGATTAGTTCATTATCCGCCTACCCCAAGTAGCTTTTGTGGATCATCGATGGCTTTTTTGGCAGCCTCAGATGTCTTATAAGTAACAAATCCAAACCCACTGCAAACAAGAAAAATATAATGACCATCCACAGGAAAGTAACTGAGATAATCTCAATTAGTATCTGAAGATGAAGAGAGACACTCAACCGTGATTCAGTTGTATCTTTATCATATGCAACTGAACCTTCTTCAATATCACCATATCTTCCAAAAAAACTGAGCAGCATCTCGCTACTGACATCCGGTGACAATCCACCAATAAATAGCTTCCTCCGAGCTAAATCAGGTGTACCACTTGACCCAGTCAGTCCGTCACATGCCAGATTACAGACAGCCATCCTTCCCTAAATTTAAAAGTTTGTAAGAACTGCACTTATTTACTATAAGTCAAGAGAAGTGCTACGTGTTGGACAAACAGCCTGGCTTCTATGTGTGAAATGGCTACCTAACAATAGATGGCAATTAACTTCTCCTTATCAACTTTCAAAAGGAGGAAACCATCTTGAACAGAAAAAAAGCACAGGCTTATTGCTTATGCAAATAATTATGACATGGGAAACTTAAAGACTTATCTGCTTCTAAGCAGTAAGATGATCTTCTATAGTAATTCAGCCTCAAATTTGATTTATGAAGCATTTATCTAAAAAATCTCTTAATTACAATGCTATGAGATCTCAATTAAAAACTGCCTCCATTATCGATGGAAAATGCTTCAGAAAAGCTGATTTTACGAATTAAGATTTATGTCCTCCATCTATTCTTCAATCAAATGATATAAATACTCACTAACGAAACATCATATATATATAGCAATCTCCATAATTTATCATTTCATTCAACAGAGAGTTTTCGGACTCTAGTAAAAGTGTGTGTTAGTGCATCTATCAGGGCGAAAAGCTGAAACAGTGAGAAACTCGTGCAGAGAGAGAGAGAGAGAGAGAGAGAGAGAGAGAGAGAGCACTATAGCATTAACTACAGAAAGTGAGAAACTGGCATATACATACATCAATCATTTTGCTAGGTGCCCTCAGTGCAATTTGAGTTGACTCGATATTTTTGTAAGTAATAAAACCATAACCGCGCGATTTCCCTGTGTTTTTGTCATAAATGACAGCACCTTCTTCTATTTCTCCATGACCTTGAAAGGCCTGTAACAAAAAAAATGTCCTCAATTGCTTCAAGATAAAAAAATCCATGCATAGGACCTCCCCTGAAACTTCAATAATGAGGAGAAAACATCTAGAAGCAAAGCACATTTAAGGAATAAATATCTCTCCCTCGCAATTGTGACGGCTCGCGATGGGGAATTCGAACACAGTGGCACACGGAGACAATCGGCAAGCGGCAAGCAATGCACTCACAGCACACAAGGTTTCTGAAGTGGTATTCCAGGCCAAGCCACGGACAAAAAGCTTTCGGTGGACTGGATCTGCACTCGCGATACTTTTTATTTCTTCTGCAATCGAAGGGTATTGGGATCCTCTTTATTCGTCAACATGCAAACAAACACACATGCACAGGGTCAATCACACGGCATACAGTTCACTAGCACAAACAGTACATTCTCAGGTAAAAGCATGTATGGAAACAAGACTGCCCTTGCACATAGGCAGACATAAGTGGAAAGAGCAAAGCTACCGGCAAAAGCATCCCTCATTTGCTATAATCCATGAAACTTTATACAAAAGCTTGAATCAAGAAGGGTCTGATCCCAATAAAACTAAAGCAACATTGTTGAAAATGAGGAGTGCCACAACAGTATTTTCCAGATAATCAGACTTCTATTAGTTTAAATAACGAATTCAGCCAAGTCAGAACCAGACTCATCCGGACTCAGGAGTCCGAAGGAACCGTGTTACTATCAAAAGGACAGCAATAAACATTGATATGTTGAGACAAATTAACAAAAAAATATAGGCAGACCCTCTAAGGAACGAAATGCGAATATGGCTCTAACCTATCGATAAAAGCGGAGACAGAGCCTCCTGGTACGGCCATAACTAAATTAGCCACAAAGATTTGAGAAGACTAGCAGCTGCAGGTGGTTCTTGACATTACTAGCACATAATGAAAAACCGAAAGGGAAGACTTTCTTGCCCCTCATAGAAATTTTCGGCCGTCTGCCAACGTACTCAGGCCCTCAGCTCCTAAACTCGCGTTCCATCAAATCCATTTAATTCAGCTATGGTGAATAAACTAGACAAAAATTACAAGGTTCCGAAACAGATTACGCAGGATGAATTCAACAATACTGACGAACGAAAATCCCAAAACGTCGAATACCCTTTTGAGAATACCAGCTAAACTTCGCATAAACAACCAACCCCCCCCAAAACCGCCACTTCCACTCACCTCGCCGATCAGATTAATCACGCTCAAGGCTCGTTCTTTTACTTTCCCAAACTGCTCGAGATTCGTCAACTGAAAATCATCAAAGATGCCCGCCGAACCCAGATCACCCCGTCATCTAACGGTGCTAATTCACGCCGATTGCGAAATCCAGAATATAAGAAGAAAAGACAACAAAAAGGAGCGAGGCAAGGGAGACGCACAGCTTAGCGAGGAGCTCCACGAGGTGGGGCTTCGCGAGGGGCTCGAGGAGCGAGCGTAGGTTCTCTTCGGAGTCAGAAGAACCGCCGTTTCCGGCGGTCTCGTCGAGCTTTCTCTTCTTCAGATCTTCCATGTTTCGCTCCGCCGGATCCGTCTTCTTCTTCTTCTTCTTCTTCTTCAAAGCGTCGCGGCTTCTGCTTCCTCTGGCTCTACTCCGGCTTCGCCAATTCTAGGGTTTGTGGCTTTATTGATGGGACTGCTTGCAGGGGTTTCCACGTCACCTGTCTGATTTATTATCCTTGAATTTTTTTTTTGTTTTTTTTGTTTTTATCTTCCTCTTTTCTTTTTTCTCAATCAAATCCTTGTTTATATATAAATACACAAACACGTGTTCTCCCTTCACATATTGACCAGAAATTTTTCTTTGTTGGATTTTCTAACGGGGCGGATTAATAAAAAGTTAGTCAAATTGATCTCCACTTAAGATTTCAACTTCGAATTCAGAATGGTATGCAATGATTAGCTCGTATGAAGAGGTAGAAGTTTTCGATATGAGATAAATGCGTAACTTTGGATCAGACACACATTTTAAAGAAAGATGCAAGTTTTGTGGTATAAGATTTGACTCAAAATCAACTCAATACAAGACAAATGTGCAATTTGAACAAGACACACATTTTAAAGAAAGATGTAAGCTCTGTGGTATAAGAGTTGACTCAAAATCAACTCGATATGAGACAAATGCGCAACTTGAACAAGACATGCATTTTCTAAGAAAGATGCAAGCTATGTGGTATAAGACTTGACTCAAAATCAACACGAACCAACACGTGTTCCTTTAGTTTCAGTGAACAACTATTAATAACCACATTCACACCATTTCATAGTAATGTGAAATGATGCAAATAATCAATGCAAATATAACAAGAAAGAACGAGTTACCAACCCCATTTTCAAGCATTTAGAATTCTGTTAGAACACTGAAATTGTATTTTTTCTATCAAAAGTAGGACATGTTCATACGCCTTGCATGAAATCGACATTTCAAGAGAGGAAAAATTCACATCAAAATTATCAAGTTTTCAAGTTTTTAGGAGAAAGACGAAAGTTAAGTAAAACGTTCCACGATATTAAATGAATAAAATAATCTTTTTGTCGGTACACACTGCCCAAGTGTCTTAGTAATGTCGCACATAATTTCACACCTCAATCGGATGTTGTTTTGAGTGTGAATAGATTGGATCAATCAATATGGTAAAATGAAAAAATTGGAAATGCTGATATTACGATGAGTAAGGAAAAAACCAGGCCAGAGTTGTAGCAACGGCCCTGCTTCGCTTCGCCCCTACCATGTTCCAGAAGAGAACCTGAAAGGCTCTTTTCTCTTTAGGGACAAGCCTGTCGTCCGTGGTGTGTCCTCCTTTAAGGACTTCTCCCACCTTTGTACACATCAAAACGACCGTGGCCTAAATATTTAGAAACCTCGTCATGCCTTTGTCCCTATCATGTTCCTAAAACACACTTACTTCACAGGACTATTCGAGACAGGAGTCTCATTTTTATGGTGCGTTTGGTAACTTTTCTATTTTTTTTTTCTTTAGAATAGAAATAGAACAAAAATATGTTTGAGTATGTTTTATTCGTGGGAACAAATTTATTCCCGAAAATATATTTGGAATAAGATCAAGAAATAGAAAAAAAATTATTTCTTTGTTTCTAAGAACAACTCAAAAATCAAGCCCAAGCCATTTTTTCTCTTTTTCTTTTTTTTTCCCATTCCTCCTCTTCCCATTGCTAGTCGCCAACCCTTGGCAAGCCAAGTCTTGTTGGCCCGAGCCTCGCCTAACCACCGCAAGGTCGGCCTTATCAGGCCAGGTGATGCCAACCTCGTGGTGGTTGGGCGAGGTCAAGTCTTTCCCAATCAAGGCAAGGCCAAGCCTAGCGCAACCACCATGAGGTTTGCCTCATTGGCTCTCGTGTGGCCGATAACTAGCTAGATGAAGAAAAAGAAGAAAAAAGGGAAACAAGAAAAGAAAATTTGAGAGTCGCACCAAATGCTTTTCTATTTCAGGAATAGAAATTTTATATAATTACCAAACGCGTTCTTCTATTCAAAAACTTGTCTAGGAAATAAAAATAGGAAAAACTACTTTAGAATAGAATTTTTTTTCGAAAATAGAAATGTTATTATATGCGCCCCAAATGTCATAGAGCCGTCCAAGAGCATCAAAAGGACCGTTACCCACTCCAGTCTTGAAAAAGAGTGGCGGTGATGAGCTGGCGATGGAAGCTGCCCGTCTCTACCTGATAGATACGACGGATGTTTATAGCTCAGCGAGCGCACCCACGTCGCTCATGCCCTTTCATTTAGCAGTGATAGAGGAGAGATGCATATCAATCTTGACTGGCATTTTTTTTTTTTTTTTTTTTTTTGCCATAACGATTCGCTTGACGATGACATCTTACAATTCCTCCATTAAGTTGTTTCATTGTAACTTCAATCATGCCTTAAAAATAACGAAGAAAAAAAGTAAGGAACTGCCTCAAGTCATCGAATTAATCGATTGTTTCAGTGGACAAAAAGTCAATCTCCATGATGAACTTCTGCAATACTTGATTCGAACTCATGGGGGCGGCGAGTGACTAACGCTCACGCCAATAAAATCAAGTACGAATTGCTTTCTTTTTGGACCTTTAAGTCACATTCATGTTATCAAACTTGTTGTTCCAAAGCAAAACATACATGATGGGTAAATATGAAGTGCCAAACATATTAAAACTAATACACGATTTTCATAACGAGTCATACATATGTTTTAGTTAACATGGATATATGAAAAAATACATAGCACATCGACTTTATTCCATATATTTCCATTTGACCTCACAGCTGCATTCGGTCACCTGTTTACTCGCATAATAATGCAGAATTCTGAAACTCAATGGCGATATTTCCATGGCAAGCATCGCAGTTTAGAGCACGACCCCTCCGCCCACTCGCTCCTGCATTCACCTCCCTTGCCGTCGCAGCACTTGCACTGGACTCCAAGAGTAGCATACATGTTCGAGTCTCCTGCAAAATTTACAACAATATCACTGATTCTTTCATTATAAAAGAAAAGGGCAAAAAACTAAAAATTGCGGTTTACGTGCTGTACATATCAGCTTGTTTTATGCCCTAGACTTTAGTAAGGAATTAATGATGCTGCGTATTCTATGTTAAAGACGTTGGAAATCTATCTTCATACGGAGTTGATGATGGACAAAATATGGAGCCGCTGCAACTTCTCTTGGGCTCGTACACATTGCAACGATCATCATCACGAGGAGGCCAAAGTGCTTGAGACCACCCATTGCCAAGTGAATGAACAAGAGCTCTTTCGAAGGGTTTGTTTCGCTTAGAAGGGAATGAAACCCTTGAACTCCTATTTAAAGAGTTCTAGCTTGCCAAAAGATAATTTAACAAAAAAAAAAAAAAGGAAAGAAAGAGTGCTCTAGATCTTCTAGATGAAAGCAAGATGTCCTTTTGGAAAGAGAGGACAAAACTCTACTAATTCAAAGTTAATGAAAAGGTTCGGAAGTTTCCCAGACTTTCCACGCCGTGCAAGAGAAGCTATAGAGGAAAATAGTGGATCGCCTGTGGGTTTATATTGCCGCGCATTGTTATCTTAATTTCTACGTTGTTTAATTGATTTTGAACAACACGTTTTTCTCTTTCTTTGACGTGACAGGTCTTGATTTATTGTGTACCACATTTCTAGTTTTGACCAGAAAATTTTTTCCCCTTTAATGTTGGAAAGTCATTCTCTAATTCCCATGCTGTCACACTGAGACTCAAAATGTCACTAAGCTTTTTGATTAGATGATGTACTCTCTAGGGATTAAAGAACATTTGTACTCGATTGACCTCTCTGGTTTCGAAATTATAACTCTTTTAGACGTTGATGATGCTTCTAGAGTCCCCATGGGAATTGTTCCCGGAGAGCTGATAGCTACAAAGAGGTACATTCTAGTGTTTATATGTTATGACTCTCTATATGAAAATTAAAACAAAATATAGATAATTACAATCATGTTACAATCAAAGAATGGTTTTTAGAGGGACCACGCTGGAAGACCCTTGGGGAGAAAGAGCAAGAATTGAATATCATATGTGAATGTACAATGTGAAGCGAAGATTTATATCACGATTTTCTTGTTACATTTTTGAAAAGATGGATTTTTCTTCCGGGCTGGTCCATTTCTAAAGGAGTTGATAGGTATAAAAAAATTATTTTGTGGCTTGTTTGTTTAGAGTTGGATAAAAAGTACTTTTCACTTTTCTGCCACAGACTTTTTGAGCAACTGGTGTAAGTGGTAAAATACGCGATTGAGCAGTGGAAGAAAAATCATATAATATATATCCGATTCAGAGTCTTTCTTGTATATGGGTATCTTAAACGTGGGGTGGAATTATTGAAGTTAGATGGATGCAGATACGAAACAAATGTAGGTGCATGTTCTTTTCCCTTTCGAATTTGATCTTTTTCATGTTTGGGAGAGAGGTTAGTACTTTCCATACTTCAGTATGGTTAACCCCTGTTAAAACGCAAACCCTATATGCATAAGTAACACATTCATGAACATATAAATCATGAAAAACCTTTTAAATTAAGGGAGGAAATTCGTAAAAATTGTACTCGAATACTCTTGGGTCACTTTAATGTGAAAGATTGTGCTGTCACTCTTAATGTATGTCAAGATCTGTTAACTGTTGTCCCCATCTAAATTGAGTAGAAAATTAGGCAACAACAACAACTACCTTAATTTGCCAAAGAATTATGGTAGAGATCAAGATTCTATAAAGAAAAGCAGGAGAGAACAAAAGAAAATCAATTACCTAAAGTCTGACATCCCGAGTCCACGTTAGTGAATCATAGGATGATTAAAAAACACGTGGAGAAAGAGAGATTAAATATTGATTTCAAAAGGAGATTGAGGAAAATAAGAACACACGTGATAATCATTATTTTTTATTTTGTTATTTTATTTTATTTATTCTCGAGAATAGATTTGGAGTAGAAATCCATTTGATAATGTAATTTCATTTTTCTATTTATGAAATAAATTTTTACTCTAGAAATAAGTTTGGAATAAAAAATGAGAGGTATAAATTTTCTATTTTTATATTTTATGAAACAAAATTGAGAAATAAAAACTATTTTCATTGTTTACTCTCGCAACTAGCCGGTTGTCCACCCGTCACTGTCCGCTACCTCCCACCCATCGCCAGCCATCGTCCGTCGACTATTGTCGATTGCGCGCCACCACCTGTCGTCCCCCATTGTGTTTTAGATAAAGAAATTTTATGTCGTTATCAAACAAATTTCTATCTCAGAAATAGATATTTTATGTGGTTACTGAATGCGTATTTTTACTCAAAAACTCATCAAGAAATTAGAAATGGAAAGATCTATGTATGGCTATAAATTGATTTCTGAAATAAAATAATTATTATTCACACCCTAAAGAATGGCGGTTTCCATACAATGACGAGGTTTTAAGCATCAAGAAATTTTCTATCAATCGTCTAGAACATGAGAAGAAGATGGCCAATGCGTGGAAAGAAATGCTAATGAATAACTTTTCTTCGCTCTTGATTTCTCCTCCTCCTCCATGTTTTCACATTTCTAACAATCTATCTACGTGGTAAATCTTCACATAAAAAGAAATCATTTTCATTAGGTTACTATAACTAGTTAAAAGTCTTGATATAAAACAAAAAGTGTTGGATTATTTGAATTTAGTAACCGAATTTAAATCATTGAAAAGATTAATCACATGTGGGTTACACATGAATCTTATCAAATCTGTTGATTCAGATTAAGTTTAGTATATGTAATAGGTCCATAGAAGACTTGCTCGGCGACGAGAAACATAGCAACAGTTTATATTGCCATGCCTGGTTGTCTTTTTAGTTTCCACGTTATTTACTTGATTTTGACACACTTGTTTCTCTCTTTCTTTGAGGTTATTAGTCTTCATCTGTCGTGTAGTACAAGTCCAGTTTTGACCAGAGAAATTCCCAACTTCCAAGTTAGAAAGTCATTCTTTATAATTCTTTAATCCACATGCTGTCCCCCAAGACTCAAAATGTCAGCAAGCTTCCAGATTGTTTTTCCTTTCGAGACGATAAAATCGCCTCTTTAAATGAACAAAAATGTTACTCCTTCTAGAACCAAAAAAACCTTCACACACGATCAACCTCCAGTGCATTGCGGTTTCCGGAGACTAGAAATTTTACACACTGATAATGGTTCTAGAGTTTTTTTAGGAATTGTTCCTCTAGAGTCAATAGCCATTGTTATATGAAGAAATGTATAGTAGTGTTTGTATGTTATAGCTATTTGTATCGAGGCTGTATTTGTTCTGTGAAAATGAATGATTTGAAAAACATTATCCTAAAAATGATCATTTATATCCCTTACAAAAAAGAATGAATTAAAAATATATTTGCCATCTACGATAATCTATGGACACATAATGTTATCAAATATGAAAATAATTTATATTAACTAATCAAGCGACGGAGTGATCATGTTAATGAAAATATTTTTCAAATTATTCATGGAATAGCCTTTGTGAATGTACAATCACGTTACAATCATAGAATGGTTTTTGGAGGGAACACCTAGAAGGTCCTTGAGGAGAAAGAGCAAAAATTGAATAGCATATGTGAATGTACAATGCAAAGTGAAGAATTATATCACGAATTTTATTGTTACATCTTTGAAAAAATGGATATTTCTTCCTTGTTTTTTGTAAAGGAATTGGTAGGTTTAAAAAATGTATTGAGACTTGTTTGTATACTCGAGTAAAAAGCAATTTTTTTACTTTCTCGCCAACCCTTTAAAAGTTATATTGAATAATTTTCGGCCAAAAAAATTGATTTTTTTTTTTTTTTTTTTTTTTTTTTTTTTTTTTTGGGTTTTAGAGAGACATCAATGCTTCCCCCGCTCCAGAATATTTAACCCCTGTTAAAAGGCAAATCCCATCCGCAGAAGTGAAACATTCATGTAAATCACAAAAAACCTTTTAAAGTTAAGCGACGAAATTCATAGAAAATAGACTCGAATACTTCCAGGATATTTTCATGTGGAAGAATTTGTAATCACTCGTTGAGATCTCTTAACTAGTGTCGCCATCGAAACTACAAAAATTAGCCAACAACAACCACCACCTCAATTGGCAGAAAAATCATGGTAGAAGTCAAGACTCTATAAAGAAAAGCAGGAGAGAACAAATCAATAACCTAAAGTCTGAACTCCCAAGTCCACGTTAGCGAATCAAGGGATGATAAAAGATCATGTAGAGAAAGAGAGATTAAAGTATGGTTTGAAAAGGGAGAGAGGAAAATAAAACAATGACCTGTTTCCATGCAATGTCAAGCTTTTAAGCATCAAGAAATTTCCTGTCAAGTGTCCAGAACATGGGAAGAAGAAGGCCAATGTGTGGAAAAGAAACGCTAGTGACGAACTTTTCTTCGCTCTTCGTTTCTTCTCCTCCATGTTTTTAAATGTTTAACGAGTGTATGTGGTTAAAAAAATATGGGTTGAATTAGAAACTAGCTTTTCTTGGTGAGAGAGTGTATAGATTTATAAATTAGATTATACAAACAACAACCCCTCGAAGAGCTCATCCTTAAAAGCTGATTATTTACTTCATAAACTCAAAAGATTTAAAAATGCATGCACACACCATTACGTTTTATCAATTTGGGACAACATATACATGATTAATATTTAAAAAAAAAAAATCATGTCGAATTGAAATCTAGCTTTTTTAAGAGAGAGAGAGAGCCCAAGGATTTTGTATTGTACAAGATCCACGTGCACTCTCCCCTTAGTATTTATTTTAAATTAAACTATAGACAAAAAAAAAAAAATCTCTAGAAGAGCTCACCCTTGAAAACTAGTTATTTAGTTGGTAGACTTAAAAGATTTATAAACGTACATATCTCATTACATATCACCGACATGGTACAACTTATACATGATCTTTTAACATATTTTTCAGAGCATTTGAGTGACACGTCAAAATCTTCTTGGGTCTGCATTGGTAGATGCAATGACATGAGTTAAGTAAATACAATCATTTCCTGAAACCCTAAAATGTTTTGCCTTTTCAAAAATTAAAATATCCTAGTGCATCAAGAAACACTAATGGAGAAATTTTGTTCACTCTTGATTTCTCCTCATTCACTAAATGAGGAAAAGGCAAAAGAAAATTGTTGTTTGCATGCTGTATATATTGATTTGTTTTCAACTCTGTAGTTTAATGTGAAATTAACGATGCTGCATATTGCTCGTTAAAGACGTTGGAAATATGTCTTCATACGTAGTTGATGACGGTAAAAATTTGGAGCGGCTCCCACTTCTCCTGGACTTGTACACATTACAACGATCATCATCACAAGGAGGCCAAAATGCTTGAGATCACCCATTGCCAAGTGAATGAAAAAAGGATAGATCTCTTTCGAAATGATCATATTACTAAGAAGGGAATGAAACCCTTGAAATTAAGCCCCTATTTAAAGAGTTCTAGCTTGCCAAAAAGATAATTTTATCCCAAAAAAAAAAAAAAGGAATAGTTCTAGATCTTCTAGATGGGAGCCCGGCGTCCTTATAAAAAGGGAAGACAAAGCTACTAGTTCATTTGGAAGTTCTCAGATTTCTCATGCCGTGGAGGAGGCTATGGGGAAGAAATTCTACGAAGTTAGTATACATTATCGACTGAATTTAGACCTTTAAAAATGAAAGGTCTCACATCAATTTCATCGGATCTAATGGTGCAAATTAAGGTTGGTAAATATGCAATGGATTCATGAAAGCCTTACTCTACACGACACGGCACGCGGCAATGGTTATCATTGCCGTGCATGATTATCTTCTTAGTTTCTACGTTGTTCACTTGATTTTGACATATTTTTTTCTAGGAGTGAGCATTGGTCTAGCGTTCCCTTGACGGGCCCAACCCTGCCCATGCTGGTCCAATTCTCAAGGGGATTTGGTTGATCCTTGGTCCTGAAAGTTTAAAGTTGATCTAACCCGAACCAACTCTAACTATATATATTTATATTATAATATATTATATATTGTATATAATATTCTATATCTATTTTAAAGAGCAAATCCCAACTTAAAAGGCACTAAATGGCGTTAAATTGCATCCTTGCCCTCCAATTTCTTGTTCTTGTTTCTTTTTTTATCCTATTTTTTCTTTTTCATCCTCTTCAATTTTTACTTGAAAGAAACAACTTTTCATTCATGAGCAACCTCACCCTACTCGCCATGCAATGCTCGCCTCGCTCGGTGCTCAGTGCTTGGCATTCGACCAAAAATATTTTCACCTGTGGTGTAGCATAGTTCAGATTTTGAACAAAAATATTTTCACCTCTCCTGGTAGAAAGTCATTCTTCCTAATTTGTTGTTTCACATGCTGTCAACCAAGATTCAAATGTCACTAAGCTTCTACATGGTTTTTCTTTTCGAAATGATGAAACTATGCCGCTTCAAATGAACGAAAATATCAAGCTCTCAATACTTTCCGGTTTCTGAAGACCAGAATTTTTTTTGCACCCACGGTCCCACGATGATGTTACTAGAGTACCCTCAGGAATTCTTCCTGGAGAGTTGATAGCCATTATATTACGAAGAGATTAATTTCATGTGCATCAGAAAATTCTAGTGTCTGTATGTTACGCATTTTTGTTCTTCCATCTTGCAAGTAAGCCATATCTTGTTTAGGTAAAATTTTGGAAATGATACATTTATTTCCATGTCTTTAAAATTATGACAAAATGTAGTTCGTCACGTTCACCTTATTATTTGAGAATGATTCTATAGGGACTATCTTGGAAAGCCCTTGGAGGAAAAAGAATGTCTTATGCGAATGTACAATGTAGAGTGATAAAGTCTATCACGTTTTTATTTTTACATTGCTCGGAAGAAAACGGTGCTAGTAAAATTTTGAAATTGATAAGTATATATATTGGGCTTGTTTGTTTACAATTAAGTTCATGTAAAAAGTACTTTTATGTTTTCTCGCCAACACTTTAAAATATTGTTGAAGTTTCAAGAAAGTATCAAAAGAGTATATGTGAATTTATATGTCAACATTTGTATATTGTGAAATTTCAAGTGTTTATGATCTAAAAAATGTCAAAGTGCATGCGTTACAAGACTTAGATTAAGCAAAACACATATAGTAAAAGTCTAGTCTAACACCCTCGGTCACCTAATTTCATAATATCTTATTAGTAATTTACAGACCCTACTATGAAAATGCTAACTATTTTTTACAGTATGCAAATCACTAACTCTTCTTATTTTTTACCAACTTTCATTTACGTTTCATAATTACGCCTTGAATCAACATATGCAACACTAACTTTAATTCATATGATTCATCAATTTTTCTCTGCTTAAGTTGCAATAGCTTCTGGACAATCAACTCTCATTTAATTTTTATGCAAATAAATTTTTAATACTTTTCAAAAAAAATTTCTCATTTCATGTTAGAAAGTCATTCTTTATAATTCTTTTCATTCACATGCTATCACCCAAGATTGAATATTCTTGCTACATATTATTAAACCAAGAAGATTAATCCTACATGTGTCCACTTAAGATAATCTAAGTATAATATTTTTCAGTTTGGTATAGACATCAATGCTTCCCACATTTCGAATGGTTAACCATCTTTAAAAGGCAAACCTAAATCACGAAGGATCTTTTAAATTGAGGGACTTAATTCATAGAATTTGTACATTGAATATTGCAGGACCACTTTTATGTGGAAAAGTGTGCAATCACTCTAAAATTCCATTTTTATTTTAGCATACAAATATTTTATAATGCAAGTCGAGTTCTCTTAACTGGTGTGGCCATCTAAATTGGGTAGAAAATTAGGAGACAATAACCACCGCCTGAATTGCAGAAAAGTCTTGGTCAAAATCAAGATTTTACAGAAAAAAGCATGAGTGGACAAGGAAAATCAATAACCTAGAGTTTAAATTAAGAAGGTTATTAAAAAGATTTTAAAGATTGACCTTTGCGCATGCGAATCAAAGGATGATTAAAGAAACATAAAAAAGAAAAAAAAAATGTACAAATAGAGAAGAAAGAATGATTTTAAATGGGGAGCAAAGAAAATAAAGAATGACATTTTTCCATAAGATGACGACCTTGAAAGCATCAAGAAATTTCCTTTCAAGTGCAAGAGCATGGAAAGAACAAAATGAGTGGAGCAGAAGCATGAAGAACTTTTCTTGGCCCTTGACTTCTAATCCATCCAGTTTTTACATTTCTATTCAATTTTTGAAGTCTGGGTGAAAGAATATACCTCAAGTTAAAAACTAGCTTTGTTTGAGAGAGAACTTAAGAGTTTATAAATTAAATTGTACAAACAATAATCTCTTGGAGAGCTCATGGTTGAAAGTAAAAACTAGCTTTCAAGACTTAAAAAGACATATAAACTTAGACACACCATGATCGGCTACTATCGGATATGGAACAATTTATATAGAATCTTTAAATATCACTTTGTAAAGGCCCTTTAGAGAGCAGATATCAATTTTTAGGAACATGGAAAGAAGACAATATGCGGAGGAGAAAGACTGGTGAAGAACTATGCTTCGCTCTTGATTTCACCTTCTCCATGTTTCATATTTCCATTCACTTTATGTATATGGAAAAATTTAATCCATTTACATGAAAAAAAAAAGAGTTTTCTTTCATTTGTGATCCACCAAGAAACACTATGGAAGAAGATTTCTTCGCTCTTCATTCGTGCTTCCTCATTTTTTATTTTTTATTTTTATTTCTATTCGATATACGTAAGTGGCAAAATAATTTCATTCAAACAAAAGAAATCTCTTCTTTTATATTATCATGATTAGTTAAAAGTCTTGATAGAAAAAAATATACATCGAAGTAAAAACTAGCTTTCTTGGAGAGAGAGCCTAAGGATTTTGTTATGCATCAAAATCTTCTCGAGTCTAAAGCATCGACGCGTGTCAATGGCATTAGTTAAGTAACCATGGTCAGTTCCCAAAATTCTAAGTTGTATTTAACTTATCAAGAATGAAAATCTCCTAGTTCACCAACAAACACTAAAGAAGCACTTTTCTTCGATCTTCATTTGTCCTCCCCCATGTTTGTTAATTTCTTTTCAATTTATGTAGGGGAAAACTTTAATCCATTCACATAAAACAAAAATCTTTCATTATGTTATTATAACTACGATAAAGTCTTGGTAGAAAATATACTAATGGGCTCAGCTCAGCCCAAAATCTTATAAAATTTCAGCCTTAACCACTCAGCCCACTTTCCCTTGTTCTTCACCAGATGTGCATGTGAGAGTAAGAGGGAAAAGAAGCAACTGCCGACAAAAACAAGAAAAAAGAGGAAAGGATAAAAGCGACAAATTTTGTGTACATGCTCTGAACGTCCTGACAAGCTCAATCAATTCTATTTCGCAATGCCCGATAAATGAAACTAGTCTCTAAATTCGGAGTTGTGTGAACTTTGAATTGTAAGGTTTGATTTAAAAGTTGTGAAGGAGTGGAGTTGTTGGATATTGATTGTTTAGAGCGTCATGGAGCTGTGAGGTTCAACGACTTCCGAAATATGGTTTGAACAAAACAGATTTTTGAAGTTTCGCATGTGACTTACGTGTAATTAACAATATGCGTAACGAATAAAAATGAATGTTCATCATAAATGAGTTTTTTCTTTAACGTATAGGAGTCTATTGGATAATAAAGAAGTATAGTTTAGTTGAGTTGTTTATTAGAGAATTATTTTACTCGGATTTTGATATCAATTTTCAACTAATTGATAATAATACGAGTTAGTTGATTTGAGTAACTTTTGTAAGTTGGTTTATAGCTTTTCAAGTGAATCTTAATTAGAGGCAAGATTGATGAATCTTGGTTGAGGCAAGATCATGTCAAAAGAAACAAGAAACGAGTCAAATCAAGAATCAAGAATCAAAAGAGATGCTTCTCATCTTCTTTTTCTTTGCTTTCTTTAAAGAAGGTCTGGAGGTACTGATCATGCCGTAAAGAGGGGAAATTCTTGGCTAAACCGTAAACGCTAGAATGATTTTGACTTATCAAATATCAAAATCTCCAAGTCCACCGAGAAACGCTAGTGATATCTCTTCATTTGTGCTGCCTCATTTTCTTAATTTATATTCGATATATGTAGGTAGCAAAATAATTTCATTCAAATAAAAAAGAAATCTCTTCTATTATATTATCTTGACTAGTTAATTTTTGGTAGAAAAATTATGTATCAAAGTAAAAACTCCCTAAACGCTAGAATGATTTTGACTTATCAAATATCAAAATCTCCAAGTCCACTAAGAAACGCTAGTGATCGCTCTTCATTTGTGCTGCCTCATTTTTTTAAATTTATATTCGATATATGTAGGTAGAAAAATAATTTCATTCAAATAAAAAAGAAATCTCTTCTATTATATTATCTTGACTAGTTAAGTCTTGGTAGAAAAATTATGTATCGAAGTAAAAACTAGCTTTCTTGGAGAGAGAGCCTAAGGATTTTGTTACGCACAACGCCCCCTTCCCCCCAATAAATTATATTGTACGCACAATAATATTTAGGAGAGCTCATCCTTGAAAGCCAGTTATATTGTTGATAGACTTGAAAGGTTTATAAACTAATACACACCATCACATACCACCGATGTGGGACAAATTACATATCATCTTTTAACATCACTTTTTGGAGGCACTCTAGTGAGGAGATATCGACCATTCGACATCAAAATCTTCTCGAAGCATTGGTGCGTGTCAACGGCATGAGTCAAGTAACCATGGTCTATTCCCAAAACCCCAAGTTGTCTTTAATTTATCAAGAATCAACATCTCCTAGTTCACCAACAAACACTGGTGAAGCACTTTTCTTCGCTCTTCATTTGTCCTCCCCATGTTTTTTTTTTTAATTTTTTCAATTTATGTAGGGGAAAACTTTAATTGCATAAAACGATAATTTTTCATTATGGGCTAACAGGCTCAGCTTAGCCCAAAACCTTATAAAATTTCGGCCTTAATAACTCAGCCCACTTTCACTTATTCTTCACCGGATGTGCACGTGAGTAAAAGGGAAAAGAAGCATTTGGCCTCAAAAACAAGGAAAAATAGGGAAGGAGAAAGAGAATGATTTTAAAGGGGAGAGAGGAAAAAAAAGAGAATGACATTTTTCCCATAAAATAACGACCTTGAAAGCATCAAGAAATTTCCTGTCAAGTGCAAGCACATGGAAAGAACAAAATGATTAGAGGAGAAGCATGAAGAACTTTTCTTGGCCCTCGATTTCTCCTTCTTCGTGTGTACATTTCTATTCAATTTTGAAAGTTGCAGTAAAAGAATAGTCATCGAATTAAAACTAGTTTTGTTCAAGAGAGAACTTAAGAGTTTATAAATTAAGTTGTACAAACAATAATCTCTCGGAGAGCTCACAGTCGAGAGTTAATAACTAGCTTTCAAGACTTAAAAGACATTTAAACCCACACACACCATCATTAGGTACTATTGAATATGGAACAATTTATATAGAATCTTTAAATATCACTTTTTAAAGGCCCTTTAGAGAATTATTTTATGGAAAGAAGATGATATGTGGAGGAGAAAGACTGGTGAAGAACTATTCTTTTTTCTTGATTTTACCTCCTCCGTGTTTTTATATTTCTATTCTTTTTATGTATATGGAAAAATTTAATCCATTTACATGAAAAAAAAAAAAAGAGTTTTCTTTCATTTGTGATCCACCAAGAAACGCTAGTGAAGAAGATTTCTTCACTCTTCATTTGTGCTTCCTATTTTTTTTTTTATTTCTATTCAATATATGTAGGTGGCAAAATAATTGCATTCACATAAAAAGAAATCTCTTTTATTGTATTATCATTACTAGTTAAAAGTCTTGGTAGAAAAAATATATGTTGAAGTAAAAACTAGTTGTCGAAGTGAAAACTAGCTTTCTTAGAAAGAGCCTAAGGATTTTGTGTTGTACAACAGCCACTTTCCCCCCGAAAAATTATATTGTACGCACAATAATCTCTAGGAGAGCTCATCCTTAAAAGCCAGTTATATTGTTAATAGACTTGTATCATCACATATCATTGATGTGGGATAACTTATATATAATATCTTAACATCACTTTTTAGAGGCACTCTAGCAAGGAAATATTGACCATTCAACATCAAAATCTTCTTGACTGAAACATTAGTACGTGTCAAATGGCATGAGTCAAGTACCATGTTCAGTACCCAGAGCCCTAAGTTGTTTTAACTTATTAAGAATCAAAATCTCCTAGTTCACCAACAAACACTGGTGAAGCACTTTTCTTCGCTCTTCATTTGTCCTGCCCCATGATTTTTTAATTTTTTCAATTTATGTAGGGGAAAACTTTAATTTATGCACATAAAACGATAATTATTCATTATGGGCTAATAGGCTCAGCTTAGCCCAAAAACTTATAAAATTTCGGCCTTAACAACTCAACCCATTTTCACTTATACTTCACCGGATGTGCACGTCAGTAAAAGGGAAAAGAAGCAACTGGCCTCAAAAGCAAGGAAAAATAGGGAAGGAGAAGAGAGAGAAATTTTTGCGTACACATTTCTGACTTAGCACCCGAATCAATTCCGTTTTGCAACGCCTGATAAGAATTCATGATATTTATTCATCTAATTAGAGTAATTTATGAAATTAGTCCCTAAATTCGGAGTTGTGTGAACTTTGAAGTGCGAGGTTTAATTTAAGAGATGTTAAGAGATGGAGTTTTGAGAAATTGATAGTTTAGAGCATTGTGGAGCTATGAGGTTCGACCAAAATCAATTCCGAAATATGGTTTGAACGAAATGGATTTTTGAAGTTTTGCGTATGAGTTACATGTAATTGGCAACATGCGTAACAGACAAAGATGAATGTTCGTCATAAACGAGTTTTTCTTTAATTCGTAGGAGTCGATTTGATGATGAAAAAGTATAATTTAGTCGAGTCGTTTATGAGAAAATTATTTTACTTGGATTTTGATATCGATTTTCGATTAATTGATAGGAATATGAGTTACTCGATCCATGTAACTTTTGTAAGTTGGTTTATAGCTTTTCTAAGTGAATCTTATTAATGAATCTTGGTTGAAGGCAAGATCATTTCAAGAGAAACAACAAACGAGTCAAATCAAGGATAAAAAATTAAGAAAGATGCTTCTCATTTTCTTTTTCTTTGCTTTCTTTAAAGAAGGTATGGAGGTACTAATCATGCTGCAAAGGAGGGGAAATTCTTGACTAAACCCTGGCTCGACGCTTAGATGAATATAAAGAGATGGTTCTTGACTAGTCTTACGAAACAATCCTGATTTTTTGAATGAATCTTGGTTAAAGACAAGATTAGGTCGAGAGCATCAAGAAAGGTGTAAAATCAAAGAAGAATCAAGAGAGGCGCTTCTTTATCTTTTTTCCTTATATATATAAAACACGTGTTGGGAGTATCAACTACGGCGAAAGAAAGGACCATATTATCATGGTCATAGGAATTTAATAGAAAACAGTCATAAAATATGAAATTTATGTAAGAGTTTTTCCTAATGTGGACTAAATTAATTGATATTGTAATTTACTGTTTTTACGGTTACCGTAAAACAGGGTTGGTCTAAGGTGAGATAGAAGGTTTCTTAATTAGTCTAATATGGGCTGGCTAGTGTGGGCCGAGTTGAGCCTGGCCTGTAATGAGAGGGACTGGCTGTAAACTCTATAAATAGTGCTCAAGTCTCTCCTTTAACCCTAATTTCTCACATGTATCCTCACCTAAAGGGCGTTTACCTAACGCTAAACGTGAGGGGGCCGCCTCATTGAGCCAGTGATACGGAGGGCAATAGAGGAGAAGGACTTGCGCGTGGAACATTGTGTTTCCGCTTCCGCTTCAAGAACAGTGGATTCCCTTGATGAGTTGGTAATCCCTTTTCTGCTTCCGCTTTATGTTCTATGGATCCCAAAACAGGTGCGTTAATCTTTCTATTCAATTATGCATGTTCTTGTTCTGGTTATGGAGATCTTGGGATTACGCAATTTGCGTCTTACATGTGGTATCAGAGCAACCATAACCCTAGAACTTGAACGCATAAAGGTTTTGCCCTAAATAGTACGGATTTTGTCATAATTTGTGATTTTCGAGATTTTTTGTTCAATAAAAACAAAATTAAATCACAAATTCGGATTGGGCTCGACGAGACGAGCAAGACGGTCGACGGCGCGTCGCCGGGGGAGGCCGCACGCGCCCCCACGCGCGTCCACGTGCCGCCTGGGCGTCGAACGCGCGCCGCACGTGAGCTCCACGCGCTGCGCACTCAGGCGGCGCGTGAGGGCGCGTGAAGTGTCGGATCGGCGCGTGGCTGGCGGCGTTGGACTCGTATGGTGATTTCCTATCTTGTGGTATATTTATTTTATATCTTTGATAGTTTTATGGATGTGAAAATACATACGGAACCCTAAATACATGTATTTTTAGTGTACTTTTGCGTATTTTTCTTATATTTTCTGTGACTTTGGAAATATAAGTGTTGGGTTATAAGTATGTTATCACATAAATATTATAAATGTGTGATTCATAAATAAAAATCAAACTTTATTGTGAACTGAAGCTAGCTTAATGAGATACAATTCATATGATATTGTATTTGAGCTATGTATTGAGCTGATGAGAAACAATAAAGATTATGAAACTTTTGTTACTCAAGTATACTCCTTTACACACTGGTAATTTTTGAATGATAGACGACTTAAGGACTCGTGACCAAACTGATGTACTGATTAACACATCTGTTGAATGTGGGTAATGCATGTGAATTAAGTTACTGCATATTGTACATGAATTCATCCGGTCACTTGTTAATATCTATCAAGTTGAATATTTTTTATGGTTAAGGAGTATGACAACATTTATGCAGAGCAATAGTATCTACTGTTAAATTTTAGATATTTGGTTCTCTGGTTTGACTCAATTAATAGGCCACTGGGTGAAGTAATGATATTTGTTACCTAAAATTGATTAATAAATCAGTTGTTGGCCTTAGAGTTATTTTTGCCTTATGAATTCATGAGTAATAATAGATCAGCTGTCAAGCTTGTCGATTTGGTGCACCCTGTATTACTTTTGATGTTAATTTGTGAGAGATATTATAGATTAGCATTCTTTTTATGTTGTTCTGGTAATATGTAATTGGGGTGCATAAGAGATGTTTTATTCTTTGTTATAAGAAGTTTCTTGTGTTATTGTGATCAATATATATATATGTGTGTGTGTGTGTGTGTGTGTGTGTGTGTGTGTGTGTGTGATTAATTTTTTATTAATGAATAAAGCAATGTAATTAGCATGATATGTGAT
Organism: Eucalyptus cladocalyx; assembly: GCA_017140615.1. Taxonomy (NCBI): domain Eukaryota; kingdom Viridiplantae; phylum Streptophyta; class Magnoliopsida; order Myrtales; family Myrtaceae; genus Eucalyptus; species Eucalyptus cladocalyx. The sequence continues at coordinate 10,819,641 of CM029519.1, forward strand.
TTTGGTGATATGATGCCCCTATCACTAAAGTTAAAATCACATATATATGGTGAATGTGAGGAGTAAAGCTTATATCCTTGGTATGAGAGAATTTCAATGATTCAATTGAGTAGTGACCGCCAAAGTGGCACGCTTGATTGGGTTTGAGAAATTTCGGTCTCGTATGATGATTGTGATGTCTCCTGGTCTAATGCGTAATCATACTCCCAAAGGAGGTGATTGTGTATTAGTTCATAGAGGGATACATGATAGTGTGGTGGAGGAGTGACTGATTCTAGTGATTCATATGCCAAAAGGTGATGAATTCACGAAGAATTGGAACATATTCTCATAACCCTTATCATGTGGGGAGTGTACAATTGCATGTCATGTATTCTGCCCAAAGGTGATTATGTGATTTTGCATGTAACTCTCTGGATGTGTACTTGTACGTCAAGTTACACAATGCTCACATGATGCTAATTATATACTGCTTGTTTTTCAGTCACCTTTTCTGTAAATGGTAATTCCGTCATCATTGAGGTTTTTTTTTTTTTTTTTTTTTTTTTTTTTTTTTTTTTTTTTTTTTTTTTTTTTTTTTACTGCTTCAAATTTTAAGTTGTGGACATATGATTTGTTGCTTGAGAAAAGAGCAATTGAATTTGCTTATTGTCCATGAAGCGTTCCATTCTCGGAACACTTGAAAAGAGGTTTGCTGCGGACCGCACCGCTATAAGATGAAGGAAGCCTTAATTGCTTGAAATTATGTCTTGTCTGATATTGAAATTAGGACACATCTGCAAAAATTGTGTTGAAATCCTAATGACATATACATCTCGTATATGATTAAAAATGTTGTCAGGTTTAACAATGGCAATGAGTATTTTGGCAAGTATGACAATGCGAAATAGTTTAAAGGGTCATTTGTCAAATACTTGGTAGATTCTGTGGTGGTAATTTAATTACTATACCTGAAAATTCTGACAAAAAGATTTGGTCGAAAGGCATAAATGCACCATATTGAACATGGTGATGAGTATGATTAGTAAGACTAATTTATCTGGTCTTTTGTAGGCTGATATTATGAAAGCAATTTTTTCATATACAAAAGGGGTATTGATATTATGACCCTAAAGAAGGTACAAAAATTATGGAATCACATACTCTAAAGTTTTTAAAAAAATTGACGTAATTGTAGAGGATAGTTGCTCTCAGACTATTAAAGATATTAGTATGATGGAGGTTACTATGTTTTTGTCTTTACCTATACAGATAATTATGGAATCTCTTGTACCATAGATTAAACTTGTTGAGGTTTAAGGTACTATTCTTGACATAGTTTATAATGTAATTTCTTAAACCTCTCTCAAGTGCAGAATGAAGTGGTTGCAGCTTTATTAAGGAGATTTGTTAAGGAAAGACGATCAGTTATACCATCAGATTATATAGTCTATTTGTGAGAGCATGGTTACAATATCCACTATATGGTTGATGTAATGACATATTTATAAATGTCGTTTCTTATTCTCAATTAAGTATGTGATTAGATGCCATATAAGGCGATATACAATCTATGAAACATGTTTGGAACTAAAGATCACAAGTTTATTAGTTGCAAATTGGCGTACAAAACTAAAAGAATTTCAAACAAAGATTGTGGAATTTAAAGCCAAATTTGTAACTAACATTTTAACTCTGAAAGAGGGGTGGATTGTTTATAGTGAAGAAATAATTATTTCTTTAAATGTTCTTTCAGAGTGAATGTGGCATTAATAATTTATTTTGATATAAAGTTACGCCAAATAGATACAAAATCTATATTGTGCAAACTGGATAATTTTGCAGTAGATTCAAGTAAACTTGTGTGTAAACTGAAAAGTTTTAATTCATGGTCTTAAGCAAGTTTTCAAACAATATTATTAAAGTTTCATAGTGTTGTTATTTTGTTCAATTGGGAACAAAGTAATTCAATATACTGCAAGGTCAGTGGGAGGAAATTTATTTTTTCTCATATTTTGCTTACAAGTTGTGACCTTGAAACAATACTAAGGTCTGTAAGGATTGTTTTTGCCATATTATATTAGATTTTCTCAGATGACATTTGCTGATTGTATATTGGAAATATTCAATATACATCATTGCAAGCCATGAATTGCTATTGTTGTTAATGGTGATGGACTAAATCTATCACATTGTCCTTATTTAGATATTGAGAAAATCTAATTAAATGGTGTACCTTATGTCAGTGCACTTAAAAGTATAATGTATGCTCGAATTTGCACTAGACTAAATATTGTCTTTGTGACGGGACTTCTAGGCAGATATTGGTCAAATCCGGGACATGATCACTGGGTTGCTGTCAAAAGGGTTTTAAGGTACTTAAAGAAGACAAGAGATTATATGCTAATTTATAGCCATGTTCAATTCTTGCAGTTAGTAGGATATTTAGATGTAAACTTTGCTGGCTGTTCTGATGACATGCAATCAATAACAGAATACATATGTTAGCAGTATGTGCAGTAAATAAAGTCTTATGTCATCTTTTGCTATGTAAGCAGTGTTAGTAACATTCTTTTAGGCTGTTACTTGGGCTTTTAGGCTCTAGAACCTCATGAAAGAAGTTGATTGTTTTAACTTTATGGATAGACCCATATAGTTCTATTGAGATAACAAATTTGTAGTATTATTTATTTACTACAGAGGTCTCAAGGGGTCTAAATATATGGTGGTCAAATATTTTTGACTATAAAGAAACGGTACAGAAAGGTGACTTATAATATAACATATTTTCACAGATGATGTGGTTACAGATCCACTAACTAAAGGCTTACGCCCATGTGTATTTGAGTGACATGTCATTAGCATGAGCCTAGGAGTATCTTCGGATACTGTTGTTTAGTGGGAGCTATTTTGACTTTATCTGATAAAGTTCACATTTGTGGTTCGTTACACTTAGTAACGGTTTGATATGTATCAACTTTTGCATTCAATGAAATATTTTTGAATGTGTTGTTATTATGTTGAATACATATTGATAAAGTCTCGAGGGATTGTATAAACCTTGAGTGAAGGCTAGGGGCATCCGGGCATCCGATTATTAGCCTTGTGCATATGTCTTGTGATACATAAAGAAATGTTAACCATAAGGACAAGACATATGTGGGTTCATTTGAACCATAAAGCATTCTCTAGTGGCACAAGTTTTTTGTGACAAGAGAATGGTGACTGACAAATGGGATCTCTCTATGAGAGATGTTATCAATTTGACACACTACCATATTGAATCTATATCAATAAAGTTGAGAACATTCGTGACCATGGAAGGCTCTGTGTGTATACATGCAGTTACCGCCATGATTCGGTGTTTCAGACCTTATGGGATATGATTGACTATTAAGAATTATCTCTAGACCAAATGTGCGCACATACAGTACGATTTCAATTAATATAGTCCAAATGGGAGAATGTAAGAGTTTTTCCTAATGTGGACTAAATTAATTGATATTGTAATTTACTGTTTTTACGGTTACCGTAAAACATGGTTGGTCTAAGATGAGATAGAAGGTTTCTTAATTAGTTTAATATGAGCTGGCTAGTATGGGCCGAGTTGAGCCTGGCCCGTAATGAGAGGGACTGGCTGTAAACTCTATAAATAGTGCTCAAGTCTCTCCTCTAATCCTAATTTCTCACATGTATCCTCACCTAAGGGGCGTTTACCTAACGCTAAACGTGAGGGGGCCGCCTCATTGAGCCAGTGATACGGAGGGCAATAGAGGAGAAGGACTTGCGCGTGGAACATTGTGTTTCCGCTTCCGCTTCAAGAACAGTGGATTCCCTTGATGAGTTGGTAATCCCTTTTATGCTTCCGCTTTATGTTCTATGGATCCCAAAATAGGTGCGTTAATCTTTCTATTCAATTATGCATGTTTTTGTTCTGGTTATGGAGATCTTGGGATTACGCAATTTGCGTCTTACAATTTAACCATAAATTAACACTTCCATGAAGTATATATATACTTTGAGCAGGTGGCTGTAATGGGGATGAATAGTCAAGAGCAATTATCAATTTGGTAAAACAATTATAAATTAGTGAAATAAACTCTAGAACATTTTGGGAGTTTCATTATGGGATAATAGACTTTGGAGAAGGTGGAATGGTGATGACTATCTATTAGAGACGAAACAACAATCAATTGCTTAAAAGGTTGCTTTCAATTCATTGTCATGACCTTGAGTTCAAATAGAATTTGCCATTGTCCGATAAGTTGATTGGCAATGTCGAATGAGATTAATCTCAATATATTCGAATAAAATACCTGATGAGAAAATCAAAGACTTGGGGTGAGATAGACCTAAATTGATTTTAAAAAAAAAAATTGTGAAGAAAACTTTTTAAGGAGAACAATTAGACAACGTCACCATTATCTTTTAAGGCTTGAAGTTTGCTCTTCCTCATAGTCAACATCGACCCCAATGGGGTCACAATTCACGAACACGAAACAACAATCGCCACTAGTAGGTGACCACCACGCAATGGTTGCCTGAGATCCCCCCCTTCCTTTCCTTCTCGCCGTCAGTGTAGGGGTCATTGTCCTCAGATGACCATCGACGGTGGTCGCACACCCCAAGCGACATCGTTGTTACGCTTTAATCATCACAGGTTGCAACCGCCACCCAAGATGCCCGAACTTATTCATTATTTTTGTCACCCTTGATGCCCTCTGATTTTGTCGCGCTGCACCACCTGGACAATAGTGACTAGTGACTACCATAGGGGTGGTCACCGAAAGATGACCACCGTGGTGGTGATTGCCATTATAAATCGAGGCCTACCGTAGTGATGGCAATCCCTAGAATTAGGATCACCCTATTGAGGTTTTTTTTTTTTTTTTTTTTTCCCAATGTAATTGTTGTTGTTTTTTTTTTTTTTTTTTGTCAATCATATCCTAAGTGCCCCAATTACTTTATGAGATTAAATATGTTCACATCCGCAATCCAATAAATTTTTAATCCGGTCTTATCATTCTATCTTATTCCGTATCCGGACAACCACAAATGAGAGTTCTAAAGTTATTGAGATCGTCACAAGCTCAAAAATAAGCAAATAGTTTAGTTTCGACTTGCTACAACTTCAGCATCATGTACAATTTACAACCGACTTCTCTAATTTATGCTCGTAAGAGATTTTAAGATAGAACCCACCATTTAATCTGGAGTGTACTTATTTTGTAGAAAATATTTGAGCCCGAACTGGAATTCAGCCTTTCCATCTTTGCCAAATCTAGGGGATTTACTTGTAGCATTGTATAGTGTCTTCTCCAGAATACCATCAATAGTGCTGGTTATCAAATCAGAATGCTCAGAAGATGAGAATGCTCAGAAGATAAGAATGCTTATTAACTTGAGAAATATTTAAGATCGTCATACGTCGCACATCACGTCATCAGTTGATATTATGTATGATGTCAATTAATTTTTTTTCGTCATATCATGTAAATCATCCATCTCAATTATCCTCATTTTCTCAATGTGCCAACACTATACAAATAATCAACTTGATTTAATCACAAATTATGGTTGATAAAACCGGATGAGTGATTGTTGCCCGATTGTTGTGCCAAAATTTCTTTCCCTTCTCAAGTTGGGCAGTAAAAAATTCATTGTACTGAGAAATGATGTCTACTCTCAGTTTATCTAGCCGCATCCTTCTTCTTTCATAAAATTTTTTCCAAGTTCCTTAAGCACTAAATCATATTAAATTTAGCTAACCAGGCCAAACAATGTTATGGTGCAACTTTAATGAAAAATAAATAAATTCTAATATAAACATCTATTTAGGTATTTGCATTGACTAAATTTTTGTTGGAGGTAATAGGTTTGAGAGAGAAGAAGTAGTTGCTTGAAGTGTTACACCAAGAGACGTTAAGTTTGGAACGCTCAACAGTGTTACTTCCAGCGTAGGGAAACCCTAGAGTTTTTATATGCACGTTATTGGGCTTTCGCCCATATGGACCCAAACAACCATGCTTTTACCTATTGGGCTTGTATGTGAACATATTATTTTGGACTATATTAATAATATATCAAACAATCTCCTCCTATGTTCACCATACAGCACAATCCAATAAGGTAGTCAGTGTAATGTTCATACAAACATGAATTATCCACATTCAGTCCAAGACAATCAACTCGGATCGGTCAAAGAGTATTTCAGCAGGAAAGTATAAAACTAAATCATCATGTGCAAAGTAAATAAGTGAATCATTCTTATCATGAATCTGTTCTGAGATTAAAATCTAAATCCCAAAATAAATCTCATAATCAGTTCACAACCAATATATGCATATTAATCAAGTATAAGTAGGCCAGTCAAAATAGTCTAAGGCCTTACAAATATAAGAAATAAGCATAATAATGTCCACATAATAGAAATAGCAAAATGCAAGTCTCAAGTAAATGGACTTCATCAAAATAGGCAACAGCAAGTAAACTGTCAAGTCCCTACACGCTTTAAATGATATATATTCATTCATCAAGTAAGTAATCCTGGTCAGGATCCCACTCATTAAGCTCTCCTCCATCTCTACCATCCCCTGTAGAATGTCAAATATGAATTTCATATTATCATGAATTCAATTATTTGAATAAAAACTTAGCACAATTCCATCAGGTGGAGAAGAAGATATATTGATGTCATAAAGCATCATAATATCATGTTATAAGCATCAAGCCAGTTTCATAAATTATGAACAAGACCTAAACAATGTGATTTACAAAGAACCATCAACTTAAGTTTATTTGTAGGAGAATAACTATTGTCTAGTTTCAAAGAACAAGACCAATAGTCAAGTCACTTACAACAATCTAGTCATGTAATATTAAGTTTCAATTAAGAATAAGACAAATAGGCTTCTTATGTAAACAATTGTTTCTATGTTTCAATTTGGAATGTCACAATTACTGATTCCTTAAAGTCAAATAATCTAGCATCAAGTTTGGAATGAGATTATTTAACCAAAAAGGATAGTCCAATCTAGTTGAATTGTATCATCAAGTTTGGAATGACACAATTTTTCCAGATAGAACATTTGAATTAAGTTAAAGTCATCTTCATCAAATTTGGAATGAGACAACTTACCCTCTTCAATTAGTTAGCAACTGTGAACATCAATGAAACATATAAACTGTGCTTATCATTGTAGCCAATAAAGAAAGATTCGATAATTCAAAACACAGGTAAGTAAATGGTAGTTAAGACTTGCCTATATAGTCTTTAACCCTAGTTCTCCCACTGTTTTGAATAATCGATCTTTAGGCATACCTTTGGTGAGAGTATCGGCTATGTTATCCTTCGATCTCACATCGATCAAGGTGATAACCCTTTGTTCTCTCAGATAATTCAACAACGCATGTCTCAGTCTCACATGTCTTCTCTTTGAATTAAAGAGAGTATTCTTGACGACTTGGACAGCTGCTTGATTATCACAAAATAGGCTTAAAGAATTAATCTTTAGCCGAGTCAAAAGAATATCCATAATCAGATTCTTTATCCACTTTGCCTCTTCACCGGCTGAGGCTAAAGCAAAAAGTTCCGATTCCATAGACGACAATGCAATACGAGTCTGTTGTTTGGATTTCCAAGTACTAGCAGCTCCACCCAAAGTGAATACATACCCACTAGTGGACTTACTATTTCCAATATCTGAGCACCATGAGGTATCAGAATATCCATCAACAGTTGGAAGATAACCATAATAATAAAGAGCATAATCTTTAGTACCTTTAAGGTATCTCATTAGCCTATTTAGGGCATCCCAATGCTCTTTACTAGGATTACTAGTAAAATGACTCAGCATGCCAACTGTAAAGGCTATGTCGGGTCTAGTACAACTCATAGCATACATGAGACTACCAATTAGTTTCGAGTACTTAAACTGATCCACGCTGGTCCCTTCATTGGGACTCAGTCTATTATTATAATCACATGGTGTCTCACTTGGTTTACATTTATCGTATCCCCAAGTAGAAAGTAGCTGCTCAATATAATGAGTTTGGCTAAGGGAGATGACTTGCCGTTCAAAGCTTACTTTCATACCAAGAATGATATTAGCAATACCAAAATCTTTTATGTCAAATTCTTTAGCTAAAGTAGCTTTCACGTCACTCATTATAGAATGATCGGAACCAAGAATTAATATGTCATCAACATACAAGCAAATGATGACTATCTTATTTGACATAGAACGATGGTAAATGCATTTATATGAATAACTAGACTGAAAGCCATAACTCTTTACCACTTCATCAAATTTAAGATGCCACATCTTAGGTGCTTGTTTAAGACCATATATGGATTTATTTAATTTACAAACTTTGTCCTCAAGACCTTTCATAACATATCCTTCCGGTTGTTCCATGTAAATTTCCTCATTTAAATCCCCATTTAAGAAAACTGTTTTTACATCCATTTGATGCACTACAAAGTGTTCAATAGATGCCAAAGCAAGAAGAATTCTTATAGTTGATAGATGACACACAGGTGAATAGACATCAAAATAGTCTATTCCATTCTGTTGTTTATAGCCTTTAGCTACTAAACGTGCTTTGTATCTGGCTATTGATCCATCACTATTCAGTTTCTTTTTCAACACCCATTTACAGCCTATGGCTTTAGCTTCTTTTGGCAAATTTACTAGCTGCCAAGTGTGATTCTGCAACAGAGAGCTCATTTCATCATCTATGGCTTCTGCCCATAGTAGAGATTCCCTAGATCTCATTGCTTCCTGATAGGAGAATGGATCATCCTCAAGATGGTAAGCAACAAAGTCCTCACCAAAACTTTTGGGAATTCTCTCTTTTGTAGATACTCTTAATAGAATTGGTTTAATAGCCAATTGTATGGAATTAGTGTCAGAATGGCCTATTTCAGATTCTACAGGAGATTCTGAAATCATATCTGTAGATCTAGAAACATTCAAGCCTTGATCTCTGATAAACTTGTTTTCAAAGAACACTACATCTCTAGATTCTATCACTATGTTAGTAGATAGATCTAAAAACTTATTTGTAGCGCTATTTTCTGCACTACCTAGATATACACAAGTAATAGTTCTAGATCCCACCTTAGGTTTCTTAGGATCCGGTATACTTACATAAGCAATACAGCCCCAAGTCTTAAGAGTATCATATTTACAAGGGCGCTTATGCCATATCTCATAAGGTGTCGTGGACAACTTAGAGTGCGGCAACATGTTCAAGATGTGATTAGCAGTTAGAACTGCTTTTCCTCAGTAGGAGGAAGGCATGCCAGCTGTAAGTAACATAGAGTTTAACATTTCAGTTAACGTTCTATTCTTACACTCTGCAACACCATTTGATTTGGGTGAATACGGAGCAGTGGTTTCAAGTATTATACATTCTAAAGTACAAAATTCCTTGAACCTTGACATAATATATTCTCCTCCTCTATCACTCCTAAACCTTTTAATTTTCAAGTTGAGTTGATTTTCTGCTCTAGACTTGAAAATCTTAAATTTTTCAAAAGCCTCATCTTTTGATTTCAACAAATAGACATGACAATATCTAGAAAAGTCGTCTATGAATGTTATTAGATACTTCCGACTACCTTTAGTAATGTAATTTCTAAAATCACAAATGTCAGAATGTATTAGCTCAAGAAGTTGTGTGCTTTTAGAAACCAATTTAAATGGTTTTCTGGTGATTTTAGCCTGTGCACACACTTCACACTTATCAAATCGAATATAAGTATCTAATGGAATGTTATGAGTTTTAGATAAATGTTGCATTTTTCTGTAATTCACATGTCCAAGTCTATTGTGTAGTAGCTTTGGATCAATCAAAGTAGAATTTACATGATTTATGCTATCGGCATTTAAACTCAACCTATACATACCATTAACCATGAATGCACAACCAAAATAGTATGAGTTAACAGATAAAGTTACTCTACCATTCATAGTTGAAAAAGACATACCAGCTTTATCAAGTAAACTCATAGATATCAAATTCTTCTTAAGTAAAGGTACTACTCTAACATGTTTCAGAGTTAGTAATTTACCTGAAGAAAGTATCAAATTTGCAGTTCCAGCATGAGTCACGTTTGCCTCACCACCATTGCAATTTTCCACAGTATCTTTCAGTTCTGTGACATCAGTGAGTAATTTCTTGTCATTTGTAGCATGACAAGTAGCGCCACTATTCAACCACCACTTAGAAGAGACGCTGGCATTTCCATTCTTCATCATTTTGATAAAGGCTCGAGGCTCAGATCCTCTAATTAGCATATTGGCCTCATTATGTGGTGTGTCATTATTTGGCTTCTTCGGCAACTTACACTCTGTGCCCAGTGACCCCACTTTCCACAGTTATGGCACTTGCCCTTCTTCTTCTTTTTGAAGATAGTCTTTTTGGCCTTTAGCTGTAAAGAGGATTCACTTTTTGTGACTTGGACTTTTTATGAGGTTTATTAGAATGTGAAACTAAGTTGGCAACTGACTTTTGTTGTCCCACTTGTTCCAAACTCTTCCTAGTGATATTTTGATATACCTCTTTAATTCATCCAGTACCATCTGTACCTTCAGTCTGTGCATTTCAATCTTGAAAGAACTCCATTCAGTTGGTAGTTTGCTCAACACAAGACCAACAAAGAGATTATCGGACATATCGGAATTATCATCTTTCAGTTTGTTCCTCATGTTCTCAAATTCAACTAACTGAGAGGTGATGCTTGAATTCATAGTGAATTTAAAGTCAAAGAATTTCTCCGCTAGGAGGGTTTTAGATAACCCCTCTTGTTTTTGGAACTGAGCGTTCAAGTGATCCCATATCTCTTTCGCCATCTTATACTCACTATAAGTCATAGCCAAATTAGGATTTAGAGAGTTCAACAAGTAATCTCTACAAAAATCCTCATCTTTGTTCCATTGATATTCATTCACATCTTCAGTGGTAGATGTAAAATCGCTCAATACAGTATAGAATATAGTATAGAATATGTCACGTTCTTTCATGCCAAATTGAACATGTAATTTCCAGCCATGAAATTCAGTAACATCAAAATATTGCAACTTTATAATATCATAGGAATTACGCTTTGCCATTTTAATCAAAGCAAAGTGTTAGAAAGAGTGCACCTTGAAGTTCTCAGAGCAACAAAGTTGAATAACTCCTCTAACCTTGATCAAACTGCTATGTACAGATGAAATTTGCCAAAAAAAACCCCAAAAATGGATCTGGAGCGCCCAAAAACCTTAAGATGGACTGTCCTTGTCACTGAAACTAGCTGAAAAATTTTGCCCCCCGAAATTGGCTAGAAATTTCGTCCCCAAATTCGCTAGAAATTCAGATGGAAACTTCCGGATGCCGTAACTTCTCCGTTCGACCTCCGATTGATGCGAGTGACCACTCAAAATGTTCGCAATGACGAGTAGATCAAAGCCTAAGTGGTTTCACCCTCTTAAATTGGCTATAATTTTTGGGTTTTTGAATCAAGATTTCGGTCACCCGAATCTTCAAACTCAGATCCCGGCCAATATCACCGTCGAAATCGAAAGTAAATTACAGCCGCGAGTTTGTCTTGATGAAATCTTCAAGAACACACTTTACTCGCTCAAATCTGACACACGAACCTAATACTTCAAGATTGTTGGAGGTAATAGGTTTGAGAGAGAAGAAGTAGTTGCTTGAAGTATTACACCAAGAGACGTCAAGTTTGAAATGCTCAACAGTGTTACCTCCAGCGTAGGGAAACCCTAGAGTTTTGATATGCACGTTATTGGGCTTCGGCCCATATGGACCCAAATAACCATGCTTTTACCTATTGGGCTTGTATGTGAACATATTATTTTGGACTATATTAATAATATATCCAACAATTTTATCCTCGTTGTACTCCGATTTTATCAATTCATAACTAAATTTTTCCATACACACAAGTGGGTCTCTGCGTGCTTTACCTACATCATAGCCGACTGTTGTGTGAGTTCAGTTTAGTTGAATGTGATGTTTGAGGGACTAGATTATGAAGCTTTAAGAAAGTAAAAGAACATGGTTAAATAAATTCAAAGTGCATGTACTAGATTTGAAAAATGCATGAAGGTATAGAGACAATTAGTAGAATTTATCTCAATAATAACACCTTGGCTATTATTAGTGGTAGTATACTTCGATCCTACTTATCGATGGCTACTTCAGTTTAGTGTGTCTCCTAATTATCTACAAATCCCATTTGTAGTAGTGAAACATTCATGAACAAATTAATCATGAAAAACCTTTTAAATAAGGGATGAAATTCCTAGAAATTGTCTTACCAAAAAATAAAAATAATCCTAGAAATTGTACTTGAATACTTTTGAATCATTTTCACGTGGAAGATTGCACGATCACTCTAAATATATGCTGAGATCTCTTAACTGGTGTCACCATCTAAATTGACTACAAAAATTAGCCAACAACAACCACCACCACCTTAAATGCAGAATAACCATGGTAGAAGTCAAGACTATGTAAAGAAAAGCAGGAGAGAACAAAAACCAATAACCTAAAGTCTGAACTCCCAATTCCACGTTAGTAAATCAAGGGATGATAAAAGAACATGCGGAAATAGAGAGATTAAAGAGTGGTTTGAAAAGGGAAGAGAGGAAAATAAACAATGCCTTTATGTTACTATAGCTACGTTAACTTATTGGTAATTTATTGAAGCTATTATGAAAATTCTAACTAATTTTTGCAGTATGCATATCATTAACTTTTTCTTATTTTTCACCAACTTTCATTTACGCTTCATAATTACACTTTGAACCAATTATGAAATTATTAACTTTAATTAACATGATTCATCAACTTTTCTCTGCTTAAGTTCTGAATAAGTTTGGGACTATCAACTCTCATTTCATTTTTTTACTAATAATTTTTTACACTTACCCAAAAAAAATAATAATCTCATCTCATGTTAGAAAGTCATTCTTTAAAATTCTTTAAAATTCTTGCTAGATAATATTAAATCAAGAAGATTCATCCTATATGTGTCCACTTAAGATACTCTAAGTATAATATTTTAGTTTGGTACGCTTCCCACACTTCCCAATGGTTAATCACCACCTTCTAAATTAAAGGACTTAATTCATAAAAGTGTAGGTTGTATATTGCCGGATCACTTTCATGATAAAGATTGTGCAATCACTTTAAACTTCTATCTTATTGTTGTAGAAAAATATTTTATAATGCATTCTAGACCTCTTAACTGGTGTCGCCATCTAATTCAGTAGGAAATTAGGCAACAACAAGCACCACCTAAATTACAGAAGAATCTTGGTCGAAGTCAAGATTTTATAGACAAAAGCAGGATAGAACAACAGAAAATCAATAAGAAAAGCTTAAGTTAAAAGGGTTATCAAAAAGATTTTAAAGATCGACCTTCACGCATGTGAATTAAAGGATTATTAAAGAAACGTAAAAAAGACAAAAGAAGAAGTAAAACTGGAGAAGAAGGAATGATTTTAAAAGGGGAGAGAGGAAAAAAAAAGGAATGACATTTTTTCCCTAAAATAACGACCTTGAAAGTGCAAGAACATGAAGAGAACACAATGAGTAGAGGAGAAGCATGAAGAACTTTTCTTGGCCCTTTATTTCTTCTCCTTCGTGTGTTTACATTTCTATTCAATTTTTAAAGCCGTTGTAAAAAAATATTCATTGAATTAAAGACTAGCTTTGTTCAAGAGAGAACTTAAGAGTTTATTAATTAAATTGTACACACAATAATCTCTCTGAGAGTTCATGCTTCAAAGTTAATAACTAGCTTTCAAGACTAAAAAGACCTACAAACCCACACACACCACCATGGGGTACTATTGAATATGAAACAATTTGTATAGAACTTTAAATATCACTTTTTAAAGGTCCTTTAGAGAGTAAATATCGATTTTTAGAAACATGGGAAGAAGACAATGCGTGGAGGAGAAAAACTGGTGAAGAACTATCCTTGGCTCTTGATGTCACCTCCTCCATGTTTTTATATTCCTATTCACTTTATGTGTATGAAAAAATTTAATCCATTCCCATGCAAAAAAGAGTTTCTTTCATTTGTGGTCCACCAAGAAACGTTGGTCAAGAAGATTTCTTCGCTCTTCATTTGTGCTTCCTATTTTTTTATTTTTGATATATGTAGGTGGCACAATAATTTCATTCACATAAAAAGAAATAATTTTTACTATATTATATGACTAGTTAAAAGTCTTGGTAGAAAAAGAATATGTCCAAGCAAAAACTAGCTTTCTTGGAGAGAGAACCCATGGATTTTGTATTGTACAATGCCCACTTTCCCCCAATAAATTAAATTGTACGCACAATAATCCTTAGGAGAGCTCATCCTTGAAAGCTAGTTATTTTGTTGATAGACTTGAAAGGTTTATAAACTAGCACATACCATCACATATCACCGATGTGGGATAGCTTATATATAATCTTTTAACAATCACCTTTTAGAGGCACTCTAATGAGGAAATATCGACCATTCGATGTCAAAATCTTATGGAGTTTGAAATATTGATACGTGTTAATAGCATGAGTCAATAACCATGGTCGTTTCCCAAAACAATAAATTTTATTTAACTTATCAGGTATCAAAACTCCTAGCCCACCAACAAACACTAGTGAAGCACTTTTCTTCACCCTTCTTTTGTACCCCCCCCCCCCCCATGATATTATAACTATGATAAAGTCTTGGCAGAAAATATACTAATGGGCTTAGCTTAGCCCAAAACTCTATAAAATTTCCTCCTTAACAACTCAGCCCACTTTCACTTGTTCCTCACCAGGTGTGCATGTGAGAGTAAGAAGGAAAAGAAGCAATCAGCATCAATAAGGCCAATTATTGAAGTATATGTATACTTTGAATGGGTAGCTGTAATGGTGATGAATAGTTCAGAGCAATTATCAATTTGGTAAAACAACTATAAATTGGTAAGACAACTACCGGCATCAATAAGGCCAATTATCTAATTAGAATGCTCGGAAGATAAGAATGCTTATTAACTCGAGAAATATTTAAAATTGTCACACATCACATTCTCCGTTAATATGATGTATGATGTCAATTAATCTAATTATATCATATTGTGTAAATCATCCATCTCAATTATACTCATTTCTCAATGCACACCACACTAAACAAATTATCAACGTGATTTAATTACAAGATGTGGTTGATAAAACCGAATGAGTGATTGTTGCCCGATTATTGCACCAAAATTTCTTTCCCTTCTCAAGTTGTGCAAGTAAAAAATTCAGTGTATTGAGAAATGATGTTTATCTAGTCACATGCTTCTTCTTTCATAAAAAAACTTTCAAGTTCCTCCAGCACTAAATCATATTAAATTTAGCTAACTAGGCCAGACAATGTTATGGTGCAACTTTAATGAAAAAAAAATCCAATATAAACATCTACTTAGGTATCCACATTGACTAAATTTTATCCTCGTCATACTCCAATTTTGTCAATTCATAACTAAATTTTTCCATACACACAAGTGGGACTCTACATGCTTTACCTACATCGTAGCTGATTGTCGTGTAAGTTCAGTTTAGTTGAATCTAACGTTTGAGGGACTAGATTATGAAGCTTTATGAAAGTAAAAGAACACAGTTAAATAAATTCAAAGCGCATGTAACTAGATTTGAAAATGCGTGAACTTATAGAGACGATTAGTAGAATTTATCTCAATAATAACACCCTGGCTATTATTAGTGGTAGTATACTTCGATCCTACTTATCGATGGCTACTTCAGTTTAGTGTGTCTCCTAATTATCTGCAAATCCCATTTGTAGTAGTGAAACATTCATGAACAAATTAATCATGAAAAACCTTTTAAATTAAGGGATGAAATTCATAGAAATTGTACTTGAATACTTTTGAATCATTTTCACGTGGAAGATTGCACAATCACTCTAAATGTACGCTGAGATCTCTTAACTGGTGTCACCATCTAAATTGACTACAAAAATTAGCCAACAACAACCACCACCACCTTAAATGCAGAATAACCATGGTAGGAGTCAAGACTCTACAAGAAAAGCAGGAGAGAACAAAAACCAATAACCTAAAGTCTGAACTCCCAATTCCACGTTAGTAAATCAAGGGATGATAAAAGAACATGCGGAAATAGAGAGGTTAAAGAATGGTTGGAAAAGGGATGAGGGGAAAATAAACAATGGCCTGTTTCCGGGCAATGACAAGCTTTTAAGCATCAAGAAATTTCGAGTCAAGTGTCCAGAAAATGGGAAGAAGACGACCAATACGTGGAAAAGAAATGCTAGTGACTAACTTTTCGTCGCTCTTCATGTCTTCTCCTCCATGTTTTTTTCTTATATAATTTTTAACAATTTTTGTACGTGGTTTATAAAATATGTCCTTAAAAGTTAATTATTTACTTAATAAACTTAAAAGATTTATAAATGCAAGCACACCATTACATTTTATCGATGTAGGACAACATATACATGATTAATATTTAAAAAAAAAATCATTTAGCTTTCTGAGAAAGAGCGATAGAGAGCCTAAGGATTCTCTATTATATAAAATCCACGTACACTTTCCCCTTAGTATTTATTATATATTAAATTAGACACTAAAAAAAATCCTTTTGAGATATATTTTTTTTATGACCCAAGGAAGCCCCGTATGTCGACAGCGCAGCGGAGTAAACCTTGGGAAGACACGTGAGTCACAACCACCCCTCGTGCTCTGGGTAAGTTGCCTTGCGACGCTCGGGAATCGAACTCCTCCCCTTGCATTAGGGGGAGAAGCTCGCCGCCAGCAGCGCCACCCAGATGGATGGTTAATCCATTTGAGAGTTCATCCTTAAAAACTACTTATTTAGTTGGCAAGCTTAAAAGATTTATAAAGGTACACATCCCATTTCATATCACCGGCGTGATACAACTTATACGTGATTTTTTAACATCATTTTTTAGAAGCACGTGACGTGTCAAGATCTTCTCAAGTTTGCATTGGTAAATACAATGACATGCGTTAAGTAGATACGATCTTTTGGAAACTCTAAAATGTTTTGCCTTTTCAATAATTAAAATCTCTACTCCACCAAGAAACACTAATGGAGAAATCTTGTTCGCTCTTGATTTCTCCTCCTTAACTAAATGAGAGAAGGCAAAAGAAAATTGTTGTTTGCATGCTGTATATATTGATTTGTTTTGAACTCTAGAGTTTAATCAGAAACTAACGATACACTAATGGAGAAATCTTGTTCGCTCTTGATTTCTCCTCATTCACTAAATGAGAAAAGGCAAAAGAAAATTGTTGTTTGTATAATGTATATATTGATTGGTTTTGAACTCTACAGTTTAATGAGAAATAAACGATGCTGCATATTGTTCGTTAAAGACGTTGAAAATGTGTCTTCATACGTAGTTGATGACGATAAAAATTTGGAGCGGTTCCCACTTCTCCTGGGCTCGTACGCATTACAACGATCATCATCACAAGGAGGCCAAAATGCTTGAGATCACCCATTGCCGAGTGAATGAAAAAAGGACAGGTCTCTTTCGAAATGATCATATTACAAAGAAGGGAATGAAACCCTTCAAATTATATTGATTTGTTTTGAACTCTAGGGTTTAAAAAAAAAAAAAAGAGTTCTAGATCTTCTAGATAGGAGCCAGGCGTCCTCATCAAAAGGGAGGACAAAGCTACTAATTCATTTGGAAGTTCTAAGAATTCTCATGCCGTGGAGGAGGCTATAGGGGAGAAATTCTACGAATTCAGTATATATTATTGACTAAATTTAGACCTTTACAATGATAGGTTTCACATCAATTTCATCAAATGACGGTGCAAATTAAAGTTGGTAAATATGTAATGAATTCATGAAAGTGTTACCCTACACAACACGGCAGGTGGCAACAGTTATGCATTGTCATGCATGATTATCTTCTTAGTTTCATGTTGTTTACTTGATTTTGACACACCTGTTTTTCTAGTTCATTCAAGTGACAGCTCTTGATCTGTGGTGCAGCATAAGTCCGAGTTTGACCAAAAATATTTTCGCCTCTCATGCTATAAGGTCATTCTTCATAATTTGTTTTTTCACGCGTTATCTCCCAAGATTCAAATGTCACTAAGCTTCCAGGTTGTTTTTCTTTTCGAAATGATGAAACTGCGTCTCTAATGAACGACAATGTCAAGCTCTCGATACTTTCTGGTTTCTGAAGACCAGAATTTTTTTTGTACGCGGATGATGCTTCTAGTGTCCCTTCAAGTATTTTTCTTGGAGGGTTGATAGCCATTATATTACGAAGAGATACATTTCATATGTGTATTAGGAAATTCTAGTTTTTGTATGTTACGCTTATTTGTGTTTCCATCTTGCAAATAAGGCATATTTCGTATAGGTAAAATTTTGAAATTGATACATTTATTTCCATGCCTTTATAATTATGACAAAATTTAGATCGTCACGTTTACATTATTATAAGAGAATGATTCTATAGGGACTATTCTGGAAGGCCCTTGGGGAAAACAAGCATAAATTGAATGTCATATATGAATATACAATGTAGAGTGACAAAGTTTATCGCAATTTTGTTTTTTACATTTTTCAAAAGGAAACGGTGCTGGTAAATTTTTGAAATTTGTCAGAGCATAAAAAATATCGGGCTTGTCTGTTTACAATTAAATTTAATGTAAAAAGTACTTGTATGCTTTCTCACCAGCACTTTAAAATATTGTCCAAGTTTCACAAAAGTATCAGAAGAGTTTATGTGAATTTACACGTCAACATTTGTGTATTGTGAAATTTTAAGTGTTTATGATCTAAAAGGAGTCAACGTGTATACGTTGCAAGATTTAGATTAAGCAAAATGCATAGAGTGAAAGTCTATTCTAACACACTTGCTCACCTAGTTACCGACCCTATTACGAAAATGCGAACTGATTTTTACAGTATGCATATCACCAACTTTTCTTTTCTTCTCCAACTTTTATTTACCTTTCATAATTACGCCTTGAACCAATATATGAAAATACTAACTTTAATTCATATGATTTATCATATTTTCTCTGCTTAAGTTATTAATACGCTTCAAACTATCAGCTCACATTTCATTTTTTTACTAATAATTTTTTAACACTTACCAAAAAAAAAAATCTTTAGAAAATCATTCTTTATAATTCTTTTTATTCACATGCTATCACCCAAGATTGAATATTCTTGCTACATATTATTAAATCAAGAAGAGTCATCCTATATATGTCCACTTTAGATACTCTAAGTATAATATTCTTATTTTTTTTAGTTTGGTACGGACGTCAGTGCTGCCACACTTCCAAATGATTAACCATCTTTAAAAGGCAAACCTAAGTCACGAAAAAACATTTTAAATCAAGGGACGTATTTCATAGTATTTTTACGTTGAATATTGCCAGACCACTTTCATGTGGAAGATTGTGTAGTCACTCTAAACTTCCATTTTATTTTGGTATACAGATATTTTATAATGCAAGTCGAGATCTCTCAACTGGTGTGGGCATCTAAATTGAGTAGAAAATTAGGAAACAACAACCACTACCTGAATTGCAGAAAAATCTAGGTCGAAGTCAAGATTTTACAAAGAAAGGCAGGAGAGAACAAAAGAAAATCAATAACCTAAAGTTTAAATTGAGAGGGTTATTAAAAAGATTTTAAAGATCGACCTTCATGAATGCCAATCAAAGGATGATTAAAGAACCATAAAAAAAGAAAGAAAATGTAAAATAGAGAATAAAGAATGATTTTAAAAGCGAAGCGACGAAAATAAAGAATGACATTTTTCATAAAATGACGACCTTGAAAGCATCAAGAAATTGCCTGTCAAGTGCAAGAACATGGAAAGAATAAAATGAGCGGAGGAGAAGTATGAAGAACTTTTCTTGGCCCTTGATTACTACTCCTTCATCGGTTTACATTTCTGTTCGATTTTAAAAGTGTTGGTACAAGAATATAGGCTGAATTAAAAGCTAGCTTTGTTTGAGAGAGAACTTAAGAGTTTATAAATTAAATTGTACGAATAATAATCTCTCGAAGAGCTTATCCTTAAAAGCTAATAACTACCTTTCAAGACTTAAAATGGATATAAACCCATGCACATCATCACGGGGTCCTATCGATATGAAACAATTTATATAGAATCTTTAAATATCACTTTTGTATAGGCCTTTTAGAGAGTAGATATCGATTTGTTAGGAATATGGGAAGAAGACGATGCGCATAGGAGAGAGACTGGTGAAAAACTATCCCTCGCTCTTGATTTCACCTCCTCCACAGTTTTGTATTTCTATTCACTTTATGCATTATGGAAAAGTTTAATCCATCCGTACGAAAAGATAGCTCTTTTTTATTTGTTATCCTTGAAAATAAGCTATTTAGTTCATAGAATTAGAAGATTTATAAATGTGTGTGCTAGTGCACGTATCATTGCCGTTAGATAATTTTATACAATCTTTTAACGTCACTTCTTAGAGACACTTTAGAGGTGAGATTTCGACTTTTGAATCTTGACTCTGCAACTTTGGTACGTGCAATGGGATGAGCCAAGTAAGCATGACCACTCGCCAGTTCCCTAAACGCTAAAATGGTTTTGACTTATCAAATATCAAAATCTTCAAGTCCACAAAGAAACGCTAGTGGAGAAGATTTCTTCGCTCTTCATTTTCCCTTCCTCTTTTTTTAATTCCTATTCAATTTATGTAGCTGGAAAAATCATTTGATTCAGAAAAAAAGATTTATCTCCTATAAGTTTATTATGCCTAGTTAAAAGTCTCTACAAAAAAAATATGTATCGAAGCAAAAACTAGCTTTCTTGGAGAGAGCCTAAGGATTTTGTATTATACAACACCCATTTTTCCCCTAATAAATTATTTTGTACGCACAATAATATCTAGGAGAGCTCATCCTTGAAAGCTAGTGATATTGTTAACAAACTTAAAAAGTTTATAAACTTGCACATATCGTCACATATCACCGATGTGGGGCAGCTTATATATGATCATTTAACATCACTTTTTGGAGGCACTTTGGTGAGGAGATATCGACATTTTGATATCAAAATCTTCTCGAGTCTGCAACATTAGTATGTGTTAATGGCATGAGTCAAGGAACCATAGTCGGTTCCCAAAACCTTTAGTCGTTTTGGACTTATCAAGAATCAAAATCTCCTAATTCAGGACTTATCAAGAATCAAAATCTCCTAATTCAGGACTTATCAAGAATCAAAATCTCCTAATTCACCAACAAACACTAGTGAAGCACTTTTCTTCGCTCTTCATTTGTCCTCCTCCATGTTTGTTAATTTCTTTTCAATTTATGTAGGGGAAACTTTAATTCATTCACATAAAACAATAATCTTTCATTATGTTACTAAAGCTACGTTAACTTATTGGTAATTTATTGAAGCTATCATGAAAATTCTAACTAATTTTTGCAGTATGCATATCACCAACTTTTTCTTATTTTTCACCAACTTTCATTTACGTTTCATAATTACGCTTTGAACCAATTATGAAATAATTTACTTTAATTCATATGATTCATCAACTTTTCTCTGCTTAAGTTATGAATAAGTTTTGGACTATCAACTTTCATTCCATTTTTTTACTAATAATTTTTTACACTTACCCAAAAAAAAAAAATCTCATCTCATGTTAGAAAGTCATTCTTTAAAATTCTTTCTAGATAATACTAAATCAAGAAGATTCATCCTATATGTGTCCACTTAAGATACTCTAAGTATAATATTTTAGTCTGGTATAGACGTCGGCGCTTCCCACACTTCCCAATGGTCAATCACCAACTTCTACATTAAGGGACTTAATTCATAAAAGTGTAGGTTGAATATTGCCGGATCACTTTCATGAGGAAGATTGTGCAATCACTTTAAACTTCTATCTTATTGTAGTAGACATATATTTTATAATGCATTTCGAGACCTCTTAACTGGTGTCGCCATCTAATTAAGTAGGAAATTAGGCAACAACAAGCACCACCTAAATTCCAGAAGAATCTTGGCCGAAGTCAAGACTTTACAGAGAAAAGCATGAGAGAACAAAAGAAAATCAATAACAAAAGCTTAAGTTCAAAGGGTTATCAAAAAGATTTTAAAGATCGACCTTCACGCATGTGAATGAAAGGATTATTAAAGAAACGTAAAAAAGAAAAAAAAAAGATGTAAAACTGGAGAAGAAGGAATGATTTTAAAATGGGGGAGAGGAAAAAAAAAAGGAATGACATTTTTTCCCTAAAATAACGACCTTGAAAGCATCAAGAAGTTTCCTTTCAAGTGCAAGAACATGAAGAGAACAAAATGAGTAGAGGAGAAGCATGATGAACTTTTCTTGGCCCTTTATTTCTTCTCCTTCGTGTGTTTACATTTCTATTCAATTTTTAAAGCCACAGTAAAAGAATATTCATTGAATTAAAGACTAGATTTGTTCAAGAGAGAACTTTAGAATTTATTAATTAAATTGTACACACAATAATCTCTTTGAGAGTTCATGCTTCAAATAACTAGCTTTCAAGACTTAAAAGACCTACAAACCCACACACACCACCATGGGGTACTATTGAATATGAAACAATTTGTATAGAACTTTAAATATCATTTTTTAAAAGGCCCTTTAGAGAGTAAATATCGATTTTTAGAAACATGGGAAGAAGACAATGCCCGGAGGAGAAAAACTGGTGAAGAACTATCCTTGGCTCTTGATTTCACCTCCTCCATGTTTTTATATTCCTATTCACTTTATGTGTATGGAAAAATTTAATCCATTCCCATGCAAAAAAGAGTTTCTTTCATTTGTGGTCCACCAAGAAATGCTGGTCAAGAAGATTTCTTCGCTCTTCATTCGTACTTCCTATATTTTTTTTTCTATTTGATATATGCAGGTGGCAAAATAATTTTATTCACATAAAAAGAAATCTCTTTTAGTATATTATATGATTAGTTAAAAGTCTTGATAGAAAAAAACATGTCCAAGCAAAAACTAGCTTTCTTGGAGAGAGAACCCATGGATTTTGTATTGTACAATGCCCACTTTCCCCCCAATAAATTAAATTGTACGCACAACAATCCTTAGGAGAGCTCACCCTTGAAAGCTAGTTATTTTGTTGATAGACTTGAAAGGTTTATAGACTAGCACATACCATCACATATCACCGATGTGGGATAGCTTATATATAATCTTTTAACTTCACTTTTTTAGAGGTACTCTAACGAGGAAATATCAACCCTTCGACATCAAAATCTTCTCGAGTCTGAAATATCGGTACGTGTTAATGGCATTAGTTAGTAACCATGGTCGGTTCCCAAAACCCTAATTTTTCTTTTAACTTATCAAGAATCAAAATCTCCTAGTACACCAACAAACACTATTGAAGCACTTTTCTTTGCTCTTCTTTTGTCCTTCCCCTTGTTATTATAACTACGATAAAGTCTTGGCAGAAAATATACTAATGGGCTCAGCTCAGCCCAAAACCCTATAAAATTTCGGCCTTAACGACTCAGCCCGCTTTCACTTGTTCCTCACCAGGTGTGCATGTGAGAGTAAGAAAGAAAAGAAGCAACTGGCAACGAAAACAAGAAAAAAGAGGAATGGAGAAAAGAGAGAAATTTTTGCCTACATGCTCTGAACGTCCCGACAAACCAAATCAATTTCATTTTGTAACGCCTTGTTAGAATTCTGGCTGTTTATTCATCTAATCAAAGTAATCTAAGAAATTACTCCCTAAATCCGGAGTTGTGTGAACTTTGAAAGGCGAGGTTTCATTTAAAAGTTGTGAAGAGATGAAGTTTTGAGAAATTGATAGTTCAGAGCGTTTCGGAGCTATGAGATTCGACGAAAATTGGTTCCAAAATATGGTTTGAACGAAATGAATTTTTGAAGTTTCGCATATAAGTTACATGTAATTGACAATATGCATAATGGACAAAGATAATTGTTCACTATAAACAAATTTCTTCTTTAATGAATGGGAATCGATTGGATGGTGAATAAATATGGTTTAATTTAATTATTCATTAAAAATTGATTTACTTGGATTTTGATAGTGATTTTTGATTCATTGATAGGAATATGAGTTAATTGATTCGAGTAACTTTTGTAAGCTGGTTTTCAGCTTTCCAAGTGAATCTTAGTTGAAGGCAAGATTGATGAATCTGGGTTGAATGCGAGACCATGTCAAGAGAAACAAGAAAGGAGTCAAATCAAGGATCAAGAATCAAAAGAGATGCTTCTCATCTTCTTTTTCTTTTCTTTCTTTAAAGAAGGTCTGGAGGTACTAATTGTGACATCCAAATTTTTCAGTCTAATTTCGATTAGATAAGAGACCATTTTCATCGAAAATTTCAGAGGACCGTTCTTGAATTCGAAATTGGGATGCAAGTTAGATTATATGACGGGAAAAGTCATGAAATGGACAAGGATGCGCTTGATGGATTTATTTAGGTTTCAATTGAAATTTTGTTTGTTGAGAAGTGAACCAATTTAAGTAAAATTGAAGGGGAAAAATAAGCAAATTCGTATGCCACCTCTACCCCACATTTTGGTCTATCTAAAGCTTCTAGAAGGGGCATCTTTGGCAAGGAAAATGGAGTGGAAGACAGCTGGTTCGGCTGACATAAGAGAGAGAGAGAGAGTGAGAGAAAAGAAAGAGAAATTGGTTTTCTCTTCTTCTTCTTCTCTCCTCCTCCGTCGACGAACCCCCCCCCCCCCCCCTCTTTTTTCTTCCTCTTCGGTTGCTCGGCACCATGGAAGCCGAAGAAGCCGAAGCAGCTCTGCTCGTCGCCGCTTCTTGCCGCCGTCGTTGCCCACCGAAGTTGGATCCGTCGCCGTTGCTTCGCGGCTGTCCGCGCGCCCTCTGCCCTCTCTCCTTCCTCTGGTTCGAACAGAACCGACCAGCAGGAGCAGAAGCAACGATCGGCGTTGCTTGAAGGAGCTGCAGCCGCGTCGCCTCGCCGTTCGCCGTCCCGTGCTCCGCTTGCCTCGGCCTCTCCCTCGCTCAGCCCTCTGTTTCAGCGAAGTTTCAGATCTGGTGGAGCTCCGCCGGAGCCGTCCACCCCTCCTCCGGCCACCGTGAAGCCTCGCCTTGGTTCGGTTCGGCCCCTCTGTCCATTTCCGACCCAACCCAGCTCCGGATCCGCCCTCCTTCGCCCTTATCCAGCCGCGCACAGAGAGTGCAGAAAATGGGTTTGCAGTGAGGTTTTGGCTCGTTTGGGCCGTTTCCGGGCCCCGAACCCGAGGCCCGCTTTGGGAACAATCGTTCCTCTCGTCGCCGCCGTCGGATTGATCCGATTTGCGCGCGATTTGGTGAGTAATCTCACTAATCCCGATTAGTTGGCTAATTATGCTTTAGGTTGGTTTAGTTTTAATTAATTATGTTTAGGTTGTTAGATTAGAAGTAATTAGCAATTATTAGTCAATTGTGATGCGATTTAGATATATTGATTGTGCAATTAACAAGTAGACGTGGTCTACTATTTATTAGGAGTGTCTCGGGAATTTTCGGAACCCTAATTGAGCTTCAATTTGATGATTCGGGCCTAAGTGGGATTTTTGGCATTTAAATATTAATTATCGGAATTAAATTAAATAATTATTTATTTTCCGAAAATTTGAGAGAGATGGTCTGGAACCGGAATATTATGCTGATGGTCGTGGCGAAGTCCGTTTATTTGATCGGACTTTATTTTAAGCTAAATTGAATTTTTAATATTAATTAATTTTCGAAATTAATTAAATAATTATTTATTTCCTGAAAATTCAACTGGGATGGCCCCGTGACCGGAAAATTATGCTGATGACCGTGGTGAAGTCCATTTATTTAATTGGACCTTATTTTGAGCTAAACGGAATTTTTAATATTAAATAATTAATTTTCGAAACTAATTAATTAATTATTTATTTTTCGGAAATTAAGTTTGAGATGGCTGATGACCGAATTTCATGCTGATTGTCATAGTGTGGTTCGTTTATTTATTCGAGGCTTAATTTGTGAGAAATTGATTTATTAGTGATTTTAGGATTTATTCCTAAATTGAATAATCTTTGGTTATTACTTGAAGAATAAGGGCATCAGTTGATAATGCCAATATATTGAAAAAGTTACGAAAGTGGGGTAGTGATACCACTACATATAGCATTTAAGTGGGGTAGTGATGCCACTACATGCCGAAAGTGGGGCCGTGATGCCACTACATGCCGAGTGGGTAGTGATGCCACTACATATAGCATTGCCGAGTGGGGCGTGATGCCACTACATGCCGAAAGTGGGGCGTGATGCCACTACATATAGCATTCCGAGTGGGGCTGTGATGCCACTACATATAATATTTCTTAGAGTGGGGCCGTGATGCCACTAAATCTAAGAAAATTGCTCGGTGGAGCCGTGATTACCACTTACAATTAAGTTGTGTCCTAAGGACCGTAATTCATAATTGGGAATTGAATTGGAATAGTTGAAATGACCAGGAAGTGGTCTTGTTGATATGTAATCGATTGCGTCGATTGATCATTCTTGATCGATGTTGTGAATTGATCGATTGATGAAATGACCATGAGATGGTCGATTGACTTATGAATCGATTAGGTCGATTGATCGATGATTCGATATGAGTGTGACTTGATGTGATCCATTGCCTTGGTTGGATGTTGTGAATTGAATGATTGAATGGAGATGATTGTGAGTGGTCTTCCTAGCATATAATCGATTAGGTCGATTTGATCGATCTTCGATCCGTGATATGATTGCTTGGGTGCCTATTATGAATTATCTTGACTTGCGGTGGGATATGAGGCCAAGGTACGTCTTCTCGCCCTATGCGTGTATAGGCGAGCCTATAGTATAATAGTTTAC
Organism: Eucalyptus cladocalyx; assembly: GCA_017140615.1. NCBI lineage: Eukaryota > Viridiplantae > Streptophyta > Magnoliopsida > Myrtales > Myrtaceae > Eucalyptus > Eucalyptus cladocalyx. The sequence continues at coordinate 10,846,536 of CM029519.1, forward strand.
TAATTGGGCTTAGTGGGGTAGAACTCGCGAGACGTAGTCTCATCCCAGGTTTGGGAAAAACATTTTGGGACCTCGTTGAGGGAGCCGAGGAGGAATCGAGAAGGAGAACTCGGAGGTGAAACCCGAGTAGAAGGACTTTTGGAAGAAGAAGATAATATCGAGAGAGATTTTGAGTATGACTCGAAAGGATTGAGATTTCATCTTCTTTTGTGAACTCCAATTGATGTGAATAGTTATGAAGTTATTTATTTGATGTTATGTACAAAAGTTTGGTTATAAATTTCAATATGAAAAATATGGCCCTGCTTTTCTATCCCATCGTTTTATTGTCTGGGGATTTTTAACTACTTCCGCATGTGCTTAAAAATAAAAGGGTCGGCGATACATTGTCCTGGGATATCGCATTATAAAATCGACCAAGAGTAAAGGATGTGCACGTGCCCGAGGAGCGGGGCGTGACATCCTGTTTAAGTGGTATCAGAGCGAAGTTTAAAATTGGAGTGATAAGGAGCGTTGACTATGGGATAGTTAGTAGGAAAGGCCTTTAAATTCATGCTGGTGCATGTCTGTGTTAGCTGGATGCTAGAATTGATTGTCGTGTGAGGATCGCTCATCTTCTAATCCAATGTGGATGTGGAAGACGGGTTTCAGTGTAAAGACTGAACCATGAGCGAGCAGGAGTTGAGAACTCCTAGTAAGAGGACAATGTCCTCTGTGACTCGGGATAATGCGTTGACAAAGGTCGGTACCCGAGGTGATTGTGGTAGAGTGTTGGCTCTGGCCAGCATGAGTGTAAGTACCACTGCAGGTTGGTACTAGTGTAGCAGCGTCGAATGATCCTAAGCTTGATGGGATCGTTCTGATGCAAGTATTTCTTGGGATCTGGATGAGCCTGTACGGTCAGGATCAAGTTGTTGCTGTTGTTGATACCCTGCTGAGATCCAAAGTGGAGATGTGATCCAGGAACGAGTCATTGCATTCTAGCCGAGGTATAGATCCAGTTCAGGCAGAAATGAAAATCGATCAGGGAAAAGATCGAGGTCGAGAGTGGTTTTAGCAGACCGATGAGACAAACAGAAAGAGTGTGTGCTGTCACTTGGCAGGAGATAGAAGACTCACCTGATAGGTGTCAGAATTGTAGATGGAAGCATGGATAAATCCAGTGTCCGAATATGACTAGAACATGTTGTGATGATGACTAGCATGACCATCAGATGAAGGACTCGGTGGAAGTCTAAGGTAGCATAGACATTGCTACTTCGGCCGTAACGCCACTAGGATGGCGAAAGGAATGGGAGTAGAATGGACCTTGCACCAATCGAGAAAGAATGTGTCGAAGGTGATTTTATCGTAGTAAGCGCAGCAGAAGTTTTGTGCTAAGTAGTAGAACTTAAATTGTTGAAGTAAAAGTGAAAGAGAAGGGAATCACTATCAACAATTGTGCTTGACTAGTTGCTCAGGTGTGAGTTTGACACCGCATGAATAGTGTGGGCTCAAGCAGCATTTAGTGATAATGAATCACAATCTTGGAGTAAGCCGTTTAGTCCATTAACATTTGAAAGTGTCGAAGTTATTGGGAGTTGAAAATAATCTTCGATTTCATTAATCTCATTGGTGGAGGCAACTTGTTTGTTAGACGGAGGTTGCCAAGGTTGCTTAGCGATTGTCTTGGGTAGGATCGATTGGAGAACTAGAGATGGAGGACATCTCAGTGGTCCAAGAATTTCTAGATGTGTTATCACAAGAACTGTCAGATCGCCGTCAGAGAAAGAGATAGAAAGTGCGATCGAGCTAGCACCAAGATGGAGCTATTCTCGAAGGTTTCTTACCAGTTGTTGTTGTCTGAACTGGTAGAATTGAAAATGCCGATGTGAAGATTGATGAATGAGGTATTCGTGCATATCAGTGTATTACTTTGGGGAAACATTAGTTTTGTTTGTGAAAAGAAGAAAGATGGTTTGTTGTGAGTGTACATCAACCATAGTCAACTCAATTAGGTGAAGATCAAGGACAAGTGTTCTTTACCAAAGATCAATGAATGGTGTGACTAGTTATAAAGAGTATTGATGTTTTAAAGGTCGACTTGAGATTATGAAGTCGTTAGTTATGAACCAGGATAGAGGTTGTAAGAAAGACAACTGTTCATACTTGATATGGTCTTTATGAGAGTATTGTAAGATCGTTTGGCTTGGTGAACACTTCACCATTTGTCATAGATTTGACAAATTGAGTGTTCAAAGAATACCTAGATCAATGGTGATCATGTGATGTAGCGACGTTCTAGGGTGTTCATTAAGTGATGAGGATCACGAGAGCCCCTAAGAATGGTCATGTGGTTATAGGTAAGAGAATCTTCATGGGCCAAGCCAAGATCTAATTAGTTGTTAGCAGATTGAGATTGACATCAGTGTCAGAGATCAGAAGTTGTGGGGATTGGACAGATTACTACGAAAAGTTTGTGAAAGAATTTTCAGCATCAGTATCATCATGGGCTTGACCTCTTGAGAAAGAAGGGAAATTCATTGGCATAGACAAGTGCGAGGATAATTTCCAGAGCTTCAGTAAGATCAGGCTACCGCACTTGTGCTAAGCTTTCATTTGGCTTTGGAAAGCATGAAACCTTTAGTGATGTGTCTTGCCAACGATTGGGTATGTATTGATACAACATGAGAAGATTGTTGTATAACCGTCCCCTTGATTGAGACCCAACAAGTTGAACATGAAACAGATTGTCGTGAATCGGAATTTTGGCGTAACTATAATGATGTTGTTTGGTATTATCTTGGGAGAATGAAAGAAGTAATTAATGTGTTGAGCCGAGAGTCTTCCAATGTGCGTAGACCTGGCTAAAGTATAGACTTTACTTGAAAAGAATTTGAAATTTGGTTTTCAAATTTGAGGTAGGCTACCTTTTAAATTTTATAGCGCCCTCAAAAATTGAACCAAATGTTCAAGTTAGAATCGACGCCTAGTTGACAAGCAGAGATGTTAAGAAAATCTTATAAGAGAATACTAGTAAGAAAGTTATTGACTTTAAGATTTCTGAGGATGGAAAGTTCGGGTTCCATGAGTGATTAAGTGCACTTAACAGTGTAACACTTAGGGAAAAGATCTTGTCAGAAGTTCATTATAGTATCACAGTTTTGACCAGATGGGGCAAGTAAGTCAGAATCGACGTCAGCTAAATTGATAGATCGATATGAAGATAGATATCGCCAAGCAGGTTGCAAGTGTCAAATGTGTCAGTAAGTGGAAGTTCAGTAATGCAAATCCGGAAGATTTTACCATCACTTGAGAGTCCCAAGTGGAAATGGGAATATAGGCTTACTAAAGATTCAATGGATTACTGATACCATTTGAGAATAGTGGTTGATCAATAGATGGAGTTGGTTCACTTTGTACAGTTCGATTACATCTTGTTTCGAGTGTGTGATCCGATTTCGGCTCGATTTCGATTAGATAAATTGGGCATTTCATCGACGCGATTACGGTGTTTTCTCGAGTTGGCCACTTATGAGATAACTAGACTAAATTTGGGTGAGTTATTAAGGACCTTAAGGCAAATAGACTTGAGAATTCGACCATGGATCGACTTCTCGACCGTGCTCATCTTTAGAGATCATTGCGGACAATATAAAATCGATTTGAAATCGAAATAGATCGGCTCGGACCGAGATGAATGACCGATCGTGGGTGACTCCACTAAATTGGAAAATTCTCATCGCCGATACTAATTTGATGTTTCTATCGTTTTGGGACCCCGTGTCCGTATTTGAACCTTTGAGATTTTCACGACAATCGAGAGTCGCCAATGTGTCGAGTGGGTTTATTGTGACTCGAAGAAAATCGACCACGGGTCATTTGTCCTAAAAAGCTCTAAACACTACCCAAGAGCCTAGGTCACACTAAAAGCGTGTCGGAGTGAAATTAACCGCCAATCTAAATTCGATTTTAGAAATTGAAGATCCTATTTTGCCCTGAAAGTGGGTATATCGAAGTGTGTGTGTCTCGGATAGTTCACGACATGGAGTGTCGAGGATGAATTATATTTCGAATCTAGATTAGAGATTATAAATTTGGCAAAGTTTGAGAGGATTCTTTATTAAGCAAAGTATATAGCAGATGGTACAGAATTTCGAGTGATAAAAGAAAGTGAAGAAGATTTCGGGCCAAAGACGATCGGTAGTCAGTGATTAGTTACCAAGATCAGTGCACGAGTTATATCGAGATATTGACCGAGGTTCCAGGGAATCAGATCGTCGGATAGTTTCTTTTTAATCAGTGCAAAGCAGAGTGTACAGGATTTCAATCGGTTGAGATGAAATCAGAAATCAGATAATCGCAAATCCAGAGTTAGCTCAGTGATAAGTATTTGCAGTTGTCAGTTCAATGTCAGAGTAAAGACTGCTTAGAACTGTCAGAAATTTTGAATCGTTGATGTTTGAAGGTTTACTAGAGAGTCGAGAAAAAGTGATCAGATGTGGATGACAGCGTGTCTTATGTGAGTAGCTCAGTTCAGTTGCTGGTCCTGAAAGAGTAGGGTTTGTGTACCAAGATGATCTCCTTGGTCAAAGTGGTCAGACAACGCTGCGAGACCGAATGATCAGCGTGGGAGAAAGTGAGACTTGATGAGACGGCAATACCCCCACCTTTCGTTTATGGATTGGTAAATGTTTAAATTTCGAGGACGAAATTTTTATAAGAGGAAGAGTTGTGACATCCAAATTTTTCGAGTCCTAATTTCGACTAGATAAGTAGGACCATTTTCATCGAAAATTTCAGAGGACCGTTCTTGAATTCGAAATTGGGATGCAAGTTAGATTATATGACGGGAAAAGTCATGAAATGGACAAGGATGCCTTGATGGATTTATTTAGGTTTCAATTGAAATTTTGTTTGTTGAGAAGTGAACCAATTTAAGTAAAATTGAAGGGGGAAAAATAGCAAATTCGTATGCCACCTCTACCCCCACATTTTGGTCTATCTAAAGCTTCTAGAAGGGGCATCTTTGGCAAGGAAAATGGAGTGGAAGACAGTGGTTTGGTGACATAAGAGAGAGAGAGAGAGAGTGAGAGAAAAGAAAGAGAAATTGGTTTTCTCTTCTTCTTCTTCTCTCCTCCTCCGTCGACGAACCCCCCCTTTTTCTTCCTCTTCGGTTGCTCGGCACCATGGAAGCCGAAGAAGCCGGCGCCCGCTCGTCGCCGCTTCTTGCCGCGTCGTTGCCCACCGAAGTTGGATCCGTCGCCGTTGCTTCGCTCGCCTGTCGCGCCCTCGCCCTCTCTCCTTCCTCGGGTTCGAAACGTAACCGACCGGCAGGAGCGAAGCAACGATCGGCGTTGCTTGAAGGAGCTGACCGCGTCGCCTCGCTCGCCGTTCGCCGTCCGTGCTCCGCTTGCCTCGGCCTCTCCTCGCTCGGCCCTCTGTTTCGGCGAAGTTTCGGATCGGTGGAGCTCCGCCGGAGCCGTCCACCCCTCCTCCGCCACCGTGAAGCCTCGCCTTGTTCGGTTCGGCCCCTCTCGTCCATTTCCGACCCAACCGGCCTCCGGATCCGCCCTCCTTCGCCCTTATCCGGCCCGCGCACGGAGAGTGCGAGAAAATGGGTTTGCGGTGAGGTTTTGGCTCGTTTGGGCCGTTTCCCGGCCCCGAACCCGAGGCCCGCTTTGGGAACAATCGTTCCTCTCGTCGCCGCCGTCGGATTGATCCGATTTGCGCGCGATTTGGTGAGTAATCTCACTAATCCCGATTAGTTGGCTAATTATGCTTTAGGTTGGTTTAGTTTTAATTAATTATGTTTAGGTTGTTAGATTAGAAGTAATTAGCAATTATTAGTCAATTGTGATGCGATTTAGATATATTGATTGTGCAATTAACAAGTAGACGTGGTCTACTATTTATTAGGAGTGTCTCGGGAATTTTCGGAACCCTAATTGAGCTTCAATTTGATGATTCGGGCCTAAGTGGGATTTTTGGCATTTAAATATTAATTATCGGAATTAAATTAAATAATTATTTATTTTCCGAAAATTTGAGAGAGATGGTCTGGAACCGGAATATTATGCTGATGGTCGTGGCGAAGTCCGTTTATTTGATCGGACTTTATTTTAAGCTAAATTGAATTTTTAATATTAATTAATTTTCGAAATTAATTAAATAATTATTTATTTCCTGAAAATTCAATGGGATGGCCCGTGACCGGAAAATTATGCTGATGACCGTGGTGAAGTCCATTTATTTAATTGGACCTTATTTTGAGCTAAACGGAATTTTTAATATTAAATAATTAATTTTCGAAACTAATTAATTAATTATTTATTTTTCGGAAATTAAGTTTGAGATGGCTGATGATTAGGAATTTCATGCTGATTGTCATAGTGTGGTTCGTTTATTTATTCGAGGCTTAATTTGTGAGAAATTGATTTATTAGTGATTTTAGGATTTATTCCTAAATTGAATAATCTTTGGTTATTACTTGAAGAATAATAGGGCATCGGTTGATAATGCCAATATATTGAAAAAGTTGCGAGTGGGGCCGTGATACCACTACATATAGCATTGCTTAGTGGGGTAGTGATGCCACTACATGCCGAGTGGGGTAGTGATGCCACTACATATAGCATTGTGGTGGGGCCGTGATGCCACTACATGCCGAGTGGGGCCGTGATGCCACTACATATAGCATTGCCGAGAGTGGGGTCACGTGATGCCACTACATATAATATTCGAAAGTGGGGTAGTGATGCCACTAAATCTAAGAAAATTGCTCGGTGGAGGTAGTGATTACCACTTACAATTAAGTTGTGTCCTAAGGACCGTAATTCATAATTGGGAATTGAATTGGAATAGTTGAAATGACCTAGGAAGTGGTCTTGTTGATATGTAATCGACTAGGTCGATTGATCATTCTTGATCTGATGTTGTGAATTGGTGATTATTGGAAATGACCATGAGATGGTCGATTGACTTTATGTCGACTAGGTCGATTGATCGATGATTCGATATGAGTGTGACTTGATGTGATCCATTGCCTTGGTTGGATGTTGTGAATTGAATGATTGAATGGAGATGATTGTGAGTGGTCTTCCTAGCATATAATCGATTAGGTCGATTTGATCGATGCTTCGATCCGTGATATGATTGCTTGGGTGCCTATTATGAATTGTCTTGACTTGCGGTGGGATATGAGGCCAAGGTACGTCTTACCTATGCGTGTATAGGACCTATAGTATAATAGTTTACTAATTGGGCTTAGTGGGGTAGAACTTTGAGAGCGTAGTCTCATCGGTTTTGGGGAAAAACATTTCGGGACCTCGTTGAGGAGCCGAGGAGGAATCGAGAAGGAGAACTCGGAGGTGAAACCCGAGTAGAAGGACTTTTGGAAGAAGAAGATAATATCGAGAGAGATTTTGAGTATGACACGAAAGGATTGAGATTTCATCTTCTTTTGTGAACTCCAATTGATGTGAATAGTTATGAAGTTATTTATTTGATGTTATGTACAAAAGTTTGGTTATAAATTTCAATATGAAAAATATGGCCCCGCTTTTCTATCCCATCGTTTTATTATCAGGGATTTTTAACTACTTCCGCATGTGCTTAAAAATAAAAGGGTCGGCGATACATTGTCCGGGATATCGCATTATAAAATCGACCAAGAGTAAAGGATGTGCACGTGCCGAGGAGCGGGCGTGACATCGTTTAAGTGGTATCGAGCGAAGTTTAAAATTGGAGTGATAAGGAGCGTTGACTATGGGATAGTTAGTAGGAAAGGCCTTTAAATTCATGCTGGTGCATGTCTGTGTTAGCTGGATGCTAGAATTGATTGTCGTGTGAGGATCGCTCATCTTCTAATCCAATGTGGATGTGGAAGACGGGTTTCAGTGTAAAGACTGAACCATGAGCGAGCGGGGAGTTGAGAACTCTAGTAAGAGGACAATGTCCCTCGTGACTCGGGATAATGCGTTGACAAAGGTCGGTACCCGAGGTGATTGTGGTAGAGTGTTGGCTCGCCGGCATGAGTGTAAGTACCCTTTGCGGGTTGGTACTAGTGTAGCGGCGTCGAATGATCCTAAGCTTGATGGGATCGTTCGATGCAAGTATTTCTTGGGATCTGGATGAGCACATGCGGTCGGGATCAAGTTGTTGCCGTTGTTGATACCTGCTGAGATCCAAAGTGGAGATGTGATCCGAGAACGAGTCATTGCATTCTAAGCCGAGGTATAGATCCGATTCGAGCGAAATGAAAATCGATCGGGAAAAGATCGAGGTCGAGAGTGGTTTTAGCGGACCGATGAGACAAACGAGAAAGAGTGTGTCTTTGTCACTTGGCAGGAGATAGAAGACTCACCTGATAGGTGTCAGAATTGTAGATGGAAGCATGGATAAATCCAGTGTCCGAATATGACTAGAACATGTTGTGATGATGACTAGCATGACCATCAGATGAAGGACTGTCAGTGGAAGTCTAAGGTAGCATAGACATTGCTACTTCGGCCAGAACGCCACTAGGATGGCGAAAGGAATGGGAGTAGAATGGACCTTGCACCAATCAGAGAAAGAATGTGTCGAAGGTGATTTTATCAGAGTAGCGCAGCAGAGTTTTGTGCTAAGTAGTAGAACTTAAATTGTTGAAGTAAAAGTGAAAGAGAAGGGAATCACTATCAACAATTGTGCTTGACTAGTTGCTCAGGTGTGAGTTTGACACCGCATGAATAGTGTGGGCTCAAGCAGCATTTAGTGATAATGAATCACAATCTTGGAGTAAGCCAGTTTAGTCCATTAACATTTGAAAGTGTCGAAGTTATTGGGAGTTGAAAATAATCTTCGATTTCATTAATCTCATTGGCTGGAGGCAACTTGTTTGTTAGACGGAGGTTGCCAAGGTTGCTTAGCGATTGTCTTGGGTAGGACTGATTGGAGAACTAGAGATGGAGGACATCTCAGTGGTCCAAGAATTTCTAGATGTGTTATCACAAGAACTGTCAGATCGCCGTCAGAGAAAGAGATAGAAAGTGCGATCGAGCTAGCACCAAGATGGAGCTATTCTCGAAGGTTTCTTACCAGTTGTTGTTGTCTGAACTGGTAGAATTGAAAATGCCGATGTGAAGATTGATGAATGAGGTATTCGTGCATATCGTGTATTACTTTGGGGAAACATTAGTTTTGTTTGTGAAAAGAAGAAAGATGGTTTGTTGTGAGTGTACATCAACCATAGTCAACTCAATTAGGTGAAGATCAAGGACAAGTGTTCTTTACCAAAGATCAATGAATGGTGTGACTAGTTATAAAGAGTATTGATGTTTTAAAGGTCGACTTGAGATTATGAAGTCGTTAGTTATGAACCAGGATGGAGGTTGTAAGAAAGACAAGCATTGTTCATACTTGATATGGTCTTTATGAGAGTATTGTAAGATCGTTTGGCCTGGTGAACACTTCAACCGTTGTCATAGATTTGACAAATCGAGTGTTCAAAGAATACCTAGATCAATGGTGATCGTGTGATGTAGCGACGTTCTAGGGTGTTCATTAAGTGATGAGGATCACGAGAACCCCTAAGAATGGTCATGTGGTTATAGGTAAGAGAATCTTCATGGGCCAAGCCAAGATCTAATTAGTTGTTAGCTTGATTGAGATTGACATCGTTGTCGAGATCGAGAAGTTGTGGGGATTGGATGACATTACTACGAAAAGTTTGTGAAAGAATTTTCAGCATCGTATCATCATGGGCTTGACCTCTTGAGAAAGAAGGGAAATTCATTGGCATAGACAAGTGCGAGGATAATTTCGAGCTTGAGAAGATCAAAGGCTACGCACTTGTGCTAAGCTTTCATTTGGCTTTGGAAAGCATGAAACCTTTAGTGATGTGTCTTGCCAACGATTGGGTATGTATTGATACAACATGAGAAGATTGTTGTATAACCGTCCCGCCAGTTGAGACCCAACAAGTTGAACATGAAACGATTAAGTGTCGTGAATCAGAATTTTGCGTAACTATAATGATGTTGTTTGGTATTATCTTGGGAGAATGAAAGAAGTAATTAATGTGTTGAGCCGAGAGTCTTCCAATGTGCAGAGACTGGCTAAAGTATAGACTTTACTTGAAAAGAATTTGAAATTTGGTTTTCAAATTTGAGGTAGGCTACCTTTTAAATTTTATAGCCGCCCTCAAAAATTGAACCAAATGTTCAAGTTAGAATCGACGCCTAGTTGACAAGCAGAGATGTTAAGAAAATCTTATAAGAGAATACTAGTAAGAAAGTTATTGACTTTAAGATTTCTGAGGATGGAAAGTTCGGGTTCCATGAGTGATTAAGTGCACACTTGAGGTGTAACACTTAGGGAAAAGATCTTGTCGAAGTTCATTATAGTATCACGTTTTGACCAGATGGGGCAAGTAAGTCGAATCGACGTCGCCTAAATTGATAGATCGATATGAAGATAGATATCGCCAAGCGGAGTTGCAAGTGTCAAATGTGTCGTAAGTGGAAGTTGATAATGCAAATCGGAAGATTTTACCATCACTTGAGAGTCCCAAGTGGAAATGGGAATATAGGCTTACTAAAGATTCAATGGATTACTGATACCATTTGAGAATAGTGGTTGATCAATAGATGGAGTTGGTTCACTTTGGTACAGTTCGATTACATCTTGTTTCGAGTGTGTGATCCAGATTTCGGCTCTGATTTCGATTAGATAAATTGGGCATTTCATCGACGCGATTACAGTGTTTTTCTCTGAGTTGGCCACTTATGAGATAACTAGACTAGCTGGGTGAGTTATTAAGGACCTTAAGGCAAATAGACTTGAGAATTCGACCATGGATCGACTTCTCGACCGTGCTCATCTTTAGAGATCATTGCGGCACAATATAAAATCGATTTGAAATCGAAATAGATCGGCTCGACTGAGATGAATGACCGATCGTGGGTGACTCCACTAAATTGGAAAATTCTCATCGACCGATACTAATTTGATGTTTCTATCGTTTTGGGACCCTGTGTCCGTATTTGAACCTTTGAGATTTTCACGACAATCGAGAGTCGCCAATGTGTCGAGTGGGTTTATTGTGACTCGAAGAAAATCGACCACGGGTCATTTGTCCTAAAAAGCTCTAAACACTACCCAGTAGCCTAGGTCACACTAAAAGCGTGTCGGAGTGAAATTAACCGCCAATCTAAATTCGATTTTAGAAATTGAAGATCCTATTTTGCCACAAAGTGGGTATATCGAAGTGTGTGTGTCTCGGATAGTTCACTGACATGGAGTGTCGAGGATGAATTATATTTCGAATCTAGATTAGAGATTATAAATTTGGCAAAGTTTGAGAGGATTCTTTATTAAGCAGTATATAGCAGATGGTACAGAATTTCAGTGATAAAAAGAAAGTGAAGAAGATTTCAGGCCAAAGACTGATCTGATGAGTCGGTGATTGCGATTACCAAGATCAGTGCACGAGTTATATCGATATTGACCGAGAGGTTTGGTTTGTGAGATCGATCGGATAGTTTCTTTTTAATCGGTGCAAAGCGAGTGTACGGGATTTCAATCGGTTGAGATGAAATCGAAATCGATAATCGCAAATCCGAGTTAGCTCGGTGATAAGTATTTGCGGTTGTCGGTTCAATGTCGAGTAAAGCGCGCAGAACGTCGAAATTTTGAATCGTTGATGTTTGAAGGTTTACTAGAGAGTCGAGAAAAAGTGATCGGATGTGGATGACGGCGTGTCTTATGTGAGTAGCTCGGTTCGTTCTTTGGTCCGAAAGAGTAGGGTTTGTGTACCAAGATGATTTCCTTGGTCAAAGTGGTGGTTTCTTATTTGCGAGACCGAATGATCGGCGTGGGAGAAAGTGAGACTTGATGAGACGGCAATACCCCCACCTTTCGTTTATGGATTGGTAAATGTTTAAATTTCGAGGACGAAATTTTTATAAGAGGAAGAGTTGTGACATCCAAATTTTCGAGTCCTAATTTCGACTAGATAAGTAGGACCATTTTCATCGAAAATTTCGGAGGAGGACCGTTCTTGAATTCGAAATTGGGATGCAAGTTAGATTATATGACGGAAAAGTCATGAAATGGACAAGGATGCCTTGATGGATTTATTTAGGTTTCAATTGAAATTTTGTTTGTTGAGAAGTGAACCAATTTAAGTAAAATTGAAGGGGAAAAATAGCAAATTCGTATGCCACCTCTACCCCCACATTTTGGTCTATCTAAAGCTTCTAGAAGGGCATCTTTGGCAAGGAAAATGGAGTGGAAGAGGGTGGTTGGTGACATAAGAGAGAGAGAGAGAGTGAGAGAAAAGAAAGAGAAATTGGTTTTCTCTTCTTCTTCTTCTCTCCTCCTCCGTCGACGAACCCCCCCTTTTTTCTTCCTCTTCGGTTGCTCGGCACCATGGAAGCCGAAGAAGCCGGCGGCTTCCGCTCGTCGCCGCTTCTTGCCGCCGTCGTTGCCCACCGAAGTTGGAGCCGTCGCCGTTGCCGCGCGTCCTGTCCGCGCGCCCTCCGCCCTCTCTCCTTCCTCACGGTCCGAAGAAGCGAACCGACCGGAGGAGCGAAGCAACGATCGGCGTTGCTTGAAGGGAGCCGCGGCCGCGTCGCCTCGCCGTTCGCCGTCCGTGCTCCGCTTGCCTCGCCTCTCCCTCGCTCGGCCCTCGTTTCAGCCGAAGTTTCGGATCGGTGGAGCTCCGCCGGAGACCCGTCCACCCCTCCTCCGACCACCGTGAAGCCTCGCCTTGGTTCGGTTCGGCCCCTCTGTCCATTTCCGACCTAACCCGGCTTCCCTCGGATCCGCCCTCCTTCGCCCTTATCCAGCCGCGCACAGAAGAGAGTGCGGAAAATGGGTTTGCGGTGAGGTTTTGGCTCGTTTGGGCCGTTTCCGGCCCCGAACCCGAGGCCCGCTTTGGGAACAATCGTTCCTCTCGTCGCCGCCGTCGGATTGATCCGATTTGCGCGCGATTTGGTGAGTAATCTCACTAATCCCGATTAGTTGGCTAATTATGCTTTAGGTTGGTTTAGTTTTAATTAATTATGTTTAGGTTGTTAGATTAGAAGTAATTAGCAATTATTAGTCAATTGTGATGCGATTTAGATATATTGATTGTGCAATTAACAAGTAGACGTGGTCTACTATTTATTAGGAGTGTCTCGGGAATTTTCGGAACCCTAATTGAGCTTCAATTTGATGATTCGGGCCTAAGTGGGATTTTTGGCATTTAAATATTAATTATCGGAATTAAATTAAATAATTATTTATTTTCCGAAAATTTGAGAGAGATGGTCTGGAACCGGAATATTATGCTGATGGTCGTGGCGAAGTCCGTTTATTTGATCGGACTTTATTTTAAGCTAAATTGAATTTTTAATATTAATTAATTTTCGAAATTAATTAAATAATTATTTATTTCCTGAAAATTCAACTGAGATGGTCTGGAACCGGAATATTATGCTGATGGTCGTGGCGAAGTCCGTTTATTTGATCGGACTTTATTTTAAGCTAAATTGAATTTTTAATATTAATTAATTTTCGAAATTAATTAAATAATTATTTATTTCCTGAAAATTCAACTGGGATGGCCCGTGACCGGAAAATTATGCTGATGACCGTGGTGAAGTCCATTTATTTAATTGGACCTTATTTTGAGCTAAACGGAATTTTTAATATTAAATAATTAATTTTCGAAACTAATTAATTAATTATTTATTTTTCGGAAATTAAGTTTGAGATGGCTGATGACCGGAATTTCATGCTGATTGTCATAGTGTGGTTCGTTTATTTATTCGAGGCTTAATTTGTGAGAAATTGATTTATTAGTGATTTTAGGATTTATTCCTAAATTGAATAATCTTTGGTTATTACTTGAAGAATAATAGGGCATCGGTTGATAATGCCAATATATTGAAAAAGTTGCGAGTGGGGCCGTGATACCACTACATATAGCATTGCCGAGTGGGGCCGTGATGCCACTACATGCCGAGTGGGGCCGTGATGCCACTACATGCCGAGTGGGGCCATGATGCCACTACATATAGCATTGCCGAGTGGGGCCGTGATGCCACTACATGCCGAGTGGGGCCGTGATGCCACTACATATAGCATTGCCGAGTGGGGCTATGATGCCACTACATATAATATTGCCGAGTGGGGCCGTGATGCCACTAAATCTAAGAAAATTGCTCGGTGGAGCCGTGATTACCACTTACAATTAAGTTGTGTCCTAAGGACCGTAATTCATAATTGGGAATTGAATTGGAATAGTTGAAATGACCGGAAGTGGTCTTGTTGATATGTAATCGACTAGGTCGATTGATCATTGCTTGATCTGATGTTGTGAATTGACTGATTGACTGGAAATGACCATGAGATGGTCTGATTGACTTGTAATCGACTAGGTCGATTGATCGATGATTCGATATGAGTGTGACTTGATGTGATCCATTGCCTTGGTTGGATGTTGTGAATTGAATGATTGAATGGAGATGATTGTGAGTGGTCTTCCTAGCATATAATCGATTAGGTCGATTTGATCGATGCTTCGATCCGTGATATGATTGCTTGGGTGCCTATTATGAATTGTACTGACTTGCAGGTGGGATATGAGGCCAAGGTACGTCTTCTGCCCTATGCGTGTATAGGCAGCCTATAGTATAATAGTTTACTAATTGGGCTTAGTGGGGTAGAACTCATTTGAGACGTAGTCTCATCCCGGTTTGGGGAAAAACATTTCGGGACCTCGTTGAGGAGCTGAGGAGGAATCTGAGAAGGAGAACTCGGAGGTGAAACCTGAGTAGAAGGACTTTTGGAAGAAGAAGATAATATCGAGAGAGATTTTGAGTATGACCTGAAGGGATTGAGATTTCATCTTCTTTTGTGAACTCCAATTGATGTGAATAGTTATGAAGTTATTTATTTGATGTTATGTACAAAAGTTTGGTTATAAATTTCAATATGAAAAATATGGCCCTGCTTTTCTATCCCATCGTTTTATTGTCTGGGGATTTTTAACTACTTCCGCATGTGCTTAAAAATAAAAGGGTCGGCGATACATTGTCTGGGGATATCGCATTATAAAATCGACCAAGAGTGAAGGATGTGCACGTGCCCGAGGAGCGGGGCGTGACACTAATCATGCCGTAAAGGAGGAGAAATTCTTGGCTAAACCCTGGCCTGACGCGTAGATGAATAGAAAGAGATGCTTCTGGACTAAACTCACAAACAACCCTGACTTTTTGAAAGAATCTTGGTTGAAGACAAAACTAGGTCAAGAACATCAAGAAAGAAGAAAAACCGAGAAGAATTAAGAGAGGTGCTTCTTTATCTTTTTCCTTTTATATATAAAACAAAACACGTGCCAGGAATACCAACTACGGCAAAAGAAAGTACCAAATTATCATGTTCAAAGGAATTCAACATAAAACAGTCATGAAATATCAAAATTTACCATAAATTAACATTTCATTGAAGTATATGTATACTTTGAATGGGTAGCTGTATTGGTGATGAATAGTTCAGAGCAATTATCAATTTGGTAAAACAACTATAAATTGGTAAGACACCTACCGGCATCAATAAGGCCAATTATCTAATTAGAATGCTCAGAAGATAAGAATGCTTATTAACTCGAAAAATATTTAAAATTGTCACACATCACATTCTCGGTTAATATGATGTATGATGTCAATTAATCTAATTATATCATATCATGTAAATCATCCATCACAATTATCCTCATTTCTCAATGCGCACCACACTAAACAAATTATCAACGTGATTTAATTACAAGATGTGGTTGATAAAACCGAATGAGTGATTGTTGCCCGATTATTGCACCAAAATTTCTTTCCCTTCTCAAGTTGTGCAAGTAAAAAATTCAGTGTATTGAGAAATGATGTTTATCTAGTAACATGCTTCTTCTTTCATAAAAAAACTTTCAAGTTCCTCCAGCACTAAATCATATTAAATTTAGCTAACTAGGCCAAACAACGTTATGGTGCAACTTTAATGAAAAAAAAATCCAATATAAACATCTACTTAGGTATCCGCATTGACTAAATTTTATCCTCGTCATACTCCAATTTTATCAATTCATAACTAAATTTTTCCATACACACAAGTGGGCCTCTACATGCTTTACCTACATCGTAGCCGATCGTCGTGTAAGTTCAGTTTAGTTGAATCTAACGTTTGAGGGACTAGATTATGAAGCTTTATGAAAGTAAAAGAACACAGTTAAATAAATTCAAAGCGCATGTAACTAGATTTGAAAATGCGTGAATGTATAGAGACGATTAGTAGAATTTATCTCAATAATAACACCCTGGCTATTATTAGTGGTAGTATACTTCGATCCTACTTATCAATGGCTACTTCAGTTTAGTGTGTCTCCTAATTATCTGCAAATCCCATTTGTAGTAGTGAAACATTCATGAACAAATTAATCATGAAAAACCTTTTAAATTAAGGGATGAAATTCATAGAAATTGTACTTGAATACTTTTGAATCATTTTCATGTGGAAGATTGCACAATCACTCTAAATGTACGCTGAGATCTCTTAACTGGTGTCACCATCTAAATTGACTACAAAAATTAGCCAACAACAACCACCACCACCTTAAATGCAGAATAACCATGGTAGGAGTCAAGACTCTACAAGAAAAGCAGGAGAGAACAAAAACCAATAACCTAAAGTCTGAACTCCCAATTCCACGTTAGTAAATCAAGGGATGATAAAAGAACATGCGGAAATAGAGAGGTTAAAGAATGGTTGGAAAAGGGAAGAGGGGAAAATAAACAATGGCCTGTTTCCGGGCAATGACAAGCTTTTAAGCATCAAGAAATTTCGAGTCAAGTGTCCAGAAAATGGGAAGAAGACGGCCAATACGTGGAAAAGAAACGCTAGTGACTAACTTTTCGTCGCTCTTCATGTCTTCTCCTCCATGTTTTTTTTTTTTTTTTTTTTTTAAATAATTTTAAAAATAATTTTTTTAATTTTTTAATTTTTAACAATTTTTGTACGTGGTTGGAAAAACATGGGTTGAATAAAAAAACTAGTTTTTCTTGAGGAGATACCCTAAAATTAGATTATACAAACAATAATCCCTCAAAGAGCTCATCGTTACAAGCTAATTATTTACTTAATAAACTTAAAAGATTTATAAATGCACGCACACCATTACATTTTATTGATGTAGGGCAACATATACATGATTAATATTAAAAAAAAGAGTTTATGTGAATTTATACGTCAACATTTGTGTATTGTGAAATTTCAAGTGGTTATGATCTAAAAGGAGTCAACGTGTATGCGTTGAAAGATTTAGATTGAGCAAAATGCATATAGCGAAAGTCTATTCTAACAGGCTTGGTCACCTAATTGCCGACCCTTTTACGAAAATGCTAACTGATTTTTACAGTATGTATATCACCAAGTTTTCTTTTCTTTACCAACTTTTATTTACCTTTCATAATTACACCTTGAACCAGTATATGAAAATACTAACTTTAATTCATATGATTTATAAAGTTTTCTCTGCTTAAATTATTAATAGGCTTCAAACTATCAGCTCATATTTCATTTTTTTACTAATAATTTTTTAACACTTACAAAAAAAAAAAAATCTTTAGAAAGTCATTCTTTATAATTCTTTTTATTCACATGATATCACCCAAGATTGAATATTCTTGCTACATATTATTAAATCAAGAAGAGTCATCCTATATGTGTCCACTTTAGATACTCTAAGTATAACATTTTTTTTTTTGGGTACATACGCCAGTGCTTCCAACACTTCCAAATTATTAACCATCTTTAAAAGGCAAACCTAAGTCACGAAAAACATTTTAAATTAAGGGACGAATTTCACAGAATTTTTACGTTGAATATTGCAAGACCACTTTCATGTGGAAGATTGTGCAGTCACTCTAAACTTCCATTTTATTTTGGTATACAGATATTTTATAATGCAAGTCGAGATCTCTCAACTGGTGTGGACATCTAAATTGAGTAGAAAATTAGGAAACAACAACCACTACCTGAATTGCAGAGATTTGAAAATTAGGAAACAACAACCACCACCTGAATTTGCAGAAAAATCTTGGTCGAAGTCAGGATTTTACAGAGAAAGGCAGGAGAGAACAAAAGCTAATAACTACCACCGGCCGTGGTGGCTCCACTGGATAAGGTTCTGCTGATCCTCAACGAAGAGGTGAAGGGTTCAAAACTCAGGGGAGGCGCTAGGTGTATTAAGTGTGACTCAGGGGTGGTGGGTCCTCTTGCTTAAGTGTCACTTGGGGGTTTACGGGCGTGGCTGCGAGCTGGAACGGTTCCTCTAATACCAAAAAAAAAAAAAAAAAAAAAAAAGCTAATAACTACCTTTCAAGACTAAAAACACATATAAACCCTTGCCCATCATCATGGGGTACTATCAATATAAAAAAATTTATATAAAATCTTTAAATATCACTTTTTTAAAGGCCCTTTAGAGAGTAGATATCGATTTGATAGGAACATAGGAAGAAGACGATGCGCAAAGGAGAGAGATTGGTGAAAAACTATCCCTCGCTCGTGATTTCACCTCCTCCACAGTTTTGTATTTCTATTAACTTTATAAATTTGAAAAATTTAATCCATTCATATGAAAAGAGAGCTCTTTTTTTATTTGTTATCCTTGAAAATAAGCTATTTAGTTCATCGAATTAGAAGATTTATAAATGTGCGCACACTAGCACGTATCACTGTCGTGAGATAATTTTATACAATCTTTTAACATCACTTCTTAGAGACACTTTAGGGAGAGATTTCGACTTTTTCACATCAAAATTATCTCGACTATGCAACTTTGGTACGTGCAATGGGAAGAGCCCAGTAAGCATGGCCACTGGCCAGTTCCCTAAACGCTAAAATGCTTTTGACTTATCAAATAACAAAATCTTCAAGTCCACAAAGAAACGCTAGTGAAGAAGATTTCTTCGCTCTTCATTTGCCCTTCCTCAATTTTTTTTTTAATTCCTATTCAATTTATGTAGCTGGCAAAATAAATTGATTCAGAAAAAAAAGATTTCTCTCCTGTAATTTTATTTTGACTAGTAAAAAGTCTCTACAAAAAAATATGTATTGAAGCAAAAACTAGCTTTCTTGGAGAGAGCCTAAGGATTTTGCATTATACAACATCCACTTTCCCCCTAATAAATTATTTTGTACGTACAATAATATCTAGGAGAGCTCATCCTTGAAAGCTAGTTATATTGTTAACAGACTTGAAAAGTTTATAAACTCGCACGCATCGTTACATATCACCGATGTGGGGCAGCTTATATATTATCTTTTAACATCACTTTTCGGAGGCACTTTGGTGAGGAGATATCGACATTTTGATGTCAAAATCCTCTTGAATCTGCAGCATTAGTATGTATTATTGGCATGAGTCAAGGAACCATGGTCAGTTCCAAAAACCTTTAGTCATTTTCGACTTATCAAGAATCAAAATCTCCTAGTGCACCAACAAACACTAGTGAAGCACTTTTCTTCGCTCTTCATTTGTCGTCCCCATGTTTGTTAATTTCTTTTAAATTTATGTAGGGGAAAATTTAATGCATTCACATAAAACAATAATCTTTCATTATGTTACTAAAGCTATGTTAACTTATTGGTAATTTATTGAAGCTATTATGAAAATTCTAACTAATTTTTGCAGTATGCATATCATTAACTTTTTCTTATTTTTCAAATAACTTTCATTTACGTTTCATAATTATGCTTTGAACCAATTATGAAATTATTAACTTTAATTCACATGATTCATCAACTTTTCTCTGCTTAAGTTATGAATAATTTTGGACTATCAACTCCCATTTCATTTTTTTACTAATAATTTTTTACACTTACCCAAAAAGAAAATCTCATCTCATGCTAGAAAGTCATTCTTTCAAAATTCTAGCTAGATAACATTAAATAAAGAAGATTCATCCTATATGTGTCCACTTAAGATACTCTAAGTATAATATTTTAGTTTGGTATAGACTCGGCGCTTCCCACACTTCCCAATGGTCAATCACCAACTTCTAAATTAAGGGACTTAATTCATAAAAGTGTAGGTTGTATATTGCCGGATCACTTTCATGAGGAAGATTGTGCAATCACTTTAAACTTCTATCTTATTGAAGTAGAAAAATATTTTATAATGCCTTCGAGACCTCTTAACTGCTGTCGCCATCTAATTAAGTAGGAAATTAGGCAATGACAAGCACCACCTAAATTGCAGAAGAATCTTGGTCGGAGTCAAGATTTTACAGACAAAAGCAGGAGAGAACAAAAGAAAATCAATAACAAAAGCTTAAGTTAAGCAGGTTATCAAAAGATTTTAAAGATCGACCTTCACGCATGTGAATGAAAGGATTATTAAAGAAACGTAAAAAAGTAAAAAGAAAAAAAAGAAATAAAACTGGAGAAGAAGGAATAATTTTAAAAGGGGAAAGAGGAAAAAAAAGGAATGACATGCAATTTTTAAAGCCGCTGTAAAAGAATATTCATTGAATTAAAGAGTAGCTTTGTTCAAGAGAGAACTTAAGAGTTTATTAATTAAATTGTACACAAAATAATCTCATTGAGAGTTCATGTTTCAAAGTTAATAACTAGCTTTCAAGACTTAAAAGACCTATAAACCCATGCAAAGCATCATGGGTTATTATTGAATATGGAACAATTTGTATAGAACTTTAAATATCACTTTTTAAAGGCCCTTTAGAGAGTAAATATCGATTTTTAGAAACATGGGAAGAAGACGATGTGCAGAGGAGAAAAACTAGTGAAGAACTATCCTTGGCTCTTGATTTCACCTCCTCCATGTTTTTATATTCCAATTCACTTTATGTGTATGGAAAAATTTAATTCATTCCCATGCAAAAAAGAGTTTCTTTCATTTGTGGTCCACCAAGAAATGCTGGTCAACAAGATTTCTTCACTCTTCATTTGTGCTTCCTTTTTTTATTTTTTTTTAAATTTCTATTTGATATATCTAGGTGGCAAAAAGAGTTTCATTCACATAAAAATAAATCTTTTTTACTATATTATATGACTAGCTAAAAGTCTGGGTAGAACAAATATATATCCAAGCAAAAACTAGCTTTCTTGGAGAGAGAACCCATGGATTTCGTTTTGTACAATGCCCACCTTCCCCCCAATAAATTAAATTGTACGCACAAGAATCCTTAGGAGAGCTCATCCTTGAAAGCTAGTGTCACGACCTCCATTTTCGAGGGTGAACCACCTAGAGTTTTGGGTAATGGATTGTTAAGCCTAGACTTAACTCGGGCTCTCCCAAGCCCATACCAATTCGCGACTTTCGGTTCAAGTTCTTAACATGCAATTGATTTTATTTAGGGGTCGCCACTAATCAATTTTTGGTGGGTCGATTAGAAACCCAAATAAAATAACGAGAGATTTACTTGACTCCTATGAACCAGAGATTTGGGTACGGGGACTTGATTACGCTAGATTTCTCTAACGCCCTTTCGGTACCTTTCTTTTTATTTTGAAAATTTTTTGGCAAGCAGTTTAGATTGATTTTAATTCCTAACATGTGAGGTGACCATGCAGGTGCGCATACCACCAATTTAACACTCAAGAAAGCAAATGAATAAATTGCAAGACTTACCTCATAGCAACGAAAACATCTACGTTGTTAGATCATAATTCACATCAACAACTTTAGATATGATTTCTAATTAACACGCAATTTCTTTTTTTCTTTTTTCGTTTTCACTTAATTAATGAGAATAATGCTTTATGCAATGCATGCCATTAATTTAACATGAAATGATATGACATGGCAACTTGACTTAACTATATGACCTAAGCGATATGACATAAATAAGCATGTAGTCTATCCTTAAGCATGGGATGGATTTATTCTAAAAAATAATTTTTTTGTATTTTCCATGAGATTCGAAATTAAAGAAATTCAACACTTAAATATGCAATCTAAATTAATCTAATGACCTAATTCTAATGATGGGCAATTTCTAATTAAATGCATCTAACAAAAATCACTAGATGACGTGCATTGTATGAAACTAATCTATATGACGTGTACATGAGCATGCAATCTATTTAGGAGAAATTATCTAAACCTATAATATGCAATCTTAACATGCAATGACATGCAAAGAATGCCCTAATTCTACATGACATATGCATAATGACTTTTTTTTTGTGTTTTTCCTTTTTTCCCTTTTTTTTTTTTAAATTTCGAAATTAATAATTGCCAAATAATTAAACATGCAATCCAAGTTTTAAAGAAAACTATCAACCTAAATTAATTGATTTGATTTTTTTTTTTTTTAAAAATTCGAAATAAAAAATCTATTATGAGCATGCAAACCCTAAAACTACATTTTTTGATTTTTTTAAAAAGAAAACTAATTTAAGTAACACCACAGCAAATCAAGTCATATTGATACCCAAATTGACGAACCATATCTCGAGCATGAGATCGGGTTGGCCAATTTCACATAAATCACGAATCGGATCTCGAGCGGGAGATCGAATTGGTAATTTTTTAAGTAATTGCGAGTCGGATTTCGAGCTCGAAAATCGGACTGACAACACTAATTTCAAGGCAATTTCATATCATGGAATTTCAATTTCACATAAAAGGATAATTAAACTACAAGAGAACAAATAAAATAAAGCAATAAAATAACAAAAATAACAAAATAACGAAAATAGGTAAATAAGTAAAAAAAGATCAAGAACTACCTAAAAAAATTAATTTTTTCTTGTTTTTTTTCTTCTTTCCCTTCCCAAGCACAATTTGTGCTCGTGGGTCTCTAGGGATGCCGGAATCGGAGGTTCGGCGGGTCACTGAGGCGGAGGGTCACCGGAGGTGGCTCGGTGAGGGGTGGAGCTCTAGTGAGGATGAAGACACGGGCCGGCACGGGGCTAACGTCGGATTTGGGCGCGGGCGTCGCGGATTAGCATGGGGCGGTGTAGGATCTGGAAGCAGGTGTTGCGGGGCGGCGCGAGCTTCGGGTTGTGGCTCTGGCAACAGTCGATAGGGCAGCGGCGCGGGCGGCACAGCGAGAGAATCGGATCGGGGCACGAGCGTTGCGGTGCGGAGCGAGGGCGGCGTCAGATCTGGGTCTTCAACGAGGTTCGGCACCGGCGAAAGGGAAGCGTCGAAGCTAGGTCCGGGCCTTCTGTCATCGGGGACCTCGGATTTGCAGGCGGAGGGACTCTGGCGGCTGGATCTTGGCTTAGCTGCGGCTCTGGGTCAATGGTGGCTTAGGATTTGACGACGGAGATAGATCTGCAGAGGAGGGTTGCAACGGCAGGGATTGGCGCGGCGTATGGCGTCGGGATCGTCGCGGCTTCAGCAGCTGCGTCTAGAGACGGTGGCAAGGCATCGCGGGTCACCGGCGTCGGGTCGCGTGGAGCGGGAGCAGCGGCAGCGTCTCGGCGTCAAGGCAGCAGCGGCGGCAACCGGCGCAGCGAAGGCCGGCAGGTGGGACGGCGAGGGGAGACTCGGAGAAGATGATGAACAGGAGCCCTTTTTTCTTTTTTTTCTCCCTCTCTCTCCTCTTTGCCGCACACGTCCTTTCCTCTCTGCTTTTTTCTAATTTTCCCTTTGACTTTTGTGTTCTTTTTTCACCAAAGGAACCATAGCAAAAAAAACCCCTCAAAAGCCTTCCTCCCATTTTTTTTTCCTCTTCGTACGCATCTTTTTATAGGCGAAACAAAACATGATCTTTTTTATAAATATTTTCATCTCACGAATATCGCTTATAACCTCTTGATCACAAAAATCCTTATCCCAAAAATATTCTCCGCCGATTTCATCATCTATTGATAAAGATAAGATTACAATGAGATTTTTTTTAATTTCCAAAAATCATCATAATATCGCATCAAATCTTAAATTTTCACAGGATAATTAATTAAACATAACGACGGGCTTGGGTTAATTTTCTCCTTTCATGGGCCTAGCCCAGCCTGCTAATTTAAAACCCAAAACCACTAATTCGACCCATTCGCCACCAGTCCAGTAAATAAATGAAAATTAAAAACAAATGCACCTAGATCTATATGCCATGCAATTACTATTTTTTTAGGGGTCAAAATTAATCCCTAATTTCTTAAGGCAATAAATGACTAAACGGGTAGCAAAAATTTAGGTGTCAACAGCTAGTTATTTTGTTGATAGACTTGAAAGGTTTATAAACTAGCACATACCATCGCATATCACCGATGTGGGATAGCTTATATATAATCTTTTAACATCACTTTTTAGAGGCACTCTAATGAGGAAATATTCGACCATTCGACATCAAAATCTTCTCAAGTCTCAAATATTGGTACGTGTTTGATGGCATTAGTTAGTAACCATGGTAGGTTCCCAAAACCATAAATTTTATTTATTTATCAAGAATCAAAATCTCCTAGTCCACCAACAAAAACTAGTGAAGCACTTTTCTTCGCTCTTCTTTTGTCCTCCCCCATGATATTATCACTACAATAAAGTCTTGGCAGAAAATATACTAATGGGCACAGCTCGGCGCAAAACCCCATTAAATTTAGGCATTAACGACTTAGCCCACTTTCACTTGTTCCTCACCAGGTGTGCATGTGAAAGTAAGAAGGAAAAGAAGCAATCGGCGACGAAAGCAAGAAAAAAGAGGAATGGAGAAAAGAGAGAGAAATTTTTGCCTACACGCTCCAAACGTCCCGACAAGCCGAATCAATTTCATTTTGTAACGCCTGGTAAGAATTCAGGTTGTTTATTCATCTAATCAAAGTAATCAATAAAATTACTCCCTAAATAAAGAGTTGTGTGAACTTTGAATTGCGAGGCTTGATTTAAAAGTTGTGAATTGATGAAGTTTTGAGAAATTGATAGTTCATAACGTTTTGGAGCTATGAGATTCCACAAAAATCGATTCCGAAATATGGTTTGAATGAAATGAATTTTTGAAGTTTCGCATGTAAGTTACATGTAATTGACAATATGCATGACGGACAAAGATAATTGTTCACTATAAACAAATTTCTTCTTGAACGAATAGGAGTCGATTGGATGATGAATAAATATAGTTTAATTTAATTATTCATTAGAATATTATTTTACTTGGATTTTGATATTTATTTTTGACTCATTGATAGGAATATGAGTTAATTGATTCAAGTAATAAGCTGGTTTTAAGCTTTCCAAGTCAATCTTAGTTGAAGCAAAGATTGATTAATCTGGGTTGAATGCGAGACCGTGCCAAGAGAAACAAGAAAGGAGTCAAAT
Source organism: Eucalyptus cladocalyx (assembly GCA_017140615.1). NCBI lineage: Eukaryota > Viridiplantae > Streptophyta > Magnoliopsida > Myrtales > Myrtaceae > Eucalyptus > Eucalyptus cladocalyx. The sequence goes on from CM029519.1 coordinate 10,871,818, forward strand.
CAAGGATCAAGAATCAAAAGAGATGCTTCTGATCTTCTTTTTCTTTTCTTTCTTTAAAGAAGGTCTGGAGGTACTAATCATTCCATAAAGGAGGAGAAATTCTTCGCTAAACCCTGGCCCGGCACGTAGATGAATAGAAAGAGATGCTTCTTGACTAAGTTCAGAGGGCTATGAAAAAGATTTTAAAGATCTACCTTCATGCATGTGAATGAAAGGATTATTAAAGAAACGTCAAAAAGGAAAAAAAAAAGATGTAAAACTGGAGACGAAGGAATAATTTTAAAAGGGGAGAGAGGAAAAAAAAGGAATGACATTCAAATTTTAAAGCCGCTGTAAAAGAATATTCATTGAATTAAAGAGTAGCTTTGTTCAAGAGATAACTTAAGAGTTTATTAATTAAATTGTACACAAAATAATCTCATTGAGAGTTCATGTTTCAAAGTTAATAACTAGCTTTCAAGACTTAAAAGACCTACAAACCCACGCAAAGCATCATGGGTTATTATTGAATATGGAACAATTTGTATAGAACTTTAAATATCACTTTTTAAAGACCCTATAGAGAGTAAATATCAATTTTTAGAAACATGGGAAGAAGACGATGAGCAGAGGAGGAAACCTAGTGAAGAACTATCCTTGGAGCTTGATTTGACGTCCTCCATGTTTTTATATTCCAATTCACTTTATGTGTATGGAAAAATTTAATTCATTCCCATGCAAAAAAGAGTTTCTTTCATTTGCGGTCCACCAAGAAACGCTGGTCAACAAGAAATTAAATTGTACGCACAAGAATCCTTAGGAGAGCTCATCCTTGAAAGTCAGTTATTTTGTTGATAGACTTGAAAGGTTTATAAACTAGCACATACCATCGCATATCACCGATGTGGGATAGCTTATATATAATCTTTTAACATCACTTTTTAGAGGCACTCTAGCGAGGAAATATTCGACCATTCGACGTCAAAATCTTCTCGAGTCTCAAATATTGGTACGTGTGAATGGCATTAGTTAGTAACCATGGTCGGTTCCCAAAACAATAAATTTTTATTTATTTATCAAGAATCAAAATCTCCTAGTCCACCAAGAAACACTAGTGAAGCACTTTTCTTCGCTCTTCTTTTGTCCTCCCCCATGATATTATTACTACAATAAAGTCTTGGCAGAAAATATACTAATGGGCACAGCTCGGCGCAAAACTCTATAAAATTTAGGCCTTAACGACTTAGCCCACTTTCACTTGTTCCTCACCAGGTGTGCATGTGAGAGTAAGAAGGAAAAGAAGCAACCGGCGACGAAAGCAAGAAAAAAGAGGAATGGAGAAAAGAGAGAGAAATTTTTGCCTACACGCTCCAAACGTTCCGACAAGCCGAATCAATTTCATTTTGTAACGCCTGGTAAGAATTCAGGTGGTTTATTCATCTAATCAAAGTAATCTATAAAATTACTCCCTAAATCCAGAGTTGTGTGAACTTTGAATTGCGAGGTTTGATTTAAAAGTTGTGAACATATGAAGTTTTGAGAAATTGATAGTTCATAACGTTCTGGAGCTACGAGATTCCACGAAAATCGATTCCGAAATATGGTTTGAACGAAATGAAATTTTGAAGTTTCACATGTAAGTTACATGTAATTGACAATATGCATGACGGACAAAGATAATTGTTCACTATGAACAAATTTGTTCTTTAACGAATAGGAGTCGATTGGATGAGGAATAAATATAGTTTAATTTAATTATTCAGTAGAATATTAATTTACTTGGATTTTGATATTTATTTTTGACTCATTGATAGGAATATGAGTTAATTGATTCACGTAATACGCTGGTTTTAAGCTTTCCAAGTCAATCTAAGTTGAAGGCAAGATTGATTAATCTGGGTTGAATGCGAGACCGTGTCAAGAGAAACAAGAAAGGAGTCAAATCAAGGATCAAGAATCAAAAGAGATGCTTCTGATCTTCTTTTTCTTTTCTTTCTTTAAAGAAGGTCTGGAGGTACTAATCATTCCATAAAGGAGGAGAAATTCTTGGCTCAACCCTTGCCCGAGACGTAGTTGAATAGAAAGAGATGCTTCTTGACTAAGTTCAGAGAGCTATGAAAAAGATTTTAAAGATCGACCTTGATGCATGTGAATGAAAGGATTATTAAAGAAACGTACAAAAGGAAAAAAAAAAGAAAGATGTAAAACTGGAGACGAAGGAATAATTTTAAAAGGGGAGAGAGGAAAAAAAGGAATGACATTCAAATTTTAAAGCCGCTGTAAAAGAATATTCATTGAATTAAAGAGTAGCTTTGTTCAAGAGATAACATAAGAGTTTATTAATTAAATTATACACAAAATAATCTCATTGAGAGTTCATGTTTCAAAGTTAATAACTAGCTTTCAAGACTTAAAAGACCTACAAACCCACGCAAAGCATCATGGGTTATTATTGAATATGGAAAAATTTGTATAGAACTTTAAATATCGCTTTATAAAGGCCCTATAGAGAGTAAATATCAATTTTTAGAAACATGGGAAGAAGACGATGCGCATAGGAGAAAAACTAGTGAAGAACTATCCTTGGAGCTTGATTTGACGTCCTCCATGTTTTTATATTCCAATTCACTTTATGTGTATGGAAAAATTTAATTCATTCCCATGCAAAAAAGAGTTTCTTTCATTTGTGGTCTACCAAGAAACGCTGGTCAACAAGATTTCTTCACTCTTCATTGGTGCTTCCTTTTTTTTTTTTTTTTTAAATTTCTATTTGATATATGTAGGTGGCAAAATAATTTCATTCACATAAAAAGAAATCTTTTTTTACTATATTATATGACTAGCTAAAAGTCTAGGTCGAACAAATATATATCCAAGCAAAAACTAGCTTTCTTGGAGAGAAAACCCATGGATTTCGTTTTGTACAATGCCCACCTTCCCCCAATAAATTAAATTGTACGCACAAGAATCCTCAGGAGAGCTCATCCTTGAAAGCTAGTTATCTTGTTGATAGACTTGAAAGGTTTATAAACTAGTACATACCATCGCATATCACCGATGTGGGATAGCTTATATATATTCATTTAACATCACTTTTTAGACGCACTCTAACGAGGAAATATTCGACCATTCGACGTCAAAATCTTCTCGAGTCTCAAATGTTGGTACGTGTTAATGGCATTAGTTAGTAACCATGGTCGGTTCCCAAAACCATAAATTTTATTTATTTATCAAGAATCAAAATCTCCTAGTCCACCAACAAAAACTAGTGAAGCACCTTTCTTTGCTCTTCTTTTGTCCTCCCCCATGATATTATTACTACAATAAAGTCTTGGCAGAAAATATACTAATGGGCACAGCTCGCTGCAAAACCTTATAAAATTTAGGACTTAACGACTTCGCCCCCTTTCACTTGTTCCTCACCAGGTGTGCATGTGAGAGTAAGAAGGAAAAGAAGCAACCGGTGACGAAAGCAAGAAAAAAGAGGAATGGAGAAAAGAGAGAGAAATTTTTGCCTACACGCTCCAAATGTCCCGACAAGCCGAATAAATTTCATTTTGTAACGCCTGGAAAGAATTCAGGCTGTTTAGTCATCTAATCAAAGTAATCTATAAAATTACTCCCTAAATCCAGAGTTGTGTGAACCTTGAATTGCGAGGTTTGATTTAAAAGTTGGGAACAGATGAAGTTTTGAGAAATTGATAGTTCATAACGTTTTGGAGCTATGAGATTCCACGAAAATCGATTCCGAAATATGGTTTGCACGAAATGAATTTTTGAAGTTTCGCATGTAAGTTACATGTAATTGAAAATATGCATGACGGACAAAGATAATTGTTCACTATAAACAAATTTCTTCTCGAACGAATATGAGTCGATTGTATGATGAATAAATATAGTTTAATTTAATTATTCATTAGAATATTAATTTACTTGGATTTTGATATTTATTTTTGATTCACTATTGGAATATGAGTTAATTGATTCAAGTAATAAGCTGGTTTTAAGCTTTCCAAGTCAATCTTAGTTGAAGGCAAGATTGATTCATCTAGGTTGAATGCGAGACCGTGTCAAGAGAAACAAGAAAGGAGTCAAATCAAGGATCAAGAATCAAAAGAGATGCTTCTGATCTTCTTTGTCTTTTCTTTCTTTAAAGAAGGTCTGGAGGTACTAATCATTCCGTAAAGGAGGAGAAATTCTTGGCTAAACCCCGGCCCGACACGTAGATGAATAGAAAGAGATGCTTCTTGACTAAGTTCAGAGGCCTATCAAAAAGATTTTAAAGATCGACCTTCACGCATGTGAATGAAAGGATTATTAAAGAAACGTAAAAAAGGAAATAAAAAAAAAGAGGTAAAACTGGAGACTAAAGAATAATTTTTAAAGGGGAGAGAGTAAAAAAAAGGAATGACATTCAATTTTTAAAGCCGCTGTAAAAGAATATTCCTTGAATTAAAGAGTAGGTTTGTTCAAGAGAGAACTTAAGAGTTTATTAATTAAATTGTACACAAAATAATCTCATTGAGAGCTCATCTTTCAAAGTTAATAACTAGCTTTCAAGACTTAAAAGACCTACAAACCCACGCAAAGCAACACGGGTTATTATTGAATATGGAACAATTTGTATAGAACTTTAAATATCACCTTTTAAAGGCCCTTTAGAGAGTAAATATCGATTTTTAGAAACGTGAGAAGAAGACGATGCGCAGAGGAGAAAAACTACTGAACAACTATCCTTGGCTTTTGATTTCACCTCCTCCTTGTTTTTATATTCCAATTCACTTTATGTGTATGGAAAAATTTAATTCATTCCCATGCAAAAAAGAGTTTCTTTCATTTGTGGTCCACCAAGAAATGCTGGTCAACAAGATTTCTTCACTCTTCATTTGCGCTTCCTTTTTTTTTTTTTTTTTTTTTTTTAAATTTCTATTTGATATATGTAGTTGACAAAATAATTTCATTGGCACAAAAAGAAATCTTTTTTTACTATATTATATGACTAGCTAAAAGTCTGGGTAGAACAAATATATATCCAAGCAAAATCTAGCTTTCTTGGACAGAGAACCCATGGATTTCGTTTTGTACAATGCCCACCTTCCCCCCAATAATTTAAATTGTACGCACAAGAATCCTCAGGAGAGCTCATCCTTGAAAGCTAGTTATCTTGTTGATAGACTTGAAAGGTTTTTAAACTAGGACATACCATCGCATATCACCGATGTGGGATAGCTTATATATATTCATTTAACATCACTTTTTAGAGGCACTCTAACGAGGAAATATTCGACCATTCGACGTCAAAATCTTCTCGAGTCTCAAATATTGGTACGTGTTACTGGCATTAGTTAGTAACCATGGTCGGTTCCCAAAACCATAAATTTTTTTTATTTATCAAGAATCAAAATCTCCTAGTCCACCAAGAAACACTAGTGAAGCACTTTTCTTCGCTCTTCTTTTGTCCTCTCCCATGATATTATTACTACAATAAAGTCTTGGCAGAAAATATTCTAATGGGCACAGATCGGTGCAAAACCCTATAAAATTTAGGCCTTGACGACTTCGCCCAATTTCATTTGTTCCTCACCAGTTGTGCGTGTGAGAGTAAGAAGGAAAAGAAGCAACCGGCGACGAAAGCAAGAAAAAAGAGGAATGGAGAAAAGAGAGAGAAATTTTTGCCTACACGCTCCAAACGTCCCGACAAGCCGAATCAATTTCATTTTGTAACTCCTGGTAAGAATTCAGGCTATTTATTCATCTAATCAAAGTAATCTATAAAATTACTCCCTAAATCCAGAGTTGTGTGAACTTTGAATTGCGAGGTTTGATTTAAAAGTTGTGAAGAGATGAAGTTTTGAGAAATTGATAGTTCATAATGTTTTGGAGCTATGAGATTCCACGAAAATCGATTCCGAAATATGGTTTGAACGAAATGAATTTTTGAAGTTTCGCATGTAAGTTACATGTAATTGACAATATGCATGACGGACAAAGATAATTGTTCACTATAAACAAATTTCTTCTTCAACGAATATGAGTCGATTGGATGATGAATAAATATAGTTTAATTTAATTATTCATTAGAATATTAATTTACTTGGATTTTGATATTTATTTTTGATTCATTATTGGAATATGAGTTAATTGATTCAAGTAATAAGCTGGTTTTAAGCTTTCCAAGTCAATCTTAGTTGAAGGCAAGATTGATTAATCTGGGTTGAATGCGAGACCGTGTCAAGAGAAACAAGAAAGGAGTCAAATCAAGGATCAAGAATCAAAAGAGATGCTTCTCATCTCCTTTTTCTTTTCTTGCTTTAAAGATGGTCTGGAGGTACTAATCATTCCGTAAAGGAGGAGAAATTCTTGGCTAAACCCTGGGCCGACACGTAGGTGAATAGAAAGAGATTCTTCTTGACTAAGTTCAGAGGCCTATCAAAAAGATTTTAAAGATCGACCTTCACGCATGTGAATGAAAGGATTATTAAAGAAACGCATAAAAAAGGAAATAAAAAAAAAATATGTAAAACTGGAGACGAAAGAATAATTTTAAAAGGGGAGAGAGGAAAAAAAGGAATGACATTCAATTTTTAAAGACACTGTAAAAGAATATTCCTTGAATTAAAGAGTAGCTTTGTTCAAGAGAGAACTTAAGAGTTTATGAATTAAATTGTACACAAAATAATCTCATTGAGAGTTCATGTTTCAAAGTTAATAACTAGCTTTCAAGACTTAAAAGACCGACAAACCCACGCAAAGCATCACGGGTTATTATTGAATATGGAACAATTTGTATAGAACTTTAAATATCACTTTTTAAAGGCCCTGTAGAGAGTAAATATCGATTTTTAGAAACGTGAGAAGAAGACGATGCGCAGAGGAGAAAAACTACTGAACAACTATCCTTGGCTCTTGATTTCACCTCCTCCTTGTCTTTATATTCCAATTCACTTTATGTGTATGGAAAAATTTAATTCATTCCCATGCAAAAAAGAGTTTCTTTCATTTGTGGTCCACTAAGAAACGCTGGTCAACAAGATTTCTTCACTCTTCATTTGCGCTTTTTTTTTTTTTTTTTTTTTTTTTTCTAAATTTCTATTTGATATGTGTAGTTGGCAAAATAATTTCATTGACACAAAAAGAAATATTTTTTTACTATATTATATGACTAGCTAAAAGTCTGGGTAGAACAAATATATATCCAAGCAAAAACTAGCTTTATTGGAGAGAGAACCCATGGATTTGGTTTTGCACAAAGCCCACCTTCCCCCCAATAAATTAAATTGTACGCACAAGAATCCTTAGGAGAGCTCATCCTTGAAAGCTTGTTATCTTGTTGATAGACTTGAAAGGTTTATAAACTAGCACATGCCATCGCATATGACCGATGTGGGATAGCTTATATATATTCATTTAACATCACTTTTTAGAGGCACTCTAACGAGGAAATATTCGACCATTGGACGTCAAAATCTTCTCGAGTCTCAAATGTTGGTACGTGTTAATGGCATTAGTTAGTAACCATGGTCGGTTCCGAAAACCATAAATTTTATTAATTTATGAAGAATCAAAATATCCTAGCCCACCAACAAACACTAGTGAAGCACTTTTCTTCGCTCTTCTTTTGTCCACCCCCATGATATTATTACTAAAGTCTTGGCAGAAAATATACTAATGGGCACAGCTCGGTGCAAAACCCTATAAAATTTAGGCCTTAACAACATAGCCCACTTTCACTTGTTCCTCACCAGGTGTGCATGTGAGAGTAAGAAGGAAAAGAAGCAACCGGCGACGAAAGCAAGAAAAAAGAGGAATGGAGAAAAGAGAGAGAAATTTTCGCCTACACGCTCCAAACGTCCCGACAAGCCGAATCAATTTCATTTTGTAACTCCTAGTAAGAATTCAGGCTGTTTATTCATCTAATCAAAGTAATCTATAAAATTACTCCCTAAATCCAGAGTTGTGTGAACTTTGAATTGCGAGGTTTGATTTAAAAGTTGTGAAGAGATGAAGTTTTGAGAAATTGATAGTTCATAACGTTTTGGAGCTATGAGATTCCACGAAAATCGATTCCGAAATATGGTTTGAACGAAATGAATTTTTGAAGTTTCGCATGTAAGTTACATGTAATTGACAATATGCATGACGGACAAAGATAATTGTTCACTATAAACAAATTTCTTCTTCAACGAATATGAGTCGATTGGATGATGAATAAATATAGTTTAATTTAATTATTCATTAGAATATTAATTTACTTGGATTTTGTTATTTATTTTTGATTCTTTATTGGAATATGAGTTAATTGATTCAAGTAATAAGCTGGTTTTAAGCTTTCCAAGTCAATCTTAGTTGAAGGCAAGATTGATTCATCTGGGTTGAATGCGAGACCGTGTCCAGAGAAACAAGAAAGGAGTCAAATCAAGGATCAAGAATCAAAAGAGATGCTTCTCATCTTCTTTTTCTTTTCTTTCATTAAAGAAGGTCTGGAGGTACTAATCATTCCGTAAAGGAGGAGAAATTCTTGGCTAAACCTTGGCCCGACACGTAGATGAAAAGAAAGAGATGCTTCTTGACTAAGTTCAGAGGCCTATCAAAAATATTTTAAAGATCGACCTTCACGCATGTGAATGAAAGGATTATTAAAGAAACATAAAAAAAGAAATAAAAAAAAAGAGGTAAAACTGGAGACGAAAGAATAATTTTAAAAGGGGAGAGAGGAAAAAAAAGGAATGACATTCCATTTTTAAAGCCGCTATAAAAGAATATTCCTTGAATTAAAGCGTAGGTTTGTTCAAGAGAGAACTTAAGAGTTTATTAATTAAATTGTACACAAAATAATCTCATTGAAAGTTCATGTTTTAAAGTTAAAAACTAGCTTTCAAAACTTAAAAGACCTACAAACTCACGCAAAGCAACACGGGTTATTATTGAATATGGAACAATTTGTATAGAACTTTAAATATCACTTTTTAAAGGCGCTGTAGAGAGTAAATATCGATTTTTAGAAACGTGAGAAGAAGACGATGCGCAGAGGAGAAAAACTACTGAACAACTATCCTTGGCTCTTGATTTCACCTCCTCCTTGTTTTTATATTTCAATTCACTTTATGTGTATGGAAAAGTTTAATTCATTCCCATGCAAAAAAGAGTTTATTTCATTTGTGGTCCACCAAGAAACGCTGGTCAACAAGATTTCTTCACTCTTCATTTGCGCTTGCTTTTTTTTTTTTTCTAAATTTCTATTTGATATGTGTAGTTGGCAAAATAATTTCATTGACACAAAAAGAAATCTTTTTTTACTATATTATATGACTAGCTAAAAGTCTGGGTAGAACAAATATATATCCAAGCAAAAACAGGCTTTCTTGGAGAGAGAACCCATGGATTTCGTTTTGTACAAAGCCCACCTTCCCCGCAATAAATTAAATTGTACGCACAAGAATCCTTAGGAGAGCTCATCCTTGAAAGCTTGTTATCTTGTTGATAGACTTGAAAGGTTTATAAACTAGCACATGCCATCGCATATCACCGATGTGGGATAGCTTATATATATTCATTTAACATCACTTTTTAGAGGCACTCTACCGAGGAAATATTCGACCATTGGACGTCAAAATCTTCTTGAGTCTCAAATGTTGGTACGTGTTAATGGCATTAGTTAGTAACCATGGTCGGTTCCGAAAACCATAAATTTTATTAATTTATGAAGAATCAAAATATCCTAGCCCACCAACAAACACTAGTGAAGCACTTTTCTTCACTCTTCTTTTGTCCACCCCCATGATATTATTACTACAATAAAGTCTTGGAAGAAAATATACTAATGGGCACAGCTCGGTGCAAAACCCTATAAAATTTAGGCCTTAACGACATAGCCCACTTTCACTTGTTCCTCATCAGGTGTGCATGTGAGAGTACGAAGGAAAAGAAGCAACCGGCGACGAAAGCAAGAAAAAAGAGGAATGGAGAAAAGAGAGAAATTTTTGCCTACACGCTCCAAACGTCCCGACAAGCCGAATCAATTTCATTTTGTAACTCCTGGTAAGAATTCAGGCTGTTTATTCATCTAATCATAGTAATCTATAAAATTACTCCCTAAATCCAAAGTTGTGTGAACTTTGAATTGCGAGGTTTGATTTAAAAGTTGTGAAGAGATGAAGTTTTGAGAAATTGATAGTTCATAACGTTTTGGAGCTATGAGATTCCACGAAAATCGATTCCGAAATATGGTTTGCACGAAATGAATTTTTGAAGTTTCGCATGTAAGTTACATGTAATAGACAATATGCATGACGGATAAAAATAATTGTTCACTATAAACAAATTTCTTCTTCAACGAATAGGAGTCGATTGGATGATGAATAAATATTGTTTAATTTAATTATTCATTAGAATATTAATTTACTTGGATTTTGATATTTATTTTTGATTCATTATTGGTATATGAGTTAATTGATTGAAGTAATAAGCTGGTTTTAAGCTTTCCAAGTCAATCTTAGTTGAAGGCAAGATTGATTAATCTGGGTTGAATGCGAGACCGTGTCAAGAGAAACAAGAAAGGAGTCAAATCAAGGATCAAGAATCAAAAGAGATGCTTATGATCTTCTTTTTCTTTTCTTGCTTTAAAGAAGGTCTGGAGGTACTAATCATTCCGTAAAGGAGGAGAAATTCTTGGCTAAACCCTGGCCCGACACGTAGGTGAATAGAAAGAGATTCTTCTTGACTAAGTTCAGAGGCCTATCAAAAAGATTTTAAAGATCGACCTTCACGCATGTGAATGAAAGGATTATTAAAGAAACGCAAAAAAGGAAATAAAAAAAAAGATGTAAAACTGGAGACGAAAGAATAATTTTAAAAGGGGAGAGAGGAAAAAAAAGGAATGACATTCAATTTTTAAAGACACTGTAAAAGAATATTCCTTGAATTAAAGAGTAGCTTTGTTCAAGGAAGAACTTAAGAGTTTATGAATTAAATTGTACACAAAATAATCTCATTGAGAGTTCATGTTTCAAAGTTAATAACTAGCTTTCAAGACTTAAAAGACCGACAAACCCACGCAAAGCATCACGGGTTATTATTGAATATGGAACAATATGTATAGAACTTTAAATATCACTTTTTAAAGGCCCTTTTGGAGAGTAAATATCGATTTTTAGAAACGTGAGAAGAAGACGATGCGCAGAGGAGAAAAACTACTGAACATCTATCCTTGGCTCTTGATTTCACCTCCTCCTTGTTTTTATATTCCAATTCACTTTATGTGTATGGAAAAATTTAATTCATTCCCATGCAAAAAAGAGTTTCTTTCATTTGTGGTCCACCAAGAAACGCTGGTCAACAAGATTTCTTCACTCTTCATTTGCGCTTCCTTTTTTTTTTTTTTTAAAAAAAAAATTGCTATTTGATATATGTTGTTGGCAAAATAATTTCATTGACACAAAAAGAAATCTTTTTTACTATATTATATGACTAGCTAAAAGTCTGGGTAGAACAAATATATATCCAAGCAAAAACTAGCTTTCTTGGAGAGAGAACCCATGGATTTCGTTTTGTACAATGCCCACCTTCCCCCCAATAAATTAAATTGTACGCACAAGAATCCTTAGGAGAGCTCATCCTTGAAAGCTAGTTATTATGTTGATAGACTTGAAAGGTTTATAAACTAGCACATACCATCGCATATCACCGATGTGGGATAGCTTATATATATTCTTTTAACATCACTTTTTAGAGGCACTCTAACGAGGAAATATTTGAACATTCGACGTCAAAATCCTCTCGAGTCTCAAATATTGGTACGTGTTAATGGAATTAGTTAGTAACCATGGTCGGATCCCAAAACCATAAATTTTATTTATTTATGAAGAATCAAAATCTCTTAGTCCACCAACAAACACTAATGAAGCACTTTTCTTCGCTCTTCTTTTGTACTCCCCCACGATATTATTACTACAATAAAGTCTTGGTAGAAAATATACTAATGGGCACAGCTCCGCGCAAAACCCTATAAAATTTAGGCCTTAACGACTTAGCCCACTTTCACTTGTTCCTCACTAGGTGTGCATGTGAGAGTACGAAGGAAAAGAAGCAACCGGCGATGAAGCAAGAAAAAAGAGGAATGGAGAAAAGAGAGAATAATTTTTTCGTACACGCTCCAAACGTCCCCACAAGCCGAATCAATTTCATTTTGTAACGGCTAGTAAGAATTCAGGCTGTTTATTCTTCTAATCAAAGTAGTCTATAAAATTACTCCCTAAATCCAGAGTTTTGTGAACTTTGAATTGCGAGGTTTGATTTAAAAGTTGTGAACAGATGAAGTTTTGAGAAATTGATAGTTCATAACGTTTTGGAGATATGAGATTCCACGAAAATCGATTCCGAAATATGGTTTGAACGAAATGAATTTTTGAAGTTTCGCAAGTAAGTTAAATGTGAGTGACAATATGCATGACGGACAAAGATAATTGTTCATTATAAACAAATTTCTTCTTTAACGAATAGAAGTCGATTGGATGATGAATAAATATAGTTTAATTTAATTATTCATTAGAATATAAATTTACTTGGATTTTGATATTTATTTTTGACTCATTGATAGGAATATGAGTTAATTGATTCAAGTAATAAGCTGGTTTTAAGCTTTCCAAGTCAATCTTAGTTGAAGGCAAGATTGATTGATCTTGGTTGAATGCGAGACCGTGTCCAGAGAAACAAGAAAGGAGTCAAATCAAGGATCAAGAATCAAAAGAGATCCTTCTCATCTTCTTTTTCTTTTCTTTCATTAAAGAAGGTCTAGAGGTACTAATCATTCCGTAAAGGAGGAGATATTCTTGGCTAAACCTTGGCCCGACACGTAGATGAAAAGAAAGAGATGCTTCTTGACTAAGTTCAGAGGCCTATCAAAAAGATTTTAAAGATTGACCTTCACGCATGTGAATGAAAGGATTATTAAAGAAACATAAAAAAGGAAATAAAAAAAAAGAGGTAAAACTGGAGACGAAAGAATAATTTTAAAAGGGGAGAGAGTTAAAAAAAGGAATGACATTCAATTTTTAAAGCCGCTGTAAAAGAATATTCCCTGAATTAAAGCGTAGGTTTGTTCAAGAGAGAACTTAAGAGTTTATTAATTAAATTGTACACAAAATAATCTCATTGAAAGCTCATGTTTTAAAGTTAAAAACTAGCTTTGAAAACTTAAAAGACCTACAAACTCACGCAAAGCAACAGGGGTTATTATTGAATATGGAACAATTTGTATAGAACTTTAAATATCACTTTTTGAAGGCCCTTTAGAGAGTAAATATCGATTTTTAGAAACGTGAGAAGAAGACGATGCGCAGAGGAGAAAAACTACTGAACAACTATCCTTGGCTCTTGATTTCACCTCCTCCTTTTTTTTATTTTCCAATTCACTTTATGTGTATGGAAAAATTTAATACATTCCCATGCAAAATAGAGTTTATTTCATTTGTGGTCCACCAAGAAACGCTGGTCAACAAGATTTCTTCACTCTTCATTTGCGCTTCCTTTTTTTTTTTTTTCTAAATTTCTATTTGATATGTGTAGTTGGCAAAATAATTTCATTGACACAATAAGAAATCTTTTTTTACTATAATATATGACTAGCTAAAAGTCTGGGTAGAACAAATATATATCCAAGCAAAAACTAGCTTTCTTGGAGAGAGAACCCATGGATTTCGTTTTGTACAATGCCCACCTTCCCCCCAATAAATTAAATTGTACGCACAAGAATCCTTAGGAGAGCTCATCCTTGAAAGCTTGTTATCTTGTTGATAGACTTGAAAGGTTTATAAACTAGCACATGCCATCGCATATCACCGATGTGGGATAGCCTATATATATTCATTTAACATCACTTTTTAGAGGCACTCTAACGAGGAAATATTCGACCATTGGATGTCAAAATCTTCTCGAGTCTCAAATATTGGTACGTGTTAATGGCGTTAGTTAGTAACCATGGTCGGTTCCCAAAACAATAAATTTTTTTTATTTATCAAGAATCAAAATCTCCTAGTCCACCAAGAAACACTAGTGAAGCACTTTTCTTCGCTCTTCTTTTGTCCTCTCCCATGATATTATTACTACAATAAAGTCTTGGCAGAAAATATTCTAATGGGCACAGATTGGTGCAAAACCCTATAAAATTTAGGCCTTGACGACTTCGCCCAATTTCATTTGTTCCTCACCAGTTGTGCGTGTGAGAGTAAGAAGGAAAAGAAGCAACCGGCGACGAAAGCAAGAAAAAAGAGGAATGGAGAAAAAGAGAGAAATTTTTGCCTACACGCTCCAAACGTCCCGACAAGCCGAATCAAATTCATTTTGTAACTCCTGGTAAGAATTCAGGCTATTTATTCATCTAATCAAAGTAATCTATAAAATTACTCCCTAAATCCAGAGTTGTGTGAACTTTGAATTGCGAGGTTTGATTTAAAAGTTGTGAAGAGATGAAATTTTGAGAAATTGATAGTTCATAATGTTTTGGAGCTATGAGATTCCACGAAAATCGATTCCGAAATATGGTTTGCACGAAATGAATTTTTGAAGTTTCGCATGTAAGTTACATGTAATTGACAATATGCATGACGGACAAAGATAATTGTTCACTATAAACAAATTTCTTCTTCAACGAATATGAGTCGATTGGATGATGAATAAATATTGTTTAATTTAATTATTCATTAGAATATTAATTTACTTGGATTTTGATATTTATTTTTGATTCATTATTGGAATATGAGTTAATTGATTCAAGTAATAAGCTGGTTTTAAGCTTTTCATGTCAATCTTAGTTGAAGGCAAGATTGATTAATCTGGGTTGAATGCGAGACCGTGTCAAGAGAAACAAGAAAGGAGTCAAATCAAGGATCAAGAATCAAAAGAGATGCTTCTGATCTTCTTTTTCTTTTCTTGCTTTAAAGAAGGTCTGGAGGTACTAATCATTCCGTAAAGGAGGAGAAATTCTTGGCTAAACCCTGGCCCGACACGTAGGTGAATAGAAAGAGATTCTTCTTGACTAAGTTCAGAGGCCTATCAAAAAGATTTTAAAGATCGACCTTCACGCATGTGAATGAAAGGATTATTAAAGAAACGCAAAAAAGGAAATAAAAAAAAAAGATGTAAAACTGGAGACGAAAGAATAATTTTAAAAGGGGAGAGAGGAAAAAAAAGGAATGACATTCAATTTTTAAAGCTACTGTAAAAGAATATTCCTTGTATTAAAGAGTAGCTTTGTTCAAGAGAGAACTTAAGAGTTTATGAATTAAATTGTACACAAAATAATCTCATTGAGAGTTCATGTTTCAAAGTTAATAACTAGCTTTAAAGACTTAAAAGACCGACAAACCCACGCAAAGCATCACGTGTTATTATTGAATATGGAACAATTTGTATAGAACATTAAATATCACTTTTTAAAGGCCCTTAAAGAGTAAATATCGATTTTTAGAAATGTGAGAAGAAGACAATGCGCAGAGGAGAAAAACTACTGAACATCTATCCTTGGCTCTTGATTTCACCTCCTCCTTGTTTTTATATTCCAATTCACTTTATGTGTACGGAAAAATTTAATTCATTCCCATGCAAAAAAGAGTTTCTTTCATTTGTGGTCCACCAAGAAACGCTGGTCAACAAGATTTCTTCACTCTTCATTTGCGCTTCCTTTTTTTTTTAAAAAAAAAAATTGCTATTTGATATATGTTGTTGGCAAAATAATTTCATTGACACAAAAAGAAATCTTTTTTAATTTATTATATGACTAGCTAAAAGTCTGGGTAGAACAAATATATATCCAAGCAAAAGCTAGCTTTCTTGGAGAGAGAACCCATGGATTTCGTTTTGTACAATGCCCACTTTCCCCCCAATAAATTAAATTGTACGCACAAGAATCCTTAGGAGAGCTCATCCTTGAAAGCTAGTTATTTTGTTGATAGACTTGAAAGGTTTATAAACTAGCACATACCATCGCATATCACCGATGTGGGATAGCTTATATATATTCTTTTAACATCACTTTTTAGAGGCACTCTAACGAGGAAATATTCGATCATTCGACGTCAAAATCCTCTCCAGTCTCAAATATTGGTACGTGTTAATGGAATTAGTTAGTAACCATGGTCGGATCCGAAAACCATAAATTTTATTTATTTTTGAAGAATCAAAATCCCTTAGTCCACCAACAAACACTACGGAAGCACTTTTCTTCGCTCTTCTTTTGTCCTCCCCCACGATATTATTACTACAATAAAGTCTTGGTAGAAAATATACTAATGGGCACAGCTCCGCGCAAAACCTTATAAAATTTAGGCCTTAACGACTTAGCCCACTTTCACTTGTTCCTCACTAGGTGTGCATGTGAGAGTAAGAAGGAAAAGAAGTAGCCAGCGACGAAAGCAAGAAAAAAGAGGAATGGAGAAAAGAGAGAAATTTTTTCGTACACGCTGCAAACGTCCCAACAAGCCGAATCAATTTCATTTTGTAACGCCTAGTAAGAATTCAGGCTGTTTATTCTTCTAATCAAAGTAATCTTTAAAATTACTCCCTAAATCCAAAGTTGTGTGAACTTTGAATTGCGAGGTTTGATTTAAAAGTTGTGAACAGATGGAGTTTTGAGAAATTGATAGTTCATAACATTTTGGAGCTATGAGATTCCACGAAAATCGTTTCCGAAATATGGTTTGAACGACATGAATTTTTGAAGTTTCGCAAGTAAGTTAAATGTAAGTGACAATATGCATGACGGACAAAGATAATTGTTCACTATAAACAAATTTCTTCTTGAACGAATAGGAGTCGATTGGATGAAGAATAAATATAGTTTAATTTAATTATTCATTAGAAATTAATTTACTTGGATTTTGATATTTATTTTTGACTCATTGATAGGAATATGAGTTAATTGATTTAAGTAATAAGCTGGTTTTAAGCTTTCCAAGTCAATCTTAGTTGAAGGCAAGATTGATTAATCTGGGTAGAATGCGAGACTGTGTCAAGAGAAACAAGAAAGGAGTCAAATCAAGGATCAAGAATCAAAAGAGATGCTTCTCATCTTCTTTTCCTTTTCTTTCTTTAAAGAAGGTCTGGAGGTACTAATCATTCCGTAAAGGAGGAGAAATTATTGGCTAAACCCTGGCCTGACACGTAGATGAATAGAAAGAGATGCTTCTTGAGAAAGTTCAGAGGCCTATGAAAAAGATTTTAAAGATCGACCTTCATGCATGTGAATGAAAGGATTATTAAAGAAACGTAAAAAAGGAAATAAAAAAAAAAGATGTAAAACTGGAGACGAAAGAATAATTTTAAAAGGGGAGAGAGGAAAAAAAGGAATGACATTCAATTTTTAAAGCCGCTGTAAAAGAATTTTCCTTGAATTATAGAGTAGCTTTGTTCAAGAGAGAACTTAAGAGTTTATTAATTAAATTGTACACAAAATAATCTCATTGAGAGTTCATGTTTCAAAGTTAATAACTAGCTTTCAAGACTTAAAAGACCTAGAAACCCACGCAAAGCATCATGGGTTATTATTGAATATGGAAAAATTTGTATAGAGCTTTAAATATCACTTTTTAAAGGCCCTTTAGAGAGTAAATATCGATTTTTAGAAACATGGGAAGAAGACGATGCGCAGAGGAGAAAAACTAGGGAAGAACTATCCTAGGCTCTTGATTTCACCTCCTCCATGTTTTTATATTCCAATTCACTTTATGTGTATGGAAAAATTTAATTCATTCCCATGCAAAAAAGTGTTTCTTTCATTTGTGGTCAACCAAGATACGTTGGTCAACAAGATTTCTTCACTCTGCATTTGTTCTTCCTTTTTTTTTTTTTTTAAAATTTCCATTTGATATATGTAGGTGGCAAAATAGTTTCATTCAAATAAAAAGAAATCTTTTTTACTATATTATATGAGTAGCTAAAGGTCTGGGTAGAACAAATATATATCCAAGCAAAAACTAGCATTCTTGGAGAGAGATCCCATGGATTTCGTGTTGTACAATGCCCACCTTCCCCCCTATAAATTAAATTGTACGCACAAGAATCCTTAGGAGAGCTCATCCTTGATAGCTAGTTATTTTTTTGATAGACTTGGAAGGTTTATGAACTAGCAATACCATCGCATATCACTGATGTGGGATAGTTTATATATAATCTTTTAACATCACTTTTCAGAGGCACTCTAATGAGGAAATATTCGACCATTCGACGTCAAAATCTTCTCGAGTCTCAAATATTGGTACGTGTTAATGGCATCAGTTAGTAACCATGGTCGGTTCCCGAAACCATAAATTTTATTTATTTATCAATAATCAAAATCGCCTAGCCCACCAACAAGCACTAGTGAAGCACTTTTCTTCGCTCTTCTTTTGTCCACCCCCATGATATTATTACTACAATAAAGTCTTGGCAGAAAATATACTAATGGGCACAGCTCGGCGCAAAATCCTATAAAATTTGGGCCTTAACGACTTAGCCCACTTTCACTTGTTCCTCACCAGGTGTGCATGTGAGAGTAAGAAGGTAAAGAAGCAACCGGCAACGAAAGCAAGAAAAAGAGGAATGGAGAAAAGAGAGAGAAATTTTTGCCTACACGCTCCAAATGTTCCCATAAACCGAATCAATTTCATTTTGTAATGCCTGGTAAGAATTCAGGCTGTTTATTCATCTAATCAAAGTAATCTTTAAAATTACTCCCTACATCCAGAGTTGTGTGAACTTTGAATTGCAAGGTTTGATTTAAAAGTTGTGAACAGATGAAGTTTTGAGAAATTGATAGTTCATAACGTTTTGGAGATATGAGATTCCACGAAAATCGATTGCGAAATATGGTTTGAACGAAATGAATTTTAAAGTTTCGCATGTAAGTTACATGTAATTTATAATATGCATGTCGGACAAAGATAATTGTTTACTATAAACAAATTTCTTCTTCAACGAATAGCAGTCGATTGGATGATGAATAAATATAGTTTAATTTAATTATACATTAGAATATTAATTTACTTGGATTTTGATATTTATTTTTGATTCATTGATAGGAATAGGAGTTAATTGATTCACGTAATAAGCTGGTTTTAAGCTTTCCAAGTCAATCTTAGTTGAAGGCAAGATTGATTAATCTGGGTTGAATGCGAGACCGAGTCAAGAGAAACAAGAAAGGAGTCAAATCAAGGATCAAGAATCAAAAGAGATGCTTCTCATCTCCTTTTTCTTTTCTTTCTTTAAAGATGGTCTGGAGGTACTAATCATTCCGTAAAGGAGGAGAAATTCTTGGCTAAACCCAGCCCCGACACGTAGATGAATAGAATGAGATGCTTCTTGACTAAGTTCAGAGGGCTATCAAAAAGATTTTAAAGATCGACCTTCCCACATGTGAATGCGAGGATTATTAAAGAAACGTAAAAAAGGAAAAAAAAAAAAAAGATGTAAAACTGGAGACGAAGGAATAATTTTAAAAGGGGAGAGAGGAAAAAAAAGGAATGACATTCAATTTTTAAAGCCGCTGTAAAAGAATAGTCCATGAATTAAAGAGTAGCTTTGTTCAAGAGAGAACTTAAGAGTTTATAAATTAAATTGTACACAAAATAATCTCATTGAGAGTTCATGTTTCAAAGTTAATAACTAGCTTTCAAGACTTAAAAGACCTACAAACCCACGCAAAGCATCATGGGTTATTATTGAATATGGAACAATTTGTATAGAACTTTAAATATCACTTTTAAAGGCCATTTAGAGAGTAAATATCGATTTTTAGAAATATGGGAAGAAGACGATGCGCAGAGGAGAAAAACTGGTGAAGAACTATCCTTGGCTCTTGATTTCACCTCCTCCATGTTTTTATATTCCAATTCACTTTATGTGTATGGAAAAATTTAATTCATTCCCATGCAAAAAAGAGTTTCTTTCATTTGTGGTCCACCAAGAAACGCTGGTCAACAAGATTTCTTCACTCTTCATTTGTGCTTCCTTTTTTTTTAAAAAAATTTCTATTTGATATATGTAGGTGGAAAAATAATTTCATTCATATAAAAAGAAATCTTTTTTACTATATTATATGACTAGCTAAAAGTCTGGGTTGAACAAATATATATCCAAGCAAAAACTAGCTTTCTTGGAGAGAGAACCCATGGATTTCGTTTTGTACAATGCCCACCTTCCCCCAATAAATTAAATTGTACGCACAAGAATCCTTAGGAGAGCTCATCCTTGAAAGCGAGTTATTTTGTTGATAGACTTGGAAGGTTTATCAACTAGCACATACCATCGCATATCACCGATGTGGGATAGCTTATATATAATCATTTAACATCACTTTTTAGAGGCACTCTAACGAGGAAATATTCGACCATTCGACGTCAAAATCTTCTCGAGTCTCAAATATTGGTACGTGTTAATGGCATTAGTTAGTAACCATGGTCGGTTCCCGAAACCATAAATTTTATTTATTTATCAATAATCAAAATCAACTAGCCCACCAACAAACACTAGTGAAGCACTTTTCTTCGCTCTTCTTTTGTCCACCCCCATGATATTATTACTACAATAAAGTGTTGGCAGAAAATATACTAATGGGCACAGCTCGGCGCAAAACCCTATAAAATTTGGGCCTTAACGACTTAGCCCACTTTCACTTGTTCCTCACCAGGTGTGCATGTGAGAGTAAGAAGGTAAAGAAGCAACCGGCAACGAAAGCAAGAAAAAAAAGAGGAATGGAGAAAAGAGAGAGAAATTTTTTGCCTACACGCTCCAAACGTTCCGATAAGCCGAATCAATTTCATTTTGTAACGCCTGGTAAGAATTCAGGCTGTTTATTCATCTAATCAAAGTAATCTTTAAAATTACTCCTAAATCCAGAGTTGTGTGAACTTTGAATTGCAAGGTTTGATTTAAAAGTTGTGAACAGATGAAGTTTTGAGAAATTGATAGTTCATAACGTTTTGGAGCTATGAGATTCCACGAAAATCGATTGCGAAATATGGTTTGAACGAAATGAATTTTTAAAGTTTCGCATGTAAGTTACATGTAATTGATAATATGCATGACGCACAAAGATAATTGTTTACTATAAATAAATTTCTTCTTCAACGAATAGCAGTCGATTGGATGATGAATAAATATAGTTTAATTTAATTATTCATTAGAATATTAATTTACTTGGATTTTGATATTTATTTTTGATTCATTGATAGGAATAGGAGTTAATTGATTCACGTAATAAGCTGGTTTTAAGCTTTCCAAGTCAATCTTAGTTGAAGGCAAGATTGATTAATCTGGGTTGAATGCGAGACCGAGTCAAGAGAAACAAGAAAGGAGTCAAATCAAGGATCAAGAATCAAAAGAGATGCTTCTCATCTCCTTTTTCTTTTCTTTCTTTAAAGATGGTCTGGAGGTACTAATCATTCCGTAAAGGAGGAGAAATTCTTGGCTAAACCCAGCCCCGACACGTAGATGAATAGAATGAGATGCTTCTTGACTAAGTTCAGAGGGCTATCAAAAAGATTTTAAAGATCGACCTTCCCACATGTGAATGCAAGGATTATTAAAGAAACGTAAAAAAGGAAAAAAAAAAAAGATGTAAAACTGGAGACGAAGGAATAATTTTAAAGGGGGAGAGAGGAAAAAAAGGAATGACATTCAATTTTTAAAGCCGCTGTAAAAGAATAGTCCATGAATTAAAGAGTAGCTTTGTTCAAGAGAGAACTTAAGAGTTTATAAATTAAATTGTACACAAAATAATCTCATTGAGAGTTCATGTTTCAAAGTTAATAACTAGCTTTCAAGACTTAAAAGACCTACAAACCCACGCAAAGCATCATGGGTTATTATTGAATATGGAACAATTTGTATAGAACTTTAAATATCACTTTTTAAAGGCCATTTAGAGAGTAAATATCGATTTTTAGAAATATGGGAAGAAGACGATGCGCAGAGGAGAAAAACTGGTGAAGAACTATCCTTGGCTCTTGATTTCACCTCCTCCATGTTTTTATATTCCAATTCACTTTATGTGTATGGAAAAATTTAATTCATTCCCATGCAAAAAAGAGTTTCTTTCATTTGTGGTCCACCAAGAAACGCTGGTCAACAAGATTTCTTCACTCTTCATTTGTGCTTCCTTTTTTTAAAAAAAAATTTCTATTTGATATATGTAGGTGGAAAAATAATTTCATTCACATAAGAAGAAATCTTTTTTACCATATTATATGACTAGCTAAAAGTCTGGGTAGAACAAATATATATCCAAGCAAAAACTAGCTTTCTTGGAGAGAGAACCCATGGATTTCGTTTTGTACAATGCCCACCTTCCCCCAATAAATTAAATTGTACGCACAAGAATCCTTAGGAGAGCTCATCCTTGAAAGCGAGTTATTTTGTTGATAGACTTGGAAGGTTTATCAACTAGCACATACCATCGCATATCACCGATGTGGGATAGCTTATATATAATCATTTAACATCACTTTTTAGAGGCACTCTAACGAGGAAATATTCGACCATTCGACGTCAAAATCTTCTCGAGTCTCAAATATTGGTACGTGTTAATGGCATTAGTTAGTAACCATGGTCGGTTCCCGAAACCATAAATTTTATTTATTTATCAATAATCAAAATCAACTAGCCCACCAACAAACACTAGTGAAGCACTTTTCTTCGCTCTTCTTTTGTCCACCCCCATGATATTATTACTACAATAAAGTGTTGGCAGAAAATATACTAATGGGCACAGCTCGCGCAAAACCCTATAAAATTTGGGCCTTAACGACTTAGCCCACTTTCACTTGTTCCTCACCAGGTGTGCATGTGAGAGTAAGAAGGTAAAGAAGCAACCGGCAACGAAAGCAAGAAAAAAGAGGAATGGAGAAAAGAGAGAGAAATTTTTGCCTACACGCTCCAAACGTTCCGATAAGCCGAATCAATTTCATTTTGTAACGCCTGGTAAGAATTCAGGCTGTTTATTCATCTAATCAAAGTAATCTTTAAAATTACTCCCTAAATCCAGAGTTGTGTGAACTTTGAATTGCAAGGTTTGATTTAAAAGTTGTGAACAGATGAAGTTTTGAGAAATTGATAGTTCATAACGTTTTTGGAGCTATGAGATTCCACGAAAATCGATTGCGAAATATGGTTTGAACGAAATGAATTTTTAAAGTTTCGCATGTAAGTTACATGTAATTGATAATATGCATGACGCACAAAGATAATTGTTTACTATAAATAAATTTCTTCTTCAACGAATAGCAGTCGATTGGATGATGAATAAATATAGTTTAATTTAATTATTCATTAGAATATTAATTTACTTGGATTTTGATATTTATTTTTGATTCATTGATAGGAATATGAGTTAATTGATTCAAGTAATAAGCTGGTTTTAAGCTTTCCAAGTCAATCTTATTTGAAGGCAAGATTGATTAATCTGGGTTGAATGCGAGACCGTGTCAAGAGAAACAAGAAATGAGTCAAATCAAGGATCAAGAATCAAAAGAGATGCTTCTCATCTCCTTTTTCTTTTCTTTCTTTAAAGATGGTCTGGAGGTAGTAATCATTCCGTAAAGGAGGAGAAATTTTTGGCTAAACCCTGGCCCGACACGTAGATGAATAGAAAGAGATGCTTCTTGACTAAGTTCAGAGGGCTATCAAAAAGATTTTAAAGATCGACCTTCACGCATGTGAATGAAAGGATTATTAAAGAAACGTAAAAAAGGAAATAAACAAAAATATGTAAAACTTGAGACAAAGGAATAATTTTATAAGGGGAGAGAGGAAAAAAAAGAATGACATTCAATTTTTAAAGCCGCTGTAAGAGAATATTCATTGAATTAAAGAGTAGCTTCGTTCAAGAGAGAACTTAAGAGTTTATTAATTAAATTGTACACAAAATAATCTCGTTGAGAGTTCATATTTCAAAGTTAATAAGTAGCTTTCAAGACTTGAAAGGCCTACAAACCCACGCAAAGCATCATGGGTTATTATTGAATATGGAACAATTTGTGTAGAACTTTAAATGTCACTTTTTAAAGGCCCTTTAGAGTGTAAATATCGATTTTTCGAAACATGGGAAGAAGGCGATGCGCAGTGGAGAAAAATTAGTGAAGAACTATCCTAGGCTCTTGATTTCACCTCCTCCATGTTTTTATATTCCAATTCACTTTATGTGTATGGAAAAATTTAATTCATTCCCATGCAAAAAGAGTTTCTTTCATTTGTGGTCCACCAAGAAATGCTGGTCAACAAGATTTCTTCACTCTTCATTTGTGCTTTTTTTTAATTATAAAATTTCCATTTGATATATGTAGGTGGCAAAATAATTTCATTCACAAAAAACGAAATCTTTTTTACTGTATTATATGACTAGCTAAAAGTCTGGGTAGAACAAATATATATCCAAGCAAAAACTAGCTTTCTTGGAGAGAGAACCCATGGATTTTGTTTTGTACAATGCCCACCTTCCCCCCAATAAATTAAATTGTACACACAAGGATCCTTAGGAGAGCTCATCCTTGAAAGCTAGTTATTTTGTTGATAGACTTGGAAGGTTTATGAACTAGCACATGCCATCGCATATCACCGATGTGGGATAGCTTATATATAATCTTTTAACATCACTTTTTAGAGGCACTCTAACGAGGAAATATTCGACCATTCGACGTCAAAATCTTCTCGAGTTTCAAATATTGGTACGTGTTAACGGCATTAGTTAGTAACCATGGTCAGTTCCCAAAACCATACATTTTATTTATTTATCAAGAATCAAAATCTCGTAGTCCTCCAACAAACACTAGTGAAGCACTTTTCTTCGCTCTTCTTTTGTCCTCCCCCATGATATTATTACTACAATAAAGTCTTGGCAGAAACTATACTAATGGGCACAGCTCGGCGCAAAAGCCTATAAAATTTAGGCCTTAACGACTTAGCCACATTCACTTGTTCCTCACCAGGTGTGCATGTGAGAGTAAGAAGGAAAAAGAAGCAACCGGCGACGAAAGCAAGAAAAAGAGGAATGGAGAAAAGAGAAAATTTTGCCAACACCCTCCAAACGTCCCGACAAGTCGAATCAATTTCATTTTGTGACGCCTGGTAAGAATTCAGGCTGTTCATTCATCTAACCAAAGTAATTTATAAAATTACTCTCTAAATCCAGTGTTGTGTGAACTTTGAATTGCGAGGTTTGATTTAAAAGTTGTGAACAGATGAAGTTTTGAGAAATTGATAGTTCATAATATTTTGGAGCTATGAGATTCCACGAAAATCGATTCCGAAATATGGTTTGAACGAAATGAATTTTGAAGTTTCGCATGTAAGTTACATGTAATTGACAATATGCATGACGGACAAAGATAATTGTTCACCATAAACAAATTTCTTCTTCAACGAATAGGAGTCGATTGGATGATGAATAAATATAGTTTAATTTAATTATTCATTAGAGTATTAATTTACTTGGATTTTGTTATTTATTTTTGACTCATTGATAGGAATATGAGTTAATTGATTCAAGTAATAAGCTGGTTTTAAGCTTTCCAAGTCAATCTTAGTTGAAGGCAAGATTGATTAATCTGGGTTTTGCGAGACCGTGTCAAGAGAAACAAGAAAGGTGTCAAATCAAGGATCAAGAATCAAAGGAGATGCTTCTCATCTTCTTTTTCTTTTCTTTCTTTAAAGTAGGTCTGGAGGTACTAATCATTCCGTAAAGGAGGAGAAATTTTTGGCTAAACCCTGGCCCGACACGTAGATGAATAGAAAGAGATGCTTCTTGACTAAGTTCAGAGGGCTATCAAAAAAGATTTTAAAGATCGACCTTCACGCATGTGAATGAAAGGATTATTAAAGAAACGTAAAAAGGAAATAAACAAAAATATGTAAAACTTGAGACAAAGGAATAATTTTATAAGGGGAGAGAGGAAAAAAAGAATGACATTCAATTTTTAAAGCCGCTGTAAGAGAATATTCATTGAATTAAAGAGTAACTTTGTTCAAGAGAGAACTTAAGAGTTTATTAATTAAATTGTACACAAAAATAATCCGTTGAGATTTCATGTTTCAAAGTTAATAAGTAGCTTTCAAGACTTGAAAGACCTACAAACCCACGCAAAGCATCATGGGTTATTATTGAATATGGAACAATTTGTATAGAACTTTAAATATCACTTTTTAAAGGCCCTTTAGAGGGTAAATATCGATTTTTAGAAACACGGAAGAATACGATGCGCAGAGGAGAATAACTAGTGAAGAACTATCCTTGGCTCTTGATTTCACCTCCTCCATGTTTTTATATTCCAATTCACTTTATGTGTATGGAAAAATTTAATTCATTCCCACGCAAAGAAGAGTTTCTTTCATTTGTGGTCCACCAAGAAACGCTGGTCAACAAGATTTGTTCCCTCTTCATTTGTGCTTCTTTTTTTTTTTTTTAATTTCTATTTGATATATGTAGGTGGAAAAATAATTTCATTCACATAAAAAGAAATCTTTTTTACTATATTATATGACTAGCTAAAAGTCTGGGTAGAACAAATATATATCCAAGCAAAAACTAACTTTCTTGGAGAGAGAACCTATGGATTTCGTTTTGTATAATGCCCACCTACCACCAAATAAATTAAATTGTACGCACAAGAATCCTTAGGAGAGCTCATCCTTGAAAGCTAGTTATTTTGTTAATAGACTTGGAAGGTTTATGAACTAGCACATACCATAGCATATCACCGATGTGGGATATCTTATATATAATCTTTTAACATTACTTTTTAGAGGCACGCTAACGAGGAAGTATTTGACCATTCGATGTCAAAATCTGCTCAAGTCTCAAATATTGGTACGCGTTAATGGCATTAGTTAGTAACCATGGTCCGTTCCCAAAACTATAAATTTTATTTATTTATCAAGAATCAAAATCTCCTTGTCCACCAACAAAAACTAGTGAAGCATTTTTTCTTGGCTCTTCTTTTGTCCTCCCCCATGATATTATTACTACAATAAAGTCTTGGTAGAAAATATACTAATGCGCACAGCTCGGCGCAAAAGCCTATAAAATTTAGGCCTTAACGACTTAGCCCACTTTCACTTGTTCCTCACCGGTGTGCATGAGAGTAAGAAGGAAAAAGAGGCAACCGGCGACGAAAGCAAGAAAAAGAGGAATGGAGAAAAGAGAGACAAATTTTTGCTTACACGCTCCAAGCGTCCCGACAAGCCGAATCAATTTCAATTTGTAACGCCTGGTAAGAGTTCAGGCTGTTTATTCATCTAATCAAAGTAATCTATAAAATTACTCCCTAAATCCAGAGTTGTGTGAACTTTGAATTGCGACGTTTGATTTAAAAGTTGTGAACATATGAAGTTTTCAGAAATTGATAGTTCATAACGTTTTGGAGCTATGAGATTGCACGAAAATCGATTCAAATATGGTTTGAATGAAATGAATTTTTTGAAGTTTCGCATGTAAGTTAGATGTAATTGACAATATGCATGACGGACAAAGATAATGGTTCACTATAAACAAATTTCTTCTTCAACGAATAGGAGTCGATTGGATGATGAATAAATATAGTTTAGTTTAATTATTCATTAGAATATTAATTTACTTGGATTTTGAAATTTATTTTTGATTCATTGATAGGAATATGAGTTAATTGATTCAAGTAATAAGCTGGTTTTAAGCTTTCCAATTCAATCTTAGTTGAAGGCAAGATTGATTAATCTGGGATGAATGCGAGACCGTGTCAAGAGAAACAACAAAGGACTCAAATCACGGATCAAGAATCAAAAGACATGCTTCTCATCTTCTTTTTATTTTCTTTCTTTAAAGAAGGTATGGAGGTACTAATCATTCTGTAAAGGAGGAGAAATTCTTGGCTAAACCCTGGCCGACACGTTGATGAATAGAAAGAGATGCTTCCGACTCAGTTCGAGAGGGCTATCAAAAAGATTTTAAAGATCGACCTTCACACATGTGAATGAAAGGATTATTAAAGAAACGTAAAAAAGGAAATAAAAAAAAGATGTAAAACTTGAGACAGAAAGAATAATTTTAAAAGGGGACAGAGGAAAAAAGAGAGAATAACATTCAATTTTAAAAGCCGCTGTAAAAGAATAATCATTGAATTAAAGAGTAGCTTTGTTCAAGAGAACTTAAGAGTTTATTAATTAAATTGTACACAAAATAATCTCGTTG